>JAPTHN010000004.1:58825567-61225567 GCA_026936325.1 Platynereis dumerilii | reverse complement strand
CTTACATCCCATACTTAAATTTCTCATTTACCCTCATTTTACCCTCACATACCCCCACTTACCCCCACCACTTTTTCCACCCAAATCCAACTCTTTCTCCCTATAACCTCCAAAACTTAAATCACTCCACTTACCCTCACTTAGCCCCACTTACCCCCATTTACCCCCACCACTTTTTCCACCCAAAACTCCTTTTTTCTTCTCTACTCACCACCTCTACTTAAACTACCTCAATTACCCCCACTTACCCCCATTTACCCCCACCACCTTTTTCACTCTAAACCTATTTTTTCTTACCTACACACTTCCCTTACCTAAATTACCTCAATTACCCCCACTTACCCCCATTTACCCCCACCACCTTTTTCACTCTAAACTTCTCTCTTCTTACCTACTCACTTCCTTTACCTAAATTACCTCAATTACCCCACTTAACCCCACTTACCCCCAATTACCCCATTTACCCCCACCACCTTTTTCACTCTTAACTTCTCTCTTCTTACCTACTCACTTCCTTTACCTAAATTACCTCACTTACCCCCATTTACCCCCACTTACCCCCATCACCTTCCCCACATAACATATATCTTTCATCATTTCTCACCTCATCATCACTAGTTCTCAATATGAGCACCGACCCCAAAAAGTCTAATGTTTCCACACGATCGCGTAGCCGCTCCGAAACTCGAAAAGAATCAGGGTGTGCAGATTACTCTTTTTATGACGCTGTCAATGGTCCTTTTTAGGTTTTCGCGTTCCTTCTTAGTAGTGGTTACTGCTTCCCATGCATATGTGGCAATTGGTATTATGCAGGCCTTTACCACCTGCCACACCATTCTCATCTTAATACCTTTAAGGTCTGGGCTTCTTGCTATAGCCATAATTGTGTTGTAAGCCGCTTGTACTTTCTTCTTTACTTCATTAAGTTGTTTATTCCATTTTTCCACTTTTTGCAACCATCAGTATCTGAAGTTCGGGGGGAACGGGCACTGCCCCCCCTGGTCATACCACTGCTAAGTTTATCGTCTGTTATATTTCTCCGATCATGTATGGAAATCTAGGCCCCAAATTCGACACCATTTTCCCAAGAATCAACACATCAAAGCAAAACAACATAAGCATGGTGAACTCGCATGTGTTCCGCTTGCGACACAAATTCTAGTTGTTTATGGTGTTTGTCAACATAATGTTACATTGGCAAATCACGTAAAAAATTGAAAATTAGAATAACAATGTAAAATGTCATATGATTGATAAAAATTGTTTTAAAATGACACCTTTTATGACTGGTAGCATTATATGTTACATTCTTGTGACCTAAAAACTGGGGTATATGTTCACATATATATCAATACTTAATTTTTGCTAAGAAATCTGCGAATGATTGAGTCACAACTCATTCCAGATTACAAAAATGCATTCCTCGGCTTGTTGGGTGGCTAAAATAAAATAACTTATTAAATTATACTGCTGGTACATGGTATTACATGCTCAAAACCTAAGGTGGCCAAAGTTACCCCAACTGCGGGGTTACTTTGGCTGACCCTTTAATTAATAAAAGATAGAACCATCATAGATTTTGGACAGCTTTTTGACAAATGAAAACCTCAATGTACTGGCTGTGCTATGGCACAAAACTGTTGATATTCAACGAACAGTTTTTCTCATAACGCAAATTTGGTGCTCCGAAATGGCCAAAGTAACCCTGTTTTTCATTACAAATAATTGCAAGTGGTCAGCATGTATTTCGATCCAATCTCACTGAGCTGAGGTAGGCCTAGTCCTTGGAGTCAAAATTATCTTAGGTGCTAAATATGGTGTGAAGAATGACATCCCTTCCTTTTTGATTGTATTTGCTGAATTTTCTTTGATCAAAGATAACTCATACTTCTGCAAAAGTTCTATGACCGTAATAGCAATTGTGGATAGAGCCACCCTGTATCCCAGACACTTCCTTGGTCCAAGGCCGAAACGGAAGAAGGAATTGGGGTTAACAGGATTCTTGGCATCCGGGGCAAATCTGTCCGGGTCAAATTTATCCGGTTCTGGCCAGCTGACTGGGTTGAAGTTGGTTGTGTATGGGTCAATGCATACAACAGTCTGAAAAAGAAAAATTAAGTTCAGCATTGGAGTCACCGCAGACAGACCCGTGGATCGGGTCACGCAGACGTTGGTTCCACCTGGTTGTCATGCACTTATGTACAGGTTAATGAAGCCGATAATATATATGGTCTAAAAAAATTAAAACATACATAGGCCGATATGTGGTAATGACTTCCAAAATAATTATCAATTTATCACTAGTCAAAACTTTTTCTTGCAGTTCTGCAGTTTGTGTATAATACAGTATCATTAAATTTTGTTCAAATAAAGAAATATATGAATTGATCTAGGCCTATGCAATTTATGTCTTATGATAAGATAAAAATGTCACGACCCGGGTCTAAATCTAGGCCCAGGTGTAGATGAAAATCCAATCATGACGGACTAAATAGGAGTGGGCTTCAAGAAGTAGGTTCAACTAGTTATAGTTGATAGGATTTGAAACTGCCACATGTTGAATAAATTCTGACCGTCTAATTCAACTTTTAAGATATTCTCTCCAATAAAAGACTTAAGATAAGGTTCAAGAACAACCAGAATCTCATTTTCAAAATTAAAATTATTTTTTAGAAAGGTTAAAAAAAAACATATAAAGACAATTGATACCCTAATCCACTTTTGAAATTAAAGTGGTTTTCATTTTGGATGTGCTTGGATATATATATGCTTTCTCAGTCAGTCACATTAGGATCAACTAGTCAATACAGCTTTTTTCGAAGTCAGTTGGAATTTGGCAACTAAATCTGACTGAGTTGAAAATGAACTGACTTTTTCAACTTATCAAACTGACTCCGGAGTCTACCTAAATCAATTAATGTTTTAAAAGACATTTGCAAAATATCGCTTTCAAATTTTAATTGATCAGTCACTCACGTTCTTGGGTATGTCAAAACCAGCAATGTTGGTCGAATCCTTAACTGTCCTCTCTGGTAATGTCAGCGCCAGCGCTGGCCACACACGAGCACTCTCCTTCATTACGTTGTGAAGATATGGAAGAGTAGTACTCAAGTCATCCACTAGGGCAATATCTGTACTCAAGTTGCTGTCAATTTCCTCAAGGAGTCGCCTCTGCACTTCTTTATGTCGGGAAATGTCAGCAATCAAAAATGCTGTGGCCGCTTGACTGATGTCAACATTGAATAGCAGTATTTCTTCCACTGTGTGAAGCAACTAAAATTGACAATATCAATACATTTAATTTAGACTAGGCACTATATTCATAGCAAAAGTGGCACATAATGGGCCCTTTTTCTTCCATGAACATGAAAAAAATGCTTAAGCTTGTTGCAGCACATTTCAGCATCCAAACATGTGGGCACGGGAGTGGGGGGGAGGAGCAGCCATCCCCGTTATAAAAGCTGCCTGAATTATTTATTCACATTCAATTTTGGGCAAATGGAAGAAATTAGCAAAATAATGTACTGCCCCCAGCCTGAGACTCCATCCCCTGGCCTCAACCCCCTATTCCAACATTTTGTGGATCTGGAATGTTGGATCAACCTCTGAAATAACCTATTACAACTTTGCAGTAACGGATCGAGGGGGGGCTTAGGCGGATATTTTTAGTACATTTTCATTCGTAAACCCCCCCCATCTGACATTTTCTGGATCCGCCCCTGCTTTGTAAAACACACCTGTCCTTCACTGAGATGGCACATTCCTTCTTGCGTGTTATCATACAAGAGAAAGTAGAGACCATCCCAATTTTTTAGAACTCCTTCCTTCCTTTCTTCCAGGAGATTCATGTGGAATTCTTTCCATGCTTTATTGAATTTTTCAGCTTTTTTCTTCGCTCCAGTTAATTTAGCCCAAAATGGAAAATCTATAAAAGGGGCTGTTGTATGCGACATTGTATCGCAGTGAAGACGGAACATCACCTTCACAACATCAAGATGGCGCCACATGGCTTCTTCGCCATAACATATTGCCGTCAGAACCTGCAGTTAAGAAATAATTTAAAGAACAGTACAATTTTTCCTGAACATTAATACATGTATATTGCTGCAATTCAATTGGCTAGATTTTTCGGTACTGCCAAATTGTTACGTGTATAAATTCATCTAAACACCACACTAAGCCAAAACATCAAAAATTGTTGTAAATAATATGCCATGAACTGAATAAATACAATACAATTTCTTCATATGTTTGGTTGTTATGGTATATGATATATGGTGTATTATGGAGATGTTGTTTCTGTAAATGTAGCTACATATTTTTGAAAAAGGAAAACCAGGTTAATTATCAACTGCACATGAATACAAACATTTTGTCTTTTCATTGCAATTGCATATTACCTTAAATGCGATATCTGTCATTTCACAATTATAGAGGTCAACCTCTTTGTTTGGATCTAGTGATGTCAGCCATTCTCGAACTGCTCGACCAATCAGAGGCTGCAGATTTTTCACTGCGGAACTAGAAAAGAATGGTTCAAACGCTCCTCTGTAAGACTTGACGTTTCCACGCTCATGAGCAACACCAATGCATTCTCCCATTATCTCTGCAATAGTGATGCAACTTGATAAATTATTTGACTTTCATTTGACAATATCAAAGTTGAGCCTTGGATTGATACATTTCAGGCCATCATCAGAACTCTGGTTTAATTTTGTTTAACCGAGAGTAGGCTATACTATTACAGGGTCTTTCATTTGCCCAGCACGGAACAAGATCGGGCTGGAATTCATAGATTTTCGGGGAGCTCTAATATTTTTGTTTTTTGATTTGTTTCTTGAACCAAAAACTACTTAAAGGAACAAGTAAAATAATTATTACTATACGACTAAGACTCAGACTTCTAAGAGACTAAGACTTCTTTATTGGCCTTTCTTTTAAAAATACAATGATACCAAATGAAATTGTTGGTGCAAATATTTGACATGGTGTATTTTAAGGTTTACAAGCCTATTTCAAATATGTGCTCTAAAAGGAAATCTTCCAATAAAAATTAATAATTATTTGGAAAGGAGGAAAATTGCAAATTATCAATTGCTCTGAATACATTCTTCCCATAACAATTTTACATCATCTTGAAAATGGTTTCTGTGAAAGGATAATTTCATACAAATACTAACCCTCCAAAATGCAGCCTAACGTACTGTAGTTCGGGTCTCTCTTGTGTGAAAAATGATCTTTATAGAATGTCCTTATAGCATCTGGATCACCAAGCACTCTGGAAGTCAATATTTAGGGCTAAATGTTTAAAAGGTATTACAGTTTGTCACTTTGTTATATATATGAAAAAGAGGGAGCTGTTGCGCTATGAACATGACACTTCGTGTGTCATCATGCTAATGATTTGTCATGATCATCTTGTCTTATATTTTTGTTGTTTGCTCACATTTTCTTTTTGTATACAAATCCCCAATTCTTCATGAATCTGCCCATGCTATACATCAATCTTCATCTTTTCAAAAGCTCTACAGATTTTTATCTTTACACAACTATCTGTTACTTCTAACACCCTATCCACACATGTATGCTATCCAGACAGCTCTATTCACGTGGCTGCAATAGTGGTAGTGCATTGTTCTCCCTGGGCTCAGAAGAGGGAGGCATCAAATAAACAATACAAAACAGGTTCTTTCTTACAAATCAGGACACTAACAACCAACTTAACAAAACTACACAATTTCCATCCTTTCTACTTTCCCCTATCGACTGGCTAATTCTATATGTCCTATTCCATATTACAAATTAAGCTTTTTGCCTGCTTTTTCGTTCTCAATTATCCATGCATCAGGCCATGTCATACGTCAATGTTCCTCTTTACTCTTCCTTTACGCATTTTTACCTTCACACTACTTAACATCCATGAGTTCTGCACCTACAGTAGTTTTTGTAATCCTACACTCACCAGACGGCAACACCTTTCCAATCATCATTTACGCTGCAGGGCAACGCATGTCAGCGCCACAATGATAAACCACAATACTGCACACTGCTACTAATTTGTAGGCCTACCTCTTTATTCCAACAAGCATGGGGGTCCTCTAGTATCCAATACTTTCAATGTTAATTTGATTTAAGGAGACTAATCCCACTTGCTGGTGACAGCCAAACGAAAGGATTATGCTTCTGATTTTCACTCTAAAATCAGTTATGACAAGTCAAACGGCCTTCTCTTGATCATGAGTAATCAAACAGCCTCTATGTTTCCCATGTTGAAAGTAGAGAAGATGACACTTCATTGGATATCATGAGTCACGAAGAACATTTTTCACAGTGAACAGGTCCTCATTTTTTCTATATCAAAGTGACAGACAGTAAAATCAAGAGAAAGCAATGGAGAAACATAACAAACACATATATTTGTGCACTCATGGACATTGGAATTTTTTCCCAGAACCCTTGCACTTGCAGTACGTATTTTATGACACAAAGGAACAATACTGCAAAATGCTTTAAGTTGAAGATATCGTGCTCCGTATATCATACATTATTATTATATTATCTGAAAAAAATACTTACAAAACAGGAGTGGTGTAATGCCATATCTTGTAGACTGTGCCATATTTCTGCGACATTTCTCTGCCGAAGAAATTGACCTTTTGGAAAGGACTGATGATGGAGGGAGGGGGGCCTGGTAGAACCCAAGCCCATTTCCACTGGAGCCAATAGCTATTCTTCAACTGAGAGAACTGTGATACGAGATAATTACAAAGGAGGCTTATAGTATTACATTATGTCATAGAAGAGCAATGACTGAAACTGTATTGGAGTTGAATTAAAAAAACTATCAATATAACAGACAGAATTATAATGGACAAAATTTCTTCCCACAGTCTTGGCGGTTTTAGTAACTATGTCAAACAGCAATTTATCACAAAATATAATTCTCAATGTATATTAAAAAAAACTGCTATGTATGCAGTTCTATTTTAAAGTAGTCTCCTAATTCTAAAATAAGATTTCATAGTATAATTGTACTTTGGATTTAAAACCCACACCAGCGGTCATGAGCCAACTTTGGTGGTAATAAAATTTCAATTCAATTCAAAATTCAATTCATTACTCTATTCTAAGAGCACCTCCCCCCCCCGCCAGCCCCGTTTGACATATATATATATATATATTCTGGATCTATCCTTGAACATACCTTTCAACAAAAAAACAAAAGCAATTGGAAAGATGCAAAATGGAACATACATAACCAGACAAAGGCCTCAATCCCAGGAGCAGACAAATGAAGGTTGCTATAGCAACGTAAATAGTAGGTAATCCAATATAATTCAAGAAATGTGTGACTCCTTCCATGATGAATTGGAAACTTCAAATGCTCAACTTTTATGTTGAGTCAATGAAGTTCAACAGCACCTAAAAATATTCAGCTTCTGTGTCTAGAATAATCCTGAAGCAGTTCTTCTATTTTTTTTTGTTTCTTGTGTGTAAGTGCTAAAATTCCTTTGAGTGCTGGAAATGCTTTTCAGACTTAATCCTCCTTTTAAGCCTTGGTGATCAATTTTTTGACATTTTCTCAGAAGTTACAGACAGAAGCTGAGTCAAATGAATATAAATATTACATTAATATAATGTATACATACAGTATATAATATGCAACGTATATTAGCTGTGTCAGGGCATTCTCTTTTTGAGTGAGCTAGATTGTGAAATTGTAACAATTGAAATGTGGGTCGGGATCCACAAACCATGTCCTTAGCACAGCAGCACATGGACAAAAATCCACTTAGGTTATCATATTTAAATACAAATGTGAACTTTACACTCTCCAGTTACTTGTATTCTTGATAGGTGTCTATTTTCTCTTCCTATAAATAAGCTATTAAAAAAATTGATCTTTAAACGATTGCTTTTTCCCTTTCACAAAACAGATTACTCATTAAAAGAACACAATAAATCAGTTAAAAGGTTTTGGAAGACAAGTTTGATGACAAATTGTTTATTTTGATAAACTAATTATCAAAAGATACATCCTCAAAATTTACAATCTGCAGGTCATTCATTTGACTTTGACTCGGGGGGGGGGGGGGGAGGAACTCGAAGAAGGATTGTAAAACATTCATATCATGTTGCATTTCATCAGCAGTTGGTGCTATATTAGATGTAAAGAATGACAACCCTTAATATAATTTGTTCATACTTCTTTTACTCTACAAATCATTCAATATATGATCAACATATCCATGAGTCTATTTCACTAAAGTAGTCCTTGGAGTCAAAATTACATTTGGTGCCAAATATGGTGTGAAGAATGACATCCCCACTTTCTTGATTGTATTTGGTGCGTTTTCTTCCTTCAGTGATAACTCATAATTCTGCAAAAGTTCAACAGCTGTTATAGCAATTGAGGATAGAGCCACCCTGTATCCCAGACACTTCCTTGGTCCGAGGTCGAAACGGAAGAAGGAATTGGGGTTAACTGGATTCTTGGCATCCGGGGCAAATCTGTCCGGGTCAAATTTATCCGGTTCTGGCCAGCTGACTGGGTTGAAATTGGTTGTGTACGGGTCAACACATACAAGAGTCTGAAAGATAAAAGTTTACAATAATTCCAAAGCATATATAATTATATAACTTGTAATGTTATACTATCTTCCCCACATTGAGTGTCATGCTTGAGTGATGGAAATGGAAAATTTCCTTCGAGGGAGCTCTTGGTTGGTGGCGCTTTCCAAACTTTCAAAAAAAAAAAAAAAAATGCTGCCACCAGAGTATAATTATGGCTCATGGTAGCTGGAGGACAATTTTAAGTGAACAGGATAATTGTATTTTCACCACTGACTATTGGGGGAGATATAGCAGGGAAGAGCTCCCCAGTTTTTTTATCAAGGGAGCTCAGCTGCCTGAGTACAACAAGTGCAGTCACATTTTTAGTGGAAGGGGCAGTACCACCATTGCCATAGGCGTAGGAGGTCAATATATTTTGGGGGGCTGCTCAAAAAATATTGGCCAGATTGCCACAAAAATTTAAAAATAAAAAGTTTTCCGCCCGAAACTCCATGAAAAATTGATTTTCCAAAATTTTTAGGGGGGCTGCAGCCCCTCCGGCCCCCTGTCTCCTACGCCAATGACCGTTGCAAAGGAGATCTTCATGAATTTATAATAGAATTATATATATAATGTCGTTGATTAATTTTTCACTCACATCCTTGGGGATATCACAGCCAGCAATGATTGTCGAATCTTTCACAGTTTTCTCGGGGAAGTTCAGCGCCAGAACCGGCCACACACGGGCGCTTTCTTTCATAACGTTGTGAAGATACGGAAGAGTAGTACTTAAGTCGTCCACTAGGGAAACATCTCTGATCAAGTTGTTTTCAATTTCCTCCAGGAGTCGCCTCTGTACTTGTTTGTGGTGAGAAATGTCGGCAATCAAAAATGATGTGGTCATTTGACCAACATCTACATTGAACAGCAGTATTTCATCCAATGTTTGAAGTAACTGAAAATTAATAATATCAAATGTTCTGATAAATTTTTTGAACAATGTTACCGATATATTTTGTCTTGCTTTAAATTTCTTTTTAAAAGGTAGTAAGTCTGCCGATTCTATGTAGAATTAAACTTGCATTTATAAATCATGAACTGATAGATTCTAAGTAGGCCTATAGTATACACCTCCAGCCAACAGTATTGCATAGTTTCCATAATTAAGTGAATTTAATTGATTGTGAAGCCTTAAATACTTAAGGAGAGCCCCAGGAGGAGAGTCCGGCCTGCATTGCTTGATTTGTAAACAAAACAATACTTTTTCATGGCATGCAATACTGTTTGTTAACATTCTTAAAGGAATTTATCTTCATATATTGAGCTTAGAATGACAGTTTTAAAAGTATTATAAATTTGGCTGTTAGAAGAGGTTTAATATGACTCTCAATCTTTCTTTTAGACTTTGATTTATTTTGGCGACATAATAGCTTCAATTAAGACCTTTGATTAAGCATAAATTATGGCCTATAGCTATCCAAGGGATGGGTGGGGGCTTGAAGAGAATGTACAGACCTCCCAAATTCTGCGTCTCTATAGGGTCTGTCCCGATATTATACCGTAAAAAATCCACATACTTCCAGTAGGCTACATTTTCATGGGTCGACCCCTCCCTCCAAAAGAGTACACCTATACACACACCTGTGTCTCGTTGAGATGGCACAATCCATTTTGTAGGGGGAACGGGGGCACATTGGGACGCTTTTAACGTCTACTAATTTTGCTCAATGCTGAAAGCACTGAAGAACTCAGAAGTTTGCATGAATATCACCAATACCATTGAGCTTAAATGCAAGGTATAATAAACTAGACTTCACATACCCTTTTGCAGCCAGAGAGCAAAATGTGAGTCGAAAAAATGACTGTCCCAATGTGCCCCGCGGGGCACATTGGGACATCAGCCGGGGCACATTGGGACATCAATTGAAAAATCATTTTAACACTCCATGTGCAATAGATATCACATATAGGCCTAGGTAGTGCGTAAGACAATATACAGTGCATTAACACCTTGTAGCGCCAATAGTTCATAACTTTAAACAGTTTTAAACATTTAACATAAAATGTCCTGGGTGCGGACATCTATGTAAGTAACACACAGTGCTTTGCGACAAATTTGTTCACAGAGCATGGTAATCCACTATACCTCTATTCACTGTGGCCTGAACACCTGTTGTGTGCTGTCCCAGGTCATTCAGTTGCCTTGGACACTTAAATTCTGCCATATTAAGTGCGTCCCAATGTGCCCCAAATTCACTGTCCCAATGGGCACCGATATGACTTTTACACCAAAATGCTAATTTCTCGGACACCAGTGAGTGTGTTTATACGGATAGCAATTCATAACTGTTCGTTAGGATATATAAAATTCATAAAAGCACTGAAAAGCTTCATTGTTCATGGTTTGTCCATAGAATGGTTTGAATTGAACCTGTCCATATTTACTTTAGTAGTAGCAAAAACAAACTTTTGCTCGCCATACTTCTGCATGTGGCTGTAATTTGTTTATAAAACCATGGAAACATCAGGATGTGAAATTACAAGATATGATGGCACTACCATATCATATACCTTGCCAGGATCCAAGAAAACCCCACTGTCCCACAGTGCCCCGCGTCCCAATGTGCCCCCGTTCCCCCTATGCTATCATACAAGAGAAAGTAGAGACCATCGCAATTTTTGAGAACTTCTTCTTTCCTTTCTTCCAGGAGTTTCATGTGGAATTCTCTCCAAGCTTTGCTGAATTTTTTGGCTTTTTCCTTTGCCTTAGTCTCTTGAGACCAAATCGGAAGATCTATGATAGGGGCGGTTGCATGCGACATTGCATCGCAATGAAGACGGAACATCCCCTTTACATCTTCAAGATGGCGCCTCATGGCTTCTTCACCGTAACATATTGCTGTTAGTACCTGGAATTATGCATGCAAAATAAGTGGATGAGTTCCTAATTAATATTTAGATAGTGTACAGTAAGTTTAAAAGTGATGCAGGTCCAGATGCCTCATATAGTTCAGATAGTTGTGGTATAAGTCCAGAGATTGGCAACACAACATGTATTGGCTGCAAAACATGAATGTTGTGCAATATTAAGAAGATTATATACAAAAATAACCTTGCAGCTTTTAAAACATTGAATAATGTGCAATTTGGTTTCAGTTGAAAAATCACCTTGAATGAAATGTCTGTCATTCCACAGTTGTAGAGATTAACCTCTTTGATAAAATCTAGTGAGGTCATCCATTCTTGAACTGCTCGACCAATCAGAGGCTGCAGATTTTTTGCTGCGGCATTAGAAAAGAATGGTTCAAAAAACCCTTTGTAAGATTTGACGTTTTCACGACCATAGACCACAGCCAGGCATTCTCCCATCTTCTCTGCAATGAAAGTCTCCTGAATCACGACTCCGACCCGGACTCCGGACTCCGCTTATCGGCATTATTGAACATTAACATTGCATGGTTGACAGGGGAGAAAATTTTACAAAGTTTTCATAGGATTATGTGTATAAACACTTGTTTAGGAAGTTTTGTGCAAAATTTGGGATAAATTTCACATTTTTTGAAACTGAGTTTTTGTAAATTATATGAATTATTTTTAGGAGTCAGGAGTCACTTATTTAATTTTCGACTCCGACTCTGACTCCGACTCCACCTGAAAATCAAAGTTCGACTCTGAATCAGATTCACCCAAAAACCTCCGACTCCAAGACTCCAACTTCAAAGACCTGAGAAATTGAACAAATATGGCATTCGGGGTTTTGCATTTTCTTGGTTAACTGATTACTTATCAAACTGAAGTCAATATGTTTCTTTCAATCTTAAAGATTCGTCCAAGCACTCGATAAGGTGTGGTGTTCCACAAGGGTCCATTTTAGGACCTTTGCTGTTCTTCGTTTATATTATCAATGACCTAGCTAATGTGCCAAAAAATCTAACTCCTTTTGTCTTAGCTGATGATACTAATTTGTTTATGAAATGTAAATATGGTAAGTATGATGAGCAATTTGAATTTATAGCGCTGTCTGATCGGTAACCAATGAAGGGCTGGCAAATCAGATGTTGCGCTGTCATGTTTCTTGCGACCGAGAATTACCCTTGCAGCATGATTTTGTACGAGTTGAGCTGGTTCAAGTTCAAGTTCAAGTTCAAGTTCTTTATTGGAAAATAATTATTTAGCAAAATACATAAATCATGTACAATTATAAACAATCAAATTTTCCTTAGTCAAGATACAAAAAAATGTATATATTGACGTATTGTTAATAATACAAATAATTTTTATGTTACATTGGTAAGAACTTCTAACAAACTAAATTATAACATATACTGAAAACAAAATAATAATAATCTTAATATACATAAAAAAATTTAAAAAATAAAAATCAAGAAAAATAAAAAATAGAATTAATAAAATCATCCTTGGTTATTACAAAAATCTAAATCATTAACAAGGAGGTACTTCTTCAGGTGTTTTTTTATAGTGGATAATGTAAGATTACTCATTATAACGTCAGAAAGAAAATTCCACACAATGACTCCCTTATATCTGAAACATCTTTGACAAAAACTACTTCTAAAAATGGGCAAGTGTAACTTAACACGTAATCTAGCATTATGAGCATGATACTGGGAATTAGAAAGTTTTAGTGTGGATTCAGGAAGATCACACAGGATTGTGTTGCTGTAATCAAGGTGTGAAATGACTAGTGCCTGAATTAGCATTTTGCAAGAATCGACACTTCTAAAGATATTTTCGAATAGATTTGATGTTCCTGAGGTTTAGTGATGCTATTTGCACTTTTTTGAATATGGGATTTGAAGTTGAGTTGTGCATCTATATTTACACCAAGATATTTAATTCTTGCAGCTATATATCAATTTGTGCATCACCAACTGATAGAAACGGACTGTGACACTTCTTAAGCTACACTGCTCAAAAAAATTAAAGGAACAGCTCTTTCAAGTAAAATTTTAGGAACTTGGAAAGATGCAACTGAATTTCAATGCAAAGTTGGTCTTCTTTATCATTTTGAAGGGTTCATCAAATCATGGCTGAACGGATTGAATGAATATTGTCTGTACAGGGACACTGAAACTTTGGTGACCCCCAAAACTGATGTGAAAACACGATATGACCAAATCCAAAATTTTTTAAAATTCACTCTCTGTTGCAGCCAAATGTTTCTGAATGCTGTGTTAGGCCAAGATGAGCATGAACACACTGTTTGAATGAGATTGCAATGCTTTTGATGAACCTGCGGGTGGTCAATTGGGGGATCCCAGGCAGCTCTCGAATGTTTTCTTGTTCATGTTCCTGTATGGTCCATGGAGGTCGTGGCTGCCAGGAAACACACTGTAAAGGATGTCCTACACATGCTCTATGGAATTGAGGCCTGATGACCTTCTTGGACAGACCATCACTGCAATACCTTCCAATTTAAGATGAGCCGTGGTCATCCAAGCAGGTTGCAGATGTTCATTTTCATGCATGAGCAGAGATTTTCCTTCCACTGACTCATCATTAGGCTTCAGTGTGATTTCCACAAGCCCATTGATGCACATTATGCCATTCATTTGTCCTGTATGCACTCTGTACACTCCGTGTACCCCTCCATTGACAAGGCATCTGTGACCATCAAGAAAGCTCTCGAATATCGTCATGTTTGAAAATGTTACACTCACAAAAACATCACCATGGGTTTCTTCTGACACAGACATGATGCCCGAATGTCAGAAATGAGACCTCCTTGCAGCAATAGACAATAGAGGTCACTGCAGACACAACTGCTAAAACAGGGGCTCCCTGTTGAACTCCAATATTGATGTACGGCGTTGTGGGGCAAATGGAGGAGCAAAAAAACACTTTCTGCATCTCAAATGTTCTCCATACAGTTGGTTCCTAACATTTCGGTTCAAGATAATGAAATTTGATGCATCATCACAGTCATTTTTCAGTCTTATGATGACCCCAATGCCGAAGTTGCTGGTGATAATGGTCCTGTTGCCGCATAATGGACCAATGTCTGCCCTTTCCAGGTCTTCTCTCATACTGTTCAGTGCACCTGTACCTCTGCTAGAGCCAAGAGATCACATTTGGTGACACACCAACCCTTTATTCCCCCTTCTCACTTCAGCACCTTTCTGTGAGAGTTACCCATCTCTGACAACCTCAATTTGAGACAAAAACTTTGTGGAACACTTTGCCTTGGCCTGCAGTTGTCAGACAAACCAGAAAAGTTAACAATTTCTTCATCCTCTGTTTGATAATCCTTTTTTTCAGATCAGCAAATCAACAGAAATCACTTTGTTTTTTGGGGTCGCGCAGGACAATTGCTCCTGACAAGGCAATTGTTGACCAATGTGGCTGTGACAACTGAATTGGTTGGTCAAATGAACAGACAATAGAAGCACGTTTACGTCATTTAGGTACAGATTTCCAAGTTTCAGAAAAATGGCCTGAAAGAGCTGTTCCTTTATTTTTTTTGAGCAGTGTATGATTACACCTGGGAACAGCACCCAGGGAAATATCTCTCTGGAGACAGAAATGTAGGGAATACTACATCATAAAAATAATTTCTGGGAATATCTAAAGTCTAGAAAGAGTTGAGCTTCAGGGAGAGGGGTAAAATTAGATATTTGGGGGGAAAAGGAGAAAAAAAAACCTCCAAGCCAGCTATTTTTGTGGCTTCAACCACAATATGAAAGTTAGCCATTTATGGCTTCACCCACACTTTAATTGTCAGTCACTTGTGACTTCAGCACATAATGCCCATATATATATATTTGAATGTTTGGGGCTCATCTCTACTTAAGAATAACATAGTTCCTTAAGAGAAATGTACTCTCCTACCTGTTAATCTACAACATTATCCTAATTTGTTATTGAATCGTGTGTATACTAGGCAGGTGGTAACATTTTTGGTTCTTTAGCCTCAGTGGATATCTTTATTGTGGCACTAATCAGGAAAATTGTTTTCTTACTAAATAGTAGCTAGATTACAGAAATAGTTTTATTTGCAAATTTGGTATTTTTTTCCTTATCAGTTGCTTCACTTCAGTTTCAATCTTTTCTCTGAAATAGGCTTCCAGTGTGGAAGAAAATATTGTGTATCATTAAAAAATCCGGCCACAACTGAGCCAGGTTTTGTATGTTTTGGATAGTAGACGACCTCTCCCCCTGCTAAGTATGCAGCCCACCAACTAAATGTTCCAACGCTCATGATGGTGTGATCACATAATGTTAATAGGGCTAATTCTAGTAAATCCTCCTCTGCTGTGGAGTATATAACATCTTCACCTATGATGTTTTGCTTTGCCCAATTTTTGTCCTCAGAAACGACGACGAAGTAAACTTTCCTGAACTTTTTACGAAAATAATCCATAGCACTTTTAAAATATGACCTTTCAGGTAATAACCATCCATCCCGTGCATATACTTTATCACCTCGCCGAATTTGAATTCCTACAAGCAGTGTAACTCCATCCATTGGATTCCTTGATATTCCTTGCCTTAGGTACTTTATTTGAGCTTTTAAGTCATCATGACCAATGCAAAGCTCCATTAAATAACTCCTAGCCTGAGTTTGTAACTCCTCAGATACAACCAGTAGCTCCTTTATCTCTTTCTCATAGTGTGGATACCAGTATGATGGAACACCTGCAAAAGATTTGAATTGAAATACAATGACAAGGAAATTATATCTGTGATAATAGTGGTACTGTTTCATATCATGATTATAGCATAGGAAAAATTTAGCCTGAAATTGAAACAGGGCAAAAAATATTAAAAAATAAGAGTATGAACAGAAAAATTCTGATATTAATAGAAGGCCTTAAAAATGATAGAAGAACCTAAGAAATAACTTTTAGACTGAATGCGCTCGCAAAAAAATTACCATAAGATAATAAAAGGGGGGCTTCTCGCCCAATGGGTGGGGTAAGAAGGCGATTTTAAATTTTTTACAAAAATGATCCCTTCCTGACAGCAGAAGCATTCAAATAATCGCCCATAAAAAGTAGGTCAAATCACACCTTGAAGTTAAGGCGGGCCGCATGCCCCGACCTACTCTATTTCGAAAACTTCTGACAACTTCAAGTGTTTAAAAAGTGTACTAAAAAGGCGCATAAAAAACAAATTGAGCCCCCAAGTTTTTCTATGGATAATGTCACAATGCATGTTAATAGATATACAAAGATATGAACTCACCTAAATATCCATTCAAATACACATCTTGAGGTGCTGCCGATACATCGTCAGTTGTCTTTTTGTGGTACTTGTTCGGACCCAGTTCATCGATTCTTATCAAATGCTGAGGATGTTTTTCTATCCTATTTATGAAATTCTCCAAATTTGGGAAAAATCTGATCAGTCTTCCAGCTTGACCTGGCCTATAACCTTTGTATTGTGTAAAAAACATCTTACTACATGCAGTTTGCTGCTAACGTCATGTATATACAGCTGCAAACTGAAAAATTACATTTCCAAAACCTCCTGTGAAAGTTGCATAGATGTCTTTGGTCCGGTTAGTTAGAGTTCCATTTTTATTGATGAGACTTCCATTTTTATTGATGAGAGTTTCATTTGTATTGATGAGAGTTCCATTTTTATTGATGAGAGTTCCATTTTTATTGATGAGAGTTCCATTTTTATTGATGAGAGTTCCATTTTTATTGATGAGAGTTCCATTTTTATTGATGAAAGTTCCATTTTTATTGATGAGCGTTCCATTTTTATTGATATCCGGAGATGGTGTCAAGGTTTCCTTGAAGAATAATTCATATGTGATATAAGCCATGACAGCGTATATTGTGAAATACATGAAACGCTTTCTATACTCTACCATCTTTGTTAAAGGCTCGCAACACAATGGCATTGCACACTTTTTGCAAGCTCTTAATTAAAGCTTACATGCAGGTAACGCCATTTTTTGTTCCTGTCAAAACAGAGATAAGTTCACGGAAACGCTAGATAGTTGAATAATAATGAACAGCAAAGGCAAAGTCCAACATTTTCATCACTCTAACAAATTTCAGACAAAATTGGTTTTTTAGATTCAATATAACATTTGTTTTAAAAAACCAAATTTCAATGCAAAAACCAACATGGATTTTTTTAAAAATACATGTTGGTTTTGCATTGAAATGTGGTTTTTCAAAAAAAACATTTTGAACCTAAAAAACCAATTTTGTCCCAGCATTTTTCAGAGTGATGAGAGGAGTCTCAGTGCCAGCGGGAACTTGGGCACACAGGGACATTATTCAAATACATGTACAAGAAAAGCCTGTCCGGGCACATGCACTGTTATATCTATAGGCATATTAATAGGTCTATAGACATCTGTCCATGAACGCGCAATTTGGGAACTGTAGCAAAATTTATGGAAAGAAAAATTGGAAATATTTTTTAACAGTAAAATTATCTTTCATGATAAGTAATTCTCTATTTCAGACTCTCTAGAGTATGTTGCTTTTCTGATCATGGAAGTTGTCGCAGTGCGGCAAACCTATCAGAGAAAGTGAGGCACATCACTAATTTGGGTATTGTGGTCTTGCTATTTCGACTACGACATCAAGTTATACACCAAATTAACCGCACATAAATACAGAAGTATGTTTCAGATAGTTGCTAAGTCAAAAAATTTAAAAAATTTTTGAAAAAATTGCAGCTTTTCGATTTTCAAACTTTCATAAAACATAGTCTGCAGAAATGTATAAATCTGAAACAAAACAACAGTCGAATAACTATCACATAGCAGGTTTATATTGTGCCAACTTTGAATATATACTGTGTATATATAGTTTGACACAACAATCTTGAAAAAATTGACCTTCACAAAAATGCACCAATGAGGGCTACAGCACAAACGCCCCAAATGGCAATGTTGACCCTAACAAAAACATAGCCTATTTGTGTACTATAACAAGAAATTATGATAAGATTGATAAGAAAATTTTTCCGTTAAAGGCCTTCAGCCTGCGGTCTATTATATTTTATTATATATTATATTTTGTTGGAAATGCCAGCCCTTTTTCGTGATATGAGGGCACAAAAGTAAATTATGACTTGTGATTTATTAGTTTGATCACTTTATGGTCATTTTTGAAGTCGAGTACGCCTGCTATAAATTAGCATAAAAATTTATAGTCTGTACACAGTAGCAGGTGTTCTGATGAAAATTGTTGAATGAAATAATGTTACATAATGACTGTATGGCAAAATACTAAATGAGTGGAAATTTAAACATATAATCAGTTCTATGTGTCATAGTAGTAGTCACCAAAGTGTCTGAATGTGTTAAGTACACATCAAATTAATCATTCATGACAAAATTACAAATAGATACATCGTTTAACTGTTGGTTCGTCGGATTTTCAAGAACCATTTGGCTTTAAACATGGCCAAATTCTAAGTGGCGGTAAAAAGATTGAACACCACCTTATCTGAACAGAAAAGTGTGTTTAATGCTTGTAAACCATAGATGTGAAATTTAATAAAATAAATTAAATTTTAACAGAAGAAAATGCGAAGCATTGAAAAATATCCGTCAGTTGGTTGTGGCAGATTCTTATCATTATATATACACCGCACTCAAAATAATTTCAGACAAAATTGGTTTTTTAGATTCAAAATGGTTTTTTGAAAAACCAAATTTCAATGCAAAAAACCAATATGGATTTTTTAGAGTGAACTCATGTACCTTCTAGTCATCATGCAATTTTTAATGGAGGTGTGAACACACCTCCATTCATGCAGTTGAGAGAATGGAAGTTTTGGCGGGAAATTCAAAATTTGAGCATTTTCAGAATATCTTTTGACCATAACTTGGCCATTTTGTTTGGAATTGTTTTGGGTCAAGCGAGCTATCTAACTTGATAATAGAGCTTGCTTCTGGTATAGGAATGAAGAGCAGGCATGTTGTAATTTGGACGTGACTTTAGCTGGAATGCATATATAATGAGTGTCCTGTTTGTGTATTGGGCAGTTATACCAGAACTATGGCTTGTATGTTTTATATTTTTGGCACATCATCGTATCTTTTATGCTTTTTATGCCTTTATGGGGTCCAGTCCACATGACATTATTTCTTTTCTAAAAATTATTGAAAAATGTGAGAAAAAAAAGTTTTTCTTTTTTTTCGGAACTAAACACAAAAGCTGCTGTGCTTATGTCATTGAAATTTCAATATATAGTATTATTAAATACCCGAGATGTGCCTTTTGACGGTCTAAATGGTCTGAGAAACAGGGACTGATGAAAATACACCCAAAATGTGAAAAAAATAAAAAAAATTTTAACCATGTGATTCAGTCAATCTCGCAGTTACATTTAAGAAATTTTCTAGTTAGCTTTTTTTTAACATCTCTAGTTGGAATGTTAACCCTACATGTGTTTTTTATGAAAATCAAAAAACTATAAAAATAGTGATTTTTACCAATTTTCTTACATTTTTATGTAAAATGCCAAAATAATAATGGTTAAGTTGTTAGAATTGAAGCTTATCATAGTTAAACATACTATGAAGGAATAATCAAGGCCGTTGCATGAGTTATTGCATATCTAAGATTTAAAATGCAAAAAAAGGTTAAAAACGTCTTATTCCTTCCCCATTTTCATTTATTCGTAATACCAGGCTTTGGAATATTTAGCAAAATAAACATGACAGTGTACACATCAGAATCATGCTAATTTTGAGCAATATTAATTTTCTTATTCAAATCACAGGTTAATATTGGAAAAATTTAACGAATATCATGGATTTTCAGATAATCGTACATCAGTCAATTTTTGGCCTGGTGTATCAAATTTTCCACAAACATGTCTGAATTTTACTTTTTTATGTTACTTTTCTTCAAATTTTATCAACTGGAAATATGCAAGTGACTCTACAAGTTAGCTGGTTGTGGTATTATATGTCGATTGACAGGTGTATAGAGCAGCATATTATTAAGTAAAATCTTTATTGACATGATAGTAGGGAACTAAGCAGGTCTTAGCAATATAGGGAGTTACTTTCATGCAAAGACTAAAGAATTATTGGCTGAGTGCAATACATTAGTAGATGATTGACCTTCCCCTGCATTTCTCTAATTAGGCCTACCCTGCAGGCCTACCCTACTTGACTCTGACTGGTCCAGAAATTGTCTATTCTTAACAAATTCCGCCACCTCCATTTTGAACCCCTGGGTTCTTGTTTTATTAAATTGCTTTTATTCGTGAATGAAAACAATGGGATCTTTATTTGCTCATATTTCATAATAAATTCTTTATTTGTAGGCTTAATTAGTTGTTTAAAAATAAATATGGAACTTAAAATCTACATACTCACTTATTCTTTCAAACTTTAACTATTGCTCACTTGTTTATCATGAAAGTGGCTCAAGAAATGAACGAAAGCTTGAAAAAATTCAAGAAAGGGCATTAAGAGCAGTTTTCAATGATTTCCAATCAGCTTACACCTCTCTTCTGAAACAAGCTAATTTAAATACATTACATAGCAACAGAAGTAAGAAGCTATTAGAACATGTCTACAAGGTAATTCACAGCTTATCACCCCTCTTTGCTTCTGATTACTATGAGATAAAGAAATTAGATTATGATCTGAGACAAAAACTTCTTATTCGCCAACCTAACTTCAATACGGTGCGATATGGAAAAAACTCTTTGAAGTATAAGGCCAGTAAATTGTGGAATGCATCTCCAAATTAAATTACAAATGAAAGTGAGTTCAAGTCATTTAAAATAGCACTAAGTAAACACGTTTTTTGAGTAATCTCGCATTTGCCCTCCTGTCTGTGATATGTTGTTTTGGTTATTTTATGCTGAAAAGGTTTTTTAAGGTTTTCTATTTTACCAATTTTTAAATTATTAGATGTTTTTAAGTGCTGTTATGATTATTCACGAAATTAACTGTTTTTAGTCAATTTACGTGATTTTTGTCTAATATGTAATTTTCATCGCTGTATATATACCCATAACTGTATCCCTTCATTTGTATATATACTTACTCATCGTTTTTAATATGTCGGCAAAAAGCACTTGTGCTTATGTTGTATGCTTTGTGATATCCGACGTTAAATAAAGATTACTTTACTTTACTTTATTCAAGGTCAATTAGGTCATCCATTTGAATTTGAGTCAAAGAAAATAAACTTATAAATCATGGCACATCATGTTAAATAATATAATGTTCAATATGACCTAGAATATATCTAACTTAAGCAGTCCCTGTAGTCAAAATAATATAAGAAGGTAACTATAAAAATAATTAATATAAGTAATAAATTGTCTTCCTTCTTGATTGTAATTGTTGCATGCGACTCTGTCTTTAATTCTCCCTTGAACCTTGAACTATCTTCCTAGAGTAGTCCTCGGAGTCAAAATGATGTTAGGAGCTAAATATGGCGTGAAAAATGACATTCCTTCCTGTTTGGTTGTATTTGCTGAATTTTCTTCTGTCAAAGATAACTCATACTTCTGCAAAAGTTCAACAGCTGTAATAGCAATTGTGGATAGAGCTACCCTGTACCCCAGACACTTCCTTGGCCCAAGGCCGAAACGGAAGAAGGAATTGGGATTAACAGGATTCTTTGCATCCGGGGCAAATCTGTCCGGGTCAAATTTATCCGGTTCTGGCCAGCTGACTGGGTTGAAGTTAGTTGTGTACGGGTCAATGCATACAACAGTCTGAAAAAAAAAATTGTAATACATGAAGTAGGTCTGATTGGGTTGAAGTTGCTTGGGTATTGGGGTCCCAAGACAATGCCCTTAGGGCCCACCAACACAGGATATGTACAAGTAAGGTAGAGCATGGACAGTCTTTCAAAAGATCCCACAGAGAAAGGATTGATTTTGCATTCCATTTATTTATGAAGCTTTTATAGATTGTAATAGTGAATATTCCCGCAGAGTTTTATGGTACGATAATGATAGCATTTCATTTGAAAAATTCTTTACAAATGATAGTACCAATTTTTACATACACTATTTTGCAGTTAATGGTCAGGTGATATGACCTAAATCAAGTAAATTTAGCTATTTGCTACAAACAGGCCTACAAATATATTCAGAAACCATTGTACATGTATAACTCACATCCTTCGGGACATCACAGCCAGCAATTGTAGTAGATTCTTTAACAGTTTTCTCCGGGAAGGTCAATGCTAGAGCTGGCCACACACGGGCACTTTCCTTCATTACATTGTGCAGATATGGAAGAGTAGTACTTAAGTCATCCACTAGGGCAACATTAGAACTCAAGTTGTTTTCAATTTCCTCCAGCAGTCGCCTCTGCACTTCTTTATGGCGGGAAATGTCAGCGATCAAAAATGCTGTGGCCGCCTGACTAATGTCTACATTGAATAGCAGTATTTCGTCTAATGTCTGGAGCAACTGAAAATGTAAAAATATATCAATAGATGAAATAATGTTTTCACTGGCAATACATTAGATCCTCCTTGATGCTGCTCTAAAGTACTCATCCGAAAGACAATCATTGATGATGAATCCAATATAAGCTCAAATACGTATCTCCCTCTTGCATGGGCCTGAAGATTTTTGTTGTAGAAGAGAGAACCCTGTCAAGTATACCCTAAATACTCACCTGCTTCTCGCTGAGGTGACACAATCCTTCAAGCATGCTATCATAAAGGAGAAAGTAGAGAACATCGCAATTTTGGAGAACTCCCTCCTTCCTTTCTTCCAGGAGTTTCACGTGGAATTCTCTCCAGGTTTTGTTAAATTTTTCAGCCTTTTTGTTTGCTCCTGTAACTCTTGACCAAAATGGCAGATCTATAAAAGGAGCCGTTGTGTGTGACATTGCATCGCCATGGAGTCGGAATATTGCCTTTATGTCTTCCAGATGGTGCCACATGGCTTCTTCACCGTAACATATGGCTGTTAGTACCTGGAATAGAAAATAATTCCACATATTATAAGACATATTTTATACATAAATATGTACGAATCGGTTGCTTTGTGAAGTTCCAACTTTCAATGTTTCATGAAAGTAAAATGTTGTTAATTCAAAAGAAATGTTCCAAGAACTTATCGTATCAAGGGCTTTTAGCATACTTTTACGCTTGAGTCTAGATTGGATCACAGCAATGGAGAATAATGCTGTTTACAGTTAGCAACTTCAAGTTATCGGTTGCAATTGTAAGTTACCTTAAATGCAATGTCTGTCATTTCACAATTATAGAGGTCAACTTCATTGTTAGGATCTAGTGATGACACCCATTGTTGAGCTGCTCGACCAATCAGAGGCTGCAGATTTTTCACTGAAGAACTAGAGAAGAATTGTTCGAAAGATCCTCTGTAAGATTTGACTTTTTCGCGACCATGAGTCACACCAAGGCATTCTCCCATCATTTCTGCAATTTGAAAAAATTATTTATCTTTAAGTGGACTTGGTTAATTTGTGCTGAGCCTGCTATTTTAAGTCTTGAACAGTATATGGCCAGGGATGGTAGCCACAGAGCAGCTCCAACTTATAATTACAGGAGGCAGAGAATGAAATTGGCAGTGTCACCTGACAGTGCAAGAAATGCATTAATGGAAACTAAACACATTTTCTTCAATATACAAAAAAAAGCTTTGTTTAATCTCTTTCAAGGAAGAAACAAAGTAAGAGACTTTGAATTAACTTTGCTAGATTCATTTATAAAATGAAAAATGTTAAGTTAATTTAGAACGTTAATCATTTGCCATTATCATGCTGTTTGAAAATGAGAAAATTTCAAGTTAGGCTAACAATATTTTGTTTTTGTTTTTAAAGAATAAGTAAGTAAACCTTTGAAAATGCAGCCTGCTGAAGTGAAGTCCGCATCTCGTTTGTGCGCAAAATGATCTTTGTAGAATGTTTTAATGGCATCTGGATCCCCAAGCACCCTGTAAAGTAGTGAGTTAATACTTAGGCCTATTTTTCTTACAGCGAAACACTTTGATATAGAATTAAAGTGGACTGTGGCACTGTGAAAATGGCACTTCGTGACTCATGATAGCCGATGAACAGTACTCTTCCCTACTTTCAACATTGGAAACATACATTTTGTAGAGGCTGTTTGATTAGTCATGATCAAGAGTAAGCCATTTGACTTCTCATAACAAATTTTGGAGTGAAAATCAGATGCATAATCCTTTCGTTTGTCTGTCACCAACAAGTGGGATAAGTCTCCTTCAATCAAATTGACATTGAAAGTATTGGGTTTGATCATGACAAATCATCAGCATGATGACACATGAAGTGCCATTTTCACAGTGCCACAGTCCACTTTAATTCTATATCAAAGTGTTTCGCTGTGAAAGAAGGAACCAAGTCAAGTAGACTATAGACACACAAACAAGCCAGCATGCAAACTTTGCGTAGCAAATAACCAATATACATACATTCTCAATGTTAAATATGGGATACGCTTTTGGAGCACTATATGGACATGCAGCATATGTAACAAAATGTTTATAGGAAGGTCCAAAATCAACTCTCATTAACTCCCTTCCCCAACCCCCTAAAAAATGAGAAGGAAAAAGGCCCATCTATTTCCGGTGGGCACCGAACCTGATAATGCAATTTTTATGTCGTGTTGACTGTCCGACATCAAGCAGCATCACATTCATATTCTGATGCCATGCGATATAATTCTGATGTAATGCAATATCAGATGCAAATAAAAATCAACAAAATAGGCCTACTTACAAAACAGGAGTTGTGTTGTGCCATATCTTGTAGACTGTGCCATACTTCTGTGACATTTCTCTGCCGAAGAAGTTGACCTTTTGAAAAGGACTGATGATGGACGGAGGGGGGCCGGGTACAAATGAAGTCCACTTCCTTTGAAGAAAACAGCAACACTTCACCTGAGAGACCTGTAAAAAGAGGATGGTTTTTATTATAATACACTCTAAAAAATGTCGGGACAAAATTGGTTTTTTAGATTCAAAATGGTTTTTTGAAAAACCAAATTTCAATGCAAAACCAAAATGGATTTAAAAAAAAATCCATTTTGGTTTTTTGCATTGAAATTTGGTTTTTCAAAAAACCATTTTGAATCTAAAAAACCAATTTTGTCTGGAATTTTTTAGAGTGTATCTGATCAGGGACAGTTTACCCATTGACTCTTGAAGCCATCCAATGGATTAATGGATTATTGATTCCTCTTTACTGACATAGGCGTATTTCGCAGGGGGTCGGGGGGGGGGGCTCCTGGCATCAGGGCAAATGGCTCATCAGGGCAAATCCTGACCCAATATCAGGGCAGATCCACTGCCCTGGTCACATTCGCGCCAGGTTAAAATTTCAGGGCAAAATAGTCACAGCCCCGCCGCGAGACAGCCGCCCCATACGCCTATGTTTACTGATATTTAGACTTTGGCAATCTCACAGATCTGGGGCCACGGGAGCTGTGGGCCATGGAGGGACAAAAGGGGAGAGGGATTGTTTGGAATGAAGGACAGGTGTAAAAGAAGATAAAGCAGACAATCCAAACATAAACAAAATAAGATTTCTCAGAGATAAAAAAAATAAGAAGAAGATAGAAACGCAAACAGAAAAAAAAACAATAACAACAGAGCAATCTTGACAAAAAGAAAAAGAACACAAACAGGAGGAAAGCCAGATATAGGAAAGAAAAGCAGAAAAGAAGATGAAGAAAGAAGAAACAGCAAAAAGAAGGAGAGCGAAAATAAGGAACTGTGGAAAGAAAGAACTGTGAAAAGAAGGAATAGTAGAAATAATGAACTGTGGAAATAATGAACTATGGGAAAAAAATGATTTGCAGAAATACTGAACTGTGGAAATAACGAATTGTGAAAGAAGGAACTGTGGAAAGAAGGAATTGAGGAAATAATGAACTGTGATTAATGAACTGCGGGAGAACAAATTGTAGAAATAATGAACTGTGGAAAAAATTAATTGTGGAAAGAAAGAATTGCAGAAATAATGAATAGCGAAAATAATGAATCATGGAAAGAAGGAACTGTGGAAAGAAGAAACTATAGAAATAATGATTAATGAAATCTGGAAAGAAAGAAAAGCTGGATGAAGCACAAAATTGAAAAAAAAGAAAAAAAAGAAGGAAAGACATCTAAAACTAAAAAGATTCCAGGCATGGTTGACAATGTTACTGGTGAAAAAAATATATCGGAGGTTTTTGCTGAAAAATTTTCTAATCTGTATAATTGTGTCGGTTATAACAAAACTGGTATTAATGAAATAACAGATAGCATCCAAGAAAGCTTAGATGTTAATTGTATAGAAGATTGTTTATTTACATGTGAAGAATTGTCAACTGCTATCAAGAGTTTAGCTATGGGTAAATCAGACGGCAATGCCGGTGTTTATTCTAATCATATTATACATGGAAGTGAAGTTTTATTAAAATATCTGTTATATTTGTTCAATTGTATGATCATACATGGGTATAGCCCAAGCCAAATGAATGTGGGTACTATGATTCCCATACCTAAGGGTAAAAGACCAAATATTTCAAAATCTGAAAATTTCAGAGGTATATGCTTACAAAGTATGTTTTGCAAGCTTTTAGATATTTTAATATTCTCAAAAGAAAAAAAAATGTTAGTTACATCAAATTTACAGTTTGGATTCAAACCCAAGTTGTCTGCTTCACAGGCCACTGCAGTTGTAACAGAGACTATTGATTATTACCTAGATAGAGGTGGTACTGTATATGCATTGGCTTTAGATGCTAGCAAAGCATTTGATAGGGTTGAATATGTAAAGTTATTTCAGCATTTAATTTCTAGAGGAGTTAATCCTTTTTATGTTAGAATTTTACTTAATATGTATTTAAAACAACAGATAAGAGTTTCATTTAACAATACCATGTCAGATTATTTTGATGTTACCAATGGTGTAAAACAGGGTGGTGTTCTATCGCCGACTTTGTATAGTGTATATATAGATGATATGTTAAAATCTTTGGAAAAGTCTGGATATGGCTGTTACGTAGGGCAAATGTATACTGGTAGTATAGCCTATGCAGATGACCTAATATTGCTGTCACCTACTCTATATGGTTTAAATAGAATGGTTGAGATATGTGAAAATTATGCTGAAGTTCATAGTATTATATTTAACGGTAAAAAAAGTATGTTAATGAGATTTAGTAAAAGTTTATCTGTAAATTACAATGATGTATATGTCAACGGTCAGAAAGTAGAAAAGGTTAATCATATGGTATATTTGGGACATACTTTATATGAGGATAGAAGTAATAATATGTTGAATGGAATTGTAAATGAATTTAATGTTAAAGCCAATACAGTTCTTGGTACATTTAATCATCTGTCAGCAGAAATTAAAAATGATCTGTTAAGTAAATATTGTAGTAGTTTTTATGGCTCTAATCTATGTGCTTTATATGATAAAATTGGAATTAATCAGTTGAATGTTAATTATCGTAAAATACTTAGAAGAACCTGGAATTTGCCATGGAGAACGCACTGTAACTTACTACCTCATATATCAAATTCTGTACCTTTAGAAGTCTCCCTTGATAAAAGATTTGTTAATTTCTTTAAATCCAGTTACTATAGCAATAATCCTGTGTTAAGCTTTGTATTTCATCAGGCTATATATTCCTATACCAGAGTTGGAAGAAATTTGAGATACATAAATAATAAATACTGTATAGATATTATAAAAAATAATGAATTAAATTGTCAGGTTATGAATAGGAATATTGTTACTTCATGGAAAAAAGGTATATGTGATGAAGATTTAAGAATAGGCACTCAAATTCGAGAACTTGTCATGATGAGGGATTCATTTGATCCCTGGTTATTAGATTACCACGAGTGCCAAAGTATTATTGACGACTTGTGTCAATATTGAGGAATAGTTCAATTTATTTTAATATTATTTTAATTGTTTTATTAAATTTTAAACTTTATTTCTTGTAAATACTTCTGTTTGTTATACCATTTGTGCTTTTACTTTTTTTTTCCTTTCTGTTTTTACATTGTACCTTGAATTGTACGTTTAGTACGAAAATAAAGATTTATTATTAATTAATAGATGATGAAAAGGCAATTCATTAAGAAAAGAATAAGAAGAGAAACTCAGAAAAGTAAGAAAACAGAAAGGTTGAATAAAGACAAAAATAGAAAATACAAAGGAATGAATCTGCATGGAGAAGCCAAAAAAAAGGAATAAATTGTGAAAAGACGGAAAGTGAACGTGGAAAGAAGTGAAGCTGTTGGGATGTGGAAAATATATAATGAATGATGGTCAGAAAGAATGAAGGTTGATTGAAAAAAATGGAAACAGGAAATTTAAGATAAAGGTGAGCTGATGGTGGGGGAAAAATAGCTGATTGTAATCAAATGCAACACTCTAAAACATATCAGACAAAATTGGTTTTTTAGATTCAAAATGGTCTTTTGAAAAACCAAATTTCAGTGCAAAAAACCAACATGGATTTTAAAAAAAATCCATGTTGGTTTTGCATTGAAATTTGGTTTTTCAAAAAACATCTTGAATCTAAAAAAACAATTTTGTCTAAAATTTTTTAGAGTGAAAGCAGAAAATAGGAAGGAAGAAAAGAAGATTTTTTAAATAAGAATTCAGGAAGAAAAGAACATGGAAACGAAGAGTGAAGGACGATGTCATTCTGAAAGGGAAAGTCAGTTAGAAAATGACAAGGAAGGAAATGGGAAAAAGCATAACATGGGAAAAGAAAAGGAAAAGATGGAAAACATTAATATTCAAAATTTTAGAAGCAATGTTCACAAAGAGGCCTATTTCATATGTTAAGAAAAACAAAAAAAATAAACATACATAACCAGAAATAAGCTTCCATCCTGGAGACAGAAATAAGCAAAAGAATGTTGCTATAGCAACGTAAATAGTAGGCAGTCCAACATAATTCAAGAAATGTGTGATTCCTTCCATGGCTGAGGAAACAATGATGGAATTACAAGTTTTGAATTTATAATATGACAGCATTAGCAGCAGCTACAGCTTGACCAATGTTAGAAATTTGACCTCAGCATCTGAAAAGATTTTCATCCAGTTCCATTCTTCCTGGTTTCGAAAGCTGGAGTTCTAAAAATAGTTTTCAGTGTGGCCTATACAATGTAATCCTGTTTTGTGAGCATTGGTGATAGGATCAGATGAGTTTCTCACATTATGGGTCACATTGAATAAGAATAAAGAACAATTAATTAAATAAACTTGAATGGATTGAAATGTGTGAAAATAACTTCATCACAGATTCTAAAATTCATGTACAGGGGGATGGGGGATCAATTTAAGTTCTCAACACCATTTTTCAAAATAAATGTAGTGAGCTAATATTGCATCATACTTGGCATGTTATCATGTTGTCATGTAAGTAGACAGATCTATAGGTAGATGGGGATAGATAGATAGATAGATAGGGATAGATAGATAGATAGATAGATAGACAGATAGATAGATAGATAGATAGATAGATAGATAGATAGATAGATAGACAGATAGACAGATAGATAGATATATAGGGAGATAGGTAGATAGGGATAGGTAGATAGGTAGATAGATAGACGGATAAATATATAGATAGATAGATAGATCGATAGATAGATAGATAGATAGATAGATAGATAGATAGATAGATAGATAGATAGATAGATAGATAGATAGATAGATAGATAGATAGATATGATGTTTTGACCACTCCTTTCAATGTGAAAGATAGGACCTTTAGTGACATCACTGATCCTTCCCTAGCTGTAAATCATGAAATGACAGATGTAGATGAAAATTAATTTTAATTGAATTTTATCATTCAAAGTTGAATGTGATAAACAACTTCAAATAAAGTTTGCCTCCGTCACTCTCCCCTGCACCACTCCAAGGAAGTGAAAGCGATAGTTCTGAGTTCAATTGTCCATAATTTAATAATATATAAATGAGCCTATTTGAAACAGGAAGATTGCAAAATTATACGAACTCTTTCCATGAATAAGCCAGGTCAATTCACTTATGGTGTAAACATGTGTTATAATTGATGTCAACACCAAGTACAAAGCAAGCATAATAGCCTTAGTCTACTTTCAGAGTTTATTTGAGTTTATAACGAAAAATAAAAGGACTACAGAACAAACTGAAGGAAACAATTCGGGAGAATGAGTGGACGGATGAAATAATGAAAGAAAAACCAACAAAAAATGGAAGGAAGGGGGATTTTTTTTTTTAAAGAAGGAAAAATAAAGGAAATATAGAAGGGTACAGAAAATGAAAAAGAAATGGAGAGAACTACACAAAAGAAATGGAAAGACAGAAGAATGGCAAGAAGCAAACATGGAAAGATAGGGAAGTGGGAATATAGAAAGGTGGCCAGTTGATATTAAATTGGATGAGAGAAAAAGGGGCAAAAGGAAAGAAGAAAAGCTTAAGTCGAAATTAAGAAACGAAAAGATGGAAAGAACACGTGGCAATAAAAAAAATGTGGAAAGAAGGAAGAGTGGGAATTTTAGAAAGAAGGAAAAGTAGTGAGAAGAAAGCATGATCAGAAAGAAAGGTGCATGAAAGAAGGAAAGTTAAAAGAATGAAAAGTAGAAAGATGAAAAAGTGGACAAAAGAAAAGTAGAAAGTTGGGAATGAGTTGAGGGAAGGGTGGGTATATCCTGTGGAAAGAAGGAAGTATGGGGATTGAGGAAAGAAGGAAAGTGTAAAATGCTGAAAACAGAGAGGTCAAAAGAAGGAAAGGAAGTCAGAAGGAAAATCAGAAATTCTGAACAACAACAACAAAGGATGTTGTGATGAAGGAAGAAAGTAGAAATGGTGAAAAAAAGAAACAAGATAACATGCAGAGAATGAATTAAACTTGAAAAAAAAATCTGATTTAAAACAGCAAAATCTACATCACTTGGTGAGATCCACTCAAACCAGGACCTCAAAAGTCATTGCTCACTGATTATATAAACAAAAACAAGAAGAGCGCTCAGTGAGCACATAACTGCATCATCCATATCTTTAAAATCCAAATTACACAAGCTTGAAAAAAAATAACCTGGTGCTTATATTATAGGCCTATAGCGTGGCAATGTAGGGACCTGTTTATGCACTTTTTAAGAGTAGCCCTAAAACAGCACCAATTAACAGCAACCAAAAATTAATCAGGTATTCTGTGGGGCAAATGAAACCATGCTACCAAAGGGTCAGTGGTCGAAATAGGCCATGTTATTTGGGGGGGTCTCTCAGTTGCAAGGCCCGAAGGATATAAGCGCTTGTAACCGGGAGTCGGCGGGCCGTCAGTTTGCCACCGGTACCCGAATTGCTGCAGATGCTCTAAAAATGAATTTTAAAGGCATGTTTTATCTCTGAAAATTAGTTTCCATAACTCTATTGCTGGTGAATATAAATCACAAGAAGTTGTTGTAAGCTGATAAAGCATTGCTGGGGCTTTATGCTTATTCCTCTGAACAGATTCAGTATTTGGGGGGCGGGGGTTTGAGGACCCTCTCTGGGTCCTTCTGAAAAATGTATTTGAGGGGGTCCCAAGAGCATTTGGGGGGGTCAAACCCCCTTGACTCCCCCTTATTTCGAACACTACAAAGGATATTGATACACATTCAGTACTAATAGCAGGAATTGAATAACACACACACAGACACACAAGGAAAGAGGCCATGACCACAATGACTACGCCTTTGGCGCAGTTAAATAACTATAGTACGCCTTTGGCGCTGTTAAAGAACTATAGTACGCCTTTGGCACTGTTAAATAACTTTGTACGCCATTGGCGCAGTTAAAAAATAAAACTGAAAGACCAAAAAGAGAAAAGAAATATATTCAAATTCAATATTTACCACTATGCATCACTGAAGTTGGATGTAAATATAGCCAGTAAAGGAAAAAAAAACAGCCAAAGATAGTATGGAGTATTTTTTAAAACTGTTTTTACTTGTCTTGCAAATGGAACTGCATGTGAAATTTGTTTGCATGGCACTGCAAAGAAAGCACATCATAAAAAAAATGTATCTGCATGATGACATACTCTTTGAGACCCTCTTCTGACTCATTGAGAACAGCTTTCACCAGGAAACTATGGAACTCTGAAGTCATTGGGAGCCATTTATCTCAATTATCACATGTATGATTGAAACCACATTCTGATAATCTATTTAAACAACGAAGATCTATGAAACCTCTTTACACAGCACTGACGGAAATGCTTCTTTCGCTATTATTGACAATTTTTCAGACGACTTCTGCCTCGACATGGAAAGAAGGTAACTCATTCAAGTGTTATTGATTTCAATCAAAACAAAAAGCGACTTAAATACACTTCAAAATTGACTATTTTGGTAGAGACCCTTTAAGGCAGTCGTACTCCATTTTGCACTGTAAATCGGCCTACACGAGTGTAGAACATCCTTGTTGAATAAACATGAATTAAATCAAGGACAGGAAAGCATAAAAACAGTTTAGATATGGCTACCATTAAGAGTTCCTTAAATGGTAATTATAACCTGAATTCAACATCTTTCCAAATATGGGGGACGCGTAATATGCGATGAATCTGAGGCGTTTACAGTAGACATTTGTTATAATCCAAGCAGAGTTGTTTGATTAATCTACAAACTTACTAATTTACTACTTTAAACTTTAACGGACTTGCTATAAATGAAAGTCTTTCTCAATTTTTGTAAACACATGGCTTCTGAGATGCATATTTATTATGACAGGCCATTTGCTGACAGGCTGTGATGTGGCACTTGCAGGGACTATTCTAGACCTAATTTTCACTGTGACATCGAGTTGAAAGTACATTGTATGATGCTCAGTTGAGGTGGATTCTTATTGGCTGGAAGCTGGGGAATCCGACCAAGTATAAAAATGACATCACAGTTTGTAGAGCTATTTACATATATTGCAATGCTAGAGAACAGTGATGCAAGCTGTGACACTGAGTTAACATGTAACCTCACAGTTCAACAGCATAGAAAAGAACTTGAGATTCTGTGTAAATATAACAAGAAATGTAAAGTTAATTTTATTTGCAGGAACATGCAGAACACCCCTTGATGTGGTTTTCCTGGTGGACACTGATATAACACCAGATTATGGGGACACTTTCGGATTCCCCTGGGATTGGGATCCCCTAGATGACTTTTACGAAAACTTTCATGGAAACTTCCAAGAAAACTGGAGGCTGAAGCTGGAATTTTTGGAGAATATCGTAAGACATCTGAATGTAGATGATACTGGCAGCCAGGTAAGAGTGCCATAATAATAATTCATGTCATGAGGGTTGCCAGGTTGAAATTTTCTGTACAATCCAGTGGCGTAACTAGGGGGTCTTGAGAGGGGATGACCTAGGGGGGGGGGGCGCGTTTCTCTGGAGGTGCACCCACTATTCTAATTGCATATTTTAGCCAAGGTTGAAGAGTTCATATGGGGGACACCTTGTGGGGCACAGGTCCAATATGGGGGGCACGTGCCCCCCCCCCCCCCACCATAGGGACGCCACTGGTACAATCTAAGAATATTGTTAAAAATTGTTTGCCTTTTACAAAAATAATCAACTCACATGCATGTTTCAGGGGACGATCATCAGCTATTTGGACAGGGCTTGGGTTTCCCTTGACTGCAAATCATTTATTGCACACACTCTTATCAAAAAGGTTTTATATGGAACCTTTAAGGGTTATATAAGCTGGTATAGATAAGGAACCCTAAAAGGTTCATTACTCAACTTTAAAAAGGTTCCAACAGCAAACAAAAACAACATTTAGATTTTCCAGCTGCACTGAACTCCCACAATGGAACCCCTTTCTCTCAAGTTGGTAGCATAGGGTCCTATCATAGGGCCTTCCCACCAAGTATTGAACCTCTTCAATTCAATTGAACTCTAAAAAAATTTAGAAGCTCTTTTTCGGCTCTGGGTTCTCTACATATATAGACGTTACCATAAAGAAACTTTTGTGTTAAGTGCAGGATAACGGCACAATTTGGCCTGTTTTGTTTTTCAGATTGGTTTAATTTTAAATTCCCGTGACCACTCAATGGACTTTGACCTCAATAGTTTTACCACAAGAGAAGAAATAATTGGCCACATTCCGTATGCCAATTATAGGGGTGCATCCCTGGATTACGGCCTTGAGAAATTGATACATCAGTTCACCCCATGCAAAGGAGATAGGCGAGACATTCAAAATATCGGTAAGTGTTTGCAATTTAAGAAAGTGTAAGAGGGCCATATTGATACATGACATGGTATCACGGGCCTACCAATGTGAAAGATAAATGTCTTTCACTTGTTCTTATTTCATGATGCCTTCTTCACCATAGTAAATATGTCAACAAAGCGGGACAGGGCTGATCTTACAGATGTGAGAGTTAGGCCACACATAATTGATCTTTAGCTTCTCGGATCCTCTCAAGGCACTTTTTCTAGGGTCGGTCGGTAGGACAAATAAAAAAAAGGTAAAACAATTTTTTTTTATAATGTCAAAAAAATTTTATTTTTTCATTTTTTTTTTCCATCGGCAGTGTATCTATTGTGTCGGCGGGTCCGCGAAGCTAAAAATCAATTATGTGTGGCCTTAAGTATCTATTTATAGCTGGTTGGGCCCGTGCATGGTATGTAAATGTATGTACTTCCAATCTTTTCCAAAGTGAACAAGCACTCTTAGAGGGCAGCACCGGCCATGCTACTATTTTTTTTCCAGTAAAATTTACATGATTAATATTATCATGGTGGATGGAAAAAATGAAATGAATCCGGCTGTTTGTGTGAAGGAGATTATGATGGGAAGAATGAGTTTTCAGTAAATTGCAGGTCACAAAACATAAAACAATCTTAGGTGCAAGTGAGCTGACAATCTAATGACAGATGACATCTTCTTCTTCTTCTTCTGTTTGTGCTGGGGTACCCTGGGTCGCCAGGTAGCTCTACCTGGTGGTAGGACCTGGTCCTATCACTAAGGAGCTGCACGGTGTCTTTGGTTTTGGTTTCCTTTTATTGTTTTAGCAGTTTTTCTATTTCTCTTATTTTCTGGGCTATTTTTGACATGATGGTTCTGCTTCTCGTATGTAGCAGGTCCAGGTCGATGGTCAGGTCATTCTTTTTTGTTATTGGGCAGTCTTTTAGTACATGTTCCTGTGATTCGTACTTTTCTTTGCATAGTCTACATGTCATGTTATTGTATTTATTTTTGTAGTTATCTTTAATGTCCAGCATTCTGCATCTGGCTTTGAATATGGTGCTTGTGTTCATTCTATTAAGTTGGTTGGTATATGTCGCTTTTTCATTTGCTAGGTATCCTTTTTTTAGGTATTCTACTTTGCTCTTGTTCTGTTTGTTAAGGAACATTTCTTCGCGGAAGCTTTTTTGTATTTCTTTCCTGATGTATTTTTTTGCATTTTTTGGTTTCATTTCCAGGAATTTCTTCTTGTCAATTTTATACTTTTTTATTGTTTTTTCAGTCTCTTTCATCCATTCTGTTTCTTGTTTCTTTTGGATGAGGTATTCGTTTAGTTTTATTTTTGTTTTGTTGATTCTGTAAAGCATGTTTAGTCTTTTTTTGTCTATTATTCTTTCTACGTCCAGGAGGTTTGTTTCTATGTACAGTACTTCTCGTGGTGTACCTTGTGGTACCATCAGTATCCTTTTTAGAATGTTATCTAGGATTCCATTTAGGGTATTTATCTCTTGCCGGTTCGGAGTCCATACTTCACAGGCATATGTTATATTTGGTGTGACACATGTTTCTACTAGTTTCCATATAGTTGACATCTCTATGTTATTAAATTCTTTGTTATGTAATAGGCTCATTACTGTTTGGTACGCTCCTTCGGTCTTCGTCTTTATGTCCTTCATCTGGTCTGCAAGGTTGTTTTTATTATTAATGGTAAGTCCTAGGTACTTGTATTTGTCTGTTTGTTCTATTTGCATGTCGCCAAGGGTCAGGGTAGTGATTTCTTGGTTGTTTTTGTTTCCTATTTTGAGCATCTTCGATTTTTCTTTCCCAAATGCTATGTGGTACTTACTCGCTGTTGTATACGTGATATCTAGGAGTTTTTGCATGTCATCTCTATTGTTGGTTATTAGGGCTACATCATCCATCCATAGCAGTGTATTCAGGTATTCAGTTGTTCCTGGTATTTTTATTCCTATTTTTGTTTTTTTTGTCTCTTTGCTTATTTCATCCATTAGTGTGGCATACTGGATTACTGATAGTACTCCTCCTTGTCTTATGCTGTCTTTTATCTCAATTTGTCTTGTAGGTCCGTATTTAGTCAGGATTGTTGCTGTTAGTCCAGTGTTAAGGAGGTCTATTATTTGCCATTCTTTTTGTTGTATGCCTTCCTTTTCTAGTACATACATTATTGCTTTTATCCACGCCTTGTCATATGCTTTTGTTACATCTAGGAAGGTGATATATGTTGGCTTTTTCTTTTTTTTGTAGTGGTTTATTATTGATGCTATTAATGCTATGTGGTCTGTAGTTGATCTATTTTTTCGTCCGCCAGCTTGTTCATCCGTTATATTCAGTACAGGTTCTATTCTATTGTTGAATATTCTTTCATATAGCTTTCCTATATTGCTGCTAAGTGTTATTCCTCTTTCAGATGAGCATTTGCCTTTTTTCCCTTTGCCTTTGTATATTCTGATTATATTACTGTTTAGCCATTGTTTAGGTATTTTCTCCTCTTGTGTTATGTTATTTAGGATATTGCATAGATTTTCCTTGTTTGTTTCACTCATTTCTTTTATTGCCTCATTTGGTATTCTGTCCGGTCCTGTGGCCTTTTTTCTCTTTAGTTTTTTTATTGCTGTATTGAGTTCTTTTATTGTTATTTTTTGGCATGGTGCTTTGCTTTTCATTTTCTGTTGGATGTTGGAATATCTTTGTTCAATCTCTTGGGTTTGGGGTTCAAATTCCGGTTTTCCTTCTCTGGCTTGGTAGAGGTTTTCATAGTATTTTGCTATTTCCTCCTTCGCTCTGCTTGGGTCGTTTACTTTTTCATCTTGTTCCGTTATAAGGTCATATTCCTTTTTTTCTTGCTGTGATAGTTTGTTTCGTAGGTTCCAAAATTGTTTGGACTTTACTCCTCCTTCTTTTATTAGCTGGTTTGCTATTTTCTTAGTTCTCTCGGCTTGCTTTTTTTCTATTTCCTTTTGCAGTTTTTTTCTGTCATGGATGTAGTTCTCGTATATTTGTTCTATGTCTGGGTCCTTTTCCCTGCATGCTTGGTTGTATTTTCTTTTTTTCTCTTTCATTTCCTTTTTTATGCTTTTTGCTTCCTCGTCCAGTCTGGGTTTTTTATTTATATTTATCTTTTTTGTTCCGATCGTGTTTTTCAGAGCCTGGGTGATTTTTTGTTCCATTTCATCATATGTTTCTGGGTGGGGGGGTTTTGGAGGTTTTCGTTATATTTTTCCCATTTTGTTTCCTCTGTTATTTTCCATTTTTCAATGATTTTTTTTGTCTTTTTTAAGTTTGTGTTCAAGTGGGTAGTTATGGTGTTATGATCTGTCTCATTCTTTCCTGTTGGTCGTCTTTCTCCTTTTTCATCTATTTCTACTGTGGGGAAGTTATCTTTTAGCTCCTTATCTACTATTATGTAATCTATTATGGACCTTTCTTGTTCATTGTGTCTATTGACTCTTGTCCATGTTCCTTTGGTAGGTTGTGTTGATATTGGGTACATTTGTGTTATGTGTAGCATTCTCTGCATTGCTTGTCCATTTCTGCTTTGGGTTTGTATTTGGGTGTTGTCTCTTATTATGTCTAGTTTTGCATTAAAGTCGCCCATTAGTATGATATTTCCTGTTTTTTTTAGTTCTAGTATATGTGTGCTTATAATGGAGTATTCATTTTCTACAGCTTCCTTACTTTCCTTTTCTTGCTTCCCATAGTATAGTCCTATATATATTGGGTTCGGCTGAGTTTTTAGTTTTATCCACGCTATTTCCATGTTTCCCTCTTTTATCATGTCTATTTCTTGTGTATTATCTGCTATGTCCCTTCTAGCTCCTATTGCTATCCCTCCTGCTTTATTTGGTTTTTTTCCGCTTATCCATTTATATCCATTTATTATTGGTGGCTTGGGGGTCTTTGTTTCTGTTATTGCTATTATGTGGGGTTGGTCTATTAGGAGATATTGTTCTAGGCTATCTCTCTTAGAGTTAATGCCATTAACATTGTTATACCAAAGCTTAAGTCTATTTGTTACCTTTTTGTTTTTCCTTCTGGTGTGTCCGTTGCGCTGGGGGGTGATCTGCTTCGGTTCTTCATTCAGTCCAGTTCTTTTTTTTCCTTTTCTGTTTTCTTTCCTTTTTTTCTTTTTTCCTTTTTTTTCTTTTCCTATTATATGTTCGGTTCCATGTTCGTCATCGGTTTCGTCCGGGTCTGAAACAGTAAGGCAAGTATTAGTACAGGTTGATTTTCTTTCTTTATTCATATTTTTTTAATTGTGTTTTTTATATGTTTTATTTCCTAACTCTATTTCCTTATCCTATTTCCTTAGTCTATTGTCTTACTATTCAGTTGGTTGGCTTATTATTTTGCTAATCTTTCTTTCTCCCCCTCTCTCTGCTGTTCTCTCTTCTGCTGTAGCTGTTGTCTCTTCTTTCTCGGCTGTCGTTTCTTCTGTTCCTTTCTCGGCTGTCTTCGCTCCGTTCTCCTTCTTTCTCTCTTACTTCTCTATTCCGGACATCTTCTCTAATTTGTCTTAGTTGGTAGTCAATCTCTTCTATGGCCTTTCTTACTTGGCTGGGGTGTCCTTTTATTATGACTGTGGGTCCATTCGCTACTAGGTGGACGTCATATTCGTATTCAATTTGTTGTCTGTTCTTCCCTCCTTTTCCAATAACTCTTGCGATCTCATAACTTTCCATGTTCTTGTGATACTTTGTTAGTTGGGCTGCTGCTTTTCCGTTCATTGCTTGTTCTTCTAGGTCCTTCGCTATTCTTTCCGCTGTTAGGTCTGTTATCGTGATGCCATCTTCCTCTATTAAGTCTTTTCCTTTTAAGTTATATGTTCTTGCGATTCGAAAGTCATATTTTCCATTCCCGCGTTGTCTTACTACCTCATTAAAATTGTGTATTTGTTCTCGGGTTTCCTGCTTGGCGTCTATGAGGGGTATTTCGGCTATCCTTACTTGAGTTGTTGTTTCCCTGTTTATGTTCTTTGCTATGTCCACTATACTATTTGCCAGTTGTCGTCCGTTGGTCTTTTGTGAGATCTCCTTCCCTCCTGTCATTATTATTAGTTGGTCAGCTTCTATTATTGTCTCTATTATTCTTCTGTTCTTGATGGTGTCTTTTAACTCTTGAAATGTTCTAGGGGGCTGTATTTCTATTATTTCCTTGTCTGATGTGATCCTTTTTAGGTGTCTAGTTACTTTCTGGTAGGCAGGGTCCGTAATGATGGTTATTCTTGCTTTCTTAGTTGTCTCTTTTTGGTGGTCCGTGGGGGGGTTGTCGGTGTCTGGTCTGATTGGGGGGGTATGTTTTTCTTTTTGTGGGCCGGGGGGTTCTTTTCTTGATGTTCTTGGTGTTTCCTGGCTGGTGCTTGGTCTTGGCTGTGTTTGGTATTTGGATGAGTCTGTTTCCATATTCTCTTCTTCGCTGTCTTCCGTCCTCTTGTGTTTTTTCGGCGGTTGTTGGGGGGGGTCGTCTTTTTGGAGGGGTCTTTTCTGTGCAATCTTCTGTGTTAACTTTGTAATTCTTTCCTACTGGTCTTGATTTCTCTCTTTTAAGTCTCTCGTATACTCTTCATAATGTTTGTTTGCCCTGCATAGGTCTTCATTTTCTTTTGTTAATTCTTCTAATTCCTGTTTGGTTTCTTCTAGCTCTTCCTCCAATTTCTGGGTGTCTTTTTCATGTCGGGCGGTAATTAGGTCGATCTGTCTCTTAAGGTCTTCTGAGTTTTTGTTCTTGTTCAACCTTTCGCGGAGCGATTCGTTTTCGTCTCGGAGTTTCTCTGCTATTTCTCGTTCAATGTCTATTTCCTGGTCCTTCTCTGTAATCTTTTCCTGCAGCCTCTCGTTCTGACGTGTCTTATTTTCTAGCTTGTCTTTGATGTCTTTTAGTAGATCCTCGTTTTCACGTGCTTCCTCTTTTAGTTCTTGGATTGTTGTCTGTTTTACCTGGTTAAGTTTTCTCAGCTCGTCTATTACATCATCTGGGTTCGGTCCTGCAATCTTATTCTGTTTTTTCTTGTCCTTCTTTTTCTTCTGGCTTTCACTTTCTTTTCTAGGTTCCTTCTCCGGTTTCTTCGTTTCCTTGTCTTTTTCTTTACCTGCGAGCTGCAAATAATTTATATCAGTTTTGGCATTTCTATGGAGAGAGGTTCTGGTTAGTGTTTTTTCATTTTCATCGGCGCTTCCTATTTTGTTAGTGTTATCTTCATTAGGATCAAGTGGTTCCTTATCATGTTCTAAAGTCTTATGTTCTAGATTTTTGCTTACCTGTTCACCTCCTTCAATGACAATAACATCTCCTTTTTTGGTGGGGCTGTCTTTATCCACTCTTATTTGTTTTAATTGTGCTGTGATGTCGTCCGAGCTGTCATTCAGAAGACGGTCAACTTGTTCAGCTGTTAGTTTTAGGTCGTCATCTAGTTGTTTGTTTTCTTCATGTTTTTGGTTTTCTTCATGTTTTAGAGCTTGGGCTTGGTCATGTTTTAGAGCTTGGGCTTGGTCATCTTCTTGGGTGTTCTCAAGTTTTTTTCCGTCATGGGTCGCCATTTTTTTTTTTTCCTGCACATTCACGAGTGTTATTATGTTATTTTGCAAAGTTTTGGGAGGTTTTATTCACAAATTTACGGGTTTTTTTATACCTTGCTATCTCAACTTACCTCTCGTCTTCTGTTTTGTCTTTTTTGTCTCTTCTATGTTTTAGTTTTCAATGTTTTTTCTTATTTCTTTTGGAGCCGATAAATATGCGTGTTGTTGTTCCGGAAGATGCCTCTGACGGAAGGGAGGTGTGAAAGTGAATTGCACTTTAGGCCTAAATTGATTGGGATGGAGGCAAATACAATAAAAGATAGAGTGTCCAATCAACACCCTGTAATTATGAGTGTGAAACATGCACACACTCATGTCACTGAACATCTCAATTGCCTGATGCAATTTGATGGCTGTACATAGTCCAAATAGGCCTGCAGACCTTGACAGCGCGAATACACAAATAAAAATGGCGGCGCAAAATAACCCAGCGCTAGCCATGAGAGGGATGTTCATAAATCTAATAATTTTGCATTAAATTTAAAAGAGACAAAATTGGTCCAATGTACGATATTGTCAGTGAGAAATAGATATAAAATAAACCCTTGGAATGTCTGGTTGAGCCAGGAGGCTCGTGATTCACATGTGATGGATATCACTGCATAACCGTCCTATGCATAGCATGGCCGGTAATTACTGTAGCACCGCCATTTTGGGAAGGGGAAGTTTAACCAAAAAAGGCGATTATCTTATGTGTGAGAATGGCTCAGGTAGTTCTTTGCTGATGTATTCTCAATAAAATAATTCATTTTCTGATTTTGTAGGAATAATCATTATTGACAAACAAAGAAGCATCTCTGATATGATAAGAATTTCTCAAATCGCCCAAGAAGCAGAAAAAGAAAACATCAAACTTTTTGCTGTAGGAGTTAGAATGAAAACCAATTCCTCCCTATTGGCTACCATTTCATCACCGCCTCATAAGATCAACCAAACTTGGTGGAACAGTACAGATTTTGAGACATTGGATCAGTTTGGACCACTTGTATTGAAGGCAATGTGTGGTGGACTGGCTGGTGAGTATTGCGCTACTGTGTCAAATCATGAACAGTTCAAGGAATTGACCAATTTTCAGAGGACAATTCCATAAAGTCTGAGTTCAGCTACGGCAAAATTTCATGGACGTACACCATGTGAGTACGCCCAACATCATGACATTTTGCCGTAGCTCAACTGCTGTTGCACTTGGAGCTTTGGATGATGGCCTGTCTGATAAATCTGTTACCTGGCCTCATCCCTGTTTAATAATGAAATAGCTGAGGTGTAATGGTAGGGCTACACAAGCTGCTAAAGTGTCAAATCTGTGAATCACCCCTAGACAAGTGAGGATTCGGTTCTAGACAAATCTGTAAAAATCCACAAAATTATGTTGCATGATTGTACGGTGTTGATGTGATACACTGCGTTAAAGAGGGTTGGTTACTCTGTGAGGAACAAACTAAACTGTCACCCCCACCCCTAATAGAAAAGGCAATGGCCCTTTACATTGAACAGGCTATCTAATAAATTGCAATGGTTTGTCTGCCTTCAATGATAAATATTATTTATATTCTTTATATCCACCAGCGGAAAAACCATTACTACATGCAAACAAGGATACCGTCAATACAGAATCAGCAGTGAAACTCACTTGTGACATTGCAAATGCCAATGGGAACATCACTTGGTACCAATGGACAATTAATGGGAAAGAAACAAGGAACTCCACAGGGAAGGTGATGGTTTACAATACAGGGCCAGAAGAAGAAAAATTGAATATTTATTGTGTCGGTGGAAATGTGTTTGGAAAGTCCGAGGAATCGAATTCTGTCAAAATTGCAATACAAAACTGTGAGTATCAACTTCAAGTAATTGCAGTCAATGCTTGTGAAATTTGATATTTAATTATACAGTGGCGGATCCAGACAAGGTCATCTAGGGGGGGCCGTGCGTGTTTCGGGCATTCGCAGGCTCGCGTCACAGCGTATTTCCTTCAAATTACAATTATTAATCTCAGTGGTCTAGGGGGGGCCCGTGCCCCCTAGGCCCCCCCCCTGTATCCGCCACTGTTATATAAAGTAATATCTATCAAGGCTTGTAAAATTATCATTGCTTCTAATTAAAGCTGTAGCATTGCAGCTCAAAAGAAATAATTCCAATTTCATGGCACATTCACAAAGATTCTATTCAACATTGAGGTAAACCAGAGTAAGACTTAGCAATCACATTCCCTAAAGAAGAAGACAAGGCCATCAGCTTACTCAGAAGCAGCCCTGGTTTCTTCTAGACAAAATTTTGTGAGTTCCTAACACTCAGTTTAAGGCTGGAAAAAGCAGTGGCAATGAAACGGCGGTCCACTAGTAGACAGTGAAACATATTTAATAACTTGAGTCAAGTGTTCTGTGCGTTGTGTGTGAGGTGTACTCTTATACTTTATTTCAATTCAATTCAATTCAAAGTGTACTCTTGTACTTTACTTCAAGTCAAGGCAATTCAATTCATTTCAATTCAATTGAAAGTGTACTCTTGCACTTTTTTTCAATTCAACTCAATTCAATTCAAGGTGTACTCTTGCACTTAATTTCAATTCAACTCAATTCAATTCAAGGTGTACTCTTGTACTTTATCTGAATTCAATTCAATTCAATTCAATTCAAGGTGTACTCTTTTACTTTATTTCAATTCAACTCAATTCAATTCAAGGTGTACTCTTGTACTTTATTTCAATTCAACTCAATTCAATTCAAGGTGTACTCTTGTACTTTACTTCAATTAAATTAAATTCAAGGTGTACTCTTGTACTTTATTTCAGTTCAATTAAATTCAATTCAAGGTGTACTCTTTTACTTTACTTCAAGTCAAGTCAATTAAATTCAATGTGTACTCTTATACTTTATTTCAATTCAATTCAATTCAAAGTGTACTCTTTTACTTTATTTCAATTCAACTCAATTCAATTAAGGTGTACTCTTTTACTTTATTTCAATTCAACTCAATTCAATTCAAGGTGTACTCTTGTACTTTATCTCAATTCAATTCAATTCAATTCAATTCAATTCAAGGTGTACTCTTGTACTTTATCTCAATTAAATTCAATTAAATTCAATTAAATTCAATTAAATTCAATTAAATTCAATTCAATTCAATTAAATTCAATTAAGTTCAATTAAGTTCAATTAAGTTCAATTAAATTCAATTCAAGGTGTACTCTTTTACTTTTTTTAAATTCAATTCAATTCAATTCAATTTAGTGACCACTAAAAACAACAAAATATTTGTGCTGTTAGATCATTCTCTATAATCATTTGAATGGAAATGAACTGTTTTCTTCTTTGATCTGTTTTATAGATTTTGAACATCAAAAAGTAGACTGGACAACTATTATCCTTGGGAGCTTGCTTGGCTTGAGTTTGGTATATTCCATCATTGTTACAGCATGCCTAATGTTGCGGAAGAAAACTCCACAAGGTATGTCAAATCATAGAAAACAGACAACAAATCAAATGTAATTTATCTGGCGGTGTGGGGAGAATAATTATAGCCTGACTGCAGTCTGGTGAAAATGGAACTGCATGCTGCTGCCACCTGGCACAAAAGTTGATTTTGTATGCTACATTATTGCTGTCCCAAGAAATAGTTCCAATTTCATTGCACATTCACAAAATTTCTATTCAACATTGATGTATACCAGAGTCAGACTCGGAAATTACATTCTCTAAGGAAGTAGACAAGGCCATCAGCACACTCAGAAACAGCCCCGGTGTCTTCCACACAAAATTGTGTGTGTTCCTCTGATCGAAATGATGTGGACGCTCGCAGGAGCTCGCGGAATAGCACACTAATCACTAGGTGGCAACACAAGACAGCATATGTTCTGATCTGTGGCAATGCAAGAGCAGTCCACTTGTGGACAGGCCTGACTGAATTGTGTTGTTTTCCTGTAGAATCGTAATAGGATGATAAATTAATGCATACATCGCTCATATTATCTTAACACAATTTTGAATATCTTATTTATAAGCATCTATTTTATTTTGCATATAAAAACTGATGTTTATGTTTTTTACTTTTCAGATGAAAAAAAGTCAAAGCATAATGAAAAATCTGTAAATGGCAATTGTTATGAAGTTCCAACAGGTACTCATATATATAAATAAATTCATACATTAACTTATTATTTTCGTTTCTTCACATTGTCTGCTTATTTGTAAATGTTGTTGTCATTATTTCTTCAGCTGCAAAAAGTGTGGAGCCATATCAGACTTTAACAAATGGACACACGTCTGCATATGAAGTGCCAATTGGTATGTATTGGCCTACAACAATATTTCTGGGTTTGACGCCTACTAACATTGCTATAATTAAATTGTCTATTATTTTACAAATGGTAAAAAAGGTTCAGACCATGATAAAAAATATGTCACTGGTAATTGTTATGAAATTCCCACAGGAAGGAATTAATTTAAGACTGAAGCATGTCGATTTTACTCTCATCTTGATTATTTTCATTCCTTCGCCTTTCCTTAATTTGTTGTTAATATTTTTTATAGCTGAAAAAAGTGTGGAACCTTATCAGACTTTAGCAAATGGAAATATGTCTGCCTATGAAGTTCCAGTTGGTAGGTACATACACTCTAAAAAATTCCAGACAAAATTGGTTTTTTAGATTCAAAATGGTTTTTTGAAAAACCAAATTTCAATGCAAAAAACCAAAATGGATTTTTTTAAAAATCCATTTTTGGACATTTTTTAGAGTGTATTATCCTATAAGCTATACAGCAATATTTTTTAATGTGACACATATATCTTGTTAAATTGCTAAAGTATTCCAACATAGTTTTATGAAAGTAACTCATTGTTTTATGTTGCTCTAAAGCTCATCAAAGAGTTTTGTGTATAATGTTTTCGCATCGGTCTAAAGGGCACATTAAATTGTATGCTAATTTATACTTATCCATCATTACTTTCAGAGACTGGAAGATCCGATTATATTAATATTGAAAAATAACAGATGCCCAAAATTGGAGAACACAATCTTGCAACAACGGAAATTTGAGTTACTGTATGAAATGACAGCATGTTGTGGCTTTTTTCGTCACTCAATGGATAATCTGAATAAATAGATTTATGTGAGACATGCTTTTTGTCCTATGTAACGATCTACAAGTAGGTACAAAATGTCATCTGCTAATAGGAAATTCAGTAAAAGAGTTGTCAAGTCAGGTCAAATTTATTGGATACGCACTTGTGGGTACAGAGGACTCAGGAATCAGGATATCTTCAACTCATGAAGTACATCTCAAAATACCACCATACCCATTTGGTCTTATTATAGTACCACGCTTGAGTCACCTTAAAAGACACAGTTACACCATAAAAGTGATGTGTATCAAATTGGTATAATGCAATCGTCGCCGAGTCTTGGCCTGAAATTATCAATATGCCCGCTTCCTTACCGTCTGCCCGCCTGCCTACCGGGGTATGTAAACGCATGAAAAGGCCTAACTAGACTAATTTACACATGCAGTTTCATACATGTGCAAGGAATAGGTTGTGAGATGTGGGTCGAAACCAAAAAGTATATTTATTTATAAATATTTTTCAAAATATTTCAAAAAGTGACAAAAATACTTGAAATCATATCAATCAAAAGCAGTAAATAGTCATATCTACAGTATCCCCAGTAAATGAGTACACCCTAGCGACATATTGACTAATTTGCTTATAAGTCAGGAACTAACTTAAGTAATCCAACTTAAGCAGCATATGATATCCTTGCACCTAAGAAAATGTGTTTGTAAAATTTCAATGGCGCAGACTTACAAATTTGTAAGTTATGAGTGTTTAAAATAACTGTGCTCCAAAATAAGTGAGTACACCTAATGCAAAATATACATTGGGTGATCTAAAAATTGGCATGGAAGAGATAGGAAAAGCTGCGAAGCGCCGTGTATTCACCCCATGTAATGAACCCCTCCCTCTCAGGCCATTTCTAGATACGCTCCTGATCACATCAACTTTATGTCATAAAAAGAGCAGAAAATTCCAATTGCCACTGTAGATGCCGTGGAGCGGCAAACATTTCCAGAGGTAGTCGTTCCAAATCAGCAATGCTATTTCAATGGAGAGAGAGATTCCTTTGCATCACAATATGATGCACCCTCTGCCACTCGTAATGTGGCAGTAGAAATTGGCTGTCCTTTGCTACAAACTTAGAGGATGTGATGTAATTTACACTGACAATGCCATTTTCCAAAATAAAAATTTTCGCTGCCACTTATAAGCAATAATTACTCATTTCTCTGGTCATGCCAATGTATCTTTTGTATTGGGTGTACTCACTTATTTGGTGGCACTTTTACCTTTTAATATTTGTGAGTTACAAATAATTGATTGCATATCTTTCAAAGTTTAAATGGACATTCTACCAGGTTCACTGGTCCAGGCTACATCATATCATGAACTTGGTGGATTATTTCACTTGAGTGTGGAGCTCTGAGCAAATTAATCCAGGAGTCGCAGGGGTGTACTCATTTACTGCATCCTCCTCACGCAAGCCCTGCTAAAATGGACAGGGCTTTCTGCTATTTCCAACCTCTTTTGTGATTGGTTGCTTATTTAGGTCATAAGCATTTTGCAGGCAGATTTAGTCCGATTATGGACACTTAGAGGATTACTGGCAACTAAGAAAAACAGTGTAAAACAAGCAAACTTTCAAACAGTTTCATTTCAGAACTGTGAAAATACATAATTCAATGGAATTTTTGGAACTGTGATAGCACCTTTCAACAATACACAATTTCTCCATTTGTAACTGTGTGAAACAGAAGCAACAATTTCAAACTGTGATGTAGCAGTCCCTGATTGGCTTAGCCAAAACTGGGTCAGTTAATTAAGTATTCATGACTTAGCAAAGGTTATGGGCCATTTTGTCATAGTATGACTTGGGATGATGATTTACTGGGGATACTGTATATACGATACGATACGATACGATATATATTTATTTGACATTAGCGAGAAGAAGATGACCAGTACAAATATCATCATAAATTTGCAATCACATTACTTATTAAATGGTCGAGCAATTACATGAATTATTTGGTTCTTTATAACTTTGCAAATTTGTTATTATGGTGTGCCAATGTGAGGAGACCTGGATAGCCCTGGAGCTGAAATTCAGGCCACCTTTCTTGTTAGGAATGAGATGAAGTGAGGCTAATGTTACGAATATGAAAATTTCTGTTTGATATTGATTCAGCTGATGGAGAATAAGGTCAAATTAAAACATCAATGACATATATAGAAATTTCGAATTTGACATGCAACATCATACTTAGAGAGGAAGTGTGCTTTTAGTTTACTTGCATATGCGTAAACAGATTTTTCATAGTCTTTCAATGTTAAGGGAAGTGAGTTCCATATACTACCTATTTTATATTTGAGACATTGCTTTGCAATTCTGGATCTCGTCATTGGTATAGAAGTCATGAGACTGTCTCATAGTCAAAGCCATCTGGTTTGGGGATGCTAATGCAGTTGTATGGTTTACAAACTGGTAGTCTGTTATGTTAAAAGTTGTATGCCACTTTCAAGCAACTGATGGCATACAGATCATGCACATTCAGCAATACACAATTTCTTATTTGACAAATAACGGATTGCAGTGGCTATTGTATGGTGAGTTTGTGATACAACGTATGGCCTTTTTCTGCAGGGTCATACGCGTTTCATGTCACAATTGTCACTACTACCATAAGCAGATAAGGCATAATTTATGTGCGACAAAATCAGTGTAATATACAGCTGCAGTAAGATGTAGCCTGGAACCTGGCGACGGATGCGATTGAGCACCCCCAGAGCCTTTCCAATTTTTTTACAAATATGATCTATGTGACTTTTCCACAATAAATTTTCATCTATTATGACTCCAAGAAATTTCATATAAGAAACATTCTCAATTCCATTGCCATTTATAAATTATTGGTAGGTTTTCAGCATTTACTTCATTCCGCTTTTGATGGAAGACAATGTACTTGGTCTTTGCGACATTTATGGAGAGTTTGTTAACATTAAACCATTGACTGATACAAACCATTTCTTTGTTGACAGTTTCTTTCAGTCGCGTTAGGTTAGTGTCCGTAAATAAAATGTTAGTGTCATCAGCAAAAAGAATTGGGTGTCCAACCTGGACAATGTTATTGATGTCATTCACATATACGAGAAAAAGCAAAGGCCCTAGGATTGAGCCTTGGGGTACTCCACATGATATCAACATCTTCTCAGAATGACTCTCCTTAATGCTGGTAAATTGGCTTCTATTGGATAGATAACTTCTGAACCAAGACAGGGCTAAACCTCTGACACCATATGCGCATAACTTCTGCAAAAGTATACTATGGTTTATAGTATCAAAAGCTTTGGAAAGGTCCAGGAATACTCCAAGGCACCACTCGCCAGTGCTCAATGAATGCGCTATTCTGCTTTGGAGCTCCAATATTGCTAACTCTGTGGACATTGACTCTCTAAAACCATACTGAGATGAAGTAAGAATTTTATTGATGCTCAGAAAGGAGTACAGTCTCTTATAGACAATACGTTCTAAGACTTTAGAGAAGTTGGGTAAAAGTTAAATTGGTCGGTAGTTGGAGATTTGTTGTTGATCTCCAGATTTAAAAATAGGAATAACCTTGGCTAATTTCATCTGATCTGGAACTTGACCATGCTTAAGTGAAAGATTTATGATATGAGTCAAAGGACAAAGAATACCTCGGTATGTTCCTTGCAACAATGTAGGGCTGATACAATCGTACCCTGCATTAGTTTCGGGTTTCATGAGTTTGATGATACTTTCTATTTCATTTTCGTTTGTAGGAAACATAAAGAAATTATTGGGACAAGGCGGACACAGGAACTGTCTGAAATCAACTTGAGAGCTTGGCAAACTACTAGCCAAATTAGTGCCTAGATTAGTGTAGAAACTCTATATAGGCAATATGTCGATCAAATTTCATCCAGGTACTTGCAAGAGTGGCCAAGTTTTGGCCTGAAACGAAAAATAATATTTGAAAAAGTATAGAATATCCAAGAATCACAGGATCAAATGGCAATAGTGGCCAAGTTTTAGGCGACAAAAGGAAAAAAATATGTTTAAAATTATTATCTTCTCAATATTTCAAAAAGTATAGAATATTCATCAATTAGACCATCAAAAGGCACAATTGGACCATATAGGCCGTATTTGTTCCAAATTTCATCCATGTACATGCAATAGTGATGGAATTTTGATCCCAAAATGAAAAAAAAGATTCTCAATCTTTTTTTTTTTAATATTTAAAAAAGTATGTATTATCTGTCAATCAGACCAAAAGGCACAACTAGACCATATTGGCGACATGTGTACCAAATTTCATGTACAGGCAATAGGGACAGAGTTCTGGACTGGAAACTATCTATCCGCATGAATATTTATATGTATTTCTATAAATGACTTGAAAATTTTGCCCGCCCTGGAAAATTCCTAGCTACGCCACCGCTAGTGCAATGCTTCATGCACATTAGGGTGCATCTAACCCCCTTACATAGTTGGATCACCTCTGACTTTTTTTGGGGGGTAAGATTTGGTGTCCTGGATAAAACCCTAAAATTTCATTGAAATCCATTAAGGGCTAGGGGTGGCTGATTGCAATTGAAAATTATGCAATATTTATGCTTTTCGATCATTAAAATAATCCGCGGTTCTCCGTAACTCGGTCAATATTAGAGATACATCAAAGATAATGATTTCTCTAGAAAGCCCTGATCAAGAGCTTCAAAATGAATACCAACAAGCTATGTTTTTATGCATTTTGAGCAGTGTTAGTCATTGTTTTCAAACAAGAAATGAGGCTTTTTCTGATGACTCTATGCTAGGTCGTACCAAATTTTGACAAAGTTAACCGATCAGAGCCCGACCTTCCCAAAAGTTGTGGATGGAGTCCAGAAGACTTCCTGTGAAATTTCAGGTCAATTGAAGATGTCCATATGCCGGTTCACTCCCTACTTTTGATTTTACATTAAAAAATTGCCTTTTTCGGGATTTCCGGACTGTATCTCAACAACCTTTCTACATAGAGAGCTGCAAATACACTCAAAATGTGTGGAATGGTCATATTTGGTGTGGTCCATGTACCCTTTTACCTTCTAGGTACCATCTCTGTTGTTATACTATGAAAACTGGTTCAAGGAACTTTGGGAAGTAATGTGAAGTCCTAGTCCTAATGCCGCAACATGAAACACTAAGAAATTCCATTGCATCTCTCACTTTGCATGCAGGCTAAATGTGTCCTTTGGTAATATATTTGGTATTCAAAAAATCATTGAAGTCATCCAAGTGATAAAAGATGACAGAGCATTATTTGGTAATAGCCTAGATTGTGTATCCTTCTGCTAGAAAAGAATTAACAGTTTGACATGACCTGCCACGACTGGAACACTTGGAAGGTCAAGTAATAATTCAATAGCTATTGAAATCTTTCAAACAAAGACAATGTTCATGTGACAGCTGTGAATCTTGCAAAATCAGAAGCATGTGTAATTATGGGACCAGCAGCTTTTGTTTCCATCTCCCTGTCATTGAATTCCATAGTGTCTTCATAAATGTATCATTATGAATTAGGCAAACCGTTATCATTATAATCAATTTCTTGCACATATGCCCAGTGGCATTGCCCACTTGTGGCTGAGCATGGTTTTACCACAGCAGTTTCTCAGCAATGGCATGTCTATATTTGCATGTTGTTGTTGAGTTAGATGATCTGATGAACATTCAGAGAGAACAGTCCTGAGAGTTAGATGATGGATCATCATTTTCACAATGGCCCTATTATTTTGATGGATTTTCAATGTGAATTTGACCGTTTCAATCACCTCTTTCTCAGTTGATAGCTGTTCTTTAATAAACATTTTCAAACTCGGATACATTTCCTGGAAGTCAAGCTCTCTACATTTTCTGTACATCTCAATGATCACCTACGCCTTTTAGAATTCATGATTACATTACAAGATTTAACTGCCATTGATTCGCAGCCTTCACCAAAGAATTCAATTTCTACTTCTACGTGTCACAGCAAAACAAAAAGTGATAGTGACACTGACAGTCTTACCCACATGCAACCTCCAGTGCAGAATAGCACTATCTTCTTCTCTCTGACTGACGATGTCTTCACCCTTGTATTTACTCCAACTTGCCATGTCCAAGCCCTCAGCCCTTGCAGTCTTTAAACGTACCAGTTCCAGAATGAAGTGGGACTGACTTACAAATCATTAGAACATCTTTTTCCACTTGTTTAAAGTGATGCCTATGTATTTTCAAGACTGTCCCAGGGTATTGTCTGTCATAATATAAAATTCCTTCAAATCTCAGTCTCAAGAGATGAGTTTATTTTGTTATTTTTACCTAAAGGTCATATCTCCATAATCATTGAACCTACAAAATTGGAATTGATCCTAAAATGTTCAGAATATGCATTTTTGTATTCAATGGTAATATTTTACTTGTTTCTGAGACAATGAGCATGCTTAAAGAGGTTCCCCACAAATTTCCATGACAATAATCCCTCTCCTTGTTCACAAAATATAAGAATTTTCGGCATTTTCTTAGCTTTTTAGAGTTTGTAATCTTCAAATGAAATCAGCCACCCCTAGGCAACCTTCAAAATGGATGAAATTTGGCAGAATTACTCCTTTCTATGAACCTCACCACCAAAAAAAAAGTCAGAAGGGATGTGACAAAATTTTGCATTTTGAGGGGGATCAGATACACCCTAATGCACATCGATAAAAACTGTTGGTCAAATTCACCAAAATTGCCACAAATCAGGCTGTCAGTACCTGGTATCCGACTGCAGACTTGGCAACTCCTCAGAGCACAAACAACCCCCAGTCAGCAAATATCATGAAGTTTAGAGGTGGTAGTGATCCCTTCAGTAACTTCTACCCATCAGACATAGAGGTGTGGAGCCTGCGCTTCAAGACCAATGAACATGCCTATCAATACCGCAAAGCAGTTGAAATGAGGCAGCATGTCACCGCTGAAGCAATTCGTAGAGCGACCACTCCCAGGGAAGCCCAGTTACTGGCAGATGATATTCACACTGATGAGCGATGGTGCGATATGAAGCAGAGTGTGATGTACATGTTACTGCAAGAGAAGGCCCGCCAGTGTAAAGCATTCAAGGAAAAGCTTATTGTATCCCAAGGGCTCAAGTTAGTCGAGGACACTGGACATGAGTACTGGGGCAGGGGGAAGTCAGGCAAAGGGCTCAACATGTTGGGTCGTCTCCTTGAAACACTCCGAGAGAACATTCCTGACTCCTCCCAAACTGTCCAAATGCATCCGGTCCAATTTCGACAGCGCTCTGAATATACACGATACCCAAGACGAAGTGACCCACAACCAAAGTGCTTTAACTGTGGATAGAAATCCCATAACATTAGTACGTGTCGACACCCATCGCCCCTCCGATGTTACTCGTGTAACAGCTATGGACACAAGCAAAAGTTTTGCTGGAAAAGTTTCAGTAAAACACAATAGGTGACTGGCGCCAAGAAGAGACGGCTGATTCTACAGCAACTGAAGGAGTGCTGAATGACACTGTATTGCTTTCTTTAAATGACTCTGTTGTTTTAAACTCACCTCACACTGATGGTGACTTGATCTTAAATGTTGTTGACTCATCATCACCTGAAAATGTGACGAGTGATTGTACAACAAACACTGATAGGAATGATCTTCATGTCCACAGCTTTAACTCATCTGATGATTTGTGTAACCATGATTTATGTGTCTCAGACTGTGATATTTTGTGTGACTCTTTTGCCTCTGATGTTGACATACTGGATAATGTTTCATGTGATGCTGAAGCTTGTGATAATGTTACAACTGACATTGAAGTCTGTCATAATGCAATAGTTGATGTTACAGTTGATGTTACAGATCCCTTGACAGACTCACTTAGAAAGATCCGAAAGGATAATCATGATAATGTCATACTATCTCATGTTAACATAAACAGTCTTAAGCACAAATTTGACTATTTTCATGAAATTCTCTCTGAGGGTATCCTTACTGTGTGAAAGATAGTCAACTCAGTTTATGTAGTTGAATGGGAAGCCCCGTATATTTATTAATAGATCGTGACGTCATTACGTTGCAGCAATACGGATTCACTTTAGGTAAACGGAACGGTACATGAAACGGCAATACATTACATTACCCCTTTGTTAGTTAAATTTTACCTTTACTATCAATAAAGTTGAAATTTGATATACCTTTTACATAGTGTTGAAATTGTTAAACTTTTACATAGTGTTGTAATTTTACTGAGAATTTTATAAAAATTACTTTACACAAATTTACTTTACCAGTAAATATATTTGGTAAAAGTTTACATTACCAGTAAGAATACTGACTGGTACTTAACAATAAATTTGTTAACAATCACACACTTTGCAGATTATACAAAATCTTGAACCTCAACGGTTGGTTCTTAGTTACCAATACTGATTACAGAATTGTGAAATTGTAACCTTAAAATTAATACTGTTGTAAATCACAGAACAATATAAACCATGAACAAGTAAACTTCATTACACTTTAAACATGTGTATGATTAACTCACTGAACATAATCATTCAACCTTTTAGATTTAAGCAGAGTCCTACTTGGTCTTTGCATGGAAGCTTGACCGCTATCTAATGGAGTGGAATCTAAAGTAGTAGGAACTGATGGAGTGGAATCAGTTGGAACTAACTCTGGCTCATAAGGAGTCGTACCACTTTGTAGGTCATTAAGTTTGAGGTCATGTATGGTACTTTGCTAGATTTTACCACTTTACTTTTCATCGGTGCATGGTCATTCAAAACTTCACTGTACATATGAGTGAAAGCCCAATATTGATCGTCAGTGTCATCAAAAATTTCACAAACTGAAAGGGGTATTGTATCTATTGCCTTTTGGAACTTTACTTCATCAAAGTCTTTGTAGGACCTGTAATTCAGTCTGAATGGCTTTGGCCTTGAGAATGAAGTTCTGGTGACACAACCCACCATATTATGGAAATCACTCATCCCACAAGCAACATTAAATGGCCTGTAAAATTTTTGTTTGTTTGAAACTATGATCGGATCAAGCAAAGTACCACTCATGCTCTTAAAGCAAGTTGAGCCTGTTATAATATTGGAAAGTGCATGAACATCACAAACATTTTTGTCAAACAAATTGTCTTTATCATTCATGTCAATGTTAATATCTCCCACAAGAATGCTTTCTTTCCATGTTTCATTCAGTGACTCAATTGTTTGACTTGTCAATTGAGTAAATAGTTCATTAGATACATTAGGATTTTTATACAAAATTATGAGATTGAACTTTAAATTTTTAATAGTTATTTCAAAGACCATAGATTCAACATGCACATTTACTTCTTTGAATTCGTAACATTGCATTCTTGTGTGAGGTATATCATCTCTTATGAAAACCATGATGCCCCCTGACCTAGAGGTTTGATCTTTACGATAACTTTTAAAACCTCTACAGCGAAACAGGTTGGCAGAATAGGTGTCATCAAGTTTAGTTTCTGTAACACACAGTGTAATGTATTGCCGTTTCATGTACCGTTCCGTTTACCTAAAGTGAATCCGTATTGCTGCAACGTAATGACGTCACGATCTATTAATAAATATACGGGGCTTCCCATTCAACTACATAAACTGAGTTGACTATCTTTCATTGGCGACGAGGATAAAGGCCAAAATTATTGTTTAAACAGCCTGCCATCGGGAGCCAATATGGTAGGATTGCAGTTCAACAACCATGGAACAAACTGGACTACAATTTTCGTCTAAATGGATGACTAAACCTCGAGAACGAGCGTCTCAAAAGATCGGTTGTCAACGCACGTGGCATCAAGGCCGCACCATTTCTAGACAAAATGGAACGTCTGGACCATGTTGACTGTCTGACTTTTAACAAAACGTCAAATTTGAGTCGGTAGTATGTTCAAACTACTATTTTTGATCGTAATTGTGTTTGTGGCAGCTGTGATGATGGCGTCAAATGTACCGGCAGTTGTGATGTTTGATGATTTAGTTGGGCCAGATCGGAAAAACCCTGGGGCACACTGGGACAATTGGGTAAAGCGCCTTGAAAATTATTTGGTTGCCATCAATGTAACTAACGATTTACGTAAACGAGCCAACCTCCTACATTTCATAGGCCCCACCAGCTATGAAGATTTTCTGTCCCTGCCCAACCAAGGTGCAACTTACGCAGATGCTAAACAAGCGCTGCAAGAATTTTTTCGACCCCAAGTGAACATTGAATTCGAAATAGCAAATTTTCGATCGCTTAGACAAAAAGCAGATGAAACTGTCGACGCTTATCATATTCGCCTCCGGCAAAAAGCAGCTACTTGTGCATTCCCCAACATCGACGCTGAAATCAAGTCTCACTTAATTCAGACCATGCGTGACACCAAAGTGCGCAAAGGTTTTTAACAAATTATTACAAGAGTACATATCATGAACTGCTAAATAGCACCAAAAGATGTATGTTACACATAGAAAGGCTGCGTTTGTTAGCTATTGAAGTTTTTAAGTGTGTCCATCGTATGAATCCTGAGTTTTTGAATGATATGGTAATAAGAAAAGAAACTAACTATGAATTCAGGGATGTCCTAAAATTAGAAGTACCAACATTCTACAAAATTAAGTATGGCAAGAGAACGTTTTCATACTATGGACCACATATTTGGAATCAAATACCTGCAAAGTTTAAATCAGAAATGGATTTAAATGTATTTAAGAAGATGATGGCCACATGGGATGGACCATCATGTAAATGTACAAGCTGTGATATTAATTGATGACATGTTGATCTTTTTTGTTAGTGTGTGCTTGTTTTTAGTGTTTTAATTGTTATTTATTTGTTTTTAGTGTCGCTAATTAGCTTGTAGCTATTGTTTGATATTTTATGTGGCGACTTTAAATAAAGTTTTATTCTATTCTATTCTATTCTATTCCCTTTATTCTCATATTTGACCAATTCCAGCTACTGGATTGATTAGTCCTAAGGCTTGTTAAGGTCTGAGAACATTTACTTTGAAGTAGAACGAGGTTTGTCTGGGGTTATTGTGTCCAAAAATTGCTGAAAAGCAAAATGGCCATCTAAAAACCATAAATTTGTTTATTTTGACAACAAATCTGGGTAGAACCAGCTCCCCATAAATGTACTCTTTGCTTCTTACATGATTTCAGAGTGTTATGTCTAAATAGAATAATGACCATGATGGAAAATTTGGAATCACAAAGATTAAAAATGCATATTGATTGATCAGTTGAGTGTGTTTTGCATAAATACCAAATGTGACATTTGGTGGATGAAGGATGGGCTCAATGCTTAAATTTTAATGAGAACCAGTAATTTGGCATCTATGTAAAGACGCGTTAGGTGAAAGGCTCTGAATATAATTGGATATACACTCTAAAAAATGTCGAGACAAAATTGGTTTTTTAGATTCAAAATGGTTTTTTGAAAAACAAAATTTCAATGCAAAACCAACATGGATTTAAAAAAAAATCCATGTTGGTTTTTTGCATTGAAATTTGGTTTTTCAAAAAACCATTTGAATCTAAAAAACCAATTTTGTCTGAAAGTTTTTAGAGTGCATGTACAAAGAACTCAATAAAAAATATAGATCAAGACTATCTTGAAGATAATGCTCAAAAAGCTGAATAGATATTAATCAAAATAATGAGACATCCTACAATTACCCATGAAAGGTTTTGAATCTGAAAAAGCTTGAAAAGAAAAAATCAATTGAATTATCATAACAGGGACCATAGGGGGGCTGTTGCCAGACAGTGGCCTATCGCACATCTTTTTTACACATAGATTGATATTCCATGACTTCGACATTTTAAGACCAGTTAAACAAGAGTGTTTCATTTGCGTTTATAAGCAGCGCTTTGGAGTTGGAGTCGGGAGTCGGGGGTTTTTAGGTGGAGTGACTTTGGGACATTCAATGTATTTTCCACCTTAACAGGAGTCAATATTTATTAGGAGGGATCAGAGGAAGGTTTTGTTGTTATGACATTTTGTTGTTGTCACCATAAAATTTAAAACATCCCTGGAATTTGATTCTTAGTTTAGATATGGGGTCAAATATGCTCTTGTGACTGATGGGACTTTTTTGACCACCGTTTTTTGTGAGTTTACTGAATTTGTAATTACTATCTCAGTTCACATGTCACCCTTTATTGTCATAGTGCATTGTAATTGTATTGAGATAAGCTTTCAAATCAGGCCAACATTTAGACTGGTGGATCAATGGTTCTCCAGCAGCACCTCATTCATTTTGTGACTGATAGGACACCTCTTTGAAACTGATGGGACAGCATCTCAAAAGTAATTAATAAAAGTCGTTGAATTCAGGTTATTGATGAAAAATAAGGTTAGGATAACACGAGTTACACGATGATTCACCAGAAACATATACATTGTCAATGTAATACATTTTACAGGTTCAAGAGAGCAAATTTTGAGATTCACAGACGTGAGATATTGAATATTTTGCAGTAATATAGTAAAACAAATTTGACCTTCACTTCATAAACCTGATGGTATTTTACATCTAAAATAATAGTGATAGCTTTTGACAGGAATATAAGATTGTTTTATTGGCCTATCCGTAGCTTTCACTCAGTTGCACTGATCAATTGAGCATCTCTGGTGATACACTATGGAGTCGTATGAAGTACATGTGATTGATCGAATCTCATCCTGTATGTATGTACTGGGTAGACTAATTAGGACAGGAGAGATGGGCCCTCTTGAATTGGTTAGAACTGTGTGTGACTCTGCACCCATGCAGTGATCGGCAGCTCAGGGTGCTACCAACTGTGCCAGACCATTTTGTCCTTATATTCCTTTTAATATTAATAGACCCTGGCATGCAGTTCAGCAACAAGTTTTCCATCACCAAAATATTTACCATGCTCTAAGTAGGATTTTTGCAACTCAGGGCACAGGATTTCAGCACTTTTTTGTGATTGAGAATTATTGGGAATTAAAAGGGACAATCCACGCTCATTTATGTGTAATTTTATATAAAAAATAATCATGATTAAAATCAACAAGAACTAGTAATTAGCTGCATATGGTCAATTTATCATGTTTCAGCGTGACTTGCGGGACAAAGTTTACACACCATTTGGCATACAACGAGTGTGAATAACCTTCAAGACAATTCACGCTCAGTTATCTGTCACCTTGCAATAGATAGCAATGACAAAATGTCTGCCGAAAACAAATAATTCACTGAGTGAGGTCAATTTATCATGTTTGAGTGTGACTTCGGGACGACGTACAAGCAATGTCTTACATAGATGAAGTGTGAATCATCTTCAATGTAAGTGTCACTAAATATGTTTTCAAAACAATTTCCCAGTACCTTTGCAAGCCAGAAAAACATTACTTTGCTTTTCTGTGATGTAAGACGATAATTTAAGCAACTGCTTCTTTCCATTTTGTTTTTGCCTAAAAATCTGAACAGATAGGAGGAAAATGTTAATCATATCCAAACGGAACATGATATCAGCAAATTTTAACTTGTTTTATGCACTAGAGACCATACTGGTTTGTTTCTATGCTGTGAATGATTTGATGATCATTAAGATTTCAAAAATGCTGAAAGTGGTACACTTCTGTGGAATTGACCTAAACAGGTATTCAACAAATTAAGGCATAATTTTCATTGGAACATTTTTTGGTCCCTCTAAAATTTCCACTCCGTTCCCGAGCTCCAATTCCGAGCTTACCAGTGATACTTTTTCAAAGAAATTTTATGTATATATTGCTGAGAGTGACAGGATTCAAAGGAATGCAATCATAACTTTGTATCTCCCAAATAGAATGCACTATTAAGAGAAAACCAAACTGTTCCTGTCCACTCCGTTACCCATTCCTGTCCACTCCGTTACCACAAAAAATCGATATTTAATTTAAGAAACAATTGATCTGAGATGAAGTACTTCTGAAAGTAAGACTTACATATTTTTATATTTTTTTTCTATTTTTAAATTGCTCAAAAAGCAGGTTTTTTGCATCAAAAGTCCACTCCGTTACCTCATTTTCCAGGGCATTTTGTCCCGAAATTTGAGAATGGCCCATTAACCTATAATGCTCCCTATATCAATCTGCAATAATTCTTGGTCGACCATAAATCATATTAATTATTGAATAACTCGTGGTCAATAAACGATTGTGGTATACAACATAAATGTCAGATTGAGTATCTGATTGACCGCTGAGCCCTCAATGACCTTTCCCAACACTGGGTCCACGTCATGATAATTTAATCAATCATTGTTCAAAAAAGCCACACAAGATTCAGTGATCGTAAAACTGGTAGAGACTATTTGCTATAATGCCCAGCGAGCCATAAAAATGACAGAAGACTGAGAGAAATATACTCAAATGCTTACAAATCACTATAAAATTTGAAATTTTGAGTCAGCTCATATAACTGAGTGAGATGATTGCACAATTTGTTTGAGCTAACATAGTTAAGTTTTGAGTTATGATAATCTTTCTCTTGTCATAACTTAAAACTACAAGCCGTGTTAGCTCAAAGAAATTGTGCAACCATCTCACTCAATCATTTGAGCTGACTCAAAATTAAAATTTTACAGTATTAAGACAAAAGGCAAAAAATACTGTCCTTATGCATTAAATTCACCCTTTGACATACAGAATAAAGTTAATGGTAACATTTTGCTTAATTGATTTATTGTAATTGTTCTCCCATTCCAAAAAATCCTATTATTCTGTAATATTTTCTTCTGAACCAGAGCCACCTAATTATCGATTGATGGAGTAGTCATAAATGTTATTAGATATATCATTGTGACATTTCATTGGTGGGCAAGTGCAGCGAAGGTGCAGTCTAGTCACCAACGAACGACAGAAAGGTATCCATACACAAAAATGGAGACATCAAGAATTATTAGTTGTTTTCTATTTGTGTTTTTCAACTTGGTCTGCATTGCATCATGTTTCACAGGTAGGTAAAGACATTGGTATTTGAATTAAAACATAATTACTTACCTGAAGTTATTAATTTTTGTAACAATGAAATGACTCTAGTATCCGGTTTTTGCAAAAACAAGTTTGTGATGGCTGTGAAATGCTGCCAGCAATGATTACCGGAGATGATAAAATGTTGACAGTGTACTTTTGCATCTATGTATATCTATTTGTATCTGTACCCTCTTTTAATGTGGCTGAATAAAGTCTATCTGTCTATCTATGATCTTGGTCAATTAAAATCTTATATTCAAGAGGACATATGCATGAAATTAATTCTGGGTTGGGCATATTTAGGATTTCTCTAACCACTGGCAAGTATTGCTTATAGGGGTTGTCATTCTGTCATTTCGCCTGTGCAATGTTTATGTGATCATACCAATTTTCATATTTTCATTGCTTACATTTGACGACGTTACACTATGCCAAAGGGCCCGAGGAGTACGGCGCTACACCGGATACAGTAAATACCAGCCGTACCGGTTCAGTCTGGTCGATTCTCGAACTGGTTTTCAAAGAAGCACTTTCGGTTCGGTTGAATGATGCCATATCCAGCTAAAAAGTCTTTTTATTGCCGAGATTTAATAGAAAATATCCACAAAATCATGAACTGAACTCGACAACATCGTCATCTTGACGTGCACTCTAATAATAATAATAATAAATTCATTTTAAATACCGTAAAGTCCACACGCTCTAAAACTGTAAACATAATCACAGGCAAATATATAGACAATTAAAATAAAAAGTAATGTACATAATAAAGCAGTATTTGAAAACATATGATTAAAATCAAAATTCGTTGGAATTAAAATGTTCTTTAAATAGGAAATTTTCTAGTGACGATTTAAAAATGTCTATAGAAGCACTCTTCCAGATGTTGACTAGTAATGAATTCCAGAGTTTAGGACCTGCATGACTGATTGCTGACTCCTTGATGTGTGCAGACCTCGTAAAGGGGACTTGCAATATCACTGTCAGAGGATCTGAGCGCTCGTGATGGTATGTAGGCCTTGAATAACTCAGATATATATTCAGGGCACTGCGAATTTCTGACCTTGTAAATGATAAGGAGCGCCTTGAATTTTATACGCTGATGGACAGGTAGCCAATGGAGGTGTGATGTGGTCCGACTTCCTGCTATTGGTAATAAGCCTTGCAGCAGAATTCTGCTCACTCTGAAGTCTCTGAATGAGATAGTTCGGCACTTCCAGATAAAAGGAATTACAGATGTCCAGCTCTAGTGGGAGATCAACTTTCCGGGCCAAAAATTCGGCTTTCGGGAAGCGGATTTCTCTAAAATGCGGATCGGCCCGAATTTGCGGACCGACGGTGCAAATAGTGTATCGATCAAGTGTATCGATGATAAACATCGTATTGAATGTCGGCAACAATATAGAGCCCTACCAAGGAGACCTCAAACACAAAAAATCAAAGCGTGCAAATTTATACTGTTTAGCTGATTGTTACTTTGTGCTTTTTTTATTGCAGAACTTACTTCACACTTCAAACCCACAAATGGATCAGAAGAAATGTCTCGGTTGCATAAAGCGTACTGTTCTTTCAAATGCATGGAAACACATCGTTGCCGGGCGTTCAGCATAAGCCGGAGTGAAAACGGACAGTATGCGTGCCACATGTACAATCAAACTGTTAAAATTGATGCCAGTCCATTTTACTTGAGGTACTACGACACCCCAACCAGAGACGGTAATATACGAGTTTACAAGTTTATTCAGCAACTACCACATATTTTCTTCAAAATGCTACTTTTAATCTCAGTGACTTGACTTGACCCAGGTTGTGCTTCAAGTACAACATTTATTTGCGTTTGTCAACACACAATTTTGTCAATATTACTTCAGAAATGCATTGAGCATAAATTCAATAATTGCAAGCCTTCTTGCATGTTCAATACCATTCGCTCATTCCATTGACACCAATTATTCACTGTCATATGTGTCAAGACGGATGTCAAATTTATATTGCTGCATCTCTTTCTGTGCTGTCAGTGTGCTTTTGAGGGGCGTAGATCCTGGGGGGATGGGGGGATGAATTCCCCCTAGGATGAACCTGGGGGAATGATCATATGATTATCCCACCCCCTAAAATTTCAAATTATTAATACTTGGTGTTGACAATTATCTGTTATATTTAGCAATTTTCCATGATGTCAGTTGCATGTTGTGTGGAAAAAAAAGTCTCAAAACTAACCTTCAATAATCTGTAATATATTGGCTTTTGGGCCCTACACTAGAGTGGCCCTCGAAATCTACCACTGCGCAACTTTCGGCCGGTTGGGCCACGCGCGAAGTTTGCGATCCCCGAAATCATCCCCACCAACAAAAAAGAAAAATCTATGCCCCTGGTGCATTTCTAGTAAGTTATATGCATTGCCAAGAAAATAATGGCACCATTTGAAATTTCCAAAATACAGGCTGCATTAGGTAACCTAAAAGAATGACTCACTGTGCCCGGCAGCCAGAGTACAGCGAGTCAGCCAATAAGTGATGTTTCTTATTAGAAATATTAAAATATTATTTTCATTAAAACTACTTTTGGACATTTTAATGAAATTTTTTAACATATGAAATTTCTTCGAATATTTCCTGTACAAAACATGTCTTTAGCACAAATTGTAAGCCACTTAATTATACATACTGCATAAATTGTGGTTAGTGTAATCATTAAATTAGGCTATTCTCAGTTGTTCTGCAAATTTGATGCTAGTCATTACAGCGAAACACTTTGATATAGAATTAAAATGGACTGTGGCAATGTGCAAATGGCACTTCGTGACTCATGATAGCCAATGAAGTGTCATCTTCTCTACTTTCAACATGGGAAACATAGAGGCTGTTTGATTAGTCATGATCAAGAGTAAGCCATTTGACTTCTCCTAACAAATTTTTAGAGTGAAAATCAGATGCATAATCCTTTCGTTTGGCTGTCACCAACAAGTGGGATAAGTCTCCTTCAATCAAATTAACATTGAAAGTATTGGGTTTGATCATGACAAATCATCAGCATGATGACACACGAAGTGCCATTTTCACAGTGCCACAGTCCACTTTACAGCGAAACACTTTGATATAGAATTAGAGTGGACTGTGGCACTGTGAAAATGGCACTTCGTGTGTCATTATGCTGATGATTTGTCATGATCAAACCCAATGCTTTCAATGTTAATTTGATTGAAGGAGACTAATCCCACTTGTTGGTGAAAGGCAAACAAAAGGATTACGCATCTGATTTTCACTCTAAAATCCGTTATGAGAAGTCAAATGGCTTTCTCTTGATCATGACTAATCAAACAGCCTCCATGTTTCCCATGTTGAAAGTAGAGAAGATGACACTTCATCGGCTATCATGAGTCACGAAGTGCCATTTTCACAGTGCCACAGTCCACTCTAAAACTATATCAAAGTGTTTCACTTTAATTCTATATCAAAGTGTTTCGCTGTAATTCATGGTCATTACTACAGAAAACTAAGTGATTCACTGTGTCCCAATCAACTGTTCCCCGCATGGCTATACTCCTCACCTTAATCACCTTATTTCTCCGATTTCAACCATGTGTTTATACATCACTGGTGAAGTATTGGATGTTCCTCTCACACATATTTCAGTTGCAGTAAAAATTCGATGTTCATTTAATTGCACCTTTTCATAAGTAAGACATTTGGAAAATTTCAGGAATTTATGCTAAAAATAATATTTTTACTCATAATGTCAAAACAATGTATGTTTTGTCAAATGTCATACCAGATTAAGTTGAGTGATACTAAAATACATAAAACAGACAATATTAAAAAAAAATGTAGCCATTCAGCATCGTTAGACATCCATTGATTCACTGTGTACTGTGATTCACTGCCCCCGTTCTCCCTACTGGATGTTGTATTATCTTGCCTTTAACATGAAACAAAGAAGCAGTTGGGTGCAGCGCCAGCTGCATTTTTGTACAGAGACAGCAAAAACCCCAGTGGAATTTTCTGGAAGTAGCATATTTTCTTCTGAGACTCACTGGATCAACGCTCTTGTCTAAGCAAAAACATGGTTTAAAAAAAAGGTTAATTTGTTTACCTTTGCAGAGTGTTGGGAGATCAGACCCCTTAAAGAAAACTATTTGTTCGACTTGTTTCCTGGTGGTGCAGGAACAGAAAACCGGCCTCACACGTTCTACTTTGGGGAAGGCCCCGATGCTGCATGGTGCAGGCAAAAGTGCGGTATGGAACCACTGTGTTACATCTACACCATGCACGGAGCGGGTGGAGATATGGCAAATGGATGCTATGGAGTTGGCTACATGTCTAAGGAAGTAATGAATGTAGCAAATGAGTGGTCTGGGATTAAGTTGTGCTGAACACGTAACTCCACGGAATTCGCCGTGTAAGTGGAACTCTCCGTTTTACTGCTCTCTGGCGTCTGGGCGCACAAATAAACTATTTCCGGGAACACCGGTTTAACACCCCGCCATTTTGTACCATTGCGAAGTCTATGGACGCTTGGATTCCGGGCTCCAGGACAGTTCTAAAACCACTAAAACACTACGGATTGTATCGCCGAGTCTTACTTGGAATGTTTACCGTGGATTCCGGCCATTATCCAGTCGATTAACGACGTATATCTTCAGTTACGGCCCGACCAAGACTGAAAAATGTGGCGGGAGTCGGCCTGACGACCTTCATCGGACGAAATATCCGGATTAATCACAGGTATGTCTTGTAAAAGTGGCGGGATCCAAGGATTAGATGCAGAAGTAGACTCGGTTGGGCTAATCCAGTGTTGTCAAGCTGATTTTACAATTTTATGGACCTTGGAAAACCCGGCCCCATTGCATTGTACAGGCCTACAAAATGGCGGAGGTTCCCGGAAAAAGTTTATTTCTGCACGGCGACGTCAGAGAGCAGATAAAAGGAGAGTTCCACTAACACAGGCTATTATTAAAAAGTTGCAAGGAATAACAAACTCCGAACTCTTTCTGCAACCCCAAAAATATAACACAGATGAATTACTCGTGAATTACTCATCTTGGCCACGGGCGTCACGGGCATCCTAGCCACGGGCGTCTTAGCCACGAGCATCTAAGCGACGGGTGACCGGTGGCTTAGCCACGAGTGACAGGCTTCCTAGCCACAGGCGTCCATACCAATCCACGGGCGTCCATACCAATCATTGACAGACAATGTGTCAGACACGATACTAATGGGCAAGCAAATGGCTTCAGTGCATCTATACTATAGTATGTACAAAGCAAAGGAATATCAGCCCATATGCCCTGACAGTGTGTTTTTTAAATATTTCTCAAATATTCTATCAAATTTGATAGTTGACTGTGAAAAAGTTTTCTCCAAATTTATAGTTTATATAGTTGGGTGCTGTTTGATCTGATAGATGAAGATCCTTTTCTCTTTTCAGCTTCTTTCGTTTTCCAATTTCTTTCTTTTTCCTCAATTTCTGTTTTGGTACAGGCTTCTTGCAGGTGCTTGTGTCCTATCTCCTATTCCACACTCGCAGTGTATGGTGAGACAGGGAAGTTTCCTCTGCATCGTAGACAACAAATAAGAATGATCAATTATTGGCGTAATTTGAGAAAAGACCATGCTGGTTAAGCAAAATAAAACAGGTACATACAGTTTGGAGAAATTAATGAGACAGACCTAATAAATGAAACGTTCTCTAAGATGTTTAAAGAGAAACTATACCAAAAGTATCAAAATGATTTTTTCGAAGAAATGAATGACTCGACTAAGCAACCAAAACTTAGAACTTATAAATTAATGAAGACTGATTTCAGAATAGAACCTTATTTACTACATAATATTAACAGGAAATTATACACTAAAATTGCGAGATTTCACACTAGCTCTCACAACCTTCGAATTGAAACTGGAAGACATAGGCCCAAAGTTACCTATAGAAAGCAGAATTTGTAATAAATGCAATTTAAATGAAGTTGAAAATGAAATACATTGTTTATTGTTATGTCCTAGTCATGGATTACACAGGGAAAATCTTATTACTGTATCATCTAATGTAATATACAACTTTGATCATCTCGATAATTTTGAATTTTTTTTAGCTATTATGACATCACGAGAACCCCAATTATTAAAAGCTATAGGTAAATTTCTTGTTAGTATTGATGTTTAATGATATAGTCTGTCGTTTTGCATTTCATTTAAATGTATATATTATATATACATATATATAGCCCATTGTGATTAACTAATTTACTGATTTGTCATGTCTTAGAATTAACATTTATTTAATTGGCTGGAACCTTAAATTTTATTGATATATATATATATTTGTTGTAAGATTGAAATTGATTATGTCTTTTTAAACTTGCTCCATTTATTGTATGTTTGTATTATTATTTTGTTATTTTCTGTGTTGACAAATGTGTCAGGTGTGACATTTTCGTTGTCTTAATAAAAAAAAATAAAAAAAAAGTATTTTCACTTGGGACGAGGTGTTATAAAACAATTATTGACTGGTGTATTCGGGCAACAGTTCAACCTGTTTGACCCTCGTGAGTGAAAGTCACCTCGGGCAACAGTAGGTGACTATCACTCCCTCGGGTCAAACAGATTGAACTGTTGCCCTCATCACTAGTCAATATTTGTATAATGTCTCATAAATACAAATTACATTTGTTTTCCAAGGCCAACCTGACATTTTGCACCAACAAGAGACATATCACCTTTATATTTCCATTTTATGCACACTGTTTTATGTCCATTTATGCTCATCAATTTGGACCACCATGTCCTCCTTCGCTGTCATATTCAGGTACACACATCCTGGTCTGAATGGCTCAAATACTTGCTTGCAACGGGTTTACTAGTGCCTTATTTTTTTTATTTATATTTTTTTATTAAAATCATTAAATAATTCCAGTTGAATAAAGATAAATTCAAACAGATAACAAAAATAAAGTACATAATCGCAAATCAAAAGTAGTCACCATAACTATCTCTCCCAAATGTATAAACCTCAAAACTAAAACATAACATTAATTATCATATTATTATGAAAGTCCTTGTGAATGTACAATGCCATATTTACCCAGTTATCATTATTATAAGAAATATTTAAATCCTTGTATAGTGCCTTATTTAATATTTAACATTGTGTGATGGTATTCATGTGCATAGTCTGAGCCAATTAGCGAGTTGGAGGCTATTTCTGTTCACTTCAAATTCCCTAAAGGTAAAATTTTCACAACACTTTGTTCGGACTACTTAAAAAGCAAGTTTACGTCATTGAGGGAGTAGTGCAACTTGACATGGATTTAATGTAAAGAATGTTATCGGCTTTCATGTCCGTTGGTCTTAAGAATTTTGGAATGGTTTGTTCTCTCAAATAGCTGTTTTTTTAAAAAGTTTCTTAAATTAAATGACGATTGTCCTTTTAATAAAGATTTTCAAAATACTTCCTAGCATACCAAATTCATAAGCGACATCGTGGGAAGTCAATCAAAAAGAATTGCAATTTTGAAATTTTTATTAATGGATACAATGCAAGTCTAAAAAAGTATGAAATAAAATGAATCTTGAGTATTTCATAAATACAAAAAATAGAATTGTTAGGCCTAATAACTGATTTTGACATGTGGCATCTAATAGCATATAACTGGGAAATGAATCAAATGATGAAGCAAATCCAAGTATGTCATGGTCTGAGGTAGGCCCAAGGAGAACCAGGCCAAGTCATTCCATTATTCATATTGATAAAACAATATCTGGTGGCAGATAACAATAGTACAAATATAAATGTAGCAATACATTGAATTGAACACACGTACGATGATACAGTCCATACAGATGAATCGATAGCATCCGACCATCCGTTTGAATATCATAAGACATTCCACTTTCCGGTCCTTCTGTAAGCTGTCAATGCTTTATGCGCCTTTCTTCGAATATTAGTGTTTTTGTCTCTGTTGAATGTTTCCAAAGCGTCCGCCACTTCCAGTTCTAAGTGCGTAGGAGATCCGTCGCATAGTGTGTGTAATACCTGCAAAAATGTTAGAATTATTATTAGGCCTACAATGACCCAGTGGGGATATTCTACTGCATACTGGGCCTACAGTGCCACCTGAAAGTAAGTGAAACGCATGATATTGTGCCATTGCATCAATGCTCAACATCCTCAGCAAAACTGCTTGTGGAAGCATGAATTCTCATCCGATAAGAGGAAAACATACTGGGACATAAAGGCCGATATGTGAGGCTTGTGGGATAACAATTTTCTTCGCTGAAACACAGGCCCAATGTTATTTCAATGGGAAGGGTGGTTCACTTACTTATCAAAGACTTTGACCCATACCTAACTCCGACTACAGCAAAGAACGTTGGCTGCCATTGTTATCCCACAAGCCTCACATATCAGCCTTTATGACCCAATATGTTTTCATCTCATCGGTTGAGAATTCATGGTTCCACAAGCAGTTCGGTTGAGGATGTTTAGCATTGTTGCAATGGCACAATATCATGCGTTTCACTTACTTACAGGCGGCACTGTACAACAGACTACTGGTAAGAGCACTTTGAAAGGAAGCATGACTCTGAACGTAGTTTCACTCTATTCGAAGCCCCTCAAGTTATATGAAAAATTAGAAATTAAAGAAACATCATCATTCAACAAGCAGCTTTAAAAGAGAGCAGCTACTATCAGGATAGAAGATGGCTGGAGGGTAGACCCCGAAGTCAGTCAGAGTTAAAACTCTGACTTGCTAGGCAAGAACTTTAACTGACTAGTCAGCTAAGTTGTTGAACTCTGACTTCACTTGACTTCAACTAACTTCAGCTTACTTCAGCATGTTAACGATATTTATTAGGGCCTTTTGTTAAATATTTTTCAACAGTACATTAACACTTCGCAATTTCAGAATTTGTGCATCCGGAGAATTGTGCAGTAATCAAATGTGAGATGTTTTTATGGATTTTTTAAAGTTGCATAGATTTTAAAAAGTCCTAAAAGAGTATGTAATATGTGCTGTGCTCTTTAAGCTGTTTAAATTGATGCCAAAACCATTTCTGTGAGGTAAAAATTGGCTAAGTTATGCAACGATGACTTGACTCAAGTCTGACTTGACCAGACTGAACTTCAACTTGCTGCTTGGGAAGCTAAATATGTCTTGACTAGTCGACTTTCTCTAGTCGACTTCGGGGTCTAATGGAGGGGCTTTATGTCGGATGTCCAGTATCATAGGCGTACGGGACGCGCGATTTTTGGGGGGGGGGCGAGCGACATTTGCCCGAATTTCACGATCTAAATTTAATACCTTTTCAAACGAAAATTAGCCTGGATATCACTAATTTTCAATAGTTTTCACCTAGTCATCTGCCCAAATTTTTTATCCTTTTTGCCCAAATCTTACTGTTTCCCAAACTTTTTGGGGGCGACCGGCCCCCCTGCCCGCCCTCCCATACGCCTATGTCCAGTATGGATTTATGCACGTAGAAGACACAATATTGAGGCTAAGGAATGAAACTGCTACCCAGCATAGGTACTACAGGTGACCCGCCCATTGTTGAAATCGACCCAGAGACCCAGTGTTTGGAAGTGCATATCATATTCCTATAGATCATCAATAATTTAGCAATGACATTGAGCTATTCATTCCTGTAGTAATGAGTACTCATCATTGGAGAACAGTTATAGTACATACTCCTGGAATAATTGTCTTATTGTCCAAATACTAATTCAAAATTGCCTACCTGTTGTCTGACATTGTCTGCAGGATCCTCAGTCATCTCAAGAACCCGAGTCCAAAAGTCGTTGATGTCGTCCTTGACGCGGCATGGACACATCTCTTTGAGCGCCCTCTGTCTCACGTCCGGTCGTTCGTGCTTCGTTAAAGCGATAATTACGTCAATATCGGAGGTGTCTTTGCAAAGTCTGAAAGCCTCAGACTGCTTCAAGGCTAAGATCTCTTCCGAAGTTGTCATTTTCTACAAATAAAAATCAACAAGATTAATAGAAATACAATATATATGGCTAAGAATTTGAAACTGCTATCGCGGACAACTCTACTGACTTTTAGGTACACGACAAGGTGTCACTACACTTCTATTTGGCCAATCTTTATGATTTAAACACCAGAGGAATAAGCAGAAAATCCCCTTTGTGCCAAATAAGAACAATGACATTATCAATATAAAGTATTTGGCAATGATGAGCTAAACGTTGTGTAACACCCCTATTTTAGCGCGACAAACTACCTTTCGCCGTACAGCAAGATTTCAGAGCTCCTTGGCGAAAAAGTAATAGGTTTGGACCTCCAAAACTTGGTGTCATTTGAAAGAGCAGCATCTGAATATTCTATATCTGTTTGCTGTTTTTTGTAGCCCTCATAGTTATTGAAAAATTCAGGTCGCAAAGAGGCCTACATAAGCGTTACACATTTTGACAAAATTTCCAGTTTTTCAATGACCTCAAAATGAAAGAAAGAATGTGAATTTTCAGATGATCTTTCTTTTTTTAACTTCAGCTTGCCAATCTATTTCATTTTCCTATACTTTTTTTGACCAATATACAGTATTTTTTTTACAGATCAGATAATGAATTTTAATTTTGGGAGTTGTCCGCAATGGTTACATTTTTTAAACAGCTATAAATCTAAAACCGTTGGACGGATCCACAAACCGTCAATTGGGGTGATTGGTGCTGCCTCTGAGACTGAATAAAACATCTGAAAGTGAATGAAATGTCAAAGGAAAGGAAATGGCAGTGGATTTTTGTATTTGTTGTCCGAAAATTGTCCACAAGAGCACCCTGAGACATGTTTTGTGGACAACCAAAATCATGTTGTCCTTGGATAATGGACAATGTAGCTTTTAGAAGTCTTCAGACAAATGCTGACTCTGGTCAACTCTGAGACAAGACTATTTTATATTTCCAAGAATTCAATATTTGTAGGTATAGTTTTAAAATCTCATGAATATTTTAATATGTTGTTGCCTGATGTGCGCATCTTCATGATGTTTCATTCATGTCAAGTAATAATTTTTAAGTTGGACAACTCAGATGATCAGTTGTCCACACTTATTCTTTTTCATACGACAACTGTGAGATATTTTTTTGAAAAATAAAAGCTGTGTAATATTTTGGCATGTTCTAAAGTATATATTTCATCAAAACTAGTTAACCTACATATGACAATATTGCAGTAATGAACTCTCATTTGGACACCACTGTTTTTTGGGCATAATATTATGGCCTGTACGAATTGTCCTGCTGGCTTGTCGTTGAGGCAAAAAAGTAAAAATTGGACTCAGTTCAAGAGAAGTAGCTGCAAGATGATAGTTTGGAGGAGGGGGCTATGGATTTTACCCTCGGGAACAACTTTTCGACAGGAGAAGCAACGCTAACTATTTTTCACATGCAAAGGAGCGACAAACCTTTTTATTGCAATTTTGACATTAAACCTAATGGTATGATAGATGAACACCCTAAATGTGGAAACAAAGGTTTTTCTCCTGTGCTGATCAAGCTACTTTTGGTGTCATACATATATCAAACAATTTTTTTTTTAATCCGCTGTCCCCATCCAAGGATCATCTGGTCAGCCCACAATCGCACAACTTTGGATATATTATGATCATAAAGAATTTCAAACGCTTGGCACCATCATTATAATTAACATTTGATAGATTCTAATGTAACCCTCAGCAAAACAACCTTGAAATGCTTGAAGTCTTATTGGTACAACTCTTACAACACATGGTCCATAGTATAGGCCTACAGTTGTTGGCATGTCTGTCCTGTTTGGTTAGGCATTCAAACCCTGCTCTGGCCATGTCCAGAGATTATTAGGGGGCGGGGATTCAGAAAATTCTGGTGGGGGTCTATTGGGTTATTGCGTATCGGAACTCATAGCCGAACATAATGTGACGCCGTGCCATTATAATTGGCATGTAAAAATATCATAAATTTCATTTGGTGCACCCCCCCCATCCCCCCAAATGCGTCCCTCCCTGGTTGTTACCAAATGAGGAGAAGGAAGCTGATCAATGTAATAGGCCCATATATTTTAGCAAGTATATATGCACCTGTCGTCATCATCTGTTATTTTTAATGGAAAAGTGTACTTGCTAAATGGTTAATTGTTCTACTAAAGAAATAGCTGAAGATGTATCTACATTCCAGTATCAGTGGTTGAAACAGGCCATGTCATTTGGAGGTGTCTCTCAGTTGCAAGGCCAGAAGGATAGAAGCCCTTGAGACGGAGGGCCGTCAGTGGGCCACCAGAAGCCAAATAGCTTTTCCTGATGCTCTAAAAATTAGTTTTAAAGGCATGTTTCATTTCAGAAAATTAGTTTTATAACCCTATTGCTGGTGAATATAAATCACAAGAAGATGTTGTAAGCTGATAAGGCATTACTGGGGCTTCATGCTTATTCCTCGGAACAGACTCAGTATTTGGGGGGGTTTTTTGAGGACCACCTCTTGGTTCCAGAGTTGGAGTCCTCGAGTATTAAATATTTTTAATTTTACTTCACTTATTGAGGTACCTTGACATTGAACATCGTTTCATGTAAATTTCAGCCATAATGATGCAGGTTTAACATTTTTGTTTACATTTAACATGTTTAATGAAAGACACCTTATCCTTAACTTTACACACCAGAGTGTTTGACATATAACTCGACAAAACGAAATGGGACAACATTTTTGACAGAATCTCCTAACATGCATCCATGCCTCAAAAATATTCAGAATATCTTTGATATAACACAAATATGCTACTGCCTAATAGATGGGAACAGAGAAGCTCAGAGTATGTATCTATCTAGAAAGTGTAAGGAAACAGACAAGCAATTCAGTATTTAGAAAAAACGATGCCATTTGTTGTTCCATCAAAGCCGAGAAAGCTTAGTATAAATATTCTTTCCCAGCTGTGTTGAAATATATTTCCGGTGGATGGCCTATCTCAGTCTCAGTCTGCAATGTTTGATTGAGAAGTAATAAAGGTTTTCAGACACTCAAAACAAATTTATTCTGTCGCTTTTTCCGTAAGAAATAAATTTATTCCCAGCGAGACGATTTACACGCCCTGTCCTTTAAAAATGCAATGATTGCCCCCCTTATTGTCTTCAGGTCAGTGTTTTTACTTGAGTGATTGAGCGAATCTTCAATTGCAATGTTATAGCCTTATTGTAAGTGATATGTCAATAATATATCAAGCTAAAATAGTTTGGCAGTCAACCATAATTTATGGTTAGCCGGCCTCGGTCTCGGTCTCGACAGCTGATGCCTCGGTCTCGGAGGGTCAATGCCTCGGTCTCGGTCTCAGATGCTCATGCCTCGGTCTTGGATGTCCTGGCCTCGACTCCAACACTGCTTGGTTCTTTTGAAAAATGTATTTGAAGGGGTCCTATGAGCATTTGGGGGGGGGGGCCAAAACCCCCTTGACCCCCCCTTACTTCGAACACTGGTAGAGCTCGGAACCGCCGACATTTTGCGCCGCCGCGAGCTGATTTTTCTCTCAGCTGCAGTGAGCTGAAGTTGGTCAGTCTAGCAGCAGACTTTGCTTCAAGTCAGCCGAGATGAAAAGCCAGCTTGAAGCCAATTAAAGCCCTTAGCTCTATGGCAATTGAGGTTTAATTTACAGGAGAATCAATAGGACATTCGTAATTGCAATTAAGGAAGATGAGAAGTTCCCTGCTTTTATTTCTCATAATGGCAATTAGAGTTGGCAATCTGATTGCAATTCACAACTTTGACTTCAAGAAGAGTGAAAAGGCCATTACTTAGAAGTTTGATGCATGGGGTCATCCTAAGTTTGATAATACAAGCCTGTTCATTGGCTAAATTTCATATAATATAACCATTATGCAAATAAATTGACCAAACCCAAATATTTAGCACAGTATTATTTAATTTGAATAATTCATTAGATAATTTTTTTTATATTGAGTCCTGCACATGAATTGGAATTGATAGTATAATTTCAGCCGCCCTACAATACTGTTTAACAAATGTCCATTGGGTTGTCTACATTGTCCTCTAAATAGTCTGCATCGTCCCCTAAATTGTCCGCATTGTCCTCTAAATTGTCCGCATTGTCCTCTAAATTGTCCGCATTGTCCCCTAAATTGTCCGCATTGTCCTCTAAATTGTCCGCATTGTCCTCGAAATTTTTCGCATTGTCCTCTAGTTGTCCGCATTGTCCCTTGGGTTGTCATCACATGTTATAGCCTTATTGTAAGTGATATGTCGATAATATATCAAGCTAAAATAGTTTGGCAGTCAACCATAATTTATGTTCAGCCGGCCTCGGTCTCGGTCTCGATAGCTGATGCCTCGGTCTCGGACGGTAGACCTGTAAGCAAGTCATAATCTCTTTTTCAACTTGCTTGGACCAAATTTAGCTGCTAACTTCAGCTTGACTGAAGAATTTCAACTTCAACTTCAACTTGAGAAAATACAGCTGCTTTTCAACTCCAATATGACTTGAGAGACCTACTGCCAATTTTGACGACAATTAGATAATTTAAATTGGATTATTATTGTCAAATGTGACATGCATGTGTCAATACTTAATTCAGCAATGTTCAATTTGGTCAATGGCTAATTGCACTTCAAGAAATCGACACCTTGACCAAAGGAGAGCTGAACCCTTTCTTTTGTAATTACACCAATTAGCCTTATCATAACCTTCCAATTGCTATTAGAACAGTGAAATCTTGTGGATTTCAGCGGCGACTTGACTTAACAAAATTGTGACTTCAAATTTCTGACTTGTGCAAATTTTGGCGACGGTCTGACTTGGATGTAATTCAACTAACTGCGGCGGCTATAAGCGGCGGCTTACAGGTCTATCGGACGGTCAATGCCTCGGTCTCGGTCTCGGATGCTCATGCCTCGGTCTCGGTCTCGGATGTCCTGGCCTCGACTCCAACACTGCTTGATTCTTTTGAAAAATGTATTTGAGGGGTCCCATGAGCATTGGGGGGGGGTCAAAACCCCTTTGACCCCCCCTTATTTTGAACACTGGGGAGTATCTATGTTTCCCGACTCGAACCCCCCTGCTGCCTACACTGCCCTACAGGCTACGGTGCCATGGGTAGCCACATCATGCAATATGGATGGTACTAGATCTCAATAATTAGAATCTAATAAATATGAAAATGATCACTGATCAGCCTTGGTTTTTGTTCAAAGAGATAGCTCAGATTTGGCTGTCAGCCTACCCCTTGAAATATCTGTTAAATTTTCTGCAATGTCCATTGAGTTGTCTACATTTTCCTCTAAATAGTCTGCATCGTCCCTTAAATTGTCCGGATTGTCCTCTTAATTGTCCGCATTGTCCTCTAAATTGTCCGCATTGTCCTCGAAATTTTTCGCATTGTCCTCTAGTAGTCCGCATTGTCCCTTGAGTTGTCCTCACAGTCCCCATGTAACATTTTGCGGACAACTGTGTGGACAACTAAAATCTCCATGTATCCTGAGAGATTAAAAAAAGGTCATGGAAGCTATGTAATGCTTCAGAAAATTGCCTCCCATTGTGGTTAAATTTATAAAACCATCGGTTTGGTGCTGGCATAACTCGGACCCCAACTAAAGCTGGTTGAACAGCCAAAATTGTCTGGTAACACCCTGTTATATCGACGAACCGTAAAAAATTATCCACTGATGCATTGTGGGTAATATTTTTTCCAGGTCACTAAGCTGTGGATACTCTTCATGCAAAAAAAAAATTGTGCTGCTGGTTGCCATAGTGTTCCAGATACAGGCGGTCAAACGGTGAAAGTGGACAACTCTGTTACGCTTTTTTGAACACTTAAAATTAGGAAAAATAAAGTCACAGATTAAGTTTTTGAGATCCATATTTTGGGAAATATAAGGCAAAAATGGGATGTATGAAATGGCATTAACTTAAAATATGTCAGCTGAAGTCGAAATTTATATGTCCATGGTAGCAGTTTCAAATTCTTAGCCATATACGTTTTGTAAAATAGTAATATATTGTTTCAGATAGAAAAATGTTCAAAGTAAGATTGTTCGGCGACATCGCTAAGGGAAGCATGTGGCGCTGGGAAGGCCTATCTTTAGTTGAATTTATGCAGATTGAGCTATACACATATATATAACTTAAGAAAATTATAGGCCTATGCACACACATGTATGGTCTCACTGATATTGTCCTAGTTGGCCAACATACAGGCCTATGACATAGCCTACACATTGATCAGGAATCAGGATTGACTGGTATCACTTTCAGTTTCAGTATGTACAATAGTTAGTAGCAACTTACCTCGATCAATAATGCAGATCTGTGTCAAATAGAGCTGATAATTTCCAAGTGTCCAGATCTATGAATATCACATAGTTTCAGATAGTTCTCTGCCTCCTGACAGAGCGTCCAACCTTTATACCAAACAGAAGTTTCTCACTGTTGGTGCAATACTTGCCATGGATAAATTTCCCACTGTTTTGGTGACATTCAGTTGTGCAAGACCTATCAGTCTATAAATAGATTCAATAAAGAACGTAATTCCGGCAGTTTCCACTGGGTGAGTCTAGGTCATCATAATATAGCGCCATCTTGTGTCATGAATGAGCTCTGCTTCTTACCAACAACTCTGTTGATAGAAGCACAGTCTCTTTGGTCTCACACCAAATACCCCATGCTGCTGCATTGCTGGATCGATAGAAAGTAAGAAAGCTATAAGATGGATTGTCTGGCCATTGACATGCATGGAGTCAAAATAGGTTACCCAATCAACTGCAGGTTACTCTTACCCTGCTGACAGACCGTATACGAAATACTTAAGTTTTTTAAATCATTTGTCAGATTTTTTCCCGGCATGATTTAAAATAATTGTTTATGGCTTTCTGAAGAAACCCATTAAAACAACAAACAGGTCTGACATCAATGAAATGCTCAGCAATTTATTTAATTGAACGCCTCTGCGGCTCTGTCAGCCAATCAATTGCCAGTATTTCAGGGTGACAATTCCCATATAGTATACATTGTTGTCCACTGATCGTCTCATGTTTGATTGTTTGAGTATTTGTCCCATGGTATTCATGGTATTTGTAAGCCGGTTATTCACCACGGCATTGGGAATATGACATTGTGTTTATCACACCTCGGGTGACAAATCACATATTCCCTCTGCCATTGTGAATAACCCATACTAATACTAAAAGTACCTGCTGGCCTTCTTTGACCTCACTACAGTTCAAAATCAAATTGTTGAATAACATAATTTTATATGACAGTTGGTCACAGTTTCTTGAAAGATATGCTCTCCAATTGACATTTATTATCGGGTGCTGTTTGTGTAAAAAAAAACTTGTAAAAACATAAAAATGTTGTTCTCTTGCATCAGGTTGCACTCATGTGTAAAATTAAAACTCTTGAATCACAGTTATTAATTTATAATAGCTTGTGGTAATCCCCCCTATTGATCTATTAGGGACCATTCAGAATTTATGACTGGGGGGGGGGGGTGGGAGTTTTGGCCGAGGGGGTACTAACTTTTCACACGTGTTTCAAGGGGGGGTATTAATTTTTGACAACACTTCCAAGGGGGGGGGTAAGAAATTTTAACAAAGAAAAAATGTTAAAAAACACGCATTACATGCAAAAGTCCGCGAAATGACGCGAATCTGTACGCATGGCCATGTATAACAGTTTATATGTGTGTGTATTGCTTTATATGTCGAAGGGGGCGGGGTACTAAAAATACACATGAAACCTAAGGGTGGGGTACTAAAATTCCGCATGAAACTCAAGGGGGGGGTATTAATTTTTGACGGGACGTTCCAGCAAAACTCCCACCCCCCCCCCAGTCATAAATTCTGAACGGTCCCTTATGTTCTTTGGAATTTGTCTTATTGGAAGAGCGCATTTCACATGAAACCTTAATTTTGCAAATAGCCCACCTGGAGTCCTCACAGAATCAGGTAATAATTTTTGTTCAATTCCATGAACTTTTACAGGAATGCAGTATTCCTCATTCGAATCTGATCATCATCTACCAGCTGAAATTGGGTGAGTACATGTTTTCGTTAATTTTTTAAAGTCTGAAGCCGGTTTGTAGGAAAAAATAATTAATGGTTGTTCTAACGGAAGGAGTCATTAAGACCATTTTGAGAACACGAAGTAGTTTGTTTTCATACAAATGTAGCAAAAACATCATGTATTTCAAAAGTATAGATTTGACAGTAGGCCACAGTAAATATATCACAAGTTTGCACAATTTATATTATACAATTGGCATTTGGCAAGAAAATGCTTTAAATTATAAAAAAAATTAAATGACATTTTGTCCCAGTTTCATAATGCCCAATCGAAAAATGAAAGAAAAACATAAGGTTCAAAGCAAATAAACAAGTCGGTACATTAGAGACGACCATTTAATATCTACTGGTGTTTTGGAGATTTTTTGAAATAAATAATTTCCTTCTAAGTTGTGGTGAATTAAACAAACTCCTTTTTGGCAGTCTTGAGAAAAATAATTTCTACCGCTGTTACTGTGAAATAAATAATTTCTCGCCGAGGAAAAGTCAAAGCTCCCCCCCTGGAAATTAAATGGTCACCGTTAGATTAAAAGTCGTGGAAACTTAAAAGCTTAATTTATAAACCATCTGCATAATTAACTCCTGTAATTTGCATCTAAAACAAAATCTCCCATCTTGGTCAAGGTAAAAAACAATTGGAATCACAGAAAACTTCACAGAAAACGTCACAAAAAAATCTTTAACATCACAGAATAGACTTGAAAGAACATAAAAATGAAACAATATTAAGGAAAAAAAGACAAATTTCACAATGTTAAGCAATAATACTTGAGACATTTTCAAGTGCATAGGCTCAGGAGGTCAATACATTTTGGGCGGGCTGCCCAAATACTATTGCCCAAAATTCCCCCAAAAAATTAAAAATTACACACAAAATTGTCTGCCCCAAGCTCCCTAAAAAAATAAGCTTCCAAAATTTTTGTTGGGCCGCCTATGCTTAATTGGGTGTTTGCAATACCATAACTTTCAGAATGTTATGACAAGGCTTTATAATACATATAAATAGAAAATACAATGGCTCCGTTTTATGCAATGCAATGGATATTGAGGTTTTGATGATCTAGAGTAAAATAGCTCAAATCCTCCTCTCTGATTGGTCCTTAAACGGGAAGTGTGGCTTTTCTCTATGTTTGCTTGAAAGGTCATGATTTTGCTTAGTACCAGAATTTTTCTAATTTTTTTTTTGCAAGTTATCGGCGTTAGTGAAAATCAATGACCTTTCACACAATCCATTTACAATTAGTAGGAATACTAATTGAAAGATCTCTCTCAGTTCACACACGTCTTGCAGCATTTTTCGCGAATTTCCTTTTCATCGCAGCGGCCATTTTTCCTGTGGCGGAAACACTTCTTCGTCTCGATGCGATCACCGTACTTGCATTCTGGAAAATGAAGAGAGAACATAGTGGTAGGTAAGTACTTTCACAAAATATCATCAAATGACATGTAGCCAAAATGTAGATATATATCCATTATCCAATGATCCCTGTGTTATAAGACCCTTCCGTGGTAGAAAAGCAAAGTGTACCTGGGTTGGCCCCTTGCAGGACGAACTGGTTGCAGGTTGCACAACAGAACTTGTTCTCCTCATAGCAGTCCTCTGGGAACAACGTGGAACAGTAGGAGGGCATGGAATCCCCAAACTGACACTCTGAAATGCAAATTGATTCATTATTGTTAATACATGTATAGTATTAGTATTTCAGGGATTTTTATACCCTTAGGAGATGCCACACCATGATGAAAACATTTTTTGCTTCTCAGGGGTTCCGGAAGGAAAGACGGGCAGCAGGAATGGTCAATTACAGCCTTTCACTTTGATAAAGAAAAAATGAGGACCAGTTCACTGTGAAAAATGGACTTCGTGACTCATGATAGCCGATGAAGTGTCATCTTCTGTACTTTCAACATGGGAAACATAGAGGCAGTTTGATTAGTCATGACCAAGAGAAGACCATTTGACTTTGTCATAACTGATTTTGGATTGACAATCAGATGCATAATCCTTTCGTTTGGCTGTCACCAACAAGAGGGATAAGTCTCAAATCGAATTAACATTGAAAGTATTGGGTATGATTATGACGAATCATCATTATGATGACACACAAAGAACCAGGACTACAACATGCCAATAAAGTGCCATTTTCACAGTGCAACAGTAGGCCTACACTCTTTTTCGGTATCAAAGTGACAGGCTGTAAAAAGGCCGTTTTGGTTTGCGACGATTTTTACAGACATCAATAACACTTATGAATAAATAATTATTAATTTGAGCATTAAAGGAGGACAAACTGTGCCTTTTTTCCGATCAAAAGGTCACATCTTGACTCCCACTTTCCTGGATAAGGTGAGGGGCTGTTGTCCCCCTTGCGCCAATATTCAAGTGCCCCTGTACTTCTCGTATCACTAAATCATTATGGGGAGAAAATAATAAGTGATATTGTTATATGAACTAAAGGATATTCAAAAGTAAAATATATTTATTCTGCCAGGTCCATTATAAAAGAAACTTAATTTGCTTAGAAATTGAAATTGTACTTTATTCAAACATCAAAGTCAAGAGTGAATCAAATCATTATTCATAATTTTGAAATAATGAAAAGGGCTGAATCTATAACACACAACAAAGTGAAATAATATACAAGGTGTAAACCATATAAAATGTTAATTCTGTTAGATTCAAATTCCAAACTAAGTGAAAAAGTAATCAGAAAGCATCAGTGAAAATTCAATATTTAGAAAATGACAACAAAGGGACTCAAATGAGTACAAAGGAGATTTTCATCAGATGAAGATATCTTAGATGCAAGACAGATATAATATGCATAGCTTGGATAATTACATAGAAATGATGGATAGTAGTAAGCTGGCTTGCACATCAAGAAGCTTAAAATTGAATTTAAATCTCCCTTTTTTGTTCTTGGCACTTTTTTGAACACCTACATATTCCTACACTATACTTCGGCTCATAGTATTTATACAAGAAGCATATATATATATTTATTATTTATTCATGTAGAAGCAGCTGTAACCTTGTCTGAAATTTTCCTTTGAAGCCAGATTTACATTAAAAAGCATAACACCTTGATATTTTTCTTATATTCAATTATTCACAATAAAAATAACTTCTTCACAACGAAGCAATGTCTATTTAAAAAAAATGATGAGAGAGAAAAATGTCGGCAGCTTTTCTCCTCGTAAAATACATATGATGCAATGATGCAATGGGAACTCATCCTGGGGGGGGGGGGGATACTTACTATGTTGAAGTGTACACCTATGCTCGGCTCAGTCGTTTTTCAACTGAAAAATTCCTCGAGTTGGGTCTAAAAATCAGACTTAATTCCTAGAGTTGGCCCTTAATTTAAACAGGAACTTTCATCGAATCGCAATGTTATCTTTCGGTGAAATTACGGTTAAATACCGTGGAAAAACAGGTAAATACCAATGCGGTGACAAAAAAACTCCTAGAGTCGGGGTATTTTCGCGACGACGGACGGCCTATAGCACCGGATCTGGTCGCCGAACTTCCAGTCTAGCATACGTATCAGAAAAAATTTTGAGTACCCCCCCAGGGAACTCATGTTGATATTTTAGGCAGCGCGAAGCATAAGCGCAATTAATTAGCATAAATGACAGCGACAAACCTTGTCTCACCCGAAATGTTAGTCCTCATCGTTTTACAGGTTTCACAGCAGGTGGCGTTGTTGGCGTAACATTGGTCACGTGACAACCCGTTGCACCATTCATGTCTGTCCCCAAATGGACAACCTGAAAGTTATGCATTTTAGAACATATATATATATATATATATATAAATATGATGAACATTTGAAAATACTCCTATTTACAAATGCTAGATAAAGCGCCATTGATTTTAATTTCATAAGATGAATTTCTTGGATGGTCGATTTTCAGTTGAAATCTACATAGTTTTCGTCAAAGAGAATGTTCTATATTTAATCGGGAAATCACAAAATGGTTCCATCAAGTGGGTCTTGGCTTAATACAAAATTTGTGTCTTCTAAAGATACGGAAATTTCCTTATGGCACATTTCTGATATGTCACGATAAGATACGGTACAATTTCATCTATTCCTCACCAGCTTTTGGGTTGCACTACAGTTGCATGCCTGTGACTAAAAATAACTAACTGTACCCTACACAACAAAAAGATTTTATATGGAACCTTTATGGCTTCGATAAGCTGGTATATATATGGAACCCTAAAAGATTCATTATCGAACTTTTGAAAACGTTCCAATAGCAAACAAAAAAAAAGCACTTAGACAACCAGCTGCACTGAACTCCCACAATGGAACCCCTTTCTCTCAAGTTGGGAGCATAGGGTTCCATCATAGGGCCTTCTCGTCAGTATTGAACCTTTTCAATTCAGTTGAACCCTTAACAAAATTTAGAACCTTTTTTTGGCTGTGGGTTCTTTATATATATCATCAAGAACATTTTGTGCGAAGATTTTATAGCTTCTCTCTGATGCCACCTTGTGCGATGATGCGCACACACCTTTTCACTTCGACATCAGATGGACTCCGAAGAGGGAGGGATGGGCCACTGTCGATGACTGGCCGTTCTGGGTTTTGGTACTCAGATGATTGTTGTCCATAATTTCTGACAACAATCATCGGACTACCAAAACCTGAAGGGCCAGTCATCGACAGTGGCCCATCCCTCCCTCTTCGGAGTCCAGGGAGATGATATCATCAACCAACCAACCACCATCAGATGTGAATCTTTGATTGAGATCGTCTAGGTACTATAGGTTTACATTAAACGCTTGTTTGATTTGAACTTACTTGACCTTCTTTGCCTCATTTTACCACAAGTCACACAACACAGCTCTTCATATCTATAGCACAGATGCTTTCCGTTGGACTGGATATATTTCCGACACGGTATTTGATTAATGACTCCATCCAGGCACGGTTTTTCTGTTGGAGAAGTTGAAACGGTTGATGTTGTTGTCTCATTGTTTTCCACCAGGGGGACTGTGATGGTTACACTCCTGGTGGTAGTAGATGGAATCACAGTTGTTGTCGTAAGGTTGTTTCGACATGTATGGCAACAAAGTTCTAGGTTCCAACTGTACAGGCAGTATTCGCTTGTACATACGGTAGCTTTATCTCCATACCTGCATGCTGAAAAGAAAATTTCTTTGGGTTAGTTCGAACTTTAACATCGACAAGCAACAGACAGTTGCAATGTTGGAAAAGTTTTTGAATGATCTCAAACATACTAAAATATTAACGGACATCAACAACACATATCGCAGATGGTTAAAATGCTTTTTAAGCACTCACAAGGATTAATTGAGGGGGGGTTGGGAGAGAGGGTTAGAGTCCTCACCATGTGAGCTCTAGCATGTGGGTGATCTTTTATTCACACAAACATTAACAAATCATGAAAAAATGTGATCAACTACACCAAAATGATTTCAAAGAAGGCATCTTACCTAAGTTAGTTGAAACACGATTTGAATCTGTTTTAATATGATGGGTTATTTGTAAGGATATCTCAACTGTGTCAAAAGATATAGCACTTTAAACATTCATGGGATGAGACGTCATAATCAGAGAAAATGGCAGTTAGAATTTCGAGCCATTGTCAGGAACAATTCTTTAATGTTAAAATATCTTTATAAAGGTGTTAATTTTTTTACCAATTTCTTCGACTGTTTCCAACTTCTTGCAACTTTTGCAACAAAATTCATCGTTGTGGTAACACTCGTCCGGTCTCAAAAGCCTGCAGTAATCCCCTGCGTCTACGCATGTCTCATCTGGAAAATAAAATTGAAGATAGATAGATAGATAGACAGATAGACAGCAGGGACGGACGCAGGGGGGGGGATGGGGGGGATGCATCCCCCCCCACCAGACCAAAATTTATATATTTTTACATGTTAATTTTATCTGCGTGCAATCGCGTTATGTCGCGAATTATGCTTTCCGCGACGCGATAGCCCGATAGACCCCCCCACCGGAATTTTCTGGATCCTCCCCTGATAGACAGGTAGATAGATACATGCATTCATACATAGCAGTGCGCGTGAAAATGGTCAGCCACGTCAGACATTACTGGCATTTTTTGCAAATGTCTGACCGGTCAGACAAATTTACTGGCAGAAAATCTCAACAGAAAATAACCCAATTGAGTTCTAATCCTCTCTGAAATTGAAATGTATCGTAAGATCTCAAGAAACTTAATTGTAATGTTGCAGAACTATCTTTAACTATTAAAGAACAATATTCCATTAAAATGCCTTTCAACCTTTTGACGAATTATAGATCAAATTTATTACATTGTCTGACGAAGTGCTAATTCGTCTGACCAGAACTCTCTCTCCGTCAGACAAAATGTCTGACCAAAGTCAATACGCTTTCGCGTGCTCTGATACATAGCTAGATACATGTCTACTGCCTACAGGCAGACACACACGGATAGTTAAAAATTTACAGGATCAAATGTCAACAGTGCCAATTTCACACAGGCAGTTATAGGTAAAAAACAAAGTTCTGTAAGTTGGATATCACATACAAACATGTATATAACACGTCAAGAAAATCGATCAATCTTCCTGAAGTATGAGCTATAGAGTATTGGGTTACACCAGGTTAACTCAAAGGAGTTAGAAATAGATACATCAAAATAGTCTGTTGAGGTCCATATACATACTGTTGAATGATAGACAGTCTTTATATATACTCCTATAATACAATGCAAATTGTACAATTATTATATAGGATAGATGATATAATAACATAATTGTGTTTGATATTTCTGCGAACATAAAGGAAGCCTGAAGCATTGTACTACTGATGGTATCTGTGTAAGGAGAGTCACAAGTATTGGATAATTATATGCTATTATACATATTCAAAGTAGTTTGTTATGTATGTAGTCCTATGCCACTTCCACAAATTCCATATATATAGATGATAAAATTATCCAATTTTCCAAGTGAAATCATCCAAATATTTTCCCCATTGTCAAGATATAAGTCAAGAGTTGAATCCTCAAATTGCAGGATCATTCTGTGAAATTTCTATTGAAGTCCTTTTGTCAAGGCCTATAGTTCGCAACTTCTGTGTTATAAATAGCAGAAAAATATTGAAATTTTCAATTATAGAATAACGTATGCAATGTAAGCCTTCTTGCTTTTTTGGAAATAAAATGCTGTTGCGGATAATATTGAAATTTTCAATTTATGGCAAGGATAGAATAACATATAGGGCTTCAGTGTAAACTTTTTCAATGCTTTTTGTGACCGAAAATGTCACAGATAGCCAAGTCCAAGCCCTTTTAAAAGATTGTTTATTTATTTACACTTCACTGATTCCTCCTTCAATTTACTGAATATTTTGACTCTTTGTGGATCAAATTGGAATTCATTTTTAAACTGCAAACAAAACTGACTTTGCCAGATCATTTGCAATGTTACTGTGGATGGGTCATATGGCCTGACATCCTGTATTTATGCATTGCTGGGACTAGAAAATGAGGCCTGTGCAGTCGGGGTACATTATGAAACGGCCGCATCAAATAAATGATCCCTTTTTTTTACACAGGTTTCCAGGACCGCTTTTAAACTGGGATCCCAAGTATTGATGTGGACCAGACTACCTAACACTAATAAGGGGGGAGGGTTGGTCTTGTAGTAGCGTGCTGGACTGCCAATCGCTGGGTCCAGGGTTCGAATCCAGCTCTTGCCCGGTCACCTGGGCCTATGTTGGATGGCTGTTTCAATCATCCTTCACCTCATTGCCGTGTCCTCTTCCTGTCCTAATTAGCCTACAAAGTGCATAAATACCGGATGTCAAGCCCCAAACATCCATCCATCAAACCTAACACTAAAAGGTCTTTGTTGTACATATACACTTATTAGTACACTCTAAAAAAATGTGGGGACAAAATTGGTTTTTTAGATTCAAAATGGTTTTTTGAAAAACCAAATTTCAATGCAAAACCAACATGGATTTTTTAAAAAGTCCATGTCGGTTTTTTGCATTGAAATTTATTTTGTCTGAAATTTTTTACAGTGTAATATGCCCCTGGATACAGCAACATACTAAAGATATATCATGACTGGCAAAACGAAAATTCCACGGGCCAGTATTTTCCTCGTAATTACATGAACGTCTGTAAAATTAAAACTTCTAGGTTTAACAATTGAAATCATTAATAGTTTGCACGCTATGGGAAAACATAGCCTTTGGTCATTTAAAATTGTGTCTGCGAAGCACTCTAAATTCCAAAATTCACAAAGCTGAAATATTTGTGAGAATTTTTTGCTGAATGATATGCACATTATTTACAAATTATTGCTTTTCAAAAGGGAAAAGCTTTCTGAAATTCTTGTCAACATTAAAGTTTAAAAGGATTTTGTACAGTTGAGCTCCTGTAAAAAGTGAAATTCTTCTGCTCCAGCTGAGCTGGGTCTTGTTCACCTTGAAGTGCTTTTCTGGATCACAAAATGTAACAAGAAAAAATTGTTTTGTTGCCTGATTGTATTTTCAGAGAGAATTTTACTAAGGTTCAGCATGTTGTAGTAGTGGCCAAGTTCCAGAAACTCTACCTAACAGTGATGTCTTGTAAATTAAGTGAAACTGTAACAAGTTCAATGACAATTTTGAAAATGAACTGCTTACATGTTTGTATTTATGAAATATAGCATTTGAAAAAAGTCATTTTTAGTTCATTTGTCATTTAGGGCAAGCTAAAAAATATGAAAAGCAAAGTCATTTAGCTAATAGCGAACAGTAGATACATTATGGCAACTAAAACTTGTTTCATGTGAATACAAAAAAATGCAGTCTATTTTCCTTATATATGATATGACCCTATTACTAAAATTAAGGTTCTCGATCCAAATATGGGGCTCCTTTTATCTATGTATACATAAACACTTAGCTTGTATTGGAGGTATATAAATAGCAACTTTGGAGGTATATAAATGGCAACTTATGAACTTTAACAATGGGTCCATGAATATGATCGTATGAATGGCTGTGTTAAGGAGGCCTCCATGAGAAATTTTAGAAAGACTAGTTGTGAATGCAAAAAGTAGTTTTAGGCTCATTGTAGGTATCAGTGTCTATGCTGGGCAAATAAATGATCCCTTGAATGGGGTAAATGCATAAGATCTTGATGACTCCTGCTCACTCTCCTATCCCTGGGGGGGGTTATTCAAAAATTTTTCTGATACTTATGCTAGGCTGGAAGTTTGGCAACCAGACCCGGTGCTAGGCGGTCGGTCATCGCGAAAATACCAGACTCTGGGATTTTTTTTTCTCTTCGCAATGGTATTTGCCTGTTTTTCCAAGATATTAACCCGTAATTTCACCCAAAAAATAACATCGCGATTCGATAAAAGTCCCTAATTAAATTTAAGGGCCAACACTAGGAATTATGTCAAATTTTTGGACCCGGGGCCTACTGAGCTGAGCATGGGTATACACTTGAACATAGTAAGTACCCCCCCCCCCCCCCCCCCCCCCCAGGCTCCTATCTAATCAATCAGCCATGATGAGTGGCCAGAACTGCCCTTAGAGGGACGCACCTTAATATATAGCATATCTATCTATCTGTAGGTCTATATATCTATGGCTCTCAGGTATAAATAGCTCACATATATGTCACATTGGATAATGGATACGAAAATATAAATGGAATCATAGATATTCATGGAATGGCAAATATTTTGATAAGCCTTATTTTCCTTTTTTTTCAATTGTAATGTCAGCAGATTCAGATGTCATATTCGTTGAACATATTCGCAGTTCTTTGATGTTTACATTACAAAGGGAGAGCAGAAGTTGCTTAAAATTCCATATTGCAAAATTATCAAGAAGAAACATAGATAATCTATCTATCTATCTATTTATCTATCTATCTATCTATCTATCTATCTATCTATCTATCTATCTATCTATCTATCTATCTATCTATCTATCTATCTATCTATCTATCTATATCTCTCTATCTATCTGTTTCTCTATCTCTCTATCTACCTACCTACCTGTAGACCTCTCCAGAATTAGACTTTTTCGGATTTCAATGCCTGTCTGTACCTTTTCCCATGCTTTTGGACCTGGGAAAGCCAAATATGTCAACCATTTTTGTCTGAGATGATGAGAAGCATTGCCGCATGAGCCCTGAAGTTTTATCATATTTTCTGTTCGAAATTTGTCAAAATCGCCCCGTTTTTAGTCACATTTTTGGCCATATCTTTTTACCTAATTAAGATAGAGCCACAGAAATGGTACCAAATGGAAGCTGCTGAAGTGGTCTATTTGATAAAGTAACATTGATATTCTTTTACATGATGCTTTAGGCTTTAAAAAGCCAAAATATGCTAAAATCATGAAAAAAAAGTTTGTTATTAAGCATGCTTAGGCTATAAATAGGTATGAAATATCACCAAGTGAACTAAAACCAGGTTTTATGTTAATTCTGGCCTTTAGCACATTTCCTACTGTATGGTGTTGCCATTCTGTCACAGACGATGGGTATTGTTAGACCAGGTCTAAGCCTTACACTGCCTACACCGTGTCAGTGAAAATGGACGTATGACAATGCTGCTGAACCAAATTTGTTGAACAGACTTGATATATTTTATGTTTGGTTTACAGACAATTACAAGGTGCAGAATTGTCAGGATCCCATTTATGACTACAGTTGTGAAATAAAGAATTAAATAAGATCATAAATATGTCATGCTGATATTCTTAGATAGATACATATTCAGCGTAAAAATTAGTTTTTCCAAGGACACAAAATGACATAGATTGGCAACCGAAAAGTAAATGTGCATTAGTTTTAAGTTAGTTGTGTTGCTATCTGTCTCAGAATGTTGACAGCATTCTTCAGAAAAGCACACATGGATGTTAGAGCCATTGCAGTCAGTAATTTGTTATGCGAAAAGAGTGAACTGTTGCGATGTGAAAATGGCACTTTCTGAGTCATAATATTGATGATTTATCATGATCATACCCACTACTTTCAATGTTAATTTGATCTAAGGAGACTAATACTGCTTGTTGTGGACAGATAACAAACAATCAGATTGTTTATTTTGTGAAAAATAAGTTCATAAGAGGAGTAGCACGTCTAAGTCAGTCAGACACCTTATTGTCAGGTTCTAACTAATACTATGACATTTGAATACAATTGCCTCTTCTAGTCTTCTTGATCATGATTAATCAAAAGACTTCCATGGCTCCCATTTAAATCAATGATGAGGACACATTATCGGCCACCATGAGTCACAGAGTACATTTTTCTTAATGAAAAGTTTTTGCATAACAAATTTGCAGACTGTAAGCGTTTCGCAACTAATTGCAACAAGTTCAAGTTTTGAAGAAGCCTTGCACTGAGGATAACTGGCTCTCTTGTAATGGACTAATGGTGCATAAATACTGGTGTATAGTGTGAACACACAGGAGGCGTCACCTATTTATTTGACATGGTTCTTCGGTCTGCCGAAACAGTGGATGGTACAACTGACTGGAAAATGAGAATGCACATTTCAGGAAAGTTAGGCTTATAAACACAAAGGAGTGAAAGGACTTATAGTGGTACATCAAGTTCGTTGTTTGCATGAGCTGCTAGAAAAAAAAATGATTAAACGCCTACATCTTACTAGACTCTTATTTTTAACAAAGAGGAAGACAAGAAATATACTAAGTGGGAACATGAATTACTGTTGTAAAACCCAACATTTTTACGCCATACAAACAGTGATCACTTGTACGCAACAATTGCATCACCAATCCAATCAAAATTAATTGAGTTTAAGTAAAAATGCATCTTGTAACATTGGATAGAATAGTATTTCTGAAAGACCAGAACTATTTGATGCACCATATCATTTGTACATGCATGTTTGCATGAAAGAAGCACTCATTTCTATTTATTGGCCTTGAATTTACTCAATTTTCTTAAGTGAAGGTTTCTATTGCAAATGATTGTCATAGCACATACTGTGATCTCCTTCTGGCTTGGTACTACAAGTAACATAAACAACTTGTGGGTAATTCAGTGAGGTCTGCCACTCTGCCAGGTTTGCAACCAGCCCAAGTTTTTCGTAGGACAGTTTTATCTACTTGAATTAGTTGATTTTATTTAGGCCTATTATCTTTATATTTATCCTGCATGGGCATTCAATGCAATGAACATGTTGGAACAACCTTTCACTTCTTCCTATGTAATGGTATTGTGTATCAGATTGCTCTGATCTTTTATTTTAATAAGAGTTCCTATTCTTATGTTCAATGTTATAAGATGCTCGATACAAATTTTTATTTAAACTCAGTTCATTACATATGGATGGGTTATGCTACATGTGACAGAACAGCAAAACAGTTTTAAAACTCAATATTAATATGCACAATTTAATTTTAGGTTGCCAGTAAATACCTTATGTGCTCTTAGTACTGTCAAGCTATATTAGCCATGGAAAAAGGCGTAAGTTTGCATAAACGTGTGTCATCAAATGTAAAATGTATGTTGTTATGATATATCCTTTTGATCTTAATTAATCCCTTATTTCACAACTGTAGTCTTCCTGACCATGCTGTATAATGTGAAAGTCCTTCAACTAAACATGAGACACCAATTCTGTTTAACATGTTTAACAGATTTGGTTCAGCAACATTGCCATCGGCCAGAATTCACCAACAGGGTGTAGACCAGTGAAAGCATTAGCCCTGGTCAAGAAATATCCAAATTTCAGTGACAGAATGCCAGTAATATGCAGTAGGAAATATACTACAGACCAGACTTAACATAAAACCTGGTGTTAGCTGAGTTTGTGAAATTCTATGTATATCTATGACCAAAGCATGCCAAATTGCGAGACTTTTTTTTCAAGATTTTAGCATATTTTGGCTTTTTAAAACATCAAAATTATGAAAAGTGAATATAAATGTTACTGTATCAAATAGCTCACTTAAGCAGCTTCCATTTGGTACAATTTGTGTGGCTCTATCTTTATTTGGTAAAAAGATATGGTCAAAAATGTGCCTTAAAAGGGGGCGATTTTGACAAATTTCTCACATAAAATATGATAAAACTTCAAGGCCCATGCGGCAATGCTTCCCATCATCTCAGACCAAAATGGTTGACATATTTGGATTTCCCATGTTCAAAAGCATGGGAAAAGGTACAGACAGGCATTGAAATGCAAAAAAGTCTTATTTTGGAGAGGTCTAACCTACCTGTTATCTACCTATCTATCCATACAGTGCCGCCTGTAAGTAAGTGAAACGCATGAAATGGTGCCATTGCATCAATGCTAAACATCCTCAACCAAACTGCTTGTGGAGGCATGAATTCTCATCCAATGAGCGGAAAACTTATTGGGTCATAAAGGCCGATATGTGAGGCTTGTGGGATAACAATAGCAGCCTATTTTCTCTGCTATAGTCGGAGTTAGGTATGGGTCCAAGTCTTTGATAAGTAAGTGAACCACCCTTCCCTATTAAATAACATTGGGCCTGTGTTTCACTTACTTATCAAAGACTTTGACCCATACCTAACTCCAACTACAGCAAAGAAAATTGGCTGCAATTGGCTATCCCACATGACTCACATATCGGCCTTTATGACCCAGCATGTTTTCCTCTCATCGGATGAAAATTGGTGTTTCCACAAGCAGTTTTGCTGAGGGTGTTTAGCATTGATGCAATGGCACCATTTCATGCATTTCACTTACTTACAGACGGCACTGTATATCTGTCTACCTATCCATCTACATATATAATAAATCTTCACAAACCACCTTGGTAGTGACCATTGAATGACTCTATCATGAACTTACATGATTTCTTTGGAGGTATGCCATACAGGAACTAAAAAAAGTCAGTTTTTTCTTCCTTTGTTTTCTGGTCATGTTATATATTATTCATTTTTTAACCTATGTATATCACAGTGGTCTGTAGGTTAGAAGTTGACACATATTTGGCAAATGCAAAATGTACATGTCTCCATACATGCTATTACTTCATGTAAAATGCCAAGTTCCTGGATCCAAGCTTGTTATTGACACTGACACCTCCAAATGTGTGTGTGCACCTACTGCCAAAATATTATTTTAGAAAAAAAGAAAAAAAAGGAGAATATACATTCTTGAAAATACTTTAAAATAGAATCTTGCAATACTAATAGAGTAAGGGTCTCTCTTCCTAAATTTGCTTTTGTGCATTGTACTAAGGCATTTTTTCAGGCTTTCGTCGATCGAATAAAAAAAATGGTAATCTCAATTTTTGTAGATGCAGGTAACATGAAAATTTTGAGCAAGCTCTTTTTTTTTCGTACGCAGAAAATCTGTTGGGTCGGTTGATCCGAGAAGCTAAAAACTTATGATGTCTTGCCTAAAAGCGTTGAACATGTCCGTCTTGGGATTGAGTTTAGAGGGGGTTAGTGCCATAAATCTGGTTTAATGTGGCTTGTGAGTCCTGAGCCTCACACCTTTCCACGTGCATGCCACCATATTTTAACAATGCAGCTTCCCTGAAAAGAGCAGGATTGAAAGGGTAGGTGGATGGAGAATAGGAGATACATGACATGTACATATGGACAGCCAGCTAGACAGATAGATAGATAGATAGATAGATAGATAGATAGGTATATAGATAGATAGACAGAGAATTGCTGGACAGCTAGAGAGACCGACAGACAGATAGGTAGGTAGATGGATAGATAGAAGGAAGAATAGATGAATGGATAATCAGGTGTAGATGATGTTATAGATACATGATATTCCAGATATATTGTGAATAGATATGTACAATGCATTTATATATTTAAAGAGATTTTTTTCTTATTATTTGCTAACTTTTTATATCATTTTTACTTTCCATGACAATGAACTGGAAACAGACCTTTTTTCAAATTGCCATTATCCTGGTTATTGCTTTAAAAATATCCAGTTTCCTCTGAAGCGTTGACATCAAAGGATCCAAAAAAAGCTGAGGCAGTGTTTTATAAATATCACATGGAATTCTGCTCACATAACAAGGAAAAAAGTACAGGAAAAATATGCAGTTTTTGAAGTAAAAATGCATTGTCTCTGAAAAAGTGCATCAATGACACGTTATTATATGTCTCATCTCCTCTTGCAAAAGCTTGTTTTACATTTTGTTTGTGTCAATGACAATATTTCAAATAATTTCATGAATTAGGAGGGATGGAGGGAGGGTTGGTCTAGTGGTAGCATGCTGGACTGCCGATCGCTGGGTCCAGGGTTCAAATTCAACTCTTGCCAGATTACCTGGGCCTTTGTTGGATGGCTGTTTCAATCATCTCTCGCCTCACTGGCGTGTCCTCCTCCTGTCCTAATTAGCCTACCAAGTGCATAAATACAGGACGCAAAGCCCCAATCATCCATCCATCAATTCATGTATTAGGAGGCGACCATCAGATTTTCAGGGGGATTTGGGAGTTTTCCTGGGCTGGAAATTATTCATTTCGTGGTTCAGCAACAGTAATTTTTTATTTCGGGTGCGTGATGTCCCTAAATATTCATTTCTAAATCAAGCAACACCATGTTAAGAAATGCCCCAGCAGAAGCTATAAATAATTTATTTCAAGACTGCCCAAAAAGAATTTATTTATTTCACCAAAACTGTGTAAGAAATTATTTATTTTAAAAAACGGTCAACCCCCTCCCCCCCCCCCACCAGCCCCACCTGGATATTAAAATGGTCGCCCTCCTAGGCGCTCATATGAAATTGCTCCTTTAATAACAAAAAAGAAAAAAACCACAAGAAAAACCTCATGAAATTACAAAAAATATGACCTCATGACTTTCAAAAGACCCCTCAGAAGCGTCTTGAAACTTGAAAGAGTATGTGAAACATATCACAGAGGGCCCAATGCAAGACTGTACAAAAAATACAAAATTCAAAGAACACAACAATAAACCTCATAAAACCTCATGAGAAACCTCACAGGAAACCTCACAGGAAACCTCACAAGAAACCTCATCAGATACCTGTCCAGAGACCTCATTAAAAACTACAGGAGGGATGTTGCGAAAAACCTCACAAGAGACCTCACAAGATACCTCATGAGAAAGCTGACAAGAAACCTCATGAGAAACCTCACAAGAGATCTCATGAGAAACCTCAAGAAACCTCAAAAAACCTCATCACAAGTGATGCTGTAAGAAATTTCACAAAATATTTAATGAGAAACCTCACAAGAGATCTCACAAGAATCTTCACAAGAAACCTCATGAAAACTTCACAAGAAACTCCACAAGTGCTACATGAGAAATCTCAGAAGAGAACTCACAAGAAACATGAGAAGAGACCTGACGAGAAACACAAAAGACCTCACAAGAACCGGACAAGACACCTCATGAGAAAACCACAAGAGACCTCATTATAAACCACACAAGGGATGTTGTGAGAAACCTCACAAGATACCTCATGAGAAACCTCACAAGACAACTAGTGAACCTCACAAGAAACCCCACAGGACCTAGTGCTTCATGAGAAATCTAAGAAGAGACCTCACAAGAAACATGAGAAGAGACCTGACGAGAAATCCCACAAAATACCTCAAGAACCCCACAAGACATCTCGCGAGAAACCCCACAAGAGACCTCATGATAAATCTGAGAAGAGACCTCACAAGAAAAATGAAAAGAGACCTGATAAGAAACCCCAAAAGACACCCCACAAGAGACCTCATGAGAAATCTCAGAAGAGACCTCACAAGAAAAATGAAAAGAGACCTGATAAGAAACCCAAAAGACACCTCACAAGAGACCTCATGAGCAATCTCAGAAGAGACCTCACAAGAAACATGAAAAGAGACCTGATAAGAAACCCCAAAAGACACCTCACAAGAGACCTCATGAGAAATCTCACACTAGACCTCATGGAAAACCTCACAAAGGACGTCACGAGGGATGTCACGAGGAACCTCATGAAAGACAATTGAAGAGACCAAATGAACGGCGTCCCCTTCTTTCCATGTCATTGAATCTGTTTGTCAGACATGGCAGATCACTCCCTCCAAGTTATACACTATGATTACTATTAATTAGGAAAAGCATATTCCATCACCAGAGTCACCAACTATACAATAGAGAGTAATCAGTTTTATTGATCAGTCTCTATAAAATTGACAAGACCAAATGATCTGATTAACGGTATGCTTGCCCTCTGAACACTAGGGTGGTCCTTATTTATAAACTTTTGAAATCTCATGGTCTGACCCCCCTAAAATCCTCTAATTGGCTAAAAAATGAGGTCTGAAAAGTTTCATCAAAATATATTAATATTTAGAGGTAGCTCAACAGCCTTGAAAATTGCCTATTTGAAGCAATTCAGGCGCTAATAGCCAGAATGTGTCAGTTTCTCTTAACATCTCTATCCACCATACATGGCCTTAGTCAAGGAACTTTAGTTACATATCATTGTCTTCCTCTGTCAGAATATCTAAAATCAAAACAAAAATTGACTGTGATGAAATAAACTTCTAAGAAGTTGATGGCAGTGCAGTGATTTGAGACAATAGGCCTGTATCATCGGTGAGCTCCAGATTGGTGAATAAAATTGTCAGAGACTTCTCTCTGTCACAAAACTCACACAGATGGCTGTTCTTCACTGTTTCTCTGCCCAAAAGGACCTCAAAAACAAGAAAACGGTTTTGCTGTCAACACAATATGATATTTGTGGTGTGAAGTTACTTGAAATGGCAAGTTTCGGGTTGCTTTCTCTACCGCCACCTTATGCAAGGAACCTGTCAGGTAAGAAGCAACTCCTACAGTAAAGGAAATTGAAGCAGTTTGGAACAGAGCAAGGATATCTACAAGATATAGTCAAGATGTTATCAAGAAGGCTGAAAAACTAAAATATGAAGAGTGGCAAGCCTAAAGAAAAATTCAAAACGAAGATCGCAAAAGCAAATTTCAAAAGAGGACAGTTTCATCTAATATTTCAAAAGTCCAAAGAGGGATGCAATGAATCTAATTGCAATTTCTGACTTCTGAGAAAAGAGAATTCTTGATTGCTCAAAGGGAAAAGTGCAATGAGGTTCAATGGCTGGTGTTGATAAGGTCTTGGATAGAAAAGAAGGGAAAGGAAAGGATGACAAGATGAAGTACATTGTAAATGCATTAATGCAACATCAGCAAAAGTCAGAATTAAGCCAGTGTAGCTCTGTTCAATGAAAAGGTCACTGAAGAAGTACTTGGCTGTAGATCCACTTAATCTGAATCTGAAGATTCTGACTGTGATGAACCTGTTCCCGGATGCATATGCTTCAAAACCAAAAGGAGGTCATACAGAAATAATCAGAGCAGAACTGACATCATGGTGTGTCTGATAGTGCTTCTAGATGTTAGTGCAGCTTTTAGAGCATAACCTAACCAATTTTGCAATCAAGAATTCATTTGACTTCAGTTCCCCAAGTATTACACTTGGATGGAAAGCTGCTGGCCGACCTTAATGGTTCCCAGAAAGTTGATGGTCTTCCAGTTTTAGACTCATGGCAAAGCCTTTGTCAAATGCTCACAGTTCCAAAGCTTGCAACAGGAACAGGTGTGACTCAAGCCAATGCTGTGTCTGATACACCGAAGCACTGGGGAATAGAAAAACAAGTTTGTTGTATGTGTTCTGAAATAACAAGCTCAAATACAGTTTGTCTAACAGGAGTCTGCCTTGTTTTATAGCAGATACGTGGTCGTGAACTTCTGTAAGCTGGTGCGGCCTTGCAAAATGCATGGGACCATCATCAGGCCCTCAGATTCCGCTCTTCAAGAGATTCAGTCCCAATGGAACAACCTTGACCCAAATAAATATCATCAAGGAATAAGTCACCCATTCCCAAAGCTTCTCATTGAAGGTTTCAAACAGGATTTGGTCATGTTTGTGTCTGAATAGCTTGCTGAAATCCCACCATCAGATAACTATCATCAGCTCCTGGACCTGGGTGTATGTAGGAATTCTTCATCACTATCACCAGGATTGGTGATAGTGATGAATGCTCTCGGGGTGATGAATGCTCTCGGGGTGATGCATCAGACTCATTGGATGAGTTATGTCATTTATTGTTTCAGGATATTACAGAGACAATTCCATCACTCTGCAAGTGAGCGAAAGAGTCTGCGAGATCTTTGTCTCTTCAAAGATCTATGTCAAGAGTGACTCAAGACCTGCTTCATGTATCGTCTTGCTGTGTGTGCACCACAAATTAACCTTAGTCTTCTCCAAGATGTTAAGAAATATGCAATTTGTACATGACAAAGCCAGAAGATGGGAAATTACCTCTGGTACTTGCCTGAAATTCAATGTCCTGATGCTCTTCGTTAAAGATGCATCACAGGACACTAAGCCCCTAATACAATGGTTGAAGATAGGATATAATGTGTTGAAGATATGAAAGAAACTTCAATTGAGAAAGAGCTTCTGAAAAAAAGCTCTTATTAACATCAACAAAGTGCCACTATATGTGTCTTTTTCACAAAGTCGGTCTGAATGTTAGATTCTCATTGCATTTAATTGATGTCCTTGATATAATGTACATGATCATCGTTAGGCCTTAAAATGTGTTTTTTCTGTCAAATAGAACAGTTATAAATCTAAAGACTTATTCCAGAAAAAAATGCATGTGACTGGTGCTGCAGAGGTGTCACTATTTTGATGGCAGTATTTTTGGTCTTTGGCTATGATTTGGTGACTGAAAGCCAAATTGAGACAAACTTCAAGGCCTTTGAGCTACCTCTAAATATGCTTTGATTTTTTTGAAACTTTTCAAATCTCATTTTTTTACCAAAAGGAAGATATTTGGGGGGTCAGAGCAAAACATTTTCGAGTTTTATTTTTTTCCATAGTATAAGGACCACCCTACTGAACACTTCACATAAATTTATGTATACACTCTCAACACAAATGGTTCTGGATTGTATATGCATAAACATCCCACAGTCAAAAAAAGGTTCTAAATTTTGTTAAGGGTTCAACTGAATTGAAAAGGTTCTATACTGGTGGGAAGGCCCTGTGATGGAACCCTATGCTCCCAACTTGAGAGAAAGGGTTTCCATTGTGGGAGTTCAGTGCAGCTGGATTATCTAAGTGTTGTTTTTTGTGCTGTTGGAACCTTTTGAAACGTTGAATAATGAACCTTTTAGTGTTCCTTTAAGGTTTCATATAAAACCTTTTTGTTAAGAGTGGATGGCAAAAATTATGATGAGCAGTGATAGATATATAATGTGCAGCAACGAACACGAGTGCTTACAGAAGTGCACTGGAATGTTCCTTGTGAGGTCATATCCCTCTCCTTGCCATGTTATTCTTTATGACTCATACACAGCTAGTGAGGTCATAACCTCTACTGCCAATGCTATTAACCACAGTCACTGAGTCACACCACTCATCACTGAGATCACAAGTATCAAATGACAAATTAACACTTCATTTCAATGAGAAGTACATGGCATCAGACCAAAATACCACTGTAAACCTCACAACACCTCACAAACCAACTTATAAGTATGAAAAAAAAAACCAAAAAAACAAAAAGCAACAACAACAGAAAACAGCAGTTGGGAAGCAAAATTTTATTTTTAAATTTGAGCTTTTTCATCTCCATCTGAATACATTTACATGATATACCTACTTCATATTGAATCCGTTTTTACCCTCGGCCATGTTCACATGGCCTGGGTATTGCAGAGGGTAGCGGCGTCCGTCTGTCCGTCTGTCTAGCTGTCCACCATCCTTGTGTACACGATAACTCTATTTGTATTGATCCCAGGGTCATGAAACTGACAGGGATTGTGTATGACTGTAAAATCTTGGATGAGTTCTGACATGAGTGACCTTGACCTAATTCTGTGACCTTGGCGGTCATATTTGTGAAAAGCTAGTGTACATGATAACTCCGCTAATATTGCTCCTGGGATCATCAAACTCAGAGGGATTATGTATCACCATGAGACCTTGCATGATTTCTGACTTTTGTGACCTTGACCTACTTCTGTGACCTTGGTGGCCATATTTGTGAAAAAGCTAGTGTACATGATAACTTCGCTAATATTGATCCTGGGATCATCAAATTCAGAGGGATTATGTATCACTATCACCATAAGACCTTGGGTGAGTGTAGACACAAATGACCTTCACATACTTCTGTGACCTTGGTGGCCATATGTGTCCCATTTGGGTGCATAAATAAAAATGAGTTCTTGCATGACACGAGTGACCTTTACCTCCATATCTAATCTTGGCCGAGGGTAGCACTTGCATAAGCAGGTATTTTTTACTTTTCAGGAAACAAGAATGTTTGATTCAATTTTAAGCAGATTTGAGTATATTTAAAGAGATATGCAAGTTGAATTTCCTGATAAAAAAACTTTCCTTGGATGAAAAATGTATGCTTCTTACCCGATTTTGTCAGAATTATTACTTGTTCAAAAAAAAGAATTCTGAAACATTTTAATCCTCTAATAGCATTGGCATCCCAGGGGGGTCTAGACCATTGAGATGGAAACAACATTTTAAAGAAATATAATATAGTATTGCACAACGCTGAACTACGAATACTGAATAGCTGCATATATTTGTCATTAGGCCTATAATGTTAAACTCATCCACGAAATATATTTATAAAGGGAGAATACTATTTGGCAGTAGGCGGATATATACACATAGTCGGAGGTGTCAATGTCAATAATTTGTGTATATTTAGCTTGGAAACAGGAACTTGGCTGGTCTTTGCATTTTACATGAAGTAAATGCATGTAGGGAGAAGTATTACATATATGTTTGCCAAAAATGTGTCAACTTTTGACCAAGAGACTACCATGTTAATATCAAAATAAAAGCTTGAAAATGGTAATATAAAAGAAAAAAAAACGTAAAGGAAGAATGTTCATAAATATATTTATATAATGTAGAACCTGATGTGTGGGACTGCATACCTGGTGAGTCTGCATGGGAGGTCCTACTATATAATGTGTCTAGTCATTATTGGCACTACCCTGTGTGGAAATACCTAGGCAGTTTGTAATTATTTGTATACCATTGTCTAAATACATGCGTAAATTCGCGTAAATCATGATTAATTTTTTTTACAAAAATAAAGAGCTGTGCCTGTGGCGGATCTAGATACAATAGTTTAGGGGGCGGTGGGCTGAACTTGTTTCAGCATTCGCGGGCCCGCTTTATCAAATTTTTTCTTCAAAATGCTACTACTGATCGCCTTGGTCTAGGGGGAGGGGTACTTCTTTGGGTAATTCTACAGAAACTTCATAGGCCAACTGTCTGAAAAATTAAAATATCAAAGGAAATTCCTGTTGATAGATTTCAGTGGTATCTAACATACTACTGCCAGGGCCATGCAGAAAGCTGACGTTCCTTTTGTTTTAAGTTTTATTGTATTAAAAGTGATTTTATCATTTAAAAATCTTCAAATTTGGTTAAAAAAAATATTTTCCCCACAAAACTACGAGTAAGCTTTTTTTTGTTGGGTTGGTCGATGCAAGAAGCTAGAAGTCAGTTAGATCTAGTCCATGTAAAATCATACATTCAGAAAATTACACATTTGTGTGGTTAGGAAAAAAAGGTATTTCAAAATATATTAGGCCATTATTAGGGCCAATTAGTGCCTTCTAAGAACCAGGTGGGGTTTGATGCAAAATGTGTTGACAAATGTTTGGTCTCAGGTAAAATAGACCTTTAAGAAATACTGCTGTCCATACAGCTATAGGTCTATTAGTAATAGAGCTCTTAGCTTAAATACTTCATATTTGAGCAAATAATGACATCCAGAATTGAAATACATTAATCCAATAGGAAGACTTTTCAAATATTAATATGTTCTGACTTCTAAATAGCCCTGTGCATATATTACATGTCAGAATATAAAGCTCTTCTTAAGTCGGGTAAATACATCCATAAGAGGATATTTGAACCATTTTGACAAGTTATTTCTGCTGAGTTAGTGTTTTGATAAGCAGGCTCAAAGCTTAATGTTCACAAACTCTTCACAGACAACTTGGATATTGGCTTTTTTGAGTTTCCTTTCTGAAATACCCTCTGTCAAAACTCCCTCAGCGGAATAGGCCTTGATAGTGGAACTCTCCTTTTTGCAGCTCTCTGATGTCTCGGCTCACAAATAAACTTTTTCCGGAAACCTCCGCCATTTTGTAGGCCTGTACAATGCAATGGGGCCGGGTTTTCCGAGGTCCATGACACTGGTAAATCAGCCTGACAACACTGGATTGGCCTAATCGAGTCAACATCTGTTCCTAATCCTTGGATCCCGCCAGTGTCACGAGACATACCTGTGATTAATCCGGATATTTCGCCCGATGAAGTCCGTCAGGCCGATTCCCGCCACATTTTTCTGACTTTGCCGGGCCTTAACTGAAGATATACGTCGTCAATCGACTGGATAATGGTCGGAATCCATGGTAAACATTCCATTTAAGACTCGGCGATACAATCTGTAGTGTTTTAGTGGTTTTACAACTGTCCTGGAGCCCGGAATCCAAGCGTCCATTGACTTAGCAATGGTACAAAATGGCGTCGTGTTCCCGGAAAAAGTTTATTTCTGCACGGCGATGCCAGAGAGCAGAAAAAAGGATAGTTCCGCTATCAGGGCCTATCTTCAGTGGAACCTACAGCAGAACCTTTATTCAAACTTACAGCAAAATTGTTAATGGAACCTTTAGTAATAATTGTGAAAAAGCTCAATTTTTTTTTCCGTAGGTAGAAAGTCTGTAGGGTCAGTTGATCCGGGAAGCTAAAATTTAAATATATCTGACCTTGAATAGATTTTTACCTTGCTTGAAACACAACCTTAGCTCAGCTATAATTGGCTCCCCACTTTTAGCTACCTCAAGACTCAACAGTGAAGGGGAAAAAATCAGAATTTTCCTTGTTACTCATAAAGCATTGTAGCATGACAGTCAAGGCTATATAATAAAAAAAAAACATGAAAAATATTGATATTTCTTTTCATAGACATTTTTAAAATGGCACGAAAACAATTTGCACTGCATATTATACACATGTACAATTCTACTGAAAGGAGATGAGAATTAACAGTGCTAGGAAATAATTATATGGCATATTTCTCTACTTAACACATAGGTGAACATAATTACTTCTCATGGATGTCCTGTTAGGCATGTAATATACAAGTACAGTTGAGGACAAGACTGTGGACACTTGTTTTACAAGTACACTCTAAAAAAATTCAGACAAAATTGGTTTTTTAGATTCAAAATGGTTTTTCAATGCAAAAAACCAGCATGGATTTAAAAAAAAATCCATGTTGGTTTTGCATTGAAATTCGGTTTTTCAAAAAACCATTTTGTCGCGACACACTTTTCTTTTGTTTATGATACGTATCACCATATGCACAAAGCCGATGACAGAGGAACATCATGGATATTGGATAGTACTGATCATTAAACTCAGCCTAAGTAGTTTTGGCAATATGTTGTAGAAGCCATAGAAGATAATGACAATTTTATATAATTTTTTAAGTGTTTAATTATTTATTTTGTGATAATAATTAATTAATATTGTTTATATTAATGCTTGATATTCCGATTTTATACCCACTACTTTTTTCCAGCTTGCACAACATTTAGTAGTGTATGGTGAGAAGGCATAAATTAAAAAAAAAATAATTAGCTCTGCATCAATGCAATTAATCCCATTTATATGCTTCATCTAACCATTTTATTCCCATTTTACTACAGTGGTCCCTGCTTTATAAGAGCCCTGTCGTAAGACCGCCTTGTCTTATGTGACCACCTTCCTCCCGCACTAAGTAATATTTTTAGTGCATTTTGCACCCCGATAAGAGACCACACCCCCACGAGAGACCGCTTCATGACTGCAGAAAGGGCGGTCTTATAACACAGGGACCACTGTACATCCTAACATTTCATACTTATGAACACTGATATTTGTTTATGAGTATACAAAACATATTATTATATGCATATATCACTCAGATCAAAACATATCATAGACCTGGAGTATACTTGTCGAAACATAAAATATTAAGAAAAAAATAATACATCACTCACCTTGCTGTAGAGTCAATCCAACACACAAAAATGTTAGGACGAAATACAATACATAGTGTCCAGCCCCTTGACAGGGGATACAATTACTAAGACCCAGCATTAAAGTCCTAGTTTACATGGTGAGAGCTGAGGTCTGCATAGCACCAGGGTTAAAGCAAGAGTGATGGACTCACAGCCAGCTAGCTGAGCCAACCATGTAATTTAGGCCCACTGAAGCATGCCACTTGGTGAAAAAAGGCCCCAGCAAAAATTAACTCAGTGTGAACTCACTGTGAAGTTTATATTAGGATTTTAGAATTTTGTACAAGGATTGATATTGCTATCGTGAGGAACCATAGTTTATTGGTGTTGGTGATTGAATAGAGAGTCTCAAAGGGAAAACCGGGGCATATTGGGACACAGGGCACATTGGGACGAAGAGGTGTTTTGTGTAACATGGTCATATTTATTGTGATGTCATCAAATTGTCTGAATTCCCATCAAGATGTTTGTATGCTTAGGTGGCCACCATTTAATCGATAGGGGGTGGCTTGGAATTTATTAAAATAAATAAATTCTTTCTTAATTTTGGTGAAATAATTCTTTTTGCCAATCTTGAAATAAATAATTTCTGGAAGTGTTTTTATTAACAAGGTGGTGCCTAATTTAGAAATGAATATTTGGGGACTTCACACGCTTGAAATAGATAATTACGACTGCCTTTACCAAGGAAACTTCAAGCCCCTCTTACAATAAATGGTCATCCCCTTAGGCCCACTGAAGCACGCCACAGACAGGGGCACCCCATGATCTGTTATGAAGCAGGTGCCCGGCTGGCTGGAAGACAGCTGAGATTTTTTTAGCTGGCAAAGTTGTCAGCTGGGAGTAAATTTTGGCAGGATCAACCATGGCAACTGGTGAAATTTTCAGCTGAGTAATGAGAAAGCAGTTCAGATGGGCTGGGAATACAATGATTTGTATCAGCTGGCTGGGAGGAGTTGAATGACACTTGGGCTGGCTCAGCCTGGCTGGCAACCCAGCCGGCAGCATAACGGATATTTCTCCCAGTTGCATAAAAAAATAATCTAAGTGTCACAAAAGATGTGCAACCAGGAGCTTACACTGATACGGACATTATATAACAGGCTGGCATGAGGTGCCCCTTCACAGTGTGAAAAAAGGTCCCAGCAAAAATTAACTCTGTGTGAACTCACTGTGAAGTTTATATAAGAATTTTAGAATTTTGTATAAGGATTGATATTGCTATTGTGAAGAACCAACATTTATTGATATTGGTCGATGAATGGGGAGAACCGGGGCTCATTGGGACACGAAACACATTGGGTCGAGGAGGCTTTTATGGTCACATCATGAAATATTCAGAAATCTCATCAAGTTGTTTAAAAATGTTGCGGTCAGCACATAACAGCAGGATCATCGCTGCTTTTCAACATGTCTCAGAGGAACAGCAAAACTTCAAGGCAAAGTATAGATTAGAAAAAATCTTACGTTGCATTGAAGGTCAAATTTTAAAATTGAGAGTAAAAATCACGAAATTAAAAAACCCAAAACTGAATTTATGAATATGATAAAGCAAGAAGTTTCAGACAGCTCTGCTCTGACATGGACTTAGTTAAAATTCCTGTAAAAAATTTCCAGAACGATATTTTGAAATGAATTTCTTGAATAACTGAGGACGAGTTTCTCTCCAGATATTTTCTACAGGTGGTGCATCAGTTCAATGAAAGGTTTTTTCTAATCCATACTTTTTGCATTGAATTTTTTCTTGTACGTCTGAGATATGTTGGAAAATTATATGAAAATAGCATAATACAAAATGTATGAAATTCCATCATTTTCCTCACTGTTTCAAAATTGGTGAAGTTTACATCAATTTTCAAGGTTGAAGCTTTTGGTCGTCTATTAGGCCAACTTTAAACATCCTTGCTATGAGTTTAACATTACGTGATGTCACTCTTTTTTTTGGTCAAATCTCTAATTTCATAAAACCGACCAGAGAAAGACAGGAAATGGTCGCAGTTAAATGATTATGCTCGTCAACCATAGAATCAATTCCATCAATTTGGTTTTGGCTAAAAGAAATTATTTATAAAAACATGAACTAAAATCAACTTGATTCAAGTGTTGCGTTCCTTTGCTGGTGAGTGTATTTTCAGGGATCTTACTCCGTGGAAGCTCCAACTGACAAATCTCAGATTTACTGCAATCTTGTGGCAAATTAGGAATTAACTGTTATGACAGTTCTAGCTGTTGTGCTATTATGAGAGAACATACCACTTTCTCACACATTACCCAGCAAGCTTTAAAGTTGATAAAATGTTGAATTAATGTTATAAAAAACATTTAAAAACCAAAGTAACATTTTAAATACACACTAACAGTAAAAGTAAACAAAGGGTGCATTGCAAAAATGACATGCCATGGTGCTGAGTGTGACCTGATGCTTTAGAACTTCTTGTAGCATAATCACTGTGTACCAACCAAGTGACCCAATTAAGGATTTTCTTTGTTTACATTTTGCTAGTTTTCATATATAGAGCAAGCAACAAACGTTTTCAGTTAAGTTTTCTGTGAGATTAGGCAGTTTTAGTAAATTTTAGTGCATCTTTTGATTGCTAAATATTTAAAGCTGGCAATTTCAGATCAACATTTCTGATACATAAATAAAGCATACTGGCTATGTTATATTTTAATTACATTGGCTTCTGGTCTAAAATATTAGATTTTATGATTAACTAGGTCGCTTCGGATAGAGCAAGCGGTACGCAGTGTAATGGTCCACCCTTTCACCAGAGCATTAGTTGTTCCTTTGACATTTCCAGGAGAGGGAATTTCTATGCCTGGCTCTTCTGTCAAGGTCCAAATTTGATGATTTACTTCTCCGCGATTCAAATTCTTTCTGACAGAAATTGTTGGTTTGAGCAGAACAGTATGGATAACAGTTAAAACCATGTCAAATTCTAGGCACTGGTCTACGCAGTGGCTGAGGCTGGCTCTGTGGGCAGTGTAGTTGCATTAGAGTGTGGTATTTGGAATTGTATCTGCATTACCTGACCCTTCCAACCGGAATATTTTCATTTCAAATTATTTTATCTTTCATCAATTTTTTTCATATTCTTCATAAAAAACCCAATCATCAAAAGAAATAAGTTAGATATGTTCTTCTGACACCCAGAAACCATAATTTATCACTAGGAGTTGCACATTAGCCATTTTCATATTTCCAAAAGGGAATATATTGAACAATAACACGCAAATTTACAAAAAAATCGCCCATTTCTGGAGCCTTTCACCCTCAAATATTTGTATTAGGGCTTGGCTGATTGAAATAGTTTAACCATAAATTGTTTCAGCATGATAAAATAACTTATGAAAATAAGAGTGCAGAGTGCTTTTCGTTTACACGTGAATTACTGTAATACCTGATTATTTGCCAAACATTAACATGGCCATAACTCAAAACCTAGACGTTCTGGAGAAGTTCTGATTTCAGATTTGGAATCAGCACACTCGAATTAGGATTACAGGTATTTTTACTCAGACAGCAGACAATTTGTTTTTTGTTTACCAGTGAATTCTTTAGCTTAATATGAATGGTAAGAGGAAATTGAGTTGTGGGCCTACTATAAATAATAATGATTCAAAATTTCATATCATGTCATGAAGGAAAAGGAATCTAGCAGTCTATGTTCTGGAATTAGAACAGATTTTGATGAAGGTAAAAATAAATCAAGAACTGAAACTTAAAAATGCCGCTATTGCGAAATCTTATAGGGGCCCGCCAATGATTTTGCCCAGGGGCCCACAGTGGGGCCAGTCCGCCCCTGAAGATTCGTGTTGCCACATCAATGCACAAGTTGAGGTCGGTCAACCTGTCAGGCTTGGGGTCAAGTACTGTACTTAGACTCATAAATTCTAAAAATGATGTACTTGTACGGCTCAAGTAGCTATAATAATCGTCAGCCTAAAGCAAAATTGGCCTAAGTCATTTTTGACAATTGTTGGCAACAGCCAAAAACTGATATAGGCTAATTTGGTTTTGACAACCAAAATTACTTTAGCCCTTTATTATTGCCATTTATTCAATGGTGGGAGTAGCAATAGCTACTTGGGAATGGCAAGAGATATGATTCAGACTCATATCATTTATTTACCAAAAATATACACATTGTTAAACAATGAAAACAATACAATGCAAGATGACTGATATTGTGTCATTGAATGAAGATGTGAAAATTATATCTATGCCAAATGTTTGCTTGTGGGAAAATAGAACAGAATGATGACTTTCGTTTTGTGCTAAATTTCATATTTAAGGGTACAAAAACGTTACTTATAAAAGTCAAAATCATTTGATGTTTGCATGGAGCACTTCATCTCATAGTATATTACCCATCTGTGCAGCATAAGGAAAAATCACATTGTTTTCTCTGAGTTATTAGCATTAGAAGTTGTGAAAAAGGCAATTTTTTCAGTAATCCAGAGCCAAAAATCATCATGTGGCATAGTAGGACCGCCGAGATGTGTCTTAAAGCATAGCTTTTTACCTTTCATTTGATATCTGATGCAACTTGGCCCTCGAAGCTAGTCCTTCATTACGAAATCTCAACATACTTATCGCTCCATGGGTTGTTCATTAGAAACATGCATTAAACTCTGTCTACAAGTTGACCGCTATTTACTGCCACCTAGGGTGCATAATTCGCGAGCTCCTGTGAGCGGTCAACAGAATTTCAACCTCTGGAAGAAACCAGGACAGTGTGGAAGAAACCAGGACAGTTCCATCATTTAGTGATGGTCTAATTTATTTCCAAAAACTCTGCAAGTGTCTAATCTGACTTTTGTTTGCTTCAATTTTAAGCAGACAGCTTGTAAATACCAAAATAAGTTGGAACTATTTTTTATCATGGAGGATGTATACATTGTAGCTCACATATATTGCCAGTATAGAGGGGGCCACTTGTGGCATGGACAAGACATTTTGCTGAGTGTAACGCAGCTTTTATGTAATTGTGAATTATATTGTTGTCCTAGTTCATAAATCTCCATAAAGTAACAGAATAAACACAATTTAGCATTTTTGATATCACAAAACAAAAACATCAGGTTTGTATGGACACGTGAATAAGTGGGAATGCATTCTTTTTGGACCCTTTTCTGACCACAATTTAACATGCACTAAATGGCATAAGTAGATTGAATACCATCAAACTTCTGATGAGTAAAATCATCCCTTTCACAGGCAAAGTGCATGCTAAAGTTTCAAAACTTTCTTTTTGTCTCATGATTTCCAAACATTTTCATTAAAAGCAGTGGATGGACTGGATATTTGCCAGCCACCATGCTTTGTGAAAGTAGTTTGGCGTAGTAATATGGACAGCTGTTGTTCGACGTGATCTGTCCAAAACAGATCAAATTATTGTTGACCCAATTCGATTTTCCAGGGACTGTCAGCATTCTGCTGCCACTTGACAGTCCCGAACAGAGACAGCATTAAACTGAAGATTTGATGTACCCTTAATATTTCAAACACCATTGAAGTTGGGACTCGAAATGAAGGTCTAACTGACGCCTGTCAAATTACAAAAGTAAAATGAATGTAATGCTATGACTTGAATTGACAAAATTATACTAATGCATGGCTGATGGTCTTCAAAAACATTAGAAAATTGAATTACTCAAAAGTATTCATTTTCTGTCTCCCGAATATTTCGTTTATATACATCTCCTTACCCAAAACAAGATAAAAATCAAACGTAAGGCTTCATATGGCAATATTGGTGCTGCTACCTCTGATCTACACATGGAACATGGCAGATTAGGCTTAAATGTGATTGATGAATGTTGCATGAAGGAATCCAAGGGCCAAAACTGTTAAGATATGAAATTAAGCAGTTACTCAGGTACCCTCAGTTGGTGTTACCTCTATTTTGCTGCACCCTATCCCACTTGGCATTTTTGGACCCCCAAAATACCCCGTTTTCCATAATTTCCTATAATTTGTGTGAAATGGCCTATAATGTTGAAACTGCTGAAATCTTTTCCCCAGCTGACAATGCATGTGAAGTTCACATGATAAACACGGGGGGAAACTGGTGAACATGACATAACTGAGAGTTATCACGTGTTTGTGTTCACGTGAGAAAAACTTCCACATTTTCACGGAATAACCACATGATGAATGTCACCAGATTAATACTTGACCATCTTCATGACGTAACTGAGAGTTATCACGTGTTTTTCTTCACGTGAAAAAACTCCCCAACATTTTCACAGGATAACCACGTGATGAACTTCACCAGCTTATCACTTGACTATCTTCATGGCATAACTGAGAGTTATCACATGTTTTTCTTCAGGTGCTTAACTGGTGAAGATTGCCCCCAAGAAATATAGATGGAGCCACCTTTACTAGAAACACAGCTGTTTACCGAGTTCCGCACTAAGTTTACTTTAATTGAGGTTTGACTAATTAAACAAATGATTATGATTTCTAAATTTGAATTAATGCACAGTATATGGTGGAATGAAGCTTATTAGCTCAAAAAGGAGCACATATTGGATATTATTACAAAAGACATAGTTATCCGAAATGTGAATCATGTACGACTACAATCCTTGATTCTGGTAACCCATTAAGAAGACTGAAAAGAGACTCACTGCATCACACTGGTTGTGACAAATTTTCAGCAAGTTCTTGTGACTTTTACTTCACCAGATTGAGCTATTGAAAGCCCAAGATACTGCTTGAAACAGTCCAAGTTGACTGGCTTGAAGAAGAGCGAAGTTAACCAATGGGAGATTTTGCCTCTTCTCTAATAATTTTAACTGGTGAAGATTGCCCCCCAGAAAAACATGTGGTTAACTGGTGAAGATATTCATCAGAAAATCATGTGGTTAACTGGTGAAGATTGCCCCAAGAAAATCACATGGTTAGCTGGTGAAGATTGCCCCCCAGAAATCATGTGGTTAACTAGTGAAGATATTCACCAGAAAATCACGTGGTAAACTGGTGAGTATTGCCCCCAGAAAATCACATGGATAACTGGTGACAAAATCACTTGGTTAGCGTTTGCAATAACCTATCAGTTTTCCACGTGATAACTGAGGGGCAATTTCACGTGATAACTCTCAGTTAACCACCAGTTTTTGTCAGCTGGGGATCTTCTCATACCAGAGCATTTACATGATGTGTGATGAATGCCCTTCACATGTTAAAGAAGTGTTATGCTATGTCAAAAGTCGACTTTCACTTCATTTTTTTTTCTAATGTTCAAAAAAATTCTGCAGGAGTGGCTGCAATGCCGATATTTGATTACACCCCATTTACTGGCACTTCCATTCAATATGAGTTCATAGACTGAATCAGTTTGTAAGGCTTTCCTTCTAATCAATTAAGAGATACCTATTATCCTTACAATTAAGCTCTTACTAATTGGGTTCATCTTATAAAAGCACGCATGTCTTACACACAATACCGGTACATCTTGTAAATTATTTATATACTTTCACAACTTCACAGCTCCCCTAACGCGGCACCTCTCCCCCAGGATCTACATCACTGATTCTGGATGATTTTCTAGACACAAATAAGATAAAGTAATTGACCTACTATAAAAATGAAATATTCAGATTCATGAACTAAGGAATACGAAATAGGATTAATAAAGCATTTATTTAATCATCTTAGGCGGAGTTACAATAATGTCGTCTTCGCAACATTCAATGATAAAAAATACAAAATAGGTTGATAGTCAAATCAAACAAGAAGGTTTAATAATATTGTTGCACATGCGCAAATATGAGAGAAGATCATTTATGTGAAGTGCATATTGCACAACTATAGCAACAGATCCCTTTCATTAAGTACATATTGCACAACTGCGGCAGCAGAAGCTTCTTGTTAAGCGCATATTGCACAACTACGGCAGAAGATCCTATTTACTTTGCACCTATATTGTCTGGTGGACAACACAAATATGACAGGAAAAGCGAATGGAGCCATTGCAAACTGAAATATCAAGATAGCCACCACAATGGCGTTGTGATTAACATTAACAGTTCTTTGAATCACATGGAATCCAAGTGAGAGGATCATGACAAGATTGAAGAATATAAATCGGGCTTTAATGAGTCGATCTGTTTTTGTTTTCTTCCTCCGAGAAGCCTTACGAGTCTCTCTCATATGTTTGGAAAGAGAAACATTGACAGCAGTCATTGCAACACACATTAGGCCGTGTACCACCAAAACTGACGACCATTCAATCCAATTCAATTTCATCAGGCACAGGGGACTAGGTGATTGGTTATTGCCTATTTTTTGTGTCAAGCCAATGACACTGGCCATAATAGATATAATCAAGAGAAGGTATTGCTTATTGCATTTTTTATTTGCTTTAAAGGATCTCATTGTCCTGTATGTTTCAAAATAATGAAGCATTGAGAGAAAAGGATAATACAAACCAAGCACAAACAAACCCTTTGCAATCATTGCACACTTCTCCTGCCCATTAAAGCCAATCACCAGCATTTCTGAGTTGGTAATTTGTTCTTGTTGAAAATGGAAAATAATCAAAATAGCTGTAATGAGTAGTCCAGATAAACAATTTTGAAATATCAGGTTAAAGTATGAGATTTTCATTAAATGGTATGAATGTTCCATGGCTAAGAAGTTCATCAAAATGATTACTAACAGGAAAGGGAGGGTTATCCATGCTTTTCTGGGATAATCAAATGGACAAAGATCTTGCAGCTCAGCCACTGCCATGAGCGAGCAAAGTTCAATCTTAACTTCTCTTTTTAAACAACAAAAATGCAAGTTGCTTGTTGAGAATTGAGACAACTTGACATCGAGAAAATCCTTTGAAACACTTTGAAGCCTTGGGCTGCTGAAATGTAAGTCTTCAAGATTGTCGATTCCATGATAAAGTTCTGATTTTACATGCATTAATCGTGTATTTGTAAGGTCAATAGATTTTAACTTGGACAGTCTGCAAAAAGTACAGCGATCCATTTGATATAATATTGTATTCTTCAGTGATAAATGTGTTAATTTAATCAAATCTGAAAAGGAATCTTCAGTGATTCTTGTAATGGTTGTTTTATCCAGGTTCAAGTATTTCAATTCTTTAAAATGTCCAAGATGTGAAGAAAAGCTCCTCAAGGGGTTATGACCAATAATCAGCTTGACCAATTTTGGTATCTTGAGATGTTTTATCTCTGCGATATCTGATATATTGGAGTGTGAAATATCAAGAAACCAAGCGTTGTGTATTTCAACTGATGATATTAAATGCCTTGATGTCAGTCTTAGTACAGCTATAGATGATCTTTTGTCCTCCAAAGTTACTGGGTTTATGCAATATATTGCCCTTCCCAAACATGTGCACTGGTTGGGGCACTTTCTTTCACAAACTGCTTCGTCGTCACCAGACAAAGGACAATGCAACACCCCATCACATACCTCTGCTGGGTGCACACACATTTTCTCCTTAGTACAACGAAGCATTCTACTGCATGTCCATGACGTACAGTTTGATTCATCATCTCCCATGGGACAATCTGGAATTCCATTGCAAACCAGTCTGAATGGGACGCACCACAGTTCATCCTGACATGGAAACTTGTCTTTACAAAAGAAATTATCGCAATTCCCGTAAGTCTCACAATTTTGAAACTGCCATGCTTCACTGCATGGTATAGTATTGCCATGAAAGTCTTTGTCATGAACACAATCATACGCTTTTGGATAACATATTGATGAACCAAATGGACAGATATATTTTGTGTAATCAATGTTTGTATAATTGAAATATTCACTTACATAAATTCTTTCTGCACAAGTCTCATTGCATTGCTGGTAGAGCGCTGCATTTAGAGCATTGGAGTCAGTTTTAATACATAACTGCTCTTGCTTTTTGATCACTAAAGGACTCCACACTTTATTATATTGTGAGCGGTCAGGGCATTCTTCTTCATCTTCACCTAATTCACAGTCTTCAATGAGATCACACAGTCTTGAAATTGGGATGCATGATCCGTCCATGCAAGGAAAGTAGAGATGGTCATCTGGGGTGGATACGCATGGGTTAGTGCAGTTCATTTCATCACTACTATCAATGCAATGTGGTTTTGAATCACAGAAGTAGGTCTCTGGAATACATTCACCATTATCACAAGGTCTGAAGCCATCTTCACAAGATTTTTTCATTGGTAAGGGTTCCTTCATGCACACTACTCCAGTCAGTTGGCCTACATCCATGTCTATTGGCAAGTTTAATATAGTTCTTACTGTTTCTTTACTTATCTCCGAAATACTTTGAGTAGGTGTGAATACAAACACTGCTCCATGATATGAAAGATGAATTATATAATTAGACCCAAGGTATGACACGGCAGAGTGCAAAAACCATTCTATTTCTTTTAGACTGGTACCTCTCAATGAACTGAAACCACCAACTTTTTGGCAGGCTAAATCTATATCATTTTTCTTAATTGTCTTTTTCTTTATGTATTCTACTCTGATACATTTTTGATACCCCCATATCCATCCAGTGTCACAGTAGTTTTCCTTATTGATTCCTGTACAATCTTCCATATCATGTTGGGGCCTTTTAGGTGTGTACTGACAAAGAAAAGAAACATTAACAAACTGCTTGTTGCAATCAATGTAAGTCCACGTTCCTGTTGAGGGTATCACTGCTAAACACAAATTGTTGTTATTGTCTGTCTTCCTTTGACGTATGGCAGACAGCAGGTATTGATACTCTTCTTCATTGGTCCTAGTTGAATTTTTCATGGCGTACCTGTGTGATGCATTCAGTGCTAATTCAGCCATTCTGTGGGGCACATGCAACCTGTTGAATCCCCTTTGACCTTGCTGCTGCTTCGACTGAAAATAAAGTCCTTAAAACATTACTACTGTTAAATAATTTGGCCTGACAATTCTGTGAAATAATTTCAAGTTAAACAAAGCTCCCAAATTCTGACATTTGGGCAGGTAACACTATATTTCTGCTGGCCACACGCTAATTTTGCCGGTTTTGACCGGCAAACCGGCACTTTTCGTGGACTCTGACTCTGAGTCCCTCGGACCCCTATTCTGAGCCCAGGAAAAACCAACTGTCATCATTATCCAGTTTTTTGCAAAACAATACTCGATGATAAAATACCCTAGACTGCCTGGATATAATATATCCCAATAAGTAGCCCAATAAGGCGCTGCAGAGACATAAAAGTTACTTTAAGTGATAAGGTGTCTTGGTTTTTTGATTTTTTGAAGTCATTTGGTGAAAATTGACATTAATTTCTCAAAATCCGTGATTATGCTAAACTGAAGGACAAAAATAAGTTATCACTTTTCAATTTGAAATAATTTTAAAGAAAAAAATTATTCAAACTTATTTGTAGGTTGTTAAATGTTCTTGACATTAACAATGACCAATTAGTCATTGTTTAGATATTCTTATCATGGTTCATTGCCTCTGCACTGGCAGGGGTCATATTATATAGTAATTGTAATTTGTAATTGTAATTGTAATTTATTTTGATTTCCAACGATAAGATGTTACAAAGTTGTAGGCTGGGCACGCTTAGACAAATATCTGTAATTTGGCCCAATTAGGCTAATACTTGAGATCAGTTGCCATTAACTACACAAAAAGCACTCAGAAAAGTTCTTTCCTGAGTTGAGATACGCCAACATACTGCCACTGGGAAGACTTTCCGTTGAGCAAGAAGGTCCAGTAGTTGGGATGCTGGCGGCTGGCATGTCCCAGAAAGAGGTTGCACGTCAGGGGGGCTGCTCCCAGCCAGCAATTAGCAAGCTCATGACCAAGTTTGGTCTAACAGGCTGAATGAAGGACCTTTCAAAGCAAGGCAGACCTGGAGTGACAATCCATGATCAAGACAGGCACAATATCCATTAGAATCTGGGTGACCATTTCAAGACCGCCACATCCACAGCTGCTGAAATTCCAGGCTCTCAGAACCAAGAGTGAGTGCCAAAACAGTTAAGAGATGGGCCGCCAAGCGCTGTAAGCAGACCTGCCAGCCAGACATCCATGCAAAATGCCTGTTTTGAAAGATCTGTGAACTCTGTTTTCTGACCTCCTGATGTTTATTCATTATTGCAGTGAAATGGGTCAGCCCAGACCTTGCTTGATCTGATTTGATTGAAAAAGTACAGAATTACAAACTGTTTTCATGTGCCATCAAGGTAGTTTTCCTCCAGGACTTCATACCACAGTCTCCCAAAGAGGTGATAACTTATTTTTGTCCTTCAGTTTATTTTATGAAAAGTCGTTGAAGCCCAGTTATCTTCTCGCTTTACGAAATTTAATCATTTTTAGCATTTCCACAGTTGTAACTTACAAATATGATCTTAACAGTAATTTAAAACCACACAAAGACTGTTTGAAAATTCGACTGCGATCACTCAAGAATACAAATTTTGGATAATTTTGGATCACATTATTATAATAAGACCAAATGGGTATGGTGGTATTTTGAGATGTACTCCCATTCTTGAAGATATCCCGAGTCCTCTGTACGCAGCACTCATGGGTACAGAGGACTCAGGATATCTTCAAGTGTGGGAGTAAATCTCAAAATACCACCATACTACCATTTGGTCTTATTTATACCCAATTTTGTAACTAAAAAGAAAGCTGAACTTCTGTGAGGTGATCAATACTAATAGTGGCCTCAGCCAATCAGAGCACAGATAACAGCTCAACTGATGATGTCACAATGTTGTGACGTCACCATAGACATGACGTCACAATGGTTGACAATGCAATGACATCATCGACAATGATCAAACCATTGAGACAGAAAACCATTGAGTATTGAATTTCATATAAATTAGGTGTGCTGTTTCACACTAGACTTCTGGCTAATATACAGTCAGACCAAGAATTATTCAGACGCTTGCTGTTTTGTTATTATTTTGAAGGAATTACAAAGCAAGCAATGAAACATGCAGTCAAAATCATCTTGGTATTAAGTGTAACCTGTCCAATACATATTTATTGCAAACTGACATAAAATTGTATGAAAATAGCTACTTTTGTGGATTTAAGATACCAGAAATTATTCAGACACTTTTACAAAAGTTGTAGAAAGTGAACTATTTAGTAACATTTATCCCAAATATTGCTAATAAACTACCATAGAATCATTGTGGCCACATTGGATGACAGGTGTGATCATCAGTTAAGAAAATTTGGATGAATATGTGAGATAAACATCTGATTCAGTTTATCACATTTTCTTGATTAATGTGGCTGAAATCTCTCAGATATAAATTGGAAATATTTCAGAATATCATAAAATGACAATTGTTAACTGTTCTATCTAAATAAAATTGAAATACAGGCCTACTTGAAAAATTTTATGCACTTTGGTATTTTCCTTCTGTTTTTGGCTCCAACTGCTCTCTGAATCCTTGCCCATTGAGCCACTGCAATCCATCAAATCACTTAAAATAAAGTTGCATGGCCTTCCTGAGGTTGTTCACTCTATTGCATATACAGGATAGCCCATTTACGCCAGTTGTTTACAAATGGTATGCCAATAATGCCATACTAAAACCATAGGGTGCTTTCATGGAGCAATCTCCATTTGAGTAGCATTGACTGATGATTGAGGCCGAAGAAACACATTTTGGCCCCCTTCCCAAATGAAGTCCAAAGTGCCCCATTTAGTTGCAGTTCGGACCATGCATGGAATATAGCTTGAAATAGATAATGAATCTTGCTTTCCGAAAATTTGTTAGATTTTGGTGCCACATGGACATGTTTTTGTTTTGGTAAAATTGGACAAACAAATACAAAAGTGCACTGAACTTAGTATGCGGCCTCCAATGTTTCTGGACTCAAAGTTTTAAGAATACAATTCTATGGTAAACTAAAGCAATTCGAATCAATGCAAGGCATGTTTGAGGTTAAAGAGAGCGAGAAAATGTGATAAACTGGACATATCGTTTATCTCCAATATCTATCCTAATTTTTCAATTGATGGTCACACCTGTCATTCTATGCAGTCATAATGGTCCCTGGGTAGTTTATGAACATTATTTTGATATAAATACCAACAGATAATTGTAAATAGTTCACTTTCCAAAACATTGTCAAAGTGTCTGAATAATTTTTGGTTCATGGCCTTAACAAAAGTAGCTTTTTTCACCACATTTCTTGCCAATTTGCAGTAAATTTGTTTTGTGCAGGTAACATGTAATGCCAAGGATGTTTTCGATTGCATGTTTCATTGCTTTAATTGGTAATTCCTTAAAATAACAACAAAACAGCAAGCGTCTGAATAATTCTTGGTCTGACTGTATATGTTTCCCAAATATGTGTTTCTATAAAATATATTAGGCCAAGCTAATTCACTGTCTCTGTTTTAAATCCAATCAGATATATAAAAGTAAGGAACTCAATGCAATTGTGTGTGGTACCTTGGGGGGCTGCTGCTGCCCTTGGAGCCTGACCCTGGCCCGGGGCTTGTCCTCGCTGTGCCATCGTGTGTGCCGGAGGGTTAAAACGACCCCATTTCATATAATTCATAAGCTTGTTATTGAGTATGGATATTGTCCAACTTACAATAGTTCATGGTCACACTTAAATACTTGTTTTCAGTTCTGTTGCTTTCAACTCACGTTAGGCCACCAATGTAAATTAGGTGACTTAATTAACACTGTGCTACAACACAATACCACATGGGATATATCCACTGCTTTTTCAGATGTTATTGTAAACATTATGGGATGTTATCATAGACTGTCTCTTCTCAAGTGAAAATTATTTTACTTGAGCCGTTTCAACATTGTTTTGACCCTAAAAATTGATATTTTTGTATAATTTTCAAACAGCCATTTTTTGGTATAAAACTACTGTTAAAATCATATAAAACCAGTGAAAACATGTAAATAATGATTAGGGGAGAGTGCCCCAAAACGCACCCCCTATGGGAGATCTTGAATATCAGGATGATTTTCATTAATAAATGTATCAGTTAGCTACTAGATCATCTATCATAATATTCCAACGATACAAACTATTACACAATATTTATCTTTTCACAGGATGAAATAGTTTTGGATAAAAAGGGGCTTTTTAGGCACCCCTATCTTATAGCACCCCTATCTTAAAAAGCACAACCGCTATGTTGCCTAAAAGGAACCCGATATTTTACTATAAGTTGCTTTGTTCTTAAGAAGCACACCGCTTCAAACTTCACATTTAACATGAATTACAGTTTATTTTTGATTAAAAATTATTTCTTTGCACAAAGAAATTTTTTTGGTCAGTGTTAGGAAAAGATAGCCCACTGGAAGGCTGTTTTTTATTCTGAGGGTTATAATGCAGGATTTAGACGGGGTTGTGCCTCTCAGGTTAATGTGTATGGTTTTTGATTTTTGTGGTTTTTCCAATACCATGGGGGCGGCATGATGGGGCTTTTTTTTCTTAAATTTGATAGAAAAGACAGCAAAAAAAGTCTTGTTGTAGTCTCCACATCATCACCACTGCTATTATTGTCATAACAGTGGCTCAAAATGATAGAAACGTTATAAGAAATGGAGCCATTTTCACCAAGTCCTTGTTTCTGGGCACCTATGCTTAGCAGTATTACAAAATTTGATGAAATAATTTTATAATCAAAATATTGACTAATCATATGTTTTGGAACACCCCAAAGCTATCATTAGCTGCAAAACACAGGGGTGCACCTCTTAGGAAGCGGTGCCTTTTAGGGCACTCTCCCCTAATGTTCATAAAGCTGGAAGATAACCGTGTTGTTACAGCTTTTTAAAGAGAAGCATGATATGAGATATCAAGAAAATTACTTAAATTCGTACCAAAATTACCTAAAACGATGAAATTAAGACACCTGATAGCCTGAATCTGAGTTTCCATATTGTTTGGTGTAAGTATATAATAAAAATTGTGTTGAGGATGAAGTACTTTTTCAGAAAAACCTCACCTTTTCGGGTGTAAACAAACTTTTGGAGGGTAGTGTACACCTGCACACATGCACCTTGAGGAAACAACATATCGCCATAAGAGACCATTTCATGACCATAGAATGAATACACCTACCAGATACATTACTGAAGATGATCGCAGAAGTGTCACAGCATTAATTCGGCCATCATAGTCAACAGGTATTCTTTTATCTTCAACCAAATACCAATTATTGTCTATAGCTGAGCGCATCACATCTGTCCACATATCTCTGTCCCTCACCACCCAAAGGTGGGCACCTTGCTCCTTGCAAACTTGTTCTGATTCCAACCATGATCCAGTAAAGTTGGTATGAATGTCAAAGCAGGCCATTTCATAGAAATATCTATTATTCTTGACACAATCTGTATTTACAATTTCATCATTTCGAGAGAAAATGTAAGAAGATAAAGACCTGGTTTCAAAATTCGCATTAACAATAATCCACATTGACAGTGCGTCCTCACTTTGGGCGGAGGCATTAACCATTATTGAGAGGAACTGGCCGTAACTCCGCCAAACAAAAGGCATCTGTTGCTCCTGAAACTCATACAAGTGAAAAATGTCAGAATTATATATTTTGTCCAAAATTGTACATTCCAGTATTATTCCAGATGATGTGGATATTGCTTTTTGAGGTTTTTCTAAGTACATTGCCACTATAAATTCATTGGCATATTCCTTCATACTTTTCCATTGACTAAGGAAGGACACATCAAATGCAAATACCCCAGTGCTAACTTTCAGGGAGAACATGAAACAAGGCCCATCAAATTGTTGCTTATTTTGTACGGTCTTCAAAGGCAAAAGATTAATTGTCTGACAATCACTGCCTTTTGCTTTAGGCACTTCAACAGAAACTGAAATGATATGGTTGACCAGGCAATTGTAATCAATTTCAAATTTTTGGAGCCTGGATTCAAACTCTTTACTCTGATATTCCATTATTTTGATGCCTCCATTTGATTCAGTATCAACTAGTTTTGAAGAGTTAATATGTGCAGCTTTGAATGCACAGGGAACTTTGGATCTCTTTTCAAATCTTAACGAAACAGAAAATCTTATGGTGTTGGATGCCAGCGACATCATTTGCCATTGACACGTCTGATTACCATCTGTAATTATGTTAGATACTAGTTGCACAACCATGCAATCCAATTCAACAAGAAAGATTGCATTACCCTCTTCTGTACATCGCAAACGAGAGATTGGCCAAAGAGATCTTTGATACATATCGAACAGAAGAGGTGTTGCTGAGCAGATATTACATGGATTGGTTATTATATGGCACTTTTCATCGGTCTGTTTTGGAAAAAGCAGTGAGCCTTTTGACGTAACTGAGCCATAACTGTAAATTATAACATATGTGATATACCTTAATGCACTGAACGGTTTATTGGTATACAGCATCATCTGTGGTCTAGAACACAACGGTCCGATTCTGAATGCTGGATCTTCAGAAGTTATATAATCTGCAATCACTAAACCATGGAACTGGCAAATATATCCCTGGGGAATATCTGCATGACCTTCTGGCTGAATTTGGTACTGCATCTTGTTATCTGACTCCGAATAAATTTTTAGTTTATCATAAAGGCCTCATGACAGGATACACCCCCCACCCTACGGGGTAACTAGGGGGAATTGGGGGGAAAGGAGGAGGTTATGCGGGGAAAGTGGGGGCAAGTGGGGAGAAGTGGGGTGCAAAGATGGGGTAAGTTGGGGTAACCGGGGGCTAGCGGGAGGCACCTTGGGGGATGTGGGGCGAAAGCGGGGGCTAGTGGGGGGAAGTGGGGGGTTAGCAGGGGGAAGCAGGGGCAAGTGGGGGGAAGTGGGGGGTAAGCGGGGGAAGCCGGGTGTTAGCGGGGGCAAGTGGGGGATAAGCGGGGGCAAGTGGGGGGAAAGCGGGGGTTAGTGGGGGGAAGAGGGGGGAAGCAGGGAGCAAAATGGGGTAAAACGGGGGGAAGCCGATATTACGGGAATAACAAAAGGGAGCGGGGGGTGTATCCTGTCATGAGGCCTGCAAAAATTTTTTGATTTGTGTAATTCATGCAAATGAAGAAAAAAAAAATTCCAGGTTAGGGTTAGGGTTTAGGGTTAGGGTTAGGGTTTGGGGTTAGGGTTTAGGGATTGAGATAATTCTTGCTTTTCAACTTTTTATAAATAAGTTCTCACTACTTATAAAATTTAGCATAGAAATTACCTGAATTAGGAATATTTTGCCTTTCTACAGCTAGTTGACTACTGGAGTTTCAACATATACCTGTTTATTATTGGCCAAAATCAGCATCTGAGGGGGGGGGGGAACCATTTGATAATCACGGGTTTTCTGTAAGTGTAAAAGTAGGCCATCATAAGTAACACTGGTAGCCATGGTGACAAAACTTCACCACCAATTATCGGGCTGGTATTGACGCAATGTAACTGGTGTGTGATACAGGGTCGTGTCCCTGAATGCTGGAAATCTTTCAGTGCCACTTTCGGTCCTCTAACCTAATTTGCCATGACACGGGGAATTTTTCTCAAAAAGTGCGCAAACGGAGGTTTTTGGCATTTTGCGGGCAGAGAAATGATGCGATTTTCATCATTTTCGCAGGAAATGCTGCTCTACTTGTGTGGATCAGTAATTAATCTAGACATTTAGCCTAGGTAACTCCGGGTCGATTCTGACCAGATGGCCTGTTTTCCTATCTTTCAGCAAGCAAATCCCATAATGGGTCCACACAGGCCTATGCAGAGGCCTAGAATCACAAAACCATGCATTTTGAGGGGGAAGGCATCCAGAAAGGCATGGAACTGCCACCGGCACCCGCACAATGCACTGTTTCAGCTTTTCCCACCAAAAATCTGCTGTTTTTTGGCTGTGATCTGTCACCGACGCAATCTTAGCCCATGGCATGACCATAGTAATGCTGATCTACTCCATTTTAACCAATTTCCATGGTAGTTACTGGCCTGCAGCCTGTATTTCAAAGTTCACCTGCATTAAGTCAACCAATCAGAGCACAGCTTTCTATTTTCTCCCGGCCTTAATCCTATAAAACCAATGTCGTCTGCTAGATATGAGCTTTCTGCATGCAATAAAGCTTGCAGGCTACAAACGTAGCATAGAAATTACAAGAATTAGGAAAATTTAGGCCTTTAACAACCACTGAGCCACTGGAATGTCCGTTTTTGCATCTTTGCGATGTTTTAAATGACTAAAAACTAAGCAAGAAACCAACAAAAGGCTATTTTTTAGCTTTAGTTTTGTGTTACTGGCAAGTAAAAATGCATTTAGTAATTTAGAAGGCTTAAATTCTTGTTTTTTAATAAAATGAGGAAAAAAAACCAATAATTTCATCCCGACCGGGAATTGAACTCAAGATCTTTGGTTTGTGAAGCCAGCTCTCTACCACTACACCACCAATGTTGCAGACACCAAACTTCTCGGATTCGATGTGTTTCCACATTTAGATTTTGACGAAAGTGAAATATGATGCTGGATGATTTGGGGGGGGGGGGGGGGGAATTTGATAGCCGGGGGGGGGGGGGGGTTTGCATTTGAAGGAGCGGTGTGAACCTCCCATCCCCCCCCCGAAAGGATTTTTTTTTTTTTTTTCTTCAGACTCAACTATAGCCATTTTATTACTTTATAGGCCTCATGACTGGATACACCCCCAACCCTACGGGGTAACTAGGGTGAATTGGGGGAAAGGAGGAGGTTATGCGGGGAAAGTGGGGGCAAGTGGGGAGAAGTGGGGTGCAAAGATGGGGTAAGTTGGGGTAACCGGGGCTAGCGGGAGGCACCTTGGGGGATGTGGGGCGAAAGCGGGGGCTAGTGGGGGGAAGTGGGGGGTTAGCAGGGGGAAGCAGGGGCAAGTGGGGAGAAGTGGGGGTAAGCGGGGGGAAGCCGGGTGTTAGCGGGGGCAAGTGGGGGATAAGCGGGGGCAAGTGGGGGGAAAGCGGGGGTTAGTGGGGGGAAGAGGGGGGAAGCAGGGAGCAAAATGGGGTAAAACGGGGGGAAGCCGATATTACGGGAATAACAAAAGGGAGCGGGGGGTGTATCCTGTCATGAGGCCTTCATAAATAAGATATGAGGCATTTCTTAAATCCCATGTTATTGTATTATCACTTTTTTCCTTAAGATCAACATTTTGATATGAAAATAATGGGTTAATCCCCGAAAAAGAAATATTAAGATATCTCAGGGTATCCAACTCAGAATCCTGTTCATATACAATGTACAATTGAAATGAACTGGCTGTAACATGACCCAATTCATTCTCTTTACAGGTCGCATCTATTCTTTGTGACCTATGAGTAGGTCCATCATAAAAAGATAGCCATTTATAGCAACTGAAAGTCACACCTACGTGAGTTCCAATGACAGTCCTGAGTAACACGTGGTATTCAGTAATTTGTGAATGAGCCCTAAAGACGAAGGGCATGAGTTTGAAATATTTGATTGAATTGGGTTGTATAGTTTCTGTTTTGGCAATTGTGTTGTAGCTGACGGTTACATGCACTTGAATAGTCTGAACAGCTAAACTTATTTCCTCGTTTACTGACTTATCAAAATGCACTTTAACAACCTTCTTTGGATAGTAATAAGAATCGGCAATACCTTTACTGAGTGTAGTTATCGTGTTGTAGCTGACAGTTGCATTACACTCAGTGACCTCAAAATTAAATTTTAGTTTTGTTACCATGAAGAATTTAAGAATTTTGAGCTGAACCAAGCTCTGAGAATAATTAGTTATTACGCTAGTGGACAGCTGGTTGATATAGAAATGAATACCGCTATGCCTTTCAGTCAGATTTTTGTCTATAACTGACAGTGTGAAGTAATCTTTAGTAAACGGATATCCATTAGGGAAATTGTGAACTGTCAAATTAATACACCAACTTTTTGGAACTTGTAACTTCCATGAACAATTCATAATTCTGTCACTCGTTATTTCCACTGACCCACACAGCCCTTGCAAGATGCCTTCGCAATTATTGTAACTTGTTCGGTAACATCTGTTCCATATTTCATTGTATGAGTCTATTGCATTATGTAAGGTATCTGTTAAGGTAAATTTAGAATCTTTATGCATATTGTAAGAAATACTGTTTGTCATATAGTCCTTCCAATTATTTGGTAAACTGAAGCAGTGAAATATACTTGCAAAAACAAGATAGAATATAATGGTAAAGTTAATCATAACATGCTTCATCATGCTGCTGTGCATAAGAACTGAGCAATGTGCCTGTATGCAAACTTTTGTCTTAAGTTGGCCCGACACAAAAATACATCATTTTTTGCACATCCATGCACAGCAAGGCAAGGCCTCTCTTTATAACACCACGTCACTGCTGAGGCTCTTTCAGCATCTTTTGCGGCTGCCAATCTTTGCCTTTTACTTCAGCTCCGCTTCTACTGAGGCAAGCCTTCTGGTTTAAAGCACTGCACGTTCCATGAAGAGTGTCAATTCGACAGAGTTTCAGCTTCCTACTCTTGACAAAAAAATTTACAAGACAATTTTTGGAAAGATTGTTTAATTTCTCAAAAATTTAGCAGCAAAAATAATTTATACATGATTCTTCTTTACTTCTTTTTCAAGCAACTTTTAAAATGGGATACAATATAGCTTAAATACAATGAGGATACATAATATATGTACTTGAAATGTATTATGGGACCCACATATGACATATACCAACCATTTTGGGACATATGGAGTAGAAAGGTAAAATAATTTACATCTTGTTTTGAGTGGTGCTTGCTGGCAAGCGCACCTTCCATTGATGGAAGTTAGGAAACTCTATTTCGCCTTTTTCATTGAAACTTACCATACACACTTAGTGCCTAAAAATATGAAATCATCTGTCATTTCAATAAAAGTTTGTTGAAAGTTAAATTTTGAAAATGTATGAGATGGCATGAGCTTTTAAACTCTGTGGAATGGAGGACGATATTTTGCAAGCAATCCCCCTACTTTCAGAAGGGATTTATCCCAATCCAAAGAACAGCGGGCAACAGGTAAGAAGAAGAGCAGGCAGCCAGTGATGCAAGCAATAACAAAACAAAGACACCTCTTCCCAACTAGAAGAGAGACATGAAAAGAACAAAACCTGTCGACCCCGACATTGGAGCCTAGTCCTTCATACTAACCGATTTATCGATACTCAGGGGACCATTAGTGTGTATCTGCAAGCTAGACTCTTGAGTACCATTAGGGTGCATCTGCAAGCTATATACCCAGGGACCATTTGGGCGTATCTATATTTTTACAATTTTTCAGTAGTGCCTTTTAAAGTTTTGTGCCCCAACATTTTCACCATAGTTGCAAAGTAAGTGCAGTACAACAGTGAGTTTTAGTACCATATATAAAAACAATGTTTCTTCGTGTACACGGTAAAAATGATTTTATGAAGTAAAATTCCCATGACTCCGGCAGATTTTCCCCAATGGTCCCAAAATTTTAATATAGTCTTATAATATGGGCCTATAGGCAGTGTTGAAGTCATCGAAGCCGGCCTCGGTGCACATTTTCATGGCCTCGGCCTCGGTCTCGGAAGACCAATCATTGGACTGGGACTCGGTCTCGGTTTGACTGTTCTAGCAAACTGTACTTAATCAATACCTGGCCCAGGCATTGATTAAGTACAGTTTGCTAGAACAGTCAAACACAGTAAGTTGAACTTATCTTTGGGACCTAGCCTATCCTATATATTAAAATCGGACACACTCTTGAAACAGATTGGTCGATTTTTGAGAAAAGATGGTTATTACTATGTTTATTTGAATACAGTATGTCTCATCCATCCAGCAGAATGGAAACCCTTATAAAACTTGAATCGCAAGCAATGAATATATAACTGGCAGGTGGCTGATATGGGGGCACCGCACCAGCATAGCGGCATCCACTGGTATGGGAGTATCCCACTGGGAACCAACATAATCCCAACCTACTTGTATGCAGGCCTGGATTATCCATTAGTAATAGGGGGGGGGGTGTTATTTTAAAAATTTTAGAAAATCATACCTTTGTGGATGGAATACGAAAATATAGGTCAAAAGAAACCCAATGGTACCTCAATTGCATTATTTGGTTTTAAAAACCCGTATGGACGGAGGCTTTGAAGATAACGCTTTTTGCGCCGACTGCAAAATTACCCAAAAATGCCATATCTCGAGAACCAATGCACATACAGACTTAAAAATAGGCTCAAATTATTCATAATCCCTAAGTTTATATTCGTCTTTCATAGTAAATATATGCCTATCTGCCTTATTTTTTATGATATAGCCAAAAAACCTTGATTTTGCGCAAAACCTAATATTTGCGATTTTTAAGGAACGTTATACTCACTTATAGGCCTAATTTGAAGAATGTTAGCTTTAAAAAATTTCTGTTCCACTTGCTTTATCATCCAAAAATTAAAGTATCATCCTAAACATTGAAGATTGATATTGCAATTTTAGCAAAATCAGTCTTTCTATGTAAAAGTGTCTATCTTTGTGTTAGGTGATGCATGTGTATCCTCGTCAGCACTATAATGACTTGGGATTTATTTGTCTTAAGTCAATTCCTCATATTATAAAGTGTGTGTTTGGTGAAGAAATGTAGGCCTAATTTTGTCATCCAATTTTCATGTAAGAAAATGTAAGGAGTCTCCTAGGGACAGCACATTTCACTATATTTGTAATTTTACTTTTTTGTTTTGTTTCTTTTTTTATCTAGAGGACACTGACAGGTTTTGCAAACTGAATCAGCATTATCAAGTTGAAGCTGTGAATATGTAATAATGCCCCATTCTCACGGCACGTTACGGAGCACTTTAGGCGTCGGCGGGATGGTATTTCCTGGTAATTTGGATGAATTTGGGTGATCCGCCGTCGACTTTTCACATCCCTCAGGGGTAGTTTTTGTTTCCCTCAGGGGTTCCTAGAAATGGAAAAACTGTGCCGTGGATGTCAAAAAGAATCCAAGGATTCAAACACTGGGTTTAGCAAGCTTTGCATGATTATTATTATTAGAAAGATTTTTAAAGATGGGATATGTTTATTGCTGAATGGCCTGCTTATTAAACTCAATTTACATGAACCTTTTTTTTAAAATTTAACTTTGTACACACAAATCATAAGCAAATATTTGCAAAGTACTCAATGAGCTTCCAATTTTGCTCATACTGTACTGATTGAAATAGGAAAGCCTTGTCAGGTTTGCAGATATACCACTAAATTTTGTGACAAGAGATACCACTTACATTCAGCTGCATCACAAGGGGGGGGGGGCTGAGTCACAGTGAACAAATCAAGAAAGGCAGCCATTTTGTAGAAATTATCTTAGATTCCTCAGGGGTCACTGATCCATACCCTCAAACAAATCTATACACTTGTACCGAATTCCAAAATTCCAAACCTCTAGTTGATATACTAAGCTCACAGTGGGCAACTCAAGAATGATGGCCATTTTTTGGCAGCCATTTTGGCACCCATCTTGTATTTCCCAAAATATTGATTCACACCATCAAACAAATTTCTACACCAAATTTCAATACTCTCAAGTGAAAAACTTAACTCACAATGGCAAAACAAGAATAGCAGCCATTTTTTGACGGCCATTTTGGCAGCCATCTTGAATTTTTCAAAAGAAAAGCACTTTGACCCATTCTCTCTCTATTACACTGGGGGAACCCAGTGTAAAAAAGATTCAACACGTTGAAACTTTTTTTCCATGACGACGGAACAAAGCCCAAAATTTTCTTGATTTTTGGATGTCCGACGGGGATTTTTTCAGTGAGAACGTCTCAAAAACATCTCCGGCAGGATATTAGGATTCCCCTGCCCCCGAGGGGACCTCTCCTGCCCCTGCGGAGACCTCTTCTGCCCCTGCGGGATATTTTTACTTCCCCTGCGGGACATTTGCAGCCTCGCCGGGCAGTTTTTGACATCCCGCCAACGGTCTTTTGACATCCCGCCGACGATTTTTGACATCCCCACAGGCATTTAGATCTTACCCACAGGCATATGATCTTGTCTCCGCCAATTTACGATCTTATCCCGCCGTGATATGCTTTTAATTAATTATATAATCGTTTTATAAACATTGTATGTCGCCGGGTTGGTCATTTGTTTCCTAGAATTCATATCAAGCTATCCCTCAGCGGTAAAAAGTTCTCCGTGACGTGCCGTGAGACTGTAGCATAAGTCTTTTAGATATTTGTGTGACTTCTTATGGTGGTGTTGGATCAGATATTCAGATATACAAAGGTGATCTTGAATTTTCAACATAATATTGGTAAGCAGAAATATATACATTAACAAACTCTTACAATGGTAATGACGTCACCAAGTAGAAAGCAAGCAAGCTCGTGATTTTTTTCCGTGCGTACCCGAAATAAATCTAGGGGTCATTTAGTGCATTTATTGGTTCATTTTAATAGGAAAAAATGATCGTACACCTGAAATATTTTACACACTTAACAACATGAGCTGGATGGACAGGATAATGTAAAAATTAGAGAAACTTTTGATCAAATGCCACCCATCATTCAGAGTAACTTTAACCCAATTGATAAATTGATGACACATAGTAATTGGCTGATTATTTTTGTCCCAATAGTAAGGGACCTTCCCTGTCAAGTACTTCCTAATTTGGAGTATGCAACACAGATCTGAGATGGTCCCTACAAAAATTGTACTTAGTCAACCAGTAGGAGTGATAATATGCAGCAGAGACATGAGGCAACGACCACTCAGATATCTGGCAACTGTATAAATTCAGGCAAAAGGCAATTTTTTAGAGTGTACTGTACAAAGAGCCTCTTCCCTTTAATTCACTGACTTAGACTAGTGCTTGACAAATTTCAATGGCCCTGTTCAATATGACTAGAAGTCCTCCGGGATAGTCAGTTTTAAAAGAGGTCATTTTGAATAATTTTGTCATGGGTGATACAGTAATGGAGCTAAATGGGGAGAGTTAGACAGCTGTCTAGCTGTATGACTGGCTGTCTGTCTAGTTTCTGATTAGCCGTCTAAGTGACTGTTTAGGTTGTCTGAGATATCCTTTTAGGTTTAAATGTCATTGAGCAATGAAATGTTTTTGAACTTGCCTGACACATTAAACAAGAAATTCTTAAAAAAAAAAGAATTGTAGGGACCTAGTATTAAATATGAGGTTCTTCGAACACATATCTGTAATATTCTATTGATTTCTTATGTATGTGCTGTTACATCTACCTCCAATGTACCGTTCATATAACTGTGATTTAAGAAACCTACCTGTTACCTCATGATTAGGCATGCCTAAATACAAGTGTTCGAATCACAGATACCAAACCAGGAAATGAGCCTTTGACATTATAGTCCGGCGGCCAAACCCAAGATTTCATGGGAACCTCGCAGTATGGTCTGGACAATGTTTTTTTGGTGATTCTATATCACTGAGATGTGCTCTTTCAGAATCTGAACGATGCCACTTTGTCATCGTTGGGCAATTTGCATAATATGCAAATTAAGGCGGCCATTACCAAAAATCTTGTTCTCGCCTGTATCTCAGTAACTATGCATGATATCAACATAATTTTGGTGTCTATCCCCATGTTTTGAGGGGTAAATAATCCAACTAGGCTATTTCCATAAATTTCACACAAATAGTTTTCGCAGAATTGACATATTGAGGCCGCCATTACTGAAAATCTTGTTTCTGACGATATCTCCGAAACTACAGGTGGTATCAAAATTATTTTGGTATCTACCGCCATTTTTTGAGGGTTAAATAATGAGATGAAGCCATTTCAGTAAACATCACACCAATATTTTGTATTTAACAGGCATGTTAACAAAGCTGCCATTACTGAACATTTGGTTTCCGACAATATCTTATTACTTCATATGGTGTCAAAACACTATTGGTGCCTATCACCATATTTTGAAGGATAAAAAAACATATTAAGTTATTTTTATAATGATTAAACAAATATTTTATACTGTATCTCACAACAACCTGAGAAGTTTAGCTGAAAAACCGTGTGATTTACACCATGTGGTTCATCCTTGTGAATCACATGAATAATTATCTGACCTTGGCATGTACACAATGAGTAATGAAGTGATGTTTTGGGGCTCTGATTGGACAGTGTGGTTGCCAAGAATGTTCTTGGGCCTTCAAGCAAAATACTGCCGTATGAAATGATTCAATATTTTTGACTGCTGGTTCTATTTTTGTTGTGAGATATAACTTACTATCACTGATTATTGTTATTCTGCAATCTGACATTCAAAAGATTCACTGTTGTGAACCACATCTCTTTATGTTTTATCAAAGAATGGGCATATGTATATCAAAATAATTGTTGAGAATCAAACTAAGCCATTTCAGAAAGGACCAAGCAAATACGTTTGGATAAAGGTGCAAAGTCATTACAGAACAATTATTGCGCTGATGAATCTTGCCATTATTGATTTTTCTGTGTACGAAAACAAGTCACTTTCAACAATTTTGTCCCTGTGAACTGAACAGTGAACACCACCAATTGTCATGTCCGCACTTCCATTTATTTTAATTCAAGGTTAATTAAGTGCTGAGGAAAGAGTTTGAATGCTCCAGGCTGCGAGCATATAACATCTTGGGTGAAACAGCCAAATAAATGTCATACCAAATTACAAACATTGAAACAGTAATTACCTTATCAGGTATACTTGTTCTGGCAGTGTGCTTCCCCATGAAATTTGTAAAACATTGATCAAGTAAGCTATTAAACAAGATGTGTCCATAGCAAAATCACACCTTATCATTTCCAGCACCTCTGGAACAGCTACATTGTCGGTTGGTCCCAATTATACTGAATTAAGCATTTACCACATCAATCATGTTTCCTTACTACAGGGGAACAAGAAGTGCAATGAAATGATCATGTGGTCAGTTGTTCAAGTGGTCTTGTGACAAGCAATTTTTCTGTGCACCAGTGAGCACGAAGTGTAAATATTTCCGAAGCTGAAGACAACACTTTTATTTAATCCATAAGTTTTTTAATAATTGGTAAGGGGACAACCATTAGGTCTCAGAGAGAGGAGGGGGGGGGGCTTGGAATGATTTTTTTTTTCAATAAAAAAAGAAACGTTTAATATGTATTCTTTCTAGACTGTCTTGAAATAAATAATCTCTGAGGGGAAGCTTTTCTCCCCAAATATTATTTCACTGTTATACAATTGTACAGTGCATTTCTGAAGATATGCAGTTTGAATGGTTTAAGTCTTCATCTTAAAATTTGAACAAATATCTGTCCCTCTCCAAATCGGCTCGTACTCTGCCTAAGCAAAACCCCTGTGAGTGATTGAATGAATGAATGATGTAGTAAATACATAAATTAATTCAATTGATCTCTTCATCTCAACTGCTGACAATGGAATGCCACAACCGGCTTTAAATCCTGTATTTTTTAACTCTGGTAGTCTGGTACATGCAAATTAGGGGAGGTATCACATCAAGCAGGCAATGGATGGTTGTAAGTACTTTCCTAGATAGGGCCAGCGGTTGACATGCCAAGATCTGGGATCAAACCTTGGACCCATAGATTGGAAGCCCATATATAGCACAGCAAACTGAGTTAACCCCCTACATACAGGGCAAGAGGAAGAGGTTATTTGATTACATTTTAATGAGAGTATTTTTCCATGTAAAATTAATTATCAATTGGCAAGACATACGGACAAAGTTGTTGTGTACAAAAATGTGGATATGTAATTTTACCATTTTTTGCATTCTTGTGTGTTCGGTAATTATTTATTTCGCGAATGCAATTGATTGAAATCTGTGTTTCTGAATCAAACAAAGTCCTTTGAAGAAATAACCCCACCCCCCCCCCCAGTTCACAATGGGTTTATGCAATGTGCACTCCCAACAAGTTATACATAATTATCAGATTATTGTAGACGAGGATGTTGTTTCACAGTAACAGAAATAATCCTGAAGTGTGATACTCAGAATTTGCTCAGTCAAGTATGAAAATTTGTGATGTGGCAAAGCTACTTGAGTACCAAACACATTGTCATTTCGTTGCACTTCTTGTTCCCCTGTAGTAACAGACCTGATGGAATGCAAGATATTGTGAGTAAGAGCCAATTTCCAAATGGCAGTCTAAATATAACATCATCACTCTCCATTTAAATTATTTTTCACAGAGTGGACACTGTTGAAGCTCTCAAGGCCAGATTTGTCCTCAAGGCCGGCCTCGAGGTCATATTCTGATGGCCATGGCCTTGGATGCCCTCGTCCTTGGACTCGGTCTTGGGTGCCTTTGGCCAGTGATGGAAGTCTCCGGACCTGCCTTGAGGCCACATTTTGATGATGGCCTTGGCCTTGGTCTCAGAGGCTCATGCCTCTGTTTGGGTGGCGAATGTCTCAGCCTCAACTGCAACACTGAAAGTGGAGCTATTGTCACATTTTTCTACTTTGCCAAGGACCGGAGCAATATTCAATGTCAACTATGGCTGTTGATCCCATGAGTGTTGGGCTGTTGGCCTTCTCCTGTGATGTCAGCTACTGAATGGGAGTGCATAAGAGGAGATCTTGGTCCTTCTATTGTAAGATGAGAGGTTAGGTTCAACTTCTATAAAGCATAAAAGTTAGGCAAGAGGAGAAAAGTAGCTCTGGAGCTGACCTCCAATCAGGGAAGTGGACTCATGCAGAATTGTAAAGAATGACATTTATATCCTAATACAATGCACAATTTGAAAAAAACATTAGAATTTTAATTTTTAAAGCTTCTTTCCTGTACCCTCAGGATCTTCCAATGGGAGTAATTGACATTGAAAAAGTAGTGCATTGGCCTGGTAAAAGCATGAGGACAGTTTCAGAACAGTTCCTACAGTTTATGATCACCATACCTGGTCACTGACCAGCCCAGAATTGGCTATTCTCCACAAATAATTGTTAAGAAGTTAATTTCCTTGGTGATATACAACAACTTTATTAACCTATTATTTTTTTCTAGGGAGATAATTATTTGCTAGCCTTTCAATGAGCTTCAGTAGCAAGCATTGGTTACATTGAATATTATTGTGGCAGTTGGAGAAGTTTCATTCTTGACAGATTGGTAGAAAAATGTGACACAAGCTCCACTTCCAGTTTTGTAGTTGAGGCCAAGACATCCGCCACCCAGACTGAGGCATGAGCCTCTGAGACTGAGGCCAAGGCCATCAAAACATGACCTTGGGGCAAGTTCAGAGACTTCCATCACTAGCCAAATGCACCCAAGACCGAGTCCAAGGCAGAGAATTGGGCATCCAAGGCCATGTCCATCGGAATATGACCTCGAGGTCAACCTTGAGGACAAATCCGGACTCGAGACCTTCAAAACTGTCCACTCTGTGAAAAATAATTTAAATGAAAAGTGATGATGGTATATTTAGACTGCCATTTGGAGACTGGCTCACACTCACAATATCTTGAATTCCATCAGGTCTGTTAAGGAAAAATGATTGATGTGGTAAATGCTTAATTCAGTATAATTAGGACCAAGCGACAATGTTGCTGTTCCAGAGGTGCTGGAAATGATAAGGTGTGATTTTGCTATGGACACATCTTGTTTAATAGCTTACTTGATCAATGTTTTACAGATTTCATGGGGAAGCACACTGCCAGAACAAGTATACCTGATAAGGTGATTACTGTGTCATTGTTTATAATTTGGTATGACATTTATTTGGCTGTTTCACTCAAGATGTTATATGCCCACAGACTGGAGCATTCAGACTCTTTCCTTAGCACTTTTAAATTAGCCTTGAATAGAAATAAATGGGTGGTGTTCACTGTTCAGTTCCCAGGGACAAATTGTTGAAAGTGACTTGTTTTCGTACACAGAAAAATCAATAATGGCAAGATGCATCTGCGCAATAATTGTTCTGTAATGACTTTGCACCTTTATCCAAACGTATTTGCTTGGTCCTTTCTGAAATGGCTTAGTTTGTTTCCCAACAATTATTTTGATATACATACGCTCATTCTTTGATAAAACATAAAGGGATGTGGTTCACAACATTGAATCTTTTGAATGTCAGATTGCAGAATAACACAATAATCAGTGATAATAAGTACGGTATATCTCAAAACAAAAATAGAACCAGCAGTCAAAAATATTGAATAATTTCATATGGCATTATTTTGCTTGAAGGCCCAAGAACATTCTTGGCAACCACACCGACCAATCAGAGCTCCAAAACATTGTGACATCATGACTTCACTACTCATTGTCTACATGACAAGGTCAGATAATAAAACCAATAGAGTTTTGACACCATATGAAGTAATAAGATATTGTCTGAAACCAGATTTTCAGTAATGGCAGCTTTGTTAACATGCCTGTTAAATACAAAATATTGGTGTGATGTTTACTGAAATGGCTTCATCTCATTATTTAACCCTCAAAACATGGCGGTAGATACCAAAATTATTTTGATACCACCTGTAGTTTCGGAGATATCGTCAGAAACAAGATTTTCAGTAATGGCGGCCTCAATATGTCAATTCTGCAAAAACTATTTGTGTGAAATTTATGGAAATGGAATAGTTGGATTATTTACCCCTCAAAACATGGGGATAGACACCAAAATCATGTTGATATCATGCATAGTTATTGAGGTACAGACGATAACAAGATTTTTGGTAATGGCCGCCTTAATTAGCATATTATGCAAATTGCCCAACGATGACAAAGTGGCATCGTTCAGATTCTGAAAGAGCACATCTCAGAGATATAGAATCAACAAAAAAACGCTGTCCAGACCCTATTGCGAGGTTGTAGCTCACTGCCGCTGGACTATTATCTATCATGAACATGAAATTTCTATTTCTATAACAATTAATTGTGACTTGCATATTTGGATTGTTACCCTTTCCATGTGCTTATGAACATTAGAGCAGAACTTTGTGAGAAGTTGAATATTTGAGTATTTTGACACTTACTCATAAATACTCCATTAGAACGTGTCCAAAACTCAATAAGAACGCTGTCCACAACTCAATAAGAACATGTACCCTCAAGTAGAACACCACTGCAGTACACACATATTTCAGTAGGAGAAAGCCTACGGTGGTAGTATTCAGAGCTTCTATAACTCTAGAATCATGGCTAACTTGTTAGAGAAGAACGATTCTCACTGGCTCTGAAATTGTTTCTGAACAAGAAATTGATTGACTTGTTCTCCTCAAGTAGTACTTCCTGGGTAGAGTTCCTCCGTGGCCTAATGGTTGAGAGTGCTTGTTTGCACAACCACTGGCTCTGAGGGCATGGGTTCGAATTTAGTCCGAGCCCATGGGACATTAAATGGAGGCGGGTTGTATCCAGTGTTCTATGCTGGGGCAACTGAAAGACCCTGGGCATCCCTGAATTAATAGGGTATGTACCAGACTCACAGTCTTCTCATCTCATCATCATACGGCGAACGCCTGCCTCGATATAGCCCACTAAGGTGCTGCTGAGGCGTAAAACACAAACAAACAAATAAAAACAAATAGTACTTCCTGGTCATCTTTTGTCACATGTTGTCTGTGTAACTTTTTGCTTTTCTTGGTTAACTGTTCATTGGTCAAAAGTCAGTTGGTTCAATCAGATAAAGAGTGCTAAAAACAAAGGAGGAACTTCCCGTCAAAAATTGATACCCCCCCCCTTGAATTTCATGCCAATTTTTAGTACCCCACCCTTAGGTTTCATGTGTATTTTTAGTACCCCCCCCCTCAACATACAAAGCAATACACACATATATACTGTTATACACGGCCGAGCGTAAAGACTCGCGTCATTTCGCTGACTTTTGCGTGTAAAATAGTCCAAATAAAATGAGTTTATGAGTGTTTTTTAACATTTTTTCTTTGTTAAAATTTCTTACCCCCCCCCCCCTTGGATGTGTTGTCAAAAATTAATACCCACCCCTTGAAACACGTGTGAAAAGCTATTATCCTCAGTCCAGTCTGAATCCTCAATTCTGATTGGTTGAGAACTGAGGTGTATGAGACCGTACACCCCTTCTGTGCTCACCAGACAGGGCGTACAGGAAAAACAATGACGTCACAATGGTTGCTAGGGCCTTGTGACATCATTCCAGTTGATAACGTCACAAAATGTCATGCACTTACTCAAGAGAGTTGCTCCAGAATAATGTTCTGACACTGTGTTGCATTTTCCCTAACAGCTCCGCCAATAATTGTCTGATTAACGAAATTCAAGTTGCAGCATGTTGATCAGCTTTATGGCTATTCATCCGGATGGTTTGTAAATGTCTCATTCCTTTGCTATAACACCGTTTTTATGGACAATTGTTCAGCTCGCAACTTTCTGGTCATTGACAACAAAATTCCTGGAGTTGATAAAAGGGGGTTGACAGAGGATAAAACCGTTACACCCTGCTCGTTTTTCGAGGGTACGGGAATATACACCACTCAGGCCTCCATACACCACTCAGCCTTCGGCTTCGTGGTGTACGGAGTCCTTCGTGGTGTATATTCCCGTACCCTCGAAACGAGCAGCGTGTAACTGATAGTACCACCTCAGCCAAAACTCCCACCCCCCCCCAATCATAAATTCTAAACGGTCCCTTAGGCCTATAGTTACCATGCAACGCTGATATAAAAGTGATGATTCCGGTAAATTTGAGCCTATTCACAAGTCTCTAAGACCAATAGTTCTCGAGATATGATTTTTTTGGGTTATTTCCTCGCATCAACCTTCAAAGGCTCCGTTCATATGGGTTTTCGCCTTTTCAGCTTATATTGACAAACGGGGGCAACCGTGTTGCCCAACTAGGTCCAGGTCACACAAAAAATGCCACACAAAAACATTTTGGAATTATCACCCCCCCCCCTACCATTAGGCTGAGTAGGCTATAGCCTAGGGCCTCGCACCTAAGGGGGGCCTCACCTTTGGTGAAAAATAAAAACAAAATTCCTAAATTTGATAATTTTAAGTAAAAAAAAGAAGAGAAAAATCAAGAGGACAAGTTCGCCGCAAATGCATATTATGTTGCCCAAAATTTATAATCACAGATCCTGTAGCCTAGAAATGTATTGTACCTAATTTTAAAGAGTATCTCACGTGAAGCTCTCCTGGAAATACAATTACGTACACTTGCAGTAATTTGGCAGAAAAATCATAAACATTTTGTATGATAATATCAGAAATTCCATAATTTTCCCAAATTTATTACCATTATCACAGAATTATGAAAATGACCGAAGACATATATAACAGCAATAATTGTTAATATTTCTGAAATTTTTTTTAAGCGTAAAAACCCAAAAATTTCTGCAATTACCATGGGCAAATTAGTACGATTATTGTTGAAATTCATGACATAGTGAGAATTTACAACTATTGTAAACATTTCCACGAAAATATTGCTGAAATTTCTATGACCCTCGCAGAAATATTGGTGCAACAATTGGATGAAAATGTGTGATATGATCTTGGATTAATGTAAAATTTCCTATTTTTTCTGCTATTTGATTAAATTTTTTAGGTTTTTTTTGCACATTTTTCAAAATTATTGCTGATATTTTCATGATTATTGCATACATTTTGATGTTTATTGCAAATATTTTCCTGATTTTTGCCAACAAAGCAATATGTTTCGCCCACATAATGTGACCGGAAGGTTTGCGTTTGCATTTGAAATTGAGCTTTCAAATTATAAAATCTTTGCAAATAATATTTAATAAATCACTACAGGAAGGAGTATTTCCAAATAATATGAAGACTGCTATTATAACGCCTCTTTATAAAGGAAAGAGCAAATCAGAAATAATTAACTATAGACCAGTCTCATTACTACCCACAATATCGAAAATACTAGAAAAAATTGTTCACATCCGAGTAACCAAATTCCTTGTGAAACACAAAGTATTCTTTGAAGGTCAATACGTGTTTCGAAAAAACAGAAGTACTGCTATGCCATTCTAGATCTCACTGGTAATATTGTCGAAAATATTAATAGGGGTTTTTACACATTGTGCCTGTTTTTGGATATGTCAAAAGCCTTTGATAGTTTAAATCATGAGACAGTGTTAAAAAAACTTGAATGTTATGGTATTAGGGGTGTTACATTGTCATGGTTTAGGAGTTATTTAGTCGATAGACAAATTAAAGTACAGGGTGGGTAAGGGAAATCTGGAATGATGTTTAAGATAATGTATAGCGCGAACAGATTAACGGAATGTTATGAAACCAACAACACAACAAACAGTGGTTAATCAGCCACAAGTCAGGTCAATCTTGCAATACTGGGACAAGAAATTGCGACCCAGGAGCAGAAAAGGAAAATGGTGGCAGATGTCCAGTCTGCCCAAGTGAAGCCTCGGACCATTTCTGACATTGTTGGTGTGTCACTGAGCACTGTATATGCCATCAAACAATCCGTAGCCAGTGGGAAAGGGTTGCAGAGGAAGCCTGGCAGCCGTGGGAAGACAAAGAGGATCGGGAATTTTGTAATTGCCCTCTATACTCCAGATTTCTGGCTGTCCTCAAGCCCAGACCTTAACCCTCAGGACTACGCAACCTTGGGCGTTTTGGAGAAGGCCACCAATTGAAACCCTCACCCTAATGTTGACTCTCTGAAAGAAGCCATATAAAGAGAGTGGGGCAAGATGTCAGCTGACGTTGTGACAAACAATTGTAAACGTTTTTGAAAGCGTGTTGAGGCTGTGATTGCAGAAAATGGTTGTCACATAGATTAAAATGTTGTCTATTGTCTAAACTTGCTCATTTGCAAAAATCATTGTTCTGTGTTCAGTGGAAATGGTTGAAAATAAATAAGTTCTGCATCTGTCGCAATATTCCAGTTTTCTCTTACCCACCCTGTAAAATAAAATAAACATATCTCCGATCCCTATAATGTTAGTCATGGTATCCCCCAAGGTTCTGTCTTGGGACCCCTATTCTATATTGTTTTAGCAAATGATTTAATTAAGTGTTTGAAAGTTTGCAGTGCAATAACGTATGCTGATGACACAACTGTCTATGCATCAGGAAATAACCTCATGTTCTTGTATAAAAAAGTAAACAAAGACATTGATAATTTTTAAAAGTAAATGGTTTAGAAGAAATTCACTAACGCTTAATGTAGAAAAAAAAGTATATTATTTTCAGGCCCAGGAGAAAAGAGCGGAATTATAATGGATTATTGAAATTAGGGAATACCGTCATTGACAAAGTGGAACACATTAAGTTTTAGTAAAGATGACTGTTGGAAATTACAGTCTAAACATGATTAAGAACCTTCTGCCTCAAAATTTTAAAAAATTAGTGTATTTAGCTAACATACAGAGCCACATGTGTTATGCCATCAGTGCGTGGGGGTCAATGGCCAAATTAAAAGATATAAAGAAACTTCAAATACAACAAAACAAAGCCATTAGAACTATATGTAATATCGGAAGGAGGGTAAGATTATCTGAGTTTTACAAAAAAATGAATATTGTGAAAATTGAAGACTTGGTGAAGCTGTAATTAGTGAAAATATCCCATAGGGACATACATGGCAGTTTACCAGTGAGATTGGGCAATTTATTCAATCTGTGTAACCACACATATTATACCCGAACAAGGAACTATTTAAGAGCTCCACAACACACTATAGGGAAATAGGGGAATGAGGGGCAAAACGGGCCGCCTAACTTCGAAGGCTCGCTGCACGAAGGTGGTATATCATGCGAATGCCAAATAAGGTCTGATCCATGGAGAAGTACCAATACCACTTGCTCAAACACAGAAAAGTGCTTTTTTAATAGTTCCAATTCAAATTTTCCCCTATTTTCAAAAATGCAACTTTATCCTGTTTTGCCCCATGCTTGGGGCAAAATGGAATTTCATATGGGGCAAAATGGGAAGAAATAAAGTTGCAAAAGTTCTGCAATAAATCAGCTTTTTTGATAATAGCCTAACTAAAAAGCGTGTTGACAAACAAAAATGCATTAATTCATGTCATTGCAATGTGAGAATATTGCAGAATACTAAGAGTAAACATAGCAATAAATTATGAAATCAACATCTCAATACAGGATGCAATTATAGCTGGGAAGTGATGCTAGTAATTCTACATTCTATGTAATTATTTGACTAATTATTTAACCATAAATATTAGGTTACAAAAGAAACAAAATTAGTTAAATTTTGTGGAAATGTGAAATTTTTATGAATATTCACATAACTCTGATTTCCGAGTTTTCTTAATAATTTAACAATTTAAACTGGTATTGGATTTGACTCTGCTCTTTTGAAATGAAGTTACATAACATTTCAATATCAACAATGCAGGGTTTGACTACTAAGCCTATATCCTCAAGGTATTACTGATGGCTTGGAATAGATCCACAAATCTCTTGTGATTTTTTCAAATTTTGCTTGCTATATGACCAGAAAGTGTATCAAATGTCTCAAATGTCATTGTTGAATTGACCCAATATCAAGCTTCAAACTTTTCTAGGCTGGGATTGCTTTTTTGTACTTCCCATTTTGCCCCCGCAGAAGGACTCCATCTTGCCCCAACCATGCAGGGTAGATTAATAATGACCTACTTACACATGACTAAGCACCAGACTACATTTTTTGCTTAATACACAAGCATAGTAGTCCTCTAATAACACTGACTATGAATTATTTGGCTGGGAATGTCATTGGAGGTATTACACCATTTCCAAAAATTATGATTTTTTTAAGAAAATGGACAAAAAACTTCAAATTAACATAGCTGCATACCTGTAACGTTCTCATCAACGAAACTCTCAGGAAAAGTTGGTCATGTATCCTATTTTATTTTCCAACCAAAAATTAGAAGGCAAGTCAAAACCTTCTGAGAAAACTTAAAAAACCATTTTGCCCCGCCGCTCCGTTTTGCCCCTTGTTCCCCTACAATGCAAGTTTCCTGAGAAGGTCCCCTCATCTGTGGTTGCACTTAAATGAGCAGTTAAAAGAAACAACTAAATTAAAGCTTTTTGCAAAACATTATTGTCAAAATGTCCTGCAGTCATACTGATCAATTTTATACTTATTACATCCCATATCCATACCCATTCTCATTTTCATTCTTTTTATACATAATTTCGTTTGCAATTTGGATTTGTGGAAGTCAACTTTTGTTTGCATTGCCCAGCACTGCATATTTCATGTTACAACATGTCATTGACAACAAACATGAACCATTATCAGCAGTGATTCAGCACCTGTCATATCATTCTTGATATCATCATTCCAATATCATTATGATAATTTCGTTCCAATGTCTCAGTTTCTCATGTTGTTTCATTTTTGTGTATATCATGGCATCATGTATCAATATAACGATACATACATTATAATTAGATTGAATTTCCATATTTCGCAACATATAGTTACGATGACAGACTTTTATAATATATCAAATTTCAGATCGTATAGGCCTAACACATCATTATGCCATCATATAACATTTCTAGTCATTTTGTTCAAATGTCCCAATGTTCATATTATTTCATATTCCATGTGAATATCTATATCATGGCCTAATATAACACAATCATACATATTGCAATCAGAATAAATGTCCATATTTCATGTTATAACAAATTATTGACAAAAAACCTTTAACCATTATCAGTACCTGACAAGGACAGATTTTTGAAACAATTATATCACATGTAATATCGCTGTTCCATCAAATACAATGTAACATTATGATAATTTCATGTCATTTTGTTCAAATGTACAAATGTCTCATATTGCTTTTAAATTATTTCATATTTCCAAATAGTTATAGACCAACTTGTGGCTACTCCATCAAAATTACCCATTTCTGGCACTTATTACCCTCACATCTGCAGTTGCTAGGAAAATTGCCCATAGTTTGATTCAGGATATGACAATCATCAGTACAAATGCTAAGATGATTTTAAAAATTAAATTTATTAGCTCAGACCACATTTCTTTTTTAAAAGTGCGAAATACTCTCGTGTCTGTTTATTTGCCAAATATTGACATGGTAGTAACTTAAAATCCTGACGTTCTGGAGAAATTCTGATTTCAGATTTGGAATCAGCATTAGGGCTCTATATCGTTGCCGACATTCGATACGATACGTATCATCGACACAATTGATCGATACACGATTCGTACCGTCAGTCCGCAAATTCGGGCCCATCCGCATTTTAGAAATACGCAACCACGCAAACCGAATTTTTGGCCCGGAAAGTCGCATCTCGCATCAGAGCGGACGTCAAGATGACGCCGTGCTCGAGTTCATTTAATGATTTTGTGGACATTTTCTGTCAAATCTCGGCAATAAAACAACTTTTTGAGCTGGATATAGCGTTATTGAACGAACCAAAAGTGCTGCTTTGAAAACCGGTTCGGGAACCGACCAGACTGTACCGGTACGGCCGGTATTTATCGAACCGGTGTAGACCCCTAATCGGCATGCTCAAATTAGGTCTATAGAGGTATTTTTCCTCAGGTAGCAAAATCCTCGTTGACCAGTGAAATAAATCCATGAATGACAGAAATGCATGAAAGACCCATTTGTTTCATACTCAGCCAAGACACTGGTCTCATAATAACCTCATTGTGAGTTTATATCGTTCTGACAGATACCTCACACAAATAGATCAATTTTAACTACTTTTGAAGCTACACGTTTCAGTCTGTGTGACACAAGAAAATGACCATGAATAATCTGTGAGCTTTGAGTGACCTCTGTGTTTGGTTGGTTATACCAATATTTTCGAAAAATGTCCTTTTGCGTAATCGTGGTTATGAATGTCTCGCTTATTATTCGACATACAATGATAGTATTTATACCATTGAACTCAGGAGGAAATTAGCTTCAATTTGAGTACCAGGAAGCTATGCTTACAATGGCATTGGAGCTTGCAGGATTTCAGAAAACTCAAAATTTCATTTTGTCAATCAAAACCGCTGAAATATTCATCTAAATTTTCAAACTTTGCAAAATTTAATCCTACTTAAAATAAAGCATACTTCTATGATATTAAAAATTCAAAATATAATGCATAACCATGAATGACCAAAATAAGGCACATCTCAAAAAACTTCAAAGCTGTAAGCCAGTCTTAGATTTTCGAATTTTTTGGAAAAAAGTTACAAAGCTTCCAGTATGTCACAATAGAATAATACAACAAAAGCATGTGATTTTTTTCAAAATTAGGGGCAGACAATAATCCTCTGGGTGCATTGTCTGTATTGAAAGTGTTTGGCGATAGGGCTTTACATCTGCATTACTGCACCAAACATACTTGGAGGGGCAGGGACCGCACAACATGTTTTTTCCTCAAATTGCCAGTAGGATCATAATGGCCCATATTTACAAAGATGGTCAGTATAAATTTGAAGAAGAGATACAGCATCTGGACAATAATACTTAGGGTGCATAGAATTATTAATAGTTTGGCTGGATTTGTGAGAAAGAGAACTTTAAAGTGAATGCCAACTTGATTATTTTCTGCCACAAACGACTGTGCAGTGTGCACCGAATGTATTTTAATGGTGTTGTGAAATTTAAGATGTGAAGATTAAATATCAGTATGGCTCTAACGCAAAAGCATGATCCTAAGTGTGGAATTGGCTTTCAGGATCATAAAATACAACCTTCATTGAAATTTGGTGGCATCTGAAAATGGCAATGTGTGAAAAATTTATATTTAATTGCCATATATACAGTGCAGATTTGTGTGTCTCTGCAGCAAGGCTATCACACCATGAAAACCTGTCAATATATTGTCACTCTCAACAAGAAATTGTTCCTTTTGCACTTTATTCTTAGTAGAATTTTAATTCAGCTAAATTTGACGATATAGATTAATGATTTCAGCGATTTGGCTTGACAACATGAAATTTTTCTCAAAATCCTGCCAGCATCAAAGTTATCATAGATATAGCTTCCTGGCACGCAAATTCAGGCTAATTTTCTCTTGAGATCAATGGTATAAATATTATCATTTTATGTAGAATAATAAGCGAGATATTTAAAATGGCGATTACGCTAAAATAAATTATTTGTAAATTTTGGCTTTGGGGGACCACTTAGACTTGAAGGATCTTTCTAAAATTTTAAAAGAGTGCTTATTTTACCGTTTCGCATAAAATGAAGGGTCATGCGATAGGAATTTCAGAAATTGGTCTTTTTTCTGGCAACCCTAACTAGTAGTTTCAATTGGCATGATGTATGTGTATATTGCTACAGTAAGTGAGGAGAAATTAAATTATTAGGCACCCCTGTTGCAGTTCTAAAATTCCCCAACATCATTAGAAGAGGGTGCACTAAAAGTGAAATAACAGAAAATTGCACCACTTTGAAGACATACATCCTCCCCAGTGGTCATCAAGGGTATTTTTGGAATTGCATGGCACCACCCACATATTTCTAGCTCTTGGGTTGAACCCCTCAATTTCCTTGGTCCTAGGCTCCTGGACTAATACTTTCACAACTTCACAGCTCACCTACCCAGCACCTTCCTTATCGCTCAATGCTTCCCTGCACTTAATTGTCTCTAGGAAATTCTAGTAACTGATAATTCTCTGTATTGAGTGGTTTTAATTGCTCCGCTGGAGGCGGTGTATTGTAAGGGTGCCCGTATTCTGGGATATCTTCATGTGGGTTTGTGTGTTTGTTAATCGACTCCTGCAAATACTGCATTTCATATCTACCTGTCCTTTGGCACTGGCAGAATCTCTGTTTTCCTCCTCCGCCGTACCTGATTAAATTCTGGTAGCTATTCATGCCTGCTTTACTGCGAAATGACAACTTCGTCAATTACATGGTCTACAGTGCAGTCAATCAACAGCAGATCGATGCAAGTTATATTTTTGCACCAGGTGTCCCCACTAGTTTTACTGAACATGCTCGAAATTTGTTTGCATTTTGCATCTCAAAAACTGCTCAGCTCAACACTCCTTGCCTGAGTGTGCCTATTGGCTAACATTGGAGGTCTGGAAGTCCGTGAAATTGTGAGTTTGGACGAATAACCAGGTTAGCTGTAGTTCTGATTCCCACAACCAGGGACGTCACGCTCACACCACTTAGATTTGCTGACTTGCCATGAATAAGCAGTGGAGCACTAATGGAGTCAATTGCGTTTGGGCCTACTGCAATTTCACAAGTACGAGTTTCTGCAAGAGGACAGTGAAACGTAGCAAATGTAGCTCATCTGATTGGTTGAGACATTGAATTACATGTCAAAAATCTAATTTGAATACTATAAAAACGTATTACAAAGCCTGTAACGTGTCTCACTGGTGTCTGGAATGTATTCAATGGACATTGGACAGTGACTGTTAGCATTTTTAAACTGCTAATCTGATTATCTGATCAAACTCAGCTGGTCACCGAAGCAGAATAAGACGTTTCTCACATCATCCCAAGTCATACCATGACAAAATGGCCCATAACCTTTGCTAATTCATGAATACTTAATTAACTGACCCAGTCTTGGCTCACAGTTTGAAACTGTTGCTTCTGTTTCACACTGTTACAAATTGAGAAATTGTGTATTGTTGAAAGGTGCTATCACAGTTCTGAAAATTCCATTGAATTATGTATTTTCACAGTTCTGAAATGACACTGTTTGAAAGTTTGCTTGTTTTAGACTGTTTTTCTCAGTTGCCAGTAATCCTCTAAGTGTCCATAATCGGACTAAATCTGCCTGCAAAATGCTTATGACCTAAATAAGCAGCCAATCACAGAAGAGCTTGGAAATAGCAGAAAACCCTGTCCATTTTAGCAGGGCTTGCGTGGGGAGGATGGTTTCTCATTGCTTTCTACGTTCAATCTATGGATTTGGTGGACATTTGACTGCTCATAGACCAATCAGGCAAGCTTAAAATGATACATGGACAGTGAGAAAACTTGCCAAGGAAACTCATACTAATTGAATTTGCAGTAAACAATTAATAACGCTCAATTGCAAGTGTTATATGTTGACCATAATTTGCTTCCTTTATAAATTCTGTGTTTTTTCTTGGTCTTTTTCCATCAGTTGTGACATTTACTCGCGGGAATTTAATACATTAAATTTTCTTCTCTCCAAGACAATCACTGACATTTAAGCCTTAACAAACTGCTTTGGTGTAAAATTGTGCAGTAATGGAAATTGTGGGACTGCAATTTTAAGTGGACAGCGGAGCACGTGCTCTCCGAGCGCCCGTTCTAGTCTTTAGGGCTGCAACGGTTTATTGCGGTACGAATAAACCGCGGTATTGGACCTCACAATACACCGTACCGTCACGGCGACGAATAATACGGTTCGCCGTAGTTCCGATTTCCGCCAATAGGGGCGCCACGGTCGCGCCACTTCGATCAGCTGGGAGAGCAAAAATTGCTGCAGATTGCTCACTTGGTAGCAACTTGCCCTGCAAAGCAATTAGCTAAGATTGGAATGTGGGCTGCTCTTTGATACACAATAGAATTGGGGTAATGGCAATTGATATTTTACCCCTTGACACCTGCCAATGTCATTCAAAGGAGGCAGAGGTGTGAAAGCCGAAGTGCAATTTAAATTCTATAGGTCAAGGCCTGTGTCATGTAAAACAACAATAGGCCTGGCCTGCTCTGTATATACATATAGTCTTGTTATGGGAGTAGAACTTCTTTAATTAACTGCACCAACACAGAACAGTTAATAGGCTGCATCCATGACAAATTATGTTATTAAATCATGGCAAAATTTCCAGTTGTGGCATGAATTTTACTTCTGTTGGTTTATATCAGCATGGGCCTGACATCACATGTATTGTCTTCAATTGGAAATAACTCACTTCATGATGAATTTTACTTTACAGCACCCATGACTATGGGCTAGCAGGATGTGTATCAATCCTTGCAGTTTGAAAAGACAACTGTGAGGGAAATTTGCCAATCTAAAAATAACTGTGAAAAAACCGAACTGTGGGTCTCATACCGAAGACCGTACCGAACCGTGAGTTAGTGAACCGTTGCAGCCCTACTAGTCTTAAGTTTTAGGGATAAACAAACTGCAAATAGCCCAGAACAGTACAGTCCGGTTGATAAATAAACTAGGTAAATATGATAGCGTCTCAGTGGCGTAACTGAGGGGTCTCGAATGGGGGGGTACCTGGGAGGGCACGAACTATACTAATTGTATATTTTAGCCAGAGTCGGAATGTTCATATTGGGGGGGCACCTGGGGGGGCACAGGTCCAATATGGGGGGGCCTGTGCCCCCCCGTGCCCCCCCATAGGGACGCCACTGTAGCGTCTCTAAACACAGGCGCGACCTCCATTGGCTTCCAATCCCCAAAATGGTCATAATCTCCGCAACTGCTTGATCTTGTCCATTCCAGATGTTAAAAACTACAACACTCTTGTGGACAGAGCATTTTTTAGATCGGCTCCAAAACTCTGGAATAGCCTCCCGGACGATATGAGGAAACATGAAAAACTGGAAAACTTTAAGCGACATCTGAAGACTCATTTATTCAGAAAATACTATAAATAATCTTTTGGATTGATTGATTTATGGTCAATAAATCAATCAGTCAATCAATCAATCTTTTGGATACAGCGCTGGAGGGCAATAAAATTGAATCTAGCGCTATGCAAATAAACTATTATTATTATTATTATTATTATGATCTCCTCCCCCCCCCTCATCTGCATCACTGATTCTGGATTGGATGATTTTTCCAGACACAAATAATATGAAGTAATTGACCTACTGTGGCAGCACTGAATAAAATGACATGCACCCACGCCATCTGTTGTTCATATTTATATTAAAACTGGTTGCTTGTTCACTTCTCTCTCTTCTCTTGTCTTCCCACCTTCTACATAAATATACATTATACCCACTATAGAAATAAAATATTCAGATTCATGAACTAAGGAATACGAAAAAGGATTAATAAAGCACTTATTTAATTATGTTAGGCAGAGTTACAATAATGTAGTCGTTACTACATTCAATGATAAAAAAAAAACAAAATAGCTTGATTGTCAAATCAAACAGGAACGTTTAATAATATTGTTGCACATACACAAATATGAGAGCAGTTCCTTTGTTTTAGAACATTCTTGCACAACTATAGCAGCAGATCGTTTATGTAAAGTGCATATTGCACAATTATGGCAGCAGAACCATCTTATTAAGAGCATATTGCACAACTATGGAAGCAGAATCTTACATCTTGCACAACTGTGGTGGCAGATCCTTTTTATTTTGAACCTATATTGTCTGGTGGACAACACAAATATGACAGGAAAAGCGAATGGAGCCAATGAAAACTGAAATATCAAGATGGCCACCATAATGGCATTGTTATTAACATCAAGAGTTCTTTGAATCACTCGGAGCCCAAGTGAAAGTATCATTACTAGAGTGTATAGAATAAATCTGGCTTCAATGAGTCGATCAGTGCCTCTTTGCTTCCTTCGAGAAGCCTTACGAGTCTCTCTCATATGTTTGGAAAGAGAAATATTGACAACAGTCATTGCAATACACATTAGGCTGTGTACAACCAAAACTGATGACGGTGAAGACGCACGTGAAAAGTTTTTAGCTGCACAGTTTTTAGTGGTTTTAGCGGTATCTCCTGGAGTGGTTTTTAGTATTTTAGTGCTGTTTTTACTGATACACGCTATAGAACGTCTGGACCACACGTTGGAGCCGAAAAAGTCAAGAAGGAGGCAAGAAAGGCTTTTTTCTTCCCGAATCCAGTGACGACCACGTTTTTGAAGGGGCCGCCATATTGCTTCCAGACGCTCACCAAGACGCAGGCAATACACAACCTGGCACACTGACTTCAAGAACGCCTACCAGCTAAGTCACTCTACTTTTCTATGCTACCCTCTCACCCCGATAAATTATACTAATAAACATAAAAAATACTTCCCCACTGGCTGTAATATACTGTAAGAATACAATATTCTAGAAATAACCCAGACCACGCTACAAAGTGTGATACATGCTAGCAACCTGAGGGTGGCTGGCACTCACAGTAGCTCTCAGGTCACACGGACGGGTCTCAGGCCAATAACTAGTGCTGCATTAATAAACTATTCAATAACTGCCACTATTTAGCTGTGCTACTACTCATAGCAAAATTAAAATATAGACATACTTTAGCGAGACATAGTGTGATACATGCAAGCAACCTGAGGGTGGCTGGCACACACAGCAGCTACATAGTTTGCTACCACTAAAATAAGCCACATAGCTAGCTACCACTAAAATAGCGCTACCAATTAAAATAGTGCTACCACTGCTACTAAAGCTAATACATACTCTGTCAACAAACTATCTTAACTATACTGAGCCATATAATTAGAGCAATAGGTTTACTCAGTGTGATATAAACCAGCAACCTGAGGGTGGCAGGCCCACACTGTACAGTGTACACAGGTACAGAGTTACAACCTTAGCAGCTGTAACAGTAGACATTCCTGACTATTACAGATAATCAGTCCCTTTGTGAGATTCAGCGACAACACCGTGACATACTGTGAGACTCAGATAGACAGCGCAAACAGTGAGACACCTGCTGACAACCTGAGGGTGGCCGGCAGTCACTGCAGCTGCTGTCCAATCTGAAGCACCAAACAGTGGTCACATATAATAGTGTGTTACACACTAATAACTAATACCTAAATCTTGCCATTCTACAAGTTACCGCATCTGTACAGCACCGGCAACCTGAGGGTGGCTGGTGCACAGTAAGGAAACTGGTACACATGACACGGAAAAAGGTATTAATAGTCACTGACTCTAGAGGAAAGGAGCTCCTGCTACTCCTCCGGAGAAAACTCGCAGGCCAACAGGTTCTGCTGAACGTTATCCCGGCATCAGGAAAAGGAATTGCAGAGCTGGGACACATCATTGATAAGGAATATGATGATAGCATCGACCTGATCATCCTGAGCGGAGGTATCTGCGACTTTACGCGTAAAGAGACTGTAAGGGGCAAGAAAATCCTGACATATACAAGCTCAGAAGAACGCCTCATTACCCTGACCGACACCATCACAAACATCTTTGGAAAATATCAGGGTAAAATAATCCTCTCAACGATACCCCCTGCCTCCCTCTCCAGGCACTATAACCACTATAACAAGAACTCGGAGCCCCCTGCATACCTTGAGCAGCAACAAGAGCAGCTGCTAAAAGACCTGGAAAACATCAACCAGACTATAACCACCCTCAACAAGGCATCAGGCTTCCCAACTCTAGATCTCCACAGCAAGTGCTTTAATACTACCCTGTGCAAGAAAAAGAAAGGTGTGCAAAACGCAGCAAGAAGAAGGAAGGTTCTACAACATAACCTCCTGACAGATGGAGTACATGGCAACGAGACGTTACAATTCAAGTGGCATGATCGCATCTCCCTCGCCATCATCCAGTGGCTGCATAATATCTCCAGCTCAGACACAGATGCAGAGGGAGCAGCCAATGATGCTTGGGACTACAAAAGGCAGCACCATGAGTCTCCTCCGAGACCCTCAACCTCAAGACAGTAGGATTGCGCCAGGTTACCCCGGACCATTCGCAAACCAACAGCATCCCCCCCAGCAACTGAGGTGGCGGGGAAGGGATGGCAACTTGGATTGGCGTAAAGGGCCTGGGGTTAACCTTTCTCCTAGAAGAACGCGCAATGGAGGGCCGAAACAGGGATCTGATGTGCTGCACGGTGTAGACCGACCTGCAGGAATGAAAGACCGGCTAGAAACTACAGTGCACAACTTCCAGAGACACCCCTCACCGGAGATGCAACTGCCAGCAGACATTACAGAATGGAAAGTGGCAAAATATAAAGTCAACCAAAGTAAGGCCCTGAATAAGAAGCTAAAGGCGTCAAACAGAGATACAGCCTGCACAATGGAAGAAGCAGGTGCTGGTCTAAACCTGGTCTGCCAAGCTGGCCTGTATGAGCTATTTAGGAGAGCAACATGCCAGTACTATTCCAGCTTCAATACGGCAGGTCTCTGCCTCCAACTCTAGGACACATATAGAGGCCCTGGAGAGTCAGGTAAAACAGCTCCAAGAAAGCAACCGCATACTCAATGATCGTCTGGCGTCAATCCCCCCCTCGTGGACACCAACAGAGAGTGCCCAACCAGCATATACTAGGTACGGAGACAGAATGAGAGAAAGCTGCCGGGAAGAAGAAGGCGAACACCGGTTTGATGAAAGAATGAAGACAGTAGAGAGACAACTTCAGGAAATGAGACTTCAACAGATGGAGATGAGAATGGATCAACTCCAGAGTAAATTTAACAATCTGAATCACAATCAGGGGATGGACCGTGTCCAGAGCGCAGGTAGCCACGATAAACGCCAGGGTGAATCCGGACCTATCCTCGCTGACTTCAGAGACCCACGTATCCATGGCCAATATAGCCAAGGGTACATCCACCATCCAATGGGTCTGCACTACCCTCCGAGCGGGCTACCCTATGAGAGCAGAGGGCACATCCAAAATGCCTACCCCCAAGTGCCCACAACCCAGACCCCTGCCCATCCGAATCTAGCCGCAACTGGTCCACCCCTGTTCTACAGAGCCAGCCATCCATCAGCTTGCTACGTGCAGAAAGGACAGCTAAACCAAACAGGGCCTGGCTACGTGAGAGGGCAGCCGAACCAACCTGGACCAAGCTTCATGAGTGATGCCAATAGCAGGCTAGGCAACGGCCCCGGATCAAGGAAAGATGCTGGAACTGACGAATCGGCAACCCCTGACCCGCGGAGGACCTGTCCCAGCCCGGGAGCGGCAGTTGCACAAAATGCTGAACAGCCCCCGAACCCTGGAGTGTGTAGCATACACATGGAAGCCCAGCAAAGGAAAGGCTCTGATGTCACATTGAGTGGCCATTATGCAGCACTTGAAGAGATTGCTCTGCCCAACTGCACAACACCCCCGAGAAACGGAAGGAGACCTGAGGAATAGCAACTAGAGACGGGTGATGAGTTGAGAATTATGTCTCTCAACATAGAAGGTATTAAATATAACTCGGCAATATTACTGGACATGGAGAAAGAAATCGACATAATATTAATACAAGAGCACTGGTTATGGTCTTTCGAGGCGAAGAACATCATTAACACCATTCTCCCGGGGTATGACCGCACCGTGAGGTCCATTGACGACGAATGTAATATAACGCAGGATAGCTGCCCGAGGGGCCACGGCGGGGTAGCCATACTCTGGAAGAAGAAACTACATCCGTACATCCGAGTCATCAATGAAGGCAATGGACGGGTACTACCAATTCTCTTTCAACAGCCAAAAGGTAAACAGATCTGCATAATCTGTTGCTATCTGCCATCCGGGGAAAGCCGGGCTGCACTTGACCTCTTCAGCGAAGATTTGGCCGTCATAAGTGAACTAATAGCGAAATACGACAACACCCACAGCATCCTCTTAGGCGGGATCTGAATGCGGACCTCTTCAAGAGAGCCGGTAAAAAAGAAAAGGCACTTATGACCGTGACAGAATCGTGCAACCTGACCAACCTGAATGAGGACATCAAGGACTGCAAGACATATGAACATGAAGGACTACGCCATGCGTCCCATCTAGACTATTTCTTTGGCGACAAGAAAACTCCATGGCACAATACAAGTATTGTTAGCAAAAATTCAGAAAGAGGACAAATAAATTGCTCTACTCATTGCCCAATTCTCTGTATGCTCAATCTTGGATCAACAACCGAGAAGGCAAAGTGCCCAGCCGCGACACAGCAGCAAACTCAGAAGGTCAACTGGGAAAAAGTAAACTTAAGCGAATACCAAGAATTCATTGACCAGGAACTTGCAAAAATCAACTTTGACATATTGGACACGACTGCGTCTGTCTCAATTCTCACCCAGCTTATGGAGACAGCGACTGCAAGAGCTACACCTAAGCCCAGAACAGGGGGAAAACCAAGGAAGACCTCAAGACCGTGGAACCCGAGGATCCAAGAAGCCATGAAGATAGCCAAAAGAGCCTTCTGGCGATGGAAACAGATGGGAAGACCAGGACAACTCCATCAAGACACCTTGGCAATGGTCACCGCCAAAAAGACACTACCGGCACTCCAGAGACAGAATTCGGCTCATGTCAAGGAAAAGCTGATCAACGATATAATGAATGCCTCGGAGAGAGATCAGAAGACCTTCCACAAACTGATAAAGAACAGTAGAGGACACAGTTGTAACTCACCGGTGATACAGGTGGATGGAGAACTGATCTTTGACACTAGGGACCAGAGAGAACTGTGGGCTTCATACTTCGAAGACCTCTCATCTGTGAATAAAGAAGCAGCAGACAGCCCGTGGTTAGTGTCAACGGAGACCCTCAGACAACACCATAGAGCAATGAGACTAAAGTCACCAGATCCAGCACTCACCAGCTTTGATGTAAGGAATGCTGTAAGAAGACTGAATAAGAACAAAGCAGCAGATATGGACAGTATAACGGCAGAGCACCTTATGAATGCCACACCTGACTTCATTGATGTAATGACTAACGTCTTCAACAATATAATGAAAGATGGGAAGTGCCCAGAGAAATGCAAATCCGGCTATAAAATTCCAATCCCCAAAAAGGGAAAGGACGACAGAGTCAGGTCCAACTATCGTGGAATTACCATCACGGCCATCATTGGAAAAGTTATGGAGCATCTCCTCCAAGACCAACAACACCACAAGCTGTCAGCAAAGGCAAGTGACCTACAGTTTGGCTTCACTCCGGGCCTCTCCCCAAGTATGGCCACCCTATGCCTAACTGAAGCATTAGCAGCTGGAAAGCACACAAGCCAGCCCATTTATGCAGCTGCGCTGGATGCCCAAAAAGCATTTGATGTTGTTGACCATAAAATACTCAAGGAGAAAATACACCATGCCGGAATCGAAGGCCCACATTGGCTTCTCCTAGATGACTTGTACTCTAACATAACTGAAAAGGTCAGATGGCAGAATGATCTCAGCAGGAACTTTAAAGCACAACAGGGTGTTAGACAGGGAGCAGTAACATCTACAGGGCTCTACAAACTGTACATCAACGATCTCCTGCAGCAACTGCAGCAAGCAAAAGTAGGTATGCACATAGGCGCGATCTTCATAGGAACTCCCACTTGTGCGGACGACCAACTACTCCTAGCATCCTTTAGCACAGATCTCCAAGCGATGATCACGGCGTGCCTCAAATACTCCAACGACCACTTCTATAAACTACACCCGGAAAAGAGCACCGTAACAAGAATGATCAACGCCGCAAGTAACCCAGAAGGTTGGGACCTCGGAGACAGGATGATGACTGAGACCCAAGAATTCACTCACCTTGGCCTTACATGGAACTCAGGGAGCCTAAGGCCAAATGTAACCGAGAGAATCCAGACAGCCAGGAAAACCGGCTATGCACTAATGGGAACTGGACTATACGGGAACAACGGCCTTAGTCCCGCTGTTTCCATAAAGATCATTAACACATATATCATTCCACGTCTATTATATGGTCTGGAAGCGATAGTCCTGAGCAAGTCACAGATTGGTGAGATCGACCGCTACCACAAACAACTCCTTAGACAAGTACAAGGTCTGCCGTCAAACGTATCAACCGATGCCCTGTTCATCTTACTTGGCACCCTGCCAATTGAGGCACAACTTGATATTCGGATCCTATCCCTGTTTGGCGCTATCTGCAGAGCCGGCGAAAGCAACCCAACTCTCTTCCAACTTGCTAACCGACAGCTAGCACTAAGTAACAAATACAGCTGGTTTCAAATGGTCCTCAAAAAGAGTGTGAAGTATAACATCTGTCTACAAGGCCACACATTGAAAAATGTGGATTTTGCATATCGCTCTGTTAACATGGCATTCCTGAGCCTACACTTGTGTCTCTTCACAAAATATAGTGCACAATTCGAACAAAACAATATTCCACACTCACCAGCAAAGCAACAGGCTACTTCAATGGCTATTCACTGATTTATGACAGCTAGAACTCCAAAATTGAGCACAGATTCAAAAGGAAAAGTTGATCCCGCCATCTTGTGCAAATTGTGCTGCTTTCGCGAGATTCAGGCAGAAGTACACACATTTACACCTGTTTGGATTTAGACACGAATCTCGCGAGAGCACTGATGCCACCAAAACTCACCTGAATTGTGGCTGGGAGGGGAGTGGGGGGGAGGTTCAGCAGCTATAATTTGGATACTTAGGAATCTTTTAATATATATAAACAAGAATGGTATACCTAATAGTAACTTTAATTTTTTTTTGCCCCAAAACAGGGAAAAGTGCCAAAAATGCATCTATATTGTAGGGAGGGGGGGGGGGGGGTCAGCAATGAAGCACATGGTCAAAACATGATTTGTCAGATAATTTGGTTAGGTATTTTTTAATATAAGATAGAATGTTTCATCTTTATTTCTAACACTTGAAAAATATTTTTTTGCCCCAAAAAGAGAGAAAATCACCAAAAATGCATCTCAATTGTAGGGGGAGGGGGGTCAGCAATGAAGTACAACAACCCAACTTAATTTTTATGATTGTTTTGAAACTTATAATTTTTTTAATATAAATTTCATTATGGTACCTCATTGCTGACACCTTACAAGTACAATGTTTAGGCCAAAAAGAAGAGAAAATCAACCAAAATTCACACACATGGCTGTCAAAGGGCCCAAAATGGAGGCGGTTAGCAACGAAGTATCTTGACCAAACTTTTTCTTCTGACATTCTTGAAAGTCAGCCTAACTTCCATGTAGGTTTCATAGAGGTACTTCATTGCTGACATAGTTATTTTCATTATTTGAAGCAAAAACGTCAAGGAAATACCTAAATTATCTGCAGTATTTGGCCCGCAAGACTTCTGTTCACTGCCTTGCCCCTTCATATCTGCTTGGTCCAGCCATCCCTGGGCAATCTTGTTGCCCTCATGATCATTTCCCACCTTAATCAGTTCCCTCCACCCCTATCATCACCTACAATCATTAAAAGTGGCACATCCCTCCCTCTACGTGAACCGAGGGAAAACCGTTACTACTACTACTACTACAAATTTTCCATTGATTTTTCAATGTGGGCCACACCACCGCCCCATGGAGGAAAGAAATATGGAAACAGTATGTCACCTCAAACATCGAGATGCACTGGAGGAAACAGCTAGCTTCTAATAGGGAAAAAACATCACTGCGCCTGCTAGATAAGGACATCTCAAAACTGGGAATGACACACCCAGTTTGGGACTCCTGTCAAAACAACGCCAGGGCCGTTCCAGCTGCCATGACTAGGGCAAAAATGTTAACTGGTGTCTACTTAACACAAAGAAGAAAGAAGAAAATAGGCGCCACAGAGAACGCTATCTGTCAGCTTTGCAAATTGGAAGAAGAGGACTTGGAACATATGCTGCTGAGTTGCCCAGAAACGCAAACATTGAGAGAGGAAAAACTTCAACAAATTATGGAAGGCACTTCAGGTTGGGTACCGGAACTGCCAAACTTCCGCAACTTTTTGAATGGGCCAGACAGAGAACACCCAAATTACGGAAGAACACAGCGCTCCATAAATAATCTCTGCCATGGTATCCACCTTGCAAGACTACAACTTACACAAAAATAGTATCGTAAAAGCAGCCTAGTGTTTTATAAAAGTGAGGGAAGAAAAATGTGAGATACGCAGTCCCCTATTCTTATGAAGCTAAAAAGCGTGGTAGCACTAATAATTATAGTACTAACAACTGTAGCACTAACTAATATAGTACTAGACTAAAATCGGGGTGAGAGGGAACAGTATAGTTAATGTGACTTTATACCTGCCTCTGGTAGGGTTCTCCTGAAAAAAGGAGGAATTTACTAAAGAAGAAGAAGAAGAAGAAGAAGAAGAAGATGACCATTCAATCCAATTCAATTTCATCATGCAGAGGGGACTAGGCGATTGGTTATTGCCTATTTTTTGTGTCAAGCCAATGGCACTGGCCATAACTGATGTAATCAAGAGAAGGTATTGTTTATTGCATTTTTTACTTGCTTTAAAGGATCTCATTGTCCTGTCAATGGAGCATTGAGAGAAAAGGAGAATACAAACCAAGCACAAACAGACCCTTTGCAATCATTGCACACTTCTCCTGCCCATTAAAGCCAATCACCAGCATTTCTGAGTTGGTAATTTGTTCTTGTTGAAAATGGAAAATAATCAAAATAGCTGTAATGAGTAGGCCTGATAAACTACTGTGAAATATCAGGTTGAAGTATGAGATTTTCATTAAATGATATGAATGTTCCATGGCTAAGATGTTCATCAGAATGATCACTAAAAGGAAAGGGAGAGTTATCCATGCTTTTCTGGGATAATCAAATGGACAAAGATCTTGCAGCTCAGCAAAAGCCATAAGTGAACAAAGTTTAATCTTAATTCCTCTTTTTAAACAGCAAAAATGCAAGTTGTTTGTTGAGAACTGAGACAACTTGACATCGAGAAAATCTTTTGAACTGCTGAAATGTAAGTCTTCAAGATTGTCTATTCCATGATAAAGCTCTGATTTGACATGCATTATCCGTGTATTTGTAAGGTCAATAGATTTTAACTTGGACAGTCTGCAAAAAGTACAGCCGTCCACTTGATATAATATTGTATTCTTCAGTGATAAATGCGTTAATTTTATCAAATCTGAAAAGGAATCTTCAGTGATTCTTGTAATGGTTGTTTTATCCAGGTTCAAGTATTTCAATTCTTTAAAATATCCAAGACGTGAAGAAAAGCTCCTCAAGGGGTTATGTCAATTACATTGTCTACAGTGCAGTCAATCAACAGCAGATCGATGCAAGTTATATTTTTGCACCAGGTGTCCCCACTAGTTTTACTGAACATGCTCGAAATTTGTTTGCATTTTGCATCTCAAAAACTGCTCAGCTCAACACTCCTTGCCTGAGTGTGCCTATTGGCTAACATTGGAGGTCTGGAAGTCCGTGAAATTGTGAGTTTGGACGAATAACCAGGTTAGCTGTAGTTCTGATTCCCACAACCAGGGACGCTCACACCAGTTAAATTTGCTGACTTGCCATGAATAAGCAGTGGAGCACCAATGGAGTCAATTGCTTTTAGGCCTACTGCAATTTCACAAGTATGAGTTTCTGCAAGAGGACAGTGAAACGTAGCAAATGTAGCTCATCTGATTGGTTGAGACATTGAATTACATGTCAAAAATCTAATTTGAATACTATAAAAACGTATTATGAAGCCTTTAACGTGTCTCACTGGTGTCTGGAATGTATTCAATGGACATTGGACAGTGAATGTTAGCATTTTTAAACTGCTAATCTGATCATCTGATCAAACTCAACTGGTCACCGAAGCAGAATTTGCTTTCTACGTTCAATCTATGGATTTGGTGGACATTTGACTGCTCATAGACCAATCAGGCAAGCTTAAAATGATACGTGGACAGTGAGAAAACTTGCCAAGGAAACTCATACTAATTGAATTTGCAGTAAGCAATTAATAACGCTCAATTGCAAGTGTTATATGTTGACCATAATTTGCTTCCTTTATAAATTCTGTGTTTTTTCTTGGTCTTTTTCCATCAGTTGTGACATTTACTCGCGGGAATTTAATACATTAAATTTTCTTCTCTCCAAGACAATCACTGACATTTAAGCCTTAACAAACTGCTTTGGTGTAAAATTGTGCAGTAATGGAAATTGTGGAACTGCAATTTTAAGTGGACAGCGGAGCACGTGCTCTTCGAGCACGTATCGAACACAATATCCTAACTCTAACCTGGAAAGTGCTGAATGGGCAAGCTCCAATGTACCTCGAAGAACTGCTTATACTCTTAGACAAAATGGTCATAATCTCCGCAACTGCTTGATCTTGTCCATTCCAGATGTTAAAAACTACAACACTCTTGTGGACAGAGCATTTTTTAGATCGGCTCCAAAACTCTGGAATAGCCTCCCAGACGATATGAGGAAACATGAAAAACTGGAAATTTAAAGAAAACTCACGTCACTCCACTTTGTTTGGATAGATTTATTAAACGTACGCTTTATCCAGTACAACGCTATCTCACCCACATTATACACAATAATACAAAACAGTATACACATAATCCAGCAAATATAAAAATTTGCACCACACTAGACTGACATCTATGGGCGTGATCTGGAACTGGATCACGCTGGAGGAGGGACTAAACCTCCTACACAGTAGCAGTGACTACAGTTTAAAGAAAACTTACGTCACTCCACTTTGTTTGGATAGATTTATTAAACGTATGCCTTAATGTAGAGATTTATAAAGTCAAATAATACCTTGAACAGGCAATATCGAAAAGAGAACTGGAGATAGAATACTACCTAATATATACCACCTATAAGAACATGAATCATTAAATTGTCGAAAAATACAAACATAGAACTGGAGTATATATAAAGACAGTGTGATGTCTGAAAAACAAAATAGAACTTGTCTGAAATACAAAAATAGAACTTGATCTAATTCTAGTGTGATACGTATCAATAACAACATGATTATATGCATTATTAACGAGTCCAAAAGAGAATGTTCAATTATGTGTAATTACACATTAACGTAACAATGCATCCACATTAGTATATATATATATATTCTTTTATTGACATCTATAAATATCACAATTGATACATATGTCATTTGTAATGGGAAAAAGTTAAATAAAATATAAAAAAATAGTATTAATTATATACAAGATTAACTATATACATAAAATTGATTATACACATGTTATAAATAGCTAAAATCAAGTGAGCATATTGTTACAAACGTGTACGAGTAATAGTACTTTTGTGTCAAAAGAGCACTCAGCAAATGATTAAAACAAATACAAACTAGGTTCCAGCCACCCAAATAGTTATAAAATAAAGTTGATATCAAACACCAATTAATATAGATAACAGTCAATAAAATACACACACCACTTATACTGATCACATACAAATAGCCATTTCAGGTTATTAAGAAAATTATGATTAATTATATATATAAGACATAAGCAAAATACATACAAGTTAACAAATTTATAGATTAATTAATAAGCAAAAGACATATAAGTTAACAAAGTTATAGATTAATTAATAATGCTTGATATTTCATAAATGATCATTATTTACAAAACATGCATCAAATTACATACATTGTTGCTTTAATATTGATCATATTGCTATACTGAATAGTTCATTTTATGTTAGAAATAGCTTATTTCTTAAAGTGTACATTATATGTTAATTATCATAATTATCATGATTGTGTATTATAAGTGACTGTGTGGATGTAGGAGATATGCTTTAAATTTAAACATCAGCCTGAAGTAAAAATTTCCCTAGAGTATTTAGTAGGTCAGGTTCCTTACTTTTCATTATTGATGTAAACTTGTCACTGTCATTTAAAGACAGAAAATTTTTGATAAATTTAGCAGCTGTTGAAAACAGGTTTTCACGAAACGATTCATTAGCAGGGCATACAACAAGGCAATGGATTTCATCCTCCACCATATTTAATGAACACTTTTCACATATTCTATTTGCTGCAGGAATCACTGGCTTTTGATGTCTGCCTATTTCAATTTGTAGACTGTGAGAACTTGTCCTGAATCTTGCAATCTTAGTTAACACTTTGCGGTTTTGTCGCAGCCTGAGATATGGCTCTAATCTACAGTCAGTTTTAAAGAGCTTATATGTTCTAAGTTTTGGTTGCTGTGTACTATCATTTATAGATATGAATAATTGTTCCTGTTCTATTTCATAAAGTTTTGATTTTACAGTTCTACATATGCTGTCAATGTCTAAGTTAGTATTGTTAATTGTTTCATATTCAATGTTACAAGAACTTAAAATGTTTATTATTTTACTGAACCAATTAGTTTCATTAGCTCTGTTCGTATGAGTATCTTTCTGAATTTGTAGACATCTCCTTAACAGACTACCATCTGGTGCATTTTCTAATCTCATCCAATAATTGACCATTCTAACTTTTTGTCTAACATGCAATGGAAATCTACCAGTTTCACCATAAACAGCCAGAGATGGTGTTTGTTTTCTAACACCTAACATACGTTTTAGATAGCCAAGTTGCAGAACTTCTAATTCAGATACAGGTTTTTCACTACTCCATATTTCACTGTTGTACTCAAGGATTGGTAGAACATAAGTATCAAACATTCGCAAAGATACAATTGGGTCCATGCGTCCTAGGACTTGCTTTGAGTCACTCTGTAGGGCAAAAAGTGCCTTTTGAGCTTGCACTGACAGGTATTCTGTCATCTTGCTGTGCACTTTACGTTTGTTAGTCCATGAGCCAGACCCCATATTTTCACAGATTGGTACCACCTGGGGTGGCAAAATCTAACAGTGTTTTTCTGAAAGACATATGCCTATAAACGATAAAAAAGTTGGGGCCCAAGATTGGCGCGGCAGCTTAGTGGTAGTAATCAGCCCTTAAATATGGGAATCTGTGTCAGATTTGAGCACATGAATAAGGGGTGGGGGAAACTAAAATTGCTATATCTACTGAATCAGTGGACCAATTTCAACAAATTACCCCTCAAAATGTCTGGAATTTTGAGTATTACAAATATAGGTCAATATATGACCAATATGCAAATTAAGTAGGTCATCAGAGGTCAAAAGGTCACAGAAATTGACTATTGCTTAAAATCTGAACCATTGTCCTAATGAACACCACAGCTGCCAACCCAATGAGACTTGGTAGGTTATGGAGGGCTCATATTATAGATAACAAGTATGAAAGTCCATTTTATGCTAATAAATGGATAATTCATGCATGTGTCAGCAGTGGCACACAATGAAATATGGTACATATTTGAAAATGACCGTTTTGAGGGTGGAGGAAACTAAAATTGCTGTATCTTCTGAACCAATGGTCCTATCCCCACAAATTACCCCTCAAAATGTTCGGACTTGTAAGTTCTCCACATATAGGTCATTATAGGACCAATATGCAAATTAATTAGGTCATCAGAGGTCAAAAGGTCAAAATTTACCGTTGCTTAAAATCTGAACCCTCATCCAAAAACAAACTCCTTAGCTGCCAAACCAATGGGACTTGTTAAGTCATTTAGGGATCAGATTATAGATAAACAGTGTCAAAGTAAATTCTATGTTTAAAAATGCAGAATTTATGTATATATCAGAATTTGCACAAGACAAAATATGTCAGATATTTGAAAATGACCGTTTTAAGGGCGGGGGTAACTAAAATCAATATGTCTCCTGAACCAATTGTTCTATCCCAACATATTTCCCCATAAAATGTTTGGAACTGTGGATTCTATAAATATAGGTCATTATATGACCAATATGCAAATTAATTAGGTCATTAGAGGTCAAAAGGTCACAAAAATGAACACTGCCTAAAATCTGAACACCTCATCAAACAACAAACACCTTAGCTGCCAAACCCATTGGACTTGTTGAGTAATTTAGGGAAAAGATAATAGATAACAAGTTTTAAAGTCGATTTTATGTCTAAAATGCAGAGTTTATGTATGTGTCAGCAGTGGGACATAACAAAATATGGCAGGTATTTGAAATAAACAGTTTCAAGGGTGGGCGAAACTAAAATAATTGCAATATCTCCCGAACCAGTGGTCCAATTCCAACAAATTTCTGCTGCAGGTGTCTGGAATTAGGAGTTTTATACATGTTATTTGACCAACATGCAAATCAATTAGGTCATCAGAGATCAAAAGGTTGCAAAAATGTACCTTTGCTTAAAATATGAGCTCTCATGAAAAAATTACACACCGTAACCGGTAAACCAATGGTACTTGTACTTGGTATGTCATGCTCAGATGATAGACAACAAGTGTCAAAGTCAATTTTATGCCTAAAATTGAACTTTACAGGATATTTCTTATAAATACAACACCAAAATGTAAAAAATGTAGAGGATGTCACCAGGGACCAGGTGAGCATATCAATCCATAAGTCCTCAAACAAACACCTTAGCTATCAAACCAATGGGACTTGTTAAGTCATTTAGGGGTCAGATTATAGATAACAAGTGTCAAAGTAAATTTTATGCCAAAAAAGGAGAATTTATGTATATGTCAGCTGTGTCATATCATGAAATGTGACAGAAAATTAGTTTCAAGGGTGGGGAAACTAAAATTGTTGTATCTCCCGAACAAATGGTCCAATTCCTGCAAATTACCACTCAAAATTTTTTGATTGTAAGTTCTACACATATCTGTCCTCACATGCTCAATGTGCAAATTAAAGTGTTCATCAAGGGGCAAAACACCAGAAAAATCTACTCTTGCTTAAAATCTGATCTTAATAAAAAAAAACAACTAATCCTCCCTACCAAATTTACCGACTTAACTTTATAATTCATATAATACATGTAGGATTCATAATTTAAGATTAAACACGTCCAATTATATATTTTATCTAAAAGTACGGAACTTTTTGTCAGCAGTAGTGCAGAACAAATTACTCAGACTTAGAAGTGACAGTTTTAAAGTATAAAAAACTGCCGAGTGACGGTTTTAAGGCTCACAAAACTGCCAAATAGAGTGTAAATGATAGCTGCATTAATATCAGTCTCCCTGTAACTGCATTGCAGGACATTCTTCAAATGATAGATATAGAACAATGAAACTAAAAAGCTTGGCTGAATGATACTTGACAGAGAATGTTACCAGGGATCAGTTCAGTGCACGTCAATCCATAAGTCAGCGATTTTTGTTTTCCTGGGTATGATGTCAATGTCATTATGTGAATGACTGAATGTGCCACTAACAACTGAAATGCATGTTTTGTCAATAAGACGAAGAGTTGATTCAAGACATAGTAAACTTAATATAAAATAGGACTATCAAATTTGTGATGTATAGATGTCCGTTGACTGCTCCTCTTCGCTTCTGGCTTTTTTGAGGACTCAAAACCAGACAGACTGAGTGAACTGGGGTCAAACGGTCATTCTAGGCTAATCTGTGACTATTTTCCCAAAAATATGGTAGCACACCACCAATACTCCCCTCCCAGTTTCCTCCTTCTGGTTAGTATCATCCCTTCTAGTTTCCTCAATCTTCTCTTTCTGCCTTCTCCTTCTTTGTCTCAGGACTACTTCATAGTCTCCTCCTTCATAGTCTCCTCCATCATTGTCTCCTCCTACATTGTCTCCTCCTTCATTGTCTCCTCCTTCATTGTCTCCTCCTTCATTGTCTCCTCCTTCATTGTCTCCTCATTCATAGTCTCCTCCTTCATAGTCTCCTCCTTCATAGTCTCCTCCTTCATAGTCTCCTCCTTCATAGTCTCCTCCTACATAGTCACATTATTTGCCTCGATGCTTCAATTGTTTCTCCTGTTCCCTCCATCTCAATATGTAGATGTACTCCTAACCTCCAAGCATCTTTCTTCTTCCATGTCTCCACCTTCCATGCTTGCTCCAATCATCCTCGATGATATACAGTACAAGCCAAAATAAAGTTAGAACATTTTCAGTCAGAAGTACTCTTTTTACCTATTTTGCCCTCGTTTCACCTCTCCACCCAAAATCTCCTCACAACTACCTTAGTCTCCTCACCACAACCTTATCCCATATTAAGAAGTTAATAAGAACTCCATTAAGACAGCTAGCAATGTAATTGCAATTAGCAATGGGGCACAATATAAAAAAAATCATACACAATGGCAGAGATGGAGTTTAAATTGATGTTGGTTTAATGTAAATTTAATGTGATTTTAAAATGTCACCTCTGATGCACCCCGGAAGTTTTCACATCCACCCCACAGGTGTTTCACTCCATCCTATGTACCTTTTTTCTCAGAATGTGCCTGGAGAATTTGAGAATAGTAGGATCCAGGAGACTGTGGGAAAGAGGAATTATTTTCTGGTACTTTCATGTGATGGAATCTTCTCCAAGCAAGGAAACTCAAATCAAAGTCTCATGGATTGATATACTCACCTGTTCCCTGGTGACATCCTCTACATTTTTTACATTTTAGTGTTGTATAAGAAATATCCTGTAAAGCTCAATTTGAGGCATAAAATTGACTTTGACACTTGTTGTCTATCATCTGAGCCTTACATGACATATCAAGTACCATTGGTTTACCGGTTACGGTGTGTAATTTTTTCATGAGAGCTCATATTTTAAGCAAAGGTACATTTTTGCAACCTTTTGATCTCTGATGACCTAATTGATTTGCATGTTGGTCAAATAACATGTATAAAACTCCTAATTCCAGACACCTGCAGCAGAAATCTGTTGGCATTGGACCAAGTGTTCGGGAGATATTGCAATTATTTTAGTTTCGCCTACCCTTGAAACTGTCATTTTCAAATACCTGCCATACTTTGTTATGTCCCACTGCTGACACATACATACACTCCGCATATTTAGACGTAAAATTGACTTTCAAACTTGTTATCTATTATCTTTTCCCTAAATTACTCAACAAGTCCAATGGGTTTGGCAGCTACGGTGTTTGTTGTTTGATGAGGTGTTCAGATTTTTGGCAGTGGTCATTTTTGTGACCTTTTGACCTCTAATGACCTAATTAATTTGCATATTGGTCATATAATGACCTATATTTATAGAACCCACAAGTCCAAACATTTTAAGGGGTGATATGTTGGGATAGCACAATTGGTTCAGCTGACATAGTGATTTTAGTTACCCCCGCCCTTAAAACGGTCATTTCCAACCATCTGACATATTTTGTCTTGTGCCAATGCTGAAACACATCATTTCTGCAATTTTAGACATAAAATTTACTTTGACACTTTTTATCTATAATCTGAACCCTAAATGACTGAACAAGTCCCATTGGTTTGGCAGCTAATGAGTTTGTTTTTGGATGAGAGTTCAGATTTTAAGCAACAGTAAATTTTCGTGACCTTTTGACCTCTGATGACCTAATTAATTTGCATATTGGTCCTATGTGGAGAATAGATCAAAAATACAATATATAGACAGATAGATATAGCTAGAAATAGATAGATAGATAGATAGATAGATAGATAGATAGGATAGCTAATAAATAGGATTAAGAATAAATAGAATTGATAGTTAATCAGCTAAATAGTAAAAACTTACTAAAAAGGAGACAACACTGAAAGCTGCCAAGTTTAAGTCTGTGCTAGATTGTTGATATTACGTAATAGTGATAACAAAAACAATAACATGATCTGCATGTAGATTAATTGCTCACTGTTACATAATCGTCAGTTGACAAAGATTATGTAACCTTAATTTTGTTTCGTTTTCTTGTTGTCTGTTTTGAAATGAAATGAATCACATGTTAATAATTTAATTTAGCTTGTCAAAGCTTATAATTAACTATTCTATAAAAATAATAGATACAGGGAATATTAATGGAGAAAATTGAATTTTTAAGACACTTTTTAATATGAATATGTCATGTTTTGTTAAATTCGAAACTAAATCATTGATAAGAAGCTGGTCCCACTTGACCTAATTTCCTGCTGTCGACCATTGATGTTGACACCATCACTGCACAGATTTTTGAAACCTTTCTTGTGCTAAGTTTCGCGAATATTATTATTATTATGATCTCCTCCCCCCCCCTCATCTGCATCACTGATTCTGGATTGGATGATTTTTCCAGACACAAATAATATGAAGTAATTGACCTACTGTGGCAGCACTGAATACAATGACATGCGCCCACGCCATCTGTTGTTCATATTTATATTCACACTGGTTGGTTGCTTCTCTCTCTTCTCTTGTCTTCCCACATTCTACATAAATATACATTATACCCACTATAGAAATAAAATATTCAGATTCATGAACTAAGGAATACGAAATAGGATTAATAAAGCATTTATTTAATCATCTTAGGCAGAGTTACAATAATATAGTCTTTACTACATTCAATGATAAAAAAAAAACAAAATAGCTTGATTGTCAAATCAAACAATATTGTTGCTCATAACACAAATATGAGTGCAGATCCTTTGTTTTAAGTGCATTCTTGCACAACTATCGCAGCATATTGTTTATGTGAAGTGCATATTGCACAATTATGGCAGCAGAACCTTCTTATTAAGAGCATATTGCACAACTATGGCAGCAGAATCTTTTTGTTAAGTGCATATTGCACAACCATGGCAGAGGATTCTTTTTACTTTGCACCTATATTGCCTGGTGGACAACACAAATATGATAGGAAAAGCAAATGGGGCCATTGCAAACTGAAATATCAAGATGGCCACCATGATGGTGTTCTGATTAATATTAACAGTTCTTTGAATCACATGGAGCACAAGTGAAAGGATCATGACTAGATTGTAAAGAATAAATCTGGCTTCAATGAGTCTATCAGAGCCTCTTTGCTTCCTTCGAGAGGCCCTACGAGTCGCTCTCATATGTTTGGAAAGAGAAACATTGACAGCAGTCATTGCAACACACATAAGGCCGTGTACCACCAAAACTGACGACCATTCAATCCAATTCAATTTCATCATGCAGAGGGGACTAGGCGATTGGTTATTGCCTATTTTTTGTGTCAAGCCAATGACACTGGCCATAACAGATATAATCAAGAGAAGGTATTGCTTATTGCATTTTTTATTTGCTTTAAAGGATCTCATTGTCCTGTATGTTTCAAAATAATGGAGCATTGAGAGAAAAGGATAATACAAACCAAGCACAAACAAACCCTTTGCAATCATTGCACACTTCTCCTGCTCGTTAAAGCCAATCACCAACATTTCCGAGGTGGTAATTTGTTCTTGTTGAAAATGGAAAATAATCAAAATAGCTGTAATGAGTAGTCCAGATAAACAATTTTGAAATATCAGGTTAAAGTATGAGATTTTCATTAAATGGTATGAATGTTCCATGGCTAAGAAGTTCATCAAAATGATTACTAACAGGAAAGGGAGGGTTATCCATGCTTTTCTGGGATAATCAAATGGACAAAGATCTTGCAGCTCAGCCACTACAATGAGTGAACAAAGTTCAATCTTAACTTCTCTTTTTAAACAACAAAAATGCAAGTTGCTTGTTGAGAATTGAGACAACTTGACATCGAGAAAATCCTTTGAAACACTTTGAAGCCTTGGGCTGCTGAAATGTAAGTCTTCAAGATTGTCGATTCCATGATAAAGCTCTGATTTGACATGCATTATCCGTGTATTTGTAAGGTCAATAGATTTTAACTTGGACAGTCTGCAAAAAGTACAGCCGTCCACTTGATATAATATTGTATTCTTCAGTGATAAATGCGTTAATTTAATCAAATCTGAAAAGGAATCTTCAGTGATTCTTGTAATGGTTGTTTTATCCAGGTTCAAGTACTTCAATTCTTTAAAATGTCCAAGACGTGAAGAAAAGCTCCTCAAGGGGTTATGACCAATAATCAGCTTGACCAATTTTGGTATCTTGAGATTTTTTATCTCTGCGATATCTGATATATTGGAGTGTGAAATATCAAGAAACCATGCGTTGTGTATTTCAACTGATGATATTAAATGCTTTGATGTCAGTCTTAGTACAGCTATAGATGATCCTTTGTAATCCAAAGTTACTGGGTTTATGCAATATATTGCCCTTCCCAAACATGTGCACTGGTTGGGGCACTTTCTATCGCAAACTGCTTCATCATCACCAGACAAAGGACAATGCAACACCCCATCACATACCTCTGCTGGGTGCACACACATTTTCTCCATGGTACAACGAAGCATTCTACTGCATGTCCATGACGTACAGTTTGATTCATCATCTCCCATGGGACAATCTGGAATTCCATTGCAAACCAGTCTGAATGGGATGCACCACAGTTCATCCTGACATGGAAACTTGTCTTTACAAAACAAATTATAGCATTCTAAGTCACAATTTTGAAACTGCCAAGCTTCCCTGCATGGTATAGTACGGCCGTAGAAGTCTTTGTCATGCACACAATCATACGCCTTTGGATAACATATTGATGAACCAAATGGGCAAATATATTTTGTGTAATCAATGTTTGTATAGTTAAAATATTCACTTGTATAAATGCTTTCTGTACATGATTCATTGCATTGCTGGTAGAGCACTGCATTCAGAGCATTAGAGTCAGTTTTAATACATAACTGCTCTTGCTTTTTGATCACTAACGGACTCCACACTATATTATATTGTGACCGGTCAGGACATTCTTCTTCATCTTCACCGAATTCACAGTCTTCAATGAGATCACACAGTCTTGAAATTGGGATGCATGATCCTTCCATGCAAGAGAAGTGGAGATGGTCATCTGGGGTGTATAAACATGTGTTAGTGCAGTTCATCTCATCACTACTATCAATGCAATGTGGTTTTGAATCACAGAAATAGGTCTCTGGAATACATTCACCGTTATTACAAGGTCTGAAGCCGTCTTCACAAGATTTTTTTATTGGTAAGGGTTCCTTCATGCACACTACTCCAGTCTGTTGGCCCACATCCATGTCTATTGGCAAGTTTGATATAGTTCTAACTGTTTCTTTACTTATCTCCGAAATACTTTGAGTAGGTGTGAATACAAACACTGCTCCATGATATGTCAGGTAAATTATATAATTAGACCCAAGGTATGACACGGCAGAGTGCAAAAACCATTCTATTTCTTTTAGACTGGTACCTCTCAATGAACTGAAACCACCAACTTTTTGGCAGGCTAAATCTATATCATTTTTCTTAATTATCTTTTTCTTTATGTATTCTACTCTGATACATTTTTCATACCCCCATATCCATCCAGTGTTGCAGTAGTATTCCTTATTGATATCTCCACAATCTTCGACATTATGGTGGGGCATTTTAGGTGTGTACTGACAAAGAAAAGAAACATTAACAAATTGCTTGTTGCAATCAATGTAAGTCCACGTTCCTGTTGAGGGTACCACTGCCAAACACAAACTGTTGTTATTGTCTGTCTTCCTTTGGCGTATGGCAGACAGCAGGTATTGATACTCTTCTTCATTGGTCCTAGTTGAATTTTTCATGGCGTACCTGTGTGATGCATTCAGTGCTAATTCAGCCATTCTGTGGGGCACATGCAACCTGTTGAATCCCATTTGACCTCGCTGCTGCTTCGACTGAAAATAAAGTCCTTAAAACATTACTACTGTTAAATAATTTGGCCTAACATTTCTGTGAAATAATTTCAAGTTAAACAAAGCTCCCAAATGACATTTGGGCAGGTAACACTATATTTCTGCTGGCCACACGCTAATTTTGCCGGTTTTGACCGGCAAACCGGCACTTTTCGTGGACTCTGACTCTGAGTCCCTCGGACCCCTATTCTGAGCCCAGGAAAAACCAACTGTCATTTTGCAAAACAATACTCGAAGATAAAATACCCTAGACTTTCTGGATATAATATATCCCAAGAAGTAGCCCAATAAGGCGCTGCAGAGACATAAAAGTTACTTTAAGTGATAAGGTGTCTTGGTTTTTTGATTTTTTGAAGTCATTTGGTGAAAATTGACATTAATTTCTCAAAATCCGTGATTATGCTAAACTGAAGGACAAAAATAAGTTATCACTTTTCAATTTGAAATAATTTTAAAGAAAAAAATTATTCAAACTTATTTGTAGGTTGTTAAATGTTCTTGACATTAACAATGACCAATTAGTCATTGTTTACATATTCTTATCATGGTTCATTGCCTCTGCACTGGCAGGGGTCATATTATATAGTAATTGTAATTTGTAATTGTAATTGTAATTTATTTTGATTTCCAACGATAAGATGTTACAAAGTTGTAGGCTGGGCACGCTTAGACAAATATCTGTAATTTGGCCCAATTAGGCTAATACTTGAGATCAGTTGCCATTAACTACACAAAAAGCACTCAGAAAAGTTCTTTCCTGAGTTGAGATACGCCAACATACTGCCACTGGGAAGACTTTCCGTTGAGCAAGAAGGTCCAGTAGTTGGGATGCTGGCGGCTGGCATGTCCCAGAAAGAGGTTGCACGTCAGGGGGGCTGCTCCCAGCCAGCAATTAGCAAGCTCATGACCAAGTTTGGTCTAACAGGCTGAATGAAGGACCTTTCAAAGCAAGGCAGACCTGGAGTGACAATCCATGATCAAGACAGGCACAATATCCATTAGAATCTGGGTGACCATTTCAAGACCGCCACATCCACAGCTGCTGAAATTCCAGGCTCTCAGAACCAAGAGTGAGTGCCAAAACAGTTAAGAGATGGGCCGCCAAGCGCTGTAAGCAAACCTGCCAGCCAGACATCCATGCAAAAGACCTGTTTTGACAGATCTGTGAACTCTGTTTTCTGACCTCCTGATGTTTATTCATTATTGCAGTGAAATGGGTCAGCCCAGACCTTGTTTGATCTGATTTGATTGAAAAAGTACAGCATTACAAACTGTTTTCATGTGCCATCAAGGTAGTTTTCCTCCAGGACTTCATACCACAGTCTCCCAAAGAGGTGATAACTTATTTTTGTCTTTCAGTTTATTTTATGAAAAGTCGTTGAAGCCCAGTTATCTTCTCGCTTTACGAAATTTAATCATTTTTAGCATTTCCACAGTTGTAACTTACAAATATGATCTTACTACAGGGGAACAAGAAGTGCAACGAAATGATCATGTGGTTAGTTGTTCAAGTGGTCTTGTGACAAGCAATTTTTCAATGCACCAACAAGCACTGAGTGTAAATATCTCCCAAGCTGAAGACAACACTTTAATCCATAAGTTTAAGGAACACCTTAAAAAAAAAGTACAATGCTACAGGGCAGGGGTCAACCATTAGCATGGAGGGGGGGGGGGTTGGAGGTTTTCAGAGTCTGAAATAAATAATTTCTTTTCAATTTTCATGAAATAAATAATTTCTTATTCAATTTTCATGAAATAAATGAATCCTTCGTGGCAATCATTATATAATATATAATATTTATGAATAGTTTCAGGTGGAATATTTGTTAGAAAAATTTAATTGTGTTGTTTGATTTAGAAACAAACATTTGGGTATGTTGTATGGTATTTACTGGAAAATGAATTACTAAATCAAATCCCCCCCCCCCCTGACAATCTAATGCTCACCCTTGAAACACCATTTCCCAATTTTGTGCACGACATCTTTGACCCAATGATTATTTCCTTGATCACAATTCATTTTACCTGGATAGAATATCTGTTCTCAACTAAATGTAATAAATTACTCCTCTTGCCTGGTATGATCAGGGGTTATCTCGGTTGGTAGCATCCTGTGCTTCTAATCAATGGGTCCCAGGTATGATCCCAGCTCTGGGCAGGTCAGCTGGATCTATTTTGATCAGCAGTTTCACTCACTCACATCAAGTTGTGCATTGGCACACCAAGAGCAGACTTTTTTTGGGGGGGGGGAGCAAACATTGTTGAAATTTCCAGGTTCAGATTTCTTACCACTGAATCTTGGGAACTATCATCATATCAATAATATAATAAATATAACCCCCCCCCCCACCTCCGGTACACACCATGAACATGTGTCAGGTGTATGCATTGTGTTATGTGCAGTCGCAATAAGTATCTGTTGATCCGTTGTTGATGACAGTTGCTTCAAAGCATAACATATTATTGTAGAAGAGGGTTTTGTCTCAAATTAATAGGAATAATTAAGTGTGATACACAGAATGTGCTCAGTCATGTGTGCAAATTTGTGACGTGGCAAAGCTACTTGAGCACCAAACACATTGATCATTTCGTTGCACTTCTTGTTCCCCTGTAGTAACAGTAATTTAAAACCACACAAAGACTGTTTGAAAATTCGACTGCGATCACTCAAGAATACAAATTTTGGATAATTTTGGATCACATTATTATAATAAGACCAAATGGGTATGGTGGTATTTTGAGATGTACTCCCATTCTTGAAGATATCCCGAGTCCTCTGTACGCAGCACTCATGGGTACAGAGGACTCAGGATATCTTCAAGTGTGGGAGTAAATCTCAAAATACCACCATACTACCATTTGGTCTTATTTATACCCAATTTTGTAACTAAAAAGAAAGCTGAACTTCTGTGAGGTGATCAATACTAATAGTGGCCTCAGCCAATCAGAGCACAGATAACAGCTCAACTGATGATGTCACAATGTTGTGACGTCACCATACACAATGGTTGACAATGCAATGACATCATCGACAATGATCAAACCATTGAGACAGAAAACCATTGAGTATTGAATTTCATATAAATTAGGTGTGCTGTTTCACACTAGACTTCTGGCTAATATATATGTTTCCCAAATGTGTGTTTCTATAAAATATATTAGGCCAAGCTAATTCACTGTCTCTGTTTTAAATCCAATCAGATATATAAAAGTAAGGAACTCAATGCAATTGTGTGTGGTACCTTGGGGGGCTGCTGCTGCCCTTGGAGCCTGACCCTGGCCCGGGGCTTGTCCTCGCTGTGCCATCGTGTGTGCCGGAGGGTTAAAACGACCCCATTTCATATAATTCATAAGCTTGTTATTGAGTATGGATATTGTCTAACTTACAATAGTTCATGGTCACACTTAAATACTTGTTTTCAGTTCTGTTGCTTTCAACTCACGTTAGGCCACCAATGTAAATTAGGTGACTTAATTAACACTGTGCTACAACACAATACCACATGGGATATATCCACTGCTTTTTCAGATGTTATTGTAAACATTATGGGATGTTATCATAGACTGTCTCTTCTCAAGTGAAAATTATTTTACTTGAGCCGTTTCAACATTGTTTTGACAATTGATATTTTTGTATAATTTTCAAACAGCCATTTTTTGGTATAAAACTACTGTTAAAATCATATAAAACCAGTGAAAACATGTAAATAATGATTAGGGGAGAGTGCCCCAAAACGCACCCCCTATGGGAGATCTTGAATATCAGGATGATTTTCATTAATAAATGTATCAGTTAGCTACTAGATCATCTATCATAATATTCCAACGATACAAACTATTACACCCGACTCAAAATAAAATTTCTTTTAAAAATTACACAATATTTATCTTTTCACAGGATGAAATAGTTTTGGATAAAAAGGGGCTTTTTAGGCACCCCTATCTTATAGCACCCCTATCTTATAGCACCCCTATCTTAAAAAGCACAACCGCTATGTTGCCTAAAAGGAACCCGATATTTTACTATAAGTTGCTTTGTTCTTAAGAAGCACACCGCTTCAAACTTCACATTTAACATGAATTACAGTTTATTTTTGATTAAAAATTATTTCTTTGCACAAAGAAATTTTTTTGGTCAGTGTTAGGAAAAGATAGCCCACTGGAAGGCTGTTTTTTATTCTGAGGGTTATAATGCAGGATTTAGACGGGGTTGTGCCTCTCAGGTTAATGTGTATGGTTTTTGATTTTTGTGGTTTTTCCAATACCATGGGGCTTTTTTTTCTTAAATTTGATAGAAAAGACAGCAAAAAAAGTCTTGTTGTAGTCTCCACATCATCACCACTGCTATTATTGTCATAACAGTGGCTCAAAATGATAGAAACGTTATAAGAAATGGAGCCATTTTCACCCAGTCCTTGTTTCTGGGCACCTATGCTTAGCAGTATTACAAAATTTGATGAAATAATTTTATAATCAAAATATTGACTAATCATATGTTTTGGAACACCCCAAAGCTATTATTAGCTGCAAAACACAGGGGTGCACCTCTTAGGAAGCGGTGCCTTTTAGGGCACTCTCCCCTAATGTTCATAAAGCTGGAAGATAACCGTGTTGTTACAGCTTTTTAAAGAGAAGCATGATATGAGATATCAAGAAAATTACTTAAATTCGTACCAAAATTACCTAAAACGATGAAATTAAGACACCTGATAGCCTGAATCTGAGTTTCCATATTGTTTGGTGTAAGTATATAATAAAAATTGTGTTGAGGATGAAGTACTTTTTCAGAAAAACCTCACCTTTTCGGGTGTAAACAAACTTTTGGAGGGTAGTGTACACCTGCACACATGCACCTTGAGGAAACAACATATCGCCATAAGAGACCATTTCATGACCATAGAATGAATACACCTACCAGATACATTACTGAAGATGATCGCAAAAGTGTCACAGCATTAATTCGGCCATCATAGTCAACAGGTATTCTTTTATCTTCAACCAAATACCAATTATTGTCTATAGCTGAGCGCATGACATCTGTCCACATATCTCTGTCCCTCACCACCAAAAGGTGGGCACCTTGCTTCCTGCAAACTTGTTCTGATTCCAACCATGATCCAGTAAAGTTGGTATGAATGTCAAAGCAGTTCATTTCATAGAAATATCTATTGTACTTGACGCAATCTGTATTTACAATTTCATCATTTCGAGAGAAAATGTAGGAAGATAAAGACCGGGTTTCAAAATTCGCATTAACAATAATCCACATTGACAGTGCGTCCTCACTTTGGGTGGATGCATTTACCATTATTGAGAGGAACTGGCCGTAACTCCGCCAAACAAAAGGCATCTGTTGCTCCTGAAACTCATACAAGTGAAAAATGTCAGAATTATATATTTTGTCCAAAATTGTACATTCCAGTATTATTCCAGATGATGTGGATATTGCTTTTTGAGGTTTTTCTAAGTACATTGCCACTATAAATTCATTGGCATATTCCTTCATAATTTTCCACTGATCGAGGAAAGACACATCAAATGCAAATACCCCAGTACTAACGTTAAGAGAGAACATGAAACAAGGCCCATCAAATTGTTGCTTATCTTGCACGGTCTTCAAAGGCAAAAGATTAATTGTCTCACAATCACTGCCTTTTGCTTTAGGTACTTCAACAGAAACTGCAATGATATGGTTGACCAGGCAATTGTAATCAATTTCAAATTTTTGGAGCCTGGATTCAAACTCTTTACTCTGATATTCCATTATTTTGATGCCTCCATTTGATTCAGTATCAACTAGTTTTGAAGAGTTAATATGTGCAGCTTTGAATGCACAGGGAACTTTGGATCTTTTTTCAAATCTTAACGAAACAGAAAATCTTATGGTGTTGGATGCCAGCGACATCATTTGCCATTGACACGTCTGATTACCATCTGTAATTATGTTAGATACTAGTTGCACAACCATGCAATCCAATTCAACAAGAAAGATTGCATTACCCTCTTCTGTACATCGCAAACGAGAGATTGGCCAAAGAGATCTTTGATACATATCGAACAGAAGAGGTGTTGCTGAGCAGATATTACATGGATTGGTTATTATATGGCACTTTTCATCGGTCTGTTTTGGAAAAAGCAATGAGCCTTTTGACGTAACTGAGCCATAACTGTAAATTATAACATATGTGATATACCTTAATGCACTGAACGGTTTATTGGTATACAGCATCATCTGTGGTCTAGAACACAACGGTCCGATTCTAAATGCTGGATCTTCAGAAGTTATATAATCCGCAATCACTAAACCATGGAACTGGCAAATATATCCCTGGGGAATATCTGCATGACCTTCTGGCTGAATTTGGTACTGCATCTTGTTATCTGACTCCGAATAAATTTTTAGTTTATCATAAATAAGATATGAGGCATTTCTTAAATCCCATGTTATTGTATTATCACTTTTTTCCTTAAGATCAACATTTTGATATGAAAATAATGGGTTAATCCCCGAAAAAGAAATATTAAAATATCTCAGGGTATCCAACTCAGAATCCTGTTCATATACAATGTACAATTGAAATGAACTGGCTGTAACATGACCCAATTCATTCTCTTTACAGGTCGCATCTATTCTTTGTGACCTATGAGTAGGTCCATCATAAAAAGATAGCCATTTATAGCAACTGAAAGTCACACCTACGTGAGTTCCAATGACAGTCCTGAGTAACACGTGGTATTCAGTAATTTGTGAATGAGCCCTAAAGACGAAGGGCATGAGTTTAAAATATTTGATCGAATTGGGTTGTATAGTTTCTGTTTTGGCAATTGTGTTGTAGCTGACGGTTACATGCACTTGAATAGTCTGAACAGCTATGCTTATTTCCTCGTTTACTGACTTATCAAAATGCACTTTAACAACCTTCTTTGGATAGTAATAAGAATCGGCAATACCTTTACTGAGTGTAGTTATTGTGTTGTAGCTGACAGTTGCATTACACTCGGTGACCTCAAAATTAAATTTTAGTTTTGTTACCATGAAGAATTTAAGAATTTTGAGCTGAACCAAGCTCTGAGAATAATTAGTTATTACACTAGTGGACAGCTGGTTGATATAGAACTTAATACCGCTATGCCTTTCAGTCGGAGCTGTATCTATAACAGACAGTGTGAAGTAATCTTTAGTAAACGGATATCCATTAGGGAAATTGTGAACTGTCAAATTAATACACCAACTTTCTGGAACTTGTAACTTCCATGTACAATTCATAATTCTGTCACTCGTTATTTCCACTGATCCACACAGCCCTTGCAAGATGCCTTCGCAATTATTGTAACTTGTTCGGTAACATCTGTTCCATATTTCATTGTATGAGTCTATTGCATTATGTAAGGTATCTGTTAAAGTAAATTTAGAGGCTTTATGCATATTGTAAGAAATACTGTTTGTCATATAGTCCTTCCAATTATTTGGTAAACTGAAGCAGTGAAATATACTTGCAAAAACAAGATAGAATATAATGGTAAAGTCAATGTTAACATGCTTCATCATGCTTCTGTGCATAAGAACTGAGCAATGTGCCTGTTTGCAAAACTTTTGTCTTAAGTTGGCTGGATACTCACTAAAATACGTCTTTTGCACACATTAATGCGCAGCCAGCCTATCCTTATAATGCCACCGTCACTGCTGAGGCTGCTTCAGCATTTTTTGTGCCTGCCAATCTTTTGCTTTAACTATTGGCACTACAAGGTGTTAATGCACTGTTTATTGTCTTACACACTACTTACATGTAATATCTATTGCACATGGAGTGTTAAAATGATTTTTTAATTGATGTCCCAATGTGCCCCGGCTGATGTCCCAATGTGCCACGTACATTTTGCTCTCTGGCTGCAAAAGGGTAGGTGTAGTCTAATTTTTTATGCCTTGCAATTAAGCTCAATACTATTGGTGATATTCATGCAAACTTCAGTGCTTTCATCATTGAGCAAAATTAGTAGACGTTAAAAGCGTCCCAATGTGCCCCGGTTCCCCCTATATAGTTGTCATTGTTAGTTTTGTTACTAGGTTTAAATGGTCGCAATCACTACCTTATTGGTAAAATTTACCTTTACCTAGTCATGTCTGACTACTTTTTGATTGACCTGGTAACTGGTCCTTAGGACCACACAGACTGGTAATTCTAACTGGATATATGGTCTTTAGGACAACACAGGCTAGCAATTTTAACCAGACAAACTGGTCTTTTGGACAACGCATCATTTACGTATGCCTAGTAATTTTGATCAGGTAATTGTCATCAGGACTAAACAGACTAGTAATTCCGACCAGGTAACAGGTCTGTAAAACCATACAGAATAGCAATTCTGACCAGGCTACTGGTCTTTAGGACAACACAGTCTAGTTATTTTGACCAGTTAACTGTAATTGGTCTTTTGGACCACACAGGTGGGTCATTGTATTGCTTTATATAAAGATTCCCCTGCCCTGTCCTGCCCTTCAGAATCTCAGAACTTTGTATTTCACCAATGGTATTCAAAGAGCGCTTGTTGACTAAAAACCAACATTCCTAATAAAAGCCTACCCTGCCCACTCTAAAAGGAAGAGAGCCTTGAAACAGAAGTATGCAAACAAATAGAGTTTATTTCATCATTCACAACTACTTATTAAAAAGTAAACTGTAACTATATTTCATGTCTCATTTTTTCAATATTAATCATAATTTGTTAATGAATACTATATAAATTAATTTTCCAGCAATTACAGATGTGTATGTCATCTCTCACTTAAAAATTTCAATCATCATAATACAGAGAAAATCACCAATGATATTAACACAATATAGCAATAAAATGCACTATCCTCCAAAATTTTCACCCCAACAGGAAGCATGAGGTTTCTTTAAATTACTTCATTTCACTGGTCTGAAACTGCTGTTAAGATCATATCATAATTGTGAAAACATACAAAAATCTATTAAATTTCATAAAGCTAGCAGATAACCTTATTGAAACAACTATTCATAGAAAAGCATGATGTGGTATATCAACCCAGTTACTTAAATTTAAGTAAGTAATTAATAAAAGATGTTTAAAAAGTATTTTTTAAAGAAACCTCGCTTTTCTGTTGTATTAAAACTTTTGGAAGTAATTGTAATCCATTTAAAGTCATTTTCTGAATGATCGTTGATATTTTATAATGCTTTCATAATGCTGGATTAATTTTTAAGGATAGAGGAGAAATACACAGCTACTTCAAATCCGGCAAATCCTGACAGTCTCGCATGGCCAATGGCCATTACATGATTAAGTCAGTTTGACTGGTATCCCCTTGAATAAAGCTGACATACTCTTGCACATGGGAGTATACTGAGAGTTCAATCAGGGACCTGCAATACAACAAGTGACACTGTGATAAAATCATGAAACAATGACAATGAATCGACAAAAAATACATTTTGAAGAATTGAATCAAGATACATAATGAAATAAACCATTTAATCTCACACTGTAAAATTTGAATTCTGAATCAGCTTAAATGATTGAGTGAGATGGTTGCACAATTCCTTTGAGCTATCATGGCTTGTTGTGTAAAGTTATAACAACGAAAAGATTATCATAACCCAAAACACCAAGCTGTGTTAGCTTAAAGAATTTGTGCAACCATCTCACTCAATCATTTGAGCTAACTCAACTTTTCAGATTTTACAGTGCATAAGTTATCTTCTCAAAGGAAATTATCAAATATCAAATCTATCAAAATACCAAAAAAAAATTTTATAAATGTTCACCTCTTTATGTTTAAATGAAGTTGGTGTTCAGTGGCGGATCGAGACAGCGCAGTCTGGGGGGGGGGGGGTTTGTCGTTTCAGCATTGTCAGGCCCGTGTGAGAGTCGTATCGGCATTTGCGGGCTTGACCCCCATTACGCCCGTGTTTCTTCAAAATATTATTTCCATATTGATGTTGCCACTTTAATGTCTTATACACAGGACAAAGCTAATGGATATTTTATCAGTCATTCAAATCAATTGAGGTATAGCCATTTAAAAAAAGAACAACTTTACTTTGCCAGATTATAGTGTGGTAATTGATAGGCCGATCTAATGAAATGACAGACTGTCTTCGTGTTCAGATGAAAATAATTGAATAATCATACTTACTGGTATGTAATCTTATGTTTAAAATGGTAAGTCCTGTGCAAATGCAGAGCAGCAAATGACCATTTCATCAAAAAAGTTCAGTGATCTTGGCTAGCTAAAGGAGATTGAGCATTAGTGTTGTTTGTCGTTTCATTAGACAAAAACAAACGGATTTTCATTTCCACCAGCCTGCAATTGCTGTGGAGTAGTAATACAATGACCAAGGGAATAGTCATTTCTACTAGCCTGTAATACCTTCTACAACTTTAGACTAGTAATGCATTTCTGACTACTTTTAGTACAGTTTCCAAAGCTAATATATGAACAAAATAGTCATTTTGATTATGCCTGAATAGTCAAAATGACTTGAAATTTTGCACCCATTACTACCCTAAAGTAGTCATGAACTAGTCACTGTGACAACCCAATGTTTAGAGTGTTGTTTGCGGACCACTTCCAGGCCTCATTTTCTCCAGGCATACTTAGCTTGTCGACGCACATTATTGCATAATTATACATGGATGAAATTTGGTACAAAATATAGCCCATGGTCTAGTTGTGCCTTTTGATGGTGTGATTGAAGAATAATGTGTACTTTTTGAAATATTGAGAAAAAAAAGTAAAATCACCTTTTTTTCATTTCTGGCCCACGCAAGACTCAGACACTATTACATGTGTAGCCTATGGTCTAGGTTATTAAATTGTGAAAGAGACTTCTTTTTTTATCACCTATGCATCCGACGTTAAAATGGCGCATTCACTTTTATGAAATTGTTCGCTGAAGGTTTGCTGCTTTGCAGCTTATGTTTATATGAGAAGGTCATTGGGTCTATATATATGAGGGGTCTCGTACTCCCACACGCCCCTATTTACCGCTGCTGATGAGTTGCATCTGAAAGGTGGCCCGAATAGTCCCAAGAAAGGGGGGCCCAAGAGTGATACACCCCCAATCATTAGGCTATCGGGCCGGCCCTGGCTGTGTATCATTTAATTTCCAACTTAACTTTAATACTGCATCCATGTTGATGACATTCATAGTTTTTGTCACTGTTTTTTGTTTTAATATTTGAATTCTGTCCAAGTATATCAGTGTAGCTTATTATTTGGGGACACATACTTTCGTGTCACCCCTTAGACGCTCACAGAATTTGTATGTATCTTTGTGTTTACGTGTACATATTCATGCATGTATGCATATTTTTTCTGTTAGAAATAAAACTTGAAACTTGATCACTTATTCAAAATCAATCACAGAAGTGGCGCATCCCAAACTGTTGTTCTAGAGGAACGCTTTAAACCACTGAGGGACAGTTCAGAATTTCTGACTATGAGGAGGGTGGGAGTTTTGCCTGAGGGGTACTAATTTTTCACACATGTGTCAAGGGTGGTCTAATTTTAACTACATGTCCAAGGGGGGTAAACAAATGTTTAACAAAACAAAAGTGTCATAAAACTCGCAGACAGAGTAAATCCAAGCGTTTTTATACAAAAGTGCGCGAATCTGTACACGTGACCCTCCAAGGGCATATGTATAACAGTATATATATATGTTTATTGCTACATGTATGTATGTCGAGTGGGGTTAATAGAAATACGCATGAAAACCAAGGGGGGTACCATCAATTTTTGACGGGGAATTCTGGCTTAAACTGCGACAACCCCCCTTGCCCGCACCCCCCTCCTTACACTCAGCAGACGATGTCATGCAATGTAAGAGTTCTTGTCTTTAAAACGGACAATTTTGCAATTCAGTATAATGCCCATATCTTTACCAATTTCTTCCTTTTTAAATGAATTTGTGAAGACAATTGTCCATACTTTCAGAAATAACACTCTTTACTAAATTATTCTCCTATACTGAATTGTGCAAAATACACTCTTAGCAAAAGAATTTCACGTGGAACCTGTATGAGTCCTATAAGCTGATTGGGTTAGATAAGGAACACAAAAAGGTTCATTATTAAACTTTTAAAACTATCCATCAGTAAACAGAAACAACACATAGATAATCCAGCTGCACTGAATTTCCACAATAGAATCATTTTCTCTCAAGTTAGGAGCATAGGGCTCCATAATAGGGCCTTCTCACCAGTATCGAACCTTTTCAATTCAGTTGAAACCTCAACACTTTTTTTCGGCTATGGGTTTTTAAGCATCGGCTACAACAGTATCTGATCGCTTCTTCATGTTTTCCTTTATTTACCCTTAAACACGAGACAAGATTATATTTCGGCCGTGTTCAATGCCTATATCTTCTGATTCAAGCCAAACTTTACAAATTGCTTGGTAATATTTGAGAAAGTTTCTAATAAGAATTTCATGACATGTTACGAGAATTTGTAAAATGGTCAAATTGAGTCTGAAGACAGACAGACAGACATCATTTATTCTTGAATCAATGGTAGGCCTATACATACAATATATTAACAGATAATTTCTTTAAGTAGCAGACATGGGGTAATTGTAATTTGTAATTGTAATTGAATATAATTTGTAATTGAATGCAATTTGTAATTGAGCTTAAAAAGTTGAATGTAATTTGTAATTGCTGTCAATACATTGTGAAAGTAATTGAAATTTCAATCACTGTTCAATTACATCTCAATTACTTTACATGTCTGTCAATTTTTTTCTAAAACCAACCAAATTCCTCCTGGACCTTTATTTACCCTTAAACACGAGACGACATTATATTCGACCATGTTCAATGCCTATTTCTTCTGATTCAAGCCATTTTATTTCACTCTCCATCCCGCACAACCTTCTTTGTCCACCATTTTTTCTTGACTGGATGCCAGATATAAATGTCGGCCAATTTTGGCATCTAACGAAAACCCCCGAAGTGTCTAATGCTCTTTTTTCGTAGTTCTCATTTGCCTATTTTAAATATTTCGTCTTTGACACAGTAATTTTATAGCACTACTACAAACCATTTACAATCCTGTTTTCATAATTTGCAGTCATTTATTAAAGAAATTATTAAAAATTTTGTCACAGCATTTCTCTGGGATTCCAATATGGAGGACGAGAGGAACAACAATCCATGTTTGCTGATAAATTTCAGCTGCACTGAGCATATATGGCCTTAAGCCTAACAGTCAGGTACTTTACGATCGGTCCAAGTGAATTACATCTCCTCGGATCGTCTGACCAACTTAATATTACATACCATCAAGAACCTTTTGCATTAAGAGTGTAGGCCTAATCTCTCCTACCGTGTCTGTCTCGGTAATTCAAAACACTCAGTTCAGACAAAATAGGCATAGACAAAACTTTACAAATTGCTTGGTACGATTTGAGAAAGTTTCTAATAAGAATTTCATGACATGTTACGAGAATTTGTAAAATGGTCAAATTGAGTCTGAAGACAGACAGACAGATATCATTTATTCTTGAATCAATGGTAGGCCTATACATACAATATATTAACAGATAATTTCTTTAAGTAGCAGACATGGGGTAATTGTAATTTGTAATTGTAATTGAATATAATTTGTAATTGAATGCAATTTGTAATTGAGCTTAAAAAGTTGAATGTAATTTGTAATTGCTGTAAATACATTGTGAAAGTAATTGAAACTTTTCAATTACATCTCAATTACTTTACATGTCTGTCAATTTTTTTCTAAAACATATCAAAAAGTACATGAATCACGGGTTTTCTTTTGATTCTATCACCAGATATTAATGGGTTTTGATATGCTGCAACAATAGACTATAAGATAATATTCTCCCATTCAGATACAAGAGGAATATATCTACTTGTTTCATTATTGATAAGTTGTGTCTTATTAAACCACTGCAGCTCTGCTGAAGCAGTGGTTTCTACAATTTGTACGAGATCAGCTTCACACTTGTGAAATTTCTCAAAATTTATAGAGCATAAGACTTTTCCTTGAAACCAAATTCAACCCCTTCCTTGTGACAATGGTTAGATATCGCCCGTTTCTAATGTGTTACATTCTCAATCCACTGATCTATCCCTTTGCTTCCCCCTCAGGATCCAAAAAAATACATTAAAAAAATCTGTCCAGCCACCATTTCAACCTCCAGTACAGAAGATTTTCATAAGAATGCACTGCAGCTAACCCTCGGCACTCATATAATTATCTTAAATTGCTGTAACGCAGCCAAAAATCAACCAAAAAGCTAAAATGATTAGGAAAAGCCGGCCGTTTTGCTGGCACACTTTTTTGGTCTGTCTCTTCTTCTTATCCTGTTTCATATAAATGTGAAGCACACTAAATGTATAGTAAAAATATTTTTTTTAAATTCTGTGAAGCAAATATTTTATGTTTGCATTTCTTCCTTGATCGAATGATTTTATCTCAGTAATCAACACACAAATTTGAATTTTGTTAAATCTCCAAGGTAAATTGATTGGACAGCAAATAAGTGTTGTAGCAGATGTGCCCTGGTTCCAGTGCTGGCCACTGGTGGTGTTGCTGTTGTTGCCACCAGGGCCTCAGCTGCAGCTCCCTCCACCAGCCCAAACAACTGGCCGAACTAGCCTGGCAGCAGAAGGAACAAGACCTACATACACAGAGACACATTGGTACACTGCACATTTGTATTGTATTTTTCTATGTGTATTAAACTTTTACATTGGCGTTCAGAAGTAACTTTGGAGCCCGGAAATTAACAGCAGAGAAAAATAAATAAATACTCAAGGCTAACTTGAAAGTCAGTTCAAGTATACAAATGTTCAAGTCACAATAATAATGTGATCAAGCACAACAGCAAAAATGCTCAATTCACTGCAAACTCTGTGACCAAGCAATTAATATCCGGGCATATTAATTTTCACTCCCGCCCGTTCTTTCCGAATCTGCTCCCGCTCCCGTCCCGTTCTAGGCATTACAATGATAAAATTTTCCGAATTTTGACCCACTCCCGCCAAATTTTGTCAAGGTCAGTCCCGTTCCCGTCCCGTGCAGTGCCCTAGTCACTGTCACTGCAGCAAGACATTTGCTATTCGAGCAAAAAGGAAATTTCAGTTAAGTTAACAGTTTAAAAGTTTAATAGTGAAATATTATCATTTTACATGTATATGTACTAAAAAATAATGAAAGCAAGATAAAATTATCCTGAGTCTGTATGGTAAATTTCAATGAAAAAGGTGAAATAATGTTTCTTAACTTACCTCCAGCAATAGAGGTGCGCTTGCCACCAAGCACCACTAAAAACAAGATGTAAATTATTTTACCTTTTCTACTTCATATGTCCCAGTGTAGCGGGTATATGTCATATGTGGGTTCAATAGTGCATTTCAAGTATAATACAGGGTGTCTACAGAAAAAGAGGACAGTCACTTGTCTTCGTTTTTGTACTCATATAAGTTCAGAATTTGGTGACAAGTCTTGACATAAGAGTGGATTTGATAGTCAGTCATATTAGATCTATTGCAAATATGTTAATTTGTGAATTAGATCACTACTAAAGGCAAAACTGAAGCATGGTATGCAAAAGTGCTTACGTTGCTTCGAGCTGACTACGGTTGTCCTGTCTTCCTTATTGTTTTTGAGAAAATCTCACAATTTATGGCGCTTGTAAGAGAAGAAATGAATCATTTGTGAGTAATGGACATTTGCTGATGCTCCAGCTGCCGACAATTCAAATAAGGGACCTAACACTTGGTCTGAAACGTTGAGTCATCTGATGACAATAAAATAACAAAATTGTCTCAAATAGTCATTGATCAGAGCACCGGAATCAATGCAAATGCTTATAAAAACATTGTAAAAGAATTTGTGATGCCATGGCGTCAGACAAAAAACTCATTTTGTGGCAACATCATCTTCAAACAAGTCGGAGCACCAGTTCATTCTGCATAGAAGACTCAGGAGTCAGTGGCGTAACTGGGGGGTCTCGAGCGGGGGGGCACCTGGGGGGGCACACGATTCTCTGGGGGGCACTCACTATACTAATTGTATATTTTAGCCAGAGTTAGAAAGTTCATATGGGGGGGCACCTGGGGGGGCACAGGTCCAATATGGGGGGGGGCCTGTGCCCCCCCATGCCCCCCCGTGCCCCCCCATAGAGACACCACTGTCAGGAGTGCCTCAAAACAAACCTGCTGAGCAAGGTAGAGTGCCACCCCTTGTCTCCTGAGCTGGACCTAGTGGATTACTCAGTATCGGCAAATTGGGAGACAGCATCCAGCAAGTTATCCCAACCCTCGAAGTAAAGTTAAAGGCCTCCATCATGTCTGCATGGGGCAAAATGTTGGCGGAGTGCATCAAACACGTTTTCACATCATTTTGGTCTCATCCGCAGGAAGTTACCACTGCAAGGAGTGCGAATATAGGGTAATTTAACTGTTCTGATGATACTGTTCGTACACAAATCATATTTTTGTTGACTAATGATGCTTGTCACAAAATAAACTGTGAACAAATCAAATTGTGCTGACTGTCCTTTTTTTCTGTAGACACCCTGTATATATATATCCTCACTGTGTTTAAGCAATATTGTCTCCCAATTTAGTTGCTTGAAAAAGAATCATGTATAAATTAATCTTACTGTTAAATTTTTAAGAAATTAAACAATCTTTCCAAAAATTGTCTTGTAAAATTTTTTGTCAAGAGTAGGAAGCTGAAACTCTGTCTAATTGACACTCTCCATGGAACAGTAGGTGAGGAGAAATTAATATACTTATTCATCCCTGACATCGATCTTATATTCCCAAGCATCAAAGGAGTGGAGTGCATTAAAACAGAAATAACGGAGTAGTGATATCACTCTCAAATAACACATCCATTAATATTTATCTAATATCTATAGCGTTTTTGGAGTTGTATAATGCCTTCTTGGTTTTTCTAGCTCTTTTTAGTATTTTTGAAAAGTTATGTGTATACTCTAATATTTGATAAAATCTTAATTTTTTCCCCACTCTTTCTTAAAAATCGTAATTCATTCAATCATTGTACATTCTATGCACATGTTTTATGCATGGTTGGATAGCTATGTTTCGTGACACATGTGTGTATTACTACAGTAGGTGAGGAGAAATTAAATCATTAGGCAGAACAGTAGGGTGCATTAAAACCAAAAAACATTTTTCTAGCTCTCGGTTTGGACCCCCTCAATTTTTTTGGTCCTTGGCTCCTGGACTAATACTTTCACAACTTCACAGCTCGACTAACCTGGCACCTTCCTGTTCACCAAATGCTTACCTGAACTTTGTTGTCTCTAGGAAATTCTAGTAACTGACAATTCTCTGCATCTTGTGGTTTCAATTTGAAATTTTAGGGATGAACCCCCCCCCCCCCCCCATGCTCACCCTCTCCCCCAGGATCTACATCACTGATTCTGCTGTCTACAAGTGGACTGCTCTTGCATTGCCACAGATAAGAACATATGCTGTCTTGTGTTGCCACCAAGTGACTAGTGTGCTATTCCGCGAGCTCTTGCGAGCGTCCACATACTTTCGACCAGAGGAACACACACAATCTTGTCTGGAAGACACCGGGGCTGTTTCTGAGTGTGCTAATGGCCTTGTCTACTTCCTCAGAGAATGTGATTGCCGAGTCTGAATCTGGTATACATCAATGTTGAATAGAAATTTTATGAATGCACAATGAAATTGGAACTATTTCTTGGGACAGCAATGTTGTAGCATAGAAAATCAACTTTTGTGCCAGGTGGCAGCAGCATGCAGTTCTCATTTTCACCAGACTGCTGATTCTGGATGATTTTCTAGACACAAATAATATGAAGTCATTGACCTACTGTGGCACCACTGTACACAATGATATGCACCCACGCCATCTGTTGTTAATATATTTATATTCACACTGGCTGTACCAGTATCCTCACCCAGAGTACCTTTCGACTGTCATTAAGATATGGAGTTGGCCCCTGTCTGAAGGACAAGAGGCAAGTGTGACAGCCAAAAGGACAAACGAATATAAACATCTCAATAATGACTGTCGAAAGGTACTCTGGGTGATATCCAAAATTACCAAACATAAAATAATAACATAACCTCCACACAGATGATATATTGAAATATGGAATGTATTTCATAAATACATAGCCACCACAAATTAGAGGCAGAAGAGACAGTCGATTGGTATGAACTGAGTCGCTGTAATCCAGAGACATGGAATATCAAGCAATATAATATAAACATTCCAGACAAAAGGAAAAACTGGATAAATTTCCAAGACCATACAGATTACAGAACCAATTGAAAAGTGAGATGCACAATTCAAAACCATCAACCATATGCAGGTGGAATTACAGATATCACAGTCCTTAGAGAAATTGCGGAATATTTAGGCACTGAAATGCAGAGCCGCTGAGCCGAATAACTTGAGTAAAATCGGATGGAAGTCGAACCATCAAGCTTTAGATAAGGCTCATCACACATGTGCTAAAATGGCAATACCGTCGCCCTCTCCCAGGCAAATCAGTGGTATCACATTATAGCATATTGCAAGCCGAAATACTCGCTTCTCATTGGCCGACAGCCATGCAATATTCTACGATATTGCACGCATGTTATTGCACGGTCACGAATTTTAACATGTAAAAGATTGGACGGACCTGAGAGGAAGCACCATATTATGAGTGCTGCTGAAGCCTCAAGCCGATAAAACTATTGTGTTTTCCTTTGTTACTAAAACATTCACTACACATCAACGGATACAGATAGGAAGATGGTTTTGACGGCAAAGGATGCGCCTATTAAAGGGCTAAGTGAATATCAACCTTTTATGCCAGTCATGTAATTTGTTTCGTCAGAATAAAGCATTTAGTCCCCGAAAAACGGCATTTTTACCTATTTTTCTATGACTTTCTTATGCTTAGAGGTCAAAAGTCTGCTATAAAGTTTCAAAAAAAAATTTGAAAAAATTTGAATTATCAATAAAATCATATTTGGCTTCCAAAACTGTGAACGATTTTTTTTTGCATGAAATATTTATTGATTTATGGCGAGATACATTTTTACCGATGGGTCAAAAGACACACAAAAATAGTCTTGCTGCAGCACAAGATACCTTTTAAAAATGTTTTGTTTCTTACTCACACAAAAATGAAGGCTTTTCATTATAGGCTGGTGATAGTGGTGGCAAAATATTTGTCTATTATAGGCTAAGTGCATATAAACTTTTTCGACTGATTTTGTTTTTTGTCTCTTCAGAATAGAGCTGAAAAGCAGCATGTTTCCCCATTTTTCAACGAATTTGTTGTTTCAAGAGATCTGAAGTCTGCTACAAAGTTTGAGAAAAAAAATTAAACAAAACCCATGATCAAGCATATTATCTGTGGATTACAAAAGTGTGAAATTTTTTTTGTGGTTGAAATATTTATGGATTCATGACGAGTTAAAATTTGAACGTGAGAGTCAAAAGCAACACAAACTTCACTTACTACAGTTTAGACATCAGAATTCAAGTCATTTTCTTAGTATTTGCCACAAAAAGCCATATGATATAACAGTTATTGCACATCACCTCGTGCAATATCAGTTTTTATGGCACCTCGGTGACTAATATTGCACTTGGGCTGCGCCCTCGTGCAATATTAGTCACCTCGGTGCCATAAAAACTGATATTGCACTCGGTGCTGTGCGATAACTGTATAATATGTAACACATCACTTCTCAACATAATTTGCTGAACCGAACCCAATGAATTGCCCCTCCACTTAAAAATTTCACCGTCGCATTATAAATAGGCACTCACAACACCCCGTATTATATAATTTTGTCACCTTCATAGAAACATCAGAGTCCAGTATAGTAAAAGTCATAAGAAATTGCCAACTGTCTGGAGCACAATACTTGAAGCGGTCCAAGCATAAAAGAGCATCATAATCCTGACAAGCCTGTACCGTCATGTCAACCATCCCCTGTCAGACCATTGGGGTGAATATTGGAAAACACCATGACTATGCATGTGCTACCACTGCAAACCACAGCCAGACAACCTGCCTATGGACCAATATTAACAACTGCAGAGGATAGATACTCCATCTAATGGACCAACAGAATTGATGGCTCATCCATCCTCAAATACCAGACAAAATGGATCTCCCATGGTCTCAGATACCAAGTTTGTGTAATTTTGGCTAAAATATCCATCAGCATTTGTTCCAGGGCGAGATCAAGGCATAAGAAATTGCCCTCACCCTAGAGGCAAAATGGCTGCAGACTTCTAACGTGGCCTCAGACGCCATCAAACTTAAACACCTAAATCGGCCTCAGACGCCGTCATCCACAATTATTAAGGGCCTCAGACGCCCAAACAACATTTGAACGAACAAAATAACATGATCTCGGCCTCAGATGCCAAGTTTTAAACTCGATTACGAAAGATTAAAATTTGCGTATCACCAGACGCTTCTTCCCGGCTGCATACGAGAAGAGAGTGACGTCATTCCAGTCTCACAGAATCTCCCTGAGGATAGTTGCTTCTCTCTCTTCTCTTGTCTTCCCACATTCTACATAAATATATATTATACCTACTATGGAAATAAAATATTCAGATTCATGAACTAAGGAATACGAAATAGGATTAATAAAGCATTTATTTAATCATCTTAGGCAGAGTTACAATAATATAGTCTTTACTACATTCAATGATAAAAAAAAAACAAAATAGCTTGATTGTCAAATCAAACAGGAACGTTTAATAATATTGTTGCACATACACAAATATGAGAGCAGTTCCTTTGTTTTAGAACATTCTTGCACAACTATAGCAGCAGATCGTTTATGTAAAGTGCATATTGCACACCTGTGCCAGCAGATCTTTTATGTTAAGTGCATATTGCACAATTATGGCAGCAGAACCGTCTTATTAAGAGCATATTGCACAACTATGGAAGCAGAATCTTACATCTTGCACAACTGTGGTAGCAGATCCTTTTTACTTTGCACCTATATTGTCTGGTGGACAACACAAATATGACAGGAAAAGCGAATGGAGCCATTGCAAACTGAAATATCAAGATGGCCACCATAATGGCATTGTTATTAACATCAACAGTTCTTTGAATCACTCGGAGCCCAAGTGAAAGTATCATAACTAGAGTGTATAGAATAAATCTGGCTTCAATGAGTCGATCAGTGCCTCTTTGCTTCCTTCGAGAAGCCTTACGAGTCTCTCTCATATGTTTAGAGAGAGAAACATTGACAGCAGTCATTGCAACACACATTAGGCTGTGTACAACCAAAACTGACGACCATTCAATCCAATTCAATTTCATCATGCACAGGGGACTAGGCGATTGGTTATTGCCTATTTTTTGTGTCAAGCCAATGACACTGGCCATAACAGATGTAATCAAGAGAAGGTATTGTTTATTGCATTTTTTACTTGCTTTAAAGGATCTCATTGTCCTGTATGTTTCAAAATAATGGAGCATTGAGAGAAAAGGATAATACAAACCAAGCACAAACAAACCCTTTGCAATCATTGCACACTTCTCCTGCTCGTTAAAGCCAATCACCAACATTTCCGAGGTGGTAATTTGTTCTTGTTGAAAATGGAAAATTATCAAAATAGCTGTAATGAGTATGCCTGATAAACTATTGTGAAATATCAGGTTGAAGTATGAGATTTTCATTAAATGATATGAATGTTCCATGGCTAAGAGGTTCATCATAATGATAACTAACAGGAAAGGGAGAGTTATCCATGCTTTCCTGGGATAATTAAAAGGACAAATATCTCGCAGCTCAGCCATTGTCATGAGTGAACACAGTACAATCTTAACTTCCCTTTTTATACAACAAAAATGCAAGTTGCTTGTTGAGAACTGAGACAACTTGACCTTGAGAAAATCCTTTGAAACACTTTGAAGCCTTGGGCTGCTGAAATGTAAGTCTTTAAGATTGTCTATCCCATGATAAAGTTCTGATTTGACATGCATTAATCTTGTATTTGTAAGATCAATATATCTTAACTTGGACAGTCTGCAAATAGAGCAGCCATCCACTTGATATAATTGTGTATCCCTCAGTGACAAATGTGTTAATTTAATTAAATCTGAAAAGGAATCTTCAGTGATTCTAGTAATAGCAGTTTTATCCAAGTTCAAATACTTTAATTCATTAAATTGCCCAACATGTGAAGAAAATCTCCTCAAGGGGTTTTTACCAATATTCAGCTTGACCAATTTTGGTACCTTGAGATGTTTTATCTGTGCCATATCTGATATATTGGAGTGTGAAATATCAAGAAACCAAGCATTGTGTATTTCAATTGATGTAATTAAATGCTTTGATGTCAGTCTTAGAACAACTATAGATGATCCTTTGTCCTCCAAAGTTACTGGGTTTATACAATATATTGCTTTTCCCAAACATGTGCACTGGTCAGGGCACTTTCTTTCACAAACTGCTTCATCATCACCAGACAAAGGACAATGCAACACCCCATCACATACCTCTGCTGGGTGCACACACATTTTCTCCTTGGTACAACGAAGCATTCTACTGCATGTCCATGACGTACAGTTTGATTCATCATCTCCCATGGGACAATCTGGAATTCCATTGCAAACCAGTCTGAATGGGACGCACCACAGTTCATCCTGACATGGAAACTTGTCTTTACAAAAGAAATTATCGCAATTCCAGTAAGTCTCACAATTTTGAAACTGCCATGCTTCACTGCATGGTATAGTATTGCCATGAAAGTCTTTGTCATGAACACAATCATACGCTTTTGGATAACATATTGATGAACCAAATGGACAGATATATTTTGTGTAATCAATGTTTGTATAATTGAAATATTCACTTGCATAAATTCTTTCTGCACAAGTCTCATTGCATTGCTGGTAGAGCACTGCATTTAGAGCATTGGAGTCAGTTTTAATACATAACTGCTCTTGCTTTTTGATCACTAACGGACTCCACACTTTATTATATTGTGACCGGTCTGGGCATTCTTCTTCATCTTCACCGAATTCACAGTCTTCAATGAGATCACACAGTCTTGAAATTGGGATGCATGATCCGTCCATGCAAGGAAAGTAGAGGTTGTCATCTGGGGTGTATAAGCATGGGTTAGTGCAGTTCACCTCATCACTACTGTCAATGCAATGTGGTCTTGAATCACAGAAATAGGTCCCTGGAATACATTCACCATTATCACAAGGTCTGAAGCCGTCTTCACAAGATTTCTTTATTACTAAGGGTTCCTTCATGCACATGACTCCAGTCTGTTGGCCCACATCTGTGTCTATTGGCAAGTTTAATATAGTTCTAACTGATTGTTTACTTATCTCAGAAATACTTTGAGTAGGTGTAAATACAAACACTGCTCCATGATATGTCATGTGAATTATATAATTAGACCCAAGGTATGACACGGCAGAGTGCAAAAACAATTCTATTTGTTTAAGTCCGATACCTCTCAACGAACTGAAACCACCAACTTTTTGGCAGGCTAAGTCTATATCCTTTTTCTTGATTCGTTTTTTCTTAATGTATTCTACTCTGATACATTTTTCATAACCCCATATCCATCCAGTGTCGCAGTAGTATTCCTTGTTAACATCTTTACAATCTTCGATATCATGTTTGGGCCTTTCAGGTGTGTATTGACAAAGGAAAGTAACATTAACAAACTGCTTGTTGCAATCAATGTAAGTCCACGTTCCTGTTGAGGGTATCACTGCTAAACACAAATTGTTGTTATTGTCTGTCTTCCTTTGACGTATGGCAGACAGCAGATATTGATACTCTTCTTCATTGGTTCTATTTGAATTTTTCGTGGAGTACCTGTGTGATGCATTCAGTGCTAATTCAGCCATTCTGTGGGGCACATGCAACCTGTTGAATCCCCTTTGACTTTGCTGCTTTGACTGAAAATAAAGTCCTTAATACATTACTACTGTTAAATAATTTGGTCTGACATTTCTGTAAAATAATTTCAAGTTAAACAAAGCTCCCAAATTACCCCTCCCCCCACAGCCCTGTACCAAGCTTAGGCCAGATACAATTTTTGTTTAGCTTCTCAGATCTTCTTTAGGCACTTTTTCCAGGGTTGCTCGGAAGGACAGGAAAAGCGTTTGAGCTCAGGTTACATATTCTACGTTAAAGTGTTTGTGGCCTTAGAAAAAAAAAGTCAATTTGCATAGGCCTATGGTACTTTTGGTTAAATTAAATTTAGCTCAATGAACCTTGAAATAATCTTTTGGGGTCACATGTAATGCTTGACTGTGTTAAATATACCAAAAAATGCCTAAGGAGTGCTCAGGTTGTTTAGATTAACCACATTATCATTATTATGATCCCCCGCCGCTTGTTATTATTATTATTACTATTTATTATGTACTTTTTGCTATAAAATATTGGAGAAAATACATGATCAGATACATAATTCTGGAAGTCTATTGAATGTCTGATAGCAGTATACCATTTTCATACTGTTAATGTCCAAAGTCCATGCAAAGGTTGGTTAGGCATAATTCCCATTACCATTCATATTTAAAACTAGAATAGCTTTAAAACCTAAACATGGGACTTTCAATAATTATTTGAAATTAGAGCATTCATGAGTCTATTCACCACATTAATATCTTTTCAACAACAGTTACACCATATTGATCTGTCAGGATTCCATTTACATAGATCTATGGTAATGGAATCAACTATAGGTACAGTTGAGAAACCATTAACATAAACCTTTGCTTAATGGTGCAACACAGTTAACATATATTATTGGATAATGGTAGCAGGATGGGGTGGATCTGTTACCCCTCGATCTAATATACATATCTCTATGAAAAATTGCACGCAATGCATGCACTGTGCCCAGGGCCGTGCAGAGCCTGCAGTAGGCCCAGGCCAAAATAAAAAAGTAGGCCCCCCCTTCAGTTGAACAATTTTGAGCAAATTATATTAACTTGAAATGCAAAACCTAGCATATTTGTTTTTTGATAAACTGTTGATTTATTAATGCAAGACTTGTCTAAATTTATAATCCCGGTTAAAATTCAAATGTCAAAACCATTATTAACTAGGCTTTTGTATCAAAGCATCCATTTAATAAATTCTATCAAGTCAAGGTGACATACGACAAGGTACAAACAGTATGAAGGGTATACAATAGATTTCTGATTTGTGACCTCATCTGACAATTACAAAATTGCCAATGAATGCTTAATATATAAGAAGTTTAATAGTATACCGTTGAGATTAACAAATTATGAAAAATCAAATAAGGTACAATTACCAAATTCATGAATCATAAAAACTATTGTTTAAAAAAATCTTTGCAAACAACACACATGTCAATGACAATACCAGGTAAATGTTATCCAATTTCAAGAATTTCCCCATTGATATTCCTTGGGCTAACCGAATCAGTTTTAAGGTTTGCATGAAAGAATCTTTCAGCAGCAGAATTTCACTCTCAAGATCTTGCAAAACATGATCCCCATACTTTTTTCTGAAACTTTGCAACCGTCTTGGTCAAATCCTCTGTATCTTGGTCTAGATAAGCTGATATGAGCCCATTCATTTTGGGGAGGGGGGCCTATGTAAGATGCCAAAAAAATTTTAAATTAAGAAAAAACCTTTGGCAAAAACTTTTTGGATTTTATGATTCACAAACAATTAGATTGGTGTGCTTGCCAGATTGTTGACCAAAAATCAAACTTTTTTAAAACATGGAGGCCTAATAGAACAGAGCCAAATATTTTACAACAGGGTCCTCTTAAATTGGAGGCTAAATGGTTCACCCTGATGGCAACTTCACAGAATAGCTGCTTAAAAATTGCAGAGAGAGATAGACCATAAATGAGAAATCTATAGATTTACAATGTACAAGATGTGAAATGACTTGAGTAGCCTTTTGTTGGCTAAAACAACAGTACACTAACATGACTGTAATTCTCATGAATACAGAAAAAAGCGATCCATAGAATTTTTTTAATGCGATTTGTTTTTCATACGTACAGCAATATCAGAACTTACTTTCAGTCATAAGGTGTCTTTGTTTTGTGACTTTTTAAAGTAATTTGGTAAAAATTGAAATAAATTTCTAAAAATCCGAGATTATGCTGTTTTATGAAAAGTTGTTGCAGCCCAGTTATCTTCTAGCTTTACGAAATTTAATCATTTTTAGCGTTTCCACAGTTGTGACTTACAAATACATGTATGAACTTAACAGTAATTTAAAATCACACAAAGACTGTTTGAAAATTCGACTTCGACCACTCAAAAATACAAGTTTTGGATAATTTTTGATTACATTGAAGTATTATAATAAGACCAAATGGGTATGGTGGTATTTTTAGATGTACTCCATGAGTTGAAGATGTCCTGAGTCCACTGTACCCAACACTCGTGGGTACAGAGGACTCAGGATATCTTCACAAGTGGGAGAACATCTCAAAATACCACCATACTACCATTTGCTGTTATTTATACCCATTTTGTAACTCAAAAGAAAGCTGAACTTCACTGAGGTGATCAATAATAAACAGTGGCCTCAGCCAATCAGAGAACAGATAACAGCTCAACTGATGATGTCACAATGTTGTGACATCACCATAGACATGACATCACAATGGCAAACAATGCAATGACATCATCGACCATGATCAAACCATTGAGACAGAAAACCATTGAGTATACATCGCAATACCACATGGGATACATCCACTGCTTTTTCAGATTCTATTGCAAGCATTATGGGGTATTATCATAGACTGTCTCTTCTCAAGTGAAAATTATTTTACTTGAGCCGTTTTAGCAGTGTTTTGACACAAAAATAGCCAAAATTGGTATTTTTGTATATGTTTCAAACAGCTATTTTTGGGCCTAAAACTACTGTTAAAATCATATAAAACCAGTGGAAACATGTTAATAATGAATAATGTTCATAAAGCTGGAAGATAACCTTGTTGTTACAGCTTTTTACAGAGAAGCATCATATGAGATATCAAGAATATTACTTAAATTCGTACCAAAATGACCTAAAACAATTAGGACACCTTATAGCCTTAATCTTAGTTTCCATATTGTTTGGTGAAAGTATATAATAAAAATTTTGTTGAGGATGAAGTATTTTTTCAGAAAAAACTCACCTTTTCTGTATTCAAAGTTTTGGAGGGTAGTGTACAATTAATAGACGGGACAGAGCCACCGGCTCACCGAGCGAAGCGAGGTGTCTAGTCCCTTATGGCAAACGTGATTCAGACATCCCATAATATGATCCTGGCACTTTTTTTCTCATCACGCGTGACTACCGTAAATGTTTGAAAAAAAAAAACTACCAAAAATGTTTGAAAAAAAAAAATAATAATTTTAAATTTTCGAAAAAAAAAAAAAAAATTACCGAATATGTTCGAAAAAAAAAAAAAATTGCCGTAAAATGTTAGAAAAATAAAAAATTGCCAAAATGTTCGAAAAATAAAATTTTTCCAAAAAAAAAAGAAATGGGATACATCCACTGCTTTTTCAGATTCTATTGTAAACATTATGGGGTATTATCATAGACTGTCTCTTCTCAAGTGAAAATTATTTTACTTGAGCCGTTTCAGCATCGTCTTGACACAAAAATAGCCAAAATTGGTATTTTTGTATATGTTTCAAACAGCTATTTTTGGGCCTAAAACTACTGTTAAAATCATATAAAACCAGTGGAAACATGTTAATAATGAATAATGTTCATAAAGCTGGAAGATAACCTTGTTGTTACAGCTTTTTACAGAGAAGCATCATATGAGATATCAAGAATATTACTTAAATTCGTACCAAAATGACCTAAAACAATTAGGACACCTTATAGCCTTAATCTTAGTTTCCATATTGTTTGGTGAAAGTATATAATAAAAATTTTGTGGAGGATGAAGTATTTTTTCAGAAAAAACTCACCTTTTCTGTATTCAAAGTTTTGGAGGGTAGTGTACAATTAATAGACGGGACAGAGCCACCGGCTCACCGAGCGAAGCGAGGTGTCTCGTCCCTTATGGCAAACATGCGAGGAGTGATTCAGACATCCCATAATATGATCCTGGCACTTTTTTCTCATCTCGCGTGACTACCGTAAATGTTTGAAAAAAAAAAACTACCAAAAATGTTTGAAAAAAAAAAAATAATAATTTTAAATTTTCGAAAAAAAAAAAAAAATTACCGAATATGTTCGAAAAAAAAAAAAAATTACCGTAAAATGTTAGAAAAATAAAAAATTACCAAAAATGTTCGAAAAATAGAATTTTTCCAAAAAAAAAAAAATTCCGTAAAATGTTCGAAAAATAAAGAATGACCAAAAATGTAAAGAAAAAAAAATCACCAAAATGTTCGAAATGAAAAAATTAAAAAAAAACAAAAATATTACCAAAAATGCTCGAAAAAATTTCCAAAACAAAATAATTAGGCCTACCAAATATGTTTAAAAAAAAAAACCGTAAAATGTTAGAAAAATTTTTTTTTCCAAAAAAGTTGAAAAACAAAAACGTTTGAAAAAAAAAAATCACCATTACAAGATGTTTGAAAAAAAAAAAAATTACAAAAAATGTTCGAAAAGAAAACAAAACAAGAAATGTTCGAAAAGAAATAGGCCTAATAACAAAAAATGTTCGAAAAAAAAGGTTACATTTTTTAAACATTTTATTTAAGAATATTACCTTTCAAAAAAATTAGGTAATTAGGCCTACTATTTAGAGTCTGTCTTTTAAAATTTCTTTTTCACGTTAAGGCAGTCCCGTCTTCATGCTTTGGCATTTACATATTATTCAGCCTGTGAAGACTACACGCATGCACCCTAAGGAATCACCATACCGCCACAAGAGACGGTTTCATGTCCATAGAAGGAATACACCTACCAGATACATTACTGAAGATGATCGCAGAAGTGTCACAGCATTAATTCGGCCATCATAGTCAACAGGTATTCTTTTATCTTCAACCAAATACCAATTATTGTGCATGTTTGAGCGCATCACATCTGTCCAAATATCTCTGTTTCTCACCGACCAAAGGTGAGCCCCTTGTGTCTTGCACATTTGTTCTGATTCCAACCACGACCCAGTAAAGTTGGTATGAATGTCAAAGCAGTTCATTTCATAGAAATATCTATTGTACTTGACGCAATCTGTATTTACAATTACATCTTTTTGTGAAAAAAGGTAGGAAGATAACGACAAGGTTTCAAAATTCGCATTAACAATAATCCACATTGACAGTGCATCCTCACTTTGGGTGGATGCATTTACCATTATTGAGAGGAACTGCCCGTAACTCCGCCAAACAAAAGGCATCTGTTGCTCCCGAAACTTATACAAGTACAAAATGTCAGACTTATATATTTTGTCCAAAATTTCACATTCCAGTAGTATTCCATTTGATGTGGATATCGAATTTTGAGGTGTTTCTAAGTACATTGCCACTATAAATTCATTGGAATATTCCTTCATATGTTTCCATTCACTAAGGAAGGACACATCAAATGCAAATACCCCAGTGCTAACTTTAAGAGAGAACATGAAACAAGGCCCATCAAATTGTTGCTTATCTTGCACGGTCTTCAAAGGCAAAAGATTAATTGTCTCACAATCACTGCCTTTTGCTTTAGGTACTTCAACAGAAACTGCAATGATATGGTTGACCAGGCAATTGTAATCAATTTCAAATTTTTGGAGCCTGGATTCAAACTCTTTACTCTGATATTCCATTATTTTGATGCCTCCATTTGATTCAGCATTAACTAGTTTTGAAGAGTTAAGATGTGCAGCTTTGAATGCACAGGGAACTCTAGATCTTTCTTCAAATCTTAACGAAACAGAAAATATTATGTTGTTGGATGCAAGAGATATCATATGCCATTGACATGTCTGATTATTTTCTGTAAGTGTGTTAGATACTAGTTGCACAACCATGCAATCCAATTCAACTACAAACAATGCATCACCTTCTTCTGTACATCCCAAACGGGAGATTGGCCAAACAAATGCTCGATACATATCGAACAGAAGAGGTGTTGCTGAGCAGATATTACAAGGATTGGTTATTATACGGCACTTTTTATCGGTCTGTTTTGGAAAAAGCAGTGAGCCTTTTGCCATAATTGAGCCATAGCTGTAAATTATAACATATGTGATATACCTTAATGCGCTGAAAGGTTTATTGGTGTAAAGAATCATCTGTGGTCTAGAACACAACGGTCCGATTCTAAATGCTGGATCTTCAGAAGTTACGTAATCCGCAATCACTAGACCATGGAACTGGCAAATATATCCCTGGGGAATATCTGCATAACGTTCTGGCTGAATTTGGTACCGCATCTTTTGGTCTGACTCCGAATAAATTCTTAGTTTATCATAAATAAGATATGAGGCATTTCTTAAATCCCATGTTATTATATTATCAATATTTTCCTTAAAATCAATATTTTGAAATGTAAATAATGGGTCAATTCCCGAAAAAGAAATGTTAAAATGTCTCAGGGTATCCAACTCAGAATCCTGTTCAAATACAATGTACAACTGAAATGAACTAGCTGTAATATGTCCCGATTCATTCTCTTTACAGTTTGCATCTATTCTTTCTGACCTATGAGTCGGTCCATCATAAAAAGATAGCCATTTGGAGCAACTGAAAGTCACACATACATGAGTTCCAATGACAGTCCTGAGTAAAATGTGGTATTCAGTAATTTGTGAATGAGCCCTAAAGACGAAGGGCATGAGTTGAAAATATTTGATTGAATTGGGTTGCAGGGTTTCTAGTTTTGTGTCTGTGTTGTAGCTGACTGTTACATCCACTTTAATTGTTTGTACAGCTATTCTTATATCCTCATTGACTGACTTGTTAAAATGCACTATAACCTTCTCTTGAGAAGAAGAATCATCACCACCTTGGCTAAGTGTGGTTATTGTGTTGTAGCTGATAGTTGCATTACACTCAGTGACCTCGAAATTAAATTTTAGTTTTGTTACCATAAAGAATTTAAGAATTTTGAGTTGAACCGAGCTCTGAGAATAATTAGTTATTACACTAGTGGACAGCTGGTTGATATAGAAATGAATACCGCTATGCCTTTCAGTCGGAGTTGTATCTATAACTGACAGTGTGAAGTAATCTTTAGTAAACGGATATCCATTAGGGAAATTGTGAACTGTCAAATTAATACACCAACTTTCTGGAACTTGTAACTTCCATGTACAATTCATAATTCTGTCACTCGTTATTTCCACTGATCCACACAGCCCTTGCAAGATGCCTTCGCAATTATTGTAGCTTGTTTCATAACATCTGTTCCATATTTCATTGTATGAGTCTATTGCATTATGTAAGGTATCTGTTAAAGTAAATTTAGAGGCTTTATGCATATTGTAAGAAATACTGTTTGTCATATAGTCCTTCCAATTATTTGGTAAACTGAAGCAGTGAAATATACTTGCATAAACAATAAGATGAAATATAATGGTAAAGTTAATCATAACATGCTTCATCATCATGCTGCTGTGCATAAGAACTGAGCAATGTGCCTGTATGCAAACTTTTGTCTTAAGTTGGCCCGACACAAAAATACATCATTTTTTGCACATCCATGCACAGCAAGGCAAGGCCTCTCTTTATAACACCACGTCACTGCTGAGGCTCTTTCAGCATCTTTTGCGGCTGCCAATCTTTGCCTTTTACTTCAGCTCCGCTTCTACTGAGGCAAGCCTTCTGGTTTAAAGCACTGCACGTTCCATGAAGAGTGTCAATTCGACAGAGTTTCAGCTTCCTACTCTTGACAAAAAAATTTACAAGACAATTTTTGGAAAGATTGTTTAATTTCTCAAAAATTTAGCAGCAAAAATAATTTATACATGATTCTTCTTTACTTGTTTTTCAAGCAACTTTTAAAATGGGATACAATATAGCTTAAATACAATGAGGATACATACATGTATATATGTACTTGAAATGTATTATGGGACCCACATATGACATATACCAACCATTTTGGGACATATGGAGTAGAAAAGGTAAAATAATTTACATCTTGTTTTGAGTGGTGCTTGCTGGCAAGCGCACCTTCCATTGAGGGAAGTTAGGAAACTCTATTTCGCCTTTTTCATTGAAACTTACCATACACACTTAGTACACACTTAGTGCCTAAAAATATGAAATCATCTGTCATTTCAATAAAAGTTTGTTGAAAGTTAAATTTTGAAAATGTATGAGATGGCATGAGCTTTTAAACTCTGTGGAATGGAGGACGATATTTTGCAAGCAATCCCCCTACTTGGCGAAGGAATTAATCCCAATCCAAAGAACAGCGGGCAACAGGTAAGAAGAAGAGCAGGCAGCCAGTGATGCAAGCAATAACAAAACAAAGACACCTCTTCCCAACTAGAAGAGAGACATGAAAAGAACAAAACCTGTCGACCCCGACATTGGAGCCTAGCCCTTCATACCAACCGATTTATCGATACTCAGGGGACCATTAGTGTGTATCTGCAAGCTAGACTCTTGAGTACCATTAGGGTGCATCTGCAAGCTATATACCCAGGGACCATTTGGGCGTATCTATATTTTTACAATTTTTCAGTAGTGCCTTTTAAAGTTTTGTGCCCCAACATTTTCACCATAGTTGCAAAGTAAGTGCAGTACAACAGTGAGTTTTAGTACCATATATAAAAACAATGTTTCTTCATGTACACGGTAAAAATGATTTTATGAAGTAAAATTCCCATGACTCCGGCAGATTTTCCCCAATGGTCCCAAAATTTTAATATAGTCTTATAATATGGGCCTATAGGCAGTGTTGAAGTCATCGAAGCCGGCCTCGGTGCACATTTTCATGGCCTCGGCCTCGGTCTCGGAAGACCAATCATTGGACTGGGACTCGGTCTCGGACACTGTGGCCTCAGATATTTGTCCGAGGCATGTCCGGGCCAGGCATTGATTAAGTACAGTTTGCTAGAACAGTCAAACACAGTAAGTTGAACTTATCTTTGGGACCTAGCCTATCCTATATATTAAAATCGGACACACTCTTGAAACAGATTGGTCGATTTTTGAGAAAAAGATTATTACTATGTTTATTTGAATACAGTACGTCTCATCCATCCAGCAGAATGGAAACCCTTATAAAACTTGAATCGCAAGCAATGAATATATAACTGGCAGGTGGCTGATATGGGGGCACCGCACCAGCATGGCGGCATCCACTGGTATGGGAGTATCCCACTGGGAACCAACATAATCCCAACCTACTTGTATGCAGGCCTGGATTATCCATTAGTAATAGGGGGAGGGTGTTTTTAAAAATTTTAGAAAATCATACCTTTGTGGATGGAATACGAAAATATAGGTCAAAAGAAACCAAATAGTACCTCAATTGCATTATTTGGTTTTAAAAACCCATATGGACAGAGGCTTTGAAGATAACGCCTTTTGCGCCGACTGCAAAATTACCCAAAAATGCCATATCTCGAGAACCAATTGATGCACATACAGACTTAAAAATAGGCTCAAATTATTCATAATCCCTAAGTTTATATTCGTCTTTCATAGTAAATATATGCCTATCTGCCTTATTTTTTATGATATAGCCAAAAAACCTTGATTTTGCGCAAAACCTAATATTTGCGATTTTTAAGGAACGTTATACTCACTTATAGGCCTAATTTGAAGAATGTTAGCTTTAAAAAATTTCTGTTCCACTTGCTTTATCATCCAAAAATTAAAGTATCATCCTAAACATTGAAGATTAATATTGCAATTTTAGCAAAATCAGTCTTTCTATGTAAAAGTGTCTATCTTTGTGATAGGTGATGCATGTGTATCCTCGTCAGCACTATAATGACTTGGGATTTATTTGTCTTAAGTCAATTCCTCATATTATAAAGTGTGTGTTTGGTGAAGAAATGTAGGCCTAATTTTGTTTTCCAATTTTCATGTAAGAAAATCTAAGGAGTCTCCTAGGGACAGCACATTTCACTATATCTGTAATTTTGCTTTTTTTATCAAGAGGACACTGACAGGTTTTGCAAACTGAATCAGCATTATCAAGTTGAAGCTGTGAATGTGTAATGCCCCATTCTCACGGCACGTTACGGAGCATTTTAGGCGTTGGGCCGTCGGCCGGATGGTATTTCCTGGTAATTTGGATGAATTTGGGTGATCCGCCGTCGACTTTTCACATCCCTCAGGGGTAGTTTTTGTTTCCCTCAGGGGTTCCTAGAAATGGAAAAACTGCGCAGTGGATGTCAACAAGAATCCAAGGATTCAAACACTGGGTTTAGCAACCTTTGCATGATTATTAATATTAGAAAGATTTTTAAAGATGGGATATGTTTATTGCTGAATGGCCTGCTTATTAAACTCAATTTACATGAACCTTGTTTTTTAAATTTAATTTTATACACACAAATCATAAGCAAATATTTGCAAAGTACTCAATGAACTTCCCATTTTGCTCGTACTGTACTGATTGAAATAGGAAAGCCTTGTGAGGTTTGCAGATATACCACTAAATTTTGTGAACAGAGATACCACTTACATTCAGCGGCGTCACAAGGGGGGGGACTGAGTCACAGTGAACAAATCAAGAAATGCAGCCATTTTGTAGAAGTCATCTTAGATTCCTCAGGGGTCACTGATCCATACCCTCAAACAAATCTATACACTTGTACCGAATTCCAAAATTCCAAACCTCTAGTTGATATACTAAGCTCACAGTGGGCAACTCAAGAATGATGGCCATTTTTTGGCAGCCATTTTGGCACCCATCTTGTATTTCCCAAAATATTGATTCACACCATCAAACAAATTTCTACACCAAATTTCAATACTCTCAAGTGAAAAACTTAACTCACAATGGCAAAACAAGAATAGCAGCCATTTTGTGGCGGCCATTTTGGCAGCCATCTTGAATTTCTCAAAATGTTCCAGATTCAAACCCTCAAAGGAATCCCTATACTAAATTTCATAACTCTGAATGAAATACTAAGCTCACAATACACACTTTAAAATGTGGCAATTTGCTGTCAAAAGAGTCTGAAAGAGGAAAAAGACATGTTTTGGAATTTTGCTAAATTATGAATAACACCAGCACATGCAGCACCAAGTTACAAAATGCATTTCAGAAACCAAATATACTAAGGTCCCCAGTTGGTTGTTAAGCCTCTAAAACCTCCGAATTTATCTCCACAAAACTTCAAAGAAAAGCACTTTGACCCATTCTCTCTCTATTACACTGGGGGAACCCAGTGTAAAAAAGATTCGACATGTTGAAACTTTTTTTCCATGACGACGGAACAGGGCCCAAAATTTTCTTGATTTTTGGATGTCCGGCGGGGATTTTTTCAGTGAGAACGTCTCAAAAACATCTCCGGCGGGATATTAGGATTCCCCTGCCCCGAGGGGACCTCTCCTGCCCCCTGCGGAGACCTCTTCTGCCCCGCCGTGATATGCTTTTAATTAATTATATAATCGTTATAAACATTGTATGTCGCCGGGTTGGTCATTTTTTTTCCTAGAATTCATCTCAAGCTATCCCTCAGCGGTAAAAAGTTCTCCGTGACGTGCCGTGAGACTGTAGCATAAGTCTTTTAGACATTTGTGTGACTTCTTATGGTGGTGTTGGATCAGATATTCAGATATACAAAGGTGATCTTGAATTTTCAACATAATATTGGTAAGCAGAAATATATACATTAACAAACTCTTACAATGGTAATGACGTCACCAAGTAGAAAGCAAGCATACCCGAAATAAATCTAGGGGTCATTTAGTGCATTTATTGGTTCATTTTAATAGGAAAAAATGATCGTACACCTGAAAAATTTTACACACTTAACAACATGAGCTGGATGGACAGGATAATGTAAAAATTAGAGAAACTTTTGATCAAATCCCACCTATCATTCAGAGTAACTTTAACCCAATTGACATATTTATGACACATAGTACTGATTATTTTTGTCCCAATAGTAAGGGACCTTCCGTGTCAATTACTTCCTAATTTGGAGTATGCAACACAGATCTGAGATGGTCCCTACAAAAATTGTACTTAGTCAACCAGTAGGAGTGATAATATGCAGCAGAGACATGAGGCAACGACCACTCAGATATCTGGCAACTGTATAAATTCAGGCAAAAGGCAATTTTTTAGAGTGTACTGTACAAAGAGCCTCTTCCCTTTAATTTACTGACTTAGACTAGTGCTTGACAAATTTCAATGGCCCTGTTCAATATGACTAGAATTCCTCTGGGGTAGTCAGTTTTAAAAGAGGTCATTTTGTATAATTTTGTCATGGGTGATACAGTAATGGAGCTAAATGGGGAGAGATAGACAGCTGTCTAGCTGTCTGACTGGCTGTCTGTCTAGTTTCTGACTAGCTGTCTAAGTGACTGTTTAGGTTGTCTGAGATATCCTTTTAGGTTCAATGTCATTGAACAATAAAATGTTGTTGAACTTGCCTGACACATTAAACAAGAAATTCTTTAAAAAAAAAGAATTGTAGGGACCTAGTATTAAATATGAGGTTCTTCGAACACATATCTGTAATATTCTATTGATTTCTTATGTATGTGCTGTTACATCTACCTCCAATGTACCGTTCATATAACTGTGATTTAAGAAACCTACCTGTTACCTCATGATTAGGCATGCCTAAATACAAGTGTTCGAATCACAGATACCAAACCAGGAAATGAGCCTTTGACATTATCTATCATGAACATGAAATTTCTATTTCTATAACAATTAGTTGTGACTTGCATATTTGGATTGTTACCCTTTCCATGTGCTTATGAACATTAGAGCAGAACTTTGTGAGAAGTTGAATATTTGAGTATTTTGACACTTACTCATAAATACTCCATTAGAACGTGTCCAAAACTCAATAAGAACGCTGTCCACAACTCAATAAGAACATGTACCCTCAAGTAGAACACCACTGCAGTACACATATATTTCAGTAGGAGAAAGCCTACGGTGGTAGTATTCAGAGCTTCTATAACTCTAGAATCATGGCTAACTTGTTAGAGAAGAAAGATTCTCAATATCCCAGTTTCATGCCTGAATTTGTTTCTGAACAAGAAATTGATTGACTTGTTCTCCTCAAGTAGTACTTCCTGGGTAGAGTTCCTCCGTGGCCTAATGGTTAAGAGTGCTTGTTTGCACAACCACTGGCTCTGAGGGCGTGGGTTCGAATTTAGTCCGAGCCCATGGGACATTAAATGGAGGCGGGTTGTATCCAGTGTTCTATGCTGGGGCAACTGAAAGACCCTGGGCATCCCTGAATTAATAGGGTATGTACCAGACTCACAGTCTTCTCATCTCATCATCATACGGCGATCGCCTGCCTCGATATAGCCCACTAAGGTGCTGCAGAGGCGTAAAACAGAAAACAAACAAATAAAAACAAATAGTACTTCCTGGTCATCTTTTGTCACATGTTGTCTGTGTAACTTTTTGCTTTTCTTGGTTAACTGTTCATTGGTCAAAAGTCAGTTGGTTCAATCAGATAAAGAGTGCTAAAAACAAAGGAGGAACTTCCCGTCAAAAATTGATACCCCCCCCTTGAATTTCATGTTGATTTTTAGTACCCCACCCTTAGGTTTCATGTGTATTTTTAGTACCCCCCCCCCTCGACATACAAAGCAATACACACATATATACTGTTATACACGGCCACGCGTACAGATTCGTGTCATTTCGCTGACTTTTGCGTGTAAAATAGTCCAAATAAAATTAGTTTATGAGTGTTTTTTAACATTTTTTCTTTGTTAAAAATTCTTACCCCCCCTTTGATGTGTTGTCAAAAAATAATACCCACCCCTTGTAACACGTGTGCAAAGCTTTTATCCTCAGTCCAGTCTGAATCCTCAATTCTGATTGGTTGAGAACTGAGGTGTATGAGACCGTACACCCCTTCTGTGCTCACCAGACAGGGTGTACAGGAAAAACAATGACGTCACAATGGTTGCTAGGGCCTTGTGACATCATTCCAGTTGATAACGTCACAAAATGTCATGCACTTACTCCAGAGAGTTGCTCCAGAATGTTCTGACACTGTGTTGCATTTTCCCTAACAGCTCCGCCAATAATTGTCTGATTAACGAAATTCAAGTTGCAGCATGTTGATCAGCTTTATGGCTATTCATCCGGATGGTTTGTAAATGTCTCATTCCTTTGCTACAACACCGTTTTTATGGACAATTGTTCAGCTCGCAACTTTCTGGTCATTGACAACAAAATTCCTGGAGTTGATAAAAGGGGGTTGACAGAGGATAAAACCGTTACACCCTGCTCGTTTTTCGAGGGTACGGGAATATACACCACTCAGGCCTCCATACACCACTCAGCCTTCGGCTTCGTGGTGTACGGAGTCCTTCGTGGTGTATATTCCCGTACCCTCAAAACGAGCAGCGTGTAACTGATAGTACCACCTCAGCCAAAACTCCCAGCCCCCCCAAATCATAAATTCTAAACGGTCCCTTAGGCCTATAGTTACCATGCAACGCTGATATAAAAGTGATGATTCCGGTAAATTTGAGCCTATTCACAAGTCTCTAAGACCAATAGTTCTCGAGATATGATTTTTTTGGGTTATTTCCTCGCATCAACCTTCAAAGGCTCCGTCCATATGGGTGTTCGCCTTTTCAGCTTATATTGACAAACGGGGGCAACCGTGTTGCCCAACTAGGTCCAGGTCACACAAAAAATGCCACACAAAAACATTTTGGAATTATCACCCCCCCCCCTACCATTAGGCTGAGTAGGCTATAGCCTAGGGCCTCGCACCTAAGGGGGGCCTCACCTTTGGTGAAAAATAAAAACAAAATTCCTAAATTTGATAATTTTAAGTAAAAAAAAGAAGAGAAAAATCAAGAGGACAAGTTCGCCGCAAATGCATATTATGTTGCCCAAAATTTATAATCACAGATCCTGTAGCCTAGAAATGTATTGTACCTAATTTTAAAGAGTATCTCACGTGAAGCTCTCCTGGAAATACAATTACGTACACTTGCAGTAATTTGGCAGAAAAATCATAAACATTTTGTAAGATAATATCAGAAATTCCATAATTTTCCCAAATTTATTACCATTATCACAGAATTATGAAAATGACCGAAGACATATATAACAGCAATAATTGTTAATATTTCTGAAAAAAATTTTTTAACGTAAAACCCCAAAAATTTCTGCAATTACCATGGGCAAATTAGTACGATTATTGTTGAAATTCATGACATAGTGAGAATTTACAACTATTGTAAACATTTCCACGAAAATATTGCTGAAATTTCTATGACCCTCGCAGAAATATTGGTGCAACAATTGGATGAAAATGTGTGATATGATCTTGGATTAATGTAAAATTTCCTATTTTTTCTGCTATTTGATTAAATTTTTTAGGTTTTTTTTGCACATTTTTCAAAATTATTGCTGATATTTTCATGATTATTGCATACATTTTGATGTTTATTGCAAATATTTTCCTGATTTTTGCCAACAAAGCAATATGTTTCGCCCACATAATGTGACCGGAAGGTTTGCGTTTGCATTTGAAATTGAGCTTTCAAATTATAAAATCTTTGCAAATAATATTTAATAAATCACTACAGGAAGGAGTATTTCCAAATAATATGAAGACTGCTATTATAACGCCTCTTTATAAAGGAAAGAGCAAATCAGAAATAATTAACTATAGACCAGTCTCATTACTACCCACAATATCAAAAATACTAGAAAAAATTGTTCACATCCGAGTAACCAAATTCCTTGTGAAACACAAAGTATACGGGTTTCGAAAAAACAGAAGTACTGCCGATGCCATTCTAGATCTCACTGGTAATATTGTCGAAAATATTAATAGGGGTTTTTACACATTGTGCCTGTTTTTGGATATGTCAAAAGCCTTTGATAGTTTAAATCATGAGACAGTGTTAAAAAAACTTGAATGTTATGGTATTAGGGGTGTTACATTGTCATGGTTTAGGAGTTATTTAGTCGATAGACAAATTAAAGTAAAATACAATAAACATATCTCCGATCCCTATAATGTTAGTCATGGTACCCCCCAAGGTTCTGTCTTGGGACCCCTATTCTATATTGTTTTAGCAAATGATTTAATTAAGTGTTTGAAAGTTTGCAGTGCAATAACGTATGCTGATGACACAACTGTCTATGCATCAGGAAATAACCTCATGTTCTTGTATAAAAAAGTAAACAAAGACATTGATAATTTTTAAAAGTAAATGGTTTAGAAGAAATTCACTAACGCTTAATGTAGAAAAAAAAGTATATTATTTTCAGGCCCAGGAGAAAAGAGCGGAATTATAATGGATTATTGAAATTAGGGAATACCGTCATTGACAAAGTGGAACACATTAAGTTTTAGTAAAGATGACTGTTGAAAATTACAGTCTAAACATGATTAAGAACATTCTGCCTCAAAATTTAAAAAAATTAGTGTATTTAGCTAACATACAGAGCCACATGTGTTATGCCATCAGTGCGTGGGGGTCAATGGCCAAATTAAAAGATATAAAGAAACTTCAAATACAACAAAACAAAGCCATTAGAACTATATGTAATATCGGAAGGAGGGTAAGATTATCTGAGTTTTACAAAAAAATGAATATTGTGAAAATTGAAGACTTGGTGAAGCTGTAATTAGTGAAAATATCCCATAGGGACATACATGGCAGTTTACCAGTGAGATTGGGCAATTTATTCAATCTGTGTAACCACACATATTATACCCGAACAAGGAACTATTTAAGAGCTCCACAACACACTATAGGGAAATAGGGGAATGAGGGGCAAAACGGGCCGCCTAACTTCGAAGGCTCGCTGCACGAAGGTGGTATATCATGCGAATGCCAAATAAGGTCTGATCCATGAAGAAGTACCAATACCACTTGCTCAAACACAGAAAAGTGCTTTTTTAATAGTTCCAATTCAAATTTTCCCCTATTTTCAAAAATGCAACTTTATCCCGTTCTGCCCCATGCTTGGGGCAAAATGGAATTTCATATGGGGCAAAATGGGAAGAAATAAAGTTGCAAAAGTTCTGCAATAAATCAGCTGTTTTGATAATAGCCTAACTAAAAAGCGCGTTGACAAACAAAAATGCATTAATTCATGTCATTGCAATGTGAGAATATTGCAGAATAGAATACCCGTTTGAAATAGATGTTTGACATACATGAAGAGTTTGATATACAGACGGTGGCTTCACTTGTTTGTTCTCCGGGAGGGGGGGGGCAACGGAGTTGTGGATGTTAATTGGTGGGAGAAAGTAATTAGCTTTCTGTGTGTTTGTTTATCTATCTTTCTATCCATCTATTTATCCACCAATCTATCTATCTATCAACATATCTATTTGTGTATGTATGTAGTCCTATGTATCTATCTATGTATTTAACTGTGTATATTTGTGAAATGTCAATGAAGAATATATGCTGGCGTAGACAGTATTAAATTGTATGAAGTACTATGAATGAGCAAGCAATGATTTATTTTGTTAAAAACCTGCAAGGCCCCCCTTTAAGATTAAATGGTGGGCCCCTGAATAATCTGGAGACATTACACATTATAAGAAGTGTACATGTCAAGAAGTGTAAATTCTGTGTAGGCCTATATTGGCGGAAAATAAGCATGATGGAGTGATTTAGGAATAATGTACATAGGCCTGTTCATAGTTATGGCATATAAATATATATATATATAGCAGAGATTTAAAGTACCAAAGTTAAATTGAGAAAGTTGTGAATAAAATCCCACATTGCAGAAGAAACAATGAATAATGCGTAAACACTGAAAATATGTAAAGGTTGCAAAAATCGGCGATGTGCTTGTTTTAAAAAGTTTTGTGTATTGGAACAGCTTACAGCTCATTTGACAGGTAGGCTAAGCATAGATCTGTGGCTCTGGCTGAGTTGTGTACTGTACAGAGGCAGGGGCTCGAAATATACAGCACACATTGAATTATAAAGAGTTCAAATAAGAGACTCGTTCTTTTTTTTAATTCTTTAACTGTAAATATGTACATAGTCTATATCTCTGTCACATAATGTTTCTGTTTTTTTGTTAAATCTGTGACGTTAAATAAATCTTTGTTATTGTTATATTGTTATTCAATCATAAATGACAGCACAGGCCTGCTGAGGCTGGTGCTTTAGTATAGCAGGAGCACGTGCTTTTGAGCCCATGCATATAATTATCAGTGCAGGCTGTTCTGGTGCATTAGCATACTCCCTCCGAAATACACAGGCTGAGTGAGTGCAGCAGGGGGAGCATGAGCAGCTGAAGGAAGAGTGCTCCAATGCCGTGGGTTATTTTTGCCGTGAAAAGGTGTCAAATGAAGGCAGATTTCAAAGCAATTAAGACGGTTTTTAAGGATAACAGACCTTATTTCAAGGGAAAATGTCGTTTGCTCTACATACGTGAAGTTTGGTGAGGATTGAGAGAGGAATGGGAGAGAAATAAGATAAACAACAAAGTTACAAAGATAGTGTATTATTTTATAGATATAGATACTAAGAGTAAACATAGCAATAAATTATGAAATCAACATCTCAATACAGGATGCAATTATAGCTGGGAAGTGATGCTAGTAATTCTACATTCTATGTAATTATTTGACAAATTATTTAACCATAAATATTAGGTTACAAAAGAAACAAAATTAGTTAAATTTTGTGGAAATGTGAAATTTTTATGAATATTCACATAACTCTGATTTCCGAGTTTTCTTAATAATTTAACAATTTAAACTGGTATTGGATTTGACTCTGCTTTTTGAAAGGCAGTTACATTCATTTCAGTTTCAACAATACAGGGTTTTACCACTAAGCCTAAATCCTCAAGGTATTACTGATGGCATGGATTAGATCCACACATCTCTTGTGATTTTTTCAAATTTTGCTTGCTATATGACCAGAAAGTGTATCAAATGTCCCAAATGTCATTGTTGAATTGACCCAATATCAAGCTTCAAACTTTTCTAGGCTGGGATTGCTTTTTTGTACTTCCCATTTTGCCCCCGCAGAAGGACTCCATCTTGCCCCAACCATGCAGGGTAGATTAATAATGACCTACTTACACATGACTAAGCACCAGACTACATTTTTTGCTTAATACACAAGCATAGTAGTCCTCTAATAACACTGACTATGAATTATTTGGCTGGGAATGTCATTGGAGGTATTACACCATTTCCAAAAATTATGATTTTTTTAAGAAAATCGATCAAAAACTTCAAATTAACATAGCTGCATACCTGTAACGTTCTCATCAACGAAACTCTCAGGAAAAGTGGGTCATGTGTCCTATTTTATTTTCCAACCAAAAAATTAGAAGGCAAGTCACAACATTCTGAGAAAACTTAAAAAACCATTTTGCCCCGCCGCTCCGTTTTGCCCCTTGTTCCCCTACAATGCAAGTTTCCTGAGAAGGTCCCCTCATCTGTGGTTGCACTTAAATGAGCAGTTAAAAGAAACAACTAAATTAAAGCTTTTTGCAAAACATTATTGCCAAAATGTACTGCAGTCATACTGATCAATTTTATACTTTTATTCATTTGCCACAATTTAAGTAATCGTCACATCCCATATCCATAACCATTCTCATTTTCATTCTTTTTATACATAATTTCGTTTGCAATTTGCATTTGTGGAAGTCAATTGTCCAGCACTGCATATTTCATGTTATAACATGTCATTGACAACAAACTTGAACCATTATCAGCATTGATTCAGCACCTGTCATATCATTCTTGATATCATCATTGCAATATCATTATGATAATTTCGTTCCAATGTCTCAGTTTCTCATGTTGTTTCATTTTTGTGTATATCATGGCATCATGTATCAATATAACGATACATACATTATAATTAGATTGAATTTCCATATTTCGCAACATATAGTTTACTACACTTGCCATTTCCCTTACGATGACAGACTTTTATAATATATCAAATTTCAGATCGTATAGGCCTAACACATCATTATGCCATCATATAACATTTCTAGTCATTTTGTTCAAATGTCCCAATGTTCATATTATTTCATATTCCATGTGAATATCTATATCATGGCCTAATATAACACAATCATACATATTGCAATCAGAATAAATGTCCATATTTCATGTTATAACAAATTATTGACAAAAAACCTTTAACCATTAATGGTACCTGACGATGACAGATTTTTGAAACAATTATATCACATGTAATATCGCTGTTCCATCAAATACAATGTAACATTATGATAATTTCATGTCATTTTGTTCAAATGTACAAATGTCTCATATTGCTTTTAAATTATTTCATATTTCCAAATAGTTATAGACCAACTTGTGGCTACTCCATCAAAATTACTCATTTCTGCCACTTATTACCCTCACATCTGCAGTTGCTAGGAAAATTGCCCATAGTTTGATTCAGGATATGACAATCATCAGTACAAATGCTAAGATGATTTTAAAAATTAAATTTATTATTTATTCAGACCACATTTCTTTTTTAAAAGTGCGAAATACTCTCGTGTCTGTTTATTTGCCAAATATTGACATGGTAGTAACTTAAAATCCTGACGTTCTGGAGAAATTCTGATTTCAGATTTGGAATCAGCATTAGGGCTCTATATCGTTGTTGACATTCGATACGATACGTATCATCGATACAATTGATCGATACACGATTCGTACCGTCAGTCCGCAAATTCGGGCCCATCCGCATTTTAGAAATACGCAACCACGCAAACTGAATTTTTGGCCCGGAAAGTCGCATCTCGCATCAGAGCGGACGTCAAGATGACGCCGTGCTCGAGTTCATTTAATGATTTTGTGGACATTTTCTGTCAAATCTCGGCAATAAAACAACTTTTTGAGCTGGATATAGCGTTATTGAACCGAACCAAAAGTGCTGCTTTGAAAACCGGTTCGGGAACCGACCAGACTGTACCGGTACGGCCGGTATTTATCGAACCGGTGTAGACCCCTAATCGGCATGCTCAAATTAGGTCTATAGAGGTATTTTTCCTCAGGTAGCAAAATCCTCGTTGACCAGTGAAATAAATCCATGAATGACAGAAATGCATGAAAGACCCATTTGTTTCATACTCAGCCAAGACACTGGTCTCATAATAACCTCATTGTGAGTTTATATCGTTCTGACAGATACCTCACACAAATAGATCAATTTTAACTACTTTTGAAGCTACACGTTTCAGTCTGTGTGACACAAGAAAATGACCATGAATAATCTGTGAGCTTTCAGTGACCTCTGTGTTTGGTTGGTTATACCAATATTCTCGAAAAATGTCCTTTTGTGTAATCGTGGTTATGAATATCTCGCTTATTATTCGACATACTAGTATTTATACCATTGAACTCAGGAGAAAATTAGCTTCAATTTGAGTACCAGGAAGCTATACTTACAATGGCATTGGAGCTTGCAGGATTTCAGAAAACTCACAATTTCATTTTGTCAATCAAAACCGCTGAAATATTCATCTAAATTTTCAAACTTTGCAAAATTTAATCCTACTTAAAATAAAGCATACTTCTATGATATTAAAAATTCAAAATATAATGCATAACCATGAATGACCAAAATAAGGCACATCTCAAAAAACTTCAAAGCTGTAAGCCAGTCTTAGATTTTCGAATTTTTTGGAAAAAAGTTACAAAGCTTAGTATGTCTCAATAGAATAATACAACGAAAGCATGTGATGTTTTGAAAAATGAGGGGCAGACAATAATCCTCTTGGTGCATTGTCTGTCTTGAAAGTGTTTGGCGATAGGCCTTTACATCCTGCATTACTGCACCAAGCTTACTTGGAGGGGCAGGGACCGCACATGTTTTTTCCTCAAATTGCCAGTAGGATCATAATGGCTCATATTTACAAAGATGGTCAGTATAAATTTGAAGAAGAGATGCAGCATCTGGACAATAATACTTAGGGTGCATAGAATTATTAATAGTTTGGCTGGATTTGTGAGAAAGAGAACTTTAAAGTGAATGCCAACTTGATTATTTTCTGCCACAAACGACTGTGCAGTGTGCACCGAATGTATTTTAATGGTGTTGTGAAATTTAAGATGTGAAGATTAAATATCAGTATGGCTCTAACGCAAAAGCATGATCCTAAGTGTGGAATTGGCTTTCAGGATCGTAAAATACAACCTTCAGTGAAATTTGGTGGCATCTGAAAATGGCAATGTGTGAAAAATTTATGCCATATATACAGTGCAGATTATGTGTGTCACTGCAGCAAGGCTATCACACCATGAAAACCTGTCAATATTCTCACTCTCAACAGGAAATTGTTCCTTATGTACTTTATTCTTAGTAGAATTTTAATTCAGCTAAATTTGACGATATAGACTAATGATTTCAGCGATTTGGCTTGACAACATGAAATTTTTCTCAAAATCCTGCCAGCATCAAAGTTATCATAGATATAGCTTCCTGGCACGCAAATTCAGGCTAATTTTCTCTTGAGATCAATGGTATAAATATTATCATTTTATGTAGAATAATAAGCGAGATATTTAAAATGGCGATTACGCTAAAATAAATTATTTGTAAATTTTGGCTTTGGGGGACCACTTAGACTTGAAGGATCTTTCTAAAATTTTAAAAGAGTGCTTATTTTACCGTTTCGCATAAAATGAAGGGTCATGCGATAGGAATTTCAGAAATTGGTCTTTTTTCTGGCAACCCTAACTAGTAGTTTCAATTGGCATGATGTATGTGTATATTGCTACAGTAAGTGAGGAGAAATTAAATTATTAGGCACCCCTGTTGCAGTTCTAAAATTCCCCAACATCATTAGAAGAGGGTGCACTAAAAGTGAAATAACAGAAAATTGCACCACTTTGAAGACATACATCCTCCCCAGTGGTCATCAAGGGTATTTTTGGAATTGCATGGCACCACCCAAATGTTTCTAGCTCTCGGGTTGAACCCCTCAATTTCCTTGGTTCTAGGCTCCTGGACTAATACTTTCACAACTTCACAGCTCACCTACCCAGCACCTTCCTTATCGCTCAATGCTTCCCTGCACTTAATTGTCTCTAGGAAATTCTAGTAACTGATAATTCTCTGTATTGAGTGGTTTTAATTGCTCCGCTGGAGGCGGTGTATTGTAAGGGTGCCCGTATTCTTCATGTGGGTTTGTGTGTTTGTTAATCGACTCCTGCAAATACTACATTTCATATCTACCTGTCCCTTGCACTGGCAGAATCTCTTTTTCCTCCTCCGCCGTACCTGATTAAATTCTGGTAGCTATTCATGCCTGCTTTACTGCGAAATGACAACTTCGTCAATTACATGGTCTACAGTGCAGTCAATCAACAGCAGATCGATGCAAGTTATATTTTTGCACCAGGTGTCCCCACTAGTTTTACTGAACATGCTCGAAATTTGTTTGCATTTTGCATCTCAAAAACTGCTCAGCTCAACACTCCTTGCCTGAGTGTGCCTATTGGCTAACATTGGAGGTCTGGAAGTCCGTGAGTTTGGACGAATAACCAGGTTAGCTGTAGTTCTGATTCCCACAACCAGGGACGCTCACACCAGTTAAATTTGCTGACTTGCCATGAATAAGCAGTGGAGCACCAATGGAGTCAATTGCGTTTGGGCCTACTGCAATTACACAAGTACGAGTTTCTGCAAGAGGACAGTGAAACGTAGCAAATGTAGCTCATCTGATTGGTTGAGGCATTGAATTACATGACAAAAATCTAATTTAAACACCATGAAAACATATTACAAAGCCTGTGACGTATCTCACTGGTTTCTGGAATGCATTCAATGGACATTGGACAGTGACTGTTAGCATTTATAAACTGCTAATCTGATCATCTGATCAAACTCAGCTGGTCACCGAAGCAGAATAAGACGTTTCTCACATCATCCCAAGTCATACCATGACAAAATGGCCGATAACCTTTGCTAATTCATGAATACTTAATTAACTGACCCAGTTTTGGCTCAGCCAATCAGGGACTGCTACATCACAGTTTGAAATTGTTGCTTCTGTTTCACACTGTTACAAATTGAGAAATTGTGTATTGTTGAAAGGTGCTATCACAGTTCCGAAAATTCCATTGAATTATGTATTTTCACAGTTCTGAAATGAAACTGTTTGAAAGTTTGCTTGTTTTAGACTGTTTTTCTCAGTTGCCAGTAATCCTCTAATTGTCCATAATCGGACTAAATCTGCCTGCAAAATGCTTATGACCTAAATAAGCAGCCAATCACAGAAGAGCTTGGAAATAGCAGAAAACCCTGTCCATTTTAGCAGGGCTTGCGTGGGAAGAATGGTTTCTCATTGCTTTCTACGTTCAATCTATGGATTTGGTGGACATTTGACTGCTCATAGACCAATCAGGCAAGCTTAAAATGATACATGGACAATGAGAAAACTTGCCAAGGAAACTCATACTAATTGAATTTGCAGTAAGCAATTAATAACGCTCAATTGCAAGTGTTATATGTTGACCATAATTTGCTTCCTTTATAAATTCTGTGTTTTTTCTTGGTCTTTTTCCATCAGTTGTGACATTTACTCGCGGGAATTTAATACATTAAATTTTCTTCTCTCCAAGACAATCACTGACATTTAAGCCTTAACAAACTACTTTGGTGTAAAATTGTGCAGTAATGGAAATTGTGGAACTGCAATTTTAAGTGGACAGCGGAGCACGTGCTCTTCGAGCGCCCATTCTATTCTTAAGTTTTAGGGATGAACAAACTACAAATAGCCCAGAACAGTACAGTCCGGTTGATAAATAAACTAGGTAAATACGAAAACGTCTCTAAACACAGGTGCGACCTCCATTGGCTTCCAATCCCTGCACGTATCGAACACAATATCCTAACTCTAACCTGGAAAGTGCTGAATGGGCAAGCTCCAATGTACCTCGAAGAACTGCTTATACTCTTAGACAAAATGGTCATAATCTCCGCAACTGCTTGATCTTGTCCATTCCAGATGTTAAAAACTACAACACTCTTGCGGACAGAGCATTTTTTAGATCGGCTCCAAAACTCTGGAATAGCCTCCCGGACGATATGAGGAAACATGAAAAACTGGAAAACTTTAAGCGACATCTGAAGACTCATTTATTCAGAAAATACTATAAATAATCTTTTGGATTGATTGATTTATGGTCAATAAATCAATCAGTCAATCAATCAATCTTTTGGATACAGCGCTGGAGGGCAATATAATTGATTATACCACACCTATGAGCCAGCAGCCAATCAGAAGCCTGTATTTGGCTGGTATATTTCATATATTCTTTGTTGTTCACTTATACGCCCATGGGAGTATATAGAATATATAAGCCTCATTGTTTAACAAAGCTCAAAACACAAACAGCAAAACTGTACCAAACAGTGAATTACTAACAAAAATTAAACAAAAGTATTATAAAACAAAACGCCTGAGACAAATCCCTAAATCCTTAAATTTAACCCCCTTCAGATTTTAATGTCAAGAACACAACTAATAAGGATAAGGAGTCAACCATATTGGATCTCTAGGAGGAGGAGGAGGCTTTGATTTTTTTAAAAATTTTTTTATAGATAATTTCTTGTCCAGTTTAGGTGAAATAAATAATTCCTATAGAGTCGTCTTGAATATATAAAATAATTGCTGGTGGTGGAGGTATTTCTTAACATGGTTTTGTTTAATTCAAAAAGAAATATTTTAGGACATCATTCACTAAAAATAAACAGGCCTAATTACTGCTGCTGTTATCATGAAATAAATGATTTCCTGTCAATTGGAAAATTAAAATTCCCAGCACCCCCCCCCTTATATCTTATTCTTCAGATTTTTTAACTTTTATTCCACAATTTTTTCGTTTTCCTGCTTTTTTCCCTGTTAAATCTGTTTTTTAAATTCTTCCTCCCCTAAATTTTCAAGAAAATCTTTTGTTCCAAACTTTTTTTTTTACAACTCCCTCTCCCCCCCCCCCCTTCCAAATTTTGTTTTCTGATTTTTTCTCAAAAATCCCCTCCCCCCCAAAATTGCAAATTGTATAACCCAATTTTTTTTTTAGAATTTTTTTGTACCTTGTTTTTTTTGGTCAAATTAATTTTCTTTCCAAACATCCCCCCCCCCACATTTTCCGAGGGGGGGGGATTTTTTTTTCCACTTTTAAAAATTCAAACTGCTTCTTTTTAAATTTCCAATCCAAACATTTTTTGTTATAATTTTGCAACTAATTAGCTTATTACAAACTATTGTCTTTAAAATCAATCTTTTGGATCCAGGCAGCACAGTCTTCAAGCTTTGGTGTTTACACATGTATGTTATTTGAGCATATATATTAAAGGTAGTAATTGGGAGATATCCCTGTATTTCAAGTAACTTACACAATGTCAAGGTCCACTGTATTAAAATCAGTTGTTTTCTAAATTTATAATCAAATTCTAAAAATGTTAGGGATATCTCTGTAGCTTTTTAGTGCGTGATTGAAAATTTCAAATACCTTTCAGATGCCTTGTATATCCAAGAAAATGATCAGAATAATGTATAAATTTCATATCATATAATTGTCAACTGTGATTCCATTTGGATTTTTTTTTCTTCAACTGATACTTTCATGTGATTAGATTAATCCCACTTGGCAAATTGTTTGTAGCAGTTTTCTTCCTCTTTCCGTAAATCCTTCTTGTTTCATTACCTTTTTAAAATCTCTGTGTTTTGTTTTATTTTGTTTTGTTTATGGTATAAGTTAGTTATATCCCTTGTTTTCGTGAATATGTGATAATCCTCAGCTACGCCTCGGATATATCACATATTCACTCAAACGCGGGATATAACTGGCACATCTAGCGCTATGCAAATAAACTATTATTATTATTATTATTATTATGATCTCCTCCCCCCCCCTCATCTGCATCACTGATTCTGGATTGGATGATTTTTCCAGACACAAATAATATGAAGTAATTGACCTACTGTGGCAGCACTGAATACAATGACATGCGCCCACGCCATCTGTTATTCATATTTATATTCACACCGGTTGGTTTTTCACCTCTCTCTCTTCTCTTGTCTTCCCACCTTCTACATAAATATACATTATACCCACTATAGAAATAAAATATTCAGATTCATGAACGAAGGAATACGAAATAGGATTAATAAAGCATTTATTTAATCATCTTAGGCAGAGTTACAATAATATAGTCTTTACTACATTCAATGATAAAAAAAAAACAAAATAGCTTGATTGTCAAATCAAACAGGAACGTTTAATAATATTGTTGCACATACACAAATATGAGAGCAGTTCCTTTGTTTTAGAACATTCTTGCACAACTATAGCAGCAGATCGTTTATGTAAAGTGCATATTGCACAATTATGGCAGCAGAACCATCTTATTAAGAGCATATTGCACAACTATGGAAGCAGAATCTTACATCTTGCACAACTGTGGTGGCAGATCCTTTTTATTTTGAACCTATATTGTCTGGTGGACAACACAAATATGACAGGAAAAGCGAATGGAGCCAATGAAAACTGAAATATCAAGATGGCCACCATAATGGCATTGTTATTAACATCAAGAGTTCTTTGAATCACTCGGAGCCCAAGTGAAAGTATCATTACTAGAGTGTATAGAATAAATCTGGCTTCAATGAGTCGATCAGTGCCTCTTTGCTTCCTTCGAGAAGCCTTACGAGTCTCTCTCATATGTTTGGAAAGAGAAATATTGACAACAGCCATTGCAACACACATTAGGCTGTGTACAACCAAAACTGATGACCATTCAATCCAATTCAATTTCATCATGCACAGGGGACTAGGCGATTGGTTATTGCCTATTTTTTGTGTCAAGCCAATGGCACTGGCCATAACAGATGTAATCAAGAGAAGGTATTGTTTATTGCATTTTTTACTTGCTTTAAAGGATCTCATTGTCCTGTATGTTTCAAAATAATGGAGCATTGAGAGAAAAGGATAATACAAACCAAGCACAAATAAACCCTTTGCAATCATTGCACACTTCTCCTGCCCATTAAAGCCAATCACCAGCATTTCTGAGTTGGTAATTTGTTCTTGTTGAAAATGGAAAATAATCAAAATAGCTGTAATGAGTAGGCCTGATAAACTACTGTGAAATATCAGGTTGAAGTATGAGATTTTCATTAAATGATATGAATGTTCCATGGCTAAGAAGTTCATCAGAATGATCACTAAGAGGAAAGGGAGAGTTATCCATGCTTTTCTGGGATAATCAAATGGACAAAGATCTTGCAGCTCAGCAAAAGCCATAAGTGAACAAAGTTTAATCTTAATTCCTCTTTTTAAACAGCAAAAATGCAAGTTGTTTGTTGAGAACTGAGACAACTTGACATCGAGAAAATCCTTTGAAACACTCTGAAGCCTTGGACTGCTGAAATGTAAGTCTTCAAGATTGTCTATTCCATGATAAAGTTCTGATTTGACATGCATTATTCGTGTATTTGTAAGGTCAATAGATTTTAACTTGGACAGTCTGCAAAAAGTACAGCCGTCCACTTGATATAATATTGTATTCTTCAGTGATAAATGCGTTAATTTAATCAAATCTGAAAAGGAATCTTCAGTGATTCTTGTAATGGTTGTTTTATCCAGGTTCAAGTACTTCAATTCTTTAAAATGTCCAAGACGTGAAGAAAAGCTCCTCAAGGGGTTATGACCAATAATCAGCTTGACCAATTTTGGTATCTTGAGATTTTTTATCTGTGCCATATCTGATATATTGGAGTGTGAAATATCAAGAAACCAAGCATTGTGTATTTCAACTGATGTAATTGAATGCTTTGATGTCAGTCTTAGTACAGCTATAGATGATCCTTTGTCCTCCAAAGCTACTGGGTTTATGCAATATATTGCCCTTCCCAAACATGTGCACTGGTCGGGGCACTTTCTTTCACAAACTGCTTCATCGTCACCAGACAAAGGACAATGCAACACCCCATCACATACCTCTGCTGGGTGCACACACATTTTCTCCTTGGTACAACGAAGCATTCTACTGCATGTCCATGACGTACAGTTTGATTCATCATCTCCCATGGGACAATCTGGAATTCCATTGCAAACCAGTCTGAATGGGATGCACCACAGTTCATCCTGACATGGAAACTTGTCTTTACAAAAGAAATTATCGCAATTCCCGTAGGTCTCACAATTTTGAAACTGCCATGCTTCACTGCATGGTATAGTATTGCCATAAAAGTCCTTGTCTTGAACACAATCATACACTTTTGGATAACAGATTGATGAACCAAATGGACAAATATATTTTGTGTAATCAATGTTTGTATAGTTGAAATATTCACTTGTATAAATTCTTTCTGCACAAGTCTCATTGCATTGCTGGTAGAGCATTGCGTTCAGAGCATTAGAGTCAGTTTTAATACATAACTGCTCTTGCTTTTTGATCACTAACGGACTCCACACTATATTATATTGTGACCGGTCAGGACATTCTTCTTCATCTTCACCGAATTCACAGTCTTCAATGAGATCACACAGTCTTGAAATTGGGATGCATGATCCGTCCATGCAAGGAAAGTAGAGGTTGTCATCTGGGGTGTATAAGCATGGGTTAGTGCAGTTCACCTCATCACTACTATCAATGCAATGTGGTTTTGAATCACAGAAATAGGTCTCTGGAATACATTCACCATTATTACAAGGTCTGAAGCCATCTTCACAAGATTTTTTTATTGGTAAGGGTTCCTTCATGCACACTATTCCAGTCTGTTGGGCCACATCCATGTCTATTGGCAAGTTTAATATAGTTCTAACTATTTCTTTACTTATCTCCGAAATACTTTGAGTAGGTGTGAATACAAACATTGCTCCATGATATGAAAGGTAAATTATATAATTAGACCCAAGGTATGACACGGCAGAGTGCAAAAACCATTCTATTTCTTTTAGACTGATATCTCTCAATGAACTGAAACCACCAACTTTTTGGCAGGCTAAGTCTATATCCTTTTTCTTAATTCGTTTTTTCTTAATGTACTCTACTCTGATACATTTTTGATACCCCCATATCCATCCAGTGTCACAGTAGTATTCCTTATTGATTCCTTTACAGTCTTCCATATTATCATGTTGGGGCCTTTTAGGTGTGTACTGACAAAGAAAAGAAACATTAACAAACTGCTTGTTGCAATCTATGTAAGTCCAAGTTCTTGTTGAGGGTATGACTGCCAAACACAGATTGTTGTTATTGTCTGTCTTTCTTTGGCGTATTGCAGACAGCAGATATTGGTACTCTTCATCATTGGTCCTGGTAGAATTTTTCATGGAGTACCTGTGTGATGCATTCAGTGCTAATTCAGCCATTCTGTGGGGCACATGCAACCTGTTGAATCCCCTTTGACTTTGCTGCTTTGACTGAAAATAAAGTCCTTAATACATTACTACTGTTAAATAATTTGGTCTGACATTTCTGTAAAATAATTTCAAGTTAAACAAAGCTCCCAAATTACCCCTCCCCCCACAGCCCTGTACCAAGCTTAGGCCAGATACAATTTTTGTTTAGCTTCTCAGATCTTCTTTAGGCACTTTTTCCAGGGTTGCTCGGAAGGACAGGAAAAGCGTTTGAGCTCAGGTTACATATTCTACGTTAAAGTGTTTGTGGCCTTAGAAAATTTTTTTCAATTTTGTGGAAGCAGATCGCTTCCAACAGAAGCAAGGGGGGGAAAGAAATCCCCCCCCCTGAAATTTTGCTGATTAATGCGATGAACAAAAACTTTCAAAAATGGAAGATTTTTTTTATTAAAACAACTAAACAATGAAAGCAATAAATCTACCCCCCATGAAATTCCACAACTAAACAGGGGAGAAAGAAATCCCCCCCCCCCTTGAAATTTTCCAACTAAATAGGGGGAACAAGAGACCCTTCCCTGAAATTATTCTGTCAGAAGTCCTCTGTTTACCTATTTTGCTCTCTTTTCTCCTCTTCACCCCAAATCTCCTTACAACTCCCTTTGACTCCTCACAACAACCTTAGCCCACATTGAGAACTCGATTTTGACAGCTACTGATGTAACTGCAATTAGTTTAATAAAGTTTTGTAAAATAGAAAGTAAATCAAACACAATGAATTTAAATAGGAGTTGTTTAGATATGATTTTAATGTAATTTTAAAAGGTGGTTTCAAGTAGGTGAAAGTAGGAAGTGATTCAGAGGTAGTCAAAAGGTGTGAAAGGGTAAAGTAGTGGCTGATTCTTCCTTCCTGCTAGGGTAATCATACTTTATTTTGGGTTGTACTGTATAAGGGACCATCACCAGACCTAGAGTTGACCTTGATAACATTCAAAAGGAATTCCATATGTATGAGCGAGACTGTTATTGCAATATGACAAGTTATACTGATATCGAGTAAACACATTTAGTATTTCTGAAAATCACTGACAGTTTTTGGCTTGCTGAATGCTTAAAAAGCTGTACAAGCGGTCATTTAATGTGTCTGTAAGTGACTGCGGCAGTGCTGAGGAGGAGGTGCACATGGAAGAATAATGCACGGCTGGGGGGGGGGATGGGGGAAATATGCTTCGTTGCCTCAGGGGGGGATAGAAGCCCCTGTCTCAGACCATTGAATAAAACGAATAAAATAAATTTGTTCCTGGTAGGTGGTAGGGCAGTCTGGAGGTAGTTTATTGTTATCTACGAAGGCAGGACGCTGTGGTCAGTGTATTTTTCACTTCTTAGGGATAGAACAGGTATTTTTGGCCAGTCCCTCTGACCACTCTTCTGAGCCTAGGAAAAACAAACTGTCATCATTATCCGGTTTTTTGCAGAACAATACACGAAGATAAAATACCCTATAGATCTATAGACTGCCTGGATAAAATATATCCCAATAAGTAGCCCAATAAGGTGCTGCAGAGACATAAAACTCAAGCACACATACACTAACTTCCAAAACTTTGAATACACCCAGAAAAGTGATGTTTCCTTTAAAAATACTTCATTTTGAATGCAATTTGTTTTTCATACGTACAGCAATATCAGATTTTACTTTAAGTCATAACGTGTCTTTGTTTTGTGACTTTTTAAAGTAATTTGGTAAAAATTGAAATAAATTTCTCAAAATCCGAGATTATGCTGTTTTATGAAAAGTTGTTGCAGCCCAGTTATCTTCTAGATTTACGAAATTTAATCATTTTTAGCGTTTCCACAGTTGTAACTTACAAATACATGTATGATCTTAACAGTAATTTAAAACCACACAAAGACTGTTTGAAAATTCGACTTCGACCACTCAAAAATACAAGTTTTGGATAATTTTGGATCACATTGAAGTATTATAATGAGACCAAACGGGTATGGTGGTGCTTTGAGATGTACTCCATAAGTGGAAGATACATCCTGAGTCCTCTGTACCCAGCACTCATGGGTACAGAGGACTCAGGATATCTTCACAAGTGGGAGTACATCTCAAAATACCACCATACTACCATTTGCTGTTATTTATATCCCATTTTGTAACTCAAAAGAAAGCTGAACTTCACTGAGGTGATCAATACTAAACAGTGGCCTCAGCCAATCAGAGCACAGATAACAGCTCAACTGATGTTGTCACAATGTTGTGACGTCACCATAGACATGCCATCACAATGGTAAACAATGCAATGATATCATCGACCATGATCAAACCATTGAGACAGAAAACCATTGAGTATACATCGCAATACCACATGGGATACATCCACTGCTTTTTCAGATTCTATTGCAAGCATTATGGGGTATTATCATAGACTGTCTCTTCTCAAGTGAAAATTATTTTACTTGAGCCGTTTCAACATCGTCTTGATCTCAAAAATAGCCAAAATTGGCATTTTTGTATATGTTTCAAACAGCTATTTTTGGGTCTAAAACTACTGTTAAAATCATATCAAACCACTGGAAACAGGTTAATAATGATTGATGTTCATAAAGCTTGAACATCACTGTGTTTGTACAGCTTTTTACCGAAAAGCGTAATATTAGATATCAAGAAAATTATTTTAATTCGTACCAAAATCACCTAAAACAATGAAATTAGGACACCTTATAGCCTTAATCTTAGTTTCCAAATTGTTTGGTGAAAGTATATAATAAAAATTTGGTTGAGGATGAAGTATTTTTTCAGAAAAACCTCACCTTTTCTGCTGTATTCAAACTTTTGAAGGGTAGGGTAGTGTACAATTAATCTTCAGCCTGTGAAGACTACACGCATGCACCCTAAGGAATCACCATACCGCCACAAGAGACGGTTTCATGTCCATAGAAGGAATACACCTACCAGATACATTACTGAAGATGATCGCAGAAGTGTCACAGCATTAATTCGGCCATCATAGTCAACAGGTATTCTTTTATCTTCAACCAAATACCAATTATTGTCTATAGCTGAGCGCATGACATCTGTCCACATATCTCTGTCCCTCACCACCAAAAGGTGGGCACCTTGCTTCCTGCAAACTTGTTCTGATTCCAACCATGATCCAGTAAAGTTGGTATGAATGTCAAAGCAGTCCATTTCATAGAAATATCTATTGTACTTGATGCAATCTGTATTTACAATTTCATCATTTCGTGAAAAAAGGTAGGAAGATAACGACCGGGTTTCAAAATTCGCATTAACAATAATCCACATTGACAGTGCGTCCTCACTTTGGGTGGATGCATTAACCATTATTGAGAGGAACTGGCCGTAACTCCGCCAAACAAAAGGCATCTGTTGCTCCCGAAACTCATACAAGTGAAAAATGTCAGAATTATATATTTTGTCCAAAATTGTACATTCCAGTATTATTCCAGATGATGTGGATATTGCTTTTTGAGGTTTTTCTAAGTACATTGCCACTATAAATTCATTGGCATATTCCTTCATACTTTTCCATTGACTAAGGAAGGACACATCAAATGCAAATACCCCAGTGCTAACTTTAAGAGAGAACATGAAACAAGGCCCATCAAATTGTTGCTTATTTTGTACGGTCTTCAAAGGCAAAAGATTAATTGTCTGACAATCACTGCCTTTTGCTTTAGGTACTTCAACAGAAACTGCAATGATATGGTTCACCAGGCAATTGTAATCAATTTCAAATTTTTGGAGCCTGGATTCAAACTCTTTACTCTGATATTCCATTATTTTGATGCCTCCATTTGATTCAGCATTAACTAGTTTTGAAGAGTTAAGATGTGCAGCTTTGAATGCACAGGGAACTTTGGATTTTTCTTCAAATCTTAGCGAAACCGAAAATTTTATGGTGTTGGAGACCAGTGATAGCATTTGCAATTTACACGTCTGATTACCATCCGTAAGTATGTTAGATACTAGTTGCACAACCATGCAATCCGATTCAACTACAAACAATGCATCACCTTCTTCTGTACATCCCAAACGAGAGATTGGCCAAACAAATGCTCGATACATATCGAACAGAAGAGGTGTTGCTGAGCAGATATTACAAGGATTGGTTATTATACGGCACTTTTTATCGGTCTGTTTTGGAAAAAGCAGTGAGCCTTTTGCCATAATTGAGCCATAGCTGTAAATTATAACATATGTGATATACCTTAATGCGCTGAAAGGTTTATTGGTGTAAAGAATCATCTGTGGTCTAGAACACAACGGTCCGATTCTAAATGCTGGATCTTCAGAAGTTACGTAATCCGCAATCACTAGACCATGGAACTGGCAAATATATCCCTGGGGAATATCTGCATAACGTTCTGGCTGAATTTGGTACCGCATCTTGTGGTCTGACTCCGAATAAATTCTTAGTTTATCATAAATAAGATATGAGGCATTTCTTAAATCCCATGTTATAATATTATCACTATTTTCCTTAAGATCAATATCTTGAAATGTAACTAATGGGTCAATTCCCGAAAAAGAAATGTTTAAACGTCGCAGGGTATCCAACTCAGAATCCTGTTCAAATACAATGTACAACTGAAATGAACTGGCTGTAATATGTCCCAATTCATTCTCTTTACAGTAAGCATCTATTCTTTCTGACCTATGAGTCGGTCCATCATAAAAAGATAGCCATTTGGAGCAACTGAAAGTCACACGTACATGAGTTCCAATGACAGTTCTGAGTAAAATGTGGTATTCAGTAATTTGTGAATGAGCCCTAAAGACAAAGGGCATGAGTTGAAAATATTTGATTGAATTGGGTTGTATAGTTTCTATTTTGGCAATTGTGTTGTAGCTGACTGTTACATCCACTTTAATTGTTTGTACAGCTATTCTTATATCCTCATTGACTGACTTGTTAAAATGCACTATAACCTTCTCTTGAGAAGAAGAATCATCACCACCTTGGCTAAGTGTGGTTATTGTGTTGTAGCTGATAGTTGCATTACACTCAGTGACCTCGAAATTAAATTTTAGTTTTGTTACCATGATAAATTTAAGAATTTTGAGCTGAACCAAGCTCTGTGAATTATTAGTTATTACGCTAGTTGACAGCTGGTTGATATAGAAATGAATGCCGCTGTGCCTTTCAGTCAGATTTTTGTCTATAACTGACAGTGTGAAGTAATCTTTAGTAAATGGATCTCCATTAGGGAAATAGTGAACTGTCAAATTAATACACCAACTTTCTGGAACTTGTAACGTCCATGTACAATTCATAATTCTGTCAGTAGTTTTTTCCACTGATCCACACAGCCCTTTCAATATGCCTTCACAATTATTGAAACTTGTTCGGTAACATCTGTTCCATATTCTATTGTATGTGTTTATTACATTCTGTAAGCTTTCTGTTACAGTAAATTTGGAATTTTTATGCATATTAGAAAAAATACTGTTGGTCATATAGTCCTTCCAATTATTTGGTAAACTGAAGCAGTGAAATATACTTGCATAAACAATAAGATGAAATATAATGGTAAAGTTAATCATAACATGCTTCATCATCATGCTGCTGTGCATAAGAACTGAGCAATGTGCCTGTTTGCAAAACTTTTGTCTTAAGTTGGCTGGATACTCACTAAAATACATCATTCATGTTGCACACATTCATGCGCAGCCACGCTATCCTTATAATGCCACGTCACTGCTGAGTCTCTTTCAGCATCTTTTGCGGCTGCCAATCTTTTGCTTTTAATCAAGCTTTAGCTCCGCTTCTACTGGAGCAGGAGCCTTCTTGTTTACTGCAATTTCAATAAGTATGAGTTTCGGCAATAGCATAGTAAAACGTAGCAAATATAGTTCATCTGATTGGTTTAGGGACTGAATTACATGGAACAAAACTAATTTTAATAGCATAAAAACGTATTTGAATTGCAGCTGACATGTCTGGTAATATCAGTTACTGCCTGCATTTTCGTGTTAATCTGATTTAAGTTGTCAAACTGAGCTTCTCATTGAAGCATACCATTCACATTCCATTGCTTGCTACGTTCAATTAATTGATTCAGGGGACGTTTTACTGCCCAGGGTCCAATCAGGTTAGCTGATAATGCTACGTACATAGCCAGCCAACTAGCCAGAGAAACTCATACTTATAGAATCTGCAGAAAAGAATTACACGTTCAATGAAGAATGTCAACTCCACAGAGTTTCAGCTTTCTACTCTTGATAGAAAATTTTACAAGATAATTTTTGGAAAGAAAAATTTAACAGTAAGAATAATTTATACATGATTCTTATCAACTTCTTTTTCAAGCAACTTTTAAATTGGCAGACAAAATAGCCTAAATACAATGAGGATATATATATATATATATATATATATATATGCTTGAAATGCACTATTGAACCCACATATGACATATACCCGCTACACTGGGACATATGAAGTAGAAAAGGTAAAATAATTTACATCTTGTTTTTAGTGGTGCTTGCTGGAGGTAAGTTAAGAAACATTATTTCACCTTTTTCATTGAAATTTACCATACAGACTCAGGATAATTTTATCTTGCTTTCATTAACTTTTGGTACATATACATGTAAATGATATAATTCACTATTTACTTACAGATGATTTCATAGTAATAGAGTTTTATCAAATAACAAAATATTTAGCAAAATTTCTGGTCTGACATCAGAAAATCCTGCCAGGTGATTGCTGAAGTTGCCCACTGCGTGTCACTTTTTTCATCTGCTTCAAGCGGGTGATGTTTGCTGGAAAACTGATGTCATAATTTTGACCAATAGTATACTGCAAAGGCCAACTTGGTGTTGAGGCATTTGTTCACACACGTCAAACCGCAATCCACATGAACTCTTTCATTTCTTCATGAACATGATGAACTATTGTATTTCACACTCCTGTGTACAATTGTTGAATGTTTCAATTGATATTAAGTCAGTTTCAAGCTGACTCTGAATGGCTTCACATCTATTTACATTAAATTACCATGCCTTGACCAAAAGCATTGTCTATGGCATCAGTAAGGGACTATTTAGAATTTATGACTGGGTTGAGGGGGACGTGGGAGTTTTACCTGCTACATGCTTCAAGGGGGGGGGGCAGTACTGATTTTTACCTTTTTCCAGAATCTATGTGCCTTGCAGGCTAAATAGAATTCATTGCTTGGGGGGAATGGGAGTTTTGCCCGACGGTACACCGATTTTTCACACATGTATCAAGGGGGGAACTTATTACTCACAACATGCTAAAGGGGGGGTTACGAAATTTTGATAAAAGACAGAAGGGACGTACTACAAATCCAGAATATATGAGAGGTACAAATAAGCATCAAACCAAAGGGGGGTATAAATTTACAACAGAAAGCTCAAACAAAACTCCCAACTCCCCCTCCCCCCCTCTCCTGAATCATAAATTCTGAATGGTTCCTCAGGACAGGATAGTGGCCCAATGATGAGAGAACATCACAGTGAGAATCAGATCAGGGACCCTGCGATTGGTAGCCCATTGTCCTGCCATCTGAGCTGAGCCCCTCTGAGAAAATGTTACATTCACAATTATGCACGTTTATTTTCTGCATAAACAGTCATGGATCACCTAATCCCAATTGTCTGAATGCACAGTGTTGGACATGCAGAATGTGCATACTGAAAATGCGTGAAACACAAACTAAAACTCTCACCTGAAACTACTGAACTCAGACCCTGTTGGGAGATCAATGGCTTAGAATGACATGGTCACCCATGTAAAACGATATGTCACTTTTCAGGAGAGAGAGGCGTCATACCTTCTCTCGACCAATGAAAATTGCAAGAAAAATGATGTATTTTCCACCTCAAATGTCTACAAATATGAAATCATCTGTAACTGTTAACTTAACTAAAATGTTCCTTTTTTGCCCGAATTTCAAATGTCTTGCTGCAGTGACACTCTGTCAAATTTAAAGTTTTTAGTCAACTTATATGATTGAGTAAGATGGCTGCACAATTCCTGTCATAAGTTATTATTTTAAGCTATGATTATCTGTCTATTGTCATTTTTTTTATTCTATCAGTGTCTACAATAAGAAATCATCTGTAATTTTAATAAAAGTTCTTTGAAAGTTAAATTTTGAATGTGTATGAGATGGCATGAGCTTTTAAACTCTGTGGAATGGGGGTTTTTTCTGGACTCCTTCAATGACCTCATGCAAAGAACATCAGAAAAAACTTTCTTGGAAAAAGCCTTGTATTTGTAAGACATTGGGAAAAAAACCAATTTTCATGTTTAAATCCTACATGTAGCTCCAATGCAAGGCAAGGAGAGCCTATTCCAAAGGTCAGCTGATAATGAAAATAATGATAGCTCCGCACTCACAAGGTCCAGGCACCAAAAATTAGCAAAATAAATCTTCTATATTTTGAGTATATAACAATTATATTACTTCTGTTAATTTCTGCACTTTTAAAAATTGACATTTATTTTGGTGACATTCAAAATGAAGAAAAATTTATTAATAAGGAGAAGAAATTTTGAAGGTCACATGTCCGAGGGAGCATTAATTTAAATTGAATTTATTTAATCCAACATAAAAATCATATTAGTGGAGTTAATTTCTGTGCTTAAACTGAAATTTATTTTGGTGACATTTACTATGAAAATTATGAAATAATTCCTTTTCCTCATTAATGTTCACATTAGTGTGCACATTACCATGCTACTTTCTTTTAAGTAAAAGTTATGTGCCGATCTGCCTCAGATGGTAATTTCTTGATTTGGTTATGAGGACATTAAATTAAAGCAAGGATGGCCTAGGCAGGATATTATTACAAGGAAATGTCATGGTGAGTAATGAGTAGAATTTTTTGTTTTTGTAATCGGATTAAATTGGAGGATAATTTTTTGTTTATGGTCATCAATGTCTGTAAAGCGAACTTTTATGTACTCAGATGAATGAGCCACTTTAAATCTTGCCTCCACAGGTTTGCCTATTTCACTTCAAATAGCTAGTCAAATCATGAATGCAACAAAGAAAGAATAAATCGCACACAGAAAATATAACTTTATTGGCGTTGCAATCACTATTAGAATTTATTATATATATTACCAAGATACAGGAAAATGTTGTCCCATGACAAGATATATTCTCAAGTAGGCCTATGTAAATGTTCAGCTTAAATTGAAATATTTGAATTAGCAACATTCAAGCTAATTGTGGTGACACATATTTTTCAATTTTAATTTAATCACAATTATTAATTCTTATACTATACATACCATGCAAATTCAAACTATGTATCTATGGTACTTTAAAGACACTATTTAGATTTCAAAAAAAGCTTACATAAATGCAGAGTCCAGATAATTGAAAGATTCACAAAGATTAAGATTCCATATAACAATAGGCTGAGCGAGATACAATTTGAGCATGATACAAATATAGTCTTTGAATTAAAAATTGATGTATTGTTGCACCAAATATATGGAGTTCATAAGTAAAATGGATTATTTTTCATTGCAGGTTGAATGCTGAATATCAATATCAAAAGGACACTTTTGGCAAATGCAGAGATGTCACAGCCCATTGTGCAGGGCTTTAGATTCTAGTCAAGAGTCGGAGTCGTGCAGTTGGAGGTTTTTGGGTGGAGTTGTAGTCGGAGTTGGTGTCAGATTTCCAGGTGGAGTCATAGTCGGATTTGAAAATCAAATAGGGGACTCATGACTCAATATAATTTACAAAAACACATTTGGGTCATTCTCAAATTTCGGGACAATTTGCGTCACTCCAGTTCCCTGACATTAATTTGATTGCAGTTGATATCTGAAGCATCACTGCACATCTGTTATTCATATTTCTATTTAGAACCACTGCATTTTGAACTAAAAGTCATTTATTAGACCCTTTTTTGGTACATTGTGTCCAGTAATCCGTGCCAAATCAGTGATTTTTCCCTGTCACTGGACCTGACATGACAAAATCAAGTGTTCATTTCCTCCTAAAGTACCATCATTTCCAAAGTTTCTATGCACGATTCATGAGAATACAGACTTGAATTAATATATATATATATATATATATATACATCATATTTAACTTTTTTCTTGTTTCATTTCATTGAATTAATTAATGTAAAAGACGTGTCACTAGTTTATGTTAATTTTTTTGTCCCCTCCGTTACCAGGCATAGCTCGGCTCGCTGCTGTTTGTAATGAGCAATGTCGTAGGATGCACATGCACCAAACTACCACAGCTTTGCAGATGTTCATTAAACAGGTATTCAACAAGTTTTAAAAGGCATTATTTTCATTGGAACATTTTTTGGTCCAACTGAAATGTCCCTTCCATTACCTCCAATTCCGAGCTTACCAGTGATACCTTTTCAAAGACATTTTATGTATGTATTGTTGAGGGTGACAGGATTCAAGTGAATGCAATCAAATCTTTTTTGTCTCCCAAATAGAAACCACTATTAAGAGAAAACCAAACCGTTCCTGTCCACTCCATTACCATTCCTGTCCATTCCGTTACCACAAAAAATCGATATTTAATAAAAAATACGATTGATCTGAGATGAAGTACTTCTGAAAATAAGACTAACATATTTTTTATATTTTTTTTCTATCTTTAAATTGCTCAAAATGCAAGTTTTTTTGCATCAAAAATCCCCTCTGTTACGACATTTTCCAGGGCATTTTGTCCCGAAATTTGAGAATGGCCCATTTGCAAAAATGCTAAATATATCCCTAGTTTTACATAAAACTATTTAAACAAGTTTTCATGTGCCAAATCCTGTAAAAACTCTGTCTGTAGAATTAATTTCTCGCCCCTGTTAACCACATAATATTTGTGTGCAATAATTCCAATAAGCGGAGTGGGGAGTTGGAGTCATAATTCAGGAGACCTAAGGAGTCGGTGTCGCTTTTCTAAAAGCCGAAGGAGTGTGGAGCTGGGAGTCACTTCACTTATTACCCATCTCCGAAGCCCTATCACTGTTTCCACATCATGGTCTAGCGGCGTCATTCTGGAAATAATAATATAAATTTTTACTGATATTTTACATGACACATCATCAGATTAAATTGCATAAATCATAAAAATTCACTTCTTCAAATACACTTGTGTGGGTATTGTTATTATAATCACATTTGACTTGATAGAAAATGGTGTATATAAATATTTTACATGTACCTAGCACCTATTTAGACCATTGGCAATGGTGTTTTAAATCTATTTCATGTGTAAACCTTCATGTATATGCAAGCAATTCAAATTGTTTGAGCGCAAGGATCTGCTGATAAAATAGAATTCCTCTAATCACACAAAATTCAGAAGTTGGTCTTCGTTTATCTACAATTCATATACAATTTACATCATTCCATATTATAAAACACACATGTGTGAAAATATGCTTATGGAACAATTTAGGCATGCCTGACACAGTTAACATGTTAGGCTTCCTTTGGGAAATTTTTAATGTATATAAATTATGCAGTTGAGTCACAATGGTGCCACCTGATCACATGCCGCCTCAAAGCCCTCTACAAAATCAGTTAAACATTATGATTTTCTAAACCTGAAATATATCTCATCCTATTAAAATCGGTTGAGGTATATCAAAAAATCATAGGAGTGCAGCTGATACTACAATAATTACACAGTATCATAATTTTGAATTAAAATAGACTACATTTCCTTAATATTGCAATAATTTTATTTGTAGGAAATATGGAAAAAATGATGGAATCTGAAGTGGGTTGTTCTGTTACAGTGTATGAAAATAACTAAGTGACAGTGGCGTAGCCAGCAGGGAGGGGGTAGGGGGGCCAGTTGTATATCTCAACAGAATGGATGTAATTCTTCAGCATTCGTTATTCTGAGTTTTCCCACCCCCCCCCCCCCCTGAAATTTATGGTCCTGGATTTTCCTAATTTTAAAAAGAAATTCTTGATATTTCTTTTCACGGTTTATATATATATATCTTCCTTAAGTCTTTATTGAATTACCTCTGCTTCTTGATTTAGACATTTCGGTATATCCTTTCAACATTTATTTCCCTGGATGTTAGATCTAAGCTTCCTATTTTTGCAAAGAAAAGCTTAATTTTTTCAGTTTTTCAGTTATATTTCCATAAATTTCTCTTTTTTTTCAAGCAATTTCTTGAGCTCTTTTACAGATGATTTCATATTTGTAGACATAAATCAAATAACAAAAAGTTTAGCAAAATTTTTGATCTGACATCAGAAAATCCTGCCAGGTGATTGGGCAAGCTGTACATAGCGTGTCACTTTTTTTCAGTTTGCTTCAAGCAAGTGATGTTGGCTGCAAAAATTATGTCATAATTTCAACCAATAAGCTGCTGCAAAGGCCAACTTGGTATTGTGGCAGTTGTTCACACATGTCAAATCCGAATCCTCATGAACTGTTGTATTTCACACTCCTGTGTTACAGTTGATTGCTTCAGTTGATATTAAATCAGTCTCAAGCCAACTCTGAATGGCTTCAAATCTCTGAAAGCTAAATTATCATACCTTGACCAAAAGCATGGTATGTGATAAAAGTAAAGGACTATTCAGAATTAAATTTTACGAGTGGGTCAAGGGGGGTGGTAATTTCTATAGTTTTACTTCAGTGGGAACCACCTTTTGCACATGCTTCTTATGAATTGGGATAATGGGAATATTTCCCAACAGGGTACCAATTTTTCCCACATGTTTAAGGGGGGTACTTATTTTTCACAACATGCTTAATTGTCTAATGAAATTTTAACCAAAAAAAATTGTGGTCTTGTAAATATTTGAGAAACCAAAGCGGGTATCGCTTTTCACAGAAAGTTCCATAAAAACTCCCCAACATCCCCCCCCCCAGTCATAAATTTTAAATTATCCCTTAGAATAGGAAGATGATCAAGTGATGGTGCCAACATTCACTAGAAATCATAATAGGGATCAAACCAGGGTCCCAGCAATTTGTAGCCCATTGTCATGTTTTCTGAGCAGAGCCCTGATCTGAGAAAATGTTACACGCATGTTTGTTTGTTTTCTGTAAAAAATAATCATAGTATTAGACTTTGAGAATGTGTGTACTAAAAATGTGTGAAACACTAACAGAAACTCTCACTTGAAACAGCTAGAGTCAGTTCCATTGAGCAGATCAATGGATTAGAATGCCATGGTCACCCATGTAAAACGCTATGTCACTTTTCAGGAGAGAGTGGCGTCATACCTTCTCTCAACCAATGAAAATTGCAGGAAAAATGATGTATTTTCTTCCACAAATGTCTACAAATATGAAATCATCTGTAAACATTTCCCAACTTGTCAGCATTTTCACGATATTAGCCAGACATTTTCACAATATTATTCAGACAGATTACTTATTATAAATTATCATTAATAATTTAGGGACAACGACAAAATCAAATCAAATCAAATCAAATCATTTTATTTTAAGTCGGAAACACATAATAACAGACAAACATTAGCCACCAGGGCTAGTATACCGACTGTAAATAACACATGGAAAAGTAATGACAGGACATTAAAATTTTAAAATTAAATTGAATTATTATAAATACTTGAAATCGAGAAGTCATTGGTAAAATCACAGATAAAATCACGGATAAAATCACAGATAAAATCACAGATAAAATTCACAAATAAAAGTCACAGAAAGTTCAATTAAAAGATGCATAGCACCAAAGGTCTCTGATGACCGACACAAGGTCACTTGCACATATTGCATTTACAATTATAGTCATTCCATTTATCCACGTGCTGCATAAAAGACTTCAAATCCGGACTGTCCTTGGTTTTCTCTGGAAGGCTATTCCAGAGGCACACACCATTTATTCTCAACGATTTTTGACCATACTTTTTAGTCCGTGCGTTAGGGATATTTAGAGTCCTTGATGATCTCAGGTTGTATGTCCTAGTTTTAAGTTTGAACAGATCCCACATGAAAGGGGGCGACAGATGGTGTATGCTCTTGTACACCTCCTTCAATATGGATCTCTTTCTTGCCAGCTGTAGAGTGGGTAGTTTGGCTCTGTCAAGCAGCTCTTCGTATGAGCTGCTGAAATCTAGGTAGACGAATCTCAGAGCTCTGTGCTGAATACGTTCCAGCTTGTTCGTATTTCCTACACCACAAAAATGCCACACTAGTTCACAAAATTTCAAATTCGCTAGGATGAATGATCTAAAGATGGACATTCTGCTGTCAAAGTCTAGGTATCGAGCCATGCGTTGCAGGACATTTAACTGAGAGCCTGCTTTACGACACAGTTCTTTTACTTGTGTATTAAAGTTCAAGTCTTCATCGAGGTGTATACCTAGAAGTTTTACACTTTCTGTGCTGTCGATTCTTAATGTATCTATATTTAGGCTTGTGCGGGTATCTTCATTCGAATCTTTTAACATGATAAGTTGAAATTTTTGAGGATTAGCCTCCATCAAATTGTCCTTGAACCAGCAGATGGCTTTGCTGGTTTCAGAGGTTAAGTTTGATATGACCTCATTTCTTGTTGTCCCACTGGCAGAAAGGGTGTTGTCATCCGCGTAATTGTAAAGTCTAGACATATAAGTTGAACAGGGCAGGGCCCAATACTGAGCCCTGTGGGACCCCCTTTTGTAGTTCACACCATTCACTTGTTGTTCCGTTTGCCCTCACGCGCTGTTTCCTTGTCGAGAGATAGGACCAAATTAGGGCACAGGCTTTATCAGAAGCACCGTAGGCTTTTAGTTTGGAGACGATGAGCTGATGTGGTAGGCTGTCAAAAGCCTTGCTAAGATCCATTAGCACAGCACCCACATGTTTCTTCTCTTCCAAGTGACGCCTCCAATCTTCTGTAATTTGAACTAATACTGACTGGCAGCTGTAACCTGCTCTGTATGCCGCCACACTTGGATTTAGTATCTTGTCTAAGAAAGGAGTAAGTTGATGATGCATCACACGTTCCATGATCTTTGAAAGGGCAGGTAGGATGCTGACTGGCCTGTAATTCTTCATAGTCAAATGATCGTCTTTTTTGTGTAGAGGTACCACCTCAGCCAGTTTTGCAGGGTCCGGAAAACTGCAGGCATCCACACACTGATTAAAAATGTTACATAGATGAAGACTTAGTGATCCAGCAATGGGCTTCAATAACTTTGCTGGTATGCGGTCTTCACCGGTTGCTTTCTTGGTGTCAATCTTCTCGATGATTTTTTCCACCTCTTTTGGGGAAGAGTGGTGAAAGGAGAAATTAGAAGTCTCCATGTTCTCCTTAATGTTTTTGATGCTTGGATGGTTTTTAAAATACTCATCGCAGGCAGTTATGAAATCTTCATTACTTTCGGTTGTCTGCTGTAAATCAATGTTTCCCCCAATGTCTGATGTTATGTTTATATAATAGTCATTCAGATGTTGGCAGACTTGAGTGGGGTCTGTTACGATATTGTCGTCTACCCGTAGCACGATGTTATCATTTACTGTAGGCTCTGGGGGGGTCAGAGTGTCCATCTCTCTTTTAGAGCAAAACTTCTTATAATCATGTTCTATATGGTGAGACCTTCAAGAAAAGTTTGGGTAACACCTCAGGTTGGTGCGCATTTTTTCTGTATAGCCTTTTTAGTAATTGCCGTGGACGTCAAAATTACTGATTTAACAAAATGTGAGTTTCATTGAATAACTCAAGAAAAAGAATTAGTAATTCAATGATAATTATTTATTTCAATTACAAGGGTGTAACTGACAAGTTTTAAAACAATTTTGGTTCTATAGCAGTAGCACTTTGTGAAAAAAATGTAAAATTCACCAGAATATCGTCAATAAATTCCTTTCAATTTGAACTCGTGCAAAATTTCGATACTGTCTCAGTCAAAAAGTATTATGGGTAGAGCTATCAAATTTTACCCAAAATTTCCTTATGAGGTGTTCTTGGCAGCAATTACTGCCATTTACAGTTTAAACACATTATACACTGCTCCTGGACTGATCTATGTTTCAAAATCTGCCCTACCCCAAAGTTCGGATAAATTCCGCAATTTCTCATGAATCAACATTTTCCAAAGTAATAGCCACAAAAGGATGATCTGCTTATGTAGGCATGTTTTATTTATATCAAATATGATTTAGATTCATATTTAAACCTCTTTTTTAAGGCAGAAACATGTTTATTATCAGTATTTGATCTAAATTATGAGGTTCATCATTATTTCCTGGACACGAGACATAGTGAAATTTCGGTATGGATCAATTGCAGCGAACTTCATAACTGACTCCATCAAAAAAACAACAGAAGAGAAAAAAAATAATGGATGTGACAAGTACAATTTACACCAATTATATTATTATTAGTATCACAAAATGAACAAGAATCTGCAGATTCAAAGCCTGGCTGGGCATTTACAAAACATCTGAAATGATTTCATTATCAGGTATGGTACACCCATTGCCAGAATTATGTTGAAACGATCAATGTTATATGGCAATTGGCAATTTACTGTTTTTACCATTCATTCAACAGTAAACATAATTAAATTTTTTTGCAATATTTTGTGGAATGGGCTTAATGCTCCATTGAAGGGGTGCTGACCCGCTAGTCGTTTCTTGAGGGCTGGAGTTTGGAAAGGGGTGAACGATCCAGTTTGGGCGAGAGTGCATCATATTCACATAATGGATCAGTTGCTGTAAATTACTTAACTGACTCAATAAATATATCAATAGTAGATAATAAAACACTTAAATAATTTGTGTGGCAATTTTAGCACAATTTTCACCAATTTTGGTGAATGGTGACACGAAATTTATGGAATCATTGAACGATGCGATTCATTTTTAACCAACAAAAATCTCAACTTTGACATTGTCAACCAAACGATTTGTGAAGGTGACTAGGCCTATTGTGGATTATTTCGTACTTATATATTCCTGTTCTAAATTAATTTCATTCATCAATCATAAATAGAGACACTTATTTTGGAGGATATAACACTGATACATATGTCTTCCATGAAATTGTAGGTCCCACTAGATTTTGGTCATATTCAAGATCCTCTGGCTTTAGGGACCGTTCAGAATTTATGACTGGGGGAGACAATACATGGGTGGTCATGGAATAAGAGTATATATAATGTGTTTTGCTTTGTATGTCCAGCGGGGGGGGGTACTAAAAATCTGAAAAAAACTTGAGGGGGGTATAAATTTTTTACGTGAAGTTCCAGCAAAACTCCCACCCCCCCCCAAGTCATAAATTGGTAATGGTCCCTTAGTGCTTCCAGAGTTTGTGTGTTGTTATTGTTTTTCAATATAATATTTGCATTGTAGGACCTCAAACTCGAATCAGCCGAATATGACACCATCAGAGAGATTCTTCCTTTTTATAGAAATCATGGCTAGTGTATTCAAGAACAGTGCTGCAGGTTTCGCATCAGTCCAAAACATGGTGTATGCGTTATCTTCTCTCATCATACTATTAATTCATGGACCCCTTATGCTACTCCAACTAAACTACTGATGCCCTTTTATGAAAACTTGCATTGTCTTGCAAGTACATTTTCTACACTCTCTACAAGGTCCTTAGCCGGGTTGCAGGTTCAATAACAGTCACAGAAAAAGAACTGATGTTCTCTTAACATCTAACTGCGTCTATAGAAAACAACTCTTATTTTCCCCTCCCCTCTTTTCTTCATGGATCTTATGCTTAATCAAAATTGGAAGTGGGATTATTTCTTTGGCATGTATGCTGAATGTCCTTCAGTGAAGGATCATGAAAAGATCAGAGGCACCAGTAAGCAGTATAACAATAATACTACTTTTGATGGTGTTATGCAGTTTGAATGTTTGATTCGCAGTACATGTAACATGAGTACACAAGATATCCGGCTGTTGTGCAATTACGAGGACTTCTGGACATCATCATAAAAGATGAACACATTCTGGCTATCTAACAAGCTGCTTTTTAGGGAAAAGTACAGACTATAATTGTCAACATGAACACTATGAACATTCATTGAACAATAGCAGTGAACTATATTTACTGAAGTGTCTCAGGGTGACATTTCACACTACTTCTAAGTTTATTAATGGCAAAGTGAATGCAATGCATCACCTAAAAATCTTCATACCAAGAAGTGATCTTTGAATACCACTCCATGAGCAGAAACAGTAAAGCATGTTTGGTTGTCTTAAATGACAATAATGTGAAGGTCCGACATAAATTTCATAGCCACATTTCATGCATCGGTATAAGTGTGAAATAATACATTGCAACTTGTACTGCTCTACTATACTACTCGCCAATAGTTGGCAAAATGGAATTGAACAGTTTTAAAAATGCTGCAATGCAGAAAGATACCTGGAGGCTCTAAATTGCAAAAAAATGAAACATTTTAATAAACTCATAAAGGAAATTGGCTGCACATTCTGCCCTCACAAGCATGTTTTTCTTTGTCAAATTTTTTTAGGGTTTTTAGGGCTGTGACATTTATTTAGAATGGGAGCCCTGCTCATCAAGGAATTGAATCATAGCCTGGATGTAGGTCTTCTGCCATGTCATAGTGTATGGATCAGTCTTATTCAGGGCCTTGTTAACCATGGGGCAAAATGGGGCATTCACCTAGCCCATGGCCTAAGAGGAGCCCATGACAAAGATGACAAAGTTGCTCTTAAAAGTAACAAGCATCCTCGGATACAATGGCTGGTTAATCCTATGGGAAAGTAGAAGGTGTGATTTGCAGCATGCGAGAGCGTCTGAGGCAAAAAATATGAGTGTAGGAACAGTGGAACTGGAGGTTGAGGTATAGTAGGGTGATGTCTGCGTGAACTAGATTCTCTTGACGTGAGGGTATAGTAATGAAGTATAGGTGCAACTGGCTGCAGTGAGCATTGCGCAAGTGTTTGAGTAGAGCGTGACAGCAGACACTAGTGTCTAACAGAGTCGCTGCCCATATAGAGCTATGGGCCGACAAATTCATAATGTGGAATACTTGTACCAAATTTCATAACTCTAAAATAAGCGGAATATTAAGGTCACAAATGGACAGTTCAAGAATGACAAAAGATGGCTGCCAGAAAGGCCTACATCTTGAATTTATCGTCATGTTCCCAATCAATACCCACAGGCGTACACCTGAACCAAATTTTATAACTCTTAAGTGAAATATTAAGGTCACATTTGGCAGTCCAGGAATGAAGAAAGATGGCTGCTAAAATGAACGCTATCTCAGTTGTCTCGACAGGTAGGCTACTCATTCTTCTGCTTTCACCCCTAGCATATAACTAGCAAAACTAGAAAAAAAAATTTTTTTTTGCGAGGACACCCCCCGACGTGACCCCCCCCCGGACTTGTAAAATATAAAATTTTAAAATTACCTCCTTCCGAGGAGAGCCCCAGCCTAGAAATATAACTAGCAAAAATAAAAATTTCTTCCAATACCCCCCCCGGATGTGACTCCCCCCCGGGCCTTGTATAGAATATAAAATTTAATACCTCCCGAGGTGACCCCAGCCTATCTAGCAGAAATAAACTTTTTTTTTTTTTGCGAGTACTCCCCCCCCCCCCGAAGTGACCCCCTCGGGACTTGTAAAATCCTAAATTTTTTAATTACCTCCCTCCGAGGTGACCAACCTAGAAACATAACTAGCAAAAAAAAAAATTTCTGCAAGCTCCCACCGGATGTGACCCCCCCCCCCGGGCCTTGTATAGAATATAAAATTTAATACCTCCCCCGAGGTGACCAAAGCCGAGCAATATATCTAGCAGAAACAAAAAATTTTTTTTGCAAGTATCCCCCCCGAGGTGACCCCCCTCGGGACTTGTAAAATCCATAATTTTTTAATTACCACCCTCCGAGGTGACCCCTAGCCTAGAAATATAACCAGCAAAAAAAATTATTTCTGCAAGTACCCCCCTGGAAATGTCCTCCCCCCCCTCGGGCCTTGCACAGAATATAGAATTTAATACCTCCCCCGAGGTGACCCCAGCCTGGCAATATAACAGGCAGAAATTTTTTTTTTTTTGCGAGTACCCCCCCCCCCTGAGGTGACCCCCTCAGGACTTGTAAAATCTAAAAATTTTTAAATTACCTCCCTCAGAGGTGACCCCAAGCCTAGAGATATCACTAGCAAAAAAAAAAATTCTGCGAGTACCCCCCCGGATGTGACCCCCCCCCCCCGGGGCCTTGTATAGAATTTAAAATTTAATACCTCCCCCGAGGTGACCCAAGTCTGGCAATATAACAGGCAGAAAATTTTTTTTTTGCGACTCCCCCCCCCCGAGGTGACCCCCCTCGGGACTTTTAAAATCTAAAATTTTTAAAATTACCTTCCTCCGAGGTGACCCCCAGCCTAGAAGTATAACTAGCAAAAAAAATAATTTCTGCAAGTACCCCCCTGGATGTGTCCTCCCCCCCCCGGGGCCTTGCACAGAATATAGAATTTAATACCTCCCCCGAGGTGACCCCAGCCTGGCAATATAACAGGCAGAAATTTTATTTTTTGGGAGTAAGCCCCCCCGAGGTGACCCCCCTCGGGATATCACTAGCAAAAAAAAAAAATTTCTGCGAGTACCCCCCCGGATGTGACCCCCCCCCCCCCGGGGCCTTGTATAGAATATAAAATTTAATACCTCCCCCGAGGTGACCCAAGTCTGGCAATATAACAGGCAGAAATTTTTTTTTTTGCGAGTACCCCCCCCCCAGGTGACCCCCCTCGGGACTTTTAAAATCTAAAATTTTTAAAATTACCTTCCTCCGAGGTGTCCCCCAGCCTAGAAGTATAACTAGCAAAAAAAATAATTTCTGCAAGTACCCCCCTGGATGTGTCCTCCCCCCCCAGGCCTTCCATTCTACATGTCTCCCTATTGGCTGAAATGGCCACTCCCACCAAGTCCCTCATTCTCATTGGCTCTAAATGGCCACACCCCCAAAAATTAAAAATTTTTAAGTACTGCCACAGTTTCAACCGAACAACTGTCAACCCATTACACCTTGCCTAATGCTGTCAAATTAGCCAACTAAGATTGCTTCTAACCAGCAATTACAACAAACACAAACTCAACGCATGATGGCCAAAAATGCATACCTGTCATTATGCGCCACACCTCCAAATATCGACCACACCCCCAAAACCCATTATTAAAAAGGCTAGAGAATTCTCCAGAATTCTCCAGCCAAAAAGGTGCCTATACGGTAAGTGACGCGAGAATGTTCCTTTTCAGAATTTTGAAGTATATTCTGTTTTAAATGCTTATAATGTGCCTATAGCATTGAAAAATGTGTTTGAGCTTGAGTTTACAAGAGTGACAAATCACTCAAGGTCTCCATTAGTCAGCACCTCTGAAATGGTTAGAAATAATAAGAAATAGAATCTTACATTTGGGATAATAAATTAATTTCTTACCAATTAAACTACAATGTATGCATATGTATAATATGACTTCCATCTCTTGCACATGCATGCAAAACAACTGTTTCTCCCAGCAAACAAAACCGATTCACTTCATATACTTCTTATGGGAATTGCTTACGTAACCCTTGTCTGTAAATTCCCATTTAATATCAAAATCTGATAATAAATATATTTATATATGCTGGCTGTGAATTAAAGTTTGTTGTTTCCTCTGCAAAAAAACATTGGCGTATAGGAGGGGGGGGAGGCCGCTGCCACAAAAGTTTGGGAAATTGTAAGATTAGGATAAAAGGCAAAAGAATTTGGCCAGATGATTAAATGAAAACTACTGAAAATTAATGATTTCCATGCAATTTAATCTGAATCGGTATTAAATCTAGATCTTGAAATCCCCCCCCCCAAAATCGCCTATGCAAAAGCTCTGACTCCTCAAAGTTGTATTTCAGCCACAGACATAAGTCACATGGCTCGAACAAATATTGAAATTTAAAGAAGTGAAACATGAAAATCCATATTGTGGCACTTGGAATAATAGGCTTACAATAGAGAAGAATTTATTCTTCTATTATATTTTTTCAACTCCTTTGGCTAACTATGCTACGCCAATGGTCAAGGCCTAGTTGTAGTAATTGTAGGCAAATATAACATTTGGTTTACATGGGTCATGAAAGGGAGATGGCATATGAGATTACAGAAAAGGCATGTTTCATTGTCAATATTTTAGTAGACAATGTTTAAGAAATAGATGAAATGACATGTGTCACTTTTTATCTGTTAATGTCCTTAGTTTCCATCAATATTATAACAACTCTGGTGTTGCAATGTTGTTTGTTTTAGTGGGCTGTGTAACTAAGTGTGTAAGTGCGTTGAAAGTTGAAACTGCTTTTCCATCATCAATGACACTCTCTTAACACAAATGCCCAACTGAACTGAGTGAAACGTTTGTCAGTGGTGCTGGCAAACCATCCAAAATAGGATCAGGAGCAGATGGGGTCGCCCATACACCATTCATGAAAAGATTCTGTGACCACATACATGTACAACTTCTTTTTATCATTCTATTTATTTATTTAATCGAATATATCAAAGAAGTATATTAAATTATACATGTATATATACAGATACCAATAGAGGTAATAATCTGTATGCTTTGGCAATTAAAATCACACATGCGAATAAGATGCACTCTCGCACACACTGGGTCTTTCACCCTTTCCAAACTCCTGCCCTAAAGACATGACCTGCGGGATTGCACCCCTTCAATGGAGCATTAAGCTGATTACCCAAAATATTGCAAAAAAAATTATGTTTTACTGTTTAATGAATGGTAAGAACAGTAAATTGCCAATTGCCATATAACTTTGGCCGCTTCAAATAATTCGGGGAATGGGTGCACCTGATAATGAAATCCAGGCAGGGGTGCCGGAACGAATCGCGGGCGGCAGGGGCGGTGAGACGAAAAAGGGCAAATCACATTCGCGCCAATTTCGTGTGACAAAATTTAGATAGAGAGTTAATAATAATTTGAATATATACTTACTAACTTGTGCCTAAAATTGATAAAATAAGGCCTAATAATATATTTTTCTTTTAGATCAAAAGGGCACCCTTGCCCCCCCTGCCCCCCTTGGGCAAGGGCAGGAGGGGCAATTGCCCCCCCTGCCCCCCCTGTTCCGGCACCCCTGAATCCAGGTTTCAGATGTTTTGTAAATGCCCAGCCAGGCTTTGAATCTGCAGATTCTTGTTCATTTTGTGATACTGATAATAATATAATTGGTGTAAATTGTACTTACATTGTCACATCCATTATTTTTTTTCTCTTCTGTTGTTTTTTGATGGAGTCAGTTATGAAGTTCACTGCAATTGATCCATACCGAAATTTCACTACGTCTCATGTCCAGGAAATAATGATGAATCTCATAATTTAGATCTAATACTGATAATAAACATGTTTTTGCATTAAAAAAGAGGTTTAAATGTGAATCTAAATCATATTTGATATAAATAAAACATGACTACAAAAGCAGATCATCCTTTTGTGGCTATTACTTTGGAAAATGTTGATTCATGAGAAATTGCGGAATTTATCCGAACTTTGGGGTAGGGCAGATTTTGAAACATAGATCAGTCCAGGAGCAGTGTATAATGTGTATAAACTGTAAATGGAAGTAATTGCTGCCAAGAACACCTCATAAGGAAATTTTGGGTAAAATTTGATAGCTCTTCCCATAATACTTTTTGACTGAGAGAGTATCGAAATTTTGCACGAGTTCAAATTGAAAGGAATTTATTGACGATATTCTGGTGAATTTTGCATTTTTTTCACAAAGTGCTACTGCTATAGAACCAAAATTGTTTTAAAACTTGTCAGTTACACCCTTGTAATTGAAATAAATCACTATTATTGAATTACTAATTCTTTTTCTTGATTTATTCAATGAAACTCACATTTTGTTAAATCAGTAATTTTGACGTCCACGGCAATTACTAAAAAGGCTATACAGAAAAAATGCGCACCGACCTGAGGTGTTACCCAAACTTTTCTTGAAGGTCTAACCATGTGGAACATGATTATAAGAAGTTTTGCTCTAAAAGAGAGATGGACACTCTGACCCCCCCAGAGCCAGGAGTAATTGCCCTTTCCTCCTTTATTGGTAAGGAAGGGCTTGATGGTCGACCAAAAATTGGAGTTTTTCGCTCCACCATTACACTTGTCCTTGAAGTAGTCTTTCATGGCTTCTTTACGTATCTTGGTCGTTAGATTTCGCTGTAAACGATATTTTTCCCAGTTTTGGCGGACTGGGTGTTGCTGGTACTGTTTATGTAGTCTTTTCTTGTCTCGAACTGCTCGTTTCAGTCTTTTATTCATAAAAGGCACCTCTGCGCCTTTGACATAAGTTGATTTCAGCGGGGCGTGGTCATCTATCACTTCTTTGAGCAATGTTTGAAGAGCCCAGCAGTTATCCGATGGGTCTTCGAAGACTTGAGTAACAATTGCAGGTATGAGCATCACATCTTTAGCATATGCTTCAGAATTAAAATGTTTATAGCTCCGATAGAAAATCTTTCTCCTCGGTCTTCTAGGTGCATGAACCTTCAAGGTGGTAAAGACTAAACGATGAGAATCACTGAGTCCGGTATCAATGCATCCTGAGGATTGTTTCTTGTGGGGTGTGGTAGTCAGTATGACATCAATAAGCGAGTGCCCATGTACAGTGTAATTTGTGGGCTCAGAAATTAATTGTGTCAAATCATATGTTGTCAATGTCTCACTTTTGGTGCTTATCAACATATCAAAGTTTAAATCACCAATAATTCATATACTTTCGTACTGTGAAGTTGCATGATTCAGAAGTTCCGTAATTTCTGCACTGAAAGTACTGTTCGTAACTCTTGGTGGTTTATGAGCCACCACCACGAGGCACTTAAAGTTTGGGCTTGGCCGGAGTTCCAAAATCAGAGTCTCTGTTTGCGCCAGTTCCCATTGCCTCACTTGCCGACACGGTATGTCGGAACGAACATAAGTTATAAGGCCTCCTCCATACTGGTCTCGATCCTTACGATACATTCTATATCCTTCGATGTGGAATTGCTCACTGGGGTAAGTGTGGTCCAGTTTCGTCTCAGCAATGCCAAAAAGGTCAACTGGTACAGTCCTAAGACTGTCCCGAATGTCTACAATCTTGTGCCTGAGGCTATTAATGTTCAGGTATGCAATAAACAAGTTTTTAGGATACTTGTTCCTGATTTCATTAAGATAATCCCTGTTCGTCTCACCACTTTCTTCGTCACTGCTTGTGTCATCTCCATTTCGAGTATCACATGAGAAAAAGGAGTCTGTGAAATCGGGCAGTTGGCAGTTGTAGCAATACCAATTTTCATCGGAATTTCCAAGTCGATTATACTCCTGTTTGGAAATCTTTACTGCATCAGGAAGACACTTCAGATGGTTCCAAGTTTCACAGCCATCACACAGGAGACCGTCTTGATTTTTCTTCACTGGTTTAATGCAAATGCCGCATGGATACTTCCATCTCGTTGGGCCTGGGTTCATAGCAATGTCACCACTCAGAATCAATAGCAGCAGGCCTTGGAATATCATGGCATTCACTTTACTATGTGTCAGTGTCATCTCGGACTTTTGTTTACGTTTTTGTTTCACTTCCGGTCGACCATATTGGTTTACATTCATTGTCAATGATGCGAGTTTTTCTTGGCCATAATTTGTTGGTATTATGTTGTGGCAGGTTGTTAAGGCTTGCCCAACTTGATCATAGTGTAACAAATAGTCTTTTAGGCCATAGTCTGGGTACGTACTTGACATGAGTAGCGGTAAATACATGGAAAATAACAGAACGATCGCTACGCAGTTTGTGCTCGCCATGACGCCGGAACATTGGTTTCTGAAAGAATTTTTTAACATTGTGTAACGATGCGCGACACGCGGAAAGCTTGAAGTTGGTGGCGATTACAATTTTGGGGAAATGTCTTGGTGGTTTGCCCCCCCTGGAAAAAATCCTGGCTACGCCACTGCTAAGTGAGGAAGAAACTCTAATTTGGAGGCACATTTCGAGGCATTTCCACCAGATGGCAGCTCCATATTGATTCTGTATGTGATAAATATGTGAACATAGTTATCATAGGTGACTTAAATTTCAACATGATGAAGGAAAACATGTTTAATGCCAGCATTTCTTATAAATATCATAAAAAGATGTTACTTGCTTTAAGTCTAGTCAGGCAACACTGATAGATGTCATGTTAGTTACAAAACGAAAGAAGTTTGTGAAAACTTTCTCTGTCAACACTGGAATCAGTGATTTTCATAAAGTGATAGGTGGTGTTCTGCGGATACACAAACCAGCTCCAAAAATAAAGAAAGTATCAGTAAGGAAGCTATCAAAGGTAGATTATGATAGAGTCATCGCAGATGTTACACAAATGGATCTGTCAAATGCAATTGACAGCTGCAAAGATGCAAATAGTGCATATGAGATGATGCGCAGAAACCTATGTTCATTGCTTGATAAACATGCGCCAAAAAAGCAAAAGACAATCAGGAAAAATGATTTCCACTGCATGTCTAAGGAACTCAGAAAAGCGATTTTGCCCAGAAATAGACTGAGAAACAAATATTACAAGTTTAGGTCTACCCACTATTTGGTGCTTTATTGAGCACAGAGAAACAAGGTCAATGCTTTAAAAATGAGAGAGATTAGCAAATATTTTCAAGCGAAGTGCAAGTCAGGGACACGAAACAAAGATTTCTGGAAAGCTGTAAAACCACTCTTCTCTAAATCCAGAACAAAGTCAGATAGTATACCATTGCGTGAAAATGGAGACATAGTTACAGATGATCAAAGGGTATGTAGTATCTTCAACCAATTCTTTCAATCAATAGGATCAGACATTGGGCTCCCAGAGAACAATGAGAAGCCATTGAATGACATAATTGAACAATACAAGGAGCATCCAAGTGTGAAAGGTATTAGGGAAAAGATGGGCATGTCAAACCCCTCTAAATTTTTCTTCAGATTTGTATCTGAAAGGGAAACCTTGAAATGTATAAAACAGCTTTCTACAAAAAAAGCAGCCGGTTATGATGAAATACCAGCTACATTTATTAAGCAGATAGGCACAAAGTTAGCCAAATCCCTCACGCAACTCATGAACAGGTGTATACTAGAGAGTCATTTTCCAAGTAAAATGAAAATCGCGAATATAACCCCCATCTACAAGAAAAAAGATAAACTTAACAAGGACAACTACAGGTCGGTTAAATTATTGCCAATACTTTCTAAGATCATGGAGAGAACTTTGTACAATCAGGTGTATGAATACATAAACCCTAAATTTCATTCATACTTGTCAGGATTTAGGAAAGGGTACGGCTGCCAAGATGTCCTTCTGAGGATGACAGAGGACATAAGACAATCACTTTGTAAAGTCGAGTAGTCATTTAATCAGGAGGAATATTACCATAATTAGGTATAATGCATTGTTCTATATAACCATATACTTGTCATTTATGTGAATTCTATAAATGAGTATTTTATGTATATTTCTGTATTGCTCCCCTGAATGCCATTTAGGAAACAGTGACTTGGAATTCCTTGGGTAAACATCATGTCCTTAATTTAAGCATGGGAAAATCTGGAAACAGTATTTTTGGTTAAAATGGTAAGAACTAAATGTCTCTTTTACTGGATCTGCTCACCCAATCTGTTATATAAATATACAATCTGTTTGGCCCTTAAGCCAATTACTCGACCCCTTTGTCCAGCAATCTGTTTGCAAGCTATACACTACACTCCAAAAGTTTGAATACACCTGGAAAAATAGGTTTCTCTTAAAAAATACTTCATTATTAGTGGAATTTTTGTTTTATATTTATCAAAAAATATCAGAAGTCACATTGAAGTCATAAGTTTTCTTTAAATTGGACATCGACCACTCAAAATTACAAAATTTAGATAATTCTGGGTCACCATGAAGTATAATCATAAAATGTATCTTCTCAAGTGAAAATTATTTTATTTGAGCTGTTTCGGCATTGTTTTGACCAAAAATTAGCCAAAATCAGTATTTTTGTCCGATTTTCAATGGCCATTTTCTGGTCTAAAACCACTGGTAAAATCATCAAAACCAGTGGAAGTGTGTGAAAAATGATAAAATTTCATAAATCTGGAAGGTAACTGTGCTTTAAAAGCTTTTCAGATAAAATGATAAAATGGGATAACGAGAAAATTACATAAATTTATACCAAAATGATCTAAAACCATGAAATATGTATGCAATATGGCCTGAATTTGAATTTCTATAGTGTTTGATGTAAGCATAAAACAAAAATTGTGTTGAAGATGAGGTATTTTTTAAAGAAATGTGACATTTTCAAGTGTATTCAAACTTTTGGAGGGTAGTGTATCTGTACAAAGGGCCCAACATGTAATCCTGTTGGGGTGTTATTCTAAGGGCTGCAACCAAAGAGCGCCCTAATTGTAATCCCCCCAAATTGTTGGGATAACTCCTCACGTTTAAGCCACTATCACAATTTCATGAAAGACAGAGCAGATCCAGGAATGTATCACTCCTTTGAGGAATGCTATCTTAAATTGCATTTAACAAATAAATTGGGTAAACCAAATTGGGGACTTTTATGCAAACAGTAAAAAACGCCGTCTCACTCAGCACCTTCAAATCAGCACTCACAAGATGGCTAGTGACATGTGAAGAGAGTTCTCTAAGCTAATGAAAACATGGCTTGAATCATTATTGACGACTGTTTTTTACCTATCTTTCAGAATCAACGTCCAGTCACATGAACAAAATGAACACCAGAGATCAGTACAAGTCGTTAAATATCACATGGAATATATCGACCATAACGAACTATTATGGACTTTTACTATTACAAAGAAAGTGGGATGAAGCACTTAGTTTTTCTAGATTTGGACTTTTAACTGAAAATTGAACTTGACTTTCTAGATTTGGACTTTACATTTTACTTAAGTTTAACCTTGTCGTACAGAAGTTTTCATGAACATATGATTATCCCCCCTAGAGTTTCAAATTATTAATAAGTACTTGGTGTTGACAATTATCTGTCATATTTAGCAATTTTCAATGATGCCAGTTGCATGTTGCGAGAAAAAAAAGTCTCAAAACCAACCTTCGATAATCTGTAATATATCAGCTTTTGGGCCCCAGAGTGACCCTCAACTTACAGAACTATAATTCCAAACATATATGACCAACTTCAAGGATCAAATATGACATAGACAAAGCAAAGATACACATGAGCCAACAACTTACAGAACTATAATTCCAAACATATATGACCAACTTCAAGGATCAAATATGACATAGACAAAGCAAAGATACACATGAGCCAACAACTTACAGAACTATAATTCCAAACATATATGACCAACTTCAAGGATCAAATATGACATAGACAAAGCAAAGATACACATGAGCCAACCAACAATGTTCATAGTTAGCCTGTTCACTAGAAAATCTTCACAATTTACAAATATTTTTTTCTTAAAAGTGCAGTAGCAGTGAAATTTAAACTATTCGCAAAAAGAAAGTCATAACACAGAAAATGCATCAGAAAAACATGGAAAAATACCTTTTGCAAGTTCCTTGGCAGCAATTTTTCACTAACGTTAGTTACCATAGAAACAAATACTAAAATGAGGCTGGATTTCCACATTTGTACAGCGCACCTTACAACCGATCAAAGGAGAGCAACAATATTACTACAGGGTGAGGAAGCAAATTTTTCAAAATTTGGAATATTTTAAACTTCAGTCGAAAAGAAAGGTTTTGCTATGTCATAACAATTTCATATTTTCAAGCCTTGGAACCAAGACAAAAAGGATCCTTTTTGTGAAGTTTAACTTGTATTATCTCCAATCAGAAATTTAATATGGCCGTCTAAACTTGGTGATGCATTGAAAAAAATGCGCTTTCATATTTTGAGGCCGTGAGCCATGAAGACAGTAAGGAGGACAACAAAATCATGTCTTGTTGACCAACTATTCTAAGATGCCTCACACGGAATTGTAAGGGGTATTAAGGTCCGAGCTGGAGAAGGACCAGAAGTTGGCCGCGCGGAAGTCTCTGAAATTTCTTTAAGGGGAAATCCTGAACTTTCTAGGCCATAAGGCATGGGGAACCATCCTGAGTCTGCCTATAGTTGCCATTGGGCAATTCACATCCAGCCATGGCAAAACATGACATCACTGGACCTAGTAGTATGCATCTGGTCTGTCCCCCTTTACTCGCACAAAAAAGAAATAAAGCATAATTTTTCTATCTGAAGTCATGACTCCCGAAACCATTGTCTGAGCTGGATACTTTGCCCTGAATGTCCAATCGACATTTATATAGAATTTGCCATTTCTGTTGTTGACAATAGAATCCACAACCAAACGTTTATAGTTTGAAAAAAAAAAAGAATATCGAGCCATGCTTCCTAATGTAGCCCATCATTTTTTCACCATTTCTATCTTCTGGCCTTCATGGAATAGGCCGAATGGTGTCTTTGGGGTCCTGACATATGTTTTCAGGCAAAAATCATTTTGCATAGCCGCTCTGGCAGCCTTGACGTTCACCTGAACATGGTGCAACAACGTGGCAGCACTGTACATGCTGTACATGACTTTCTGTTTGATCAAAACATTGGCTTGGAGAAAGCACATGTTTCAGAAAAAGTCAATTCATATAAAATCAAATTGCTGTCAGCTGTAGAAAACACATAAAACTTGTGTATTTAGTCACTGTGGACAAAGCCTATTCAAAGTGTAACCTTGAAACATCTTTGATATTTGATTAAGAGCCTTCAAATTTGCAATGTGAGGTGGCAAAAAATTCTGTGTTGACATGGCCATAGGAGAATTTATTTCTTACCTTTTCTATGAATCTGTATCCTACAATTTGTCGTGTTAGCAATTCCAAATATAGATATCCCATGCAATATAAATATAGTCCATGAACAATCCCATGTGGATAAATGGATGCACAAATGCTCAAATTAGAATTTCTTTGGCAAATATTCCCTGACTCTGTGAGCCTCTAACACATTTTCTTATGCTCTGACATGTTTAAAGGGGCCCTGTTACAAAATAGCAAGCTGGATTATCTTGTTTAGCATTGTTTGGCATTGTCTGTTTTTTGTAGTCACCTGCTTCGAACCTCAGTTCAGTGGAGTACAACAATGTCTCTGTGAATTCCATATGTGTGGTTGTAGGACCATGCTGAAGCTCTCCAACTACCTCTCTCATGGAGGTTGCAGGTACCTTGTCAGTTTTGTCGTCAATGACTCCAGGAATGCTCCATTCCTCTCTTAATTCTTTCCATAAACTCCCAGACTTCCCTCTTATTCCTTTCCCATCATTGATTGCCTTCATGATATTGTATTCCGGTTGTGAGGTCACTCTATGTCAGGGATTGGTTTTTAGTCCATTTGGCACTGAAGCGAATCTGACCACCTCTTCCTTTTTGTCTCCTGTGGAGTCATTTTTAATCACAGCTCATTCTAACCTTCCACAGGTATGGCTGATACCTTAATGATTATGCTGTATTGTTTTCACAATTTTCCTGTAGATGTGAGATGCTTTTTTAACACAAGGAAGTTCATGGAAAATTTTGGTTCCCCACCCTGTATAATAATACAATAACTTAACCAATAACAGACTGCATACAGTACAGCCAGATAGCCAAGCCCAGTTTATACTCAAATGCTAGTAACTATGGCAACCCCATCCAATAATGATGATTTTTCATGCTGAGAGCCATTTTCTTAAGTAGGGCTTTTTTGTTGTGTAGATTTTTAATATGGACAGCATCACATTCTTACATTCAGATTCCAGATGCTGTGTAATTGTTTCAGATGTTTTGCAATGTCAATTTTAAGCATGGTAGACTAATAGTGACCGTCAAGCAATTTCATTGTGTCAATTTTCACAGTGTCGTTATACCAAATTTGAGAAGAGCAATTTTTGTTGCGTCAAAATTTAAGAAGGATAACATAATTTAGATTCAGTGTTACTTTTTTAAGATTGACAACTCTAAAGTGACAATTATAAGACATTTAGAAGACTCAATTCCAAATATTTCTGTCTGACCTACCTTGTTTGGTGTATTTCTGCTCTCTGCTGAAAAAAATGTGAAAATTACATCAATTACGGAGTAAATTACAAGTAAATAGCTCTCAATTACAGACTCAATTACATGTGATTGACACCATACATCAGAATGGCATGACACCGGAAATCAAATACATGTGTGGCTTAACTCATCCGTGGATTTTGAAATGTTTTAGTGCTTCCTATGCACCAAATTTTAGTTGATGAATGTCCGAGCATTATCTCACCTAAACACAGCTGCATGCACATGTAAATGCTGGATGCAAAAAAAAATATTCTAAAGACACTAAATTGTAATTAACTAAACTATTTATCAAAATTCATTTAAAACTGTATTCAGGTTTATACGATAAAAAGTCTGGAGAAAAAAGGTTAGGACAAACATGAATAGGGTGAAAGGGCAATATTAAAAAGAAAATCTTGAAGTAAATCTCATGGGGAAAAACGGAAATAATAATTTTAGGGAAAACAACTCGAAAAGAAGTTTGGTAAAAAAGTCGGAATTTTTTGGCTTTTTTAAAATAATTTTCCTTTTGGAAGAAAAAAAATTTTCTGGAAATTATTTCTTTTAGAGATGTTTTCTTTTTTTTTTAAATATATATTTTTTTTTGGGTTTTTTTTTTTCTGAACAATTTTTTTTTTTGCATTTCTTTTTTCCAAACATTTTTTTTATTTGGAAATGTTTTTTTTTCAAACATTTTTTTTTTTTGGATGGTCAGTTTTCGCTCTGTCACTGAAATGATATACAGGGCTCTCCCTGACTCACTTATCCACTGAAATTGCAAAAGAGCAGTTAAGTTTTCAGCAGCAAATTGAAGTTCTACTTTTTTGAAAACTGACCATTAGACAGCACCGTGTTTTAAAATGAAATAATTTTTGGTATGAAAACAAATTTTTGGTAGATATTAATATAAATCTCTGAGATTCAGCCCCATTGAAGTAGTTATACAGGGATTCCATCATACTTTAAAATTACTGGTAATAATTATTTTTCAACATTTACTTGGCAATTCTGAAAAAGTAAACTTAAGTAGTAAATAGTATATGTCACATTTTGCTATAGATTTAATAATGTAATACTTAAAATGTTATATGCCACCTGAAACAGAAAAATAAAATAACAGCCATTGAGATTAGTAAAACAAGAAACATTGTTATCAGAATAACAGTTCCTTTTCCGGAGCAGTGTAGCTACACAGACTCTGTGAGGGAAAAACAGATGTGTCTTTTGATTAATAGTCAGGATTGGCACTGAGGCATAGCATAAAAATTTGCAAATGTCAATACCAGGAGGATTTCACTGTTCATGTTGACATAATGGCTTCTGGCATGCACTAGCAGTAACTGCTCGCATAGATAAATTTGGAACTTCAATATATAGCCTATGCCTTTTGGCTGCAAAATGTGTTATGGGTATAGTACTGCTATTCTGTAATAGGTGACCGCTGATATGCCAACTTGCCTGAATTTCGTTATCCAGATTTCATGTAGATATATACCATTTCAAGTGTAATCTCTTGGTAACCATTGATTTTCAATAATGTTCACTTGACCAAGTGCTCAAATGTTTTGATTCTCAGCCGATGTTTTAACTGTTATCCAAATTTTTTTTTTGGTCTCGCGCTCCCGACTGGCCAGCGAGCCAGTGGATTTCACTGCCTGCAGAGTAGCCAGCTGAATAGCCGAGGGTATGCTGTTGCGCATCCTATGTTTACAATTAAAACTGAGGTTTTAAAACTGAAGTCTGCATTTTTATAAAAATGTGGAAACACTCTTTGCTCGGAACTCTCTGGACTATCTGTCTTAATAAAGTTCATGTTCTTGAGCCACATATCTTTCACCTTTAGGATTGAGGAATCTGGGTGGCCTACGACTGCCAAATTCGCACAGGGTACTTACATTGTCCCAAAGAGGCACCAGAGGCACTTTTGGTAGTTCAACGGACCCTAAATTTGTTATTTCCATCTTTTCATGTGCTGCAGCAGTTTTGAAAATCCAGCCTTGAGCGTCATGTTGATAGTCTGTTATGCGCATGCGTCGTAACCAGGTAACCGTCGCCATCATGAGGCTCTGTTATGCTACGTTGAGTTGCCTAGCAACCTTAATAGGGCATGACGTCATTGAGATAAAGAGCACAGGGGCTCCTGAACCAAGTTTATGCACATACAATGTAGAATACTATAAAGGGAAGTCACAAATTTCTGACACCACTCAGAAGAAGGTGCAGTAGCGGCAATTCTGCCAAGAATTGAAAGCCCATACTTTACAGCATAAACCAGTAGGGTGTTAAGCATCTACAGTGTGAATTTCATACCTGAGCTGTGGAAACTGGCATCAGGGGGAGGTCCTAAACAACAGAAATCATTAGAAAACGAACACTACAATTATGATCGGGCAGAGTGGTCTTTTTCACTCGTGACGTCATGTACTGTCGTCATAGCAGCTGCAGTTAAAAGGCCGAACCAGGGTGCGGGACGACGGGATGGGCTTCTTGGACAATCAAAACATTTGTTTGCATTGCAACTGGCAACTCATACAATTATATGGGCAATATATAAGTCCCAGACTGACTGCCCCGCTAACCAGAACCACTGAAGACCATTAACCTTCGGTGGATTCAAGGTAAAATCAAGGTAATCAATTCAATAGGCCCAAAGCCAGCTGTTAGACTGACTTGAGCTATACGATAGCTCCTTGGAACTGGCTGCCGTCCATAGTGACAGTTTGATAGGTCAACATAAACAGTAGGCCTACCATTTTTGGTGTTTTTTTTCGATCTCTCTGATTGTTGAGTTTTCTGCATTGTGAAACAATTTAAACTTGTATTGCATAAAGCTTGTTGAAATGCTCTGGGCCTAAATCTATGTTTCAGTTGCAAGACGACAATTTTTTCCACTTAGGCCTATTTGAAAATTTGAGAAAAGTACTTTTTTTTTCAAAATGCATCAAAATGGGCGAAAATTGAATAATTAGAAATCTGAGATCGTCAGTAACACCGTAACAGGGGAATGAGTGTGGCAATTGCATCCCATTTCAAGATACAATGTATAGATAGTGCATAGTGATGAGACCAATATTGAATTTTATTGGCCGAAGCAGTAATATTGGAAGAGGCCACAGACCGAACCAATTGAGGTCAATCATATACAGTTATCGCTCAGCACCGATCGCAACACCAGTTTTTTTTGGCGCCGAGGTGAGTAATATTGCACGAGAGTGCAGCTCGAGAACAATATTGGTCACCGAGGTGCCATATTATACAGTTATCGCACAGCACCGAGTGCAATATCAGTTTTTATGGCGCCGAGGTGACTAATATTGCACGAGGGCTGATATTGCACGAGGTGATGTGCAATAACTGTTATATCATATGGCTTTTTGCAAAGAAAATGAGTGGAATTCTGATGTCTTAACTCTTTTTTTTAGTTTCTTTTCACCCGCATGTTTAAAATGTATCTCATCAAAATTCAATAAATATTTCACCAAAAAAAAGCTTCACTCTTTTGAAATCCATGGATGATATACTTGATGACGGGTCTTAAATTTATTTTCTCAAATTTTGTAGCAGACTTTAGATCTCTTTAACACAACAAAGTCACTAAAAAATGGGGCAAAATGTTGTTTTTCGGCCTCTTAATGCATTTTATACTGGTCAAACAAATAACATAAACAATACAAAAAGTTGATATCCACTTAGCCCTTTAATATACGCATCTTTTGCCTCCCCAATCATTTTCCTGTATATTTCCATTGCCGAGCAGTGACTTATTTTTTTACTAAACCAAGAAACGATCTCTGCTGTTGCAAGACTCTGTGTTCCTTTTGAACTACATAATATTATATTAATTCAAAATTCAATTAGAAAAATTGCAAAGGGACGGGGAATTCAAAAGTAAAATGGCCAAGGGACAGGGGGATGCAAAACCCCATCCAGAGCCTCATATGTTTTTTTGTGCAATAGCAAAGAAAAGGGCTGGAATTTTGATGTCTAACTCATCAAAAATCAATAACTATATAATTATATCACCCACAAAAAAAATATTTTATACTTTTGGAATCCACATATGATAGGCCTATACTTGATGATGGGTCCTCTTTAAAAATGTTTTCTCAAACTTTGTAGCAGACTTATGATGTCTAAATACAAAATGGGGGGAATGCTGTTTTTTGGCCACTTTATGCTTTTTTTGAATATGTAGGCCTATAGGTTATTATGAGAGTGTCATTTTCATGGCCTTATATTTTTTTCTTCCTTATGTCGCTTGGATATGTTGTGCGCCTGGAAGAGAGCTTTCCAACAAGCCATCTTGTATAAAAATACGATAAGAATTGAGCAAGCTGGAGATTATTTTTTCTGATCCCAGTCATGCATTTTTCAAGGCAACGTCATTCACGGGCATTCCGTGTCCCGAGCGCTAGACCCACATTTTAATGTTGATGACGTCATAGATAGTGTCATGGCGGACGGGAGGGCAGTCAGCTCGATCACGGCATGAATAAAGCAGGATAGCAATGATTTTAAACAGTGTTTGGAGACAATTCTTAAGGTAAATTACGACATTAGGCATGCTCTAAAACTGTGGTAATTTGTTGTCCATTTAAACCCTGATATTATTTGGAAATTATGGCAAAACATTTCTCTTCTTCAAAAACTGTCAAAACCCATTCATAATCGTAGTGCAGTGGAGAAACAGATTCTTGAACTTTGAACTGCCAGTAGTTGTGATGTAGTTGCCAGACATTGACAAAATTTCACACGATCGTTTGGTAGGCTCTGTTTGTCGTTCTGCTGGAGTTCGAAGTTTGTATCTGCAGAACTCTTCACTCAGCAGTCGTTTGATTGAGGGCATGTTTTTATCTTGTGATTTCCCTTTTCATTATATAATAAGTTAATGTCATGAACATTGGTTTAGAACCCCCTGTGATAAAGAGCACTTGGCGTGACGTCACATGTATGTTAGATTTTTTGGAAACCAGTAATCATCCACCAGTCACCAGCAGTCCAATTCCAGTTCATTTGCATACTAAATGTGGCGGATTTAACAGTGCACAAATCTGCCTTTCCTTGCTTGCCTTTACGTCATTGTGAAAGAGCTTTAATCCAAGTAAAATATGTTGGCTAAATTATATTAAAGTAGACTCAATTAAGTAGTCAACTCATGTCACTGCATCAAGTCACCCAGCTTACAATGCACATGAAGATCACATGATTAACAAGGACAAGGGGGTAAAATTGATGAACATGACAATTACCCCACATTTAAACATTGTGATGCCCGTCTGTCACCAGATTATCACTTGATAATTTTACTTAGATAAACATGTGAATTTAGATCTCAACAGTGTGTGACCCAGTGGGCTTTTCTAGTCTGTTATATATCAAGAAGACTTAGCTGTTTGCAAGCTGTTTGATGACTGACTTATATACATAGAAAGTGTCTGTCTTAGAATGAGGCTTAGTTACATGATACCAGAATGAGGCTGTAGCACGGCACATGAATGAGGCTGTAACATGACGTCATATCAATCTTCCCTCACAAATAAAATTTTAAATGTAAATGATAAATTCTGTGATGATAAATATCGAAATAAATATAGAATATCAAATGTAGTGAAAATCAATTACGAAATTTTGAAAACAAATATATATATATATATAAGATAAATATTATAATTTATAATATTCTAAGTATTTCGGAGGTTGCTTCTTTCTGTTGGATCTTCTTGGCAAAATGACATCAGCTTCAGAATGTGTGTCAACCTCGGCTTCATTTGGAGAAGGTGAATCAGAATCTTGGAATGCTTCTACTTCAGATGATGTTGGAGTTTCTGGTATATCAGCAACAGCAACTTCAGGAATAGGATCTGCTTGAATGGGTACCTCTTTCATTGTCTGCCTTCTGTTCATGATTAAATCAAAATTGATGTCTGTGTCAGCTGAATAGGCTGGCTCCTCCAGAAGCTGACCATCAAGACTTCTTAGCTGATAGATATGTCTTTTCCATATCAAGTCTCCAACTTGTATAGTATAAGTACATGGACTGAGCTTCCTAGTAACAACACCGCTAATCCAGGTCTCTTTCTTCTGACGATAATCACGTGCCAGGACCAGTTCTCCAACTTCAATAATACGACAAGATTGTCGCTCAATACGAAGACCAATATTAGGATGAACTGCATCTAATCTGGCACGAATATTCCTTCCAAACATGAGTTCTGCTGGTGTTCTTCTTGTCATGGTGTGTGGTTCTGTATGTAAGCAGGAACTCCGTAATCTTCAAATTCCTTGAAAGTTTGAGGTTTCTTCTGGCTTTCATTGCCTTCTTGAAAGTTTGAACAAAACGTTTAGCTTCCCCATTTGTACTTGGATGAAAAGGTGCAGCTTTCAAGTGCTTGATATTATTCAACTTCAGGAATTCCTCAAAAACATCAGATGTGAATTGGGGTCCATTGTCAGACACCAATTCCAGTTTTACTCCATGTTGTGCAAACTCCCATCTCAAAGTTTCCATAGTCTTTTCTGTTGTAATGGACTTCATGAAGTGTACCTCTGGCCATTTCGAATGAGCATCAACGACAATCAGAAAATTTTCACCCTGGTAATGTGCGAAGTCTGCATGAATTCGATGCCAGGGATGTGTTGGCCACTTCCAAGGATTTGCTTCTGCTTGTGGTGCCCTTGGTGGTAATTCCTGACATATTTGACATCCTCTAACAGTCTTCTCAATGTCTGTGTCAGCTGAATAGGTTGGTCCTCTTATTGAAGTAATAAAGTTGTATTGTACCTCTAGAGCCTTGTGTCTGTCCTAACTAAGGGTTACGTATCGATCTCAACTGTTCGGAGGGTAGATACGAAATCTGGATGGCAAAACTTGCATTGAGGGTATGATACGAGGGTCAATACATGAAGCACCATATATGTTAAATCATTTATGCCAGCCAATTATTTCAAGGCTATTAGATGTTACTTGCCTAAATCTATCAATGACATGTTTTGTCTGCACGTGATCTCCCCACCTTTTTAATATTAATTTTAAATGCTGCCAAAGGTCGGTACCTATATAATTATATATTTGTCTAAATGTGAAAAAAACATATTGAGTCTTTCTGCCTATCTTCTTAACAATCCAGTGGCCAATTATAATGGTGGTGTTATAAGGATAGGCCTTGCTCGGCTGCGCATGGATGTGCGCAAAATGACGTATTTTTGTGAGAATCGAGCCAACTTAAGACAAAAGTTTTGCAAACAGGCACATTGCTCAGTTCTTATGCACAGCAGCATGATGATGAAATGCTTTATTAACTTTAACATCATATTCTATCTCATTGTTTATGCAAGTATATTTCACTGCTTCAGTTTACCAAATAATTGGAAGGACTATATGACAAACAGTATTTCTTACAATATGCATAAAGACTCTAAATTTACTTTAACAGATACCTTACATAATGCAATAGACTCTTACAATGAAATATGGAACAGATGTTACCGAACAAGTTACAATAATTGCGAAGGCATCTTGCAAGGGCTGTGTGGATCAGTGGAAATAACGACTGACAGAATTATGAATTGTACATGGAAGTTACAAGTCCCAGAAAGTTGGTGTATTAATTTGACAGTTCACAATTTCCCTAATGGATATCCATTTACTAAAGATTACTTCACACTGTCAGTTATAGATAAAACTCCGACAGACAGGCATAGCGGTATTCATTTCCATATCAACCAGCTGTCCACTAGTGTAATAACTAATTATTCTCAGAGCTTGGTTCAGCTCAAAATTCTTAAATTCTTCATGGTAACAAAACTAAAATTTAATTTTGAGGTAACTGAGTGTAATGCAACTGTCAGCTACAACACGATAACTACACTCAGTAAAGGTATTGCCGATTCTAGTCACGACCCAAAGAGGGTTATAGTGCATTTTGATAAGTCAGTAAATGAGGAAATAAGTTTAGCTGTTCAGACTATTCAAGTGCATGTAACCGTCAGCTACAACACAATTGCCAAAACAGAAACTATACAACCCAATTCGATCAAATATTTTAAACTCATGCCCTTCGTCTTTAGGGCTCATTCACAAATTACTGAATACCACGTGTTACTCAGGACTGTCATTGGAACTCACGTAGGTGTGACTTTCAGTTGCTCCAAATGGCTATCTTTTTATGATGGGCCTACTCATAAATCACAAAGAATAGATGCAACCTGTAAAGAGAATGAATTGGGACATGTTACAGCCAGTTCATTTCAGTTGTACATTATTTATGAACAAGAATCTGAGTTGGATACCCTGAGATACTTAAATATTTCTTTTTCGGGGATTGACCAATTATATACATATCAAAATTTTGATCTTAAGGAAAAAAGTGATAATATAATAACATGGGATTTAAGAAACACCTCATATCTTATTTATGATAAACTAAGAATTTATTCGGAGTCAGATAACAAGATGCAGTACCAAATTCAGCCAGAACGTTATGCAGATATTCCCCAGGGATATATTTGCCAGTTCCATGGTTTAGTGATTGCGGATTATATAACTTCTGAAGATCCAGCATTTAGAATCGGACCGTTGTGTTCTCCACCACAGATGGCGCTATACACCAATAAACCGTTCAGTGCATTAAGATATATCACATTTGTTATAATTTACAGCTATGATTCAATTATGTCAAAAGGCTCACTGCTTTTTCCAAAACAGACTGATAAAAAGTGCCGCATAATTACCAATCCGTGTAATATCTGCTCATCAACACCTGTTCTGTTCGAAATGTATCAAGGATCTCTTTGGCCAGTCTCTCGTTTGCGATGTACAGAAGAAGGTGGTGCATTGTTTCTAGTTCAATTTGATTGCATGGTTGTGCAACTAGTATCTAACACTCTTTCGGAAGATAATCAGACGTGTCAATGGCAAATGATATCACCGGCATCTGATACCATGAAATTTTCGGTTTCCTTAAGATTCGAAGAAAGATCCAAAGTTCCCTGTGCATTCAAAGCTGCACATCTTAACTCTTCAAAACTAGTTAATGCTGAATCAAATGGAGGCATCAAAATAATGGAATATCAGAGTAAAGAGTTTGAATCCCGGCTCCAAAAATTTGAAATTGATTACAATTGCCTGGTAAACCATATCATTGCAGTTTCTGTTGAAGTACCTAAAGCAAAAGTCAGTGATTGTGAGCCAATTAATCTTTTGCCTTTGAAGACCGTACAAAATAAGCAACAATTTGATGGGCCTTGTTTCATGTTCTCCCTGAAAGTTAGCACTGGGGTATTTGCATTTGATGTATCCTTTCTTAGTCAATGGAGAAGTATGAAGGAATATGCCAATGAATTTATAGTGGCAATGTACTTAGAAAAACCTCAAAATGCAATATCCACATCATCTGGAAGACTACTGGAATGTACGATTTTGGACAAAGTACATAATTCTGACATTTTTCACTTGTATGAGTTTCGGGAGCAACAGATGCCTTTTGTTTGGCGGAGTTACGGCCAGTTCCTTTCAATAGTGGTTAATGCATCCACCCAAAGTGAGGACGCAATGTCAATGTGGATTATTGTTAATGCGAATTTTGAAACCCGGTCTTTATCTTCCTACATTTTCTCTCGAAATGATGAAATTGTAAATACAGATTGCGTCAAGTACAATAGATATTTCTATGAAATGAACTGCTTTGACATTCATACCAACTTTACTGGATCATGGTTGGAATCAGAACAAGTTTGCAGGAAGCAAGGGGCTCACCTTTGGTTGGTGAGGGACAGAGATATGTGGACAGATGTCATGCGCTCAACCATGCACAATAATTGGTATTTGGTTGAAGATAAAAGAATACCTGTTGACTATGATGGAAGAATTAATGCTGTGACACTTCTGCGATCATCTTCAGTAATGTATCTGGTAGGCGTATTCCTTCTGTGGGCATGAAACGGCCTCTTGTGGCAGTGTGTGATTCCTCAGTGTGCAAGTGTAACATTTTTTATTATTTTTATTTGAACATTTTTATACCGCTACATATAATCTTTGAGATCAATCTAGTGCTGTTTGCAATGGAAATGTACAATCTGTGATTAATGGCGGTCTTCAGCATTCCTTATGACAACTTTCCTTGTTGTGGTATTCACTTCCATTTGCTTCAGCACTCATGCAGTTCAGGGGAGTCTGGCCGGATGTGTTGCTGCTCACACCTGACAGGAGGGTGAGCTCCTGCCTACACAAGTGGCCACCCTCCCCGGTAGATCCCGGAGTCAGTCTAGTCCTGCTAAGATGACTGACTTGATGTTCAGTGACTTGACTTGACTGACTTAGTTGACTTAGTCGTCACCTGTGACTTTACTTGACCTAGAATGAAGTTGGCTTAGTCAACTAAATGAGTAAGAATGTAATAACGTATTGATGATACTCGTCTGCAATTTTGCATGTGTGACAAATTCTTCTAATCTGTGACCTATTTTCAAATCAATTCGGTCTAATTTAGGATTTGGTGCTGATCAGAACTTTTAACTCCAAATTAATGCTGTAGATTCTATAAGAGGTACTGATAGTGCTGCCAACATAGAGTTCCCCCTCCAGACTGAAGATTGGTTGGAAAGGTGTGAACCACTTTGAATAAACCAATCCTTTGGCTTATTCAGTTAAGGGATGCCACGCTCTGTTGGATTCACTATTTGGGCCAATAGTTTTTATTCAATCATCTGCCCAAATTTTTTAGCCTTTTTTCCCGAATCTTACTGTTTCCCAAACTTTTGGGGGGGCCATCACACCCCCTGCCCCCCTTCCCATATGCCCATGTGCATGCATTACATGTGATCACAAAAGATTACTTCAAGGTCCATTGAGCTAAATCTTAATTTATTTTAACTAGAAGAACCTTAGGCCTATGCACATTGAAAAAATCTTTTCTGAGGCAACAAACACTTTAACATAATATATGTAAGTTGAGATTAAAGGTTTTTCCCGTCTACCAACCCCAGAAAAAGTGCCAAAAGAAGATCTTAGAAGCTAAAGAAAAATTGAATCTGGCCTAAGCTTGGTGCAGGGGGAGGGGAGTAATTTAGGAACTTTGTTTTACTGGAAAGTATTTCACAGAAATGTCAGACCAAATTATTTAACAGTAATAATGTTTTAAGGACTTTATTTTCAGTCAAAGCAGCAGCAAAGTCAAAGGGGATTCAGCAGGTTGCATGTGCCCCACAGAATGGCCGAATTAGCACTCAATGCATCACACAGGTACACCATGAAAAATTCAACTAGGACCAATGACGAAGAGTATCGATATCTTTTGTCTGCTATGCACCAAAGAAAGGCCGACAATAACAAAAATTTGTGTTTGGCAGTTATACCCTCCACAAGAACATGGGCCTACATTGATTGCAACAGGCAATTTGTTAATGTTTCATTTCTTTGTCAGTACACACCTGAAATTCCCCATCATGATATGGAAGATTGTACAGGAATCAATAAGGAGTACTACTGTGACACTGGATGGATATGGGGGTATCAAAAATGTCTAAGAGTTGAATACATAAAGAAAAATAGCATGCAATGCATGCACCGTGTCCTCGAGCAATTTAAAAACCCTTATAACTCAATGGGATATGATCATTACATTAACACATCTCTATAAATTGTTAAAAGTTGCATTCTATCTATAGATCTATCAATCTACCTATCAATCTATCTATCTGTCTATCTATGTGTCTATCTGTCTATCTGTCTATCTTTAGTAATTGGCTGAAGTATAAATCTCAGGTTGTGGTGCACCCCCACTTTGTCTCAGGGCGGAAGGGCCAAAGGGAAGAAGAAGAAGATGCTTCTCAGAAATCGTCTGCTGAGCAAGGAGGAATTTGGGGGATTAAAGTTAACTTTTTAGAGCAGTGAGACATAAGATTAAAGCCAGGGCATCTAGTGCAACAGTGTAAACACTGGGCATCATAATGGCATCATAACTTTGGGTTGTTCTTGCATCTGTGAAATGCTTTTCGATCCACACCAACTTTGATATGACAATCCCATTGATGACGACAAAGGGCCCGAGGCCCTGCTCTCGGACACAAACAAAAAGCGAATTAAGAAAAAGGATATAGATTTAGCCTGCCAAAACGTTGGTGGTTTCAGTTCCTTGAGAGGTATCAGTGTTAAACAAATAAGAAAGTTTTTGCTGCCTGTCGTGTCATACCATGGCTCTAATTATATAATTCACCTGACATATCATGGAGCAGTTTTTGTATTCACACCTACTCAAAGTATTTCGGAGATAAGTAAAGCATCAGTTGGAACCATATCAAACTTGCCAATAGACGGGCCATTCTCAAATTTCGGGACAACGGGTATAGGAAAATTGTCCTGTAACGGAGGGGACAATGTGGTAACGGAGGGGAATTTTGATGTAAAAAACCAACTGTAGGAACAGCGACAAAAGGAAAAATGATAAAATATTGATGTAACTATTATTTTCAGAAGTACTTCATCTCGTATCAGTAGATTTTTTGGTCCAAATGTCGATTTCTTGCTCATGATCTGGTAACGGAGTGGACGGTAATGGAGGGGAACAATTTTTTGCTTTTCGCTCATTACTGCTTTTTATTTTGGAGATTTGACAAAATAATTGCAGAATATTAAAACCTGCCACCTTCAGCAACATATACATGAAATCGCTCTGTAAAATTATCATTGGTAAGCTTGGAAATGAAGGAAACGGAGGGGACATTTTAGTGGGACCAAAAACATTTTTTATGAACATTATGTCATAATTTATTGAATACATGTTTTATGAAGTCTGCAAGGCAGTGGTACTATGGGGCACATGCGTCTGATGATATTCAGTGAAAATAGCTCATAAAAAACAATAACGAACAGAGCTATGGCAAGTAACGGAGGGGACAAAAAAATTGACATAAATTAGTGACACGACTATTGTATCAATTTAATCAATGAAATTATACCCAAAAAAAATTGAATATGAACTAAATATTAATTCAAGTCTATATTCCCATGAATCGTGCAAAGAAACTTTGAAAATAATGGTATATTAGGAGGAAAATGAACACTTGATTTTGTCATGTCAGGTCCAGTGACAGGGAAAAACCATCGATTTTGCACGGATTTCTGGACATGATGCATTAAAAAAAGTCTAATGAATGACTTTTTGCTCCAAATGCAGTGGTTCTAAGTAGAAATATGAATAACAGATGCAGAGTGACGCTTCAGATATTTATCGCATTCATATTAATGTCAGGGAGCTAGAGTGACGCAAATTGTCCCGAAATTTGAGAATGACCCAGACATGGATGTGGGCCAACAGACTGGAGTAGTGTGCATGAAGGAACCCTTACCAATAAAGAAAACTTGTGAAGACGGCTTCAGACCTTGTGATAATGGTGAATGTATTCCAGAGACCTATTTCTGTGATTCAAGACCACATTGCATTGACAGTAGTGATGAGGTGAACTGCACTAACCCATGCTTATACAACCCAGATGACAACCTCTACTTTCCTTGCATGGACGGATCATGCATCCCAATTTCAAGACTGTGTGATCTCCTTGAAGACTGTGAATTCGGTGAAGATGAAGAAGAATGCCCTGACCGCTCACAATATAATAAAGTGTGGAGTCCTTTAGTGATCAAAAAGCAAGAGCAGTTATGTATTAAAACTGACTCAAATGCTCTAAATGCAGTGCTCTACCAGCAATGCAAAGAGACTTGTGCAGAAAGAATTTATACGAGAGAATATTTCAATTATACAAACATTGATTACACAAAATATATCTGTCCATTTGGTTCATCAATATGTTATCCAAAAGCATATGATTGTGTTCGAGACAAAGACTTTTATGGCAATACTATACCATGCAGTGAAGCATGGCAGTTTCAAAATTGTGAGACTTACGGGTATTGCGATAATTTCTTTTGTAAAGACAAGTATCCATGTCAGGATGAACTGTGGTGCATCCCATTCAGACTGGTTTGCAATGGAATTCCTGATTGTCCTTTAGGAGATGATGAATCAAATTGTACATCATGGACATGCAGTAGAATGCTTCGTTGTACCAAGGAGAAAATGTGTGTGCACCCAGCAGAGATATGTGATGGGGTGTTGCATTGTCCTTTGTCTGGTGATGATGAAGCAGTTTGTGAAAGAAAGTGTCCTGATGAGTGCACTTGTTTGGGAAGGGCAATATATTGCATAAACCCAGTAACTTTGGAGGACAACATGTCATCTATAGCTGTAATAAAATGACATCAAAGCATTTAATTACATCAGTTGAATTACACAACGCTTGGTTTCTTGATATTTCACACTCCAATTTATCAGATATGGCACAGATAAAACATCTCAAGATACCATAATTGGTCAAGCTGATTATTGGTCATAACCCCTTGAGGATCTTTACTTCACGTCTTGGACATTTTAAAGAATTGAAGTACTTGAACCTGGATAAAACAACCATTACTAGAATCACTGAAGAATCCTTTTCAGATTTGATCAAATTAACGCATTTATCACTGAAGAATACAATATTGTATCAAGCGGACGGCTGTACTTTTTGCAGATTGTCCAAGTTAAAATCTATTGACCTTACAAATACACGATTAATGCATGTCAAGTCTGAACTTTATCATGGGATAGACAATCTTAAAGACTTACATTTCAGCAGCCCAAGGCTTCAAAGTGTTTCAAAGGATTTTCTCGAAGTCAAGTTGTCTCAGTTCTCGTCAAGCAACTTGCATTTTTGCTGTTTAAAAAGAGAAGTTAAGATTGAACTGTGTTCACTCATGACACTGGCTGAGCTGCAAGATCTTTGTCCATTTGATTATCCTAGAAAAGCATGGATAACTCTCCCTTTCCTGTTAGTAATCATTCTGATGAACTTCTTAGCCATGGAACATTCATATCATTTAATGAAAATCTCATACTTCAACCTGATATTTCACAATAGTTTATCAGGCGTACTCATTACAGCTATTTTGATAATTTTCCATTTTCAACAAGAACAAATTACCACCTCGGAAATGTTGGTGATTGGCTTTAACGAGCAACAGAAGTGTGCAATGATTGCAAAGGGTTTGTTTGTGTTTGGTTTGTATTATCCTTTTCTCTCAATGCTCCATTATTTTGAAACATACAGGACAATGAGATGCTTTAAAGCAAGTAAAAAATGCAATAAACAATACCTTCTTTTGATTACATCTGTTATGGCCAGTGTCATTGGCTTGACACAAAAAATAGGCAATAACCAATCGCCTAGTCCCATGTGCATGCTGAAATTGAATTGGATTGAATGGTCGTCAGTTTTGGTTGTGCATGGCCTAATATGTGTTACAATGACTGCTGCAAATGTTTCTCTCTCTAAACATATGAGAGAGACTCGTAAGTCTTCTCAAAGGAAGCAAAGAGGCACTGATCGACTCATTGAAGCCAGATTTATTCTTTACAATCTAGTCATGATCCTTTCACTTGTGCTCCATGTGATTCAAAGAACTGTTAATATTAATCAGAACACCATCATGGTGGCCATCTTAATATTTCAGTTTGCAATAGCACCATTCACTTTCCCTGTCATATTTGTGTTGTCCACCAGACAATATTGGTGCAAAGTAAAAAGGATCTGCTACCACAGATGTGCAAGATGTACTTAACAAGAAGATTCTGCTGCCGTAGTTGTGCAATATGCACTTAACAAGAAGGTTTTACTGCCATAGTTGTGCAATATGCACTTAACATAAAGGATCTGCGACCACAGTTCTGCCATATGCAGTTAACAAGAAGTTCACTTAACATAAAGGATCGCCTGCGGAGTCCTGCCATAGTTTTGCAATATGCACTTAAGAATAATCAGCTCTCATAGTTGTGCATGTGCATTGTGCAACAATTATGAACAATATTATTCAAACTTCTTGTGTGATTTGACAATCAACCTATTCTGTATTTTTTATCATTGAATGTAGTAAAGACGACATCATTGTAACTCTGCCTAAGATGATTAAATAAATGCTTCATTAATCCTATTTCTTTTTCTTAGTTCATGAATCTCAGAATCTGAATATTTCATTCTACAATAGCTCAATTACTTTATCCTATTTGCGTCTAGAAAATCATTCAGAATTTGGGGGTGTAGATCCTGGGAGAGAGGATGAGTAGTGTTGGGGGACCAAACTCTTGCGTGATCCTTGCATTTTTTAGTGAATCCTTGCGTGATCCTTGCAATTTTTCAGTAAGGGGTGGCTCAAAATTTACCTCAGATACACTCTAAAAAAATTCAGACAAAATTGGTTTTTTAGATTCAAAATGGTTTTTTGAAAAACCAAATTTCAATGCAAAAAACCAACATGGATTTTTAAAAAAAATCTTAAAAAACCAATTCTGTTCCAACATTTTTTAGAGTGCATGCCAGGAGTCCATGACTCAAACCAGGTATGTCTCAGTATTAATAATATTAAGTACTCATATATAGCGCTCGCTGATTCCAGTAAACTGCTCATTGGTACTTGGTTATGTCAGCTGATTACGCCTGATATTTCCGTGAAATGTTGCGAAAAGATATGTTTTCAGTAAACTGTTGCTTCTTGAAGTTATCCAGTGTCCTTGATTTTCACACATTTTCAGGAAAGCCATTCCACAGTATCGGTGATGAATAGGAAAAGGCTCAATCCTCAAACTTGTTTTGATTTTGTGTGGCAGGTGTACCCGCACCTCTAACAGCATTTTGTCATTGCGGCGGAGGTTCAGGTCATTTTCAGGTTTATGTTGAATTAGACTTTTGAGGTACTGAGGCGCTTGATTATTCACAGCTTTCCATGTAGTTGTCACAAGCTTGAATTGGATCCTTCCAGGGATTGGAAGTCAGTGTAACTGTTCCTGCAGTGACTAACTTTATCTTGTCTTTTTATGCAGGCTTCTTGAACTTGCATGACAAGATTCCCTATAGTAAAGGATGTACCCTAAAGCCTGCTTATTTAATCGAGCGGATGTTGTGAATTTGGTTTCGTCGACACAATATCTTGTCAATGTGACATATTGCCAAGAACATAGGCATAATTCTCATCAGTGCAAATTATTACATTATTACTCTGATATCAATGTACATATAACAAGTCAGAAAATGGGGATTGGTTGCATATTATGCTTGTAGTGCAGTGATCCTCCATGTCGGCAAATAGTGCAAGTGTCACTGCTCAACACACCGCTCTCTCAGCAGGCATGTGGCCATTGGAGAGTTAAGATGTGTATTGAAGGTTTCTCCAGCAATTATTGCTTTTCTGTTAAATATAAATGTGTATGCTTAATACAGATATGTCTACATGACAGAGCATGATATGAATACATTTCTTTTTGTCTGAAAAGACTGCCAGACACCACAACAAGCCTGGGGAAGATGAGGGAGTTGTACGTAGGCCTATACTCAATCGTATACACACCTCGTAGTGCAGCGCCCCCCCCCCCCACCACTATCTATCTCTTTATGTGTTTATCTATTATTTTTGGCAGCAGTGACACGATGTATAATTGTGGCTCGTTCTTTTTTATTATAGTACCCTTGTCTCTGTTCGGGACTGACATGTGGCAGCAGAGTGCTGACAGTCCCTGGAAAATCGAATTGGGTCAATGATAATTTGATCTGTTTTGGATCGTGGACAGATCACAAGATCAGGTCGCAATTCAATTTCAGCTTGTTTATTAGCTCACCACAAAATGGCATGGAGCCAGAACACAACATATCTACTCACATTAACAACAATAATAGTGAATAAATAATAATAACAATAATGACTTAGTAAATAATAATAACAACAGCTGTCCATATTACTATGCCAAACTACTTTCACAAAGCATGGTTGCTGGCAAAGATCCAGTCCACTTTGAATGAAAATGTTTGGAAATCATGAGACAAAAAGAAAGTTTTGAAACTTTAGCATAAACTTTGCCTGCAAAACAGCAAAAGGAATGATTTTTTATCTGAATCTGACGATTCAAAACCTGTATCTTATCACAGATTTGGTTAAGAGATTTTATGACAGTATTAAGTAACTTGGTGGATTAAAGGACAACAGGCATCGCTCATCTGCTTCATTATCACACTCACCATACCTGTCACTGATGGATTCATACTTGTAATACCACTTATAAACCATACCAGCTAGGGTTCTAACAATGATGAGTTTGTTGGTATTACCAGTGGTGTAAATCGGCATGCATAGGGGGGAATCACATTGTGACTACCCCCTGCAATAGAAACTGATAAACTCAATTCACTAATGCTCTAGTCTCACGGCAGGTTACGGGGGAATTTTTGGCCAAACGGGCTAGGATTTCCTAAGTGACCCAAATGAATATACATTAAGAATATAAAATTAATTTTATTACAAAACAAACAATAAGCAAAACTAGAATAAGACAATTAACAACACAAATTTCTGTTACAGACAATTGTTTATGTCACTAGTATAATATATTATATATATAAATATATCTATTTACATTAAAAAAAATTATTTGTTTGAAATTTGAAATATGTTATAGCTACAGCCTGCATATCTTTTTTTTGAAAAAGATTTTCTTGTTAGCCCTTCAATCAGTCTTACAGCAGAGGTTTGCGCCACCTTGAGTTTATTTATCACTTGTTTGGACGACGAACCATACAGCAATCCATTGCCATAGTCTAAATGAGGGTAGACCAATGCATTAACAGCTGTTTTGATTGGCTCTTTGTTCAGTGAATTGAGATGTTTTGAAGGTTAAAATACACATTTTGTTCACTTGTGTACGCATTGACAAGTGTTATCAGGTTTGCACAAACCATTTGCCACCTGTAAACCATATTCCTGCCACCATTACAATAGACAATTGCATCAATCTGGAATTCAACCCAAGGCCATGGAAGATTCAGCCATTTCTGTATTTCCAACTAGGCCGATCCGAAAAACAGAAAAGACTTCCAAATAGATTTCTGTTCCAAATATTACTAATAGGCTACTGTACAAATTCATAACAAATACAAAATCTTATATAATATATATTTATTATGTATCATCTGTGTTAATAACAGTTCTTAGTAGAAATGTCTCATCAATAACAGCCTGAGTTATGAATTCTGTACATTTATAGGATGCCAATGGAAATTTTAACATAAAACATAATTGTAACATAAATCATAATTATACCAATATGTAGACATCAGCAATTAGCATTAATTATATAATTATATCAGCAATTATCAAATCAATAAAATTCTACACAGTTCAATTCAAATCAAGATAGTTTCATATAGTCCAATATATTCAAATCAATATATAGACAAAACTATCCAATTCAATATTATATGAAACATGGAAAAGTGTGAAAATGTATTTTATATACAAGCAATGATTATATAAACATAGTAACATTACAGCATTACAAATTTATCATATCATGTATCAAATTCATCACAATAAGGCATTATGTAGGCCTATACATCTTCATGACAAACTAAATAACCAAGTAATCACAAAACACACACAGTACTAATAACGTATATTTTTTTAGAATTTTAATATCAATCACACACAATTTCATAAACCCATCCAGTACAAAATCAATGTAAATCCGTTTACTACCAAGCAAACAAATCAATAACATCTTCACCAATTAATAACATTTTCGCTAATCAGCAAACATTTACTCAAATCAGTAAACACAAAGCCAAGTTAATAAAAGTGTACAAAAAGAATAAAAGCGCACGCAAATAAGTCTACTTGTAACTTGCTTGTAACTTGTAAGTGCTAACGCTTTTGACACATTGTCGTCTTGGGAATTAAATAAGAAAATGGGAATAAAATAAGAAAATGGATAAGACAGACAGACCTGAGTTTGGAAGATAATACAGGCAGATCTACAGATAGACAGATAGGTAGACAGATCATAAGTTAATTGTTCATAAATCCATGAGAAAACCAAAGGACAGAAACTCAGATTGCTAGTCTGCCCAGATTCACCCGGGTAGGAGGTAAATAGAAGAAAGACGGGCAGACAGGTCAAGATTAAATATTCCACAGATAGATACTCAGAATGGTGGACTAATGTCAGATTGTGGGCCTATATTAGAGTTAACATTTTTATGCGATATCCTGCAGCTATGAAATTTGTGGCGAGCCTTCCATTTGATACAGCTCCGGGCAGGTGCAAGCCCACACAATTGTAGAACAGCGTCCACGGTCAAAGACAGTGGGGACAAAGATAGACAGAAAATTAGTAGGCAGACAGATCGAGATAGAGCAGGGCCCTAGGCGGAGCAAAATCCTCCAGAGGGCAAATAGCGGTTTGCAGACAAGCGTGCCCCAGAAACCTTGAAATATTTGAAATTTTTATATCGTGCACTTTTTTTTTGCTCTGTATAGAAGTGCTACATATTCATAAGTGTGAATAATTATATAGAATTATGGGTCTTTTATGCGTTTCTGGGTCTTTTACTTCCCCAGCATAGACACTGATAGAATACACATCTCCATATATATATAACATAATCATATATAATAGGATAAATACAATTTACTTAATATAACAAAACGAAAACTAACAGCACATACCAAGCACTTGTAGAGTATATATATGTTTATATATAGCAATTGAAAACCAAAACAAACTTGACGAACTTAAACCAAAAACGTAACGAAAAAGCAACCAACAAAAATGAACGAAGATAAACAAACCAAATTTGGGCAATAAAAGATTAAGCAATTATTTGTACACAAAATAAAGTGCAATTACATGGCAATGATAAGAAACAGTTGTCAAACAACAAACAAATTATGATACTATGAGATCGCACTCTATATATAAACATAACTACATGAAACAACTTGAATAACATTTCAATTCTATAATAAAATATGAAATATTTTTCAGCCAAATAATCAAATAAGTTCAGACCAGGCCATGAACTGTCCAGCCTCAAAACGTCTGGATCAAATTCAAATTAATTAATCCAAACAGTGGCATCCTCTTGTGCTAAATTTATAAACTACAAAGCGCCTCCTATATTTTAACATGAGAAACAGAGGCTAAACTTATAATCCTCTGATTTTGAATTCTTTCACTCATGATTTTGAATTTTTTTTCAATATCGCTGATCTAAAAAGTCTCTAAAATAATTTAAATTATAATAATTTTTAGATAATGTCTACAGAACAAAGGTATAAATTGGGTTAAAGTTGTTATACTGTATCGCTATATACACATCGAATACTCTGTCGCTATATTTTCAAACGCTTTATTACTGTACAGCACAAATCTTTTCAATTAATGTGTATTGACATTTACAAACATTCATGTCAACAGAGTAACTTTGTAAACTAGGCCACACATAATTGATTCTTAGCTTCGCGGACCCGCCAACACAATAGATTTCCTGCCGATGGAAAAAAAAAAAAATTTTTTTTTTACATTATAAAAAATTTTTTTTTTTACCTTTTTTTTTGTCCTACCGACCGACCCTAGAAAAAGTGCCTTGAGAGGATCCGAGAAGCTAAAGATCAATTATGTGTGGCCTTATCTAGCATTACATTATTACAATGTTTCTTAAATGTTCGATACACATTCTTTAACGTTTACTGTGCGGAACGGGCGACCGACATAACACACTTCATTGAAGTTTCGTGAATATAAAATCTTATGAAATCTAAAAATCTCTTTAAGCACGAGTAAATTTTACAACTTTGGTTATTTGTGTTTAATAACAATATGCTACAACCCGATTAATAATGTATATATTTCTATTATATTAATGCATATATACATATATATTTCTATTATACTTGTATATATCTTTTACATTACAACTGCCGGGTGATCTAATAATTTAAATAATAATTCCAATATAATTAAATATGTGACTTGATGAGTCAATCCCGGGACTTTTTATGAAGATTTTTACAACCTCAAGATCTATTTTCTTTTACATAAATATACAAAATGTACTGAGTATTTATACCATTATCCTGATTATTATCTAGCGTTTTATATCAACAATAGGCACACTAATGTAAAGATGAAGATATCTATAGATCCTATATTTAGATCTTATATATAGATCCTATAATTTGATCCTGGATCTATGTTCTTTCTCGTTATTGCTTACTTAGAATCCATGTCATCAACAAATCTTACTACCAACTTACAAAAAATATGAAAAATTCTACTTGTGGCTTATATAAAATCACTTCGCAAACGTCCACGATCCACGTCCGTTAAAATTTTTTCATAAATGCTTTGAATACAAATGGACCGTATGAAATTCCACCAATAACTTACAGAAATACAATTCCAAACATATATGACCAACTTCAAGGACCAAATATGACATAAGACAAAGCAAAAATTTACACATGACATTGTGCCAACCAACAATATTCATAGTTAGCCTGTTCACTAGAAAATCTTCACAATTTACAAAAATGTTGTTTCTCAAAATTGTAGTAGCAGTGAAATTTCAACACAGAAAATGCATCAGAAAAACATGGAAAAATACCTTTTGCAAGTTCCTTGGCAGCAATTTTTCACTAACGTTAGTTACCATAGAAACAAATACTAAAATGAGGCTGGATTTCCTCATTTGTACAGCGTACCTTGTAACCAATCAAATGAGAACAACCATATTAATATAATAATACATTAATTTGACCAATAACAGACTGCATACAGTACAGCCAGATAGCCAAGCAAAGTTTATACTCAAAAGCTAGTAACTATGGCAACCCCATCCAATAATGATGATTTTTTATGCTGAGAGTCAGTTTTTCTCTTCAATGATAATCTTATACCATGATTCTAGAATGCTATTACCATCAGCATAATATCACATTATTTTGTAATCAAGTAAATCATCCAATATTTGGATCTTCAAATCACTTCAGTCGTTTCAATTGCTATGGCGACTCGGCGTAGCACAAATAAATGAAATGCAATTTATTTTGAAGTTCAGGCATTGTTATTTACAAATTACAAATCATTCAAGTATTACCTTGAATTAATTCCCAGAGTCTCAAAATCCTTCAGTGAATCCCTGTGAATATCTTTCAAATGTTGTTTCCATGGCAACAAATCCAAATGAAATATTCTGTACACCATGAGTCCAAGAGTCCTGGCAGTATCTTGGAGATACTTACACTGTTCATTTCATTTCAAATTTTCAAAGCGATTGCACACCGTAACCATGGCAACGGACCTCAAACGAGGCTAATGTCATCCATCTCGTCGGGGTGCGGTATGTTGGCATCAGATTGAGGCTGAATCACTTGCTGTATTCCTGCGCCCTGTCGACGAAGTAACTAGATATTGAGAAAGGAGCAAAAAACGGGAAAAATGTCAAATTCCTGGCTCCGGCCGCATTTACTGACCGGGTAACTGCACTTTATAAATACTATGGCCAAATAAAAACAAAAATTTGGCACATATGGAGGTTTTCCTAGTTGTATGAGCTGCATGTCTCCTCCTTAAAACTATACAGAGATATTTCATATTTCCAGAAGTTTTTAGACAATTTCTGAGCAATGGTGGAAAATTTTATGTAAAGTGAAATGTATGCTGTACAGTACTATAAATCATAATTCATTCTAAAAATAAGTTCTGAAGTCATAATTTTATATAATATTCTTAAATCTAGGATGCTCAATTAGCAGACAAAAGAAAGAGTTGATATATATAGGCCTACTGACATGCAAATAATGTGAGATGAACTTATTTCAAGAACTACAACTTAATACTAAGTTAGTCAGGGCTTATGAAATAAAATGTTATAAAAAATATGTGAGACTTGGTTAAAAGAAAACACAGCAATAGCCTTAGCAACCTAACCAAATATTTATTTCGTTTTTAAAGATATTTTTTGAAGTAAAATACACTCCTTGCCTTTATTAACTCGACAAATTTTTAATAAATTATCCTACTCATAAAATGCAGTGTACCACAGTAACAAGTAAAATATCAAGACAGTAAATTCAGTTCCACTAAAAAGTTCAATTCTTAATTCAATAATATTTTTCTATAATCATGAAAGAAAAACAACAATTTTAACAGAACAGCACAACGTGAAGGAACTTGTAATTTGAATTTTGAAAGAGAATTTTAAAATTCAAATTGAATTAAGACTATAGAAAGGTGAGCGTTGTATCACATTTTTGAGTAAATTTTTGTTGGAGGGATGAAGCGACTTCAACATAGGAAAAGACAATAACCTAGAATTGTTAAAGACAGAAAGGTGTTTTTTTTTACCTAGCCAATTATAAGATTAAGAAAGGGGCCATTATAATGTCTGTCAGTAGCTCTTAACTCTTGTCTATGGGCTTAAATTATTTTCTAGTGGTGTATTTATCTAAAATATATTGTAAAACAAGCATGGGATAGAAAATGGCCAGCAGAATAATCTCTTCCATAATTTTTCATAGTTAATATATTTTTTTCGATATGGGGGACAAGTGCTGAAGCTTACATGTACGGTTTTTTTATATACTTCGTCATATGAGTTTGAGTCTGAGTCTGAGTCTTATACCGATGAAATATTAAACTTTTACTTATGGCATTAAAAATCATAAGCAATAACTACAGAGGCATTTTAAAGTTTTGCAAAGCAAAGAATGTTTTTCAAACAGAAAATTACAGCAGAGTTAGCCAAATTTTACAAGCATTAATAGAAATTTCGGCTCAAGTGTAGAACCCAATAAACAGTATCACCCCTGGACTAAATAATTCTCAGGATTAGCTTATTCACAGTTTTTTTACACCTTTCAGCCAGTCCAGCTGTTTATTCAAGTAGGGGGTGGCACTCTAAGATTGTATCCTGCACTTAAAGCCGAAATGAGAATATTAACTGGACAAGGAGAAATTTCAAGTTTAGCTAAACTTGAAAAGAACAAACTAGAACTTTCAAGAGTGGAATGATAGAGGTTTCAAGGTCAGGTAAACTTGACGAGAACTAATAGAAAATTTCAAGAGTGGAATGATAGAGGTTTCAAGGTCAGGTAAACTTGACGAGAACTAATAGAAAATTTAAGATTAACTTTTAAAACAAAAAGAAAGTTAATGGTTAGCTAAGATTGACAAGAAGTTGTAGAAAATTTCAAGATTAACTAAATAAACATTTCAGTAAAGACACAAAAATCAAGTCAACTAAAACAACTAAACAAACTAATAGATTCCAAATTTCAGATAAAAAATCTCTATAGTATTTACCTCTTTATGGAAATGGGGGAGGTGAAGAATGCAGTAGAAAAGTCCGGCTAAGATAAACATGACTCCTCCAACGTGAAAGGACATGTCATAGTTCCCGGTCCAATCAAACACCATGCCTGGAAGAAACATGATATATAGATAGATAGATAGATAAATAGATAGATAGCTATATCAAGTACAGCCCTGGTGAAAAGATACAGTTCTAAAGTTGAATTTACTAATTTGACACGTAAATTACGAAATATTGCAGATTTTTTAAGGATGAATGCCTTTACTATTTTAACATTGCGAAGTAGTAATTCAACAAGATGACTGCAAGGTAAAATGTGAAAGTACTATAGTCCATAAAGTGTGGCATGTATCTCATATTTACTTGACAATTATTTCCCGTCTACCATTTACATAGGCTTACTAATTTTACTTCCAGTGGCATTCACTAAAGTCTGTTTACAGTAACTATCAAATCACAATTTACCTGATTTGGTCTGGTGTTTCATTGCTATATTACCAGTGGCGGATCCAGACACGATAGTCTAAGGGGGGCCCGGACGTGTTTTGGCATTCGCGGGCCCGTGTTATTGCATTTTTTCTTCAAAATGCTACTATTTATCTTGGTGGTCTAGGGGGGGCCCAGGCCCCCTAGCCCCCCCCCCCTGTATCCGCCACTGATTACAATGTCATATTACACTGTGTCATGTCCATCATTCTAAAAACGTTTCGACATTTCCCTTTTCTGTACTTGACAGACTGTAAAAAAGAGTTATCTACAAAAATTAGTACCTGCTACAGGAGGTCCAGCAATGGATGCAAGACCCCTGACGAGCGTCAAAAATCCAAATGCAGACGTCAACTTCTCCAGACCCATCAAGTTGCAGAGGATGATAGATGTTAATGAGATGTATGTGGCTGAAATAAATAATACATAGTACTTCATATTTTTTCATTGACAAAAAAAGTAAATTATTTTCAATGATTCCTAGTGTTTGATCATGTTTTAGAATTACAAAGATGTTAGAAATGGTTAAGAATAATCTAAAATCGTTATTTCAAACTTCTACAAATTATTTGAAGCAAAACGCTCCTTACTAGCAGTTTACAGAAAATGAGGGATCTAAGTAAATGTTTATTTTTTATGTTTTCAAAAATATATTTATACTAAGAGACAGAAATGGCCAAATTTTTGTAGCCATGGTTATTATCTGCTCCACCAAGGGTAAATAATGATATATTTCAGTGTTTAGTAATGGTTTAGAATTACAAAGATGTTAGAAATGGTTAAGAATAATCTAAAATCGTTATTTCAAACTTCTACAAATTATTTGAAGCAAAACGCTCCTTACTAGCAGTTTACAGAAAATGAGGGATCTAAGTAAATGTTATGTTTTCAAAAATACATTTATACTAAGAGAACAAATGGCCACATTTTTTTATCTTCTCCACCAAGGGTAAATAATAATGTATTTCAGTGTTTAGTAATATCGTATCAATAGGGAGCACTCCCAATTCAAAATTCTTGTCTGTGTGTGTAAAATTTCGTAATATCACTCAAGAAAATAGAAATGGCCAAGACTTTTGTTGCCCGACTTACAGACAAAAACAAGCAAATAGAGCATAAAAATGAAAGAGAGTCTATATTAAGTTGTTGAAGTGCAGCCCTCAAATCTGAAATTTTTCCACTTACCAACACAGAGTCCAAACACGGCGGCGAAGGTGACCATGAGAGGATAGGTCGTGCATAACATGTTCATTATACAAGCGATGCCCCCTATGATCATCATAATATTATGCAGTGCTAAGGAATTAACTTGAGGGAAATCGGACACCCATCCAGCTGCGATGCGGCCAATAGTGTTGGTGATACCTGAGAATAATGAATAGAATATCTAAATTAAATAAAAGTAAAATGAACTTTTCTTCATGAGCATATCTGTGACACTATATTTAAGGTTTGGAGAGGGTTAAGAGCAGCAGAGTGTATTATAAAATTTATATGAGAATTTTAAAATACATATATTTACTTGATCAAGATAAACAGTTATTTTAAGGATGGTAAACCACTTGATTGACAAGTTTCTGAGGAGAATAATTTCAAGAATTTTATGATGTAGACAAATGGTCAGGTTAAAAAAAGAAATGCTGCACAATTCAACCAAATATAAAGACAATTTTACATATATGATATCACACTCACATACTGATCCAGACTGTGTCAATTTTTATCGTTATGACAATCAAAATGGGAACGTTTATTATGTAAAAAACCTTTTAACTATCCTGCTTTATAAAAGAAGGATTGCACCATTTTATTTTGTTCCATACATTCCTTCAATTCACCTTTAATCACACTGCAGTTACACCAATCTTTATATTACACTGTAAATTACATCCTTCTTGACAGTGCCATACTTTATATCAATATTTTTACCGCTATTACTCTCACACACGAATTCTAATGATTCTGTCACACCTCCTCCTTCAATCACAAGTAGTAGTAGTAGGATCGTTTTTCCTGGCCTCTGGAGAGGGGAGGATGGCTCATTCTCAATGAATGGGTGAACATGATTTTATAATATATATTTTTATTTTATTATTCCAATCTGCAAGTTGCACATCTCTTTATGGGGCCCTAAAGTTACATAAAATTCAAGCATTGGCATACATTCAAACTCACCTATAACAGATAGCAAGAAGGCAGCTTTCGTGTCGGGAATCCCGAATGCCACAGCTCTCTCCGTGATGAACACAAAGGGAATGAAAAGTCCAACAAAACCAAACACCTCTCCAAGACAGATGATTAAGAATACTGGGTCCCGCAACAGGGAGAAATCTAACATTTGGCGGAGGACGTCTTTTGCAGCTTTTGGAATTGGAAGACATCTGGAAAAGGAAAATACATAATTCAGAGATAGAATTATTGTAATAACAGTAATTTTAAATATCATAATAAAGTTTAACTGCCAATTTCTGTATCTGTGGCTTGTTTCTCTTCTGCTTCCCGCAGGCGTACTGCGAGCAGAATTTTTGGGGACCGAGCAATTGTTGCCCAAATTTCGGGATCCTAATTTCATATCATGTCGATGGGACCACAGATTTTTAATAATATTTATTTGATCATCTTGCCCGAATTTGGGCCTGTTCTCAAAGTTTTTCTTTTTTTTGGGGGAGGGGGAGGAGGCTGCTAGAGATCCATATAGGTGAGAGAGCGGGGGTTCTCAATATGTCACCCATCTATTTGAGAGATTGATGATAACTTCAGAATAAATACCAAGTTACTTAATACCAAGAAAACCTGAGTAATTAGACCAAGGTCAAGCAATGTACCATCTCCTCTGATTGAGAATTGCTATTTTTTTTGGCTATGCATATTGCACAATAACTATTTAAACATACATTCAATTTATTTGCAAATTTTTCAGCCATGAATCAGTATGAATCATCAATAATTTTATCTGTGTCTCACACAAATGTATTCAGGCTGTCTAAACAGATAATAGTTACAGATTAGTTTATGTATACAGTCATACACGGAGTGCAGTTTTTAAAATCAGATTTATATACAGTTTGATTTTTATTTAAATGCCTTTATTCACTAATAGTCACAAGCCAAAATCAATAGTCACATGAAACAGATTTGCTTAAAAAATACTTTTGTGCTTTGGTATACATCAACTTAATTGAATTTTTTTGACTTTATGAAAACACTGCTATACATAAAGGTAAATTTAACATTAGTACTAAGCTGTTTCTGACGCATTATTAAACATAATGGAAAGGTTTATCTAATTTTTTTTACAAACTTGCAACGAAGTCCTCACTAAACTGACTTCCTAAGTATAATATTGTCTCTCACGTCTGCAGATATAAGCATTCCATGAATGTTTTACCATAATTATGAGCTCTTTCAAAAAAGCTAACAATATTTTTTTATGGGGGGTCACGGGGGGCATGTGCCCCCATATTGGACCTGTGCCCCCATATTGGACCTGTGCCCCCCCATATGAAATTTTCAACCTTGGCTAAAATATACAATTTGTATTATGGGTTCCCCTCCCCCAGAGAATCGCATGCCGCCCCCAGGTACCCCCCCGCTAGAGACCCCCTAGTTACGCCACTGCAGGGGTTAATGAATATCCAATCCTACCCTATCCTAGACTGTCCTATCCGAGCCTTGTAAATATGTTTGAGGAAGCTTGCACAGTCACAAACTTTGCTTATGTAACTTTTCAATCAGATAAAGTCACAATATCAGTTACATACCAGGAAAACACAGCTGAAAACATGATTTTATTACTTTTTGATGAATGTTTTTGCAAACTTGTTTTTGCACTCCCATCACCAGATTCACCACAACAATATTTTCACTTTATTTCTCTCTTTCTCCTATCTTTGCTTTGTGAGGCAAAAAATATACTTGGGGATTCCCATGATTTGCCCTGGATTTTTCCATTGTTACCGGTTTTATCCGATTAGTGGTTTTCCAAAAATGAAACAATCAGTAACCCAACATTTATATACATGACAATGGTACCTGCTTTCATAAAACATACAGAGATTCTGTTGCTGAATAAAATACTCTCATAGTGTTACTTTGTTGTGGGACAGTTCCTTCTGTGGTCATGAAGTGGTCTCATATGAGGGTGCAATCTGTCCTCTGGGTGTAAAATGCACTAAAAATACCAGGGGGGGGGTCCAGAAAATTCTGGTGGGGGCGGTCTATCGAGCTATCGTTCGCGGAACGCATAGCTCGCGACATAACGCGACTGCGCACTGATAAAATTAAAAATTTTGGTCTGGTGGGGGGGATGCATCCCCCTATCCCCCCAACCTGCGTCCATCCCTGAAAAATACTACTTCTAAAGAGCAAGAGGAAGGTGGTCAGTTAAAACAAGTCTGCCTTATAATAAGGGGTCTTACAATGCAGGTACCGCTGTATTAGGTACCAGGTTTCATTCAGGGAGCATTTGAATGGTAAATCTTAAGTCACAGGTTTGACACATAATTCATTGACAAGGAGCATTTGACCAATATTGGCAATAATAATAACAATTTTTTAAGCAAATCTGTTTCGTTAGACCAGTAATTCTTCTAGAAAAGACTGTATTGTGCATTCTAGTATCTCTCATTATAAAGTATTGTTTGGGAGTCCTTTACTTTCAGTGATATGGTGAGCCTTAATAAGAGGTACTTGAAAGACCCCACACAGGGGGGGAAATGTTATACATGTCATGGACTCCTCTCTCTAGACTCTCCTCCACGATACGGGAGAGAACCTATTTCAGAATGCTGCACTCTCCAAATTTATTTATTCTACTATGAGGATATTCTATGAAGAATGCTTCTATCTGATATTTTAAAATGTCATTTATTTAGCTATACTTTTAGTGCCAATCTCATAAACTCTTAACTTCATGAGAACAACTCTCTATTCATACACAATAATGGCAAGAACCTGCTTCAGAAGGCTGCACTCTCAAAATCAATCTATACTACTATGAGGATATCCTACAACTTTAGAATAGAAAGGGCCAGGTTTCTATCCGAGTTACTACGGTAATATAATATGACATTTGCCTGTTCTGTTTGATGTAAATATTTTGCTGGGCATGAAAATGAGAAAAACATGGGGCAAAAAAAAGTATCACTGAGTGAGTAGGTGTGTCAAGAGAACATCAAAACAGCTGATTGCAAACAACTAACAAAAATGTTGGAGAAATGGTGCTTTACAAGACCTTTGGAATAGGTCAAAACTGTTGAATTAATATGAAAAAGAATGCTTAGCTGAACTTGGCTGAGGATAAATGTAAGCAAAATATACAGTGTCTCTCATGTAGCATGCGAACTGAAATTTAGCCACATTTCAACTGCCTGTACAAAGGCAACATAATGTGCCCAGAGGAGTGGCATTGGTGCCATCCTATCTGGAACTATATTGTGAGTGGCGCTGCATTGGTATTGTGACGTCACGGCTATTGTGGCTGTCACTCTAGTTGCGTCAAGAATGTAAACAAATGGAAATGCACAGCCGTGGCAGAAATTGATCAAAATTCGGCAAAAAACGGCCCCAAAACATCTAGAAAATGTGACATTCAGATTACAAAATCGCCAATCTACAAGCAGGTATGTGTATTTCTGCTGTAGGACTTCTGAAGGCTGAGAAATCAGGCCAAACGTTAGTTTGCATGTGAGATGAGACAAGGTGTAATTAATCCTTACAAACCCTAGCTATATCTAACCCTTTATAGATATCCAATCCAATTAATATTGTGTTTGCCAATAAAAAACATCAGCTGTTGATTTAATGAACAAATAATAATGCATGCCACATCAAAATTTTAGCATGGAACACAATAATTGTTTGCTTTCATGAGTCTGCAACAGATTTGGGACTATATTGTATAATAAATTGTGAGGTGCTTTTTCCAGTTATATAGAGGGCTACATTTATGATATCTATAAATTTATCTGTCTGTCAATCTATCGATCAACCTGTCCATCTAAGAAACATTATAGGGCTAAAATTCACACAACTATTTTTGTATAGATTTGTTGATCACGAAATGACCTAGTTACATATCATCATGATAATAAATATGACCTACTTCCAACAGTTGCTATCCTTTTCCGTCGGAACTTCATCCGGGATCTGCGTTATACTCGTCACATACTGATTGACATCCGGCTGACTCCGGAATTCCGCAATGTGGAGGACGCTCCCACTGTAAAAGATGTCTCTTCGGTATAACGGACGGGCGTAATCCATCTTGGTTGCGCCCTTCGGTTTCCGCGACCGCAAGTTGTCTGGGCGCTGAATATGGCCAATATTTCCTGTACTGACGCTGAGAGGGCGGCCATTTTTCTCGGTTGGGAGTAAGAGATCGGTCTGAAAGTAATATAAAAAGACTTATTTATTTATTTATTTAAATATCTTAAGACAGGATTACAAGTTAAGCAATACACTAATGAAAGTTGGTACTGTAACAAAAATGAAAAATCAAGTATGAACACAAGACTCAATAATACATCGCATTTATTCATTAAAATGTGGAAATTAGTAAAGTTTTGAGCAATATGTTATACATATTTATATATTCAATAGACTAAGGATTCAAGATCCTTTTATTTACCATTTAAGAAAAAGGAGGGGTACATAAATTATTTTTTAAACAAAAAATATAGGCCTTTAATATACAGTTTTGCTATCATAATACATCAAATTTTAATGTAAGATTTTAAAATTTATAATTATAAAAAAAACGTTTTATTGATGGCATAAATATTCTTTCAAGGTTGATCATTGCCAAGATTTGAAAGTTGGTGACCATCTGTTGAATATTTTTATAAAATGTAGCTTCTGTAACATTAACATAATAATACATGAAGTCATGGTTAAAATTCAATTTCCTATTTGGATGGATATATATATTATATAATCTGATAAAAGATATAAGATCAGATTAAATTTCCTGTTGACATTCCAAAGATGCAAGTTACCTTATGTACAATCAAATTAATTTGTGTATTAATTATTTTCCTATGTCACAATTGGAAGGTATCAATGTCATTTTTGGGAGTGGTTATTCTATATCATGCTGTAGGCCTGTAATTTATTTTGACGATCGCTATAAACCTATGATGATAATAGTACTTAATCATATTACATTTATTCTGTAGCAATATATTGTGTTGTGGATTTCTTTAATATCAATTATTAATTTATTTAAGCAATTAGAAAGCAATTATGTAATCAAATCTTACAACATTGCTGTATCTTGATATCAGAATTGTTAAATTGAATTTACAAAAGGTTCATTATCAAATTATCATGCAGTCTAATATCATTCACAAATTAAAAGTAACTTTCTTAACCATGATAGCACATTATTAGTTAAATTTATTCTTAATTCTATTATTAGAATATCTATTTGGACTTTGTACGCAGTATGCCTAATTAATAATCATATGGTATTTTTTTATAACAAGGTCGAGATCTAAAACATGCTTGCAATGATTATTAGTTTTTATCTCAAGTTAAAAATACCGTCATATTTTCATCTTCACTGTCACTGTCTTCCACAACCTTTTAAAAAATTTAATATTTGTACTTATTTGAAAACAACATTTTGTACATTTTCTGGTATGTCTGAATAATTGTTAGCCAAACTAAAAAATGCAGCAGAATTCTGAGTTATTTTTCACAGTAAAATTCAGAATTCATTAAAGTCTCGTCAAGTTATAATGTGTGATGACTACTTCAGCAAATACGTCAAAACAATTTAGTAAATGATATGTATTCACTAATAGTTTGTGTTGTAGGCCTCTGTGGCATCTTAATGGATTTATATAAATACATCTACTTTGCTGAAGTGCACATTGCAAAACAAAATGTTTTCTCTAACAATGTATTGACAGACATGTTTTTTTCGCATTGAAGTAAATTGTTTTTGAAAATTTCACTACTAAAGCCAAATGAAAAAAGGTGATCTTTTACTATTTGTAAGCAAAAAATTATTTTTGTAACTAGTGATAACTAGTGACGGGGGCTTGTCGTAAAACATTCTGAGAAAAATAATAACAAGATGGCCAGATAAAAATGTAACTAATGCAACTAGCATTCCAAAATAAGTTGTACTAATAAGTTCAACCGATTTAAAACACTAAATTGCAAAACAGTAAAATACAGCAAGATTACAATTTATATAAAATATATCCAAAACAACTCCTAACTACTTATTTTTTACTATGGCATGCCAAAAAAAGTCAATGATGTATTGAACAATTCACAAATGAAGTCATTAAAAACAACATTATTATACAGCTCTAAACTTATCAAGCGTTAAAATACCTGTATTTCATGGCCGTCGAATGTCTGAGGAAGAGACACAGGATAAGGCAATAAGAACAGAGTAAAAACCAGAGAGTGTATCAGAAGATTTCTAGATGGCGAGGTAAAAATCATAGAGGATGTAGGGAAATTGGAACTAATTTGTGGAGGACCATTTTCTGCTAACTCTAGATGTAACATATAGGTGATATGTCATAAAAACACACAGATGAAGAGAAATATTGATTCAAACGTGGATATATTGCTCATCTGAGGAACAAGGATGGTTGCTGAGTGGTAGGAAACTGTCATAAAGTGAAGTCAGCTCCGAAAATGAAGGAAAAGGTGCCATAAAATTATGTTGGCTCCAAATTTAGCTGAATAAACCTTACTAAAGGCCTCTTTTCTGCACACTCGAGATATAAAATTTTGGCAACATGTCACAAAACAGAAGTGTACAGAAATATAGGTTCATCCTCAGATAGACACGTTGCTCATCTAAGGAAGGGGACAGTCGCTGATTGCCAGGCCACCGGGAAACACTGATTAAGTGAAGTTAGGTATAAATCTTACTACAGATTTGTCCAGGTCCATCTAATTTATTACTAACCTGTCTGGCATCGTTAGCGTCCATTGCAGTACTCTGAAAGGCATGTGTTGGAAGACTAAAGTTCTCCCCCATAGCAGACGTCTGCAACATGGCTGACGGTTCTGCTAATCCAAGGTCTTCTCTGTCTGTCAAGCCCATTTCCCGACGGATGTGAGCAGGTAGGGCGGCTGTTGAGCTGCCTTTTCGAGATGACTGGAAATATAGAATTAGAAACCGTTAGAAACTGAAGTTCTGAGATTTTACATTTACTGATGAAAATGTTTCACATATTTGGGTAGCTTCGAGAGTTTGATTTGCAGCGTTATCCCCCAGAATTTGAGTCTCTATTTTTCAAAGTAAAATAGCAATAAATTTCTTTGGTGATTATTCATTTTTATTCAAATTCATCAGTAGAAAGGCCTATCTTTTTTAACTATGGCAAATTGGCAGACATTGTTTTGATAATTTGCCATCTATATCTTGTAATTAAACTGAGATCATTCCTTATCTGAGTTAGCCTTATTCACCAAAAGCAGTGAAATATAAACAGGCAGAAGAAGGACTCGGCAGATGGTAGACTGTATCGACTAGCTCAGAGACCCCGTATGCCTGGACATTATGGATCTCCAGGGCTTGTTTCGACAATGGTTTCCTCTACAGGCTCATTATTATAAGAAGACAAGCATGTTAATGTTCTAACCTGTTCAACATCATCTTCGTTTACTCCCAACGTCTCTTCTCCTTCGTCTCCTTCGGGAATTGTATCTTGGCCCGGACTCGTTGGCGTTCCTCCAACTCTGTCATCTTTGATCTTGACTTCCTTCACTGGAGCTGCGTGGCCATTTGCTTTTGGCTTCTCCTGCAAAGGAGGAAGAATAATGAGTCGAGTGTTGAGCAGAAGATTGGCCAATCTTCCTGCACTTAATAAAAAACTAAACAAAATAGATCAGGAAGGCTTTTCATGCTTTTGACACCTTCAGTTTTCAGTGATGGGCCATCACTGATGGTTAGGTCTTTCCGATGTACCATTATAGAACACTCGATACCCTCCTCATTTTTGGTAAGGCTTTCCATTTGAAGTCAGGAGATATACATTAACAGTTGGGTAACAATGCACCTAGAGTCTAAGGCCTAGACCATCTGAGTACGAATAGAAATCATGCCAGAAATAGTATGAACACTTTGGAAACACGCCTTTTAAACATTCACAGATCTCTAAAAGTAAATAATTTCTTATTTCTTCATTAATTATCAACTTACCTCATTATCATTTTCAGTAACTTCAATGGTAGGCAACACAATGGGGCCATTGGGGCTGTCGTCTTCTTTGTCCGGTTTTACAGGAGATACAAGTGAATTATGCCGACTCTGGGCCTGGAAACTTGCTGTTCTACTTGGCGACCGACTCTCACCATCCAACATTCTAACGGAATTTAAACAAGATGGCGGCTCGGATTCACCGTCCTCATCGCGAATCATCTGTTCGCGGAATAATCTGGAAAAAAAGGTTTGAAATATTTTGTTATTTAAATTGTAACAGGGTATGTTTATTGCACTCCAGCTCATCCTCTGAGTGGTTTATTGAAGCTTTAACATCAGTTTACCAAACTTTTGTAAAGGAATTAACCACTCTTTGATGGACCACATTTGTAATTTATCATAAAATATATTTAAGCTCAAGAGATAGTTGCACAAGTACTCATATAGCCTATGAAAGTGCAACAGCTTCATTGAATATTGCTTTTAGTTTTCTTCGAATTTTGATCAGTGCAATGTCCTTTAAATCTTTGATATCAAATTTTACATAATATTACAGAATTTCTTATTGCATTTTTAAAAACCTATTTGGTAACAGCTTCATTTTGAATTTTTAACTTTTCTTTTAAGTAACCCTCTTTTATTAAATAATGGTATAGGAACTTAATATTCATAGAAACTTACTTTATAATCAAAGGACTTCATATTTTATCATTATACGACTTTGTCATTGTCTTACTTTATCTTTTGATACTTACTTTGCCTGTTTGAGTTTCTCTTTAATGACCACATCTTGGTTTATCCCGTGGACCATCTGGTTATCGACCGACTGACTTCTGCCAAACGCTTTCTCCTTCCATCTGTCGAGAAAATTCTTTGTTCGTACTTTTTTCTTGCCCTGAAAAAAAGTAATGCCAGCATTTTTAGAATGGCAGTGTCATTTCCAAATGCTTTGTGTAAAATTTCTAATAATTTCTAATATGCAGGGTAGCTTCACAGTGACAAGTTTTAACAATGGCAGTTGCACTGTGTCACTTTTGGCAGTGTTGTGCCAATTTTAATACGGACCGCATCATATTCTGACATTCGGACACGAGATGCGGTTTCATTTTTTTTAAATGAAAATTTTGCAATGTCATTTTTAAGCTGGACTGTATGGTAGACTTGAAGTGACTGTTAGAAGGGCAATTTCACTCTCTCAATTGTTACTGTCATTGTACCACTTCAGAGAAGATCAGTTTTCTGTAGTGTTGAATTTTTAAGACGGACTGTCACAATCATATGCCACATCAATTTTCTCAGACAAAAATTTTACAATGTCAATTTTAAGAAGTCTTAAAGAAGAGCAGTGTCACAGTGATTAAGAGGGACAGTCTTGCCGCGATAGGCTTGAAGACGTGTCCGTGTTGGCAGTACCAAATTTAAGAAGTGGCAGTTTTTTGCATTGTGTCAATTTTATAGAAGGTCAGTATCACATTCAGAATTAAGACACAGCGAAAATCTTTTAAGATTGAATTTTACCGAATAAAAACTAAGTAGTGTCAGGTTTAAAGATAGGAAGTTTTGCTCTGTCAATTCAGGTAATGTCACAATGACATTTTTTTTGAAGGAGGGCAGTATGGCAGTGAGGCAGCGTCAATATTAATGTACATTGCGCACCCCATTTTTTGCCATCCTTTATTCTTTTCCCAGCAAATAATACTGGTAGCTCATCCAGACCATTTAAACTCTGGATCATGTTAATTTGCACTTTGCAATTAGATCATTGTTCTAATCCAAAACACAAGGGCACTGGGTGACTGGATTAAATCACTCTCATAGCCATGACCCAGCAATAGTTTTTTAAAATTCTTTCTAAAAAGGGGGGGGGGGCACTTCATCGATAAGGGGCCGACCAGATGATCTTGGGGGGAGGGGCTATGGATATTTGGTGAAAAAAAAGATTGTTTTCCACTTGACACTGAAAAGAAAAGTTTGTTCAGCATATGGAAAAAAGAAGTTTGTTTCCACCTGTAGCTAGGGTACCGTAATTTTAAAATTCCGATAAAAAAGTTTGTCGTGAGTGCGCATTTTAAAAAATTGTTCGTCGACGCACCGCAAACAAAAAAAAAGCTCCCCCAACTATCATCTGGTCGGCCCCTAACTGAATTTAAGAAATAGAGCTTCATAGTTAGAAATAGAGCATCTTGGTAGAAGGCATTGAAATGGATCAATATGTTTTTAAATTCACATTTAATAGTTTATGGGACCCATAGCACTGGCATAGCAGCATAGGCCTATACAATGCAATATTGTATTGTCATCTTGGGAACTTTTCATCCCATCTCCCTCCAACAGAATAGGGTGAGGGGTTTGGCTCAGTTGCTAGCACTCTTGGCTTCCAATCACTGTGTCATGGGTTCAAAACCAGCTCTGGTCGGGTCACCAGTATCTATGATGGACAGCAGTTTCAATCATCTTTCCCATCATTGATGTGTCCTTCTGTCATAACTAGCCTACAGAGCAAAAATACAAGATGTAAAGCCCTAGAGTCTCATCATCATTCATCCCAAACAGTATAATGTGATTCATGAAACATAGCTTAGGTTGGGTTTGGATATCCCAGTGATGTCATTATGCCCTGTGTGAACCTAGAATTATGACTGTGAGGTCAATGTGAGGGCATTTCCAAGTCATTTTGCAGTAACCACAACAATTTGACATGTTTGATGACTTCACAATTTGCTATGCTGTAACATGTAGATCTACTAAAGGTCATTGACCCCAGAAATAATGACAAGGAATCCCACATATTGACCATGAGTCATTTTATACTGGACACACATAAAATGGATGAACTAATCTTATGAAATTCAACGCAAATGATAACTCGTCAGGTCTATTGTAGCTGCAATGTAGGATGATGTCATCTATTTGGATCACTTCCTATTAAAATTTGCCAATTAGGACAGGAGGGCAACACAGCAATGAAGCTAGGGATAATTGAAACAAATGTCCAACATAGGGCAAATCATTGGGCTTTGCACCTATTACCTAATTTACCTCATGGAATTTCAAAGTATTGAACTACTCAGGGGGGGCCCTTAAACGGTACCAAAAAATAGAGAAAAAACCTAACTTTTAGGTTCGGGCCCCAATGTTTATAAATGAAAGGGCCCTTCTGCCTTGGCGTAAATCGAGTAATGCCAAAAATAGGAAATCAACTTATTTCGCCATGCCACCTCTGTTTATCTGTACCCTCTTTTAAATAAAGTCTATCAATCTGTCTAACCATGATCAACAGTGAAGCTAATTTATAAAATATTACCCCTAATTAAAATAAGAATGCAACCCCCCTTGAACCTGTACTATATATTGTCACTCAGCTTGTCACTGGTATGATCCAATGATCATACACATGTTTCATGTATGTATGGACATATATATATATATATATATATCAGTGCAAAGACCTAATACAGTTCCATTTAGAGGCTATTATGTAAAATCAAATTATCAGCAAACATTACATATTACATATGTGAACTTTTCTCAGATGAAAAAGCTCAATTCCAAATATTTCTGTCTGACCTCCACCTTGTTTGGTGTATTTCTGCTTTCTGGTGACAAAAATGTGAAAATTACATCAATTACAGAGTAAATTACAAGTAAATTGCTCTCAATTACAGACTCAATTACATGCGATTGACACCATACATCAGAATGGCGTGACACCAGAAATCAAATATATTTGTGGCTAAGCTCATCCCTGGATATTGAAATAGCATTTTTGTTGATGAATATCTCAGAATTATCTAACCTAAATGTAACTGCATGTATATATATTAATGCCTATTATCTACTGTATAGATGATATATGTACTAAGTTATTTATCAATACATTTTTCTTGTATTAATAGATTAATGATGACCAACATTTTGTCACACAATTTATCTCATTCTATTTCAATCACCTCCACCCCCTGATTACCTGGATTATAAAAATAACTTGAACTGTCAGAATGTGGTTATTTTCTTGTTCTGTTCATTTTTCTCTTCAATCCAAAAGTCATAGGCTTTGTATTAATTCTATTGATGAAGCCTTGTGTCCCCATGTGCCCTGAATCCTGCTACAAATGTCCTTTGTCCCTCAAGTCAGTTAAATGGGTTCTTGGATTTTTTATCATAATAAAAGCCCAAAAACCAACAACAATATATCTTTTACATAAAAATTAAAACAACTTTGTTTGATGAAGAAGGAATTATCACTTTAAGACTACATAGACTCAAGAAATCCAAAAATTTGCATTTTTACTAAAACCAGAAGTATATGTACATGTGTCTGCTGTCCTCCAGTAATACTAACACACTTCAAATATATTATTATTGACACTTACCTCCAGAGGGCGCATCAGCATCCCACAGACGGCAGAATTTAACGTAATTCCAGCAACGACATACATGGCATTCTTCCAATCGAATCTTTCTAACATCATTTTCCCAGCAGGGGCGAAAATGAATCCGCCCACCCCTGCTCCACATACTGCTATTCCTGTCGCCAGAGCGCGCCGGCGTTCAAAGTAGTAACTGACGGAAACTATAGAGGGCAGGTAGATCAGGCCGAAACCAAATCCTGGAAAAGAAAAGAAATGGAGGCAAATTTGAAAAAATTAAACTAAAAATTTCAGCATTACATTCTAACTGATTGATAATTGGAATTTGAAGGTAATTTCAAGCAAAAATTTAATAAACTGCACTAAATATGTCTATTGGAGTCATTAATAAAATATCACTGGTCAAATTTGCTTTGCGCCACACATGATGCTTCAAATACATAGTTTTTCTTCTTAATGACCTTGGTTTTGCACATTTAATAATTTTTTTGACTGCTGCGTATATCCATAAAAACATTTTTTTAATAATGGGATTTCACAAACTTTGAGGTTAAAAATTAGCTTACCGATTTTTATACAAGAGATAAAATAACAATATATTGTAAATAAAACCACAGACCACAGAAAAAAAAGTCTTCTTGCTAATCCTCTAGACCAACATTTCTTGGAACATAGAAAATCATTATTTTTGCAACATCTGTAAAAGCATTTAAGCAGCATGTTGCTGTGATAAAAATGTCACTTTAACCAGCAAGTATGCATTTTCTTGATTTATATGATAAGTCTCTGGAATTACCATGAACCACATAATATGTTGCATGTTCCTGGAAAAGCCTAGGTCACATGAAATCATAAGTCACAGGTTATGAGAACAGGGTCAAAGAGTCACCTGGGTGCTTCGATCGTGGTACATATGAAGTCAACAAGTGCATTTTGCATTTACTGAGTGCAGTTCAGTAGTATGTGCTTTGCTTATAAAATACTACATGTAAATATTTAGCGAAGAACTACCTTAAAGATATCTTGAAATTTATAACCTGCCAAGGATTTACATGATTTATATTCATTTGTGTGCTATTCGGTACCTGTCTTGTCAACCACCTAGGGCAAAAACTGCAAGAACGTTTCAAATGAAACTTGACAGAAATGTTTTAATAACTATAAAGAAGAGGTGGTGAAAGTTTGGTGAAGATTGGTCAAGTGGATTTTGAATTATAGGCAAAAACTTTTCATTAATAAATGTGGCAACTATGGCCAAACTGGCAATGTCATTGCTCTTGTTACTGGATTACTCTTAAGATTATGAAAATTCCCAGAAGAACTGATTATGCTGGCATGCAGCCACAAAGCTCCAACAAACAGATGATATACATTTGTACACATACTAACCTGCCATGACCCCGTAAGTCAACATAAGAACATCTATGGTGGTTGAGAAAGTGGCAAGAACGAAGGCGGTTGATGCTAATAAGGATCCACCGATGCATACTGGACGACAACCAAATCGGTTGGTTAAAGCACTTGCAATCGGACCTGTGATCAAAGAAAAAGTGTCAGTGTCATTAAAATTCTATCATTTCTATGTAGTACAAGTAGTTTATATGAGAAATAAACTTATATTTATCAGCGGAATTTAGCTTAGAGCGAAATGCTGCAGAAGCAGTGTAAAAAAATTAGCTAGTTAAAGCATTTGCGATCAGACCTGTAATCGATGCAATTTATAAAAAATTTTTGGTATTCCGCCCCATTGAAGTAGTTTCAGGGATAACCATCAAACTATAAAATGACTGGAGCTAAATAATATTCAACATTTTTCTTGGCTGTAGATTGTCTATATTTTCAGAATAATACAATGATTCACAGATTTTACAACTATGTACAGCAGTGTGTCCTTAAGTTTCTCTGATAATCAGATAATTACTTTATAAAAATACAATATAAAAATTTAAAAAGACAACATTTTTCATTAACAAATCATAATATATTATCTCACCTGACATTAAGTAAAACCCGGCCAGCAGTGATCCAACAAGGGACGTTTTACTTTTGCTCGCTTTAAAATAGTCCAAAAATTCTAAATAGAACACTCCAAAGGTAAAAGTTATTCCGTCAACTACGACGTGATTTAAAAATGACGCAAAAACGATCACCCAACCCCATCCGCCATCTGGAGGAGTTGGGATGTAATTACTAACAGAGTCTGTGGACATGGTACTTTCTCCAGACAGGTGGCGCTTTCGTTTCTTTTCGAAGTCGGACGCCATCTTGGATGTGTGATTTCTTCGTCAACTAAAGTGCGGATATGTAATCAAATGGACTGAAGTGCTGGTTGGCGATGAATAGATATCCAAATAAATTCAGTAACGTAAATCCAGTTGGATGTCAATTGAAATCAGAGATCTGACGACAAGCAATTCAAATCCCTGCAAGACTTTAACTGCAAACGGGTATGAGAATAAGTGGTGAGAAGTTTGAAGTATTCCTTTTTGTGTGAAAAATGGCAAAATCCAGTAAAAGATTCAAATTTCAAAAATATAATGCAGTTCCAAGTAAATCCAATATTGAATGTGACTAATAAACTGAATTATACTTCAAGTTGGATTCTGAAGTTCACACTGCTTCGTATAATCCTTTAGCCGGTATGCACTCGATTGAAACTGTTTCGGAGTAGTATCACAGCTGTATTTGATAGAGATAAAAAACTGTGAAGATCATAGATAAGAGAAGATCCAGTTACCTTGGAGATAAAATTGATATTAATGACACTGTATTCCAATGTGCAAAATGTCAATCTCAGTCTCTCATATGTTTTCAATGATGTAGATGTAAAAAGGATGACGTCAAAGATACTGATATCTATACGTATGATTTGTTCAAATGAAATGATATAATGAGAGATTTTTTTCTCTTCAAAATTTCTGAAGCTGTCAGAATTTTCCCAATTTGTACTTTTTAAGAGATCTGGTTCCAGAATCAAGAAGAAATTGGACTTTTCGTTTGGAAGCTGTGTTGGGACGAGATTATTTGAAGTCTCGAAATGGATCTTTCTTCCAAATTTACTCGTAAAATTGAGTTATAATAGTAAGACACAGTATGAAGCTGATGATGATCAGTGCAGTAGAATTTACACCAACAAAGTTGATATAAGTGAAATTTGTTGAAGTTTTTTGACACTACCTATCGACATAAATTACGATCAGAATTTATTGAAGTCTGTGATCAAATGATCAATTAATAACCAGTGATTGATCTCTGTTACTAAATTAAGTCGAGATCTAACAGCAATTAAAGATCAATTATTATCAATTAACAAAGATTGATATAATGACCTTTAAAATTTGTTGAAGTTAATTTGTTGAAGTCTTTGTTAAATTAACAAACTTGCACTGGCGCCCTGCGCAAAACTTTTCTGTGGTCCGGTTGAAAAATTTGTTCCATGTTATTGTGGAGATTTCATCGCCATAGCAACTGAAATAGAAAAATAAGAATATTGATGTAGTGGTTATATATTAAAATCTGCAAGCAATACGCAAAAAAACACTTTAATTTGAATTATAGAACAATTTTTATTGTGAAAGTTGAAGAATATATTGTGTGTAATCACTGAAAATGAATAGACAGCACTCTTTTAAAGAACAGACCCTAATGACTATATGCTTGGTAGAGTCAGTCATAAAACTATTTCAATAGTATTAAAATTACAAACAGAGCATCACGGTGTAAAAATTTAAGGCATAAATTTTAAAGTTGCTCGAAGAAGTGATCCTTTGAATATAAAGCAATAACTACAGAAATTTTACAGTTAAACAAATCTGAAAAGCAAACTTAAGTATAGATAGTATCTGTACTGTGCATATATATTCTTCCATACAAAAGCAGAACAAGGCAATTGTTTTCATAGGCCTACCTTGAAGAAGACAATCTTTCAAAACAAAGAAAACCTTCAAAATGACACTGATTACTCTAAAATTGCTGTTTTTCAAATATTGACGTGGTGGTTTGAACTTTTATGTCCAATATATTTTACTTCACTCAATTTAAGTATCTTCTTTATTGTTTCAGGAGTTTAAAGTTGCACAAAAATACTTTAAACCTGCAGTAAAAAGCAGCAGTGAGCAGTTAAAAATCCTATACCTACATTAACCTGCAACATCATAACCTTGGCTGAACAAAATGAATTGAACATGTTTCACTAATATAAATACATTTTTATGTCTGTTTTTTTTTTTTTTTCAGATATATCTAGCTTTTACTATAATTTTCCGAAAAGTTTGCACTCAATATTTTAAAAATAATATTTTAAGCATAAAAAGCAATAAAATATATCGTCAAATTGAAATTGTCAACTTTTCAAGCTATGATACCAATTCAAATTTTAAAAATATTTTTCATGCGGCCTTTTATCACATGAACTCATATGGTGACTTAAAATGTTATATATTTTTTGTGGAGTGCATTCAAGTGGTGCTTTTACAAGTGTTAAATAAATATTTGCATAACTCATTCATCTGAAATTGTGATGTTTATTTTGCGGTCATATGTGCTACTAGGCACCTCTTCAAACAACTGAACTGGCCTAGTTTGGATCCAGGGACCAAATATTTATAACCTCAATGCCCTAGGAGTCTACCAGCTGTGCCACTTAAAAATTCTTTTCACAATTATTAAAACTAAAAGGATGAAAGTCTTCATTTTTATAAAATATATGGATACATTCTCAAAACTGAACTATCTGGACTATATGGACAATCTGGACTATCTGATTATCTTCATGAAATGGCATTTGGTTTGATTGGGCCTGGTATCGAGGTTATATTGTACTTGTAGAGCCCTGTATCGGTCCCAACCATAGGTAGGCCTAAGGCAGATACGAAATCCGGATTGTCGAAACTTACATTGAGGGCATGATACGAGGTTCGATACATGAAACAACGTATATGTTAAATCATTTATGCCAGCCAATTATTTCAAGGCTATTAGATGTTACTAGCCAAAATCTATCGATGACATTTTTTATCTAAACGTTTTCCTGTATAATTATAAATATCTACAGGTGAAAAAAATATATTAAGTCTATCTGCCTGTCTTCCCAGCAATGCATCAATCTATAGATCTGTCTATCCATCCATCTATCCATCTATCTTTATATCCTTCTATCTATCTAGTTATCAGCAAGCTTACTCCCACACACCACCAGAATGTGCTACATTTAATCAGCTGGCATACTTCAAAGATAATAAACAGATAAATTAAATGTGAGTGCAATGGTATTGAATAACTTGCAATATCATATTCCACCTATGACATACGTTGGGTTAAGTTCAGTGGCACTGGGCCACATATTTGACCCAATCAGCTGATTTCAAACTGATGAGATGTAAATAAAACTTCATATCATATTTCAAATCCACGTCATTTCAATCAGCTGATGAAGTTAAAGTTATACGTTTTTTCAATGTAAGAATTATGATTTAAAAAAATATGTTATCGAGTCCAAAACAGCTTCAAAATTGGCACTATGGCTACGATTCAGTCACTGGAACTGAATTAAGATTTTTTAGTTATAACAAGGGGTTGGACATAGAAATACATAGAACGGACATGAGGCTGTATGAAGCCACCTCAAGATGAGGTCACCAAATCCGCCATATTGGAAATGCCCTGAGACATGACGTCACAACAGACTAATTATGATGTGACGTCATGCCATTGTTATAAGTGACATCACAGTTATTGGTGATGTCACGGTACCATTGTGTCAGGATACAGGGCAGTTCCAAGATGGTGGATTTGGTTGCTTCATCTGCCAGAGCCTCATGTCTGTTCTATGTATTTCTATGGGGTTGGAAGAGAAAATCGCACAACTAAAATTTGGTGAACATGATTAATTCGAGGTAAAAGGCAAATAAAATTCAGCAAATGATCAAATACAATATATTTTTGAAAATAAATCAATGATTCCCAGGAAATGCCATTTGAGATTGCATAGATCATGATATTTGGGCGAGCAATATATTGCTATATTGCTTGACATCTCAAAAAGTGCACTCGCAGAACCTATAGAGACAACAAAAAGGCAGGAATTTTGTATTTTTTGAATTTTTTAAAATATTTTCTTTTTGGTGGAAAAAAGTGAGTACTTGACGTCATAATAAGATTGACAGATTTTTTTCCAAGTCAGTCTTTTTAAAATACAGTCTTTCTACATTCAATCTTCCTTTTCTTTTTCATTCTTGTTACTTTTCTTTTCATTTCTATAATGACATACTTTTTTCCCATTTTGTCCTCCTGACCCAGTGACAGTACCATTTGTCATACTTATGTTTCATTTGACTTGTCTTTTAAACTTTAGTCCCTTGATTTTTTTTTTCTGAATATTTTAAAAGCTACCCTGGCCACTTACACAATGGAACTAAGACATTTTAGATTCCAACTTGATTCCCTGGAATATTTTACTTCTGAGATGGAAAATTGTTTCATTTGTAAAATTTTCCATTCTCACTTCTATCAAGTTTACTTGATTAATTGCAAGCTACAGAAAATACGTAAAAATATCAAATTATACTTTTAATACTTGAAACTAACACCAAAGTGTGAATTATGAAGCACATTATATCACAACACATAAGCGTATGGGAGGGGGCAGCAAAAAGGGTAAAAAAATTCGGGCATATGAAATTATGATATATTTAGATCTTAAAATTCGGGCAAAAGTTGTTTGCGCCCCCCAAAAATTTCGCGCGCCGTACGCCTATGCTACAACAGACATGCGATATTAAAAAGTCTAAAGTGATTGCCTCATGCATAACAAAAACTTTATAAATTAATCTTTCATAAATTTGTTCTCTATCTTTCGGTCTCTTATCTTTCTGTCTGTCTACCAAAGGACAAAACTACAAGTTGCTGACTAATTTACGAAACTGCTGTGAACATTTTTCATTCATTTATTTGTGATTTATTCACACATATATGTCATGGAAAAAATATATGCATTTACCTGGTTAGGGGACAACTGTTAGATATTATACAATTATGGACTTTGGTTGAGGTCAATATCAGGTTTTAAGGACCTGACCGGTGATATTCACAGAGGCCAAATTAATTTTTTTCTTAATCAAACAAAAATATTCAAAAGCCTCCCACTAGATATATGTAATGCTGTTCCTCGGGTAAGTTGGGGGTAACCATATATTCCTGTTATTGCTAAATTTTGTTTGTAGAAACCTGACACTTATATTTTTGCCTCTCAAGCCAATTTACTTACACCAGTAAACATGTTGACTTGCATTACATGACTTGTTACCACAATTCTATCAGTTTTAGGAAATAATAGCAACAAGTTGTCACTTCCTAGAAAGCTATGAACTTTTTTGTGACAATAATTGCATACTTAGAGCTGTGTATTTATCATTTTCCAGCATAGGAATCTCACTTGTTATCATCTATAAAAATATGATAAATCTACAGATCTATCTACATGCCAATCCATATGCCTGATTTCATAGTTTCTATCTGTCTATCTATATATCTATCTATCTATCTATCTATCTATCTATCTATCTCAATTTACGAATAATCTTTCGAACTTGTTTCTATGTATACATACAAATGTAAATATTGCTATACTCTTTGATGCAGCACACTGTATTCCAATTTCACATCCATCTATCTATCTATCTATCTATCTATCTATCTATCTATCTATCTATCTATCTATCTATCTATCTATCTATCTATCTATCTTTACAAACATATTTACCTGTCCAGGGCTTTCCATAAAGACAAGAAGTGGGGCTTGCAGCACACAACACACACAACACAAATATCAGCTGACCCAATTCTACAAAACTGGGTCAAGAAATTGGGTCATGACCTTGAGAGTGACACAGTTTCTACAAAATCAATATATGAGCCAGGCTGCTGGAATGCATGTGGTAGACTTGCAGTAAACCATAGGACAGTGACCTGGCTTAATAGGCCTGTATAAATTCTATTCAAACATGGAGTAATGATATTGACACTGCTATCTATCTATCTATAGATCTATCTATCTATCTATCTATCTATCTATCTATCTATTTATCTATCTATCTATCTATCTATCTATCTATCTATCTATCTATCTATCTATCGAACTGTATTATGGTTTGATATTCCTTGTCTTTAGGAACTATGGATGCAATCGATCTATCTATGTGCACACACATGATACATGTATGCATGTATACCTATCAGTGGTTGTGAGAAAGGGAACCGATCAGAATAGGTTTATTTAGTGGCCTGCTCTAATAGTCCTTTTTACAGTGCCGGATGTAAGTTGGTGAAACAGGCGATATATTGCCATTGCAGCAATGCCAAACTTCCAAAGCGATGGACAAGTAAGTGAAACACAAGCCCAATGTTATTTCAATGGGAAGGGTGGTTCACTTACTTATGACTTTGACCCATACCTAACTCTGGGTACAGCAAAGAAAATTGGCAGCCATTGTTATCCCACATGCCTCAAATATCAGCCTTCATGACCCAATAGGTTTTTCTGTCATCGGACGAGAACAGTGGTGTAGCCAGGTCTCTGCCACAGGTGGGGCAGTGGGTGGGGCAGTACTTTTTGAGGGGGGGCAAGATACATGACCGATTTTATCGATATTTAGCGATATTTATCGACATTTTTTGGACTCCCACAATGGTAATTTTCATCATCACCAAACAAGTGAACAAGTAAACGTGTTAAATTGAACATGAATTGCATTAAATTTAACTATATGTTGTATTTGCATATCATTTCAAGGCCATAGATATTTTGCCGCTAAATGTCTAAGTGTTTATTATCTCATATAAATTTGCATAACTGAATGCCACTAATTGTTTAATCTAGATGATTGGATCCTTAGATGATGAAAAACCCTTAGAAAACATCAGAAAATTGTCATTTTTATCTAACAGGATTTCAGTTATCACAATGAAGATCTTTCAGAACAAGAAACAGAAAAGTTATAATTATCATCACATAGCAATCGTCATCTTAGCAATGTAATCACACTAGAACAGAATAATTGCATTTTTCATCAGACTAAATGTAATTGTATAGGAATGTGATGAGTGTCGTATAGAATAATGAAAAACTTTCCAGATCCTTAATTGGAACAAAGCTGTGTGATAACAATAGAATACTAAATTTCACATAGAATTATTGCTGAATGGAATATAGCAACATCAGTCTCAGATATGAGTTAAAGAAGCATGATCCTTCTGTGATTGTGAGTGTTTACAAATATGTCTACAAACTCATCCAAATCAATGAATTTGACCATTGTCGTGCAATATGGATGACTAAGTTTGAGAGCTTCTCATCTGCCATGAATATTTTACAAAGGTTTTTATCCCCTTCAATGCCTTCATGGCAGAGAAGCTTCGCTCACAAGAAGCACTAGACACTGGGATCGTCACTGCAATTTTACAGAGTTGGTAGGCCTATATTGCTCATAGAAGGCCCCACTGTATGGCTGAATAAATTTGACAAATTCGGGAGAGTCCAGATGGTGTTTCTAGACCCTGATTGTTTTCGACTCCACAAGTCACTTGGTCTAATAAATATATTAGGTCGGCGTTTGAAACACTATTTGGTAGTGGGCTTCCTTAGAAGAATAGTAAAACTAGATCGTGCACAGGAATTTTCAGGCTAATTTAATTTTTTTTACTGCAGAGCCAGAGGGGGGGCAAGAGGGGGGCAAGAGTAGCCACAGGTGGGGCAATTGCCCCACCTTGCCCCCCCTGGCTACGCCTCTGGACCAGAATTCATACCTCTACAAGCTGATTAATGATTGTTTATCTGAAGACCTATCCCTGGACGAGTGGAAATTGGCATTTTAGATATCATTTGGAAAGTTTTATTTACGCGAGGAGACATTTTGTAGGGCCTGTAGGCCTATTTTTGTTTCAAAATTTCAATTTCCCACAACAATAGTTACTCACCAGCACCAGGTCCCCTCCTCAACGATTGGTAGGAAAGATTTATGTATTCACACACCAGGAAAGCAGCCAATGTGCTGCAATGACCAGAAATCAAACTATCAATTTTATGAATGATGGGGAATTACAACAAATGAAATGTTGTGGTAATTTGACATATATACAGTAGGCCTATGATATACTGGCAATCTAACAAGTTTGCTTAAAAACACTTCAGCACTCAACAGGCCTGCACTTGAGTGGTCATTGTATAATCTAAAGTACCACTTAAGTGGCAATAGTGACAAGTTGTATCTGTATACACTTGTGACAATATAACAATAGTCAAGAACACTTAAAACAACACTCTTAACAATAAAACACATTTTTCAAGTGTATTCACAGATAAAACACTTCAAAATGACAATAGTGATGAATTTGTCAAGAGGAGTATTAATGTTTACTTCAAATTTTGATCAACTAGAAAACATCAATTTGGGTTTTCTATGTGATTTAAAAGCTACTTTGGTTGAATAACATTAAAGGAAAGGTAATATTTATTTACAAATAATTGACAATCTGTCAGCTTACTAGAATTTAAAAGACATAAATTTAAATATAAAAATAATTTTATCATTACAACATTTGATCTATCTATCTATCTATCTATCTATCTATCTATCTATCTATCTATCTATCTATCTATCTATCTATCTATCTATCTATCCATATATCTATCTATCTATCTATCTATCTATCTATCTATCTATCTGTTTATGTTATGTATCAATCAATCAATCAATGAATGATTGATTGATTGATTGACTTTATTTAACATTATTTCAAGAGTGTACATACAAGTTAACAAGAAGTACGCCGTCAAAATAACATTAGGATAGCACACAAAGTTATCAAACTTATTTCCAGTGTGGTCCTTGCTAAACAACAAAATGGTGTTGCTGGGCAACAAAGGCTACCAATCGTCAAAAATTATAAATAACATAGTTTCAAATAGATATATTTATATAATAATAAAATCAGAAAGATACAACATCCCTGTTTTCATTGTAATGAGCAATCAATCAATCTATCTATCTATCTATCTATCTATCTATCTATCTATCTATCTATCTATCTATCTATCTATCTATCTATCTATTTGTCTATCTGTTTATCTATCTATCTATCTATCTATCTATCTATCTATCTATCTATCTATCTATCTATCTATCTATCTATCTATCTATCTATCTAGCTGTCTATCTATCTATCTATCTATCTATCTAGCTGTCTATCTATCTATCTATCTATTTATCTATCTATCTATCCATCTGTTTATCTATCAATCTGTCTATCTATCTATCCATCTATCTATCTATTAGCTTATACCACTAGTATTTTGATATAATAGATCATCATTTAACATTTTGATGATATCACCACAGAAAATACCAGTCTGAAATCACACCCTTACATCAGACTATCAGTGTGAGATCACGTGATTTACATGTGCCAGATTGTATAATTCATTGTAACATACTTCAAACATTTCAAACAAATTGATTTTATTAAATCATATTCAGCTGAAGCTTTTATGTTGGTCATGCAGGTATGCTGATATCATGCAAATGAAAAATCCCATAGTGTAATCATATTTGATTTTTAAAGGATAATTATTCCAATAAATCAATAACATTCTGAAATTTGCAGACCTAGTAGGCCTGGTCTATATAAGTGCAAAAATATAAAACACCCCCCCCCCAAAAAAAAAGCCTTGAAATTTCAGAAAGTGAGATGTCAGCTAGCAGGCGAGCACCAGGTATGCTTCAGGAACAAACTGAATTTTTAAAATTTGGCAAGAATAAATACCACTATTTACCTAATTTTAAGAAAATCATCCACAGCAATTAATCTAGATGACATTTCTCAGAATTTAATTTGGGTTGTAGCAAAGTTGAATGGCCTATTAATCTGAAAATTCATTTTCTCCCTGTCACCATAATGTCAATTTAGTGAAACCTAACTTTTATTTTTTTAAATGTTGCTGGAAAACACCCAAGATATCTTCAAATAATTAGAATTTTCTTGAGAGCAATATACGATCTCCTGATCCCATTGTGAAATTTCAATGGCTCAAGTCTTTCAGTTTGCATTTTAGTAATGATTTTACTTAACATTGCAAATCTTAAAATCCAAATCTGCCACAATGTACACGCACACCCAGTCCAAACTTTTGTCTAAAACTGTATAATATAAGTCACCTAAAGTTATCTCATCTACAATGTACTTGTAATTCAGAATTTACTGTAACTTTCATCCATTGGCTTGCATTAAACTAGATATTTCAAAGGGTGCAATTTAAAAATGCTTCGATCCATTTATTCTTGACCAACTTAAATAACACGGTGACCGAATAACTTTTCAGTTCTATAAAGGTAATATAATAACTCGCACATGACTAATGTAATATCATATTAGGTGACATATGCATACATAGCACAGACGCCATGAGAGACATGAGGGTACAATATAAATTTAAATTTCATACTTCAAAAGCCAGAGGGAAAATAATTTTATCATACAATTTTTGAAAGTAAAGCAGGGCAGGGCAAGTCTGTAGGTCATTGACTCATTGGCCTCTGACATATACAGGTCCTATCTACATATTGTATCTATCTATCTATCTATCTATCTATCTATCTATCTACATGTCTGTCTATCTATCTATCTATCTATCTATCTATCTATCTATCTATCTATCTACATGTCTGTCTATCTATCTATATGTCTGTCTGTCTGTCTATCTATCTATCTATCTATCTATCTATCTATCTATCTATCTATCTATCTATCTATCTATCTATCTATCTATCTATCTAAACGTCTATTTATCAATCAATCAATCAATCAATCAATCAATCAATCAATCAGTCAGTCAGTCAGTCAGTCAGTCAGTCAGTCAGTCAGTCAGTCAGTCAGTCAGTCAGTCAATCAATCAATCAATCAATCAATCAATCAATCAATCAATCAATCAATCAATCTATCTATCTATCTATCTATCTATCTATCTATCTATCTATCTATCTATCTATCTATCTATCTATTCTATTCTATTCTATTCTATTCTATTCTATTCTATTCTATTCTATTATATTATATTCTATTATATTCTATTCTATCTATCTATCTATTTATCTATCATCCTGCACATCATTGCCATGTCCTCCTCCTTTCCTAATTTACCTATCAGGTGCACTATAAATACAGAAAGTAAAGCCCAATCATCCGTCCATCTATTTATCGATCTATCTATCGATGCAGGGCAAGCTTCCAATCACTTCTTCATGCAGGTTTGATCAGAGGTCTGGTAAGCTCTGGTGGGGTCACCTGGACCAGTCACCAATGGTGGACAGCAGTTTCAATCATCCTTAGCCTAATTGCTTTGTCCTCCTGCTGTCCTAATTAGCCTACCAGATTGAATACAATGTAATTATAAGGAGAAATTCATTAGAGCCATTTCAACATCCAACAGTCAATTTATACCTTCACTGTAACACAGTGAATCTGTTTTCAATCATCCTCCGAAAAAAAGTAGAAAGGAAAAAAGAGATTAACTGAGACCTTGAGAAATGAACAAAGGAGTCACATGACCTTCAAATATCGCGAGAAATTGCAAAGAATTAGCGCCAAGGCCGAGAGTTAATTTTTTGTCAACAAGATCTTTTCAAATGTGAAATGTCAATACTAAAATAGAACTTCATAGAATAAAACAAAAGAAAACCAGTATTGCTTGAAATGATAGTAGGCCTAGACAATATTTTCATGCCCATCAAAAAAGTTAAATCTGAAAATACATACAGCATAATGCAGTGTATAAAGTGGCATAAGTCGACCCGTAATCTATCAACACAAACAATTATTGATGGAATTTCTGATTAAATAAAAATTTCGAAAAACGAATAATTTTAATCGTCATTTTCGCATTTTGGCTTTATTACATTGTGACATAGCAAAATAATGTGGCTCATGTCGACTCTTATAATAATTCTGAAGTTAAAATTTTATGCCTTTGTTTTCGACACCAAGACAACAATATGTGTTACGTAACACCTTCAAAAAATATAGCCAACAAAAAATAAATGTACAAGGCATAAAAATGCAACAAAACAAGACAATAAACCCATATTTTGGGCACCACTGACTACAACAACAGCCTATCAAATCAAATCAAATCATTTTATTTATAGTCGTTGAGAAACGGTTAAAAACAAACATTAGCCACAGAGGCTATTTACACGACTATCTAGAAAACTCAACAGTGGGAAATAAGGCATAAAAACACAATAATACAATTTTTGACATGTAGAATCTAAGGTAAAATTATATACAGTCTCACTGGGTCTCAAATTTACATTTATTACATTTACAGTGTGGCTCTTGCCAATTTTCCAAGTACTTGGAGAAAGTTTTAAAGTCAAAGTCCTTCACTTCATTTGGAAGGTTATTCCAAAGTACTGACCCATAGTCACATACGCTATTTTTTCCGTAAGTTTTTGTCTTACAATGAGTAACAACTAGATTTCGTTTACTCCTTAAGTTATATCTTGGAGCACTAATTTTAAACAAGTCCCATAAAGGGGCGGTGAAATCTTATTTACACTTTTAAAAACCTCTTTTAAAATGAGTCTTTTTCTGAGCGTTTCCAATGTTGGTAATTTAGCCCTATCAAGCAAACACTTATAGTCGCTCTGAAAGTCCATAAAAACGAATTTCAAACCCCTAAATTGGATTTTTTCAAGTTTTTGGGAATTTTGAATTCCACAAAAGTGCCACACAGGCGCACAATATCTGAACTGAGATAAAATGAAATGGTCAAAGATTTTTCTTCTACAGTCATAGTCGAGAAATTTTGACAATCTTTGCAAAACATTTAGCTGAGCTCCAGCTTTTCGACATATCTCTTTGACGTGGCCTGTAAAATTCAACATTTCATCAAAATTTATACCCAGCAGTTTTACACTATCTTCACTGGTTATTGAGCTTTCTCCTATCGTAACTTTAGCTCGAGACGATTCTTTACAGTCCTTTAAAAATAGTATCTGAAATTTCGATGGATTTGCTTCCATCATGTTGGTTTGGAACCATCTAATCGCCTGGCAGATCTCGTCCTCCAGGATCTTCACGACTTCTTCACGTGTGCCGGCACAGGCACTGATGGAGTTATCGTCCGCGTAGTTGTATAGACGGCCCTTTCTGAAGATCGTAACAATATCGTTTATGAATAAATTAAAAAGGGCAGGGCCCATAATTGACCCCTGGGGCACGCCCTTGCGTAAAGATGTCCAATCACTTTTGGTGCCATTTACTCGAACACATTGCTTCCGATCACTTAGGTACGAGCAGATCAAGGCACATGCTTCATAACTTGCACCATAGGCTTTCATTTTGGCTACGATTAACTGATGTGGGAGACAATCGAAAGCCTTACTGAGGTCCATCATTGCGCTTCCCACTCGTTTTGATTTATCAAGTAAGGCTTTCCAGTCTTCAATGAGTTTAAGCAGAACCGTTTGGCAGCTGTAGCCCGGTCTGTAGGCTGCTACGGTCGGGGAGAGAACAACATCTAAGAAAGGAGTAAATTGGATGAGCATAAGTTTTTCAAGGATTTTTGAGCACACCGGTAATATGCTAATTGGTCGATAATTTTTGATGTTCAAGTTGTCATCCTTCTTAAACGCTGGCACAACCTCAGCCAGTTTAGCGTCGCTCGGGAAAGAGCAGGTATCGACACTAAGGTTGAAGATTTGGGTGATATGGTGGCTCAGGATACTCGGGACGATTTTGACTAACTTGGCGGGGATTCGGTCTTGTCCGGTTGCTTTTGTGGAGTCTAAAGACTTGATAACTTTAGTCACTTCCGAAGGGGTGGTATGTCGAAAACTAAAGACCGAGCTTTGCATTGTTTCAATGTTTTTTATGCTTGGATGCTCCTTAAAATGATCAACACATTTTCTAACAAATGAGTGACTATCGTCACTGTCTGGCACTAAGTTGATGTTAGCTCCAATATTCGCCGCGATGTTAACATAGTAGTCATTCATAATTTGACCTACTTGAGATGGATTTGTGATGAGCTTATTGTCAACTTTAAGCATTATTGATTCTGTGCTATTGGAGCCCTTGTTAGTGAGAAACGGTTTAATTGTTGGCCAGAAATTGACATTTTTAGCACTGTCCTTGCACTTGTCATTAAAATAATTTTTAATAGAGTCACGTCTCACTTTCGTAGTCACATTTCTCTGTTTGCGATAGGCCTCCCAGTTTTTTGGCGTCGGGAATCTGGCATATCGATTCTGCAAACGTTTTTTCTTTCGAACTGCTTGTTTGAGGTTCTTATTCATGAAGGGGGGTTCTTTGGACTTGATTTTGATAGATTTTAGCGGGGCGTGTTCGTCAATGATTTCACGCAGGATTTTTTGATAAGCCCAATAGTTGTCAGAGGGATCCTCAAAAATTTGACAGACAGTCGGTGGAATAAGGCTGACATCGTTTTTAAATTTGTCAGCAGAAAAGAGTTTGTATTGTCTGTAAGTAATAGTTTTCGTCGGCAGTCTGGCTGCTCTAAAGTTAATGATGGAATAGATCAAGTCATGAGAATCACTTAATCCAGTATTGAAGTTTCCAGATGTTAGACTTTTCCTTGGCGATCCCGTAATAATCACATCAATAAGCGACCGACCGTGGATTGTTACATTTGTAGGGTCCTTAATCAATTGGGTCAGGTCGAAGGAGTCGCAGAGGTCAGCAATAGGCCGGCCTTTGTCTCTGTTGAGTAGATCACAGTTCAGGTCGCCTAATAACCAAAAATGGTCATAATCCTTAGTTATCTGATCGAATAAACTGGAGAATTCCTCGGAAAAGGAAGTTATGTTCGTACTTGGCGGGCGATAGCATATCACCACCAAAATTCTCGTCGCATTGTCGGGGCGAAGTTCGAGGGCTATTGTTTCTGTGATTGTAGTTTCTATTTCTTTTATACGTCGACAGGGGATGTCGGCTCGGACGTACGATATGAGACCACCCCCTCGATCGCTTCTGTCTTTACGAAACATTCGGTACCCTTGGAGATAAAACTGGGCATCGGGGAAAGTGTGGTCGAGCTTTGTCTCTGCAAGGCCAAACACATCAACAGGGGTGTTATTCAATAAGTCTCTGATGTCGTGGATCTTGAACCGTAGGCTGTTGATGTTTAAGTAACTTAAAATGAGATGCTTGGGATGAGCAGCTCTAATAGATTCCAGGACATTGTCAACATTATTTACAGAGTCACTATCTCCAACATTTACGTTTTCTTCATTATTTTCGTTGACATTTTCTTCATTGATTTCAGATACGTTTACAGTCACATTGTTTTGAGATACATTTACAGTCACTTCATTCATGCGTAAAAACTGTTCATCGTCACTGACATCGTCATTGGGAGCGTCTTCATTACGATAACTAACGTCAAAGAAGGAGTCAGCGAAATCAGGGACTTGGCATCCATAACAATACCAGTCAGTGTCAGTTGTGGATAATAATTCGTAGTCTTCATTTGTGAAACTTATAGCGTCGGGCAAGCACTTTATGTGGAACCACTTGCAACAGCTATCACATTCGATGCCCTTTTGATTACTCTTGACAGGTTTAAGGCATGTTCCACAGGGGTATTTATAGTTCCGGGTTGGGCCGGGATTAAAATGAATATCACCACTCAAAAGCAGGATAATAAAACCATGATACCAACAAAAGTCATTTTCCGTCACGTTTCTTGATGGGCGCCGCCATTTTGTTTGTTTTGATATTCCCGGATGTTCTTTGGGCAGTGTGCTGTCGACGATTAAAAGTCCGAAATTTCTCACAGAGACATCTTGACACGAATGAAACACCATCCTATCTTGATCTGGAGGGTCTTCTTGAGGTAATAACATCACCTTTGGAACAAGTTGCAGCAGAAAAACTGCAAAAATCGTCGAAAATATAGACAGCATTTTCGTAGCGTGTTTTTGCTTGGCCGAAGCGGAAAAGAATATGATGATAATGTTATCATCTATTTATCTATTCGTGCTGGATGGTCGATTGAGCTTTATGCACTTGGTGCTAATTAGGACAGAAGGAGAACACAGCAATGAGGTGAAGGACGATTGAAACAGCTGTCCAACCTGAGTCCAGCCTGTCCAGCTAACCCGACTGTCCCGACGAGAGCTGAATCGAACCTTGGACCCAGTGATTGGAAGCCCATATACACCTCCAGAGCACACTATACCAACTGAGATAACCTTCCTCCCGACATAAAATCATATCCATGATTCTGCATGTCGATCTATCTTTTATTTAAAAAAAAATCTCATTCTTTTGCTTTCAAAGTCATTGAATCATGTATGAATTATATTAGTCTGAATTGTTGTACATAATACTGGATTACTGGAGGTCAACAAAAACTTATATCTATTGTTCTTTTGATGGATCCAAGGTCATCCTAAACCACAAACAAGGTATCAAATCAGCTATGGATTATGGATACAACAACAAATAAGTTTGACCTTGAAAAGTAGTTCAAGGTCATTGTTCTAAAATGTTATTGTTTGTCACATTGAAAGATATGTATATATACACATTATGTAATATTAATTTGTGCACATTCTGCGGAGTGTGTAAAAACTAAGTGTTATTTAGGTATCAGGTATCGGTCACCGTGGGATGATGATTTTCGAATAAATTTTGCCAATATTTGCCTTTATTTATCTATTTGAATGGCGTTTAATCATACAAACCAATTCAAGGCACAGTAAAACGACTTCACATGAACATGACTTTTATTATAAATCATCATAGAGCTATCCAAGCTTTTATTAATTTTTTTATCCACATGAATAACTGGACTCCTCAAATGAGAAGTTGGACTGGATATATGAGTTGTTGACAAACATGTGGATTAGTCAAACGTCCTTGTATCACAACAAACAAAATAGGAGCAGCCTCAGCAGCTGCAACTGAGTTAATACTAAAATCAATGTGTGGTTTTAAGTAAATCATTACAGATAGGTTGTAAACACTACATTCAGGCACAAATTTACAACTTTTTGAAGATGGCTGTTGTTGAATGATGAGGGGGAAAGTAATCTTGAGAAAGTTAAAGAAGTTCACAGCATTTTATGCATTTACCCCATATGTGGGATCTGAAATACAGGGCTTTTTTAAAAGGTCAGTCTAAACAGATAGGATTATAATGGTCAGTGTGACAGTTTATGCCTCTAAGTCCAGTTCAGGGTGCTTATAAGGGTTGATTGATGAGACGAAAGATTCCAAGAGAGAGATTGGTAGTCCTCAACATGTTACACATTTACTCAATATGAGGGATCTAATATAGCCTACTTGCCCAGCACAGACACTGATACAAGGGCGGCCAATTCACTCTCTCGTCGGTACGGCATCCAGCTGGGATTTTGCTCATGATGGTCTGGGTTCAAACCAATGCAGGCAAAGACCTTCATTGCTGCAGGCCTGGCTTCTGACCACTTGGTCACTCACCAAAAAGTGCTTGGGTACGCTCAGATAGATTTTAAACATTTCATCTTTCTTTCTATAGGCCCTGTATATATTATATATACTTACAAAATTGCTGGAGTTGGAAGCAAAAAATTAAGGAAATATACATATGTCATGATGTTAATATGTATACCTATTTACGACATTACGACAATTAGCCCATAAAACAACAATTAATTAATGACATGTTTACCGAATTTGAGACATAACCTTGTTATAAGTCATAAGTCAGCAATGAAAAGGTAGGTTAATAGGCCATATATATAGCTCTTTATGTAAATGACAAACATTTTGTCAGGGAATGCATGTAGAATTGTAGACTAATACATGGATGGATGCCATTGGGAGGATGTGTTATTGCTGCTTTAGATCCAGCATTTATGCACTTGGTAATGATGCTAATTGCGATCAGAGGAGAACATAGCAATGAGGCGAAAGATGAATGAAATTTGTGTGCTGTCCAACATAGGCCTAGTTGACCCGGCTGGACCGAGGTGCATTTGAACCCGGGACCCCGCAATTGGAAACAAAGAGGGTTACCAACCCCGCAAACTCCCCTACTCCAGATAGATAGATAGTTAGATAGATAGATAGATAGATAGATAGATAGATAGATAGATAGACAGACAGACAGATAGATAGATAGATAGATAGATAGATAGATAGATAGATAGATAGATAGATAGATAGATAGATAGATATTGAAAGTGGTCTTGTTTTGTTTCAAGACTCAACTGCCTGTTGGCTGACTGTTTCGTACTTTGGAAATACAAATAAAGAGTAGGGGAAGAGGGGGTGAAAAGTCACAGGGGTAACAAGTCATAGGCCTTTTTGACCAACTTGCAGTGACCTAATTCATAAGCTTAAATCATAATTTGGGACACTTTTATGAGAAGAAGGTCTGCAGGGAATATGAAAATTATACTCATTGTGCAAAGTGGGTTTCTACCCACCTCATGCATTTTTGGTGTCCCAAACGGGTTTTATTGATTCTGAACTTTCTCTATTAATGTCTGGTCACTGTGACCTAGGAAGTTGTCCTAGTGTTTCAATGTCCCTTTGATAATTGTCTTTCATGCTGTGAACCCATTTTTGGCCATTTGGTCACCAAGTTGCTATGATCATGTGTTGAATTTAAAAAACAGCTGAGGGGTGAAATGTCACACTGTGACATTTCACCCCAGCACTGTGATATTTTACCATAGGGTACCGTGAAGTCAGTATTCTGTGCTAAGGAAAGTAAAATATTCCACACTAGAAGCTTTTAGCTTACAATCCTATCATCGTCCATCATCAATAATACTGATGAGAAGGCATTGCAGCAAAATTTAATTTCGCAAACTTTGTGGGCAATTTCTGACGCCGGCTTTGCTGATGGTGCATTGTCATTGCATGCCGATAGCTTTGGAAGGCTCACTATAAATTTCATGCACAAGGATGACTATCAAGTCTAGGTCTGCATATTACCTTATATAGTGTTGTATGTTCACAACAATTGCATGTGACTTGTTACCCCATGGTTGTGACTTCTTGACCCTGACATGGGGTAAAAAGTCACATCGGACTTTGCCTTAAATAATTGTGAACTGACTAAAGCCTATTTACAGCACAGCAGCTATCATGTGATACAATTGTAGTCAACTAAATACTGCATAATTGTGCCAAAGGTCATTAAGATCTAACAAACACCTGCTCTGCTCTGGGGCTTTTTCTGAATTTTGTGACTTCTGACCCCCGCCTCCCCTAATTGTAAAAAGAATTGAATTCTGCTTTCTTTTCTTAGTTGACAGAAAAGAAATACATCAAACAATTTGTGTAGGACTTCCGCAGACTGAGTGACGTCATTTCACTTCCAACTGACGTCACAAATTCCAAAATAATTATTACTCCTAAATCGAATTCCATTCAAAATGAAAGAGGTAATTTCTAGTATTTTGAGCATGAAAAATGAAGTTGTTGGGAAATTTAAATGTCACTTAAAATGAAAGGTACAATACACAGGTAACACCCTGAACACTTAATTTCATACTTGAACAACTTGCAAGATTTATAAAGATAAATGGGTCTCTCAGAAGTAAGAAACTATGTGCATTTGACATGACAGTATAATTAAAGTACATGTACCTTTTATTATCTTGTGAGAACTGTAAAGTTCGGTGTGTCTACAGTTGCTCTTTTAAGTAAGTACACCCCTCAATCATTTGCTATTGAATTCCATATCTCATGGTATTGTCTGCATCATTGATTCATCCTCATGACTCAGGGCTCCCTAACCAAGCAATGAATGAAGTCAAGCTCTGTGGTAGGAGAATGCATTGATTAGAAGTCAGCATCAAATCCTGTTTCATCTGCTGACATGGCCATTGAATTTGTATCAGCGTCTTCAAGCTGGATAATTATTGGCCCAAACCTTGCAAACATTTCAACACCCCAATACAAGCCCAATACAAGCCCAATACAGGCCCAATCCAAGCCCAATACAAGCCCAATACAAGCCCCAGGGGTGCCGGAACAGGGGGGGGGGCAGGGGGGGCAATTGCCCCTCCTGCCCTTGTCCAAGGGGGGCAGGGGGGGGCAAGGATGCCCTTTAGATCTTAAAGATAAAAACATTATTAGGCCTTATTTTACTAATTTTAGGCACAAATTAGTAAGTATACATTCAAAATTATAAGTGACTCTTTATATAAATTTTCTCATGCGAAATTGGTGCGAATATGATTTGCCCTTTTTCATCTGACCGCCCCTGCCGCCCGCGATTCCTTCCGGCACCGCACCCCAATACAAGCCCAATACAAGCCCAATACAGGCCCAATACAGGCCCAATACAGGCCCTATACAAGGCCAATTATTATACAAGCCCAATACCAGCCCCAGGGGTGCCGGAACAGGGGGGGGGGCAGGGGGGGCAATTGCCCCTCCTGCCCTTGTCCAAGGGGGGCAGGGGGGAGCAAGGATGCCCTTTAGATCTTAAAGATAAAAACATTATAAGGCCTTATTTTACTAATTTTGGTCACAAATTAGTAAGTATACATTAAAAATGATAAGTGACTCTTTATATAAATTTTCTCATGCGAAATTGGTGCGAATATGATTTGCCCTTTTTCATCTGACCGCCCCTGCCGCCCGCGATTCCTTCCGGCACGGCACCCCTGACAAGCCCAATACAAGCCCAATACAAGCCCAATACAGGCCCAATCCAAGCCCAATACAGGCCCAATACAGGCCCAATACAAGCCTACAAGCCAAATAGCCTACAAGCCCAATGCTATTTTTGATGGAGCACTTTATCTACCTGTCTACAAGGCTTCTATCTATTGAATCTACCTACCTTTATGGCTGTTGCATAATTATCATGTAAATATCCAACATGTGCCCTTTTGCAACTTATCCACCTCTGACTCTAGTGTGTTTATGTCAGCAGTTATATGTCATCCATCCATCCCTATTTGAAAGAGACATTTATACTGAACATTTCTGCATGTTTAATATGACATTGCATCATTTTAAAACTGCCCTTGATATTTTAGAGTAAATAATGTTTGGGTCAACACACTGAAATTTCAAATTTTTATTGAGTGTTTTTGGTCATATGTAGACATACAAATATGATGCAATGGCGTTTCGGTTGAAATTTGATCTCAGCTGTTTTAATAAAATTTTTTTATCGGCGAAAGGTTCACAGTTAAGCTAGTCTATGCAACAACAGAAATCCTGATACGTGTAATTAAGAAATCTTACTGCCAAATGGACACATCCATTTTACAGCACCGTTGTTACAACGACGCCATGTTGGTGAAAATTACAAATTCATACAATTGCAGGGTAGAAATGATGTTGGCACAACATTGTGAAGCAACGTCAAATCCTGCTTGTTGGCGACAGCCAGACGAAAGGAGTATGCATCTGATTTTCACTCTAAAATCAGTTATGACAAGTCAAATGGCCTTCTCTTGTTCATGACTAATCAAGCAGCCTCTATGTTTCACATGTTGAAAGTAGCGAAGATGACACTTCATCAGCTATCATGAGTCAAGAAGTGCATTTTTCGCAGTGAACTTGTCCTCATTTTTTCTATATCAAAGTTACACGTTGTACGTGTGCCGAAGGGAGACGCAATGCGACACATCAAGAAAACACTTCTTGACCACAGAAGGGTCAGTCTGACAATGCAGTTAGTCGGAGACTATTGTAGAGGAAAAATACAAGGATGACATACATATATATCTGATATTCCACATACCCACAATGGTCAGTGAGACAGTGTGACTTAATTATTTCAAATTTTGGCCACCATTCAATGATGTGGTTGCATGAGCATAATAGCAACCAGTAATCAAAAATATATGCAAACATGCCATAGCCAGAATATTTAAATATGAAAATAGATAAAAATAGATAGATTGTATACTGGCACTGTAACGAAGTATTCTCATCTTTTTACATGCACAGTAAGTGTTATATATTCTGCATCAAAACTTTAAGGCCAATCATGTACCAGGAGATCAGTCACATGACAAGCCAATAAATAATGATATTGGTGTCTTAAAAGCGTTATTGGTGTGTTGAGAGTGATATTGGCTGCCCCTATGCTCTTAGCAGCAACAATGCACTTCAGAAAAAACAGTATTTTACAAAAATGTATCAATCTGAAAATTGTGGTGCAGATTATAACAAATAGTAGATGTTGAGTCAACCAATATTGAGTTTTATAGGCCTTAGCAGGTAATATTGGTCTCGGTCTACGGCCTCGCCCAATATTACTCTTCGGCCAATAAAACTCAATATTGGTCTCCTCACCATCCACTATCTATATAATATAGAACAAGCTCCCATTCTTCTTGATATTGATCTACAACTTTGAATCATAATTTGACTCATATGTTCATCCTTCAAATATGAAATTGAATTGTGATATATATGTAAACCATAAACCAATTGTTTGTGAATCATTGACTCACAAATCAAGTGCATCAGCCATCAGTGATAGACAGTGTTTGTCTGTTCATACAGCTTTGGTGAGTCAAACAAAGTTAACAATAAGATTAGTAATGCTACAAATATTTCAATAATCAATTGTGGTATATGAAATATATGCATTTATAGAAAAACACCACATTGTTCAGTTTGTGTTATGAGTAACACCTTTTAATTTTAGTAACAAAGTGTCTCTGCTCTCCCAAGGCTAAAATGCAGCTCTGATGTTGTCATCTGGACCTATCTTAAACAGTAATTTCAACCACCCTTCACCTCACTGCTGTGCCCTTCTGCCATCCTGTGGTTAGCATAAATACAGCGTGTGAAGCCCCAACCATCCATCCATCCATCTATCCATTCATGTACCCATTTCTCTAATCTCAATCAAAGTCCATCTATGTATCTCTCAAAATATCACTCCAGCCCAGATAAATTTTTCTATCTTTCTATCTACCTCTATTTTATAAGAGTTCATTTGGAGATAGGAGATCAACTGTAACATGTCTGGTTGTACCTAAAATGTATGTTAGTTTTCAAAGACAATTCAAAACTGTCACTCTCAAAAGCAATAAAGCTACCTGTACATTTGTCAAAGTCACTCATCCATACTGTATGTACAATTACACAGAGAACTTAAGTATTAAAAAAGAGAGTATATCAGAATTTAAAGTAACCCAGCCCTTCAAGGCCAGGTGAAAAATATGGGTATCATTATTTGAAAGAAGAAAAATGAGATTTTTAATTTGAAAACAGTCAAGAATGGTTGATGGATTAGCCAGAGACTATAGTGTAGTCCATTAAACTTAAGATGAAGAATGTTCAATTTTCATGTTTTGTCATTGAACAACTAAAGATATCAACTGTCAGCTTAATGGAACTGTAAACTATCTGGGCCACCTTGATAGTCTGTCAGAGCAAATTAATTTGGTAGCCAAATCATTTGCCAAATGGAATGGACTGCCAAATCCCATATAAACATATCAAGCAGTGCACAGCTGAGTGATATTTTGATATAAAATGTGTTGTTCCATGAATTTGACAATAGGGGAACGAGGGGCAAAACGGGCCGCCTAACTTCGAAGGCTCGCTGCACGAAGGTGGTATATCATGCGAATACCAAATAAGGTCTGATCCATGAAGAAGTACCAATACCACTTGCTCAAACACAGAAAAGTGCTTTTTTAATAGTTCCAATTCAAATTTTTCCCTATTTTCAATAATGCAACTTTATCCCGTTTTGCCCCATGCTTGGGGCAAAATGGAATTTCATATGGGGCAAAATGGGAAGAAATAAAGTTGCGAAAGTTCTGCAATAAATCAGCTGTTTTGATAATAGCCTAACTAAAAAGCATGTTGACAAACAAAAATGCATTAATTCATGTCATTGCAATGTGAGAATATTGCAGAATAATATTGCAGAATACTAAGAGTGAACATAGCAATAAATTATTAAATCAACATCTCAATACAGGATGCAATTATAGCTGGGAAGTGATGCTAGTAATTCTACATTCTATGTAATTATTTGACAAATTATTTAACCATAAACATTAGGTTACAAAAGAAACAAAATTAGTTAAATTTTGTGGAAATGTGACATTTTTATGAACATTCACATAACTCTGATTTCCGAGTTTTCTGAATAATTTAACAATTTAAACTGGTATTGGATTTGACTATGCTTTTTGAAAGGTAGTTACATTTGTTTCAGTTTCAACAATACAGGGTTTTACAACTAAGCCTAAATCCTCAAGGTATTACTGATGACATGTATTAGATCCACAAATCTCTTGTGATTTTTTTCAAATTTTGCCAGTTATATGACCAGAAAGTGTATCAAATGTCTCAAATGTGATGGTTGAATTGACCCAATATCAAGCTTCAACCTTTTCTAGGCTGGGATTGCTTTTTTGTGCTTCCCATTTTGCCCCCGCAGGAGGACTCCATCTTGCCCCAACCATGCAGGGTAGACCAATAATGACCTACTTACACATGACTAAGCACCAGACTACATTTTGTTGCTTAATTGGGAAGCTTAGTAGTCCTCTAATAACACTGACTATGAATTATTTGGCTGGGAACGTCATTGGAGGTATTACACCATTTCCAAAAATTATGATTTTTTTAAGAAAATCAATCAAAAACTTCAAATTAACATAGCTGCATACCTGTAACGTTCTCATCAACGAAACTCTCAGGAAAAGTTGGTCATGTATCCTATTTTATTTTCCAACCGAAAAATTAGAAGGCAGGTCAAAACGTTCCGAGAAAACTTAAAAAACCATTTTGCCCCGCCGCTCCATTTTGCCCCTCGTTCCCCTACACTTAGCAATTTTCACCGAAAAGTGTGGATATTTAGGAAAACTGAAGTCAGTGACTTCGGCAGCAAAATCTTTGGTAAGGACCAGTCAATGGTTTGGGCAAATACCTATAACAGTGATACAGGTCTGTGGTGGTACTATCATTACTATGGGTCTGGACATTGTCAAGGCTGTGGGCAACAACCAATCAATGAAGTGATAACAATTAAAGCTGCAGGCAAACAAAAGTTACTGCCTTTGGTAATAAAATTTGACAAAAGTATACCCAATCAAATAATCGACAGTCAGTAGTTTGGGCAGTAACAATTATCAAAATGCATACTTGTGCAAAAACTGCTCCTAATTTTGTCCAGTTTAATAGAATTTAGAACATGTCACCTTCGCTTCAGCATTGCACTTCAGGCTTATAGGACAGGGAGAAGTCATACTTCAGAATTTTATTTTTATCATTTTTTATTTAGAACAAATTTTATATGGGTAACACTGTCAGTCAAACAACTGTTTTTCAAGTGGCCCATTTACAAATTGAGAATTCATAAATTATACATATATACCGATATTCGGCGATACACATTTATTGCTGTAAATGGAATTTGTCTTATAAGTATCATGTACAGTATGAAGTCTTTAAACAGGAAATAATCATGTTATTGAGGGCTGTAGATGTACACAATTGTCAGTGCCAGGAAGTCTTTGGCAAATCTGTAAATATCAAAGTACTAACCTTACATTCACTTTGTTTGGTACAAAATCCTATTTAATTATCAGCACAATATCCTTGGAAAAATTGATTTTGAAACAGTACTGCAAAGTGTGTGCTGTCCATACACATTCAGTAGTTTTCCAATGACTACACCTCTGCCCACATGGATCTGTTTACATAACAAGCCAGCTGATGACGTCACAACCCTCTCAGCCAATGAGATTGCTAGATTTTGACACACCTTCTCCCCATAAGTTGTATGGCTAAAAACTCCTGAGCTATGAAGTAAACAGATATGGTCTAAACAGTAGCAGTAAACAGACCTATAAGTTTACTGAGTGTACCCAGACTGAAGAAAACATGTTTTGAAGATCACTATAGACTGATGTATGGAAGAATTAAATATACAGGAAGAAGTTGGTAGATAGATAGATAGATAGATAGATCAGTGGCGTATCCAGACACGATAGTCTAGGGGGGGCCCAGACGTGTTTCGGCATTCGCGGGCCCGCGTTATCGCATTTTTTCTTCAAAATGCTATTATTAATCTTGGTGGTCTAGGGGGGGCCCGGGCCCCCTAGGCCCCCCCCTGTATCCGCCACTGTAGATAGATAGATAGATAGATAGATAGATAGATAGATAGATAGATAGTGGTTGGAGCTATCAATTGAACTAACAACTACCCTTGGAAGATAGATAGATAGATAGATAGATAGATAGATAGATAGATAGACAGATAGATAGACAGATAGATAGATAGATAGACAGATAGATAGATAGATAGATAGATAGATAGATAGATATCTGAATTCTTGCATTAGGCTTCATTCATGGACAACATATTAATAATATGTCATTCAAGGTAGTCAATCAGTCAGTCAGTCAGTCTGTCATTCATTCAGTCATTTAATTAATTCATAAACCAGCAAAATCAACAAGGCAATTCCACAGTCAGTTAATTAATGGATCTATAATTCAATGTACACTGTACCCAACAGACCAGCAACAGCCTCAGTGATAGTGAGCCATAAAGTTATTAGTCAGTCACTCAGTCAGTCACTTAGTCAGTCAATCAGTCAGTCAATCAGCCAGTCAACATGCAAGTCAGTCACAGCAGTTACCCCCCTGATAATTACAGTATTACCCATTGAAATTACCCCCTGATATTACTTGTTTTGACATAATTATTATGTGTAAAAAAGTTCTAGTGCCAAACTGTCTAGACCATGCACTGTGTACTATAACTATACACTCTAAAAAATGCCAGGACAAAATTGTTTTTTTAGATTCAAAATGGTTTTTTGAAAAACCAAATTTCAATGCAAAACCAACATGGATTTTTAAAAAAATCCATGTTGGTTTTAAAAAAAATCCATGTTGGTTTCTTGCATTGAAATTTGGTTTTGGATCTATAACTATTTCCTACCATGCCACAAATCAGAAACATGACTGTGACAAATTCTTTAAAATTAAAATGATATTATACTCTCAATGATATATTAAAGTCAACAACAGGATGTAAAATTAAGAAATCTCTATTTATGCAAGAGGCTTTTTTACACAATTAAATTCTCAGAAAGCGTAGGTGTTTCGGAGGTGTTTTATAAACCTTAAGTAGGCCTATTTGTATGGCAAAATAAAATGAAATTGATTCAGGATAGTGTAGCTTTTTGTAAGGCAATGTGGATATCTTAAAATGATTCTGGTGTTTTTCATACAATTCTCAATTTGCTGTCTCAGCAAGACATGAGAATTTCACAATGTATTTTCTTATTTTCGATTGAATGACAAAATAAGATATAAGAAATCATCAAAATGCAGGTTTGCAAAATCGTAAAGTTTCATAACATGAATAATTGTGCTTTTTTTAATGGATAAAAAAAAAAGGTTGTTGAGCAACCAGTCCTGACACTGAAAAAATATTTGTTCAGCATATAATAAAGTAAAGAAGAAATTCCAAACACTGTAAATTTTGAATTTTGAGTTAGCTCAATTGATTGAGTGAGATGGTTGCACAATTCCTTTGAGCCAAGATAGCTTGTTGTTTGCAAGTTATAACAACATAAAGATTATCATAACTCAAAACGGCAAGCTATCATGGCTCAAACAATTGTGCAACCATCTCACTCAATCATTTGAGCTAGCTGAAAATTTCAAATTTTACACGGATTGTTCTGTCTACAAGTGGACTGCTCTTGCATTGCAACAGATCAGAACATATGCTGTCTTGTGTTGCCACCTAGTGACTAGTGTGCTATTCCGCGAGCTCCTGCGAGCGTCCACATACTTTCAACCAGAGGAACATACACAATTTTGTCTGGAAGACACCGGGGCTGTTTCTGAGTGTGCTGATGGCCTTGTCTATTTCCTTAGCGAATGTGATTGCCGAGTCTGACTCTGGTATACATCAATGTTGAATAGAAAATTTTTGAATGTGCAATGAAATTGGAACTATTTCTTGGGACAGCAATGCTGTAGCATAGAAAATCAACTTTTGTGCAAGGTGGCAGCAGCATGCAGTTCTCAGTTTCACCAGACTGGTGAATGTTATAGCTGGGGTCAGCGGTGTATTTAGGGGGGACACTTGTCCAATGTTATGCGCCCCCCAGGCCATTTCTGGACACACCCCTGGCTGGGGAAGCCTATAGATGTTAACAAGCATCCTCGGATACAATGGCTGGTTAATCCTATGGGAAAGTAGAAGGTGTGATTTGCAGCATGCGAGAGCGTCTGAGGCAAAAAATATGAGTGTAGGAACAGTGGAACTGGAGGTTGAGGTATAGTAGGGTGATGTCTGCGTGAACTAGATTCTCTTGACTTGAGGTGCAACTTGCTGCAGTGAGCATTGCGCAAGTGTTTGAGTAGAGCGTGACAGCAGACACTAGTGTCTAACAGAGTCGCTGCCCATATAGAGCTATGGGCCGACAAATTCATAATGTGGAATACTTGTACCAAATTTCATAACTCTAAAATAAGCGGAATATTAAGGTCACAAATGGACAGTTCAAGAATGACAAAAGATGGCTGCCAGAAAGGCCTACATCTTGAATTTATCGTCATGTTCCCAATCAATACCCACAGGCGTACACCTGAACCAAATTTTATAACTCTTAAGTGAAATATTAAGGTCACATTTGGCAGTCCAGGAATGAAGAAAGATGGCTGCTAAAATGCACGCTATCTCAGTTGTCTCGACAGGTAGGCTACTCATTCTTCTGCTTTCACCCCTAGCATATAACTAGCAAAAAAAATTTTTTTTTGCAGGACACCCCCCGACGTGACCCACCCCCCGGACTTGTAAAATATAAAATTTTAAAATTGCCTCCTTCCGAGGAGAGCCCCAGCTTAGAAATATAACTAGCAAAAATAAAAATTTCTGCAAGTACCCCCCCCGGATGTGACTCCCGGGCCTTGTATAGAATATAAAATTTAATACCTCCCGAGGTGACCCCAGCCTATCTAGCAGAAATAAACTTTTTTTTTGCGAGTACTCCCCCCCCCCCCCGAGGTGACCCCCTCCGGACTTGTAAAATCCTAAATTTTTTAATTACCTCCCTCCAAGGTGACCAACCTAGAAACATAACTAACAAAAAAAAAAATTTCTGCAAGCTCCCCTCGGATGTGACCCCCACCCCGGGCCTTGTATAGAATATAAAATTTAATACCTCCCCCGACGGGACCCCAGCCGAGCAATATATCTAGCAGAAAAAAAACATTTTTTTTGCAAGTATCCCCCCCGAGGTGACCCCCCTCGGGACTTGTAAAATCCAAAATTTTCTAATTACCACCCTCCGAGGTGACCCCTAGCCTAGAAATATAACCAGCAAAAAAAATTATTTCTGCAAGTACCCCCCTGGAAATGTCCTCCCCCCCCCCCCTCGGGCCTTGCACAGAATATAGAATTTAATACCTCCCCCGAGGTGACCCCAGCCTGGCAATATAACAGGCAGAAATTTTTTTTTTTTTCCGAGTACCCCCCCCGAGATGACCCCCCTCGGGACTTGTAAAATCTAAAAATTTTTAAATTACCTCCCTCAGAGGTGACCCCAAGCCTAGAGATATCACTAGCAAAAAAAAAAAATTTCTGCGAGTACCCCCCCCGGATGTGACCCCCCCCGGGGCCTTGTATTGCATTTAAAATTTAATACCTCCCCCGAGGTGACCCAAGTCTGGCAATATAACAGGCAGAAAATTTTTTTTTTGCGAGTACCCCCCCGAGGTGACCCCCCTCGGGACTTTTAAAATCTAAAATTTTTAAAATTACCTCCCTCCGAGGTGACCCCCAGCCTAGAAGTATAACTAGCAAAAAAAATAATTCCTGCAAGTACCCCCCTGGATGTGTCCTCCCCCCCCGGGGCCTTGCACAGAATATAGAATTTAATACCTCCCCTGAGGTGACCCCAGCCTGGCAATATAACAGGCAGAACATTTTTTTTTTTTGCGAGTAACCCCCCCCCCCGAGGTGACCCCCTAGGGACTTGTAAAATCTAAAAATTTTTAAATTACCTCCCTCAGAGGTGACCCCAAGCCTAGAGATATCACTAGCAAAAAAAAAAAATTTCTGCGAGTACCCCCCCGGATGTGACCCCCCCCCGGGGGCCTTGTATAGATTATAAAATTTAATACCTACCCCGAGGTGACCCAAGTCTGGCAATATAACAGGCAGAAATTATTTTTTTTGCGAGTACCCCCCCCGAGGTGACCCCCCTCGGGACTTTTAAAATCTAAAATTTTTAAAATTACCTCCCTCCGAGGTGACCCCCAGCCTAGAAGTATAACTAGCAAAAAAAATAATTTCTGCAAGTACCCCCCTGGATGTGTCCTCCCCCCCCCCCAGGCCTTGCATTCTACATGTCTCCCTATTGGCTGAAATGGCCACTCCCACCAAGTCCCTCATTCTCATTGGCTCTAAATGGCCACACCCCCAAAAATTAAAAATTTTTAAGTACTGCCACAGTTTCAACCGAACAACTGTCAACCCATTACACCTTGCCTAATGCTGTCAAATTAGCCAACTAAGATTGCTTCTAACCAGCAATTACCACAAACACAAACTCAACGCATGATGGCCAAAAATGCATACCTGTCATTATGCGCCACACCTCCAAATATCGACCACACCCCCAAAACCCATTATTAAAAAGGCTAGAGAATTCTCCAGAATTCTCCAGCCAAAAATTGCAATACCATAGTTCCCTTCACATGTGAAAAACAGTTTGTCATTGCTTCCATGATGAAAAAAAAATTGTCCAATGTAAAAAAATCATAGCCGCATCTGGTTTACCCCTCAATAACTTTGTCATGCAAACTCCCAATTGACAATATCACATGCTGCTATATATAGGCCTACAACCTCATCCATGTACTTAAAAAGTTCGTTCCATATTTGACCTGTAATTATCAATTTAAGCACCATTCTAGGAGATTCAAATTATGCTTAACATTGAATAATTGTAAAAGTGCTTAAATGAACTTAGAACTCATTTTGATTGAGCAGGTCACATGACTACTACAACTACTATAGGCCTGCTAAAACTGCATTTTAAACAATTTAGGACAAAATGTTGTTTTTTTTATACCAAGTGGTTTTTTGAAACAACCATGGTGTATTTTGTATAGAAGTTTGGTTTTCCTCAAAACCTGCAGCATTCCTGACAATACAATGTACAGTGTTTCCACACACCCTAGATGGTATGACAAACTATGACATGGAAGACAAGCTGGGCCCAAAAGCCAATTAAAGTTTAAGTGTGATGCTGTTGCTGTATGCTTTATTTTTTAGAGTGTACGAGGGGTGTCCCAAAAGTTCTGACCAATTTTTTTGGCAGACCTTTCTATTTGAAGTAGCTGTATGAAATTTTCACAGAATCAATTTCAGGTATTTCACTATCCATTTTGAAAATATGGTACCTGTTCAAACATTTTAAATAACTTTTCTATTGCCATGGAAACAGAAGGTCAGTGCATTCAGCGCAGCTCAATTTTTTAGGCCAAATCTAAGTGTATAGGCTTGTAAATAACCAAGGAATTTACGGTAAATATGCAATGGATGATCATGAAAAATATTATTTGGAAACCTGACAGTATCTCAAAGTTTTTCATTTACATTTAAAGTCACTGTGAATCAGTTTAACCCATGTGCTGAGGCAATCACGGAGTCCTCCAAACTGGGCTGTTCCTAAATTGAGGAATTTCAGTGTATGTGGAGACTGCTTCATTTCTCGTTATGAATGTTATTTCTTTAATATTTGAATTGGTATATAAATTTTAGTATCACGCAAAGTTACAGAAGGCCAAATCTGGTAATTAAATCAGACTAGATTGGGTTTTGAACCTAAGGTTCGTGAACCCCGCCTCTTGACAGCAGATTGTTTCAGCCAAACCGTCTGAAGCGCTGTTAGGCAACTGCTGGAAAATGCCTTTGGTAATTGCCTCAGCTGATAAGGTTGAAATATATATCAATGTTTATAATCTAATGGAAGATATCTTTAAAGACTGCAAGCCTATCAGGAAAAACATTTTCTTGCAATCATTTGCTTTTTTACTATAAATTCTCTGACTTTTAACACAGCTAATTTGCTGAATTTCTTCTGAGAAATTGAGCTGCGCTGGGTGCACCGACCTCTCGTAACCATGGTAACAGAACAGTAACTTAAACACTTCTTACAGTCTTGACTTTTTCAAAATAGATTGTCAAATACCTGAAATTTATGCTGTGAAAATTTCTTTTAGCTATTTCAAATAGAAAGGTCTGCCAAAAAAATTGGTCAGAACTTTTGGGACACCCCTCGTACTACAATTTCCCTGTTTGAGGCTCATCTTTGATTCAACTGACTCACTTTCAACACTTTTTTTCAATGTGCAAAGAATTCATTAGAACATATATGGACTACCCTGGAAATGTAATCAAAACCAAAATCTATGTTCTGTAAGTTCCACTATAAAGAACTTTTATATTCTGACATAGACCAGATATAATACATTTACATGAAATGACAATGATTTAAATGTTTTATGGAAAATTTTTCCACAACTAGATAGGAATATATTAACATATTTAACACAATTATTCTGGCTTGGAGAAATTAATAAGAGTTCACCTATCTGTCTATCTTCCCATCTATCTTTCCATCTATCTATCTATCTATCTATCTATCTATCCATCTACCTATCTTTCTATCTTTCTATCTATCTATCTATCTATCTGTCTTTCTATCTTTCTATCTTTCTATATATCTATCTATCTATCTTTCTATCTGTCTATCAATCTTTCTGTCTATCTATCTATCCAACTAGGCGATATATCTATCTATCTTTGTATCCGTCTATCTATCTATCTTTTTTTCTACCCATCTATCTGTCTATCAGTTGTTTGATGCAAGGCTTCAGAGTCCGAGTCCGGGAATCAGTATTCGGAAAAGATTCGGGAGTTGGAGACAACTTGGAGTCTGTTCAGTTGCTACCCGATTCCATCCACACAAATTTCATATGTACACACATCTCATTTCATCAAACGAAACATACCACTTTAAAATAATCACAACTCCCAATTTCAAAAAGTCATGCACTGTTAACTTGACTCAAGTGGAATCATACTCAATTTCAGTACAAGTTGATGTAGCTGCCAAAATGTCCTGTCACACTTGCATACCCAGAAAAAAAATTGGCATCAAAATGTATCAGGGATAGGAAAATTAGGCTCAGTGGTATGTGGGGATATAATACTGTCAAAATTGAGCTCTAATTATTGCTAATTACATAAATAATGCAACGCAAAAGGGAGATGGGAGAATGTTGTCATTATTGGGTGCGCCGGTGGCATCGGTGATGGGGCCTCACATCCTGTATTTATGCCCTTGTTAGGCTAATTAGGACAGGAGGATGATATACAGCAATGAGGCAAAGGATGATGAAACAGCCATCCTACATAAGTCCAGGTGACCCGGCCATAGCGGGAATCAAACCCAGGACCCAGTAACTTGCAGCCCAACATGTTGCTACGGCATGGGAACCTTAGGCAATGTTCCCCTTCTCTCCGTCCATGGGCGCCGTACTATGGCTGCCCTGAGCTGTATCATTGTGGAAGGCTCACCATGAATATTGTCCCTACGATACAGTGCATGACTGAGAGTATGTACAATACAATACAATACAATACAATTAATACAATAAAATGTTACTAACTGAGTTAACCCTGTCCTCTTATTATATTGGGTGGGTGGGGTCAGTAACAGGGCTTTATGTCCTGTATGTAGAACTAACTAGGACAGGCAGGGACCACAGCAATGAGCTGCACCCTTGGCAAAGGATGAAACGCCCATCTTGCATTGGTTGCTGGATCGGGAAACGGAACTCGGGTCCGAGCCGTTTGCAACCGATTGCAAGTATGCCGAATGTTTCCTATTCAACATCAATAACACAATAAACATGTTCTACATTGTTCTTTTACAAATATGTTAAAAACATCACCATGGCAACACAACTACAACCCACAAGATTACGTAATCTTCTGCAACACAGGATCCTAGTTCCTGTTTACCATGGAAACCGAATGAGTCAGGAAGAAATCCAGGGTTCAGTGCAGCTGGGTGAGACCTAGCAGGCTGAGTTAGCATGGGGAGTCTAGATAGATAGATAGATAGATAGATAGATAGATAGATAGATAGATAGATAGATAGATAGATAGATAGATAGATAGATAGATAGATAGATAAATACATGCACCAAGTACAATGTACATTCTATCTATCTATCTATCTATCTATCTATCAATCTATCTATCTATCTATCTATCTATCAATCTAACTATCTATCTATCTATCTATCTATCTAACTATCTATCTATCAATCTAACTATCTATCTATCTATCTATCTATCTATCTATCTATCTCAATTATTGGCCTCAACCACTGGCTTGGTTACTTGGACCTATGTTGGACAGCAGTTTCAATCATCCTGCACCTCATTGATGTATGTCCTCATTTCCTAATTAGGCTAGCCTACCTGAGAGAAGAAATACAGGACACAAGCCCAAATAATTACTATTCTCCATCCACCACTTATTTCAGCAGGGAGATAGACGGTTTTGTAGGAAATTGTGTTTATTACACCCTATTGATTTTCTCACAGCTGTATTCTAAGGCTTGCCTTATTGCACTATGCAGGGTTTCTTAAAGCCAAAATAGCATATCTAGGAAGGCCATTGTCTAACCTGTGAGCATACCTGTATCCTGTGTGTTGTATTGGATTGAATTTGAAAATGTATTTTGTTACTATCTATCTATCTATCTATCTATCTATCTATCTATCTATCTATCTATCTATCTATCTATCTATCTGCTTCCCAACCATACATTAAATCTTTGAAAAGAAGGAAGGTGGGTAGGAGGGAAGGAAGGAATGTAAGAAGAAGGAAGAGGAAGGGCAGAATCTGAAGGAAGGAAGGAAGGAAGGAATTAAGGAAACAAGGAAGGTAAGAAGGAACAAAGGAATGAATAAACTGAATAAAGAAGAGAGGGAGGAAGGAAACAGGCAAGGAAGGAAGCAAGGAAGCAAGGAAGCAAGGAAGCAAGGAAGCAAGCAAGAAAGGAAGCAGCAAGAAAGGAAGGAAGGAAGGAAACAAGCAAGGAAGAAAGTAAGTTCTAAATGAAGAAATGAAGGATGGAACAAAGGAAGGAAGAAAACAAGAAACCAGAAAGGAAACAAGATTGAAACAAGAAAGAAAGGAAAGAATCCCCCATACCAATCTTATAAACTTAACTTGACAGTAGTACTTCAATATTGATTGGAACACAGAAAACTAATATCAGAAAATTAATACATTGGGTCAGCATGCTATACAGCCAAACAGGACTGGGCTGATACCAGCTAATACCATTAAATTAATGCAGCATAACACATAGAATTATTCCAGCTTATGTATATGGACATTATGTCATCCTAGTGACAAAAATAGGTCAATTTATTTCATTTATGTGAGACAATGATTGCATTGTGTATCTGGGCAGAAGTGTGGGATGATTTATAGTTAATTTGTCATGATATATCCACTTTCTATCCTCATGGTAAATTAACAAATTGCAGGTTGTCAGTTTGTCCTGAACATCATGCAGAGCTGACTGCATGCTGAGTGGGCTTGAGTCACTGACCTGTGTAGCTTGGTCTTCTCAAGTCTCATCATTATGTTAGTCAAGCTGACTCAAGCAGCATTATGCAGCTGATTATCAATGGTGTTGAAATGGCTATGGATTAATAAAGATTATAATTATAAAATCTACTATCTTTTATTCATTATATCTGTCTCTCCATTTCTCCATCAGCCTGGGGGAGGGTTGGTAGCATGCTGGGCTGCCAATCACTCGGTCCAGGGTTCTATCTATCTATCTATCTATCTATCTATCTATCTATCTATCTATCTATCTATCTATCTATCTATCTATCTATCTATCTATCTATGCAGGTAGGTTTTCTATATATCTATCGATCTAAAAACATATATTTATCTATTTATCTATCTATCTATCTATCTATCTATCTATCTATCTATCTATCTATCTATCTATCTATCTAAGTAAACATAAGTAAACATTAGTAACTTTATATGACATCTTCTACGGCCGAAAAGCTCTCCCTCTCTCATCAGGCTCATCAATTTAACAGGTCGAAGCGCCCCCGCAGATCGAAGTACGTACCTAAAACGAAGTACGTACCTCCTTTGAAGTATGGTTGTACTTCGATTGAAGTATGATTCAGTTTCAGAAAGCTGAAGACGAGAATCTTGTTTTCTCAGTAACAAGCCTTTGCCACTTGTGCCGACTTTTGCTAGGTCAAGTATGTTGTCATAAGTGTCACACGGATGAGATATTTGCCCCCTTAATGTTGTGTTTCATGGAAATTCGGCAGGAAGAAAATTTGACACTGCACAAAATGGATTATCAAATGCATTGCCCGGATATATTTTTGCACAGATTTTAAGGAAATATATTTGTCTAGCAGGTGAGCAACTATTTTTTGCTATTCTATGTGGGCATTTCACAAAAATGACTATTTTATCAAGCAACATCATTGCATACTTCGTTTGAAGGATGCCCGTACCTCGTTCGAGGTACGTCTATTTTTAGCTCGAAGTTTGACAAGCATGTTTTGAAACGTTTCCGTACCTCGAAGGAAGTATGCTTTGCATGCTGCTGACTTTAAGTGGAAATATCACAAGTTGCCCACATAGGATAGCAACAATTTTACTTGCACACTTGCTTTGGATGTTTTACAAGCTATTCCATGTGTCAGAACGTTTGGCACTGCCATAACTTCAGAGAAACATACACGTTTTGTGACGGCCGTCACCAATGCGTCTCGTTACGGAAGCTCTCTTGGTTGTCCAGTTGAGTTAAATGATTTTATTTGTGTTTGGAATCATGCCTAATATTCCTGAGAATAAGTTAGACATACCACTATTGAGGAATAAAGCTTGACATTGGAGTATACAGGCTATGATTACAACAGCTCTCTGAAATTGCACCATACTTCGTTCGAGGTACAGGCGTACTTAAAACGACGGACGTACCTCGAACGACGTACGTACTTCGAACTGCGGGTGCGCTTCGACCTGTTTAATAACCTACTAAATAAATAATGTCTATCCATATATCTGACATATATATGAAATCTTGGCCTATCTGTCTAATTTCTTAAGGAAAATCACCAGTCCTCTTCTCAGTTAGAGCATTGCACTGCAGAGCACAGTGCACAAATTATAGACTGCTAGAAACAGCTGACTTTCCATGTCAGTGAACTCAAGAAATAAAATTGCATTTCATCATTTCTGTTTACACACAGTGAGCAAATATTTTTCAGATTTTATACAAATGTCTCTACAAAAACATTTATTTAAAGCTTTCAATGTATGGGTAGAGCTGTGATATTTTGAGTTATATTTGATTACATATATATAGGATCAATGTATTTGCAGAAGATCAGTCACATAAAATTTATAAAATATCGGCCCTATAATTAACTTATCGTTATAATACTGACGAATTGGTTATATTAGCATTAAATTGTATAATTTGATAAACAGAAAAAAAAAAAGTTCAATACATTTGATTTCACTCTTGGTCAGCATCCATATTTATAGCAACAGCAGCAGCCGAGTTCCGCATCTTTAAATTTTGTCATCACCTAATCAAATCAATGTAGCTGCGATTCAAATCAAAATACACACAAGAAAATCGGTACTCACATTCTTATGATGATTCTTTTTCGATATTTCTCCTTAAAACGTCATTTTTGGAGCTGTCCTGAGGGCTGCTAGTGAATGTTTGTCACTAAACTGACTGCCAGGTTTGTGATCCAGGGCCGAACAAAGACCAAACAGCTGATCGCTAAAAATAGCTCAGCTCAAAGTGACGTCACGTTGTGGGATAGGCAGGGGGGAATACCAACTCCGTTTGAGGGCTGTGAAATGGGTGGATTTCCTTCTAAATTGCCCTGTAGCCATGGAATGTGTGCATATTATACCCCAAATCAGTGATTAATCGTTAAAACAGACAATGTTCAGTCAAATTGGACACACAAAACGCCACTTGAAAGCGTGGTTACGTACTACATAATGTATGCATAAAACAACAACATTGATTCACTGACTCCCATTTTCCTAACCACTTTTGACCCAGTTTCTGTTGCACGTGACAATACTAAGCAGCCGGTCCGAGCCGGCCTCAGAAATTGATTATCTTGCTGTCTTCCTGCATGGATACAGCAAAAAAATATTTCATTCTGGGGAATTAGAGTGAATAGTTTTCTTGTGTAGAAAAAATACAAAGAAGGTTAGGCTAAAAGCACACATTTATTTGCAGCAAGTCATAGAGACCTGGTTTTGTGTGCAAGCTTTTGAATGAATGACAAAATTGACAAATTGAGCCTCTGGAGGTGCCTGCAAATTGATTCAGCTTACCTGTGTGAAGTTGTGTAGGCCTAATCAATTGTTTCTGCAGCAAAGTGGCAAATTTATATGATTCTAGATTATATTATATTTTATTCTATTCTATTTTATTTAAAGTTAAAATTATATAATTTATATTCCATTCCTTTCTGGAATTATGGGCTATTATGGGCTACTAATAAGTCATAGGCCTATCTTTATTCTTTTCAGGAAGCTGAAGGCTGAACCTAAATGAGAGTTTTTCAAACAGTGGCTCTGGATTCAGTTGGCATATGACTTAAATAAATTTATATATTCCGGGAAGGAGATTAAAAACGTAGGCCGGTGGTCAAATTAGCATTTTTAATGGAGGTGTGAACACACCTCCATTCATGCAGTTGAGAGAATGGAAGTTTTGGCGGGAAATTCAAAATTTGAGCATTTTCAGAATGTCTTTTGACCATAACTTGGCCATTCTCAGAATTGTTTTGGGTCAAGGGAGCTCTTTAACTTGATTATAGAGCATGCTTTTGGTATAGGAATGAAGAGCAGGCATGTTGTAATTTGGACGTGACTTTAGCTAGAATGCATATATAATATATGTCCTGTTTGTGTATTGGGCAGTAATGCCAGAACTATGGCTTGAATGTTTTATATTTTTGGCGCATTATCATATCTTTTATCCTAGTTATGCCTTTTTGGGGGTCCAGTCCACACGACATTATTTCTTTTGTCAAAATTATTGAAAATGTGAAAAAATATTTTTTCTGTTTTTCCGGAACTAAACTCAAAAGCTGCTGTGTGTGCTCATGTCATTGAATTTCAATATATAGTTTGTATTAAATGCCAGAGATGTGCCTTTTGATGGTCTAAATATTCTGAGAAAGAGGGACTGATGAAAATACACCAAAAATGTGAGAAAAAAAATTATCTATTTTAACTATGTGATTCAGTCAATCTTGCAGTTACATCTATGAAATTTTCTAGTTAGCTTTCTATTAACATCTCTAGTTGGAATGTTAACCTACATGATTTTATTATGAAAAATCAAAAAACTATTTAAAAAAAGGATGATTTTTGCCAATTTTCTGACAGTTCTGTGTGAAATGCCAAAATAATAAAGGTTAAGTTGTTAGAATTAACGCATATCATAGTAAACATACTACGAAGGAATAATCAAGGCCGTTGCATGAGTTATTGCTAATTTAAGATTTGAAATGCAAAAAAAAGGTTAAAAATGTCTTATTTCCTTCCAATTTTCATTTATGCTTAATACCAGGCTTTGGAATATTTAGCAAAATAAACATGACAGTGTGCACATCAGAATCATGCTAATCTGAGCAATATTAGTTTTGTTATTCAAATCACAGGTTTTAATATTGGAAAAATTAATTGAATATCATGGATTTTCAGATAATTGTACATCAGTCAATTTTTGGCCTGGTGTATCAAATTTTCCACAAACAATCAAACATGTCTGAATTTTACTCTTTTATACCACTCTTCGTCAAATTTTATCAACTGGAAATATACAAGTGACTCTACAAGTTAGCTGGTTGTGGTATTATATGTCGATTGACAGGTGTATAGAGCAGCATATTATTAAGTAAGATCTTTATTGACATGATAGTTGGGAACTAAGCAGGTCTTAGCAATATAGGGAGTTACTTTCATGCAAAGACTAAAGAATTATTGGCTGAGTGCAAAAAATTAGCAGATGATTGTCCTTCCCCTGCATTTCTCTAATTACCCTACAGGCCAACTTGGGCTCTGATTGGTCCAGAAATTGTCTATTCTTAACAAATTCCGCCACCTCCATTTTGAACCCCTGGGTTCTTGTTGATAATAAATGGTTCGCATTTGATTTGAGATAATTTATTTAAGATTTTTTGAAACCTGGATTATGAAAATCATTAAATCAGGCAAATGTCTCGCCCTCCCAAAAATGTACCCATAGTAGTGCCATTTTTATTAGCAGCGCAGCTGCTCTTACCCCTAGAATTTTCTACAAACTCTGACTATATAGGTCTAGGAGATTACACTGTTACACCTATCACTCTGAAACTTGCCATATGGTCTCATCATAATTTTATCTTGCTTCCATCAACTTTTGGTAAACTTCTGTGACAATACATTTTTTATTTTCTCAACTAAAAGCTAGTTTTTCCCGCGAAATGTAAATGATTGTACATAGTGAGCTGCTGCTGCTCTCCTGCTGCACTGACAGCCAGAGCAAGTGTTCACAATGTTTGAAAACACTCATTTATAAGGCATCTTTAGAAAACACCACAGAAGGAAGGCAGGAAGGGTGGATGGATGGATTGATTTGATACATGGAGTATATATGGATTACATAGATGGATTAGATACATGGAATAGACAGAAGTTTGAAGGATGGATAGATAGACAAATAGATGGATTGATTGGCTCGCCCTCTTTCATTAATCTCACTCAAACTTTCCATACTTGCTCATCAGATTTATTTGCATTCGACCAGTCAATTTTGGTGCCCTTCTGTGATGGATATTTTAATGAAGAAACCAGACAACAGATTTTTCAGGCCTGCGCTGCTTAAAGAGCAAGCACGTTATTTTTAAAATTAGGCCTAAATATTTTTTAATAGGCCTAATCAGAAGAGAAAGAGAAGCAGTAAAAGAAAGAGAAGCAGTAAGCTCCAAAAGTGGTAATATTAATTGTCCATCTACTATATATATAATCTATCTATCTATCTATCTATCTATCTATCTATTGTATTGTATTGTATTGTATATATACTATCAGTCATGCACTGCAATGCAGGCACGAAATTCGTGGTGAGCCTTCCACAATGATACAGCTCAGGGCTGCCATAGTACGGCGCCCATGGGCAGAGACAAGGGGAACATTGCCCAAGGTTCCCATGCCGTAGCATTCTCCAGTGTTGGTGACCGCCGTATGATGATGATTGATGAGAAGACTGGGAGTCTGGCACATACCCTATTAATTCAGGGATGTCCAGGGTCTTTCAGTTGCCCCAGCACAGAACACTGGATACAACCCGCCTCCATTTAATGTCCCATGGGCTCGGACCAAATTGAGTTCCAGGAGTGGGAGTCGAACCCACGACCTCATAGCCAGTGGTAGCACAAACAAGCGCCTTTAACCATTAGGCCACGGGGAACTCTAAAATATATGGTAAGTGCAGCCCTCTAAGCCCAGTTCTGGGCGCTCACGAGGGTTGATTGATGAGATGAGAGAGAGAGCGGGAGTCCTCAACATGTTACACATTTACCCCATGTGAGGGATCTTTTACTTGACCAGCACAGACACTGATACAAGGGGCCGCCAATTTAACTTCTCATCCGAACGACATCCAGCTGGGATTTTGCTCATGAAGGTACACTGAAAATTTTGGGTTCTCCACCCGGGGTTCTATCTATCTATCTATCTATCTGTCTATCTATAGATCTATCTATCTATCTATCTATCTATCTATCTATCTATCTATCTATCTGTCTATCTATCTGTCTGTCTATTTTATATCTTTCCTGTCTATCTTACTTACTATCTGGCTGATTTTTTAAACGTTTCTTATTACAAAGGAAAAGCAGTTAAACATTTTTAAAACAATCCTCAATGGGCTAGACCTGCATGTGGCCAGTAAATGTAGACCAAGTCTTTCTTACAGCGTTATAAAACATTTTGACCTAATTCTTTAATCTTTGGCACAGAGAACAGACTTGGGGTATGTGGCCCAGGCATACTGGCCTACATCTTTCATCCAGGTAACATAATGATGTATAGGCCTAATACATTGGCCTGATACATATATATAGCCTGGCCTATCAAAAATGAGACAATAGGTACATAATATTGGCTATGATTTTTTCTTATATATATATTTTCATCTGTTAAATTCATTAAGTCAACATTTTGAGAGAATTGCAGAATTTGCAGTTTCGGCCATCTAATTACTTAGTAATGAACAGAAAAGACCTATCAAATAAGTATCAAGAATAACTCACAATTCCAATTAAGCTTCAATTTACTCAGAATTGCACTGGCTCAGGACAAAAATGTGCAGTTGATCACTTACTAGCCTACTCATCTTCACTATTTCTGAACTAGGTTCATTGACATCCAGGTTGAAGACCTTAGTAAGTGGACTGTAATACAGTCAAGCCCACACAGTATGTAGTTGACAATCTTCACACTAGGAGGATAGGGAAAACTCTTGTTGATTTTATAGACATCTGGTGTGCGCTTTTTCAGTTTGGCCTAAAAAGGATGTTTTCAAGCCAAACTATCCTTCAAACCTCCCAGCAGGCTAACATAGGTTAGGCCTACTTAGAAAGGTAACTAAAGTTACTGGCTGCTGGTTTCTTAAGAGGTACTTAATACACAGTTATTCTGAAAAATTTCTTGTGAGAGCAAGAATAACTAGGTTTTAAAGGCCCACTCTGGAGTCATATTTTAGGCTCTGAAGTGAAGAAAACCATTGTGAAGTTATGTAGGCCTACATAACTTTTTAAAAAAGTTTTTGAAGAAGTTTTTCGGCAGGAAAAAAGAAGCGAAATCAAGAAACTTCCAGTGGCGTAGCCAGAGGGGGGCAAGGTGGGGTAATTGCCCCACCTGTGGCTACTCTTGCCCCCCCCTCTTGCCCCCCCCCTCTTGCCCCCCCCTCTTGCCCCCCCCCCCTCTGGCTCTGGAGTAAAAAAAATAAAATTAGCCTGAAATGTCCAGTGCATGACCTTTTTTTTACTACTCTGCTTCGGATGTCCCCTTCCAAATAGTGTTTTAAATGCTGACCTAATTATTTAGTGGGCCAATCGACTGGTGGAGCCAATAAAAAAATGCAGGGCCTTGAAACACCATCTGGACTCTCCTGAATTTGTCAAATTCATTCAACCATAAGTGAGGCCTTCTATGAACTATAGGTCTACAAAATCTGTCATATTGCAGTGATGATCCCAATCAGGAGTGGACTGGCCTATGTGGCAAAGTGGCAGCTGCCATGGGCCCATCCACTCAGGGGGCCCATGCAAGATGTCAAAAATTTTATTTTATTTTTCAAGAAGATGGCAAATTTTTCTATAAGGTTCATGATTGTGCGTATCAACCACACCAAATAAAACGGACAGCACTGTCTCATGTGGGGACTCCACCCTAAGTGTGCCAAATTAGGCCTCTTACTTTTCCTTTCCAATTTCAAATAATGCAGACGGCAGGGACGAAGGGGCCCATTGACTTATTTTGCCCCGGAGCCCGAAATGCTACCAGTCTGCCCCTGATTCCAATGTCCAAAGCGAAGCTTCTCTGCCATGAGGAAGATAAAAACCTTCGTGAGAAATTCAATGGCAGATCTATGAGAGGCTCTCAAACTTAGGAGTCATCCATATTGAACGACACACGGACACAGGTTAAATTCATTGGATTTGGATGAATTTGTAGACATATTTGCAAACAGTCACAAAAACAGAAGGATCATACTGAAGTTGCGACATTCCATTCAGCAATAATTGTATATGAAATTTAGTGTTTATATTGTTATTACAAAGCTCTGTTCTAATTAAGGATCAAGACAGTTTTCATTTTTCTGTAGGACTAGGGATGCACGGATATCCGGCAAGGTATCCGGTATCCGGCCGGATATTGGAATTTGCAGGATATCCGGTATCCGGCAGAATTTGGGTGTCAGAACCGGATATCTGGGATGCTCAAAAATAAGTGAAAAGCTAAACAAACTTTGTTAATAAATAAAAGAAAGTTAAGAGAACACAGTCAAAAACATGACATAATCATCTTCAAAATTTAAATTCAGTTACAGAACATAACGAAAAAACGTTCCATAAGAGGAACAGTCCTCCTGCCGGACAGATATCTCTCGGCTCTCAGAAAAATAAATGAATCGCGAATGCTGAAAAACTTCCTTTTTCGTATGTTTATTATCCGGTTCCAACTATCCGGTCACTATCCGGTATCCGGCAGTCGGGGTTGCCGGGGTATCCGGTATCCGGCTATTTTCACTATCCGTGCATCACTATGTAGGACACTCATTACATTCCTTTATACATATAATTATATTTACAAATAGTTTATGGGCCTAGTCTGATGAAAAATGCAATTTTTCTGTTGTAGTGTGATTGCATTGCTTAGATGATGATTGCTGTGATGAGAATTATAACTTTTCTGTTTCTTATTCAAGACTGAAAGAAGATATAGTCATTGTGATAACTTAATTCCTATTTGATAAAAATGTCACTCTTCTAATGTTTTTCTATGGGTTTTTCTTCATCAAAGGATCCAATCATCTATAAATTCTAGATTCAATATTTAGCAGCGTTCAGTTTAGCAAATTTGTGTAATATATAATCAATACCTTGATATTATTTAGTGGCAAAATATCTAATGCCCTGAAATGATATATATATTGAAATGCTCCATATAATTATAGATTTAACGCACTTCATGTTTAATTTGACATGTTTACAGTTTAGTGATTATGAAAATTACCATCGTGGGAGTCGTGTCATTTATCAAATATCGATAAAATTGGTCATGTATCTTGCCTCCCCTCAAAAAGTACTGCCCCACCCATTAGCCCACCTGTGGCAGAGGTCTGGCTACACCACTGGAAACTTCACCTATATACATGATATATAGTACTAGAAATGCCTATTGTAGCAAAACGGGGTAGGCCTATTTAATAAAGTTTGGGGACAAATTTTTTTTTTTAATCTTGGAGAAAAAAAAAATTAAAAATTGGGGGAAAAAAAGGTTGCCCAATTTCCTCTCTTGAAAAAAAGAGTGTTTGAATCTTGGTACAAAAAAATAAATGTTTAAAAAAAGATTAAAAATTGGAAAAACGTTGGAAAACTTTTTTAAGCCTAAATCTCGAAGAAAAAAGATTTTAAATTGAAGAAAAAGTTGTTGTTTTTTTTTAATCTTGGAAAATTTCATCTTTTAAAAGTTAGTGAAATTGAAAAAAGTACACTGTGTGAAGTTGGCAATCGTGAGTCATCCAGACACCTCGTAAGAGGGACCGAAGCATCTAGAATAGCACCATTATTAGCACAGATGGTTAAAAAGTTTGAGTACGACAAATCAGAGTCCTCATGACTGCCACCATTTAATCTTAAAGGGGGAGGATTGGAGATTTTCAATAAATAATATCTTGCACAGGATTGGTGAAATAAATAAATTCTTTCTGAATAGTGAAATAGATAGGCCTACATGTAATTACTGCCATAGGTAGCCTATTTCTCTTTTAAAATAAGGTGTTACCCTCCCGAGCAGCAACGTAAATCAAACCTTTCGCTACTATACGTAATTATTTTGGTTATTATCCCGTGTAGCTTGATTAAGGAGTTTATATTCGGGGATTTCTGGCATTTGAAATAAATGAGTGCTGAGCACTGCCGTCATTGTGAAGTAAATAATTAGTAAGTAAGTAAGCATAGGCGTACGGCGCGTGCAATTTTTGGGGGGCGAGCGACATTTGCCCGAATTTCAGGATCTAAATTTATAAACATTTCAAATTAAATTGCCTGGAATTCATTAATTTTCATTTAATCATCTGCCCGAATTTTTTAGCCTTTTTGCCCGAATCTCTCTGTTTCCCAAACTTTTGGGGGGGCGATCGCCCCCCCTGCCCCCCCTCCGATACGCCTATGTAAGTAAGTAAAATTTTATTTAAAAGTCGGCAATATAGGTTAACAAGTAACAGAAGTACAAGTGCTTGTTTGCAACAACGATCATAAAAGACATGATTGAAATATGTACAGATCTATGAGAATAGGAGTTAAAAATTACATCGATTTCGGACTGCATAAAAAGCAGTCACCACATCAGTGGCGTAACTGGGGTGGTCTCGAACGGGGGGGGGCACCTGGGGGGGGGGCACGCGATTCTCTGGGGGGGGCACCCACTATACTATTAGTATATTTTAGCCAGAGTTGGAAAGTTCATATGGGGGGCACCTGGGGGGCACAGGTCCAATACGGGGGACACGTGCCCCCCCCCCCCATGCCCCCATAGGGACACCACTGCACCACATTGACATTTAAAATCAAAATCTTTCAATTTGTGCTTAAAAACTTTAAAATCATCTAACTTAAAAACATCAGGTAAGCGATTTCACAAAAGAGCACCTTGGTAGCGAAGATAATTATACATTTCTGAATTGTAATAATTATTTTGTCTAAGTCTTACACTGTTTTGCATACAATATACACTGTCTCTTTTTACATAACCATCTGGTGATAAAGGTGGCATCTCACCAAAATTTTGAGAACAGGCAAAAGTAGTTCATATTTCCATTGAACATATAATTTTGGCTTTCATATTAGGGATCGTTCAGAATTTATGACTGGGGGGGGGTGGGAGTTTTGGCTGAGGGGGTACTAACTTTTCACACATGTTTCAAGGGGGGGTATTAATTTTTGAAAACACTATCAAGGGGGGGGGGGGTAAGAAATTTTTAAAAAGCAAAAATGTTAAAAGACACGCATCAACTCATTTTATTTGGACTTTTTTACAGGCAAATGTCCGTGAAATGACACGAATCTGCATGTACGCGTGGCCACGTATAACAGTATATATGTGTGCATGGCTTTGTATGTCGAGGGGGGAGGGGTACTAAAAATATGTGTGAAACCTAGGGGTGGGGTACTAAAAATCCGCATTAAAAACTCAAGGGGGGGTATCAAGTTTTGACGGGAAGTTCCAGCAAAACTCCCATCCCCCCCCCCCGCCAGTCATAAATTATGAACGGTCCCTAAGTAAATCAAAACAACAAGAATTGAAATCAAGATTTTTTAACAAACTTTCAAAGCTCTCTCCCCCCCCCCCCCTCCTGAGCTCAACCACACTTTTCTGTTTTCAACCAGACTTGTAGGAAGAGTGTAAATGCACGTGGGCAGCTGTCTGATGTAAATAAACATAAGCACCTGTACACATGGCTCTGTTCTAAAAATAGCACCCACGTGACCATTACGTAGTCCTTGCAGCAGCTGCTATGCAAATGAGACAGTTTCTTTTTAGGGGGTGGAGGGATAGAAATAAATATTAAATTAAATTTGAACAAATTATGATATTTTGTTGCCTTGATTGACTAATATAGGATTTGGTAATTGTTATTTTCGGCCACTTTTATGTTGCTTTAATGCACTAAATTTAGACATGGAAATCAGAAAGATGATGGCATACAACCCGAGTCCCCTATTTTGGAGGAGTCCATTTTGCTGTCAGAACAAAGCTCGGTGCATGTGTACCCAGTTTTGGGCAGAAGTCTGCAATAGATGGATTGATGCTTTCAGCTCAGCTCAAGGATAGGGATATGATGTTATAAGGATACAAAAATAGTCTTTTATTAGATAATTACAAAGACTAGAAATTTACAAAAATGGCAGAGTTACTGTCTGTCCAAGTGCATGTGCCTATCACAAAAGGAGAAGATGGGAAATTATTGGAAAAGACTCAACCCAATCCTCATGGATTTGCAAGGTTGAAGAAAGTGGACAATAAAGGCAAGCAGCAAGAAGCAAGATTTGCCTATTTGGCTAAAAGAAAGCCTGTCACCATATCATTCAGTGGGTTGACTTACTCTGTATCTGAAGGAAGAAAGAGGGGTAAGCATTTAATTATTAACTTAATAATTTGCTATTTTGTTCATATTATTATAACTTCATAAATCTGCACCATTTAATTATGTTTTTACTGGTATCTTCTATGATTGTTAAATTTGAAAATAAAACCACCTACACAGATTCTAACAGGCATTATAACTTTAAAAGTAAAATTTAATTTTAAGATTAAAGTTGCAATATTTTATCAAGAGCACTGGATCAGTCTGTACAGCATAGCACTATAGTGGTGTGTAGACAGTGTTGTCACTTGGTTGTCAACTTGTCAATGAAAAAACAAGCCAGACAAATTATTATAGAAAGAATTTTTCAGTTTTCTACAAAAATGTATAAGAATTTCATACTGTAAAAAAGTTTATAAATGTTATAATTAATTTAGGTTGATGAGGATGAGGTAAAGCCCACCTTCAGCAACTTTAGCTGGGAGAATATTTAAAAGTTCTTTTTGAAATAATCTTAATCAATTGGCATTAATATCTTTGCACCTGTTATAGTGAACCCAATAATCAATGTCCTTGTAGGGACAAGGTTAGAACTCCACATGAAAGCTTGAAACTATGGATATTGTCATTGATATCTTATAGAAAATATTTATATAGATTGATTGTCTTGGGGGAGACCATTTAATTCCCAGGAGGGGTGGGGGGGGGGGGTGGAGGTTTTTTTAAATAAATAATTTGTTGCTCAGTTTTGGTCAAATAAATTCTTTTTGGGCAGTCTTGAAATAAAATATTTTCTTGGCCGGGATATTTCTTTAAAATAAGCCGTTGTTTAATTTAGGAATGAATATTCGGGAACTTTGAAATAGATAATCAGTGCCGCTGTTACTGTGAAATAAATAATCTCCTGCTGAGGGAAATTCCATGCCCCAGCCCCCCCGCCCCCGATTATTAAATTATTGCCCCCCCCCTCCTAAACGAATAAATCACAATGCTTGCTTGTCATTGGCAAGTGTGTAGGCCTATAATATTTCATTTTTATTAATTTATGTACTCAAAGTCTCAGACCATAGAAATATCAAGAAATTAAAAGTGTACATACTTTATTGGGATGTTTTCAATTTGGCTGTCAGACAAATTAGAACATTTTGACACTGTACTTATATTTGGTGCCGTATGGTAGGGCAATTGGAGTGCACTACAGTCACTACTTGAACACAATGGATGTGGACCTGACTAGGATACGACTCTGTTTACTACATGTCATTAGCTGCAACATAGAATCTACTATTTTTCTTTGTTTCTTTGTCTATGCTGGGGCAAGTAAATGACCCCCCCCCCCTTTCCATTCCAAATTCCCCCCCAACTGTGTGGAAAGAGTGCTTGACCTCAGCCTGTCGTTTCATGATTTTGTCTTATAATAGCAATTTTAACTCAATTAGTGATATCTGTAATACAGTTACAGCCACAAAAAGTCCAATATATTGGAACATACATGAAATGATCTCTCGATATTATAGAATTTATATAGTTGTGATAGTGCTAGTGTTTGGTTCTAAATTAAATGCCATGTGAGGCTATACATGCAGTATATATATAATACTATAGGCCACTTTTTGTGCGTTTTGTGTCCACTGCATGCAACGACGGATGGTACTGGAAAAGTTGCAACCATTCATAGACCCATGGTAGTATAGGGGAAGCTGTTATAAAATATAGGGCCTAAATAGGATACAGTGGAATTATAGATGTCATTTTATTTATACAGAACAAAAGGTTACCAGGCCTACTTTATTTTTAAAGGCCTTCCAAACTTCTCTTCGTCCTAACTCCTAAAGTATTTCAATTTTCTTGTGTATTCTGGTTAATGCAGGTCTACGTCAATGATGAATGGAAGAGGCTTATATATTTCTGTGTAGAAACCAATATATATTATGTGGAATAAGTGAATGAATGAATGAATGAAATAGCTTTACCCAAAAGGCAGTTGAAAGCAGAAAATCCAGAAGAGAAGAAAGAAAGGAGAAGAACTTGGTATGATATAGTTGGAAAAGGAAAGAAGGAGCAAGAAAGGGGAGAAAAAAGAAGGAATAAAGGAAAGGAAGAAAGAAGAAAGGGATAAAACAAGTATGTATTTGAAGAATGTACTGATGAATGATGATTGCATGAATTGTTGAATGATTTCATGATTGCATGAATGAATGAAGGGCTGACTGACTGACTTACTGAATAGATGAATGAATGAATGAATTTATCCATATATCTATCTATCTATCTATCTATCTATCTATCTATCTATCTATCTATCTATCTATCTATTTATCTATCTATCTAAATATGTTTACCTGAGTTTGAGGGCTGAAGAAAGAAGAAAATAAAGAGGAAAATTTCATTAAGAAAGAAAGCAGGAACACAACTGAGACAAGTTATTCAATTTCATAAGCTGGCATAATATAATGTAGTAACTTATTTATGAATAACATTATAAGGAAGTGTCTATTATGGGGACCAGTGCCAAACAGGTTATTCAAGGGTAGATCCCAGGGTAATTTAGTAAGTTCTATTCAGAGTGATCTTTTTTGTGAGATTTGTCCTGAGTTCATGTGCACCAGTGAATGTCATGCCTTATGTCGTGCATGCATTAAATGTAATAGTGCAGATGTCAGATAGTCAGACTCATGCTAGCCGGGTAGACAGATACATGTTGCAGATAGATTGATATAGCCTACACATTTTGTAGATACACAATCAGAGTGGCAGACACTCAGCTGCTCAGTCACAGATAGATTTACAGGTTGGTATAAGATATAGACAAATACATACAGTGGCGGATCCAGACAAGGTAGTCTAGGGGGGGGGGTCAGGCTGAGTGTCGTTTCGTCATTCGCGGGCGTCGTTTCGGCATTCGTGGGCCTGTGTTCCGTATATATTTTCTTTAAAATGTTATTTCCATGTCAGTGATCTGGGGGGGGGGGGGGCACGGGCTCTCTAGGCCGGGGGGGCGCAGGCCCCACTAGGCCCCCCTAGATCTGCCACTGAGTCATAGGTGATAGATAGATCGATAGATGTATTTATTTATAATTTAATAGGCGGATGAATAGACAGCAGGGAGACAGATTGACACATACAGATAGACAGATAGAACTTGAATCTTGTCTTTTGGAGACGGTATTATAAAAATCATGCTATAAAACTGTTCTAGAAAATTCACCATGCTCAGACAATTTTTTACCTTTTTTGTGCCAAGTTATTATTTCATATATTTGTGGTAGGATACATAATGTAGACCTGCTGTGACTATTTGATTTTTCATAAGTAATATGAGACTAAGGCAGGTGGGTGTCTGAGTGCTGAAGGTGGATGCTTGCTCTGCTGAAGGTCTTTGCCTGCATGGGTTCAAACCCCGGGTGGGGAACCCGAAATTTTCAGTGAACTTTCATGAGCAAAATCCCAGCTGGATTTCGTTCGCATGAGACCCTAAATTGGTCGTCCCTTGTATCAGTGGCAAGTAAAAGATCCCTCACAATGTAGTAAATGTGTAACATGTTGAGGACTCCCGCTCTCTACCTCCCATCTCATCAATCAACCGTCGTGAGGGCCCAGAACTGGGCTTAGAGGGCTGCACTTACCATGTATCTATCTATCTATCTAAAACATTTATGTACACAGCACCTTGGTTCGGCCCAGCTCGGCGATTGTTCCTGCCTGTACAGGGAAGGGCAGTGTAAGAAGGATGTTTCATCCTGTGCCAAGAGAGCAGCTTGCCTCAGGACCATGGTCCCCGCATGTCCTATTTAGCCTAATAAGGGCAACATTTCTTGTTTTTCTTGAAAGTACACCTCAACCCATTACTTTGGTCCTGGCCGGTCCTGTTACATAAAAGCCTAGGTCATGCCAAAATACATAATGTACATGCCAGTATTACAGGGACATAATTCCTATATTCTTTGTTGTCCAGTTATCCTCTCTTGTTTGAGTGTTGAGTGTTTGTCTCACGGTATAAGCCAGTCATTCACCACGGGAGAGGGAATATGTGATTTATCACACTTCGGGCTAAAGCTCTCGGGTGATAAATCACATATTCCCTCTACTGTGGTGAATAACCTATACAAATTCAATCATTAAGAACTGAGGAAGAGGTCTGGATGGACCTTGCTCTTCAGTGCTATAGTTTTGAAATGTTGTGAGGAGACGTCTAATATAAACCTTCTACACTGTAAAACCTTAATCAGCCAACCAGGCAACCATGCTTTGTTCATAACTCATGAGGCAATACAAAACCATGTCATTCAGAATTAATAGTTCACCTTCGTTTGTGAGGAGGCTAACTTCTACTGGTAGTAGTAGGGGAGAGCGGGGCACAGTGTCAGTGAGACACTTTTTTATTTTCAAGTGTTACAAAAAATGTTGGCTGTAACGAGTTAAATGAGATCAGGCCCACATTATAGATAATGACGTTGGATATATTGTCCAGTAGTTTCAGGTTTTTACAATTTACAGGTTTGGAGAAATTTTGAGTTATGTCCATGCTCGTTAAGTGTCTCACTGTACCCCGTGGGCGGGGCACAGTGAGACAGCAGGCGGGGCACAGTGAGACAGGGCATCTGCTGCCATAACCGCCGATCCTCAGGACCTGTGGAATTGTTCTATCAATTGTTGCTACAGAAACTACTGTACTCTTATAAATGCAGCTGGCTAGGTGATTTTTTAGGTTCTTCTTTGACAATGTTTCGAAACTTCATCGCACAGGACACGTGCTCGACTTATTTAACCTGCTGCACCTGTTACAAACTAATCAAAATTTCTAATGCTTCCCTTTTGATGTGACTCCCTAAAATCAGTAGTTTAAAGCAGGCATTTTGTTTTTGATAGTGAATTGTAAGCTATGCCTTACATTCAGGTCATTTCAATTGTATTTAATGATGTCTCACTGTGCCCCGCCTCTAACTGTCTCACTGAGCCCCACGCAGCTCTCTTTATAAAATTTTTGAATCCTGTGGACTGGATGCCTGTATTGTGGTTCATCATCTCACTAAACTAAGACAAATAATTAAGGTTTGAATCCCTGGCAATTGATTTGCATTATACCATTTTTCTTGGGAATTATAACAAAAAGTCGTTTAGCAAAATTATTTACTTTTACAGGCTAAAAACCAAAATATTGAAATTCCACTCTCGATATGCTGCATCTAGGCATTCCAGATATAGGTCAGTCTCTCACTTGCTTACTTTTTGTCCTATTCAAAAGAGGGTTGATCTGTAAACAGTACCAGCTAGACGCTACGGGCTTTGTCTCACTGTGCCTGCCGTCTCACTGTGCCCCGCTCTCCCCTACTGGATAGTGAATAAGTGATGCTCCAGTTGCAATTATCTGGAGATTAAGCTGAAATAAAACTACACTATCTAAGTCTATCTTCACCTGCAGTGACATTTCCTTTAATAACCCTCCACTGTGCTTTGTAATCTCTTATAATCTCCTTATGATAATATTAATGCAGAACACACTTGTGATTAATTAAGAAATCAGCATGAGGTACATCATACAGTGGTTTTAATAGGATGAAAATGTTAAGCAAGACCAATGGCATTTTAAGAAAATAAAGAAACATAAGATAGATAGATAGATAGATACCTGATATATAGATAAATAGATACCCGATAGATAGACAGATATAAGATAGATAGATAGATAGATAGATAGATAGATAGATAGATAGATAGATAGATAGCTAGATAGGTAAACAGACAGATAGACAGCTAGACAGACAGCTAGACAGATAGATAGATAGATAGACAGACAGACAGACAGACAGACAGACAGACAGACAGACAGACAGACAGACAGACAGACAGACAGACAGACAGACAGACAGACAGACAGACAGATAGATAGATAGATAGATAGATAGATAGATAGATAGATAGATAGATAGATAGATAGATAGATAGATAGATAGATAGATAAGAGTTGGATGGAGCTTTACATACTGTATGTATGCACTCTCCTCTAGGCTACTAAGTTTGGGCGACCCGAGTCAGATGGATGTTTCATCCCGAGCCTTGCTTGCACCTCACCTGAAGGCTGTGGTCCCCGCCTGTCCTGTCAAGCTTTCAAAACAAGCCCAGATGATCCTTCTAGAATTTGAATCGAACCCAAGTCCTCATTTCTAACATATTGGTTCTCTTCTCTGGGGGTGTTGTCTTTTATAATATTGCAGAACCATTCTGAACTTCATAAATTTAAAACTACTTTCAAAAAAATTAAAATAGCAAAGAATATGTTTACCAGCCAGAATAATATTTACTTAAAAAGTTCACTTAGTACAGCACGATTTTGTTCTAATTATTGGGAAATTGGGAATACCCCAAACACAGGGCAATGCCAAAACCACCTTTTCCCACAAGTACATGTTGTGACATTGCCAAAACATGAACACTGCCAGGCCACATCATTCTCCATGTTTTTACTCCTCACTGTGTCCAGCATGGCATAATTTGTGATATTCTTTCTATGGCATATTGTGTGAGGGAAAGTACAGGCTTACATGGAGGTTCATCCACAATTCATGATTTGTTGACATAACAAATTAATTTAATGGTGGCTTGTTTGCATTAGACCTTATCGTTCTGATATGTTTGATTATTAGAGGAAGACTGAGGAAGTCTCGCAGATTAAAGTACCAGTGTTAATGACTAGATGACTGGACTGTTTTCAAAAGTGACTGATAGACTGGTAGGAGTGGATGGTGATACAGCTTTACGTCCTTACATATCTTTGCACCGGTAAGGTTAAAGGCTCAATAGGACAGGCAGGGACCACAGTAATGACTAATGAAGTGAGGTGCACTCTTTGCGCAGGGTGTCAATCTATCCTTAACTAATGGATATATGGATGATTAGGGCTTTATGTATCTTATGTACTTGGTAAGCTAATTAGGACTGGATTAGCAGTGAGTCTCCCTGGACTAGGACTGGATGATGTAGCAATTAGGCAAAGGACGGCAGAAACTACTTACTGCTGTCCAACATTGGCCTAGGTGACCCATCCAAAAAGGCAAGGCTGCAAACAAATTCGGGACCCGCAGTCAGAAGCCCAGCTAGAGCACTGACTGACCTATCCCAAATGTCAGTTAGGAACCTTTAAAACTCTAATCTGACATGTAGTTCTGGGATAGAGATGGGATGCTGCGTGGGTTGGAAACTTTTTTCATCACTCCCAAGCTCAATCCTGACAAAATAAGTTGAATATTTTCTTGTTGGGACTTCATTCTTCTCTCTATATTATATGCTGTGTAAAACAGCCAGCCAATTATTCGACTTTACTTGCTTATATATACTTCATTACAGCCTATTCACTAGTTATGCAAACAACGAGACCATGCAGTTCAAGTGCTGTAAAAAATGCACTTTTTGACTCATGACAGCCAATGAAGTGTCAACTTCTCTGCATTCAACATGAGAAACATAGAGGCTGTTTGATTAGTCATGATCAAGAGGCCATTTGATTTGTCATAACTGATTTTAGAGTAAAAATCAGATGCATAAATCCTTTCGAAAAGTTTTGTTTACCTGTCACCGACAAGAGGGATCAGTCTCCTTTAATCAAATTAACGTTGAAAGTATTGGGTATGATCATGACAAATCCGGATGATGACTCACAAAGTGTCATTTCACAGAGCAACTGTTACAGTCCACTTTTTTTGCTATCGAAGTGACAGACTCTAATCACAAGAACTCTGTTACAACAGGACATTCTGTTTTGTTGATGCTTTGGTGTTGAGTCAAGTACACCTGTACTGAAGCATGCCAATTAATGAGGCAATTATAATTTTGGGTAATACCTTCTGCTGTTGATAGGGGTATCTGTTTCATTTGGGCCAATTAATACTGATTAATTATGATGCTTCTTCAGGCATTGGATGATTTTAATCGGTATGTTATAAGATCTGCAATTCTGCATATAGGTAGGTAGGTGTGTGTGGATCTGCTCTGGTGAAATATAAATTTGGGTTCAAACAAGAAAGGAAATAAATGAAGTTAGAATTAAGAGAAGGGAAAGAAGGAAGAACATTCAAGTTTCCGGACTTATATAAAAACACTATGCCGTGTATATGCATGTGGTGCAGTAGATACCCTATGGAAAAGTGGTGGTATGGTATGCTTATTCAGTGCATATTTGATGATCCAATATGCTGATTCCATACGATGTGATTTCCCCAATGATTCTTTTGGTGGATGGAATTTTCAGTGCATTGAACGAACATAGAATACTCATTGAGGGTCCACCACTAGGGTAGTACACCCATTGAACCCAATTCAGTGGCAGTGTATTGGTAGTGAAGTCGGCTAAACTGGGCCGCTAATCTCTAAGACCTGGGTTTGATTCCTGACCTGGGCAACCCATGTTGTTGGGCGGATATTTCATCCTGTGCCAGATTTCTCCTCGCCTCATCACGGTGGTCCCTGCCTGTCCTGTTTAGCTCTGTCAGGCCAAAAATAAATGAAGTAAAGCCCCATCACTAATCCTTCTATTCGTCCTTCCTCATACATTGATTGCCAGAACTAGACTTAAAGAGACTTTCACTTACCATATCTATCTATCGATCTGTCTATCTATCGATCTGTCTATCTATCTATCTATCTATCTATTTATCTATCTATCTATCTATTTATCTATCTGTCTATCCATCTATCTACACTGCTCAAAAAAATTAAAGGAACAGCTCTTTCAAGTAAAATTTTAGGAACCTGGAAATATGCAACTGAATTTCAATGCAAAGATGATCTTCTTTATCACTTTGAAGGCTTCATCATATCACCGATGAATAGATTGAATGAATTTTGTCTACACATGGACACTGAAACTTCGGTGACCCCCAAAACTGATAAGAAAACACATTATGACCAAATCCAAAATTTTGTTAAATTCACTCTTTTTTGCAGCCAAATGTTTCCCGATACAGTGTTAGGCCAAAATGAGCATGAACACACTGTTTGAATGAGATTGCAATGCTTTTGATGAACCTACGGGGGGTCAATTGGAGCATCCTGGGCAACTGTCGAATGTTTTCTTGTTCATGTTCCCATATGGTCCATGGAGGCGGTGGCTGCCAGGAAACACACTGTTCCATGGAATTGAGGTCTTATGACCTTTCTGGACAGACCATCACTGCAATACCTTACAATTGAAGATGAGCCGTGGTCACCCAAGCAGGTTGCAGTTGTGCATTTTCATGCATGAACATAAATTTTCCTCCCAATGACCCGTCATTAGGCATCAGTGTGATTTTCACAAGCCCATTGATGCACATTATGCCATTCATTTGTCCTGTATGCGCTCCGTACACTCCGTGTACCCCTCCATTGACAAGGGCACAAGGCATCTGTGACCATCGAGACAGCTCCCAAAAATCTGCATGTTTGAAAATGTTACCCTCACAAAAACATCACCATGGGTTTCTGCTGACACAGACATGATGACCGAATGTCAAAAATGAGACCTGCTTGCACCAACAGACATTAGATGACACTGCAGACACAACTGCTAAAACAGGGGCTCCCTGTTGAACTCCAAAATTGACGTACGGCATTGTGGGGCAATTGGAGGAGAAAAAAAACACTTTCTGCACCTCAAATGTTCTTCATACACACGGGGGATAATCATAAAGCGTTCTACTTGAGGGTACGCATTCTTATTGAGTTGTGGACACGTTCTAATGGAGGGCTTATGAGTAAATACCATGAAAAATGCCAGAAAAATGCCAGAAAAGACATAGAAATGTTGTGGTATGGAATATTTTGCTATTACCATGGAGTAATGGATATTCTAGAGCATCATTATGGTGTGGTTTTATATTGTTTATCAAATCATAGAGCGCAGTGTAATGGGCACAACTTTGGGAAGTTCAGGAAAAAATGAATACTGTCTCCAATATTTCACTCATTCAAAGCATTAGGCATAAAGTGGGATTTCAAAAATTGTCCATGGTATGGCAGAGACATTAACCATGACTTAAATAAATGAGGGGGCAACCATTTGATATCAAGCTGGCGGGGGGAGGTTGAGTTTTTTTAAAATAAATAATTTCTTTCTCAGTTTTGTTGAAATAAATAAATTCTTTTTGGCCAGTCTTGAAATAAGTAATTTCTGGTAGGGGTATTTCTTAACAGGGTGATGCTTGACTTAGGAATGAATATTCGGTGACTTAGCATGTTCAAAATAAATAATTACCGCTGCCGTTATCGTGAAATAAATAATTACCCGATGAGAAAAACTCCAAGGCCCCCCTCCTCCGCGGAAAACAAATGGTCACCCCCTTAATTCAAGTGGATAACCAAACAATTGAGTACCTTTGCAGAAATCAGTGCATTCACGGCCTAAATAATGACTGATAAGAAGATATATTGCATGGTCTGGCAGAAGTGCTGACTTTCTCAATTGCACAAGTAGGATATTGGCCCTTGCTCTATAGCCTGGTGAACACAATCAGATTGCATTTCAGGTCTGGTCATTGCAATGATCATTCAATACCAGGTTAGGCCTACTGTTATTCTGTCAATCCTGCTTTCAATACGAGAATTGCAAACTAACCTGCATATAAAGCATATTGGAAGGCAAAATCTATTGATCAAGGTGTAATTTTTCTTAATTGAAAATAGGAACATTTTCAAATGGAAATATAAAAGGGAAATGTGGCACCATTGTCATGCATACACGGAAAAACAAATTGCATAGGACTTCCATTACAAATTTTATTTATTTCAAAATTGAAATCTAGGCCTATAGATATTCACTTTTAGACTACCTCTTAAGATTTTGAACCAGTGAGGTAAGGTAGACCACACTCCACACTGTCAAACCAGTTGTGTAGCTTTAATGCCAGCTACTGCCATGAATAAAAAAAAATTCAGAGAAAATTATAATCGCTTGTGGTTTCAATGGTAACTGCACTAAAAATGACGGCTAAGGCTGGCCTTGAGTGCATTTCACAGTAAAGTGGTACGCGTTCTTGTGGAGGATGAGTGAACACGTTCTTTCGGAGTGATAGAGAAGCATTGTGAGAAGAGTGACAGACCAGCACTGTATTGTGTCTCTCCAATCATTGAAAGTTTAAAATATATTATTGCAAGGATGGCACACAGGCCAAGGACTACCTTTCAGGCACTCCATGAAGTCAGTATTTACTTATGAAAAGGTCACATTTAGCAAAAAGGCCAGATTCTTTCACAGCCACTCAACAAGAACGCTTGCCTTAACTCAAAAAGAACGCGTACCCTCAATTAGAACACGTTATGATTATCCACGGTGATTCAGTTGGTTCCTAACTTTTCGGTTCAATATTACGAAATTTGATGCGTCATCACAGCCATTTTTCAGTCGCATGATGACGCAGAAACTGGAGTTGCTGGTGAAAATGGTCCTGTTGCTGCATAATGGACCAATGTCTGCCCTTTCCAGATCTTCTGTCATACCGTTCAGTGCACCTGTACCTCTGCCAGAGCCAAGAGACCACATTTGGTGACACACCAACCCTTTAGTCCCCCTTCTCACTTCAGCACCTTTCTGAGGGAGTCACCCATCCCTGACAACCTCAATTTGAGACAAAAACTTTGTGGAACACTTTGCCTTGGCCTGCAGTTGTCAGGCAGACCAGACGAATGAACAATTTTTTCATCCTCTGTTTGATAATCCTTTTTTTCAGATCAGCAAATCAACAGAAATCACTTTGTTTTTTGGGGTCGCGCAGGACAATTGCTCCTGACAAGGCAATTGTTGACCAATGTTGCTGTGACAACTGAATTGGTTAGTCAAACGAACAGACATTAGAAGCATGTTTAAGTCATTTAGCTACAGATTTCCCAGTTTCAGAAAAATGGCCTGAAAGATGTGTTCCTTTAATTTTTTTGAGCAGTGTATCTATCGATCGATTTATCTATTTTTCTATCTATCTATCCGTCTATCTTTCTATCTATCTATCCATGTATCTATCTGTATCTATCTATCTATGTGTCCATCATGATACACATATCAGGATTTCAGAATTTATTTCCTCTGAAATCATTTTCAGTACGTTTTTCAAGGATGTTTCTCTTAGATCTAGATATATGAAATTCAGTAGTCTGGCATCCTTTGGCATTGACAAAGTCTTAAAGTACACATGTACTGAAAGCTCCTGAGGCAGTTGCCATAGAAACCTGATGGTGTTACGTAATCAATAAGCAGGGTGCAGTTGGGTGAACCAGGAAATGCCAAATGTGATGTGATTTTTTAAAAAAGAAGTGGTGTGAAAAATCCTGGCAGAATCTGACATGAAATAGACTCTTTTAAGTGATTTTTCATCAACGTCTTATTGATTTAATTTCATTGGCACTCTCAAAAGTGAAAACCACAAAATTATTGCATTGTCTACAGGAAATATAATGTTGAAAGATATGCAATAAAAATAAATTTTGTAAAAATAAATAGCAGTAATTCCGGCAACTGTAATTCTGTGAACTACTATAACAATAGACAATTTCTTTGCGACAAACAGGTAGGCCTACACATGCTTTTCCTCAATTAGGAAGAGAGGGCTGGGTGTGTCTTTGATAGGGCTTGTCACTTATAAATTTTTTAAATATTTGAAATTTTGCACTGATTATTGGGCTTTGCAGGACAGGCATGGACCACAATGATGAGGTGAGGTGCACTCTTGGCACAGGATGAAACATCCATCAGACATGGGTTTGGTTGCCCAGACCAGAAATTGACCCTGGATCCCAGAAGTTTGCAGCCCAGTATACATGTACTACCATTGAGTTTGACCCAACCTAGAAGTTATGTGAACCCTTACTAAAACAAAACCCAGATATTTATAAAACAGATGGTTTTGGTGCAGATTCTATCTTTTTTAATTGATTTTGCCATTGTATTGATTGTATTTTTTTTGTGTGTTGAAAACTGAACACTTTGGGACATATGGCAAACAAATTTTATTTGCCATTTAAAAATGTTAGTGACAGGCACATATCCATTTTAAGCTTTTGTCATATATGCCATTGTTAAGAGTATATTTTATTTGAGATTAAGCATGTTACCTGATGGCAATTTTTGAGTAAAAGTTGGGAAAGGCTCATGTAATATACATTTTATGAATTGTTAAACATACATTTTAAATAAAGATTAAAGAAGTGTCATGTTATATGAAGGATTTGCATAAAAGCTATTTGAAATTTAAATCAATGGAGTGAATTATAGTCCTGCAATTTATTTATGGCTTTGATGAAGTTACCGTCATGAGTATATAGGCCTATATATATTACAATTTTATGCGTTGTCTCTCAGTCTTCCTACATATTGATTTATTTACTTCTCGGACTCCGTTATTACAAGAATAAATATTACGAAGACTATTTAAGTTAAAAATGTATATATATGAAATTCAGTAAAGCTTGAATTATATAAGGCCAATAATTGGTGTTAAAGTTATATTCAGGGGGGGGAGGGTTGGTCTAGTGGTAACATGCTGGACTGCCAATCGCTGGGTCCAGGGTTCGAATCCAGCTCTTGTCGGGTCACCTGGGCCTATGTTGGACGGCTGTTTCAATCATCCTTCGCCTCATTGCCGTGTCCTCCTCCTGTCTAAATTAGCCTACCAAGTGCATAAATACAGGACGTAAAGCCCCAATCATCCATCCATCCATCAAAGATATATTCAATTCATGGTCATTTTCAAGAGCTGCAGAAATACATAAGAAGAATCATCATGATGCTGGAAAAAAGCATGTTATTTTAATTAAGTATTTTGATAAATTAAAAAGTATTATTTATTTTGATAAGGATATTTCTATTCATCTTGTTTTGATATTATTCCTTGCTCTATTCCATTGGTGGCATCAACTGCTTTTGGTGCTCTTGCACTTTCTGCTAGGTGCATGTGTACTCTGGGCTGCTGAGGCAGGAATATTGATTTTCAGCAGTTTTAGACTGTTCCTACAAATGATAATACTTTTTGTATCTTTTGGTATCTCAGAATGAAGAGCATGTTTGTAGCCATGTATCATGTATATTATGGCTTATTTTAGTGATTTTCTTCTGTTTTGTGAAATGTATTATTATGCAAAAGACAGAAAATCCAGGAAGAAATAAATGGATATTAGGCCTATTGGTGAACATTAATGTTGTCATTGGCTCTTAGTATCATAGAATGAAGGGCATGTTTGTAGCTATATATCATACATGTATATTATGGCATATTTTGTGGGTTTTATTTTATTTTTTAAACAATAAATCATGGTGCATAAGAGCAGAAAATCCAGGAAGAAATAGATGGACATTTGGCCTGTTGGTAGATATGCTGTCAATGGCCTTTGGGATCCCAGAAGGCCTGGTGTAGGACTATGTTCGCTGCATTATTTCTATGATTTTATTGTATTTCTGGCTTCTTTTTTTTGCATAATAAGTGATAGTGTTTAAATGTTCGAACAATCCAGAATGAAATAGCTGGAAATTTGGCCTATTGGTAGATATGCTGTCAATGGCTGGGCATCCCAGAATGTATCTAGATGTATAGTGTAGGTTTATGTTTGCAGAAATATTTTTGTGATTTTCATGTATTTTTGACAATGAATTATTGTATAAAAGGCATATAAAATAGGAAAATAACTGGAAAACTATTGGTGGCAATTTTGCCAATTGCCTTTTGCATGCCAGAATGAAATGTATGTTGGCAGCACTTTTTTGTGATCTTCTTGGAGCTACTGTCCCTGGATGTAAAGTGGTGGAGCTGGCTCTGGCAACTTAAAAGCAAATCTATGTTTGGAAAGCAATAAATATTTAACAGCCAGACAGCTAAATATAGTCATATGAGCAGGTTTAATTGTGTTGTATGATTGTAGATAAAAGCTTTTTAGTGGTTTTACCAATGAATATTGATGATCCCAGAAACAGCCAAGAGCTGATGTTTGCAATAAGTTATGATGGTTCCCTAACTTAATTTGCAAGGAATTACATAGCAAAGTCAGCAAGATATGCTATTTTTGGATATATATATATATATATACATATAATTATATAGATCTATGTCTTTTCTGGTTTTTTTGCTCCATGCTCTTACTCTTTTCTATTCAATTTGTTATGCAGAAAAAGTGGACTGTCGTGCTGTGAAAATTGCAATTTGACTTTGCGAGTCATCATGTTGAGGCTCTATCGATATCATGATCCAAGCATTAGTTTCAATAGCTCTTCAGTTTCAGGAAACTTATGTGTTAGTGTCTGACAAACCTTGAAAGGATTATGAATCTGTTTCTCACTCTAATAAATGTTGCGACAAATCTGGTGATTATGACAAAGCGAAAGGTCACAATGGTTCCAATGCAAAACGTTTTATCATGACACTCCAACAGATATAATGATCACGAAGTGGCGGAAGTGCACATTTCAAAGAGAAAACATGTTATCCTTCTTCATAGCAAATTGACCATCTGTAAATTATTCATGCAACAATACAAAACTTCCAACATTTGTGTCATATTCTCATTCGCATCTTATGGACATGTCTAAAATGTCTTTTTCATTGCAAATTAAATTGAAAACATCTTTGGAAATTACCATTGTCATGAGTTTGTCACATTTGAACTGTCATGAACTTAAATATTATTAAATGAAACTATTTTAATCCCATAATCAGATTCTGTTAAAACAATGAACTTGCATCCTTATGTTAGGGACAGATTTAACATGTCCTATTTGGATACCACATGGTATTATTCTGATTTCATAGCTGTATGTTTTGTATAGTACATGATATTGTATTACAGTACATATATTGTATAACATATCTTTCACAAAATGTAATACTGTAATAACATATCAAAACGAAAATGTTAGAAAATGATGAAGTTATAAATGCATATTCAGTAACAATGTGATATATCACACATCCCTTTTCAAAGTTAAAATGTTTCAAAAATAATCTCAAATCTTCACGATTCAGAAATTTAATACATTTTCAACTCTCAGAAAATCTGCTGAAGGGATTTTAAATAGCTTTTTTAAAGGCAATAGGAGTTAAAGGACTTCCATATTTCTTCAAGTTTGTCTTTTCTCAAAATGGGTAGGAGACCTCTGAATGTATCTGATGTTGGGCTGTCAAGGGCTGGGTGATTAAGAGCTATTAAGGCATCATTAGGACCTATCTATGCAAATCTACAGATACTTTCTTTAGGTATTTTTGTGCATTGACTAGAGTCACTAGACACATAGATTGTTAAATAAAGGTAGACATGGCAAGTGGAGCGCTTACCAATTCTGGAGATGCACTCACGATTTTTGATTGATGAGATAGGAGCGAGAGCAGGAGTCCTCAACATGTTATTCCTTTACCCCATACAAGGCATTTTTTACTTGCCTAGCACACATACTGATACAAGGGGCAGCGTACTTAACATCTCATTTCAAACGTCAACAACCGTCACTGACTCATGCTCGTGAAGGCCACTGAAACTTTTGAGTCCCCCACCCGGGGGTTCGAACCCATGCAGGTTAAGACGCTGAACAGGCGGGCACCTTAACCACTCTGCCACCCAGCTGTCTTCAATATTACTAAAATACTCATTGATTTAATTGAATTTGTATTTTTCAGGCATTAAGAATATCTGGGACTGCAATGCAGGATACAAAACTATCTTGAAATGCATCGGCGGAACGTTCAAGTCAGGAGAATTAACGGCCATCATGGGTCCGTCAGGGGCAGGCAAGTCTTCATTGATGAACATCTTAGCTGGATACAGGTACATATAAAGTTTAATATATACCGTAGAACGGGGTGACTTTGAACAGTCCGGGGTGACTTTGAACGCTTTTCTGAAAAAGATTGATCCTCTCTGAATGCAAAATTAAATAAGCTACCCTTGTACGGTATATAAGCTTCCAGTATCTTATTTAATTTTGCATTCACAGAGGATCAATCTTTTTCAGAAAAGCGTTCAAAGTCACCCCGGACTGTTCAAAGTCACCCCATTCTACTGTAATTATATTGTGATAGCACTTAATTGGCCAGTGATAAATTGTTAATGTTGAAACATTTCAACTTAGTAACCTGCGCCTCAAGAGCCTTGAAGTTCAGTAATTTTTGCAAATTTTGGCTGATTTTTACAATGCATGATTCTCCATAACTTTGCTAATTCTTATCATAAAACATCCTAAGTAAAGAGCCGAACCATGGTCAGAAAAGTCTCAAAAAGACCTTAAATTTGTAAACCAACATTTTAAAATGGTCCAAAATAAATACGTTACTCCTATATGTCAGCCCAACAGCTGACACTTTTTTTTTATCAAAAGTGGTTCAGAACAACTAATCTTGCTATAAATTTTTTATCTCTTCATTTCACTGGCATTTTTTGTGAGTCTCATTCTAAAACGGCATGATGAGAAAATATAACAACTTTTACATTTTTGACAATAAAAAATGAGTTCCAATTTCCAACTTTGCATCTATACTTGCACCTTTTCCTTTTCATTTTCATTCCAGAACAAAATCAGTCGTCGGAGAAATTCTAGTCAACAACAAAGAACGGGATTTACGGAAATTTAGGAAGATGTCGTGTTACATAATGCAAGATGACCATCTTTTACCCCACTTGACGGTGTTAGAGGCTATGATGTGTTCCGCTAATTTGAAATTACCAGAAACGGTGCCTATGGAAGATAAGAGAATTATTGTAAGTACCTCAAATTAAAATCCTTAGTGAAGTTTTTCAGGATAAGGGAACTTAGCGGAATACTAAGAACTTATGTCCATTAAGGCTTAGTGGAGGTCACTAAGGGGGGGGGGAGGTTTTATGCACATTTTTAAAATAGTCTTATTGAATATGTGTGCAAACATATGTTTCGCTCGAGCAAACCTGCAGTGTGATTATTATGTAATGCATTACAGAAATCAAAACATAAGCATTTAAGGGGACATTCTTAGTAGCCACCTTAGTTCCCTTATCCTGAAAAGCTTCATTACCTGACCTCATCCCTGTTTAACAATGAAATAGCTGAGGTGTAATGGTAGAGCTACACAAGCTGCTAAAGTGTCAAATCTGTGAATCAGACTTTACGGAATTGCCCTTTAGCAACTGTATGGTTATTTGTCACTTTATGACTCAGTGGCGGCGGAGCTGGGGGCACTGGGCGCACGTGACCACCCCTTTTGGGCCAAAAAAAAAAAAAAGCCCCTTTTTATCCTTGAAATTACCGTAGACAGGGTGCCCCTCAGCCCGTGCTCCCCCCCTACTTTTCTAAGCGTTCCGCCACCTCTGTTGTGACTTCAAAACAACGGATGAGATTTTATTTATTCACACATTTTATATAGGCCTATATTATTTTTCCTCCAATGTGTACTTTACATGATGATTGCGTAAAATGTCAATAAAATATTTCTTCTAGCAAATGCATGATGAATGATTATGTGACATTAACTGTGTACTTTTGTGACTACTTCAGGTTGATGAAATTCTTGGTACCCTGGGATTACTAGAAGCGAAAAATACTCGAACGATAAATTTATCAGGTGGACAACGGAAAAGACTTTCTATAGCCCTGGAACTAGTCAACAACCCACCTGTGATGTTCTTTGATGAGCCCACAAGGTAAATCAAAGAATTTGATAATAAAGACATTACCGAAACACAAGAAATTAAACAAAAATGAGAAGTTTTAACTTTCAACAAATTGCATTGCAAATGGCTTTTTCTTCAAAAAAAAAGGTAAAGAATGAAGACATATTACCAAACCGCAAGAAACATAACCACCTACGGAAGTTGTGAACCATCTAAATGGTTTACAACTTTACATACATGTATGTAATTCAACAAATTCCCCATGGAAAAAAAGCTATTGTTGATTAAATTTTTCTGGAACTGTTTGCTTCTCTGATTGACTGACATAACAGATTTTTTGCTGATGAAAAAAAGCTTACCCGTGATTTTATATGCTAATTCACACAATAAAAAATGAGATTACATCTCTTTTTTGTCTTATCAACCAACCTTAGAAAAGTGCTTCGAGAAGATCCGAAAAGCTAAAAATCAATTAGGCTTATTTCTGGCCTTAATAAAATGAGAGTTGACATAGACAATTTTTATTTCATACTTTATTTAAATGATTTTTCCCTTTTTCAGTGGTCTGGACAGCGCCTCTTGCTTCCAGTGTCTCTCTCTCCTTAAATCTTTGGCGCACGGCGGAAGAACGATAATCTGCACAATTCACCAACCCTCAGCTAAACTATTTGAGATGTTCAATCATGTAAGTAGTACTACATTTTAATGAAATCAATTCTCCAGTTTCATAAGATACGTGTAGCTCATCTGATTTTGGTAATTATATTCTTAGTCCAAAAGCGTTATTGAAATAATTATTTTCTCAATGTAAAATTCCCAAAATTCCTTCAGTACCAGTTCTTTTGAGTTTGTAATTGCTTGATGCAAGCTAAAATTAATGTGATCGAATATCAAAATTTATCGATTTAAAAAATATTAATACCTGAGAAAGTTCGATATCCAATTTGTTTGTGTTAGTGAGTCAAGATTTTAAGAAATTTGGCTTTCTCAACTTCACAAAGGGAATTTTACTGTATTAACTTGTTGTTTTGTCTCCTCTCTTCAGCTGTACATGTTAGCAGAAGGACAGTGTGTCTACCAGGGTAATGTGCCTGGCCTCGTCCCATTCCTCAGTTCCAATGGTCTCATCTGCCCTGCATACCACAACCCTGCAGATTATGGTAAGGGCAAAATAGTTAAATACATACTCTTTTAAAGTTGAACCAAAATAAATTTGTACGATAAGATAGGATAGATGATTAGACGACTTTCAAGTAACAGTTGCACTTGCTGAGGCGTCAAACCGTAGAACAGGCGGGTTGGTGGAGAACCTTAAAAATTTAGCACCATAGCAAATCGAAATTTAAAAACTCAGTCAAAGGTCTGAAAATTTAAGCAGAAAACTGTGTAGGCCCAATAATGATCAGCCCCCAAAATAAACCTGTGCACTTGTAAGGTTAAATATGGCTGAGGAATATGTATACATCATAGTTCAGTGCTAAACTAGACATGTCCTAACCGAAGACCGGTGAGTGATGCGCTGCCCCAACTGAGCGAATCACACACAAAGCCATTGACGATTTATTATACAACAATAACAGGGTCAAAGAATTATTACTGTTAGGAACCAAGAAAAAAACCCAACTCCCTGACAGGAAGCATTGTAAAAAGAGGGATATGGTCTAGGTTAAATTTAAAAACTTTGTAAAATGCTATTTGCACCATAGGCCTAAGGTAGGTACATGTATGTTACGTGTGAAACACAACATTCAGATGACTTTATTTTTGGGATCCCATATATTCAGATCCTTGTAATGTATATCATTTTTATAGTTATACATATTCGAAGGGCCAATTCTAAACAGCTATGCTGTATTGTTACCCTGTTTTAAAGATATATATATAATATAATATCAATAAATGAATATCTTAATTGAGAGCAAGCGCCATCCTCAAATTTGTGTCATATACAAATCGATAGTAAAATTACAGTTGTTATTCATAGTAAATAAAGTTATATTTCAATATATTTGTCTTTATTTTAAAAAGTATGTCAACTTCTTTCTTTAACATACACGAGAGTAAACCCCTAACCATATCGATAGTGAAATTACAGTTGTTATTCATAGAAAATAAAGTTATATTTCAATATATATGTCTTTATTTTACTTAAAGTATGTCAACTTCTTTCTTTAACATACACGAGAACCCCCCTAACCATATCGATAGTGAAATTACAGTTGTTATTCATAGAAAATAAAGTTATATTTCAATATATTTGTCTTTATTTTACTTAAAGTATGTCAACTTCTTTCTTTAACATACACAAGAGTAACCCACTAACCATATCGATAGTGAAATTACAGTTGTTATTCATAGAAAATAAAGTTATATTTCCTTATATTTGTCTTTATTTTACTTAAAGTATGTCAACTTCTTTCTTTAACATACACGAGAACCCCCCTAACCATATCGATAGTGAAATTACAGTTGTTATTCATAGAAAATAAAGTTATATTTCAATATATTTGTCTTTATTTTACTTTAAGTATGTCAACTTCTTTTTTGAACATACACGAGAGTAACCCCCTAACCATATTGACACATTTATTATTTTTAAAAAATCCAGATAGGACAAGTAAGTAAAAGTAAAAATGACAGTTTTATTCATTAAAAGAAAGTGTTTAATTTACCTGAAGTAAATAAACATCTTCCTTTAAAATAAGGTAGAGTAACCCCCTAACCTTCCAGGCCTATGCATTGAATATTGCAATTATGGGTGCATGCATTGTCAAATCAACTGATTGGGTGTCCCTTTAATACACTGAATTAAAGTGGACACAAATTGATAGCTTGGAACTGCTGAGTGGTGGACAATTACCACCCAAATGGTTGGAAAACTTATCTCACTGAATTGAATGGGAGTGCCCCCCTCAAAGTTGTGTCATGTGATTCAGCCACAGAGCTCTGCCACACATGCTTGCATAGTGTGTGTGCAGAGTGGTGAAAAGATTAAAGAAGAACTTGTTGCTAAATGACACAATAAGGACACTAAACTTAAAAATAAAGATTTTGGGACAAGCTTTATGACATGAATGAACATACATGCGAAGAAGGGCAGTGGAAGTGGTGGCTGGTGCCCAGTAGCTCTTACATAAAATTAGGCCTAGATGTGAACATTTTAGTGTGTGCAAAAAATGTTCCCTACGAAACCAAGAGCTGCCTCCCCAGGGGGGTAACCCCCAGGGGCAGCTAATAATTAGGTGTTATAACTAACATATAAACATTTTTAAATCACAGTATTAGCATACAATTTTAAGAACAGAAAGTTCTGACATGCCAATGGGCATATATTTCTGGACGGTATCATTTCTTTTAAATTTTGCTCTCTCCTATATTTTCAGTGATGGAAGTAGCTTGTGGCGAATATGGTGACATGGTCCCCAGTCTGGTTGTCGCCGTTAGAAACGGAACATGCGACAAATTTCAGAAACTGCGGAAATTTACGAATTGCGACAAATTAAAAGATGTTGCGGAAGAAGAAAAAGATGAACAGGGAGAAGAAGAAGGGGCGGTTGCCAATAGCAACGGAAGAAGCGTCAAAGTGGACCTTAGCAACCACAAATCTGGACACAGCGGACAGAAACAACTCAAGAAAGCCGAGGTGAGAAGAAATATAACTTTTTTGTGTGTTTTTGCAAAGTAGTAACTTACAAATATCAGGTTTACTGTAGTACATAGGTTGTAACACACTTTTGAAATATTTGATTTACAAAGGATATTTAAAAGTTTTATTTCAAGATTTATAATTTACATTGTATCCTACTGAGCAGATTGCTTTACATTAGGCCCTATATCAAGTGTCCTTAAAATTCAGCAAACTTTTTTGGAAAATTCAGCTGTGCAACTTTGAAAAATGATATCTTTGTGAATTAAACATTTTTTGTGTCATAGATGTTTTTTCGGTCCTACATATTTTGCACTAGAACTATTCACTATACTTACAATGTGTATTATATAGTCTAAAAATTGCAAAATCTGTCAAAAACAATAATTTGAGTGCACTATAATATAACACATGTATGCATATGAATATTGTATGTACATCACAACTGTCATATATGTCATTGTGCACTTATAGTCATGATTTTATTTATTCACAATACATTTTGTCATTATATCTTTAATTTCTGCACTCTTTTAAGGCCTACATATATTCTGTTTATATTTTGCATGTATTTATTATTTTACATTGAACTATTATTAGGTCATGATATCGATGAGTAATGGAAAAGCATTTGATGTGAGTTTTTAGAACATAAGTTAAAAAAGGATTAATTTGGTTAAGGCTATAAATTGTCTCTTTTTGTTAAGATGCTTTGGTTTAATTTAATAAGTTAAAATCAATTTACAAAATTAAGATCTTTGATGTTTTGTATTGTTGTCTTTTAATTAAGAAAAATTAGAATATCTTGAATTTGTCTGTTTCATTCTTAATTAATTCAGGGTGAAACTAATTCAAGCAATAGATTCAACCAATGAAAATGAGATTTGTCCAACATCGATTTACCCAATCTTGATTTTGCCAATGAATTGATAGAACATAGAATTTGTCTGAAAATGAAACTTCTGATTGGACAGTAATAGTAGCAATAATATACCCATTGTCATGCAGAAGTAAGTGCACCCCAAGCCCAATGATATTCCAATGGAGCAAAGGGTGAACTTACTTTTGCAAGATTTTGACACCTATCTTGCATAAAGACCCTGTTAGATAATCAGTGGCCAGTTAGTTGAAACATCAATGGTATTGTACCAGCATCATTTCAATGATTCATGCAATATAAGTGATGTTATAGCTTATTACTATTAGACAACTTAAACATGGACGTCAGTGGTAAATCATTTATGGGTGTACATACTTTCAATAGTAACTGTAACACTTTTGTGAAACACTATTACATTTTCTTGAAAAACTATTACTTAAGAATCTTAGATCATAGAATCTTAGAATATATTATGTAAACTGCTTATTTTAACTATTCCACTAGGTTTCAAAGATAAGGTCTATTAGAAAAAGTTATTTGGGATATTTTAAGTGATCTCTTTCCTACTTTATCTTTCCTTTTCCTATTTTCTTTTAAGCTTGAAGAGTCTTGTAGTGAATCGGTAATAGTTATTTGTATTTTTGTCTGTCTTGATGGGCTAACTTCTGTTGTGCTCTGTTGTATGTGTGTCAGTCTGCATGATCTGTCTCTTTACCACAATTAATTAATTTTGGCTAAACATTGATTTATATTTGTACATACATGTGGGAAATACAGTAACTTAACAGTGGTGGATCCAGGGCTATGCCTGAAGAAATGGCAGCATTTTGAAGAAAAAATGCGATAACATGGGCCTGCGAATGCCGAAACGAATACCGCCCCCAGACTATCGTTTCTGCATCCACCACTGCTTGGTACTGAAAATGATGTAAAGTTAAAATCACGCATTGATTGAAAGGTTCAATGATTTATATATATTGAATCAAATCAACAAAATAATTATTGTGTACCCTTATTTCAAACCAATAAAATTTATAAAAGTGTGCAGACTATATATTTGTAAATCATGTATATAATATGAGGATCCAGCATGATTTTATATGGTATAACATATTGTACTAGCTGTAAATATATAATTTTGTATAATATAGCTTTTTGTGCCAAAATGCTACAATTTGTATAAATTACAAATATGAATGTCCCAGTTTCCACATTGACAACTGTATTTTCCTAATGTACAATGAAATTACAATAATTGTTTTGTATTGAGTAATGTGGAACATATTGAATAGGGAAATCTGCCATAATGCTGTCAGATCAGTATTCAATAATATACTATGTTATTTTTTACAAGTCCTCGAGAAAGAGTAACCACAGTGTCTTTTTCGGTGTTTTCATGCGAAAAATGTTAAATAGAATCAGCTTGATTGCTTTATAATTAAAAAAAAATTAGCTATTTATAATAAACTTGTAGAGAATTTGGAAAAAAAAACAGTTACAATATAAGTAATTTCAAACCTGAGTACCTTGTGGGCATGTGATTTCTTTCATACCCATGAAAACTTTCTATAATTTACCAGAGAATGCCCCTGTGATTTCAACCTTTTAATTTCAAGTACAAACATGAAATTGAAATGTGTAGAAGGGAATGATCCAGGGTGTGCATATTTTCTTACAAAAGTATATTTTTTACTTTGAGCAGTAAATGGAAGTTGTAAAGATTTAGTTTCTTTTAAATTTTTTCTGTAAATCGTGTAACTATTATGTTCCTGCGATATCATCACTTTTTGCTGAAATTGTCTCTTTTCTCATTTCAGCTTCTGTCCGCACCTTCCACCGTGACAGATGAAACGTCCTCAGATGAGGTAATCATTCATTCAATGTATCAGCCTATCAACTAATTACTAGTTGTAATCAGATGCATATGCGTACCGTGCATGCGAATTTTTTTGGAGGGGCGGGCGACATTTGCCCAAATTTAAAGATTTAAATTTAATAGCATTTCCAATGAAATTGCCTGGAAATCATTAATTTTCTATGGTTTTTATTTAATCATCTGCCCAAATGATCTTAGCCTTTTTGCCCGAATCTCACTGTTTCCAAATAATTTGGGGGGGGGGTCACCACCCCCCTACCCCCCTCCTATACGTCTATGATCACATGTATCTATGAACGACTATGATATATCTATTTATCTTTCTAATGTCTATGTATCTATCTCTGTATCTATCTATGAACCTAGTTATGCATCTATGCATCTATCTCTGTAGTGTCTATGTATCTATCTCCAGTCTCACAAATATTGACAATGTTGACAATGCTGACGGGTAGCTATCTATCTTTCTCTCTAAAAATTTGCCTGTCCATTGCACTGACTACTGTGAAGTTTATCATTTCAGTGTGCATTTAATCTTACAGGCATAAAAATCGCAATTTGATTTTTGAATTAATTTTCCTTCCTTGACAAATAAATCCGTCAAAGTAACTCCTATTGATCCAACTAATAATTTATGTTCTATTTTCATGTTTACCTAATGTCACATTATTAGTTTTAATATAAATTTCATGCTTTCATTTCAGGAGTCCGATGGGGAGCAGCACACCTTCGCCACGAGTTGTTTCACGCAATTCCGCGTTCTCTTTGTTCGCACATTCACCTGCATTATTAGAGATACTGTAAGTTGACGCAATGCTATCATTTTATTTCAAATTATTATATTTCTCAAAATATCTATAGAAATGTCATGAAGGAATGCACCTACTATGTGTGTTCTTTGCTTTTGGGATAACTCATCCTTTTTATATGTCAATATCTCTAAAACTCCTTAAAAACTTCAAGAGATCTAAAAATATGTAAAATTTTGAAAATTATTGACATATTGTTATTGCGAATCATTCTCATTAAAAATATGTACTTTGTTTGTTATTTTTACTCAATTCTTAATAAAATATTATATATTTGCCTAAATTATTTAATTATATTTGCAGACTTTAACACGACTTCGAATGATCTCACACGTTTTTGTCGGTGTTCTAATTGGCCTGTTGTACCTTGGAATTGGAAACGAGGCCTCGAAAGCTTACAACAATGCTGGGTGTTTATTTTTCTGCATGCTCTTTTTGATGTTTACCGCTCTCATGCCCACCGTTCTCACTTGTGAGTATACTTCCTAAAATTTAGTGTTTGTGATGTGGAAGATCTTATATTATTAGCGATTGATTTAAACATTTTCGGAAAATTTAATGAATTTTATTCATAATTTATTAAACTTAATCGCAAGTTGTGGATCCGAGAACCACATTTGTATCGTCAATGTATATTTTATGATTAGTAAATTTATTTTACAAACATTTAATTTGCATGGTAAATATGAAAGCTATAAATTTGCTATTATTGCTTTCTGAGTCTTGGTTTTCCCAATATTTAGAGCTACTTAGAAATATAAATATTTATGTGTATATTTATTTATTTTTTATATGTATGAATATTCAGAAATATTTGCCTGTGTTCTGTCAATGTCAATTCATATTCTTAATGTTGAGTTTTAATTTTCAGTTCCCATGGAGATGTCAGTATTTGTGAGAGAGCACCTCAATTACTGGTATAGTCTGAAAGCTTACTACCTTGCCAAGACCATGGCAGATATGCCCTTTCAGGTATTGGTTAATTACTGCTCTCTTATAAATCTATTTTCCAATAATTGTCATCGAATTTATCACTCTCCAAAGATGTTGATATCAACTTGAAGGAAGAACCTTACCAAAAACCCAGATAAGATCACTGCCTTTTGTACAATAGAATGTTTTCAAAATGTAATAGTATAGAGAATATTAAAAGAAAATAGAATAGTATTGTGTAGAATGAAATGGTATAGTTCTAGAATTTAATATAGTTTTTTTAAGTGTTTTGAATTTTGAATGTGTTTAATAAATTGAATTGATGAAATAGAATATTTTGGATAGAATGGAATGGAATAGAATGTTTACAGAAATAAGAAGTGTAGGATGGAAAGTAATAGTTCTCGTACATAATAAAATTTTTCTAGATGTTTTAAATTCATCTAACGAATTGAATTGATAAAATTTAATATTAAATTTAATGGAATCTGTCCAGAATCAAAGTTCTGAATGTGTTTGACAAAACAGAATGGAAAATAATACAGTAGCTTATATTATAGAATGTTGAATATATGATACAATCGATTATTTAGAATATTCAGAAGGGAATAATAAAGAATTAAGTTGAAATTTAAAATTACAAATTTTGTTCATGTACATATGTCATTTCATCAGTTTGCAATCTCTAATATTTTTAATAGAATGGGAATAAAAAAGAATGTGACCAGATTCCAAGTTCTGATTGTGTTTGATGGAATAGAACAGAAAAGAATACAAAATGATATGATAGAATTTTGCTGAATGGAATACAATGTGAATTGAATAGATTATTTAGAATATTTAGAAGAAAATTGTACAGAATTGAGTTGAATTGATTACAAATTTTGTATGTTTATGTATGTTTGAAAGAAGTTTGGTGATATGCATCTCATTTGTTACAATCTAAAACTTCATGTATAAATTAATAAAGGTTACAAGTATTAGGATTTAAAGTAATATTTAGATGGAATTTTGGTTAAAATTGGTTTTTCATGGAGGGATTGGTTTTTCATTAAGGGGTGTGCTTTTAATACAGAAAATATTATAATACCTACCTCTCTGGTTGTAGATCGTCTTTCCTATTGTTTATGGAAGCATCGTCTACTGGATGACCAACCAGCCCAATGACTTCCTCCGTTTTGTGATGTTTCTGACTCTGTCCACCCAAACAGCGCTGGTCGCTCAGTCGTTCGGACTACTCATTGGAGCTGCAACATCTCTGCAGGTGAGAAAAAATATTTAGGATATCAAAATAATAATCATAATTATTTATTCATTTGACAGAGTGGTAAATATTGAGAGATATCATTGCCGTTCGCATATGAGATACATTTTTTCTTTATTATTTTTTTTATAACAGAATCAGAATGATGTAGGATGTGCATGTAGAGATGTTAAAGGTAGTAAGTCCGCTGATTCTATATAAAATTTAACTTGTTGTTTCAGATCATAAATTGATAGATTTAAAGTATAGTATACATTTCCAATCAACAGAATTGTGTGTTTTCTACAATTAAGTGAGTTTGATTGATTGTAGAGCCTTAAATTACTTAAGGAAAGCCCTGCATTACTTGAAATATAAACAAAGCAGGGCTTTTCACGGCATGAAAAACTATTTGTTTACATTTTTCATGGAAATAAACTTCTTATACTGTCAATTGAACAGCAATTAAGTAATTTTTCAACTGGAATGTGTTAAAATATGACTGAAATCTGTCCATAAACAGTTTATTAAAAAGGCAGAGCTTACTACCTTTAAAATTTTATTCATTTGTGAAATCTTTTTATTTCTAAATTTATCCATTTTAGTCAAAATTGTTTATTGCAGTTAACACAATTTTTCTTCAGCCATGAGTACTTGAATCAGCTAATAATTCATGTGTTTTAGTTATGTGCATTGACCACTTTAGAAATTTTAAGTGCTCACGCTTCTAATATAGATGACATTAAGTCATAATCAATAGGAATGATAAAAATAAAGTTAAAATGAACTCAAAGATAGACCAGTTTGTGTGATTGTGTCTTCTAGGATCAGGAGAATTGAGAATTGTTTGGACTGGTGTTCTCTTTTGTGTTCGAATGTAAAAATGTACCACAGCACTGTTAATTATTTTTTACTCATACTGCCTTTACTGATAGAACAAAGTTTTAAAAAGCTGGAAACTTATTCATTGACTGTCCAATTAATACTTCTTCAGCAAGCTATATTAGAAGCATGCACACTTAAAATCTCTAGGTGGTAAATACACACAACTAAAAGTCAAGAACTAAACTCAGCAACTCAGCAACATTAAAAACGCATACATTTCTTAAAGTATCGTAAAATTTGAACCACTACATTTAACTTTAACCAGATACGCTTTTGTGACACCATGTCCAAGTTGGAATAGTACCCTTGAGAGCACCCAGAACTGGGCTTAGAGGGCTGCACTTACCATATAGATCTATTTATCTATCTATTTATCTATCTGTCTATCTACTTACAGGTTGCAGTCTTCCTCGGCCCGGTGACAGCCATCCCAATCTTGTTGTTCAGCGGCTTCTTCGTGAACTTTGATACGATGCCCAAATACCTACAGTGGCTCTCTTACGCCTCCTACGTGCGATATTCCTTCGAAGGAGTCCTGCAAGCTATTTATGGATTTGAGAGAGAACCCCTCGAATGCAAGGAAGATGAATACAGAATGTGCATGTTCGTAAATGGCGAAGACGTTTTGAAAAAGTTAGACGTGGAACACGCAAAGTTTTACCTCGATTTTGTCATCCTCTGCGTATTCTTCGTACTTCTGAGGTTTGGTTGCTATCTGGTCCTAAGGTGGAAAGTTAAGGTACATTAAATAATCAATGAAGAAAATTAATATTTAATACTAATGAGTAATAGTACTGTTTTTATCATCATTAGAATTGAGAAATACAGACAAAAAACAAATGAGTCGAAATGACTTTGGATTATTGCAATTGAAATTCAAGTGGAGAGATGAAATATAACCTCCCAAAAAGACTTGATAAACTTGCAGAGGGCTTATTTATTGGATTTTATCCTGAATTTTTTGTATGCATTACGTAACATGTGCTTCTGGGGAACTGTTCATCTACGCAGCCCTCAAGTCAAGAACTTGCCTCTAATGAGAGTCTGGTTCAGTGGGGGATCCAAGGAGGGTCCTGCCCCCCCCATCCCTCGGCTACTGAAATAAAAGATGTATAGAGTTTTGAAGAAAATATGCGAGGATGCAGGCTTGGGGTTTGGGAATGCTAAAACCCGCCCACCGCCCCCCAGATTGCATGTCTGGAGTCGCCACTGTCATTACACTAGAATGGAAAAGTTTACAACAAAAAAGCGCAACTTACCTTTCAAATATTTAACATGGAATAATCCTGGATTCTTTATATCCGATTTATATGCAAGTGCAGCTCTCAGAGTGAAGAACATTCCATTAACAATGCTAAGTTATGGCTGACATATGGATCTGCATGAAGTATGGATGCCAAAAAATATTTGAATTATAAGGTGCTGCCATCTCTTGCATTTTATACTCAACTTTTAAATTGATTGTGATGACACCTGGAGGGGCAACAGCAGGACGTTATTTATTTGAATGTAAATCATTACTACCTGCATGTGAGTGTGATCATAATAATCTGTGTTGAACTCTAATGCACTTAACAATGTAAAAAGATACGAAATGTTTTCAAGAATGGTTCTGTGATGCATGACTGACAGGTGTTGCCCTCTAGTGGATGCGAAAGTATTTGAACTATTTTGCATAATTTATGCATGGACTGTTGCTGCCGTCTATTGTGCAGATGAGGAACTATCAAGATGGGTTTGAAAACGATTTTCTAAATCTATATTGGATTAAATTGTGATTTAATTACAAACTATAGTGTTAATGAATATTGTGATTTTGTCAGTAATAATTAAGCTTTGCAGTATTTTTGTCTCCGTGTGATGCTACAGTTAAATTTAATAATTGAATTGAAGTTGTAACAAATTTTAATATTATAAAATTTAATAAGATTAAATAGTTTAATGTTTGTAAGTTAAAATGATAGTTTGTCTCATTTTAAATAAGCCTATGATATGCATTTTTATTTTTAATTTGTTTATATATGTGAATAGAAGTGAATTTTACGTCCTTCAGACTACAGTAGTAATAGCCATTTAAAGGACATTTTAACAAAGTTTTGTGCTATACCATATTTATGGTGACTTATTAAAATGTATCTGTAATCTTAGTCAATATTGAAATTAATTATGATAGTTTTGTCTCAGGGTTGAGTGAGAGAATTATGATCATCAGGATTTTATGGAAAGCAAAAAACATTTTAAAGTGATCAATAAGTGGGATTTCATTAAAGTTGGTCTTGAAATATGTTAACTGTAAGCTATTTAAAAGAAGATTAACTCCTGTTTATGTGAAAGACTGTGATAACGCCTTTAATGAATGGATTAAGTATGAGTAATTGTAATTTTGGAAATGTTATGGATAACATTTTTTATTATTCTGCAATGGTGACTGACAGTGCAGCCCTCAATAACAAGACATTGGCCTCAGTGGTGAGGCTTGAGACAAGTAGGAGTCCACAACGTAATGCACCTTTAGGTATTTGGCATTTTGTGGGAAGTTTTAGCACACTGTGCATAGGTACTGATATAAGGGACCCAGTCTAAGTCTCATATTATGGCTAGAGTAAGAAAGTGTTTCATAGTTTTAGTCACAAAACTCAAAGTTTTATTAAAATGATAAAGCTCAAACTTTAGTCACACCATCCACTATAATTTTGTCTTGCCATCAGAGCTTATTAATTGAATATTGAATATTAGTTGTTATATTGTTTGAACATTTTAATGTACAATTTCACTGAAAGATATACTCTAGATCTATTTTTATACATGTCACTATCTAAAATACTCTTGTTATTGAGCTAATTGTTAATAGTTATGATTAATAATTGATATAGTGAAGCTTGTAGATTTATTAAACTATTTAAAGACTTAATTTATGTAAATTGATAACATTGCTCAGTATGAATGAACGGAAATTGTTGAATGGTATGTAAAATTAAAAAGATTAAATCAGAACTGAAAATTATAAAATAGAATAAAAGTACAATTTGTGAACAAGTGTGTGTAGACATTGTTAAAATCAGGACTTTCAATATTTAGTCATTTTCCATTTTTAATTTAATCTATTTCCAATGATCTTAAGCAGTATAACTGCCTTTTGTTTAAGTATATGCTGGTTATATATTTGCTTATTTACTGTGTATTTAATGACTATTTACCCTTATTTACTTATTTACATATATATTTACTTATATATATCTGTGTTTATGTTTTTTTTCTAAGTCTTTACTTTATGTTTTTTTGCACCCATATATTATTATTTCCTTTATTACATGTATAGACATTCAATATATACATGTATATATATAAACTGTAGACAATATACATTATTTGTAAAAGATGTCTATATTTTACATGGCATTGAAATTAAATTGTTATGCATTATTTATTTCATGTCTCTGATCAGACATTGTGACTGCATAAACATCGTATAAAAACTATAGACTATACTGGCACAATTATGAATTTTAATTATATTATTGCTTAAAATATTGTCAATTGCTATTTATAGACCTGTCCTTGTAAAAATGTTGCACTTATTAATAAAAATTATAAATATTGCAATGGTACTTTGTTCTTAAACTATGTTGGTGTCTACAAAAATATTTAAAAAATAGTATTTAAAAAATAGTATTTAAAATGTTGGATTCAACAAGATATTGAAAGCAATTTTGGTTGCTGAAGTTAATCAGCTTCACAGAAAAGATTTAAATTGAAAACATCCCAACTTTCCAAAGGGCATGCAATTAAATGCAACATATCCAACTGATGGAAGGCTCGTCTTTTGTGACATAAAAAAGGTAGTAATTGTGTTGCTACAACGCGAAATAACATTAAGATTTTTCATCACAATGTGGCATTACTTCATGATTTTGTGGATATTTTTTTGGACTGATCAAGCATTAATTATCATATCAAACCGAGACTATATACTTCAAAAGAGGTTCGAAAAAAGTGACCGGACTGTACTGGCATGACAGATATTTTTCGAATCAGTGTAGTGCACTACTGGCTTGTGCTGCTACCTTGTGGATTGTGAAAAACAAAGCCTCGAGAAAAGGAAGAGGCAATGGGCACAGGAACAACAAGTAGATAATGTCCCTCCAAAGAATGACTGAATCACTTAGACTCTAATAATGATTGTGTCATTTGTGTGAAAGCAAGATACCTGACATGGTCAGGAACAAATCAATCCATACAATGCAACCTATAATGCAAAATTCATTCCTGTAATTTATTTTTTAAAATAAATTTTTTCTTGTGCTCACTTGCATTCATTTAGGGGCCGAGGGGGTACTAACTTTTCACACATGTTTCAAGGGGAGGTATTAATTTTTAACAAAGAAAAAATGTTATAAAACATGCATAAACTCATTTTATTTGGACTTTTTTACGCGCAAAAGTCCGCGAAATGACGCGAATCTGTACACGTTGCCGTGTATAACAGTATATATATATATGTGTATATTATTTTTGTATGTCGAGGGGGGGGGGGTACTAAAAATACGCGTGAAACCTAAGGGTGGGGTACTAAAAATCCGCATGAAACTCAAGGGGGGGTATCAATTTTTGACGGGAAGTTTCCGCAAAACTCCTCCCCCCCAGTCATAAATTCTGAACGGTCCCTAATATCGCACAAGGCCCAGGCTAATGAATTGCAAGTTATGATGGCAAGATTGAGATGCACTTCAATCACAAAACACAATCTTCTTTTGTACTTGCAATTAAAATAGAATTCTCCTGCATTTACAAAAATATATAATAACAAAGAACAGCTTTTTTTTTCTAGTAAAAGTTTAATAAAATATGTCTTATAATTTGCTGAGATACTCTAACCAACATGCTAAACATTTATTCAAACAACAATGACAATATATGTATATTGTAAATACATCTTAAAAAGTTATGAAAGTCAATATCTTAGCGTTCTTAGACAAAATGGTAGTCTGGAAAACGATGTTAATGAGTATTAAAAAATATGAATAAAATTTAGTTGCTGTTTTTTTTCTGGAAGGGAGGAGTTAATACCACTTCTTACCAAAAACAACATTTCATAGAAGAACCAATTACTTTTTAGAACCTTCTATATAGATCACACTTGGGAAAAAAAACAACTTCTTAATAAACACACCAAGTTGATATGAAGGCATGGTAGCCTACTGGTTTCTTTAAGTTTACTCTCTTCAGCCCACTTGCTAAGGGTTAAACCCGCATGGCCAAGATGGTACGTCCAGGCATGAAATCACGATTGATTGCAAGATTGATCAAACACACATGGTCAGGCTTAATACCTTTGTGACTATATACAGCGCCTCTGATAACCTGCACCAGATTAGCATGATTCATAATTTCAGAAGTCTTGATGGTCAAAGGAAACTGCCACTGGCCTCCCTCATCCTTAACAGTCACATCAATAGAATGAACGTCAATGACAAGCTTCTCTCCTGGGGTGTAGATGGAGGCCAAAGTGTCCTCGTTCCTCAGGATTGTTCCTTTGTGTGCAAGCGTGAACTTCTCAGCAGGGTGTTGGTAATTTCCATCAAGGAATATGTTCATATCTTTGAGGTCTTTGATTCTTGTTGACAAGGGTAGAGTAAGATTTGTATTCCAGTCTGTGCCTTGGTATGATGCTCTGTGGTCAGTGATGGTTACCTGAAATAAAAAACAGCATTATTATTATGTCATCCTTTTACTTCATATAGGCGTAAAATTATTGTGAGTGGTTTAATATTATGAGCAGCTATGACCAAGTTAATAAATGAAGACACAAAGCCCCAATCACCCTGGATTCATCCATCTATTAAATTCTATGCTTTTTCAAAACTGAATTGATATAAAGAACCATTGTACATTTTTAATATCATAAAACATTATATAAGAAAAACAAAATCAAGATAGCTCCCCTTTCGGGTACCTCTTCCGTTTTATTCTGCTTGGCAGACATCAACTCACTGACAGATAAAATCATTGCACTAGCAAAAGAGAAAATTTATACAGTTACACCTGACTCTGGTTTGTTTTGGCTTACTTACTCTGCCCTTTGCCAGGTCAGGTTCTGTGTGGGATCTCAACACTTTGTAATGCACCAGACAATTTGTTATCTTTTCTCTTGTAATTTGATATGTAATATACAGTTTGACAAAACAAAATTGTACTCCTTCAGAAAATACATTTCCTGTAAAGTTCAATTCAAGGCTTTCGAATTGAGAACTCCAAATCTGTCCCCTTCCTCATAATAATGTAACATAAAACGTATAATACATTCACCCACCTGAATGATTTCAGTTCTCAACTCATCAGAGAAGTCCGTCCTCTGTTCCTTCTTTCTCCATCCCACTATCAGCCTGCCAACCTCCTCGTACGTCAGAATTTCCAAGGGCACAACTTTGTCTTCAAATTCTTCTTTCTTCATAACAGGGAATCTGATTTTAGCCAGGACATCTCCAAGAGCAGCTCGTTGGTTTTCAGGAGTCACTTCCCAACGTTTTCGTTGACATTCTCTCTTGGCCCATTCCACGCAAGCCAAGAACAGATCAACCTCGGGACATGCGATTCCGTCACTGCTGCAGAGCGCCAATAAAACGTCATAGGATACTTTCAGGAATTCATCCGTTTTGATAACCTGCATAAGAAAAATGTCAAAATGAGAAATTACTCAGCCTCAAGAATTTCTAAATCTTACAACCTTGGCCTAATGAGGGTGATAGCTCCAGAGTAACAGTTATAAATTGCCAATTTTAATGTCTTGCTCTTGCATCTAATTTACCACCACCCTGCAAAATCTGGCCACCCCAACAGAGATCACAGTGCATACCACTGATTCTAGCGGCGATTGGGGAATATAAGGGCTCTATCCCTTATTTAGGGGCCATTTTTTTCTGGAACAGAGATTGCCAAAAAAAACAAAAAGACATTCCTATCAGTGCCTGAAAAAAGATTGAGGCACAACCCAAACCACAAATCTTCTCTTATGCTTCCCATCTTCATTTTGAGCTAGAAATCTTAAAGTTTTGATTTTTAACAAGTATTTACCCGTAGAGTATTGGTCCTGAAGTATTCCTGACACACTTTCACACTTTCCTTAGCATCCACTTCAACAGCATAAGACGCATAAGCCCCCACATTAGAAACCGCCAGTTTCGTCTTTGTGATACTGGCGCAGTACTTCTCCAATCGATCTAACTTGAAGACTGTAGCAGCATGGGTCACTTCAAAAAGGTTTGTATCCTTAACATCGCAGCTACCTGTGTAGATGAACCTATAAGTTAAAATATCACAAGAGGTTTATATCATTATCAATTTATCATACGAAACCAATATTCCGAGAAGTCCATTAAAATCACCATAATCACTGATTAGTAAGCAGAATTTTTGTCATTACCGGTACTTGTGATTACCTCGATATTAAAATGTTGGTCAAATTAACAGTGTTAATTTCCAATACCGGAATATCACGATTCAGCAGCTTCGGTGAAAAATTTGATTGCTTGAAAAGTTGATTTGAAGGTGAAATGCTTGAAATCTAGTAGTGGGACTTGTGACAAATCATTTTCCAAATCTGAATTTTGGCCCAACATGTGAACTTAGAGAAGCTTTGGTTAATGTGATACAAATATTGCAATATGAAGACAACTCTATGGAAGAAAATTGTGAGAAAATCTCATGCACGTCTTTAGTACTATTCTAGTGCAGACGACCTCTGTACTGATGAAATGAAGAATGCTTACTTCAAGACAGTTTTGAAGGTCTCCAAAGTTACATCTTCCTTAATCGTAATCTTGTTTCCAGCATCGTTTTCCTCCAGCAGTTGTCTCAGAACTCCTCCACCAGCTATCAAGACAAGGCGGTGAGCCTTTATGTCAACATCTTGGACTTGGAATATGACATCTGTGAGGTAGTCGTCTTTCATGAAGTCAAAAAGGCAAGTGCGGAAACAGTCATCCATCTTTGATCTGAAATAGAATAGAATAGAATAGAATAGAATAGAATAGAATACAATACAATACAATACAATACAATTTGTTTTATAAATAGGCGCCTCTTCACCCCCTTGAAGACATCATCGATAAATTTTTTTGTCTTCAGTTATTTCTGCAACTATTCTCATTGGATAATATCTCAAAAATATTATTCGGACTCCAAATGCAGTGAAATCAGCAGCTGATCAGGTCCAAGTCTGGTCCTCTGCATCACGGAACCATTTGTCGCCTTTGGCAAACATTTAGGGACCGTTCAGAATTTATGACGGGGGGGGGTGGGAGTTTTGCCTGAGGGGGCACTCACTTTTCACACGTGTTGTCGTGTTCCAAAGGGAGGGGGGTACTTATTTTTTGACAATATGTACAAGGGGGGTAAGAAATTTTAACAAAACAAAAATGTTATAAAATGCGCATATACTCAGTTTGACCGCGCATTTTTACGTAAAAGTCTGCGAATCTGTATGCGCGACTGTACAAGGGGCACATGTATTACAATATGCGTATGTACTTTGTATGTCAAGGGGGCACTAAAATTCGCATGAAACCTAAGGGTTGGGTACTAAAAATCTGCATGGAACTCCTGGTACCTGGCTCAAGAAGACTTTGCTGAAGAAAAGACAGAACTGAAGCTGCCTTTCACGGGCTTACTCCTCAGGGAGAAGGTGAGCCATGCCCAGGGGCGTAGCCAGGGGGGGGGGGGGATATAAGGGTCATTCCACACCAAATCAACCAAATTTCCGAAAATCCCCAGCATGACCGTCTCTGATTCCATTCAAACTTTCTACGTTTCAAGAACATTATCAGGAAAGAGCAAATCCAAAATTGCAGGACGATTGCTAAAATATTTTAGGAGTTATGATCAAATGAACTGTGAAAATATGAAAAAAATGTCAAAAATCGTCCATTTTTTAAAGGGCTATCAAACTTTCAATATTGCCCTAAACTTTTTGATATTTTTTTGCAATGCATATGATACCCAAATGTTATAAACAGAAGCAGAGAAATGGCTTCCCACAAAATTGTTTGTCCCGCAGAAATTTTCAAAGTTGACTGATTTATTTTATTATTTTTTTTTGGTAACCTTAAATACATCCCAAAGCTGTCATACTTTTTATGGTATTACTTTGCTACATAGAGCATACGTACAATAAGTATTAATGTTCCAAAACCAGCAGTTATTGAAACACGGTCTGCTCAATTTATGAATTTCACATTTAAGGGTCATTCCACAATAACTGTGTCTTTTGTGTCACTCAAGCTGTTTACGGCAAAATCATAATATTAGGATATTGTTACTAAGCATATGCCTTTCCCCTCTTTTAAAGAAGTTATTTTTATTGTCAAATGGAAATTATCAGCTACTGCTTATATTGTGCACCCTTCACAATATCCCAAATATAGCCAAAAAGTGATGTCACAGAAAATTCTTCTGTCAATTATCATATGTTTTTAACCATGTCAAATCAATGTAAATATTTGTGGTGGGTCTAAATCTCAGGACAACTACTCCACATACTTTTATCCCAAGACCGACTGAATTTTTCCTCTTCTGTGTATACTGTGGAAAACAAATTGACCTCGTCACCAGAAAACATGTCACTGGTGTTACTCATTAAATAAAGCATGGCTGTAAGAGGAATGCTCCCTTCCATCTTTGGTCTAATGCACCAGGGGGCTTCTCCTGATGGACAAGCATCCATGATAACTGCAATTTTTGGCATTTATATGTTTTTAGCAAGTAGGGTGGCTTTACGGTGAGTTGAAATTAAGAGTATTCTTTTTCGGTGTCACTGGTGTTACCCTCAAAAATGGTCTATAATTGTAGAATTTTCAAAAACTGCCTCAGTCATAGGATATGTCCTGTTTATAGGGATCAATCTTTGGCAACACCTGTTCAAATCATTGCATCACTGTGGGAGCAATTGGTATTTCAGATCAAATTGTCACTGGTGTTACTCAAAAATGGTTAACACAGGTGTCCAATGGCAACACCAGTAATGAATGGTGACAGAAAATCCAATGAAATTCTTATTTCAATATGAAATATTTCAACAATTATTAATTTGGTCACTGGTTTTACTTTCAGTCAATTGTGCTTTTTAACTTTTACTGTAACACCAGTGACAGTTTTGTCTCAGTTATTGTGGAATGACCCCAAAACAACACATTTTCAAGCAAAAAAGTGGCCATGTGGCGTAGGTGATACAGAAAAGGCAACTATATGGCATAAAAGAACTTGGAATGACCTTTAAAATGATATATAGAAATATGTGTGTATTTGAGTCCTTCATTCTGAAGATGAGCACCCAAGTTTAGTGTTTTTTCAACTTTGATAATTTTTTATTTATTTGCAAATGGAGAAAAAATAGTGTAAATGGATTGCAGTAATCATGCAATAAGACACATATCATTTCCTGCCATGTACTAAAATTAATAGTAAGAATTTGCTGTGTAAAATAACACTATCTGAACTTTTTAACTAGTTATCCGCTGGGATGAAGCGAAAATTTTTCGCAACTTTTTCTCAGTACTTCAATCATCACACAATGATAAAAATGTAATTATAATAGGTGCCCCATATGAAACTGTTTTTAATTTGCTGAAATTGTATTTTTGGCCGGCAGCTCATGATCAGTTACTGATTTCAACAGTTACTATACGGTCAACAGGCACCCAACATTGATGTCTGGACCTTTTGACATCAAAAAAACATCCACACAATGCCATGAGATGTCTATCAAATTAGCAAGATACAAATCACCATTTTAACAACAAAATGCCATGTTTTTGTTTTCCTATCAAGATGTTTTGGTGCGCAACTGTGCATGGTAGGCATTGGTAGCACTTGGAGCGAACTTTTTTTTAGCCACCTGTAAAATTCTGGGATCCATTCGAAATATGATAAAAAAAATTAGTAAATAAATGTGACATACTTTCCCTATAGTAAAGTCTTATGTGGTATTTCTTGCTGCTAAATATATAATTGCAGTAGCCAATGGATAAAGTCTCATTTACATGAGATGAATATGGTTGTCACTCGCCTTTCATCAATATAATTATGATCTCTGCTAAACGATGAATTTATCTTTTATAATATAGGCCCAATGAAACCTTATCAGAACATTGATTTGTTGACAATTTACTTCATTTATTTCCAAAAATTGTCATCCATAACAAGTAGAACTCATTGAGAATGATTAATATAACAAGTACAATATGTAATATGTGATAAGCAGTATATTTTTTAAAAATTTGGTCAAATTGAAAACTAGTCAACTTGAGTGTGGATTTTCAGTATGAAGAACTCAAATACACACACATTTCTATACATCATTTTAAAGCTCTTCCCAAGTTCTTTCATGCTTGGTATTTGTTTTTTCCATATCACCTACGCCACATGGCCATTTAGTGGCTTGAAAATGGGTTATTTTGTGAAATTCTAAATTTCAGAGTACAATATATTAATAACCAGTGGCTTTTGGACAATGATACTTATTTTACTCATGCACTATATAGCAAAGAACTACTATGTGAAATATGAAGATTTTGGGATGTGTTTAAGGTAGGCAAAAAAAATCAGGAATATTGGATTTTAGTGTGATAAATCAGTCAACTTTGAAAATTTCTGTTTGACAGGCATTCTTGTAGAAAACCACTTTACTGCTTCTATTTATTAGTTTAGGGTGTCCCTGGCATTGTATAAAAAAATCAAACAATTCGGGTCCAAATTTGAAGTGTAATGACAATTTTACAAATGGACGTTTTTCAGTATTTTTTCCGATTTTTCAAACTTATTTTTATCATAACTCTGAAAATAATTGAGCTATCGCCCTGTAATTTTGGATTGGATCCTTCCTAATAATTGTTTTTGAAACGCAGAAAGTTTGAAAGAAATCGGAGGTTGTCATGCTGGGACCATTGGTTGATTTTGCATGTCCTCACAAGTGCCAAAAGTATGTGAACTTTATACAAAAATACAATTCTTAAATTATATTTTTTCATCACAAAAGTTTGTTCCAGGGCTTTTCCTCGACACCAGACCCACATTTACGGGGGAATGAGCATGGATTTTACAAAAATTTGAAATATTTCTTTGACTCGTTCTTTTTAGATCTAACCTATTTTTAACATAAATTCCATCTGTTGCAATTTTAGTTTAATCAAGTGCATTTTGTCAGATGAGTCCTGTATAACAGCTCTAATGGGTCAAGAATATAAATTGGAGGAACGGCTTTGATGAAAATATATGGAAAATCAAGACTTGCGGCCCTGAAAGTTGTTCTTCAGAAACTCCACTTTTATTTTTAAAAATTGTCTTTTAAATTTATGGTGTTTTCTTGTGAGAGACACTTTTTGTATCCTTCACTTTACCAAAAGACCAACCATAACAAATAGCATGTTTGCCAAAGGGAGAATGATGGTAATTTTAAAACCAGAAGTCTATGATAAAGTTTTAAAATCAACAGCTTTAGATTCCGGACAGTCACTCCCTTGCATATTGTACATGTATTTAGAATAGGGGCTGACGTATAACGGACATAAATTTATATGAATAACTCAAAAGAAAAAAAGACAATTTCAGGAGAGGAATCAGAATGAAATGCAAAAAGTTATGGGTAAAAATCAATTAGATTGCTGGAAATATTGGAATAAATTAAAAGCTCTTGGAAAAAACCAAATTGATAGCCCTGATTTAGATACTTTTCACGACTACTTTAAACAACAATCTTTTCCACCTGAACGTGATTACTTTGATATTGAAAGCATGACTCATACAGTCAATGAAATTCAAAATTCCCAGTATAACTGCTCTAATGAAGTTGCTTGTCATATATGTGATGATGTAATAACGGAGGACGAAGTAGCGCTGCACTTCAGGAAACTAAAAATAGGGGTGGGCCAATCTGGGTAAAAATCATAAGACTTGTGATTTCCTAGGCCAAATATCCTCCTGATTAAGAATTAGGCAGGTAAAGTTGTCTCAGAAAGGTATTTATGTTGGTAATTTGCATTTGTTTGCCCCTATCTTTATTTAGGCAAAAAAGCGACATTTTTCATACATTTTGGGTGCGTTTTCAGCCAGTAGACAGACAGGTTGGCATATTTTTATCACTAAAATGATATTAGATGTCATAAAATGTGTTTTGTGAACTTTCTATCACATTTCATGGTCAAATTTCCCCAAAAAATGATAATAAATGGGAGTTTTATGCATTTGAGGGGTCTCAAGACTCAAGAATGGCTGTAAATATATTGATTTTATAGATGTTGGTAGTTTAGATATGTTTAGTTGCAAGTAGTGCTTGTTTTAGTTTGCAGGATAATGTCCAAAAATTTTAAAACAACTAATAGGGTTGTCATAAATAGTGTCCTGAACTCTGTTTACAATTTAAGTATACATTTGCCTAAAGTGCATGCGTTACCCACTATGACAAGTTATCCTGAGCCGAATGATCACACTGTTGTGTGACCAACCAAGTCTATGGAGGAAGACGAGGTTGTTGTTGAAAAATAAGCTGTTCTTAAAATTGTAAAGAACTGGACTTAGCACTAAAATGTGTCCTAAACTGTACATTATGCCCACAAAGTTTGTTGCCAAGAGAATAAGGGACATCGATGGAAAGTAATCTTATTTTAGAAGCAACAGGAAATAGAAGACATAGGAATGGTCAATGAAATTTACTGAATTGAATGAGCACATGACCAGGAGAGCCTATGACAACAGGAGAAAGAGGGATAAGCAGTTGGAGACTGAATATGATATTGTCACGAAGACAGAAGGTGCAGCTTTCTTTTACATACATTTTTTCTTCTTCACAGACTAGTCAAAGCAGCAAAAAAGGAAACAAAACAGGGAAAAAAAGAGATGTGTTCTACGCTCAGAGGGAAAGCTAAAGACAGGAGCAAATAGTTTGAAAAAGAGGCACAATACAAGATCAATGCACACAGAGAAACATACAATAATGCAGCATCTCAGGCTAATTTCCCAAAGGCCCAATCAAAATTGCCAAAACTAAAACACTGCACATCTGATTCTTGGGGCATGACCATGCAATTAAAAGTGTTTTCTGATTTGGAAAAAAGAATTGGCATTTGAGATCTCATCCAAAACTTCACTGCATTCTGGGTTTGTGTCCAACTCAAGTATCCATGCCATAGTCTCACTGTCATTTCCAAGTTGCTTTCTCCAAGTCATGCTTGGCATTAACCTCACTCACTGTATGATGTTGATATATCTAGGATGGATTCCAATGATATCCAGTATGAAGCCAGTGCTCACTTGAAATGAGAGACCCATTTAGCTTTTTTTTAATTCTGTCATACCTTGCTTGGTTGCTCTCTGCTTGTGCTGGTGTCCCCTGATCAGCTGGATAGTTCAACCTTAATTTTTGTAGATTGAGTTGCCGTTCATTGTTGGTGATCTTCATAATTATGATGATGAGAAGCATGGGAGTCCAGCACAAACTCTATTCATCTTTGGAGTTGCCTTGGGATTGATCGGAATTAGTTTCGAGGAGAATCCTGGATGTAACTGGGCAGGTGTACAAGGTAGACATTCCGCAAGATCAGCACAAGCAGTTAAGGAAGTCCTGTCAGTGCAGATGAGGTCATTGATACTTTTAGTTACTGCTGTCAGAAATTGATCTATTTCAAAGTTTGAAATGTGTGGCAATGTGGGTAATATTTCTTCAGACCTGATTCCAAAATTTTCAGAGTAGGAGCTTAGAGATGGAATCAAAGTTGTGTTTCCAAACCAGGGAGCAAGGTGAAGACACATTTAGATTCTCTGCTGAATGATGTGTTTAAGTGGCTGTGATATAACTGTCTTAATTGGCATATACATGATGCTAGAATTTACTTGTGACCATGTCTTACAATAATGTCTTTTCACAATCTTGTATTGCAGCTTCTCATTGCATCTAAATTTAATGATACTTTCTGATTGGCCTAATTCTAGTTATTGTGAGAATGGGATTTGTGTCTCAACATTCCTCAAAATTGGCAACATGTTCTATTGGTGTTATAAGTAAAACTGTAGTCGTGAATAATGTGACGTTAAACAAAAAAGACCAACCTGTTCAGAGTTTCTGGGTGGGGTTGTTTAATGTCAAATTACTTTTAAAGAACAGTTTTTCTTATGTCAAGACATGTATATTGTGATTGAATTACAGAGAAGTAGCATCATCTCTGATTGGCAACATGTTCTATTGGTGTTAAATGTAAAACTGTAGTATTAGTGTTTGAATGATGTTACTTGTCTGTTTATTGGTGAAATTGCTCGATTTTCGCTGCTTATTTCTTAATAAATTGAGTTATTTTTCTTCAATTTGCAATTGATTTTACTATTTGATGTATAGAAATAGTTAAAATAATATTACTAACACCTAAAATCATGAATAGAAACCTAATATTAGTGTAAATTTGGAATTATGAGCTGTTTATTATAAAAAAACATGTCCAAAAATAGGCGATTTTTCAACTTTTCGGACCTATCTCAGAAAAATCAAAATTACCAACATAAATATGCCATTTAGATGAAAAAACCAACCAAATTTGAGATCTCCAGATCATTTGGCCTATGAAACCACAAGTCTTCAGTGAGAATTTTGAAAATGTTGTAGATTGGCCCACCCCTACTAAAAAATAATAAAGCTTCTGGTATTGATGGGATACCTGCAGAATTCTATAAATATGCCAGTGAGAAACTTGTGGCACCATTCTGTGCTGTGTTCAATCTCATTTTTAATAAAGGGGAATATCCTTCTCAGTGGTCCGAAGGTCTTATTAATGCCCTCCACAAAAAGGGAAGCCGTGCAGATCCAGATAACTATAGAAAAATAACTATAAATGTCGTTATGGGTAAAATCTTCGATTCAATCCTGAATAGTCGGTTGTATTTCAAAAATGAGGCTCTGAACCTTGATGACCCCTGTCAGTTCGGCTTCACACCGGGAGCCAGTACCACGGACTGTGTTTTCATTTTGGATACAGTCTTAAGCTATCAACAAGCAAAGAAAAAGCCTGTGTACATGTGTTTTATAGATTTTACCAAAGCATTTGACTACATAAACAGGAATGCTCTATATTTCAAACTGAGGCAGCAGAACATTGGAGAGAAAATGCTCAAAATTATTATAAGTATGTTTGACAAGGCAAAAGCTAGGGTTCACCAGAGTGGAAATACTAGTAATGCAATTGACAGTCAATGTGGGGTCTTGCAAGGGGGGATTCTTAGTCCAAAGTTATTTAATGAATTTATGTCTGACCTTCCCCAATATCTTGACAAATCAGATGGGATAAAATTGAACAACTTCACTTTAACACACATATTGTATGCTGACGATATTGTACTTATCGCTGATTCTCCTAAGTGTCTACAGAATAGCATAAATTCAGTGCACAATTTCTGTAAAAAATGGCATCTTATAGTAAATGTCGGTAAAACCAAAGTGATGAAATTGGTACCAAAACAGCTGACTCCTTCTTTTGCAATGGCGAGAAACTAGAAAAAGTGGACAGTTTCAAATATCTGGGTCATATGCTAACTAACAAACGTAAAGTGCACAGCAAGATGACAGAATACCTGTCAGGGCAAGCCCAAAAGGCACTTTTTGCCCTACAGAGTGATTCAAAGCAAGTCCTAGGACACATGGACCCAATTGTATCTTTGCGAATGTTTGATACTTATGTTCTACCAATCCTTGAGTATAACAGTGAAATATGGAGTAGTGAAAAACCTGTATCTGAATTAGAAGTTCTGCAACTTGGCTATCTAAAACGTATGTTAGGTGTAAGAAAACAAACACCATCTCTGGCTGTTTATGGTGAAACTGGTAGATTTCCATTGCATGTTAGACAAAAAGTTAGAATGGTCAATTATTGGATGAGATTAGAAAATGCACCAGATGGTAGTCTGTTAAGGAGATGTCTACAAATTCAGAAAGATACTCATACGAACAGAGCTAATGAAACTAATTGGTTCAGTAAAATAGTAAACATTTTAAGCTCTTGTAACATTGAATATGAAACAAGTAACAATACTAACTTAGACATTGACAGCATATGTAGAACTGTAAAATCAAAACTTTATGAAATAGAACAGGAACAATTATTCATATCTATAAATGATAGTACACAGCAACCAAAACTTAGAACATATAAGCTCTTTAAAACTGACTGTAGATTAGAGCCATATCTCAGGCTGCGACAAAACCGCAAAGTGTTAACTAAGATTGCAAGATTCAGGACAAGTTCTCACAGTCTACAAATTGAAATAGGCAGACATCAAAAGCCAGTGATTCCTGCAGCAAATAGAATATGTGAAAAGTGTTCATTAAATATGGTGGAGGATGAAATCCATTGCCTTGTTGTATGCCCTGCTAATGAATCGTTCCGTGAAAACCTGTTTTCAACAGCTGCTAAATTTATCAACAATTTTCTGTCTTTAAATGACAGTGACAAGTTTACATCAATAATGAAAAGTAAGGAACCTGACCTACTAAATACTCGGATGTTTAAATTTAAAGCATATCTCCTACATCCACACGGTCACTTATAATACACAATCATGATAATTATGATAATTAGCATATAATGTACACTTTAAGAAATAAGCTATTTCTAACATAAAATGAACTATTCAGTATAGCAATATGATCAATATTAAAGCAACAATGTATGTAATTTGATGCATGTTTGTAAATAATGATCAAATATGAAATATCAAGCATTATTAATTAATCTATAAATTTGTTAACTTGTATGTCTTTTGCTTATTAATTAATCTATAAATTTGTTAACTTGTATGTCTTTTGCTTATGTCTTATATATATAATTAATCATAATTTTCTTAATAAGCTGAAATGGCTATTTGTAAGTGATCAGTATAAATGGTGTGTGTATTTTATTGACTGTTATCTATATTAATTGGTGTTTAATATCAACTTTATTTTATAACTATTTGGGTGGCTGGAACCTAATTTGTATTTGTTTTAATCTTTTGCTGAGTGCTCTTTTTAACCCGAAAGTATTATTACTCGTATACGTTTGTAACAATATACTCACTTGATTTTAGCTATTTATAACATGTGTATAATCAATTTTATGTATATAGTTAATCTTGTATATAATTTATACTATTTTTATATATTTTACTTAACTTTTTCCCATTACAAATGACATATGTATCAATTGTGATATTTATAGATGTCAATAAAAGAATATATGTTATTCGTACCCTATAGGAATCTCCAGTGCTGTCTCTAATTATGCTAACAACCCAAGGATGAGAGTTTATATTCACACACTCCCTTGCAACTTGATAAATATTCCAATCCAATCCAAAGCACAAAACAAAATTTAAAATAAAAAAGACATTTTTGGACACTTTTGCTGTATCCTGATCATGGTGCTGAGTAAGGGGGATTCTCAAATAGTTTGTATAATGATAACTTACAGAAAAGTTTAAAAAAATCAGCATTTTTAGCTTTTTATACCAGACCTTCCATGAAAGAATAATAGCCTTATAACAGCTCAGAATCAATATCCAGCAACATAAAATCCGTTGGCTTTTGGGGGCCTAAAGCGACCCCCAAACCCCCTGCCAAATAGGCTTCGGCCCACGAGTGGAGTCACCTTTTGTTTGTGATGAGCTTGTGATGAGTAGATATAAAGAGTATGAAACTAGCATTTCACCTACTTTCATGGGCTGGTTTATCCTAAAATTGACACATTTTAAAGAGTTGACAAAGTCATACCTGATGTTTTTCTTGCTCCATGCAACTGCCTTGTTGAATGGGGCAGGCCAAAGGTTCTTGTCACCTCTGTATTTTAATGAAAACCGCCTCTTACCAAAGCTAACACAGCTATATAGGGTCTTTGGCCTCAGCCAACAATGGCTGCCAGTGATAATCAAAACAACAGCCAAGGACAAAATTTAATTCTGAGATTTAGCAACAAGGGGTCAATCACTTCTAGACATGACAGCACCTGGTGAGAAACATAATTACAATCCTCAGCTGCATTGCAATGGATCAATTGCATTACTGTGACTACATTTATGTGATAAAGAGAATTGCTATTACAAGGTCTTGCAAATTTGAATTATTACAAACAATAAAGAAAAACATGACAAGAGGAAAAGCTCCATTTAGAAATTTTAAAAAATCTCCTCTTCCAAACTTTTAGAGACCATGACATTTTTCTAAGACTCAGTTGACAGTAAGTAAAGACTGTAAAGTGGTCCAGGAGAAACTTAAAAGCTTCCCATTCATTTACAAATGTCATGTGCATTAAAGTACTAGAAGTGTCAGGGGAAAACAGATATGGGCCTAGCTATCACTCTGAAAATGTACTGTGAGGTGCTGCCTCTGGTGGAAATATGTGTGGTGTGTAACTCCATTTGTATGTTAAGCATATTGACTGCATGCCTTCCTACAATATACTGACCACCCAAAATTCTATTTTACTACAATTCCAACACTCCAACCCTGGTAGGTTGCCATGTTGGTGAAATTTCTGTGACAGAAGAATGAATTATGTATTCTGAGTGAATGTTTATGATTTTACAAAATACACCAGATATACAATAATACATGCCTGCACCACTTCAGCAAAGCCTTCAGTGAATAAAGCAGACACGCCCACAAAGCTGGCCAATGAACAGGCTTTCACACATGTTATGCAAATGAGGCCGATTTCGCTGATTTAGATACTTCCCGAAGCCTTAGACATATGATGTTTAGATAGATCTCTCTGAGAGCTTTAAAATGATAGCCGTTGCATTTCCGTAGCCCGAAAACTCGCTTTGGAAATTGCCGGTAAATATTTGAAGTGGAGAGCGATACTGCACGCTGATTGGATATGACGCTCGTGACGTAAATTTATGAAAATATTGACTTTCAGAGAGATTCGTCTAGGGTAGATTCTCTGGGTGGCCTGCACATTATCAAGGGTTAATTATCTGATCATGCAGATTGGAAACTCGAAAAAAGTCAAAAGTATCTATTTTTTGCTAACTCAGGAGCAAAAATGATTAAAAAAAAAGGCCCATCGTCTCACAACCATGCAACTAATGAAATAAAAATTAAGAGGAGACTTTCAGTGTGCTGACATAAAAGTAATGTCATAAATATTATCATTGACCAAAAGAAGCACTCATGAACCCGTTTTTTAGAAACATCTTCAAGCAACTACACAGGTCTTCAGGCTACCAGACTACACCTGTACACTTATAGAGGGAATCCCAATGGGGTTTTAGAATTTTCTTGCGGCATGGTAGAGATAGGCTTTTTGATGATTCAGCGCTAGTTTAGTAGTTTAGTCATAGGCCGTCTGAGAGTGGTGGCGCTGCAGTCGAGGCTTGGGCTGCAGTCCCAAAACCTCCAGAATACCTTTGTTGACAATGTCAACACAACTGTGTACATAAGTGTATGCAACTGCCTTCAGTAAACAAAGGCTTATTTGTACAAGCTCTCGTAGTCGTGACATATTGTAGCTTCAAGAACGAATACCCAGACGGGGTAAATTACTCAATATGAAATTATGTAAGAAATTCTAAAAAGCCCCAATGGAAGTAAAGAAAAGATTTTGCAATTTTACCTGCCCTTAACCAATAGGGCTCACTGTTATGAGAAAGACACTAGACCTTTTACTATGGTATAAAGATAAGCAAAATAAGTAAGGGAAAATAATTAGCAAAAAAATCAACATTTATTTTGTATTCTTCAAGAATATACATTTCTTTATCTACAAACCACAATCTTGAATCCAACTAATTCAACATGTAAATGGGTATATATATATATTAGCCCATACAACTGTATAAATGCTATAAACTATAATTATATTAATATCATCCCATAAGATGAGATGCATACAACCTTACAATCGTGTAAACAAACCATAATAACATATCTACAAATATGTTTTCTCTTTATACACATCAAAAGAAATACTTATCAAATACTTATGAAATACTGAATAGGTTACTGTTAGCAAAATATTTAAAAAAAATTTGTAATCTTCAAGAATATAAATTTCTTTATTACGCATAAGCCCCCCCCCACAATCTTGTGGGACCCGACTATTTCTCCCTTGTAAAAGAATATATATTTGCCATAAGAGGCACACATGACTTTATATTTGCCATAAGAGGCACACATGACTTTATATTTCTAGAAAACAAACTATAATAACATATGTACAAAGGTGTTTTGAGTTAAACAATTAAAAAAAAAAAAAAAGATCTTTCTTTGGAATGCTCAAGTATATAAAAATATATAATTATTTATATTTGTTTATCTCTGATTCTTAATCTTCTTGCTATTATATTGGTCTCATCTATGTCTTTTTCTAATTTCCTTTTTTTTCGGACAATTTTCTTATCTCGATCTGTACATAATATGTAGAGGAAATAACATGGTCCTAACATAAAAAATACATTTATCTGAAAATAAGCACACCAAAAAAAAATATATAGAAAAATGTTAATAGTTACAAATAATAATATCTTTTATATAACATAATATGTATATTAATTTACACATCCTTTCTCATGGCAGGACTCATCTCATAATGTATAATTTCACTTTCTGTGTTATTTGATGTATTTAAATTGTTTTTGCAGCATGGGCATTTCTTACAGAATTTACAGCATTTCTTACATAATTTACACAAGCAGCAAATTACAATAATCATTATCAGAATCGAGACAATTGGGCTTCCAATCAAAATGCTGTATTTCAAAGGTGCACTCACAGCGAGGGAGAAGAAGCCAGAGGAATTGAAGACTGAATTCATTTCAGGCTGAAAAATACAGAACAACAAGAAAATAACCCACTGTCAGCTTAAACAGACATTTGTATTACAGTTCACATTTTTCTCGTCAACATATGTTTTCAATAAAGAAATGTACAGGATAAACAAATTACCTCAACCGTGACAAAGTCATCATTGATGTGATGTTTTTCTTCCTTCTCAGCATTGGGGTGGGATTCCTCCTTCTCAGCATTGGTGTGGCCTTCTACCTTCTCAAAGGTCCTTGGCTCTTTTTCCCCTAAAAAAGTCGAGGCGTCCTTTTTCTCCAAGGTGGTGGTGGGCTCTTCTTTCTGCAAGGTGGAGGCCTTGTCTTCCCCAAAGGTGGTGGGCTCATGTTCGTCAAAGGTGGAGGCCTCTTCTTTCTCCTTGGTCCAGGGTTCTTCTTTGGAGCTCGATTCCACTTTCTCTTGCCTTACTGGAACGTCTGTTGGGGCCAGGCCTTGAACTTGCACTTTCAGTGTGGTTTCCATAACCCTGATGACTACCTCTTCATTCTATAAATAAATGGAGATTTTATTCATATATTATAATCTCAATACATTAATTATATTGCGAGATGACTTCCTCACCAAGCCCCCCCTCCCCACTCGGGGAAACAATTTGAGCATGCAATAATAGATTGTCTAATTTTGTATCTGTTGTGATTAGCACAAGATTGACAGAAAATGATATTTAGCTGCATACCAACAAGAGCGCGATACCAATCATTACATAGTTTTAAGTGTCAGTATATACAGGGACACGCCTACAAGATGACAGATTTAGCCTGCTTCATCTCGGATAGAAAGGGGGGGGGGCACACAGCCTCATTCCCATCAACAGATTTCTATGATCTCAATAGACATTTTCATATGTTAAAAAAAAAAATCACTGAATTAACTTACCTTTTCACATGTGAACTTCACGCCGTATTCACGTGCAGTGGCACGGACTTCATCCATCAACTTACATCCATTTTTCCCAGTCAGCAATATCGCATTCTTATATCCAACCACATGATCCATAGAATCAATAAATTTCGAGCTCTCCACATTGTCAATGGTAATGTCCACGCTGATTGTCAATCCGATCCTACTTCTGACATCGGGGGGGGAAAAAGGGCCACCCTTGCCCTTTCTCGATTAAACAAGTTGCCCGGGCACTTCGCCCGATGTTGACACAGTCACAATTGCCTAGTTTGCCACATGTTAATCCTGCAGTAATGCCTAACATTGACATGAAAATCAACAATGCGCAAAGAGAAGACTCCATTGTCATTTTCTTGAGCTAATTACTTAAGTAGGTCAATGGGCAAGAGACCAATTTTCGCGCCAATTCCAACAGATACACCAAAGCATTGTTAAAGATATTAAGGCGGGGGGGGGGGATGGTACTGTTGGCCCCAATCAGGAATCCTTATGTTTTCTATATATTGTTTTTGGCTGCTGACCGATCAATTGAGATTTAGATTATACCTTATTGTTATAGATAGATATAGTGAGTGGAGCCCTCTAAGCACAGTTCTGTGCCCTTCACGAAGGTCGATTGATTATATTAGAGATAGGAACTTTTTACTTGCCCCCACCACAGGTACTGATACAAAAGGGATGGCTACAATTTATTATTAAATTATACCTTGACCATTTAGTCTATTAAATATACTTTTAAATGGATGATATACAGTATTAAAAAAAAAAAGAGAGCATTATTCAAATGTTTTCGCAATAATTTTGAAATGTTGAAATTTTCCTTACTCATCCATTTGAATGCTTTTGTTTGAAAATAAAAATTAGCTCCAAACAGCAGGTTTTAAGAACTTCTACGTCAGAGCTGCAGTTTTCTGCAGTTCCGCAACATTGGCTTCCATTCCAATTGGTGTAGAATTATTTGACTAACTTTTTTAAGCAGACAGAGCGCGCAATTCAATTCGATTTAGATAGAGCTACACTTCCCAGAAAATCCATTCCATCATTGATGCTGACAAGGAGAAGAAGTTAAGAGAGAAGAAAGAACAAGAAGCACCACATACAAAAGTCAATCTTTAAGGTAATGTCAAATTTTTTCTCATACAATGTTGTAATTTTGTGCCAACATACACACATAAGAATTGAATCTGCATCTTGTAGCATTCTCTTTACAATTAAATAGAATTCCTGTGAGGCAGACTATATTTGAAATCATATCTATTGATCTAAAAAAAAAACTGAGTTTAAATGATTTCATTCTTATGAAGAAAGGTATGCTAGTACAATATTACATTGATTGAAAAAGTTGAAATGACTGGTTCAGAAAAAGAAATTTAGGAGAAATTTAGGAGAAATGAGCTTTTCTTTTCAATTGTGGACCATAATTACTCTCAATAGATCCATGTCAGAAAGTAAATTTAGAAGAAATGGAGGAGGGGAGATAATTTCTGATAGTTATAACCAAATCCTTGCTTAGTGCCACATTTTTAGGACCAGTCGCACCACTTTTCATTTTGGCGCCCAAAAGTAAATTTCTTTTTCTGAACCTTCTCAAAGAGTGGATCTTATATCAATACTTTGGCTAAGTGGGGAGAGTTGGGGAGCACTGTAACTGTTTCATGATTAGCTTTTAACTATGCAATGGCTATTAAGCACCTTCTAATACCTAAATGTCCTATTAGATTTTTGATCTTTTGGGGGGGGGGGACATTTTTACTCTTAAAAGTTTTCGCGCTCTTTTTTGTTGCGAGCCACCAGTAAGGGCTCCTCAGTAAGGGCTCCTCAGTAAGGCCCCCCCCCCAACCCCCTCTCACAGCAGCATCAGCAGGCGGCAGCAGCAGCAGGCAGCAGTAGCAGGATATATACTTTTTTGATCTTATACATCATGTTGTCAATTATATATATATTTTTTTTTGGCTGGAAGGGAAAGCTTTGAGTTGTGACTTAAATGATAGAAAATTGTCAAATGTTTTGGTACATTTTATAAAATAGGACAAAATTCTATAAATTTACATGTCATTCTATTCTTAAATTTTCGACTCCTGACATGTTGTGCAATGGGGACACAAAAATGTAATCCATTTATAAACTTTTTTTTTGCCTCTTGATGGCTTACTTGAAGGGTGGGGTGGGGGGCAATGAACAGTTATTACAAGTGAAATCAGTATGGTTGAAAAAACATTGAAATCATCCACTTGTGTTCTTTACCAGTGATCTGTATTTATTTTACACCGCAAGATTCTTTGCTTGTGTTAGTAGGGGCACAAGTAAGTGGGCCACAACTAAGTGGTGGGGCCCTACACTTTAGTTTTGCTTGAGTGCGCCAATGTAAATATGTGAGTCAGAAGAAATATCTTATTCATTCTCATGTTGGCTTTTGTCCATGCAACTTTCTTATTCTTGGATCCAGCTGGATTTGTTTTTTTTAACTTATATAGTTATGGCTGATGTGGAACGCTTCGATTCAGTCAATGGATTTTTAAATATGTTGATATCAGTGCAATTGACTATGAAGCAACGCAGGTCTATTCTGGGTAAACTTTCAAGATTACAGAGGTTGGCTATTGTGGAAATTCTAACAAACATAGTCTATTGTAATCTCGAACCTTCATGCCATAGTGAAACTGAAAAATTACTCAAGCATGAGGCAAAATTGAAAAAAATAGTTCTGGCAGGCAAGCGTGTTGATAACGACATTTTAAAACGCAATCACACTGCAGTGGTCTGCGCATTGAAAGTGGGTCTCAATGCACTGAGTCAACAACAGTCGACACGCCCTAGTACACCAGACAGTTGTCTGTCAAAAGAAGAAAATTGTGAAATCATGGATGTTACATCAGACGATGACAGTCTTATGCAAGAGGCCGAAGAAACATCTGGAAAATAGCCAAAAAACTTCACGGAATATTTTTAATATTGAGACTGTATATTTGCTTTGCTTTTTTGAATGATGTCACTACATAGACCTACATTGAAATTTGGACGAAAGGTTTATGTTATCCCTTATGAGAAGATGGATTCCATTAAGGCTCAGAACCAGCAAAGTAAGGATGACACTGCTGATGAAGGCTCTAGAGGTAGCCTTAAAGATGATGATGATAATGAGCATACTTTATTTAATGCTCTACATGAACTATTCCCTGACAGACAGGAGTTCAAGAATTCTGTTGCACTGAGTTACATTTTGCGCCTTAACCCCAGCAATGCCAAAGACAGTCAGCTGCTCCTCTACCTACAAAAAGAAGGGTTACCCTCGCCCCTGGACAAGAAGCTCCTCTACCAGAAGTTGGACATTTCAGATGTACCCCCAGCTCTCATAGGCAATCAAGCTTTGAGAGAGGCTCTTGAAGATTTGAGAACTTTTAAAGACAATCAGTTGAGCGACGATCAGGAATCAAGTGAGGATTCCGATACAGAAGGAGATGAAGATTTTGGACAAATCCTCGGACGAGCTTGGGAGACTTATTTAGCCAAGTCAAAAGCTGCAAGACATAAGAGAAAAAAAGGTCACCTACAGATTAAGTCGGAGAAGAGACAGGCTGATGAGGATGGATTCAAGGCAACAGAGCAAGGATCAAAGAAGAAGCTCCAAAAGGAACCAAAACGAGCCGTCAAGAAATTGAAGACTGACAAGAAACAGGACAAGAAACAGGACAGGAAAAAGGACAAGAAACAGGACGATAACAGTTGGATACAACTATTTTAAGACAAGCTCATTACCATGGCTAGGAAGAGACATAAGAAGTTGAAAGATATTGATGGATATCTTTCTAGACAGTTTTACGACCCTAGAAAAGCAGCCAGTTTCAGCAGTCCTACCAAACTTTTTCAGCAATTGAAGCGAATTGGAAATCCGCACAAAATAACATTCTCTCAAATACAAAAATGGTCTAGGGGGCAGGACACTATAACCATGAATCCTGGGAGGATAATGCAGAAGAAGCCTCGACTCAAAGTTGTCACAGCTAAAATCGGATCCATGTACGATACCGATTTACTCGATTTAAGTCAAAAGCGCTTTAAAGATGCAAATGATCAAACTGCCTTCTTGCTTATCTGCATAGACGTGTTTAGTCGTTACGCTCGAGTGGCGCCTCTTAAGAGTAAGAGTGCTGCGGACGTCCTCAATGGATTCAAAGAAATCTTACCCCAAGGAAAATTAAATGAGCTTAGTATCAGGTCGGACTCCGGACGTGAGTACGACAATAAACTCGTCTCAGATTACATGAAAAGTAAATCAATCAACTTTTACTTTGCAACCTCAAGCGTAAAGTCGAATTTCGCTGAGAGGTTTATTTTAACATTAAAACGTCGGCTGTTTAAATTCTTTTATTTCAATTCAACCTATCGCTACATAGACAGATTGCAGGATATTGTGACCAGTTACAATAATACTTTTCATTCGTCTATTTCGATGACCCCTGCCGAAGTGACCCCCGAGAATGCCCAAGAAGTGTGGGACAGACAGTTCTTCCCACCCAAAGAGTACAGGAAGGGATTTCAAGCGGCCCACACCAGGGGCCCCCACCGTAGAAAGAGGTTGAAGGAGAAGAGCTTCCAATTCGAAGTGGGCAGTGCATGTCGCATATCATATTTGAAAAGTGTATTTTCAAGAGATTACGATCAAGTTTATTCTGGAGAGATCTTTTTCATTCGAGATAGGAAGGTAGTCCAAGGACAAGCTGTCTACTACCTTAAGGATTATTTAGGCAATGATGTCAAGGGATTATTTTACTCCTTCGAGTTGAGAGGAATCGATCACGATCCTAAAAAGTCCTTTAAGATTGAGAAAATTCTGAAAACTAGACTGAAGAATGGTGTAGAAGAGAGCTTGATTCGATGGCAATCTTGGGGAAAGCAATACGATTCTTGGGAGAGGACTAGTGACATCAAATCTCTTGTCAAGAAGAGGAATAATTCTAAGTGAATAATAGGCCTATAGAAAGACTGCTTTTTTTATAATTGTCTTTCCCCACACAGCATACGATGAATGATAAGTTGTTCTACCTCACCAGTGAAGATTCTATAAAATTGTATCCAGCAAACTCAGGCCGTGAATTCACCTGTCAACTCTCTCAGATGTTCCCAACTCCCACCCACATGCTGGGATTGGTTGAAATCTCATTCGAAGTCAGTAAGGACGTCAGAAAGCTAGCCAACCGTGACGCCATGCTACACATCATGGTTGATGTTTGTAGGGATTGCGAAGTGGGCTCTCACAAGCATCAAGTCCTGCGACAAGTGTCTCTGAGGGAATACTTACTCAAGAGCACTCCAATTTTACGTTTCCCCAACGTACTCTACTTGCCAATTAGACAGGATTACATGAACAGTATCACCGTATCTGTTCGATTGGCAGACAAGTGCTGTAGCTCTGCAAGACTTGCAAGCGATTTGAACATAAGTGGAGTTACAAGGTGTACTTTTCGAATGAAGGAAGCCTAATGAAAGAAGGACAAAATAAGCACCAGTGGACTTTGATTTTATGATGTACAAGTTTGTGAATACTCTCACAGACAGCAAGCCTTGGACCGAGTATTTTAAAAAGCAGACTACGAGGACAAGTCAATGGCATGCCAATCCTACGCATTCAGTGATTATTTTAAAAGAAGACATCAAAGGTGAGGGAGTCGATGACGCAAAAAAAGTTCAAGTAGTTTCTGAAGTCGCACAGACAACCAAGCAAGCTTCTGCTATCCTGACCAAACGACTGCAAGAGGAGAATATAGCACTACAGGCTCAGAAAAAAAACGGCCAAGGCAAAGCAGGGGCCGCAAAAGCTGCCAAGAGATTGACAAACAAAACCAAGACAATTTTCACCAAATATAAAGATAACAAGAAGCAGGCCTAGGAAATATGACGGACGATAAAGTCCTATCAACAAGTGCCCTGAGTTTTGACTCGGCCCTTGATGCCTGGTCTCAGCCATCTGTTAATCTCGGAATTAAAACTATAAGGTTTTTGAAATATAAACCTATTAATTCCTATTCTGCCGAGAGTTCTGTTCGTTTCCATGTGCCAAACAACGGATCGACATACCTTTATTTGCCCCAGACCTCTCTTGAGGTCAAATTTCGTATAGTATATGGGGACAACAAGCTTATTCGAGAAGACGAAGCTCCCGAAGGAAGGGAAAAAAGGGATGCAGGAGGAGGATCCTCGGCAGGTCGCGGGGCAGCAGGAGCAGGCCAGGACCGACCAGCCGCCAAACCAGGGGGCTCTTCACCTGGGGAGTCTGCCCCCAATGGATTTGTAGGGCCTGTGAATTTTACTCTTCACTCCCTTTTCGACACATGTGAGCTACAATTGGGAGGTCAGACAGTGACAAACATTTCGGGCTATGCATTCAAAGCAGTTGTAAACACTCTGCTTAACACAAGTGAAAGTGTCAAAAATACGTCTCTGTATTCTCAGATGTACGCCAAGGACACTGCTGGCTGTCATGACGATGTCAACCCCACTTTTGTTGGGACAAATAAGGGACTTACTGAACGTTACGAAAGATGCAAGAACAGTAAAGTCGTCACACTGAGTGGATTTATTGACGTGGATTTTTTCAATATGCAAAAGTATCTCGCCAACGGTATCAGCTTGACCCTAATTCTCACAAATACGTCTAATGCCTTCAGACTGCTGACAGCCGAAGAGCCCACGCCTGATTACAGAATTGAAATTTTGGATTACACTCTGATAATGGCACACGTGCACCCCAGCCCGAATGCTTTGCTAGCTACGCAAGAACTATTGAGCGAAAATTCACTGCTGCGCTATTTCTACATTAAGGAGACATTTCACAGATACAGCATAACTTCTGGCGTGACCAATTTCTTTTGTGAAAATTTGTTCTCAAACTCGATACCACAGAGAATGGTTATTTTTTTCATGGCTAGTGGGGCTCAGACTTCCTCATTCAAATCTAATCCATATCTTTTTGCCCATTATGGGTTGACACGTTTGGCTCTTACGATCAACGGAGAAACTGCCCCAGGAGGAATAATTTCCACAAATTTCGAACAGGATGATTTTTCAGAGGCGTATTCAACGATAATGCGCACGAACCCTCAGACTCTAGGCAGAGGTATGGAAGTCACAAATGGAATTACTGCTAAGGATTATGCTAATGGGAACTTTTTCGTCCACTTGAATTTACAGCCTCAAAGTTTCATGGGGAGTTTCTTCCCTCTGAAATCAGAGGGCTCGACTCGTTTGGAATTAAGATTCTCTTCACCCCTACCGGAAACTATAATCATGGGAGTCATCGCTTACACTGGCTCCTTCGTGGAAGTCGATTATGCACCCAATGTATTTCTGGCCAGGTGAACTGAGCGCTAGAGAGAGAGAGAGAGACAGATAGAAGAATGAGGCCCAAAAGTGTCGAGGCAAAGATTTGTATGGACAGTAGAATTTTAAGGCGTTTTGTAACAGTCATGCCATCGCACCTATTGTGTAGGCTGGAAAGGATTGACAGGCTATTGACAGCATCTCGATCCAGAGAAAGGAAAGTTTCTAATTTTAAATTCTTCATAGTACTGTGCAACATTTCAAATACTGATCAAGCCCGTCAAGGGCATTATATAGTTCTATTGAAGCATTCGAATCATTATGAACTTTTCGATCCCAATGCAAGTATATGTAATTTGGACAGTCACATTTTAAAATTCATCATTTCCAATAATTGCATAACAAATATTGTAAAATGTCAGAAGCATTTCAATACTAACTGTGGCTGGGCATGCTTATATTTTGTTGCACTCAGAACTTCTGGTTTGTCCAAGCATGACGCTCTGAATCTACTGCGTATTTCAAGTAAATTTATATATAAAATAAAATAAAAAGGAATTTTTTTTTATATATGTCATTACTTATTGTTATTTTTATATATTATATATATATATAGCTCAACATGTATGAATGTCAATTATATGTCAAAAAAAAAAATGTATGAAATGTCAATTAAAATGTATCAAGTAGCTGTTGAATGTCAAATAATGTATCAAGTAGCTGTTTACATGTATAACAACAAGAACAAAACAAAGGTACTATTAAAATTTTTCAATATAGAATTTCTGACTCTTTATTATTTTTTTCATTCATTACAAAAAAAATAAATTAAAATATCTCAGACATTTACCTCAGTCAGATTGAGATTATTTTTATTGACTCAAATAAAAATTTCACAGAGGCATATATAGTATGCAGTCTTCTCCAGGAAATATATCTGTAGCAAGCCTCTCGTCTTCCTGAATTGTAGGAAAATTGCTGACGACTAAGTAGCCCCTTTCTTGCCTAGATATTGCGTCTGAGTAACTTTCAATCATCCGTCCACTTTGATCTCCAAACATCTGTCTTGCCAATGTCAATACCTGCTGACGATCTCTAAAACTCTTCATTAGCACGTGATATTGTGTGTTCAAACTTATCGTCCTCATGTATTTTGATTGATGGAACAGATTTTGAAATAGCATCACCACAGTCAGACCCTGCAACAGGTAGAAATAGTTTTTTTTTTTTTTGGGGTGAATGAAAAGCAAAGAAACAGATGCTACATTTGTAGAAGAAACGAAGAAAAAATTGGAGGGAAAAAAAAAAATTTTTTTATAGACATACCTTATGATGAACTCCCATGCAGAACAAATTGGCCATTTCCTTTGAGGCACCAACTTCTTGGATTAAGTCATCAATTATAATTAAGCCTCCATCCATGCCAGAGAATTCCGAGTCTATAAATTCTTCCCCTGGAAGTCCTTTGTGGGTGAGCACCAAATTTGGATAGTCTGTCTCCAATTGTTTGACTGCTGACTGATATATGCCATAACAATAGATTATCTTTTTCGGTGGCTTTTGAAACATCTGAGCTGAATGTTTTATCAATCTCAAAGTGAAATAAGTCTTGCCTGAATGATGAAAAAAAAATAAATAAGAAAAGAATGCTGTTAGGCTTCATTTAAATGGCTTTTTTTTTTTTTTTTAATTCTTTCCTCGTCTGCTGTGATATCTTATAATTACCTGAACAAGTTGGACCAACAATGGCTATGGAGGACGGTGTACAGAAACGAAAAGCATTTTCCTTGAGCAACTCTGAATTGTTGCCTCTATGTAAAGTGTCATAATCATCGCCTTCCTGACCACCTTCATCCATCGTAGTCGTTCCTCCAAAAAAAAAGAAAGAAAAATACCACCTGTTCATTCACCACAAGACCTGCTGATGTATTGCTAATGGTGTATTGGTGGTTTTTAGACAGAAGTTTTGCCATGTTTTGGGGGGAGGGGGGGGGGAACCTTTCTTGTTGGATAGTAGAAGGAGGGGTTTGAAGGAAGGGGGAGGAGCCTACATAATGTATGACTCTTGTCCCCACCTGAACGTCCTATTTTTTGCCAAACTGTTATGAAAAAGTGTAGGTGGCGCTATTGCTGTGGGATGGGGCTACAAAGTAATCTGCAGCATGTCCCTCTCGTGTCAAGTGGAGAAAGTGCTATTTTTTGGCTCTGCTGTTGCAGTGTACATATTAAAATGTAGGGGGCGATGCTGTCTGTTCCTCTCCTCAAGTAATGGGCGCCCTCTCTCTCTATCTGTCTTTATATCTTTCTCTGTCTCTTCTTATGCCTATCACTTTTTTATTTTTCAGAATAAGTATAAATTATCAGAGAAGAAAAAATAAAGATGTTCAGAAGGAGGAATGCTACCTTCAGCACCTTTCTTGTCCATGTGAGTTTCTTATAAGACATAGTAGACCTTATATTTTCAAAAAAATAAAATAAAGTGCCATATTAAAATAATAATAATATATATTAAATATATATGAAATATATATATGAATTTGCTCATTCATTCCATCTTACATATGATCCTTTTTTTATGCAGGTAATGGCTCAATTGAGCCTTCAGGAACAGGAGTTGGAGGACGGACCGGAGATGAGGCCAATACGGAGACGACGAGGGCACCGAAGCAGGAGGACTAGGTCAAACCCAACCCCTGGAGTAGAGATGGAGCTGCTGGAAAGGGAGTTGGCCACTAATGTATATATTTGTTTTATTTATTTTTTATTTTTTGCCAGTTCTCCCAATGGATCCCCCCAAAAAAAAAAAAGCCTTAGCAAATTAGAAATATTAATTTTACTGTTTTTTTTTCCACCACACCAATACAGGATGACAACCGGATTGATTTTGACGAAATGGCCGATTTTGACAGATGGGGTCAAGAGGGGTGTCCATCTCCAGATTTGACTGATGAAGAGGAGTCTCTTCAAGGATCAGTTAGTATTATAATAATTTTCATTATTTTAATATAGATCATATTGCAAAGGTGTAGCCGTTCCAAAACCAATAGAAAATCATAGGCTTTTTGGACTTATTGCTGTTATTTATTTTTTTTTTTACAACAGTATAGCCTGCTGGATGACCTCAGGCTGGACACCGACCTACTAGTAGTAGACAGTGATGAAGACGAACTGTCCAGAGAGCTTTTTATGGCCGTGAGTAACATCTCTTCATAAACATAATATTTTTAAAAAAAATTGCATGAAATGCTAAAAAATAATGCAACTTTTTTTTTCCCCACAACCGACAGGAATGGGCGAGTGGGGAAGCAGAGGAGCCAGCCATCCACCACAACCCACCTGAAGATGTTGTCGGGGAAGACCGGGCTAGAAGTCTGCGAGCTGTGGCTATGAAGCAGGATGACTATCCGGACTTCTTCCCGAAATGGAAAAAACCGGCTGTTGGTCTGAAGCTCTCATGCCCGGATGTCTGCGAGGAAACAGTCTTCAAAATGCCTCAGTCTCAGTCCCGCAAGAGACGTAGACCTGACACTCCGCGACCTGAGAGCCCGCAACCTGGCTGCAGCCGAGATGGCTATGATGTGAGTAGGAGAAAAAAAAGAAGCTATTTTGTATGGTCTTGTTTGTTTGTGCAATGAAAATATTTTTGTCCATAAATAAAACCTCATAATTTTTTTTTGTTGACAGGGCGACGTTGAAGAAAATGGGGCTGTTGGTGGAGAAGATCCTTGGCAATACAAGTGGCCGACTAAGGAAGGCTTCGAAGTGAGTAATTTTGTATTCTTTTGGTGTCTTTCATTTTTTGGACCCTTGCCACAAGCAATGATTCATTTCCTTTCCCCACCCCCAGGAGTGGCTGAGGCTCAAAGGTGACCACCCCTGCTACTCTGACATCGGAGCAGCCTGCCCATTAGACCTGGAGGATGATGAGGATTATGATCCACACTTCGAGTAATTATAATTTTTTATTGCATTAAAAAATTTTTGATTTATTTACATCTAAGCACAAATTTTTGAAAAATAAAACATGTGGGGCCCTCTCCAGACATGGATAGATAAATAGATAGATAGATAGATAGATAGATAGATAGATAGATAGATAGATAGGTAGATAGATAGATAGATAGATAGATCACAAACACATATATATATATTATATATATCCAGTCTATCTATAAATGTATATAAAAGAGGAATGACAAAAAAAAAATTTAAAATATTATATAATGCAAATTATAAATTAAAACATTTTGACTGTTTTTTTCCCCTCCACCAAAAAAAACCAACCACCAACAAAACATTACAGGGAGCAGCCAACACCACAACCAGCACCACCACCAGCACCACCAGCAGAAGCAACCAGCAGAGTCCCACCACCACCACCAGCAGAGTCGCCTCCACCAGCAGAGTCGCCACCACCAGAAAGACCGGCCTCTCCGGTCCTGCCCAACCCCACCCGGGTCCAGGGGGAGGTCCGGAATCCGGACAGAGATGCCGACCTGATGCTGATCCTGGAGGAATTCCGAAGATCCTCAAACTACGGCCTCGGGCCCAAGAAGCGGGTCGGCGTTGGGGGGTCTGTTGGGGGCAGACGGAGCCGCAGGACGCTCAGGCTCGCCGAGCTGAGGGAGCTCCGGAGGCTTCGCAGACTCAGGCAGAGGTCCAGACTCCGACGGATCCACCGGGACAGGTCCAACATTGTGGCCGAAGACGTGGCAGCCGGAACGAGAACAAGTATTAGCAGCGGCCAAGGACCTGCCGCCGGCCGCGGGCCAGAGAATCCAGGGGCGGCGGCCGGGCGGTCCAGCCGGGGCCCCGCGGGGGGCCCTTCCCGGGGCCGCGCGCGCGCGCCTTCTCCGGGCGGCAGAGGCAGGAGCCTGAAGAAGCGCAAGAGAGACGACAAGGAGGAGGAGAAAGATAGAACAAGAAGAAGAGAAGAGAGAGCCCCCGACGGGCGGCCAGACCCGGCGGCAAGACCGACGGCGGCAATACCGGCGGCCAGACCGTCGACCAGCCGGTCAAAGGGGAGGGGGGTGGGGGGCCCCAAAGCAACTGCAGTCAGACCCACAGCAACTGCAGTCAGACCCGCAGCAACCGCAGTCAGACCCGCGGCAGCAGCAGCAACCGCAGACGGACCCGCAGCAATTGACCACAACAACAACAACAACAACAACAACAACAATCGGGATGATCCTGAGGAGGGTGGGGGGGACCGAGAGGGGTTGAACTTGCGCACGGCGGACTACAGCCTGGAGTACTGGAGGACTAGAAATGTGGGCCTCACCCGCAACCTCAGGACCTCCTTTGCCCAGGGCACCGTCGAGGAGAGTATATATCGTTTGATGTTTGACGAAAAATATTTGGGGCAACGCCTGGTCGACACGATGGAAGACCTCAACGAGGCCGTGGCCTCCGTAGTGGCCAGGGTCAGGACGAGATACGGTCCGACTGACCTGGTCAGGGTGACAGTGATGTCACCCTCCTTCCACATACCGCAGATACTCACTCTGCAGCCGCTGGAGGATTTGGTGGCGGAGGAGATCCTGGACCTGGTGGAGAAGGTCACTCAATCCGACGACGAACTGCTCCTGGAAGAGGGCCTACAAATTCACATAGCCCTTGCCAGGAATTTTCTAGGTCGCGGGAGAGGTAGCCGCGGATACTACCTCTTCCTAGGTGAGGACAAATCCACGGACGACGTCGCCCGCAACAGATCGACTACAAAGGTGCCCTCTGGAGACGCCCTGTGCTTCGCGAGATCCCTGGCCGTGACCATGGCAAGGGCCGATCTGGAAGAGGCCAAGACGAAGCACGGGGGGGACTCCCCTGAGAGTCAGCGGGCCCTCAAAGCTTACCGAGACGTCAGGGACTCGCGCGGAGACTCTCAGCTGAAAGAGGCAAAGAGGTTGCAAAGGCTGGCCGGTCTGAGGCTACAGCCGAGAAGAGGTCGGGGGCCGGACGGTGCGGCCACTCGGGAGAGGGAGACCGGCGGACCGGGAGTCAGCCTTACGGACATACCCAAATTCGAGGCGGCTCTGGGAGTACGCATAGTAGTTTTCGGCTCGAATGCTCACAATAGGGTAATATACGTCGGGAGGGGCGGGGAGGCCGGGGGTACTACTGCTGCTGCTGCTGCTGCCATTACTACCGGTCAGCAGGGACAGTCGACCACCAGGACTCTGTTCCTGCTCTACGTCAAACCGTGCAAAGAAACTTCAGACGTGGAATACGGCGGCGGTGTCGGCCACTTCCAGCCCATCACCAAGATCTCTGGGTTTCATCGTTTCGGCTTCTTCTGTCCCCACTGCCTCAGACCGTCCAGGGACCGGAGGAAGCACTCATGCTTTGGGCACTTCAATCTGTGCGAGCACGAGCCCTGCGTCTATTTGTCGGCCGAGGCCGGGCTCTGTCCGGACTGTAACAGAATGACCAGGTCTGAAGCCTGTCTGGACCGCCACAAGAACAGCGCCACATGTCAGGAGTTGACCAAGTGTCTGGAGTGCACCAGGCTCTATGACAGAAAGGTGGACCCGCCGCATCGCTGCGACATGCGGGTCTGCCGAGTCTGCGAGATGGAGGTGTCGTTGGAGGAGAGCCACTTCTGTAGCATTAGATCGAAAAGGCCTCACAAAATTAGTCCGCTTCTGATTTATGCAGACTTTGAGAGTATCGTGTCGGGAAGAGTCCATGTGCCCAACCTGCTGATAGCTCAGTGGAGCTGTGGAAAGTGCGAGGGAAGCTCCTTCAGGGAGGCCCCTACATGCAGCCAGTGCGGGACGGCCTGCGAGCTCTGTTCGCCCCATGCCAACCGGGGCAAGAGCAAGGGCCAGGAGGGCAGGGAGGTCTGCATGAAGAGGCCAGGCTGCGGGAGCCGTAGAGTTGAGATTTTCGGAGAGGATGTGGCACTGAAATTCTGTAAATTCTTTTTCAACGATTTACACAGAGGCAATACTTTGATTTTCCATAATTTTTCCGGCTATGACGGGTATTTTTTGCTCAGCTATGTATGCAGTCTCGGGGAATGCTCCCCGTTTGTGATCTACCGGGGAAGCAAGGTCATTTCGGTGAAGCTGGGAGGCAGGCTGAACATAAGGCTCATAGATTCTCTCAGCTTCCTGCCCATGCCTCTGTCCGCCATGCCTGAGGTGTTCTCCCTGAAGGATATCAAGAAGGGGACTTTTCCATTCCGTTTCAACTGCCCCGAGAACTATACGTATTCCTCGACAACACCGGCCCCCCACTTCTATGCCTGCGATCAAATGAAGAGGAAAGATAGAGAAGCCTTTCTCACCTGGCACTCCGAGCAGTCGGGCAAAAGCTTTGACTTCATGGAGGAAATCATCTCATACTGTCAGACTGACTGCTGCATTCTTGAGGAGAGTTGCATGGCCTTCAGAAAACAAATCATAGAGATGACAAAGAAAGAGATCATCACAGACGTTGGGGATGGTGGAGATTTTAAGACAGAGATATTGGCAGTCGACCCACTCCAGTACAACACCATGGCAGCAGTCTGCATGGCAGTCTTCAGATACAAATTCCTTGCAGAAACCCACCGATGCACGCTGCAGGACGGTCGTCAGGTGGAGGCCACCCTGGTGGACGACAGGTGGACGAGCATGACAGACCTTGAGGATGGCTCCCCTATAGATATGTCCACCTGCCAAACAGATATGTCCGGCGAGCTAGCCAGCAGTGGTGTAGACTCCGAGGGGGGCAGGGGAGGAGGAGGAGGGGGGGCAGAGCAGTCTACCAAGGTGGAGATTTCCACCTTCCTGAGGTCGCCTCTGGCCAGAATGGCTGGAGGAGGATTCGGAGGACAGGACACCTACAGTCAAGTGGCCATAGAATTTTTGCAGTACGAAGCCTTCCGCACTGGGAGAAACATTAGGCATGCTCTGAGCGAAGGTGGCGAATTCAGGGTGGTCACTCCCAGGTCAGGACGCGGCTATCTAAAAGTGGATGGGTATTGCGAGCTGGAGGACAAGGAGAAGATCATCTACGAGGTGAAAGGTTGCGTTATGCATGCATGTCAACTTTGCTTTCCCAAGGAGGCTCCTGACTGGGTGCAGGACAGTCTGAGCGGTCGAAGCAATTACAAGCATCCGTACACCGGGCAATCCATGTCAGAGGTGCACGCGCAGGATGCCAGGAGGGAGGCGGCAATCAGGGAGGCCATCCCGGGGTGTACCATAGTGTCAAAGTGGGAGTGTCAATTCAGGGAGGAATTGTCCAGGGACAAGCGTATGCAGGCCTTTCTCAAAGAGAATCCGGTCCGGCCCAGGCTGGATCCCAGAGAGGCCTTGTACGGCGGCAGGACAAACGCCATCAAGCTCTACGTGAACTGCGAGGAGGCCGATTCGGAGTGGACCAGTATGGAGTACGGCGATGTGACTAGTCTCTATCCCGCAGCTTTAAAATACGAGACCCTGCCGGTGGGCATTCCGCGGGTGATCATTGCCCCCCAAACTACGGACATCTCCCAGTACTTCGGAATCATCTATTGCAGGATGAGAGCCCCTCGCAAGCTCTACCACCCTGTACTCCCAATGAGGATCGGTGGGGCGGGCGATAATAGCAAGAAATTGTTATTCCCCCTATGTGCAACCTGCTGCGAGAACAACAGCAAAAGTAAATGCAAGTGCATGTATGATAGGAGGGACCTCAAAGGAACGTGGTGCTCTGTGGAATTGGACCTTGCAGTCGAGATGGGGTACAAAGTCGTCGAGATTTACGAGGTCTACCATTTTGAGCAGAGATCCTCCGACATATTCTCCGGCTACGTAGACCTCTTCTTGAAGGGGAAGCAGGAGGCTTCGGGCTGGCCCAAGGCGGACATGTCGCAGGAAGAGAAAGACGCCTACATCGAGGACTACAGGAGAGCGGAGGGAATTACCTTGGATGCCTCACGGATAGCCTACAACCCCGGGGCTCGCAAGATAAGCAAGCTCGTGAGTATTGCACAGTATTTATCCCAATTTTTTTCATGTTTCTCTTACCAAAAAAAAAACACGTACTAATGCTATATAAAAAAATTTTTTTTTTTCATCTCCCTTTTTGCCTTCCGGATTTTGCCTTGCCTCCGGATTGTGTCCTGGGACCGTAGTGCGCAAATGCGCTGTGGGGGAAGTTCGCAGAAGTTTTACACCGGAAGAGGGACAAGCTGGTCCACACCGCAGAAGAATTCTACAGTGTACTGACAAACCCGACATTGCTGATGGACGACTTCCACTGCCTATCCCCCGAATGCTGTCAAGTGGAATTTCACCACCGCTCGGACTGCGTACCGGAATCGGACTACGTAAACACCTTTGTAGCCTCTTTTACGACGGCCTACGGTAGGATAAAGTTATATCGACAATTGGCCCGGCTTGGAAGAAGAGCGGTGTACATAGATACGGATAGTATCATCTACACATGCAACGGGAGTCCTGGTGAACTGCATCCGCCTTACGGGGAACATCTCGGCCAGTGGACAAGGGAGTTGAAAGCAGGGGACACGATGGTGGAGTTTGTCAGCTCGGGCCCAAAATCCTACGCTTACAGGACAAGGTGCGGTGAGACGGTGGTGAAAGTCAAGGGCATCACAATCAACTACGAGATTGATCAAATTGTCAATTTCGACAGCATCAAGGCACTGGTATTGCACTATGCTGCGCCGGAAGAATTTCCCCTACCCGATTCACTGTCATCGGAGTTGATAGCCAAATACCCTGATAAAATCCACAGGGATAGATACAAGTTTGAGCTTTACGGTAGAGATGTCAAGAAGAAGTTTAGAGTCACCTACAGTAAGCGCCAGCTGCTTAGAGATGGCTCTTTTGACACTGTCCCTTATGGCTTCTGAACCAAAAATACCAAAAAAAAAGACAGAAACAAGAGCTTAGCCAGAGAAAACAAAAAAGGGTGCGTTAATTTTCATTTTCTTGATTTTTTTTTGGTTACTGGATGTTAGAAAATAATATACATATAAGCTTAGAAAGATTTTTTTTTAATTGAAAAACATCCAGTAATAATTCTTTTATTGACATATATATAGGTGGTCGGTCAGTTAGTTTTTTTTTAAAACAAAAAGGGAATCCCATGTGCAGTAGACATGTATGAACTCTAAAAAATAAGATATTGACTCTTTTCTCTTTTTTTTCTCTTTTACAGTGGTCTGGAGGATGATGCTGATTTCAGTATCCAGTACGATGGATACCTGGTAGTCGATTACCAGGAGGATCCGGAAGACTGGAACATCCCAGACCCGGAGGAGGACAAACCGGCGCCACCAGGTTGAAATGCCCACCCACCCCCCCCCCCCTTTCCAACACCACAAAGAAAACAACGGATACGATTAACAGATACGATTAACGGATACGATTAACGGATACAACGGATAAAACGGACCAGGACTGAAAGAAGAACACGAAAAGAACACCCCAGAGACAATATTTTTAATGTATATATATATATTTTCACCTCAATTGTATAATTTCCTATGTTTGTATATATTTCCTATGTTTGTATATTTCCTATGTTTGTATATATATATATCAATCATATAATAATAAGTTTAATATTTTTTTCAATGTATATTTCATATGCTTGTATATATAAATATATCCCAATGTTATATAAAGTATTTTTTTAAATTTAAAAGAAAAATATCTGATTTGATTTTTCATTTCTTTTTGGACTATTATTATTATCATCACAAGAAAAGATATTTTGTTTTTGTCAGTTAGAAAATTCAAGAAACATCAAGATTGAGTAGCCCACCCGACCAAAAACCAGCCAACCAAAACCAACCAACCAACCAACCAACCAACCAACCAACCAACTAACAGGGGTCAGAATGGCACTCAGGATGACAATCAGAACCAAAAAATAAAACGTGAAAGTGATTGAAGCTTTTATGCACCAGCTATGCTAATTACAACAAGCACCACCAGGTGGAGAATGAGGTGAAGGAGCCATCTTTCTATCTATCTATCTATCTATCTATCTATCTATCTTTTCTCCAACCATTGCAAACAGTTTCAAGATAAAAGTCAAAAGCTGTCTATCTGATTGTTATTGTTGAAAAAATCTGATTCTTACAATGCATGCATTTCTTCTTTGTGTCAGCGAATTTATATCTCAATATATTTTTGCTAGTGTCTGACTTGGAACTCTCGAAGCAAAAGCAAACAAAATTGTACTACAGATGTGCTTTTTTGTTGAAATAGGATTCTTACAATGTTGACATTTCTTGTAGGCGTGAGAGAATATTTCTTTTTCTATGCTAACTTTAAAAAAAGGCAAAAGCAAAACAAAATTGTTCGTTCCAAAAAACAAAGTACTCTTTTATTTCAAAAAAAAAAATATCCAAAAAAGTACATTTACAAAAGTCGAATTAAACAAAAATGATCAAAAAAATCTGATTTATCACAAAAGCAATCCAAAAGTCGAATTATAAAATGATCAAAAACAAAAATCTGATTTATCACAAAAGCAATCCAAAAAGTCGAATTATAAAATGATCAAACAAAAATCTGATTATCACACAGCAAACATTTTCTTCCACAATATTTTTGTTTCTACTTACACACAAATAATTAAGAACAATTCTTTCTTTTTCTTTTTTACACACAAAATCCCTGAGACATTTATAAAAAACATTACCAAAAATCGTATTTAAACAAAATGAGATACAATTCTTTTAAATAAAAATAGTATAAAATTATATTTTCTTCTTTTAGCAAAAAAAAAAAAAAAACAGTTGAATTAAAAGATTCAGTACAGCAGAAATGTTTTGATTTGAAATGATTAAGGTGAAATAAAAGTTATATAACATTTTAATTTACCCCTACCAATTCAAATAGTCTGCAGGATTACATATCTGACATCTTAAAGCACCTAGCTGATTTTGGTGGTCATCGGGAAATGTACCATCATGTCCATTGCAGGCAAGGGCACCCAATATGTCTGAAACTCCCCGACTTCCTCCTTTATAAATTTTTTTTTCATGTAAAGAAAAAAAAAATTTGGGAAGAAAAGTATGTGAGTGATTGCTTCTTGCTGATAGTGATTAACAATATCAATTAAATTTTGACTTTAGCGAGGTAGGAAAGTAAGTAAGAGCCTCCTCATAGGCCGTGAGCAAAAGATTGTCCTGTAATGGACACTTGACTACATTGGGTTGAAGCACACCAGCTTTGGTGAAAAGATTCTGCACACAATTCATATAAGTGAACATGTCAAGCAATTCTCTACCACGATAAGGTATTACATATTGCAAAGCTCTCATGGCCAATTGGTACAGAGCAATAATGCGGGCCCTATCACACTGCTCATAGATTTCTGGAGACAGCTTCTTTTTCTTGACGATGGCACAGGCACGTATCTCTTGGGCTACAACTTTGGCTAGGACTGCTGCCCTAGGAGGTCGAGCGATTTCCACAGGTTTTACAATGAGAATTGGTGCATTATGTCCTTCTTCGTCATCATCATCAGGGGCCGAATCTTGCATCTGTCTGCAATTTGCCTGACTCTCAGTGCAAAAAGCATTGACTAGCTCATCAGGCACGTCATCGTCGCCAGATTCATCGACAATAAAGAGACCAAAAGCCTGAATGTTTCCATCCTCACCTTCGTATATATCGCCTTCTGGGGTCTGCTCGTCTTCGTTGTCATGGTCCACTGCTGTCAAAAGTTCATGAATTGTTGGTAAAGCCATCATCAACTCGGTAAATTCTTCCCTGGACATGTACATGGTCTTGGCTGGGTCAATCTCTCCCTTCCCGCTGTTTTTCTTGGTAGAGCAAATACTGAAATACTTTTCATCATTCACTTCAAATTGCACCACCTTTGCCTGCTGAAAGGTAGTCAGATCGATGCCATCCCCAAGTTGTTCATCAGAAGTCATCTCTTGGCTGAACTTCTTAATGTTATTGTACATTCTTTCCAAAGACCTTTTCGAGAGATATATCTTGCGTTCAAATTTGGTGGGATAAACGACTTTTCTGAAAATACACCAATAACAGAAATTAAGTGATGAGCTTACAAATAAATAAACACAGATATACGAGACATTGGGGATAAAAAGGTCGTGAAGAATAAATAATTGTCAAAATTCTTACCTCACAAAAATCAGGTAGCCTTCCTTTGTGTCGCTAGGGTAAATGCATCTGGCTTCAGCCCTATCTGACAGGGTGAAAATCCTTCCGAGTTTGGGGTCCATCTTCTTCTTCTTGCTGAGTGGTGGTATGAATGACGCTGACATCTTTTTCTCGCTTGCAGAAATAAACTTTACGAAGGTGTTGTTGAATGTTCTGTACAAATCCAATATCATATGGGTATGGGTAAAGTGGGGTGGTATAGTGGCTTTTATATGAGCTATTATTGCATTACACAATACCTGTGCAATCCTCTCGCTCCTGCTGGCCATTGTAGAGTGAGTGTATGACATAAGCTTCTTGCCAAATCTTAATGACATCATGAGTTGTGAAATAACATGTTGAAACACGCGCAAATTACATCACCAATAGGTTGCGAAATAAAGTGGTGCAATAGTGGAATATTACACCATGAAATATGGACTAATTGTATGATGTAATACTTTACATACATGAAATAAAAATATATTTTTTTTTTTTGTAGCAAAAATCGGTTTGTGTAAGTGTCCATTGAGTATTTTTTTTTTCAGACAACATCTTGTCTTCTAACACGCTTCACTTTTGTCTTTAAAACTGGAAAGCTTGGGGATGGACATGCAAAACCAATCGCTGACCCCAAAGTTCCAGTCCACAGAGTCTGATTTCCCCGCTCTAGACATAATTGAATTAAACTAATTAAAATTATTATGCTTAAGAGCGTACACTGCATATAGAATAGAATTTCACCTTTTCTATAATCTCTCAGAGCTGTAGCATTCCTAACAGAAAAATCACCATTGTCCGTGGCATCTTCCTCATCATCACTATGTTCTCCATTATCCGTGCAGCAAATATGTTTCATACCTTCACAATATATGAACACCTCTGATGATATGTGGATACAATGAGCAAAGAGACCTGGTAAACATTTGAAAGAAAATATAAACACCATTCAAGGAGTAATGCCAGAAAGGCGGCCCTTTAAGCAAAGCAAATATAAACTTCTTGACGTCAGGGGGGAGGTAGTGCTCTGGGTCCCCAACTGTTTACTCAAGCCAAAGGTATACACTTATGTACACAGTTGTGTTGACATTGTCAACAAAGGTATTCTGGAGGTTTTGGGACTGCAGCCCAAGCCTCGACTGCAGCGCCACCACTCTCAGACGGCCTATGACTAAACTACTAAACTAGCGCTGAATCATCAAAAAGCCTATCTCTACCATGGCGCAAGAAAATTCTAAAACCCCATTGGGATTCCCTCTATAAGTGTACAGGTGTAGTTACCAGGACCATATTTCAGTGCAGTGCATGAAATGAAGCCATGGAATGTCAGCTGGCATTATGTTGTACAAAACCAGTGTTGTGTGTTATCTAATCCTATTTTCCAAGTGTAATATCAGATTATTCTAATTAATGATTTTGTCGATGACGTGATCACTTGGTTTGGAAGTGATCATCAGGTTCGGCCTTGTTTGTCATTTGACAGGTGTGTTGCTTAAATTTTGCTTAAAATTAGGCAGACAATTATAACAAAAATATCACCAGGCATGAAATAATTTTACAACAATTCCTGAATGATTTGCAACCAAGTAATTGATTATTTTGGACAAATCATTTTTCATCCAATCACAGCATTTGTTTATTTGCTGCAAAATCATTGATGCATGGATTGCTTCTGTGAGTTGGATGGCCCTACATGCTATGGAAAATGAGTTGACTGCCTCCTTCAACAGGAGGATTTCTGTTTACAACTATGAAGCTGGCACCCATAAATTGATGAAATCATTGCAGAAATACACAAGGATGGTGTTCAATTCATTTTTCAGGTGGGTCATGCCTTATATAGATAATAATCAGCACAATAAATTTTATAAACAAATCTTCCAATATGGCCTATCATTCATACCCTTGTTAATAATATAGACTAACATCACAAGCTCGTAAAATTTTTTTGAAAACACTCGTGCTTCGGCCCTATGGGCCTTGCCATGGTCATCTGGAACAAACCCCCCCCCCCTTACCTTGTTTCTGGCTACGCCCCAGGCCATGCCTGGTGAGCTTCCACACACTATAGACACTATAGGCCTATATACACGATTTGTGTGGAGCTCTTAGGTAGTTATGGTAAGTGCAGCCCTCTATGCCCAGTTCTGGGCGCTCACAAGGGTTGATTGATGAGATTGGCGAGAGAGAGCAGGAGTCCTCAACACGTTACCTTCTCCTGGTATGCAAGGGATCCTTTACTTACACAGCACAGACACTTATACAAGGGCCAAAAATTGAATGTCTCATCTTAAAATAGAATCTAGTTTTATTACTGTATGGCAGTGGCGTAGCTAGGAAATTTTCCAGGGGGGGCAAAATTTTCAAGTCATATGAAATATTTATTGGTTTCTTTTTTACAATAGGATCAGCGTACATTTTTACAAGACTATTCTGAGTAGTGTATTGTTTCATCTTCTTTTGGTGGACATAATGTGCTAATGAACCAAGACATTGTATTTCTTTGTTCAATTATTGATTTTAAAAGCGAGTGACCATTAAATATCCAGGCGAGGGGGCCTGGACCTTTCCTCGGTGGGAAATTATCTATTTCACGGCAGCGGCGGCAAAAACTCCAAGCCCCCCCTTGAGATTAAACGGTGGCCCAAATTGGAAGGCATGCAGTTGAATTTTACCAAAATAGGTTAACTAGCCATTAAAGACTGAAGAGGAGAAAATTTACTTATTAACATGTGACTAAACTCCTTGGAAAACTTAGTCGTAAGGTAAATACTAGCAATGGTCATAAATAATTATTTGAAAATGCCAGACGAACTACACAAGTCACTCATTCACTTTCAATACCCCCATAAATCTTAGCCAGTATATCAATAATGGCTAATTTTTGCACAAGGACACAGATGACCGTGTTTTGATATCCACAAAAAAACCTCTCAATTTCAACTGTCTTCTAATATTCAATGATTTAGTGGAAGTTTCTGAAGCAAAAGGTCTTCAGGCCCTGACATATAGCTTTTTGGAGTCACTGGGGGAACAATTCTCATACAAAGGCAATTGATGTGGAACATGTTCTTTACTTTAATTTGACAAATTCAGCAAAATTTGACTAATAATTATTAAACTTACTAAGTGATCTACAGGCCCTGGTAAAAAAGACAGTGTTGATGACAAGGTAAAGGGCAGAAGTCTGAAGTCACTATATTGACAAAACTTTAGACATTGACTCACCCCATAGAAGCCAGCAGGGAAATTAACAAATAATTTTTTTTTAATCAAAATGACCGAAAAATTGCACTCTCAATTGAGAAGAAAGAAGCAAGTAATATTTAAAACATGTCAGGTAATCAATCTTATCTGGATTGAGATGACTATCACAATTTCACATCGGCAAAATACAACGTTTGATGACGTCATAATTTTTTTTTTCTGGTCAAGATGCAGCCAGGGGGGGGAGACTACCCCCCTGCCCCCTCCCCCCCCCCCGTAGCTACGCCACTGCTGTATGGTGACTTGTGTGGATATTTTTTGGGGAAGACTGTATAAGCATTCTGGATTCTATAAATAGACACTTCTGAGAAGTAGACATGCCTGTTCACTGCTATTCACACAAATTCATTGTAAACATGGAAATGTCTTGAAATTACAAAGCAAATCACATTTCAGTAAGTTCCTGAAACATAAGACGCTTGCATGTACATCTGGCATAGAGTAGATATAAGTACAAACCTGAATATTAAAGAAATTGTTGGCCCAGAGACTCGCACATCTTCCTGTGCAGTAAATTGTGCTTCAACTCAATTCCACAGGGTGGCAGTATGGTAAAACTTAAATGTATAGTGCTGCCATCATGTGTCAAGTAAAACAGCAACATAAATGTACTGATGAAGACTCAGTCACAGACATGCTGCAGCAAAAGAAACTCAACACTTGATTTTAGCATATTTATGCAAATAAATTTGCCAAAAGCCAAAGGATGTCATTGGTTCTATGGTTGACATGCATTTTAGTACCAAAAATCATGCAACTATCACTATAAAATATATTGTGAACCAATACGTAGCACCAGTTTTTGTCACATTATTTTTGTCCCATTATTCCAATGTGTTGTAAGTCTTGGAACGAGCAGCGTCTTGCCACAAGAAAAAGTAATTCCTTGAAATTCAGGGAATTCCATAGCACAATGCAGCAGAATCTAGAAAATGAGGTGGTCATTTTAAATAAATTCATTACCGCATATGGGCAGACTGGCCTATGTGGCAGAGTGGCAGCTACCACGGGCCCATCCACTCAGGCCCGGGATAGAATAGTCTAGCTAACAGTAGTGATGTTATGACTTGTAGTCGATTTTATCCATGTTTTACTGTTTTTACCCATGTACATTTTAAATTTATTGGACATTCCGGATTTAAAGCTACTCCGAAGAGGTAGTTTGCCTAACAGAGGCAAGAGCTAAAAAGAAGAAGAAGGGATACAACCTTTTTACTGATGAAGACCAGATCCTCTCACTTAGGGGCAGTGGCGTAGCCAGGGGGGGGCAAGGTGGGGCAATTGCCCCCCTGTGGCTGCTCTTACCCCCCCTCTTGCCCCCCCTCTGGCTTCGGAGTAAAATAAAATAAAATTAGCCTGAAATGTCTAGTGCATGACCTGGTTTTGCTATTCTGCTTAGGATGGCCTCTACCAAATAGTGTTTCAAACGCTGACCTAATTATTTAGCGGGCCAAGCGACTGGCAGGGCCTCGAAACACCAACTGAACTCTCCCGAATTTGTCAAATTTATTCAACCATACAGTGAGGCTCTGTAAAATTGCAATGACAATCCCAGTTTCCAGTGCTTCTTGTGAGCGAAGCTTCTCTGTCATGAAGAGGACAAAAACCTTTGTGAAAATTCAATGGCAGATGAGAGGCTCTCAAACCTAAGAGTCATCCATATTGAATGACAAAGGTCAAATTCATTTGATTTGGATGAGTTTGTAGAGATATTTTCAAACAGGATCATGCTTCTTAACTCATATCAGAGACTTATGTTGCTACATTGAAATTTAGTGTCTCTATTGCAGGCCTCCTAGAACTCCTACTTTTCCTGCCTTTTTTAGAAATCATCCTACTTTTCGTTTTTGGCCAGTCCTACTTTTTTAAAATTCAGAAATGGTAAATTCAGTGAAGTGGCAAATCTTGTCTCTTCATTGGACAAAGTTCAAGCTTTGAGTCAGAAATGTCAGATATTTGACTGAAAAAAATCTTAAGGCTCATTGTACATTCTTTCGACAAGGTTTGGGACTTATCTTGAAGGAAAAAATTGTGTACTTTCAATGAAGGCGTCAAAAATGACAATATTTTGTCCCTTTGTCTTGTTTTTTGGCAAAATGTGACTAAAAAAGGCTCCTACAGTGCCGTCTGTAAGTAAGTGAAACGCATGATATTGTGCCATTGCATCAATGTTAAACATCCTTAACCAAAATGCTTCTGGAAGGACGAATTGTCATCCAATGAGAGGAAAACATTTTGGGTCATAAAGGCCGATATGTGAGGCATGTGGGATAAAAATAGCAGCCAATTTTCTTTGCTGTAGTTGGAGTTAGGTATGGGTCAAAGTCTTTGATAAGTAAGTGAAACGCAGGCCCAATGTTAAAACATAGGGAAGGGTGGTTCACTTACTTATCAAAGACTTTGACCCATACCTAACTCCGACTACAGCGAAGAAAATGGGCGGCTATTTTTATCCCACTTGCCTCATACATCGGCCTTTATGACCCACTTTGTTTCCCTTTCATCCGATGAGAATTCATGCCTCCACAAGCAGTTTGGCTGAGGATGTTTAGCATTGATGCAATGGCACAATGTCAAGCGTTTCACTTACTTACAGGCGGCACTGTACATGACCACAATTAATGATCCTAATTCTTTTGGCCAAACTCCTTTTTTTTTCTGGAGGGCTGCTAGGAGGCCTGCTATTGTTATTACACTGCTCTGTTCTAATTAAGGATGGAGACAGTTTTTAATTATTCTATATGACACTCATTACATTCCTATAATAGCGAGGCGCAGCCCGCTCGATCGCCGAAGGCGATCGAGCTGTGCCGAGCGTCTATGCCAGTGCACGTGACCTTTTTGTCAAAAGGGACTTGATCAAAAAATTTTGTACATCTGCGCAATCGCACTTGCGTTGCACTTGCGTTGCGTCATTTGAATCCTACGATAGTCTCGGCGGGGGGTGACCACAGCTGACAATCTCCAAACAGAATCTTTTTATTATGTAAAGCTTCAGGCTAACTGACCATGATTAACAGCAATATTGGTTGTGTGAAATGGCGCCCTGATAAAAAAAAACAAGCGGCTGAAAATGCTCGGTTGCCAAGGGGACGACGTCAACTCTTCCCAGCACCTTGACATGCTTGATCCACGTGGCTGAGATTGAGCAGATCTGTGCCACTTGCAAGCACACTAGCACACACAGTACTTGGCCGATGTAATGAATAGGATTACTAATTTACACATGTATGTCTTTGACCAAGGCAGGTTGTTCAATTACATGGCCTCATGCTGACTGAACACAGTCTGCTGGTTTTAGAGCAGGCCAGCGAGCAACTGAAGCAGGCTGCTGTAGCCTGGGCCTACGTGGCTACAAAAAAACAGTGTGTTTTTTCTTGCATGCGAACTCAAATTTAGCACTGTTTATATAGTAGGCCATGAAAAAGCAATGCATGAACTTAAAGCAATGCAAATAATTAACCTTAGTAGAACTAAGTCGTGGGTGGTGCTGCAGTGCATTTTTGTGATGTCACGGCAATTTATCAGGTCGAAGCGCCCCCGCAGATCGAAGTACGTACTTAAAACGAAGTACGTACCTCCTTTGAAGTATGGTTGTACTTCGATTGAAGTATGATTCAATTTCAGACAGCTGAAGACGAGAATCTTGTTTTCTCAGTAACAAGCCTTTGCCACTTGTGCCAACTTTTTTCAGGTCAAGCTTGTTGTCATAAGTGTCACACGGATGAGATATTTGCCCCCTTAATGTTGTGTTTCATGGAAATTCGGCAGGAAGAAAATTTGACACTGCACAAAATGGATTATCAAATGCATTGCCCGGATATATTTTTGCACAGATTTTAAGGAAATATATTTGTCTAGCAGGTGAGCAACTATTTTTTGCTATTCTATGTGGGCATTTCACAAAAATGACTATTTTATCAAGCAACATCATTGCATACTTCGTTTGAAGGATGCCCGTACCTCGTTCGAGGTACGTCTATTTTTAGCTCGAAGTTTGACAAGCATGTTTTGAAACGTTTCCGTACCTCGAAGGAAGTATGCTTTGGATGCTGCTGACTTTAAGTGGAAATATCACAAGTTGCCCACATAGGATAGCAACCATTTTACTTGCACACTTGCTTTGGATGTTTTACAAGCTATTCCATGTGTCAGAACGTCAGGCACTGTCATAACTTCAGAGAAACATACACGTTTTGTGACGGCCGTCACCAATGCGTCTCGTTACGGAAGCTCTCTTGGTTGTCCAGTTGAGTTAAATGATTTTATTTGTGTTTGGAATCATGCCTAATATTCCTGAGAATAAGTTAGACATACCACTATTGAGGAATAAAGCTTGACATTGGAGTATACAGGCTATGATTACAACAGCTCTCTGAAATTGCACCATACTTCGTTCGAGGTACAGGCGTACTTAAAACGACGGACGTACCTCGAACGACGTACGTACTTCGAACTGCGGGTGCGCTTCGACCTGATTTAGGCCATCGTTTTGGTTGCGTCAAGAATGTAAACAACAGTGAATGAACTGTCGTCATCAGAAAACTGTCAAAAATCGATCTAAAGTCACCAAAACATCGCAAAAATTTGATAAACAAATTACGGCTATTCGATCCGTGAGTATGTGTCACCAAGCTGCCTGACAAGTGAATGAATCAGTCCAGCCAGTTGTCGATATTTTGGCCGACACATTTATACTGCAGTTGCAGCATCTGTCAAATGCACTTGACAAGTTGACCCCCAATCTCCATGTCGAATTCAACTGTCGTGTCGAAATTTGAAGTCGTCAATACCTACTCGATCACTGCTCAATAAACTGAGACAATTACAACAGTCGTGATAGAAATAAAGTACTTAAGACGTGACCAACCTGTTAGAACAATGCCAAACGTAAAACCCAAGGTATATCCATACATGAATGTAAAAAAGAAAAAAAAATCATCCTTCTGACTTTCAAGTCTGAACAAAAAACTCGCACTGACAAGCATTCGTTTTCCTGACGTCATACATTGATTGCGGAATTGTTACATTTGTCCAGGCACCATGCACTGATCAACAAAACCCAGACGCTTTTACTCACATCATAACTATTTTGCACCAGATAAACCACTAAATGAACTATTGCTTATGAAATGTAACTGTTTTCAATTGAGTAAATGAGTGCACATTTATATAGGTCAATATCGGTCAACTCACTTTTTTTTTTAAGTTCAGCTCATGGAAATCATCATCATAGCATAGGCTACTATTAATTCACGGACCCCTAACGCCACTCCAACAAAATTACTTATTTTCCAGTTATGAAAACTTACAAGCTGCTTTTTTGTATTCTCTACAATATCCTTAGCATTTGATGTTCAAATTACAGTCACAGAAATGCAGGTGATGATTTCCCATAATCTAGCAATAGACCGTTACAAAACACACTTTAATTATTTCCCCTTCCCTCACATGCATGCTTTCACGGGTCTGCTAGTAAAAATAAAATATTGTTTCCAACTGTAGCTAAAACTGTCGGTCTGGTAGACCTGGTCATGACAATTTTTTTATGAAATTGCAATGGAATTCATGTTCTCACAGTAAAAGAATTTGAATTTTGGATTTGATGTGACAAAAGAAGATGCTGTCATGTTGTGGGTTCTGGTACCAGCTAATGCTTGTTGGGTAAGAACGATGGGCCCTACAAATATCAATTCACCTAAACTTAAATTTTTTTTGTTAGTTACGCCTACATTGATTTCATAGCAGTCAGCTGCATTGGATTCGCAACCAGCTATCTCATTTCCCTGATTTCAGTGATCTGATCTGTCAATCAAAACACCTCTGGCCAATAGTCAAACCCTACATATACGGCTTTGCTTCACTGCCCCCTCACTGTCCCTGAAGCTACCAGCCAATCACAACAGAGAATTGGTGTGGCCTGCTTTTTGACTCCTCCCACCACAGCAGCCCACAGCAAAGCCACGTGGGGGCCCTGCTTCACAGGTGACTGACCTCTGCAAACACTTTGTTGCTCCAAATGTGCACACATAGCTTGTTGTAGCAGCAGACTGGGATTGTTACCTGACTTTCTTAAACTTGATGACCTCTTGATTAAAGAAAATACCTGTACAGATCTGAGCTCACTCCAAAATACAGAATTGGTGGATCTCAGCAACCGGATGTGCTAGAATGATGCGGTTTTCTGCTAACCAAATGACTTTTTTTTATTCATAAAAATAATGAGCTCATTGCATAATCAGGTAGTGCTACTATGCTGCCCCTTATCAGTGCAATGCGTATATTCGTAATAAAAGGGTATTTTACTGTTAATTCTGCATTTATTTTGTCTCTATTGGACCAAACAAAATACTCATCCTCTTCTTGCCTTTACCATGAGCACATGGGTGGAAGTAATACAGATTGTATAACCAATAGATACAATTTCTGAAAATTAAATTCATTTAAATCAAACCACTGACACACTCTCATATTATATCTTCTGTTTTCCTTTTTTTTTCTTGTTTATGGCCTGCTTTTCTAAGTATATGGGCCTATGGGGAAGGGGGGAAGGGTTCACTATTGAATAAGGGGCCGACCAGATGATCTTTGGAGGGGGGCTATGGATATTTGGTGAAAAAAAAAAGTTTTTTTCCACTTGACACTGGAAAAAAGTTTGTTCAGCAAATGGAAGTAAAAAAAAGAAATTTGTTTCCCCCTGTAGCTAGGGTACTGTAACAGGGTTCCCACAGTCATGGAAAGTCAGGGAAAGTCATGGAAAAAATAGTGGTCATGGAAAAGTCATGGAAATTAAAAATATTTTGAAAAGTCATGGAAATTTCACATTTTGACTACGATTCGCGCTAAAATTTAACACATTTGGGAGCTTATAATAGTCAGATGGTTGATCGGATGGCTGGATAGTGAACGATGGTCATCGCGTGAATTCATTTTGGGGGTGATTCTCAACCTCAACGAGTAAAACATTGGTCATGGAAAATCCGAAATTTGGTCATGGAAAGTCATGGAAAAGTCATGGAATTCCCGTCGTAAAATTTTGTGGGAACCCTGCGTAATGTTTAAAAAATTCCGATAAAAAAGTCTGTCGCGAGTGCACGTGCGAACATTTTTCGTCGACGCACCGCAAACGAAAAAAAAGTTCGTCCCGGGGTAAAGTCCATAGCCCCCGCCCCAACTATCGTCTGGTCGGCCCCTAAGGCCTGGGCCACAAACATTCAAAAACCTATCAATTACACAAACAATCAGAGTTACTAACTTACTTTACGTATCATGACAGGTTCTTTACGATACACATTATATTGCGATACATAGATTTTTTGGGTATTTAGCAATTTTTTACGAATTTCGGGGCAACATCCAGAATTTTATGGCGTTATGTCACGGTTTTTTGATTACTAGTTTCGTGTAACTTTCTCGGAGGCATTTAGACAAGTCCGTCGTCGGTCGGTAAATAAAAAAAAAGCAAAAAGTCGACATCTAATTTTTATTCATATTTCCGTCTCGAAGCAGTCTGTCGGACAAAAAAGAAATCTTCGATTGAGATGAAAATAGCATAAGACCGTTCAGAATTTATGACTGGGGAGGGGGGTACTAAATTTTCACACGTGTTTCAAGGGGGGTTATTAATTTTTGACAACACTTCCAAGGGGGGTAAGAATTTTTAACAAAGAAAAAATGTTTAAAAACACACATAAACTAATTTTATTTGGACTTTTTTATGCGCAAATGTCCGCGAAATGACGCAAATCTGTACGCATGGCCATGTATAACAGTATATATATGTATTGCTTTGTATGTCGAGGGGGGGTACTAAAAATATGCGTGAAACCTAATGGTGGGGTACTAAAAATCTGCATGAAACTCAAGGGGGGGTATCAATTTTTGACGGGAAGTTCCAGCAAAACTCCCACCCCCCCCAGTCATAAATTCTGAACGGTCCCTAATGAGTATTTTAGTCCTTAACTTCAGTGCAAACATGCTTTGTTGTCAACAAACAGGCTGTGTTAATGTATTGATTTTGTTCTCAAAACTGGACTGGTATTATTCATTTTCAAAAGTATATCTTGAGCATAGAATGGTCCCCAATAAGTTAAAATTGAGCTAATAAGTTAAAATTGAGCTGAAAATAAATAATTATTGTCTTGATTTACATTTTGATGAAAAATAGTATAGTGAAGCTTGTGACACAAAGGATAAAAATTTGATCCCTTGTGTCAAAAGTTTGACTATATTATTTTTTTCATGTAAAAGAGGCTCTAGCCTCTACGCCCCAGGTAATATGAAATTTCTGGGTGTTTTTTGTTGAGTTTTTGATCGGCTCCTTTCAGTTCAACGACATGCAGGATACGAAAAAATTACTTTTGCGCCTCGCTCTTATGCTGTGGCATTTACATATTATATTTATGAATAGTTTATAGGCCTAGTCTAATGAAAAATCATGCAATTTTTCTGTTCTAGTGTGATGACATTGCTAAGATGATGATTGCTATGTGATGAGCAATATAACTTTTCTGAGAGTATTTTCATTGATACCAGAATTCTTGTTTTGATGAAAATGTCACTTTTCTGATGTTTTTCTATGGTGTTTTCTTCATCTATGGATCCAATCATCTAGATTCAATATTTAGTGGCATTCAGTCAAGCGAATTTATGCAAGATATAATAATAACTTAACATTTAGCAGCAAAATAACTAATGCCTTAAAAAATTATATGTAAATACAACATATAATTAAATTTCTTGCACTTCATGGTCAATTTAACTTGTTGAATGATGATGATAATGACCATTGTGGGAGTCATGTGAATTTTATCCGAAAAATGTCGATAAATGTCTTGCCCCCCCCTCAAGAAGTCCTGCCCCACCCACTGCCCCACCTGTGGCAGATGTCTGGCTACACCACTGCTTAGGGGCCCTACAATTTCAACAATTCACCACTTATAATTGTTTACTGTAGTTATTTTTGTCTTGTAGTTGTTATAGGTTATGGATGGGACATGTCTTACATTGTAAAATGTTCTTGTCTGAAATAAAGTATTGAATTGAATTGAATATAATTGCTGTAGTATTTAGCTTTTCACATTAGAAGATAAGGCGACAGGTAGGGACGCTCAGTGTGTAAAGGGGCCCACTGACTTATTTTGCCGCAGGGCCCTAAATGCCGCCAGTCCGCCCCTGTTACCACTATGAATATATGGACGATAATAAGGTGCCGACGAATGTCACGATTTTGGCTGACGCCTAAACTTTTCTAATTCTTTTTGCAATTTATTGGTATAATGTCGTCTGCAACCCATTGAAACGGCCGACTTCCTGTGATCTGACCAATCAGAGAGCCCAATTTTTGACACATTAAACTGCTTGAAGCATGAAGGGTTGCAACGACACAAACGGAACCCAGCGATATTCATAGTGGTTACTGCACTTAACCTAGAAATGGGAATGGTTACACACTTTTTGGCACTGCAGAGGGAAGGGAAGATTTACGCCTAGGTATACTGGATTAGTTGATGGTTGTCATCCAAGTAAAGTGTTATTTTTGAAACTCTGAAAGTCATTATTAGCTGCCTTAGCTAAGAATAAGAAACTCCATAGGTGCTAACCTGTGGTCGGGACTGACTCAAGTACTCATGCTTCTAATATAGCTTACATGAGGTCATCATCAAATACGTATGATAAAAATAAGGTTAAATTGAACTCAAAGAAAGACCAGTTTGTGTGATTGTGTCACACAACACCGTTAATTGTTATTTACCCATACTGGTAAAAAAATGTTTTAAAAATCTGGAAATTTATTTGTTGATTGTCTAATTAATACACTGTACTTCTTTTGAAAGCTGTATTTAGCATAGGCGTACGGCGGACACGATTTTTGGGAGGGCGAGCGACATTTGCCCGAATTTCAAAATCTAGATTTAAGGTGGCTCGCTACTCACGAAATTACGTCACCTGCACATATTCACGCGCAGCCAGGCAGGCCCTATCTATCGTAACGTAACTATTGCAGCTGATCTCTGCTGTCATCTTTTTATAATTCTTAGAATTTCAAGTTTCGGCCGCTTCATTTGCAAATTGCGCCACTTCTATTGGGGTTAGAGACCTCCCGTTTGCAGCACTAGATGCGCTATGATGAGTACTACAGCCGAAGTTTCAGCTTGATATTCAGAACAGAAAATTTTTACAGGCGATTTTACTCAAGCAGGTCTAATTTCTCAAAAATTACTTGGTAATAAAAAATAAATTGTATATCAATTTCAAGTGTGGTAGGAAGGGTTGTCTGTATTATCATATTGTTCCCCACTATTTTTGGAAGTAAATGACAAAGAATTAAAAAATCCTATCTAGCCAATTTTTTTTAGCACTATGGTTTATTAAAAAAGTTTAGATTGTCGAAATCAAAACTTTTATTCCGAGACCCTTGGAATGTCCTTTAAACTAAATACATCTCTTTGAAATTGCAATAAGCTTTTCCCTTCAAGTGTTTTCTTTAATTTCATGCTTCAATGCATAATATGGAATGCATCACCAGGGAATAGCAGGGAAAACTTCACAATAAAAAATTTAAGAAAAAAACTAAGTTTTGCAGATTTGGGTGAACTGACTTTCTCGTGCATAATCTCAAATATCTTTTTAAAAGGCTGGTAGTGACCACTTTTTTTTCATATCTTTGCTATAGACTATATTTTGGATCATTCTAAACTATTTTTGAGAAATCCTATCTCGGAAAGTTCACGAGTATCGAGCCACCTTAATACCATTTCCAATGAAATTGCATTGAATTCATTAATTTTCGATAGTTTTTATTTGATGATCTGCCCGCATTTTTTAGCCTTTTTGCCCGAATCTTACTGTTTCCCAAACTTTTGAGGGGGGGGGGGTATTTAGAAGCATGAGCACATAAAATCTCAAAGTTGTAAAAACACACAATTAAAAATCAAGAACTACACTCAACAACATTAAAAACACACACATTTTCAAAGTGTCATAACTTTTTGAAGCACTACATTTAACTTAATGTAACTTTCCAAATATGCTGCTTATTTACTCAACTAAAGATTGTGAATTTTGAACAATCCATGGATTTTTCTTAGAACCAGACAGCATGACGACATTTCAAATTTAAATATTACCCTCCTAAGCACCCAGAACTTAGCCCTGGGACCCATAGCCCTGGACCCCTGGGGACAGGGGTCATGAATCCTCCCATTGGAAAATCATGAGATTTGAAGGACATGATGTGGGAGAACTAAATTTTCACTCTTTTCCCATCAGTTTTATAATGAATTATTGATACATTGTGAAAATACACATGTTTTGCTGCTGACTGCACCTTATTTTGTCGCAAATAGTCCGTGGAATAAATGTTTAATCTTCCTCTGAAACTGAAGAAGTGATTTTCATCCTTATACATTGAAGAAATGGCTCCCTCTCATTGGCTGAGAGAGGGTGATGTCATAACAAACGTTTATGATGTCACAGGTGATTGTGATGACGTCACAATGGTGACATCACACACCAAAGTGAGGCTGATGGCTTTCACTCACATTTTTCTCACATTTCTTTGATTTAAAAGTAATTTTTACCATGGAAATATTTGTGAAATTGCTTTCAAAAGTAGTGCCGTCAGCAGTTAAATATATAGGCTATCCAAATCCAAAATTTCATCAAATTTAGATAAGAATTGTTTATTCTAGACCAATTCTCCCGATACCATGTCAAAATCTCAAGATTTTGAATGGGACGACCCATGACCCATGCTCCGCATGTCCCCAGGGGTCCAGGGCTACCCAGAACTGGGCTTAGAGGGCTGCACTTACCATATCAATGTATATATATCTATAAAGCTATACATCTGTATATCTATCTATCTATTTATCTATCTCTCTGTCAACTTACAGGTTGCAGTCTTCCTCGGCCCGGTGACAGCCATCCCAATCTTGTTGTTCAGCGGCTTCTTCGTGAACTTTGATACGATGCCCAAATACCTACAGTGGCTCTCTTACGCCTCCTACGTGCGATATTCCTTCGAAGGAGTCCTGCAAGCTATTTATGGATTTGAGAGAGAACCCCTCGAATGCAAGGAAGATGAATACAGAATGTGCATGTTCGTAAATGGCGAAGACGTTTTGAAAAAGTTAGACGTGGAACACGCAAAGTTTTACCTCGATTTTGTCATCCTCTGCGTATTCTTCGTACTTCTGAGGTTTGGTTGCTATCTGGTCCTCAGGTGGAAAGTTAAGGTACATTAAATAATCAATGAAGAAAATTCATATTAATTACTGAAGAGTTTACATCTTTCAAACATAAGAAATACAGACAAAAAAGTAATGTCTTTGGATTATTGTAATTTAATTCAAGTGGAGAGATGAAATATAACCTCCCAAAAAGACCAGATAAACTTGTAGAGGGCTTATTTATTGGATTTTATCCTGAATGTTTTGTATGCATTACGTAACATGTGCTTCTGGGGAACTGTTCATCTACGCAGCCCTTAAGTCAAGCACTTGCCATCAATGAGAGTCTGATTCACTGATTCAGTGGCGGATCCAAGGAGGGTCCTGCGCCCCCCATCCCTCGGCTACTGAAATAAAAGATGTATAGAGTTTTGAAGAAAATATGCGAGGATGCAGGTTTGAGGTTTGGGAATGCTAAAACCCGCCCACCAAGTTACATGCCTTGATTCGCACTGTCATTACACCAGAATGGAAAAGATTACAACAACAAAGCGCAACTCACCTTTAGAATATTTAGCACGGCATAATCTTGGATTATCTCTATCAGATAAGTGCAGCTCTCAGAGTGAGGAACATTCCATTAACAATGCTAAGTTATTGTTTACAAATGGATCTGCATGAAGTAAGGGTTCCAAAAAATATTTGAATTATAAGGTGCTGACATCTCTTGCATTTTATACTCAACTTTTAAATTGATTGTGATGACACCTGGAGGGGCAACAGCATGACATTATTTATTTGAATGCAAATCATTACTACCTGCATGTGAATGTGATTATAATAATCTATGTTGAACTGTAATGCACTTAACAATGTAAAAAGATACGAAATGTTTTCAAGAATGGTTCTGTGATGCATGACTGACAGGTGTTGCCCTCTAGTGGATGCGAAAGTATTTGAACTATTTTGCATAATTTATGCATGGACTGTTGCTGCCGTCTATTGTGCAGATGAGGAACTATCAAGATGGGTTTGAAAAAGATTTTCTAAATCTATATTGGATTAAATTGTGATTTAATTATACAAATTAAGGTGTTTATGAATATTGTGATTTTGTCAGTAATAATTAAGCTTTGCAGTATTTTTGTCTCCGTGTGATGCTACAGTTAAATTTAACAATTGAATTGAAGTTGTAACAAACTTTAATGTTATAAGATTAAATAGTTTAATGTTTGTAACTTGTTAAAATAATAGTTATGTCTCATGTTAAATAAGCCTATGTCATATTCGATATGCATTTTTTAATTTTTTATTTGTTTATATTTATATATATGTGAATAGAAGTGAATTTTACGTCCTTCAGACTACAGTAGTAATAGCCATTTAAAGGACATTTTAACAAAGTTTTGTGCTATACCATATTTATGGTGACTTATTAAAATGTATCTGTAATCTTAGTCAATATTGAAATTAATTATGATAGTTTTGTCTCAGGGTTGAGTGAGAGAATTATGATCATCAGGATTTTATGGAAAGCAAAAAACATTTTAAAGTGATCAATAAGTGGGATTTCATTAAAGTTGGTCTTGAAATATGTTATTATGTAAGCTATTTAAAAGAAGATTAACTCCTGTTTATGTGAAAGACTGTGATAACGCCTTTAATGAATGGATTAAGTATGAGTAATTGTAATTTTCAAAATGTTATTGATAACATTTTTATTATTCTGCAATGATGACTGACAGTGCAGCCAACAATGATAAGACATTTGCCTCAGTGTTGAGGCTTGAGACAAATTTGAGTCCACAATGTAATACACCTTTAGTTGTTTGGCATTTTTTGGGAAATTTTAGCACACTGTGGTTGTGCATAGGTACTGGTATAAGCCATAATAAGGGACCCAGTCTAAGTTTCATATTACGGCTAGAGTAAGAAAGTGTTTCATAGTTTTAGTCACAAAACTCAAAGTTTTATTAAAATGATAAAGCTCAAACTTTAGTCACACCATCCACTATAATTTTTTCTTGCCATCAGAGTCATATTATTTTAGTTGTTATATTGTTTGAACATTTTAATGTACAATTTCACTGAAAGATATACTCTAGATCTATTTTTATACATGTCACTATCTAAAATACTCTTGTTATTGAGCTAATTGTTAATAGTTATGATTAATAATTGATATAGTAAAGCTTGTAGATTTATTAAACTATTTAAAGACTTAATTTATGTAAATTGATAACATTGCTCAGTATGAATGAACTGAAATTGTTGAATGGTATGTAAAATTAAAAAAATTAAATCAGATCTGAAAATTATAAAATAGAATAAAAGTACAATTTGTGAACAAGTGTGTGTAGACATTGTTAAAATCAGGACTTTTAATATTTAGTCATTTTCCGTTTTTAATTTAATCTATTTCCAATGATCTTAAGCAGTATAACTGCCTTTTTGTTTAAGTATATATACTGGTTATATATTTGCTTATTTACTGTGTATTTAATGACTATTTACCCTTATTTACTTATTTACATATATTTACTTATATATCTGTGTTTATGTTGTTGGTTTTTTTTCTAAGTCTTTACTTTATGTTTTTTTGCACCCATATTATTATTTCCTTTATTACATGTATAGACATTCAATATATACATGTATATATATAAACTGTAGACAATATACATTATTTGTAAAAGATGTCTATATTTTACATGGCATTGAAATTGAATTATTACGCATTATTTATTTCATGTCTCTGATCAGACATTGTGACTGCATAAACACTGTATAAAAACTATAGACTATACTGGCACAATTATGAATTTTAATTACATTATTGCTTAAAATATTGTCAATTGCTATTTATAGACCTGTCCTTGTAAAAATGTTGCACTTATTAATAAAAATTATAAATATTGCAATGGTACTTTGTTCTTAAACAATGTTGGTGTCTACAATAGTATTAAAAACATAGTATTTAAAATGTTGGATTTAACAAGATATTGAAAGCAATTTTGGTTGCTGAAGTTAATCAGCTTCACAGAAAAGATTTAAATTGAAAACATCCCAACTTTCCAAAGGGCATGCAATTAAATGCAACATATCCAACTGATGGAAGGCTCGTCTTTTGTGACATACGGGGGGCGTTCAGAAAGTTCTGACCAATTTTTCAGAGAGATGCTTATCTTTGACCTAGAGTCTTCAATGTTTCAGGAATAAATCTTGAGGTATCAAGGAAACAAATGGCCAAGCACCTTTGAGACACAATATATTTAAGTTGTTATTTTGTTGCCATGGAAACGGCAAGACGGGGTACCCAGCGCAGCTCATTTTTCTAGTGAACTTAGCGTTGTGTTTTCCCTGAAATCTAGGGTCAAGTTATGTTAAAAAGGACTGCAAACCTGTGCAGGGCCTACTGGCAATTGTGATTGTAACTTAATGATGTCACAATGTTGTGCCAATCCATTGTTTAACCATTTAAACCTGATTTTTGCACTGTAAAGAGTGATTTTCGATGACCATTTTACATGGACCGGAAACGCGACCTGAGAGCTTCAATCAAATTGTGTTTTCTCACAGGAAAGAATGGTACACAAACCCAGGATCTCATTAGGATAGCATTTCTAGATACCTTGATGATGATTTAGCACCATTTGACTGTTATTTTTCCCTAATCTAAAAGATGAGCTGAGAGGTGAAAGATATGCTACAAATCAGGACTTTTGACATGCCATTTCCAGGGCTTTTCTAAGTTAAGACTTTGAAAATTGCTTCACCGAGTGGATTGAAAGGATGCAAAAATTTGTTTCATGCCACAGAGAGTACTTAGAAACATAGGCTGCGCAGCAGCAAACCTTCAGCGAAAGACATCTTTAAAAGACATAAAAGTGATGTTGACAAAATTGGTATAATGCAATCGTGGGCAAGTCTTGGCCTGAAATTATATATATATCCGCTGCCCTACCATCTGCCCGCCTGTCAGGGTATGTAAAACCATGGAAAGGCTGAACAAGACAAATTTACACATATTATGGTGCAGTTTCATACATGTACAAGGAATAGGTTATGAGCTGTGGGTCGAAAACCAAGAAGTATATTAATTTATATTTTTTTCCAAATATTTAAAAAGTGTTAAAACTACCTATCAATGAGACCAGTGAAAGATCTTTATAGGCAATATGTGGATGAATTTTTATCCAGGTACATGCAAGAGAGGCTAAGTTTTGGGCCAGAAACAAAAAATTATAATTTTCAATATATTTTGTCAATATTTCAAAAAGTATAGAATGACCAAAAATCACACCATCAAAGGCATAACAGCATCATATAGGTGATATGTGTATGAAATTTCATCCATGTACATGCACTACTGGGCAAGTTTTGGGCCAGAAATGAAAAAAAATTGTTTTTATTATTTTTTCTCAATATTTCAAAAACTATAGAATACCCATCAATCAGACCATCAAAAGGCACAATTGGACCATATAGGCTATATGTGTACCAAATTTCATCCATGTACATGCAATAGTGACCGAGTCTTGATCCGGAAACGAAAAAAATAATTTTTTATCTTTTTGGACAACATTTTACGAAAGTGACAACAATACCTTCTTCGAACTTCGTTCGCTGAAGGTAAAAATTGTGAAGCTGCTGATGAACAACTATGTTTACAATTAATAGTGTATGCAATAAATTTATGGGGATTTACACAGCTTAATTGTTGAGTTTTGTATGAAAAATTAAGCTGCGCTGCCTACCCTAAGGTGTGGTTTCCATGGCAACAGAAAAGTAAGTTAAACATTGGCCACGGATGTAATATTTTCAGAATCAATGGCTATACACCTGAATTTTGTACTGTGAAAATTTCATTCAAGTATGTCAAAGAGAAAGGCCTGCTAAAAAAATTGGTCAGAACTTCCTGAACTCCCTTCGTACAAAAGGTAATAATTGTGTTGCAACAACGCGAACATAACATTAAGATTTTGCATCACAATGTCGCATTCCTTCATGATTTTGTAGATATTTTTAAAGCATTAATTATCATATTGAACCAAAACTATATATATACTTCTAAAGCGGTTTGAAAACCGACCAGACTGTACTGGTATGCCTGATATTTGTCGAATCAGTTAAGCGCACTACTGGCTTGTGCTGCTACCTTGTGGATTGTGAAAAACAAAGCCTCGAGAAAAGGAAGAGGCCATGAGCACAGGAACAACAAGTAGATAATGTCCCTCCAAAGAATGACAGAATCACTCAGACAATGTTAATAATGATTGTGTCATTTGGGTGAAAGCAAGATACCTGACATGGTCAGGTACAAATCAAATCAATCCATATGACTCAACCTATATTGCAAAATTCATTCCTGTAGTTAAATTTCTTTTTTAAATATATTTTTCTTGTGCTCACTTGCATTCATTTATTGCACAAAGCCCAGGCTAATGAATTGCAAGTTATGATGGCAAGATTGAAGATTGAGATGCACCTCAATCACAAAACACAATCTTCTTTTGTACTTGCAATTAAAATATAATTCTCCTGCATTTACAAAAATATATAATAACAAAGAACAGCTTTTTTTTTTCAAATAAAAGTTTAATAAAATATGTCTTATAATTTGCTGAGATATATAAACTCTAACCAAAATGCTAAACAGTCATCGAAACAACAATGAAAAAAAAAATATAAATTGTTTATACATCTTAAAAATTTATGAAAGTCAATATCAGAGCGTAAAGACAAAATTGTAGTATTTTTTATGAGCATTAAAAAATATGAATAAAATTTAGTTGCTGTTTTTTTTCTGGAAGGGAGGAGTTAATACCACTTCTTACCAAAAACAACATTTCATAGAAGAACCAATTACTTTTTAGAACCTTCTATATAGATCACACTTGAAAAAAAAGAACAGTTTATTAATATACATACAAAGTCCACCATGCTTTCTGCGAACACAAATCGATGATATAGGAGTTAGGAGAGTATAACAATATGCAAAAACAATAAATGCATTGCATCACTCAAGAACTTTGATCAATTATACAGGAACAAAACTAATATAAATACCACATTAAGCAAGGACAGTTTTTCCACAAGTTCAGAACAAGGGAAATCATAAATATATATTACAGAATACAGAAAAAGGAATCATTTTACAGTCAACAGTTCAGAAAACTGACAAGAAAATAATTTCTCGAGACTTACAATCTAAATATCATATATCAAGGAATAAACTTATGTAATCAAGTAAATTAAGTTTGTTAGCCCAATGGGTTGTCTTGAGACTTATTCTAACTCGCTTGACTACAAAAAGTATAAGTCCAGGACAGGTATCAAAGATAAATGCAACAGTCCCTGTAAACAACTAATATTTTTCAAATATTTCTTGCCATGTCACACTTGTCATATACAAATGTTAGTGTTAATTATTACATTTAAGGATCCACAAAGGTTCTGGTGACATTGTGGTGAAGATGTGGCAAACTGCTAGTGACATTTGAGAAATATATTATTTTTTAAGGTTTTACTAATATTTCTGCAAGATAAAAAAGTTATATTATTCCAAAATATTTCGTAATATTTAAAAATTATGTTTTGTTTACAATATTTTAACATATCTATGCAACATTTATGCATTATATTTGTTTTAATATCGGCCATATGTTGTTTTAATATCATATGATCCATTTCCGTCAATCTCAGTTTAATATTTGCGAGTATCATGAAGACACTGTCACTTTCTAATATTTATGGAAGGACATAAAGAAATGTTCGAGTAAATGTTTTGCAGACAACTTGAAAACATTTCAAAAAATATAAATTAAGATTATTATTGACATATTTCTAAATATTATGTTGACACTGAAATGGTCTATATCGCATCAGTATTTAAACTATATATTTGTTCGAACATTTTCCTGATGAAATGGCAACATTTCAATTCGTATGATTATTACCATTTTGTTGATGTTATAAAATATCATTAAGATAGTAAACTTATTAAACATCAGAAAGCTATTTTTGATATATATTAGTACTGAGATGGCTAAACATTTCTCTAGTAACTTAAAAATAGAGAAAATGGTAAATTACTTAATTCACTAAAACTGAGAGCTTAGACATATGCAAGATATACAATGAGTCGAGGTTTCAAAATTGTGATCAAATCTCCTGGAATGAAACTATACTTGAAGGCAGTACTGGCTTCTTTAAGTTTACCCTCTTTAGCCCACTTCCTCAGGCTCAAGACTGCCTGGCATAGATGGTACATCCAGGCATGAAATTCTGATTGATAAAAAGATTGAGAATACACACATGGTCAGGCTTAATACCTTTGTGACTATATACAGCGCCTCTGATAACTTGCACCGGATTAGCATGATTCATAATTTCAGAAGTCTTGATGGTCAAAGGAAACCACCACTGGCCTCCGTCATGCGTGACAGTCACATCAATGGAATGAACGTCAATGACAAGCTTCTCTCCTGGGGTGAAGATGGAGGCCAAAGTTTCCTCGTTCCTCAGGATTGTCCCTTTGTGTGCAAGCGTGAATTTCTCAGCAGGGTGTTGTTGAGTACCATAATTAAATATTTTCATGTCTTTGAGGTCTTTGATTCTTGTTGACAAGGGTAGAGTAAGATTTGTATTCCAATCTTGACCTAGGTACGATGCTCTGTGGTCAGTGATGGTTACCTGAAATAAAAAGCAGAATTATTATTATGACATCCTTTCACTTCATATAGGCCTAAAATTATTGTTATTATTCTTTATTAGTATAAATAAATATACAGTTACAAACATATAAAAACAAATCACTTAAAAGAATATAAACATAATAACAGTAACAAAACTAGTCAAGAAAAAATAATGATTAAAAAAAAATTTTTTTTTAATTAAATAACAATAAGTAAAAATAATGTTATTGTGAATGGTTTAATATTATGAGCAGCTATGACCAAGTCAATAAATGAAGACACAAAGCCCCAATCACCCTGGATTCATCCATCTACTACTTTCTAAGCTTTTTCAAAACTGAATTGATATAAAGAACCATTGTATCTTAAATACCATAAAAAATATGAAAAACGAATCAATGGTGAAAGTGCAAAACCTCATATGTCAAAATTTTGCTATTTTCAGATTTTGAGTGGAATGACTAATTCAATATCCAATACATGTTGTCAATTGGTCGCCTTGCCTCTTTGCTATTTTTGGAAGCTGTAACAGAGTGATTTCACCAAACCTTGTATGTTGATTTGTTCCGAAAAGTGAAAGTGCAAAATCACGTAACTCAAATCAGAACTTTGAAGCACATATTTAGGATATTTCAACCGTTTTTGAAAAATTATGATTGTGGTATGTTTTTTATGGCTCAGAGGAAATTCCCTTTTTTTTAATTTTTTACCTCCCTATATTTATTGTGGTGATATAGGCTATTGAAAAAGAGAGTGCACAAAAATTTGAAAAACGTGTCATTATCCTCATTCTTGCCATTGTAGCCACTAAGTAAAATTAGCTGTTGTTATTTATCATGATCAAATTCTGCCCTATGATTTCAAAACACAGTAACTGCCATTTCAGTGATTTTGAGAAAAACGCATTTCTTTGTTTGTCAAATTGTGACCTTTATATCTTAATCTCCAGATGAAGCATCATCAAGTCAATGCTTCAAATATGAAGAAATATAATCAAAGTGTATGTGTGTATATCACTTGTCACCCAAAACGACTTCTTACAGCTATATTAGACAATGTTGTGCTTTTTAATGACTTACTGTGTTTTGAATGAGAAACCTTTGATTTTCTATTTATGTCATTGCTGAAGACATCTACTCAGTTGATGTGAAAAAACAGTATCTCCCTGTTTGTGTCATGTCAAAACACAGTAACTCAAACATTTGATTTTGAAACACAGTAATAAGCCAAAGAGATACTGTGTTTCAAAACAAAATGAGTAAATTACTGTGTTTTGGCCTGACATGACATGTCCATTTTGATGTGAGCAGTTGATACTGTGTTTGTTTATCATGGATTTGTGGGATAACTAGAGGTGATACAGGTATGAAATTTGGCATGGAGGTAGATATTATTAGTAGGATTGAGAAGTTATGTTCAACTCAGTTACTGTTTTTTGGTCACTTACTGTGTTTCCGTTTCACAGGGCAGAATTATATTTCCTACTGTTTACCTATTATATATTAGAGGTACATTCAATGCTGCAAGTTGCTTTAAAATGTGATAAATGGTCGAGTTACAAGGTTTTGCACCTTACTAACGTGTAAGAAAGTGAAAGTGCAAAACCTTTTAAGTCAACATTTTCAATCATATCTGATGGTGACATCAATGCTAGGGGTCAACGACCTCTGACAAAAAAATTATGCTAAAACAGGGTGTCACTTTCTACAAATCAAGTTGAGCCTAACTCACATATTGATAAACATTACCATAAAAAAAGATCAGCAACAGTTTTTTCCAATTTCTGAAAAATGGCTTTTTTGATACGAGGTTTTGCACTTTCACCATACAAATGCAGATGACTCCCCTTTCGGGTACCTCTTCCGTTTTATTCTGCTTGGCAGACATCAACTCACTGACAGATAAAATCATTGTACTAGCAAAGGAGAAAATTTATACAGTTACACCTGACTCTGGTTTGTTTTGGCTTACTTCCTCTGCCCTTTGCCAGGTCAGGTTCTGCGTGGGATCTCAACACTTTGTAATGCACCAGACAATTTGTTATCTTTTCTCTTGTAATTTGATATGTAATATACAGTTTGACAAAACAAAATTGTACTCCTTCAGAGAATAAATTTCCTGCAAAGTTCAAGTCAAAGATTTCTAATTGAGAACTCCAAATCGGCCCCCTTTCTCATAATAATGTAACATATAATGTATAATACATTCAACCACCTGAATGATTTCAGTTCTCAACTCATCAGAGAAGTCCGTCCTCTGTTCCTTCTTTTTCCATCCTACAATCAGCCTCCCGACCTCCTCGTACGTCAGAATTTCCAAGGGCACAACTTTGTCTTCAAATTCCTCTTTCTTCATGACGGGGAATCTAATTTTTGCCAGGACATCTCCAAGAGCAGCTCGCTGGTTTTCAGGAGTCACTTCCCAACGTTTCCTTTCACATTCTCTCTTGGCCCATTCCACACAAGCCAAGAACAGATCAACCTCAGAACATGCGATTCCGTCACTGCTGCAGAGGGCCAGTAATACGTCATAGGATACTTTCAGGAATTCATCCGTTTTGATAACCTGCATACGGAAAATGTCAAAATGAGAAATTACTCAGCCTCAAGAATTTCTAAATCTTACAACCTTGGCCTAATGAGTGTGATAGCTCCAGAGTAACAGCCGAGTTATAAATTGCCAATTTTAATGTCTGGCTCTTGCATCTAATTTACCACCACCCTGCAAAATCTGGCCACCACAACAGAGATCACAGTGCATACCACTGATTCTAGCGGCGATTGGGGAATATAAGGGCTCTAACCCTTATTTAGGCGCCATTTTTTTCTGGAACAGAGATTGCCAAAAAAAAAACTCCTATCAGTGCCTGAAAAAAGATTGAGGCACAACCCAAACCACAAATCTTCTCTTATGCTTCCCATCTTCATTTTGAGCTAGAAATCCTAAAGTTTTGATTTTTAACAAGTATTTACCTGTAGAGTGTTGGTCCTGAAGTATTCTTGACATACTTTCACGCTTTCCTTAGCATCCACTTCAACTGCATAAGACGCATAAGCCCCCACATTAGAAACCGCCAGTTTCGTCTTTGTGATACTGGCGCAGTACTTCTCCAATCGATCTAACTTGAAGACTGTAGCAGCATGCGTCACTTCAAAAATGTTTGTATCGTTAACATCGCAGCAACCTTTGTAGATGAACCTATAATGTAAAACATCACGAAGGGTTTGTATCACCGTCATGGGAAACCAAGATTTTGAGCAGTGCAGTCAAATCACCATAATTACTGATTAGCATGTAGAATTTTTGATTTCCAGTATTTGTAATTACCTCAATATTAAAACATGTTGTTAAAATTAACTGTGTTAATTTCCAATACCGGAATATCATGATTCAGCAGTTTCGGTGAAAAACTTTATTGCTTGATAATTTTATTGAAGGTGAAATGCTTGAATTTCTAGTAGTACAACTTGTAACAAATTATTTCCAAACCTGAACTTCGGCCCAACATGTGAACTTATAGAAAAAGCTATGGTTAATATGATACAAATATTATGATATAAATATTGCGATATCATGACAACTCTATGCATGGAAGAAAATCTGACACATGTCTTTAGTACTTCTGCTATTCTAGTCCTGACGACCTCTGTACTGATCAAATGAATAATACTTACTTCAAGACAGTTTTGAAGGTCTCCAAAGTAACATCTTCCTTAATCGTAATCTTGTTTCCAGCATCGTTTTCCTCTAGCAGTTGTCTCAGAACTCCTCCACCAGCTATTAAGACCAGGCGGTGAGCCTTTATGTCTACATCTTGGACTTGGATTGTGACATCCGTGAGGTAGTCGTCTTTCATGAAGTCAAAAAGGCAAGTGCGGAAACAGTCATCCATCTTTGATCTGGAATAGAATAGAATAACAGTAAAATAGAATATAATATTTATAATGAACCAATGGCATAGATCTTGGGGGGGGGGGGGGATGGGGAGATGCATCCCCCCTAGGATGAGCCAGGGGGATGGATCAAATAATACCCCCCCCCCTAGAATTTCAAATTACAACTACTTGGTGTGAGAATTATTTGTTCTATTAACTGTTTTTGCTATAATACTTACTATTTGGATGGTGGGAAGAAAATGCACGTTCCAGGTTGCTCAGAAGTTATTGTTAAGTCTGTGATATTCTTTTTATTTTATAAATTAACCATACATGTATACCATTTTTGTACCAACCGTATGATTATATGTATGAAATAAATGATTTATATATCCTTATGTAATGTATGAAAATATTCTATGAGAAAGTCTGTGTGGGCATGCTGGATTCCATAAATAGACACTTCTGGGAAGTAGGTCAACATGTATGTTCAGTGCTATAACTGCTATTCTCACAAATTCATCACAAAACTCATCGACATTTCTTGAAATCAGCAAAATTACATGTCAGTGAGTTCCTGGAGCAAAAGACACACACATGCATAGTTGTCATAGAGTAGATTTAAGTACTAACCTGGATATTAAAGTAATTGTTTGCCCAGACACTCACACTCTCTCCTGTGCAGTAAATTGTACTTCAGCTCAATGCCACAGAGTGGCAGTCTGGTAAACCCTAAATGCATAGTGCTGCCATCTTGTGTCAAGCAAAACAGTAACATTCCAAAATGTACTGATGAAGACCCAGTCACAGGCATGCCGTTGATCCAGGGGGCTTCAAAACCCCAGCAGTAGGGGAAGCTTGGGAGAGTTGGGCCACCCTGATTTTTGAGGAAACTAAAACATTTTGAGAAAGGTGCAGCTATAACTACCAAAATTTTATAAAAATAAATATCTTTCAGTGGATGTACAATACTTGGCTAATTTGCTTGTCATTATCTTTATGGAGTAGGCTAGAAAATTCGAATTTTGAAACAGAAAAATGAATCATGTTATGACATTTTAATTGTCTGTCAGACAAAAAGGACTGAGAAAATTTTCCCTGGCATGCTTGATAGGTTTGACTATCCAGCTGTTATTTTCACCAGAGACTGAATATTTTTAGGCCTTATTACATTTCATGGTCTAATAAAATCAAAAATCAGGAAATCTAGATGGGGATAGTTGGGCCGTCATGCCAAGGCTTAATTCTGACAGCAAACTAGTGTTGCAAGAGGCCTCAATTCAGGATTAATGACTTCTATGACCATTATACTACAGGTTAAAAATATTATTGCCTCAAGTACAGCTTTACCGAACCAGACATATTGCAATGTCCCAAGTCTCCCTCTGAATGGCCCAAGTCTCCCACTTAAAGGGGAGAGTTGGGCCAGTAATTTTACAATTTTCATAGGGCTGTAGCTCATATGTTCTTGCGCATATATCAATGCAATCCTACAGATATATTTTCAAATATTTCTAGATTCAATACATGCATTAAGCATCTTTATATAATCATAACTGTCAGCAGGAGGCACAAGAATGTAAAAAGTGGCCCAACTCTCCCAAGCTTCCCCTACATTTTAATGTAAAAAAAAAAAAAATTTATTCCGATATTTTTAGTACATTTTCATTTTCTGGATCCGCTCCTGGCTTTTCATAGCTTAATTAAAGTACATTAAAAAGTAATTATTTCATAATTTATGCCAATTAGTGTCTTTTTTATTGCCATATACAGCCTTGCGAAAGGGATTTTATTGCGAAATTTTGGATTCTAGAAATAATGGACCAGATCTCTAGAGGGAATTTCAGACCTTATAAATTTTAAGACCCTTAGGGGGCCAACTTTTAATCTGAAGGGGGAATAAATGATTTCAAACCAAAGTCAAGTATTATTTCACAATAATTAGTTCTGTTTATCTTATTATTTGATTTTATTCTACTTTGTTTAGATAAAGCTGAGTACCATTCTGTGAATCCACATGCAGCGGGGAGTGTTGGGTAATATGAGCATACTTTTGTCTCGTGGCTCTAGCCATCAGCATAAATGCAAAATGTGCAGAATCCCTGTTTTTGAGACAAAGTTGGTACATGGCTAAAAATTGAAGGTAATTTCAGGACATTTTGTCAATTACTTTTTGAGTCAGTTGCATTTCAACATGTGCGTTAGACTGTTGTAGCTTTTTGGGACGACAGTTAAAGAAATCTAAAAAAGGCCTCTGCTACGCAGCAGAATACCAGTCAAAATCTACTTTTTCCAAAATCTACTTTTCCATAATCTACTTTTCCTACCAAAATCTACTTTTTTTGAAAACCAAAATCTACTTCATTTTGCCAAAATCTACTTCTGCCAAAATCTACTTTTTCCAAAATCTACTTTAGAAAAAAAAAAGTTATTTAAACCTTAATTTAGTTAAATCTAGTTTTACATTACCTTTATATGTTTAAAATACTTAACTTTTCTTAAACTTATACAAAAATTAACATCTTTTTATGCTAAAAATAGTTTAAAATACACACTACCGACCAGGTTTGCACTGTAAGAAATGACCGTGTTTTTCTGGCTAAAAGAACCGTAAATTTATTGTTATTTTATCAGTATTTTTTTAAAACAGACTTTGTCTGTGAATTTACAGTTCTTTGTCAGTTACTAAATGGCTCCAAGATAAATTTACTGCAACATGTCATTTAACATTCAGTTCACGTTAATGAACAATTACTTCAACCGTTAATTTACTGGCAACTTGTAATATGCAGACAAAACATTTGAATTGGCCAAACAATCAATACACCTGGTCAGATTAGGAACTATAAACAAGAGATTGCATGGACTTCAACCACGGAACATGTGGTGCCATCTATAACATATGCTTTACACGGCTGTTAATCAAACTTAATTTATAACTTATCTGAAGGTAAGGGAACATCCTCATTCATATGATCTTAAAGATGCTGTCATTATGCAAAAGTTGTTATATTTATATATGACATTGACATTTGTGTGAGTCTTATGATGTGATCTAAAGAATGACACTATTAAAACCAAAATAACCCAGGAGCAGTCTGCATCAATACAACATACTTCGATAAACTTGACACTTGGTTCTCTTGGAAAATATCCATCAATTTTATGGTTTGTGAGCAAACGTGTGTGATTTAATTGCTGGGTATAATTGATGGACTTACTTCCCTCTGTCAAGCAAGAGATGAGCAAGGCCGAGCCTGGAGTCAGTGGCTCTCTCAGCTGATTCCAGCTACGGTACATCCATACAGCTATGCGACAGTTAAATCACATGCTTAGTCTGTTGTTTCACACTTGTGCAATAAGTAAGAATAACACATACTATCCGTATTTTTACAGTAAATTATACAGCTCCTTGCATTCCTTACATTCTATGATTGACAGTTGATATAACTGTAAAATATACTTTAAATAAACTGTTTTATATATGTACATTATACCGTAATATCACTTTGTTGAATCTGCAAAATTACAGTTCAATGTACCAATCTGCATTTTACGGTTCATTGTCCTGTTCAGGTTTATTAGTACTTTTACAGTTCTTAGACCTGGAACAAAGTTGCCAGTTAATTTAACTGTAAAATTTAACGGGAATTTTTTGCAGTGTGGGTTCAAATGGCAGATACACGCATTTAAATATGAATAAAAATACAATTGAGCCAAAAGTAACTGAATACAAATACAATCCCATGCAATAAAAATAAGTTTGAAATCAACACTGTTAAGTGACTCTTGTTTAACATTTTTTTGGACAAGTAAATGACATTATTTGAATTTTTCATAATATCATTAGAAAGTTCCTTCTTTAAAATCCGTTGAAGTTAGTATGTTTTGATAATTATACAAACCCAATTGTGGTTTGAAATATTAAGGAATGTATAGTATCTTATTCCTAAAATGACTGAAACGAATATTTTGCAAATAAATCTGGCTTATTTGGCATGCCTATATAGATCTGTTTTAATATTACGGAATAAACCAAATAATTCCGCTGAGTAGAATCTCTGGGCGATTAATTCTAGGTATAATACCGCATTTTTAACCGGCCTAACAGCGGAGGCCGGTTAATACAGGAGGTGTAAATGGATCAGGTGAAACCATAAACAGTAGGCATAAACTTGCAACCACAAACCAGATGTAAACCACGTTTGGCGATGACAGACAAGGTTTTTCCCCATTGTGACCTTAATATTTCACTTACAGTTATAAAAATTTGGTACAGGTATGGGACTCTTGGTTTTGATTGGGAACATGTCGATAAATCCAAGATGGCGGCCATTTTGTGGTGGCCATTTTGGCAGCCATCTTCTTCATTCTTGAACTGCCCATTGTGACCTTAATATTCCACTTACAGTTATGAAATTTGGTACAGGTATGGGACTCTGGGTATGGATTTGGAACATGTCGAGAAACCCAAGATGGCTACCGTTTTGTGGCGGCCATTTTGGCAGCCATCTTTCTTCATTCTTGAACTGCCCATTGTGACCTTAATTTTTCACTTACAGTTATGAAATTTGGTACAGGTATAGTACTCTGGGTATGGATTGGGAACATGTCAAGAAATCCAAGATGGTGGCCATTTTGTGGTGGCCATTTTGGCAGCCATCTTTCTTCATTCTTGAACTGCCCATAGTGACCTTAATATTTCACTTACAGTTATGAAATTTGGTACAGGTATGGGACTCTGGGTATGGATTGGGAACATGTCGATAAATCCAAGATGGTGGCCATTTTGGCAGCCATCTTTCTTCATTCTTGCACTGCCCATTGTGACCTTAATATTTCACTTACAGTTATGAAATTTGGTACAGGTATGGGACTCCTGGTATGGATTGGGAACATGTCGAGAAATCCAAGATGGTAGCCATTTTGTGGTGGCCATTTTGGCAGCCATCTTTCTTCATTCTTGAACTGCCCATTGTGACCTTAATATTTCACTTACAGTTATGAAATTTGGTACAGGTATGAGACTCCTGGTATTGATTGGGAACATGTTGAGAAATCCAAGATGGTAGCCATTTTGTGGTGGCCATTTTGGCAGCCATCTTTCTTCATTCTTGAACTGCCCATTGTGACCTTAATATTTCACTTACAGTTATGAAATTTGGTACAGGTATAGTACTCTGGGTATGGATTGGGAACATGTCGAGAAATCCAAGATGGCGGCCATTTTGTGGTGGCCATGTTGGCTGCCATCTTTTTTCATTTATTGAACTGCTCATAGTGACCTCAATATTTCGCTTAGAGTTATAAAATTTGGTACAGGTATGGGCCTGTGGGTATGGATCAGGACATGTTGAGAAATCAAAGATGGCGGCCATTTTGGCAGCCATCTTTCCTCATTCTTGACCTGCCCATTGTGATCTCAATATTTTGCTAAGAGTTATGAAATTTGGTACAGGTATTGGCCTATGGGTATCGATCGGAAACATGTTGAGAAATCCAAGATGGCAGCCACTTTGTGGCAGCCATTTTGGCAGGCATCTTCGTCATTCTTGAACTGACCATTGTGACCTTAATATTTCACTTACAGTTATGAAATTTGGTACAGGTATTGGCTGAGGAACATGTTGAGAAATCCAAGATGTCAGCCATTTTGGCAGCCATCTTTCCTTTTTTTTAGAAATCTGTTCAAACTGCATTGATTCTTTACTAATAGTCTAGCATCTTCCAATCAACTATTTCTCCTATCTTCCAATATCAGTTGCTGAGTGGTTTAAGCAATGGCACCTTCAATTTCATTGCGTTAGGTCGGTTTTGAATCCGCGGATTCTTGTAACTCATTCAAATGATTGTTATTAGTTATTCAGACACATTGCCTTAAATCCCAAATTTGTAAGTAAATTCTGAAATAATTATGCTCTTTGAAATGATTCATGTTGTCTATTCACGTTTTTTCTCCAATTTTAAAGAAACTTAATTAAGGTAACAAACTAAATGACTGACTAAATTATTTGAAAAACGATTCTGTTTACCTGAAATTTATTAGTTCAGACGAATTTATTATTTCATTATTTACTTACAGTAAAATATCGAAATTTAATAAAGATTTAAACCTTACAAGCAAATTAATATTACTTGAACCTTATATGAATGCTAGGTGTCTAAGTAATTGCAATTTCTTAGAATATATACAATTCATGGCAAGTGTTTGAATTGCAATTAAGACAATGGCCAGTGTTTGATTTGCAATTAAGATAACAGCCATTGTTAGAACAGCAGTTAGCATTCAAATTCAAAATGGGTGACAGTTATGTCATGAAAATATCAGTTTATGGGCAAATATACAGGTGAAAAAGCCTGATAAGTGAATTAAAGACAAATTTCGATTTTATGACCCAGACTCTGATAAATTTTATTTCCAAAATATTTTGTAGTAATGTCTCATTAGGAGTATAAAGTTTCAAAATTTAGGTACAAAAGACCTCTCAAAGATTAGAAATCGCTGCAGAGGCCAACCAAAAAATCCATCCTATACTATATTTTTGTTGTTTGCCCACATCTTCTTTTTTTATGCAAATCGCCAATTCTCAATGGATCTTGCGATCCTATACATCAATCTTCATGTTTTCAAAACCTCTACAGATTTTTATCTTTACAGACCTGTCTGTTACCTCTAACACCCTATCCACACCTTTATGCAATCCACATATCTCTATTCACGTGGCTGCATTAGTAGTAGTGCATTGTTCTCCCTGGGCTCCAAATACACAGCCGCCAATAAATGCAGCAGAGTTTCAAACTATTGCACATTGCTGTCAAGCAGAACACCGTATTCAAATTTACTTGATTAAATGCATAACATATCATTTACAATCCATCATTTCATTTCTTTTCCTTCATGGAAGTTTGCAATGCCATTTCTACACACTTTGAAATAAAACATACATGTAGGCGGGGGGGGGGGGGGGGGGTTGGACTCCTTTCCGTAACATTTCCTACTTTCCCCTATCTCATTTCACAGCATTTCCCCTCATTTTCCATTTCCTCTGAAATATATGTCTATGTCTCATGGGATGTTCTAGTATATGTATAAAATTGCAATTCCTACTAACGTTTTTGGGTCAATTACCTTAAAATGTAATCATTCACATATTTCATATTCTTGTATTTGCTCTTCTGATCATCTTATAAGTTGTAATTAAGACTTATCCAGGAGCTCTGGTCTATTCCTTTAAGTTTTTAATGAGCAGCAGAGTTTCAAACTATTGCACATTGCTGTCAAGCAGAACACCTTATTCAAATTTACTTGATTAAATGCATAACATATCATTTACAATCCATCATTTCATTTCTTTTCCTTCATGGAAGTTTGCAATGCCATTTCTACACACTTTGAAATAAAACATACATGTAGGCGGGGGGGGGGGGGGGGTTGGACTCCTTTCCGTAACATTTCCTACTTTCCCCTATCTCATTTCACAGCATTTCCCCTCATTTTCCATTTCCTCTGAAATATATGTCTATGTCTCATGGGATGTTCTAGTATATGTATAAAATTGCAATTCCTACTAACGTTTTTGGGTCAATTACCTTAAAATGTAATCATTCACATATTTCATATTCTTGTATAAATTTGCTCTTCTGATCATCTTATAAGTTGTAATTAAGACTTATCCAGGAGCTCTGGTCTATTCCTTTAAGTTTTTAATGATTACTGTTTTTAATCACTAAAACAGTAATCAAATAAAAAATAAATAAATAATTTGAAGGAGATTTTGTCAAAAGCAGATTTTGGGAAAAGTAGATTTTTGTAAAATCAAGTAGATTTTGACAAAAAAATCCGCAAAAATGGCCATTAAACGTCCGTGGGATGTGGCAGAAGGTGCCAAAGCACTAAGTTAGTAGCATTTTAAAGTTTATTTACTGCAAATTCAATTAGTATGAGTTTCCTTGACAAGTTTTCTCACTGTCCACGTATCATTTTAAGCTTGTCTGATTGGTCTAGGGGCTATATAATGTCAACCAAATCTATCAATTCAACGTAGAAAGCAATGAGAAACGTATTATTCTGCTTCAGTGACCATCTGAAAAGTTGATAAGATTAGCAGTTTAAAATCACCAACTTCACTGTCCACTGAATCCATTCCAGACACCAGTGAGACACGTTACAGGCTTTGTAATACGTTTTTATGATATTCAAATTAGATTTTTGCCATGTAATTCAGTGCCTCAACCAATCAGATGAACTCAATTTGCTACGTTTCACTAACCAATTGCAGAAACTCATACTTATTGAAATTGCAGTAATGAAAATCCGACCAGAATTGGCGAAATTAGCTGGGTCTTAAATCATCAGTCTTGCAATATATCTCATTCAGTTTAAAGTTCTACGATGAGTTGATGACATTAAGGCCTAGTCTTGACCAACTGCATATGTGTGGCACCTTGCAGTAGTCGAAGTTCAATTTTAAATGGACAGCTAGTGAAGCTATATGCTGTCCGAGCGCCAGTACTGGTTTTAATTATTTTATTTCACTTAGTGCAACATGACAAGTTTATGTGTATAGATAGATAGATACAGGGGCGTATCTAGAAATGGCCTGAGGGGGGGCCATAACATGGGGCAAATAGGCAGCGCTCCGCGGCCATTCCTATCTGTTCCATGTTAATTTTGGGCCCCCCCCTAAATACGCCACTGGATAGATAGATAGATAGATAGATAGATAGATAGATAGATATATAGATAGATAGATAGATAGATAGATCGATAGATATCGTACGTGCAGCCCGCTAAGCCCAGTTCTGGACGTTCACAAGGGTTGCTTGGTGAGATGAGAGAGAGAGCAGGAGTCCTCAACATGTTACACATTTACCATATATATGTGAGGGATCTTTTACTTGCCCAGCATAGACACTGATACAATTTAACGTCTCATCCGAACGACATCCAGCTGGGATTTTGCTCATGAAGATCCACTGAAAGTTTTGGGTTCCCCACCCGGGGTTCGAACCATTGAAAGCAAAGACCTTCAGAGGAGCAGGCAGGCACCTTAGTCACTTGGCCACCCAGCAATCATTTTAAAACAGTCAATAGTGGAAGCAAAAATATCAATAAATAGGACTCAGTAGAATCAATTGAAACTATTATTATTAATCAATACAAAAATTACATAAAATAATAAAAAAATTAATGACAAAGTAATATAAAAGTAATATAAAGTTGTAATTAAAAAACAATAACAGAAATTAAGTGGTGAAAATTAAAATGGAAATGATCTTGATTTTGTTTTTCACTGAAAACTATTTGTAATACCAAATACATTTAAGCTATTAGAAAACTAGAAAGACAAGTTTTTCGAACAAGCTTTTCAATTATTTTGTGTATTTCTTTTTGTTTTCTGACAATTGGAGCCATAAATGAGGGGATTTAATGAATACTTCGTTAGCTGAAGATCTCCAAAAAACAGCTGATATCCATGAATTGAGCCTGCAAGAGGTGAATGACCCCTGCAAAGAGCACATCAATGTCAGAACAATCCGTGATAGTACATGGTTAAAAGCTAGCTGTCTCTGACCAGAGGAAAAACTGCCCCAAGCCCCATAATAAATGCATGTAGAACTTGGGTTAAATGTGTGATATAAAGCCAAAACGGGTAAGTGTTACATTGCATTCTGTTTTTTCCTGTTTTTTTTTTGCCTTATAATTATAAGAAAACAATTGCAGCTTTCTCTATTCTATAGATCTGTTTTATTATGCCAAAGACAACAATTATTACATCTTTTTTCTTGATTTAATGATTCCATGAAAGCAGTACAAAATCACACTGAATGACTCATGTCTTTACAACTGTCACATGTGCTCCTAAACATTTACTTTGTCAGCCGCAACTGAGCAATGACCTAGTTTAAAGAGATGCCCTTAAGGGGCAATTTAAAGGAGACCTCTAACTGGCAAATGAAAATGAGGGTTATTTAACTGCAATAAATCTCGTATTCTTTGTTGTCCACTTCTCGTCTCACGTTTGACTGTTTGTCTCAATGGCATAAACCGACTATTCGCCATGGGAGAGGGATATGTGGTTATCACACCTCGGGCTAAAATCATCGAGTTATAAATCACATTCCTCTCCAAAGGTGAATAATCTTTATTTCTTTCTAAAGCATTCATGTTGGTCTAACTAAAACTTAATACCCCCTTTCCCCAATACCTATTAACAATAGTACAGAAATCACAGTTAGGCCTGTGAGTGCTATTAACATAATGACATTATAAATCACTAGAATGACAGGAACACTTGATTAATGACAATGATACTTGACAAACTGTGATTAATAATTTGTGAGTTGATTTAATCAATGTAGCATTGTTCCTGTATCCGAATTATTATATTGATTATCGATTATTGCAGATGCTGTTCAGTACACCCAGAAGCTGAATAGATTTTACTGAACAACTTCCATGAGTTTTGCAGCAATCAGTAAGCCAGAATTGAGCATTTTGTGATATTTATCAGCTATGTAGAAGTGACGATTATAACTATGCTTTTATATATGTTTGATTTAAACAAATTTTCTTGCAGACTGTCCTTTTGAAAAGCTATAGTACTTCCTGGCCTACAATATATGTCTGGGAAGGTAGTGTATAGATATAGGGCCTATAAATTTGGATTTCAAAGTGTCCCTGACTCCCTTTATTTTTGCTAAATAAATAGATATATAGACAGATAGAAAGACAGATAGATAGATAGATAGATAGATAGATAGATAGATAGATAGATAGATAGATATATAGATAGATATATAGATAGATAGATAGATGGATAGATAGATAGATAGAGCGGTGTAGAGAGATAGAGATATAGAGAGATATTTTGCTAGATAAACAGATAGGCATTTGAAGCCCCCCCCCTCCTCCTCTCAAATTATATAAAAAGCCAGCTACACTAAATGCTGCACTGACAGCTGTGCTAATCTCCTGCTACTATTGCTTGAGCACTGTGCCAGCAACACGCTTTCTGCAGCAGCACATGCTTTTGCTTTGTTTACATGGGAAGTGGCTGCTGCTCATGCGCACTAGATGCCGGCTTGGCCATATTATTGAATGGCTCTGAGATCTAGGGTTAGTATGCTGCTGTGTGCAGTGTAGATGGGTTGAGCTATTCTATAATAGCTCTATTCTTCTCAATATTTCTGGAGGACACGAGATCTATTCTCTCTAGTACACAGGATTAAAAGAGTGTGATAGCTACTCATTAGTTCTGTTTTATGGTCATACTCAGTGGCCTGCCTGTTAACCAGTGTAAACACATGGATTAAGCCAGTTTCTTGTCAGTATATTGGTGTGATAAACACAGGATAAATACAGGATAATGTGACAAACTACAGGATTAAATAAAAACAGTTATAACCAAGACGAACCCATTGTGATTACCTCTACAGGTCTGCAGGAATGATACATTTGGATTGGTGGTACATGTATATTGCTGTGTTTGTTAGATCTATTCAAGCATTGTCATAACCTGATAACTTACACTCATGTTGACAAAATGCTATGAATGTATACAGTGATGATTTTTGAGTGATTTGCTTGGAAAGTAGTGAGGATACCTGATTTGGAGGATACTTTGGGCCTAATTATTTGGTAAGTAAAACAGACATTGTATTTAATTCTGATAATTTTGCAAAATGGACTGCAATAACTGTGATTTTTTAAATATTGAATGAAATTGCCAATTGATTTAAACGGTGAAACTGCTAGCCTATAACAATTATATTTGATATGCCTTTAATAGTTTCTGACAATCGTCAAATTCATTTCACATTATAAGACCTACTTGACAACTTTTGACTTCATGCTTTCTTAATGTGATAGACTGAAAGCATTACTAGTACATGTACTAAGTAACACCATTGAACTGCTACCCATATGATATGATATCTCATATAGTACAACAGTTACACTTTGCCAATGTTTATATGAGATATTTTTAGACTGTCCTAATTTTTTTCAAACAGTAGATCATGTTTATAACACTTTTTGTAAGCAAGTTTGCTATAGATGTGGAAAACTAGGCCATGTGATCTGTATGCTTGTAGCACATGGTTCAAAGTCACTTTAAAAAAAAGTCAATATGATAAAATGAATTTATAATGAAGAAAATTTCAAATGCACGAAGACATATTGATATCTTTAGATAGCAGATGGATCATTAGTTTGACGACTTGTATTTATGTATAATATACAGATAGTCACAATAGATTATCATAGGACAGACATTTACTATTGCATGTTATTATATGGGAATTTGGAGAGATACAGTACAACTGAATATATTTTCAGGCAGATACTCACAATTGCACTTCCATGAACTTCCATGAACTTCTATGCACTTCCATGCACTATACTACCCAGCCCTCCTTACACTCACTCACTTGTCACTAAAATGGTAACAGTTGATTTCTATAGATAGATTAAAATATTTTATTCAAAAATATCTCTCAATATGAACATAAAAATTACCTTTCAATAATAAAGCAAATCCGTTTTTGATATTTTAGGTAATTGTTTGAAAAGTTATTTACTATTAAAGTAACCTAGGAACAACCAGAGCTTTGCTGAAGTGGCTTGGAAGTGAGGGCTTGGAAGGGTGAGGGTAAGAACTGAAGGGTGTGGACAGGTGAGTATCTGGTTGAGGGCATGGGATTTCTTTTCTGGGGTGTTTGTTTATTTGTTTGTTTGTGTTTTACGCCTCTGCAGCACCTTAGTGGGCTATATTGAGGCAGGCGATCGCCGTATGATGATGAGATGAGAAGACTGTGAGTCTGGCACATACCCTATTAATTCAGGGATGCCCAGGGTCTTTCAGTGGCCCCAGCATAGAATACTGGATACAACCCGCCTCCATTTAATGTCCCATGGGCTCGGACTAAAGTGAGTTCCCGGGGTGAGATTTGAACCCACGCCCTCAAAGCCAGTTGATAAGCGCACTTACCAATTAGGCCACGGGGGAACTCTTTTCTGGGGTGTACTGTAGGGCTTGCAGGTGCTAATTGATTTAGTCTATAAGACGATTTTCCATAGTTCTTTTATCATCTTCAATAATATTATCCACAGTTTCTTTTGTCATATTGATCGTTTATTGTATAAGCAGTAACATGGCCTTGAATTTTCTTGGGTGTATATGTAATATCCATCCTCCAGACATCACACCTGTAATTTTCTTTTCAAGGTGGATGTCTGGGTTTGCGTACAAAATGTAGTTACCTGTCAATTTGCTTTAAGGTATTGATAACAGTCAGGAGGCTTAACCAAAACATTGTATTGATGGCATTTTGATGCCCTTGGGGTGTGTACTGCAAAGAGTATAGGAATGGAAAAGAGTGTAGGAATTGAAGAGAGTCTATGAAAATCTGACTAGTTTTGCAGCCCGACAAGCGTTGTAATAGTGCAAGAGATGCATATATCTCTGCAATAGTTGCAGTGTGCATCTGACTTCTACAAGGTTCTGATATTATTCCAGTTGGCAGCTCTGTGAGCCAGTCGCATGTGAGTTTTTCATTACAATGATTCCCATATTCTTTGTTGTCCAGTTATCATCCCATGTTTACATTCTTGAGTGTTTTTCTCATGGTATAAGTCGGTTATTCACCATGATTTTCGAGAATGTGTTTATTTTTTTATTTATTATTTTTATTTTTTATTTCAAATATATTTTAAAAGGGTAAAACCGGGTCAGCAAGCTGTTTTAAAACCGGGCCCTTTACAGTTATGGTAAAAACAGATGTAAACAGTAAAAGATCTATACGTTTAAAAACAATCATAACAAAGCATAAATAAAGTACAGCTGTAACATAAAAATATAAATGATCTGACTATCCTATAACTTTTGTATAACATATAACATCCAATAACAACAAAATATCAATATTCACTTATCAATTCTTCCTGATATGACTTTTTAACATACTCTTGAATGTTATAATATTACAGCAGTCTTTCAAGTTCGATGGTAACTTATTCCACTCCCTGGCTCCATTATAAAAAATAGCATGCAATGCATGCACCGTGTCCTCGAGCAATTTAATAACCCTTATAACTCAATGGGATATGATCATTACATTAACACATTTCTATAAATTGTTAAAAGTTGCATTCTATCTATAGATATATCAATCTACCCGTCAATCTACCTATTTGTCTATCTATGTGTCTATCTGTCTATCTGTCTATCTTTAGTAATTGGCTGAAGCATAAATCTCAGGTTGTGGTGCACCCCACTTTGTCTCAGCGCGGAAGGGCCAAAGGGAAGAAGAAGAAGATGCTTCTCAGAAATCGTCTGCTGAGTAACTAGGAATTTGGGGAATTAAAGTTAACTATTTATAGCAGTGAGACATAAGGTTAAAGCCAGGGCATCTAGTGCAACAGTGTAAACACTGGGCATCATAATGGCATCATAACTTTGGGTTGTTCTTGCATCTGTGAAATGCTTTTCGATCCACACCAACTTTGATACGACAATCCCATTGATGACGACAAAGGGCCCGAGGCCCTGCTCTCGGACACAAAAAGCATACTTTTGTGGAATTCATTGTCTGGCACATTTAAGTATAAATTCATTTCATGTTTTCGTGTAGTCTTCCCTGATACTTCAAAATCAAACAGTACATTGTTTGTTAAATAATTTGGTGCTAAGCCATGTATACATTTATAAATTAATAAGACCTGGAAGTAGATGAAGCGCTCTTGTATAGTCATCCATCCTAAATGTCTCACAAGGTCTAAGCCTCTGATGTTAATATAGTCAAAATTACCTTCTATAATTCGAGCACAGTGATTCTGTAACCTCTGAACTTTATTTAAATTATGTTGACTTGTACTTCCCCATACTGAGATGGCATAGTCAATGCAGGGTTGAATAGTTGCATGATAAATTTTTATAAGAATACTTTTATGAAGGACTTTACTTAGTCGTGCTAATTTTGAAATTTTAAAAGAGAGTTTCCTACACAATTTAGTAATATAGTCATTCCATGTGAGAGCTTCATCGATTTCCAATCCCAGATAATTCATAACATTAACCTGTTTTATCTGACATTCATTTACAGTGATATCAAGGGAACAGTCTGACGAATTACGTCTAGATCTAACAACCATAGCACATGACTTCTCAGTATTAATCACAATATTGTTTCCTTGATACCAATTCGAAACATGGTCAACACAACTTTGAAGTTTATCCTGTACATCCATCATTGAATTTGCATTACAGTAAATTAAAGTGTCATCTGCATAGAGATTAGCAGTTGCAATACCTACATGCTGACTAATATCATTAACAACGCGAGTAAAACCCTATCTGAATAAATCACATATTGATCATATTCCCTCTTCATGTGTGGATAAACTATAGCCTATGGATTAACAGTACATGCTTTTATAATAAAACCCATCCTCATCTCAAGAATTTGCAATGTTTGTTGGAAAATCACAAATTGTCATAAATTGTTTAACACATCCGTGATTTCAGCAGTAAGACATAGGTTCCAAAAATGGCCAATTTGGAAGAAAAAATTATCACAAGGAACTATTAATTGTGATTAGAACTTTGATAAATTCATGTTAATCGTTCGAAGCCTTCCATTTATCCAGCTACAATACATAACACACATGTCCATTGGTCGAAGGATTCAGATAAATTATTTAAATAAATTCCGTTCATCAGTTAAAAATCTGGATGAAACTTTTATTTCTCTATGTATTTCAGAATACCATTTCCCCCAGTGCTTTATTGATGTTCTGTGACAAAAACTAACATCATTTTAATGAAATATTTCTCAATGATATTTCCCAAATCTCCCTTGAGCTTGCAAGACCACTATGGCTTCCCTTGGGGATAACCCTACATCCTCTGATCCAGTTTCAATTTAGAAGGGGTTAGGGAGAGGCCTTTGTCAGCCTCTGGAAGGAGCCGGACCACTACCAATATCAGAGACATTGTAATATGGGAAATATTGTAATATCAGAGATATTGTAATATCAGAGATATTGTAATATGGGAAATATTGTAATATCGAGATATTGTAATATGGGAAATATTGTAATATCAGAGATATTGTAATATCAGAAATATTGTAATATCGAGACATTGTAATATGGGAAATATTGTAATATCAGAGATATTGTAATATCAGAAATATTGTAATATCAGAGACATTGTAATATCAGAGATATTGTAATATCAGAGATATTGTAATATCAGAGATATTGTAATATCAGAGATATTGTAATATCAGAGATATTGTAATATCAGAGATATTGTAATATCAGAGATATTGTAATATCAGAGATATTGTAATATCAGAGATATTGTAATATCAGAGATATTGTAATATCAGAGATATTGTAATATCAGAGATATTGTAATATCAGAGACATTGTAATATGGGAAATATTGTAATATCGGAGACATTGTTATATATGGGAAATATTGTAATATCAGAGATATTGTAATATCAGAAATATTGTAATATCGAGACATTGTAATATGGGAAATATTGTAATATCGGAGACATTGTTATATATGGGAAATATTTTAATATCAGAGACATTGTAATATGGGAAATATTGTAATATCAGAGATATTGTAATATCGGAGATATTGTAATATGGGAAATATTGTAATATCAGATATATTGTAATATCAGAGATATTGTAATATCAGAAATATTGTAATATCAGAAATATTGTGATATCAAAGACATTGTAATATGGGAAATATTGTAATATCAGATATATCATGATATCAGAGATATTGTAATATTGGAGATGTTGTAATATCAGAAATATTGTAATGTCAGAGACATTGTGATATTACAGATAATATTCAGAGACCTTGAAGTGACGTTGTGGTTTTATACCCCACTACACAGACATAGTGGGAAAATGCATGTAATAGGGCCATGTCGTTAACATGACTTTGCAGTATCAGAGACTATTGAAGAGGATGCAATATCAGAGACATTTTACATTTGAATATCAGAGGCATTGTAATAGACAGATGTGGTTTATTTTATAGATTGCAGATACATTTTGCAATAGAAGAAACATTTTCAGATTGAGTCATTGCAATATGAGAGACATTTGATACACTCTAAAAAATGTCGGGACAAAATTGGTTTTTTAGATTCAAAATGGTTTTTTGAAAAACCAAATTTCAATGCAAAACCAACATGGATTTAAAAAAAAATCCATGTTGGTTTTTTGCATTGAAATTTGGTTTTTCAAAAAACCATGTTGAATCTAAAAAACCAATTTTGTCTGAAATTTTTTTAGAGTGTATCAGATACAGACATTGTATTGTCAACTAGAAGTTGTCGTTTTGGACTCAATAGTCAAAAACTTCTTGTTTTCATCTTATAGTAGTGCAATATGGGCAAGGCTTCGGTGTCATGACATTTTTGGTTACATCATAAGACCTAAGAATTCAACATTTTTGCAATTTAAAGTTGCAAATATCAATTTTGTTTTTGCATGATGCCAATAATCATGGAATTGGGCATTTTTTCACATTGTCACTTTGGCTGAACATGTACTGGAAGAGAAGTAAAATTAAAATTTAGCAAAATATTTTATGATGTAACGAGGACACAAATTTCAACTTAAAGCCATATTTTTAGTATAAATACCATTTAAATATTACAAATTAGCGTCTGAATTGATAGGGTATGGGAGTTTTTACGAAAGCAACATCCAAGTTTGATTAAAATTGTATTATCCTTCTGTATAAGAAGGTTAGAAGTTGCAAAGCGTAACGAGGACACGAAACCGATTTTATTTTGCTTCTGTGTCTTCATCTAGGACTGAATATGACTTGCTACTGCTGTTTTTGATTAAAGTAGCACCTGCAGATATTTTCTATTTTGAAACAGACTTTTTATTGTCACAGCATCATGGTTAATTTTCAATTTTAAAATTGTTGTGTCTAAGTTACATCATCAGCACAGAAAGTATAACGCAAATTTAGTTTTTTTAAAGAAACAATCCATCGAAACTGCCTGAATTTTGTCCAGATAATAAAAGACATGTACCGCATTGGGATGAGCTTTGATTTTAAAACTTATATCATAATTTAGCTGTGGCAATGATGCTCAAAGAAGAATTTGTAGATCATAACCTGGTTTGTGGTGTCTTTGTTACCTCATAAGAAAATTTATAAAAGACATTTCAGCTGTATCTGCCTCCAGGAGCTTTATGAAAAAGCTATGCCAGATATCAATCTCATAACTCGTCTCTTAGAAAAATTAACTACTTCCCGGAAGTGTAGTCTTCCCAGGAAAACAGTAATATTTCCTTATGATGTAACCATGACACAAAACAGCCAATCATGGAATTGTGTCCATGTTACATAATAAGAAAGAATATCCAGAAATCAAGGAAGTTATTTAACTTATGAATGATAAAACGGATATACACTATACTTGTTTCCGTTTCTGTTATGTGCCTCATGCGGAACGACATTGGAACAGACCATAACAGACAAACAGGAATATTAATCTGATGATGTAACATGACACCAAAGTATTGTAACAGACTGAACGTTCAATGCGTTTTTATAATATCCACATTTAACATTTTCCAACAAAAGTAGAGAAATCCGGTAAATTTGTCCTTTCTTCATTGATTCTTGCACACAATGAACTGTGTCTGATAGCAGTCAGGGAAATTACCAGCATATGAGGACAATTGCAATTCCAGCCAAGTCCTGGCCCTGACAGGATGATTGAGTGTGTGGGGTTGATCAGTTGGGTCTCAGAAGAAAGTCTGATCTCTTTGCAGCCATCCTCACCACACAGCAGCATGTCAGTTGCGGGACTTAATTCTATCCAATTTCACGAAATACTGCAAAGTCGTCAGCAGCTGGTGACAATTTCCTAATTTCTCTGGAGCCTTCGGGTTCTTTTCCTCATTATGTAATGGATAGGTCTGCCAAAACTCATAGAGTTAGTTGACACTGTGATACAACTTTATACCAAGTTTGGAAGTGATAGTTGCAGTAGTTCTTTTTAAATAGCCAGTCAAAGATGATTTTGAGCACTGCCAAAGTCATGGCTAGGCCATGACACTGTGAGAGTGTCATTGGAGGGTGATGACAGTGCTAGGGTGATTGTCATGTGGGGCTGAGGACATTGCTTGTCATCAGCTGGTGATAATTTCCCTGACTGGATAGTGTGCACTGAGAAAAACCTACTGTAAACCGTCAAGTATGAGAATATCTTATGATGTAACCAAAGAAAAGAGCCACTTAGGCAGTAACAATTTTGATTCCCTGGCTCTTACTCGTCTAGCCAAATACAGCCATTCTAAATCAAAAGTCAGCAATTATGATCGAATGTCACAAAACTTCTTCAAATTTATTTGTAAAATGTTGGAGAATGAAATTATATCAAAAATTGATATCCGTCTTATGATGTAACATTTTGGCTTAGTTACAACATCAACTATATGAAAGGGTTATTTTGATTATTGAAGGGAGTATGTCCCATTTTAAGTCACTCCAGTTAATTTCCATGCTAATTGTGCTAAAACTGAACTTGTTCATGCTTGGATTGTGCCAAGGTATCTGGTAGCAATTGACAGTGACTGATGATGTAACGGAAAAGACACGAAAAGTGGGTAAAAATTCATTTCGTTCTGATTACCAACATCACCACCAATGGGCTGTGGAAAGTCATTCATTATCATCTCATGATTGTTCAGTAACTAAAACCTGCCAGAACTGCATTATAGGGCCTATTTTACAGCTAGCATAAAAACAATAATATCCAAAAGTAGCAGTAGGACACCACGAATGTCCACCTACCTGAACACTTTCACTGCAATTTTCCCAGTACGCATACATACTATGCAATTAAAAACACAATGAAATTATAAAATGGAGGGAAGACATTGCATGTTAGTTGACACCATGGAAGTTGTTACATCAGAAACCCCTTAAAATCAGCAAAAACATGATGTCTGATGATGTAACCAAAAATGTCATGACACCGAAGCCTTGCCCATATAACATAATTGTATTATATAATATAACTCTGACTTAGACTCTTAGCTATATCATTCAACAAAATTGACTTTTAGGTACTGAATGTTCCTACTTTCATTTATGGCAAGCTGGTAAATCAGGCCAGTAGTTGTTTCTTTTTAGACCAATCCCCTACTTGGCTTCCTCATCGAAACACTCTACTGAAATGGATGCAGAATGTAGCATCATATCTATTAATCTGCCTAGATTGATCAGTCATTCAATGTAGAGTAATATAAGATGCTCGCAATTAATAAGATGAAGCATTATATAAACTGAATAGCATGTGAGAGTTAACATTTGCCAAAGTTGCCATGTACGGATAGACATTATTCTATTTAAAGAGGGTTGTATGACTCACCCCTCTAGATCACATGGTGACAAGTAGATTGTTTCCTCAAATTAAACCGGAAATGTGGCAAACTAGGTCAAGATTAGCTCCGCACAAAATCCATCAGACTTCCTGTATTGGTGATTTTATCTCTCTTTTCAATTTGGAGTTTGAAAGAGGCGAGCAACATTGACACTGCTTTAATTACCAGTCTTGCATGTGTTGGCAACTTCTATCCTTTATAGAACTTTTAGAGAGTGTGGAGATAATCCAGTGATCTGCCTTTTTTAAAAGAAGATTGAAGCTAATCCAGCAATCTCTCTAACACTACCTAATTTATCATAGTGAAGATGTTTTAAAAGAAAAAATATTTTCCATTGTATATTCGCCTGTAATGAGTTCGAGTTCTTGAAGTCAATATGGATATTGCGTTAACAATATGGATATTTAACTGCTTTCCTCTATGGTTCTGATGCAGGTCCTGCGTTCAATTCTAGGTTGGAGACCTTCGTAAGTTTGATAAGCTTACTTGTTGGAGGTTAATTATTCATATCAGCTGTTGAAATGGGAGTGCTTTTTGTCAATGCCTGAAATCTGAACTTGTTAAAGCTCCCTGGACCAGGGTTCGAATTCACCGAGAGGACTTGAAGTTGTGTTAATCGCATGAGTTATAAATCTATACGATTCCTTGTACTCATCATTCTCTGCTGAAGCAAGTAAAAGATCCCACGCTTGGGAATAGGGATAACCTTAGTGTGGACTCAGAGCCTTATTATCTCATCACTACGTCTACCTCTACCTCATTTAATTAATTTAAGCTGAAATGGCTTCAGAGTCAGTAGCATTGAGACACAGCATAACGTAACATAACAATGCAGGAAGTAGAACCCTATCACCCAAACCATCCTCCTTCACCAGCATAGGCGTATTTTGCGGGGGGTCAGGGGGGGGCTGTAGCCCGCATGGCATCAGGGCAAATGGCTCGTCAGGACAAGTCCTGACCAATATCAGGGCAGATCCACTGCCCTGGTCACATTCGCACCTTGTTGAAATTTCAGGGCAGTATAGTCACAGCCCCTCGGGGGAGGGTTGGTCCAGTGGTGGCGTGCTAGGCTGCCAATCGCTGGTATGGGGTGTACTGGGGGAGAGTTGGTCTAATGGTAGTGTGCTAGACTGCCAATCGCTGGGTTCAGGTTTCAAATCCAGCTCTTGCCGGGTCACCTGGGCCTATGTTGGACGGCTGTTTCAATCATCCTTCACCTCATTACCGTGTCCTCCTCCTGTCCTTATTAGCCTACCAAGTGATGAATACAGGACGTAAAGCCCGAAACATCCATCCTTCACTGATATTTATACTGCGCCTCACAAGCTATTAATAAAATACCATATAACCTCATAAGAATGTGTCAGATGACGAACTCTCTTGTATTCTCGCAAGTGACCTAAGCTGATGACACTGGAGCCCTGAGGTCTGCCGTACAGTCATTTCGTCACCATTAGAAAGGGCCAATGTTTCCCTTGAGTCAAATCGGCCACATATTCCAGATAGAGGCTCTGCATTACTGGCCAATGCTATCAAGTCTCTATCCACTAGGGAAATAAGGGAGGGGGAGATAGGGATATGAGACATTGGATATTTTTCTGCATTTAGTGTGCAATAACAAATCATTGTATTTGGCGCTCTATAGTAATGCATAAAATAAATGACCACCGGTCCAGAGCAGATAAAGAGAATATATCTAGTCATTCATTCTACACTGATTTGCAACAAATCGGTAGATATAATTATGCATTTTGTAAGAAGACAGATATATGAAGCGATTGGAATGTAAATGTGGACAGACAGCAAAATATATGAATTGATAGAAACATGTATAGTTAGATATGTTAGATAGATATATAGATAGATAGACAGACAGATAGATAGATAGATAGATAGATAGATAGACTGACTGACTGACTGACTGACTGACTGACTGACTGCCTGATATATCTTCTGGTTTTTCCTTGAGGACACTTTCCTTTTTATGCAGACCAAAAACAAATTCCATACTGCTTACTTCTAAAGCAGCCATGTTTAGGTTTGCAAATTGGAATTAATGATAATGCTGTCAGACAGTTGGACTACCAGTGCACTATTAGGACTGTCAGCGGTGGCAATCCATTAAGCCCTGATGAGCTTCCATGCAACAGCTAATTTCTAAAGCTGGCACTAAAGCTCTCTCTGATTCTAATGCTGTCTTTCCTACTGCAGCAGCTTTAAAGGGCGCTTACAGCAATTCACACAAACTGAACAATTTAGGAAGATTGGGAAGAATGCCCTTTGACCTGAATTTACATAATGCCAAGTACCATATTATGTGTTGTGCCTAGTGGAACAGAGCAAGAATTACCCAGCTGCAGCAGTTCATTAGGAGCTCCAGGTCAATGAATTTTTAGTGTTATGTGGGCATATTTTGGAAGGCTATGGTATATTTTTAGTATGGACTTGCATTTTGTCAGATTTTTGGCGTCCATGACAGGGTGAATGGAGTATTTTGTGTCCTTTCAGGCAATTTTAAAATGACCCATCTTCTGATGGTAACCCAGGTTCAGAGGTACTTTTGATGTTAAGACCATGGGGGAATATCTGCAGTAAACTATCTACTGTGAAATGTTATAGCTCACTCGCTGCTTTTGTAGCCTCGCCCCAGCATCCCCCGGAGTCTGGACAAGGAGGTAAATCTCATTATGCCCTCCTCTTCACCCCGACTTCCCCTACCCTCATCCGGGAGCCCCATCTAGACATCGGTGGTAATGGCATTACCCCATGAGTAGCCATCAGACACAGATCTCATTTTTGGGAGATTGAGTCAACTGAATCAGACCGAACAACACAGGGAGAGGGCAAGTTTTTATCATCTAAAAAACCCCAGAGGATAACTATGGGTAACTAAGAGTAGTAAGGAAAAGCTGAGAGTGGGGGGAGTAGTTGTAAGAGTAGTTGATGGTGGGCACAGGGGGCCATTCCTAAATTGGATCCAAAAAGGGTGGCAAGGCATTACATAATCTCAGATGGAGATGGGTTACATTAACTGTATGATGTAGAGTTTCCAGTTTAACTGTTAACTTGCTTAACAGTTAACTGTTCCATTTCTAAACAGTTAACAGTTAACTGCCAGTTAACTGTTATGCAAGTTATCAGTTTGGTGTGATTGCCAAACTACCTCAAACAGTAAACAATTGGATTAAACTGTTCATAATCTTCTTTTCATAAATCTCTGAAGTTGTTGTACTCAGTTGTTGATGGTTGATTTGTTCCAGCAAACAATCAAACAAACAATTTGTCATAAAGAAAACATAACTTTCCAAATGCCAGATTTTAGGCAAATTTAAGGCCCCAAGACAAAGAAAATGAGCTGATAAGTAGCTTGGACCTCATCTGTTTGTTTAACACTATTTTTAGATGGAAATAAATGCAATAACTACAGACAATTAACTTTTTACTTTCCAAACAAATAACAACAGCTCGTTAACAAGATTTTTATCAAGCTTTTCCACTGATAAATATCAACAATATCGACAAGATTATCACAGTTTTAGCATTCTTGTGTATGCCATTTAAAATAATTGAACTAATTTGAAGTGCTGGATTTATTTTTACTAAAAAATATTTAGTATCCTTGAGACTGTCACTATGATAAAACAGTTAACTGTTAGGTTAACTGTTAACTGTTCAGCTGACCGCAATCTCATTTCAATGCTATTTCAAACAGTTAACTGTCACAGTTAACTGTTACAGTTAACTGGCTGGAAACTCTAGTATGATGCCTGGCTCGGTGGGACTGACTCATTATAGGACACCAAATAGATGTTTTAAATCGGTGAATACTAACTGCATGAGGGGGAGGGGTGATGATATTAGCACTTACTGTTTCTTTTGCAATTAGTATGGCATATCCATTTCAAGAGATGAGGCTGGATTTGTGAGATTGATTTTGTTCTTTTTCGTTTCTGTGCTAAAGTATATAATACTTTGCACTGAATTCTTTTATAATTGCAAACTGCAAGAAGTTTACTTAATATTTGTATACACCAAAAACCTCTTCTTCTACTCGGTAATATAGAGTGTCTCAATTTCTATGCATTTCAGTTCCTCATGGTAGAAAGTGCATTTCTAATAATCATAGGGTATGATATATCCATCTGTGGTTATATTCTGTATGTATCTTTCAGCTGATCCACGCCTTATGCAAATTGAGGTCAAAGGTCACTTCAACCCACTCGTCCCATGTTGCTATAATTGCCCAGTTTGGTAGATTGCCTGAGCACCCTTTTAAAGCTGCCTCTGAGGCTAGAGCAGCATAGAGACTTGTGGAGGAGCTTGGAAATTAGGGGGACAACTTCGGGAATTAGTGGCAGCTTTAGAAATTAACTGTTGCATGGAAGCTCATCAAGACTTAATGGATCACCACCAGTCTAACAACCTCCTGATATATTGGGTTTTTTTGTAAAATGATAGTCCAATACACTGACTGTGATTGCAACTTCAATAAGTTGATGTTTTTGGTGTGTTTTCTATATGTGCACAAGATGACTGTTGTACATCAATGGTGAATCTCTGGTTTGCAGTTTGTGCAACAAATCCAAACCTGTCTAATTGTAACCAAATAGCCCAGTCAGACTTGGAAATGGTTTTATGTAATCAATTTTTCTGACTGGCAAACATCATTTATAAGTTGTTGTTTTCGTCTTTGTTCTGACGTACATATATTGTCTGACTGTCTGGTGTATAGTACTATAGATTATATGATTGCTTTATCAGTATTGTCTGATTATTGATTCATTTGACTTATAAGTATTTTTCTTTTTAGTATCCTTTTTAATTAACATACTGACTTTAGGCATGTATTGATATATTCTGTCCTAGTTAGTCTCCGCCCGTCTTGTGAGTCTTGAGTCTTTGAATCTCGATTCAGGATTCCCCGAGTCTTTGTTGTACGGTCAGATATTCGGTTTAGCTTTCAAGGTTGATGTACAGACAGATTATGTTGATTTAGGATGATGAGAAGGATTATCAATGTCTTATCATTGTTTCATTAATCTAAAAGGTTTCTTCAGACTGGGCTGCATTGTAAAGATAATGAAGAATGCAACGATGTAATTAAGATAGCCAAACCATTGTCTTCACATTGCTATTGTCGTCATTCAATGCATGGAATACTCCTAGCATTCTTTTATTTTAAAAATATGAAATTATAGAAGTTCTTCTTACAATGGAGATGATACTGATACAAAATGATCCCACAGTCTTCTCTGTAGAGAACTGACTAGATACTGAAAGCAACTTTGACCTCTTTAGTCCACAATCTCCTCTCACCTACACTGTTAATCCCCAAACATTCTTAAAGTTCACTTAAGGATAGAAGTTTCCAACACATACAAGGCAGATAATTAAAGTTGTGTCAATGTTGCTTGTCTCTTTCAAACCCCAAATTGAAAGCAGAGATAAAATCACCAATACAGGAAGTCAGATGGATTTTGTGCTGAGCCAATCTTGACCTAGTTTGCCACTTTTCTGGTTTCATTTGTGAAAACAATCTACTTGTCACAATGTGATCTGTTGCATTGAGTCTGTGGATTCTCATAAGCGGAGAATGTGAAGCAAACAAGCTGTTCCTTCAGATGGTAAATCTAATAATTAATGTGTAAAGTTGTTCAGTTTATACAGCTATCAATTGTCTTCAATGATATAAAATTCCAAATTTTAAGCTAAGAGATTGATGGCTGGTTAGTTTTCTAGAGTGACGTCCAAATCTAACAAAAGAAGGTAAGGTAGGTGTGGAGCTGGCGACTGCCAATCGCTGATATGGGTTCAGCTTTCGAATCCAGCTCTTGCCGGGTAACCTTGACCTATGTTGAAAGGCCGTTTCAATCATTGTTTGTCTCATTGCTGTGTCCTCCTCCTATCCTAATTAGCATATCAAGTGGTAAATACAGGATGTAAAGCCCCAAACATCCATCCATCCATCCTTCACCAATATTTAGCTACTGTGCCTTGCAAGCTATTAATAAATATACCATATAACCTCATAAGAGTGTTTCAGATGACAAACTCTCTCCTATTCTCACAAGTGACCTAAGCTGATGACACTGGAGCCCTGAGGTCTGCCGTACAGTCATTTCGTCACCATTAGAAAGGGCCAATGTTTCCCTTGAGTCAAATCGGCCACATATTCCAGATAGATGCTCTGCATTACTGGCCAATGCTATCAAGTCTCTATCGTCAAGGGAAATAAGGGAGGGGGAGATAGGGATATGAGACATTGGATATTTTCCTGCATTTAGTGTGCAATAACAAATCTTTGTATTTGGCCCTATATAGTAATGCATAAAATAAATGACCACTGGTCCAGAGCAGATAAAGAGAATAATATGTTATATCTAGTCAGCCAACCTACACTGATTTGCAACAAATCGATAAATACTACTATGAATTTGTATGAAAACAAATAAAATATATATAGGGTGTAAATATGGATAGAGAGTGAAATAGATGAATTGACAGAAACTTATATAGACAGATGGATAGATAGATAGATAGATAGATGGATAGATAGATAGATAGATAGATAGATAGAATGAAAAACTGACTGACTGCCTGACTTATCTTTTGTTTGATGATTATTTGTGTTATATTAGTGTAATAAATTATAAGTCAATCAGACCAAAAACATTTCCAATGGTTTACATAATATTATAAAGCGGCCATTTTTAGGTTGGCACATTGGAATTAATGATAATGCAATCAGACAGTTGGACTACCAGATGCACAATTAAGACTCTCAGCGGTGGCAGTCCATTAAGCCCTGATGAGCTCCCATGCGACAGCTAATTTCTAAAGCTGGCACTAAAGCTCTCTCTGATTCTAATGCTGTCTCTCCAAGGGTGCTTACAGCAATTGACACAAACTGAGCAATTTAGGAAGATTGGGAAGGATGGCCTTTGACCTGAATTTGCATAATGCCAAGTACCATATGTAGCTGGATACAATGCATTACATGTGAGCTCCAGGTTTATGATTTTGCATTTTTTGGATGTGGGAATATGTAGCTGTCAGGCTAAGGTGTAGTGATGGATCCAAACAGAAAGATATGCTGAATAATTGTTAAAGGAGGATTTTTTTTATATAGGCTTGCATTTTGCCGGATTTTTTGTGCCCATGCATGATGTGGTGGGTGGAGTATTCTGAATCCTTTCAGATATATTGATGATCCCTTTTCTAGTAGTAACCTGAGTACAGATGTATTTTTGAATTTAAGACCATTTAGTGATATCTCCATCGGATTTGGTAAGAATCTCCTCTCTGCCATGATACACTGTATGAGCTTGGATTTTAAATCAATGTAGTACCATCCACTGTGAAATGTTATAGCTCACTCGCTGCTTTTGTAGCCTCGCCCCAGCATCCCCCAGAGTCCGGACAAGGAGGTAAATCTCATTATGCCCTCCTCTTCACCCCGACTTCCCCTACCCCCATCCGGGAGCCCCATCTAGACATCGGTGGTAATAGCATTACCCCATGAGTAGCCATCAGACACAGATCTCATTTTTGGGAGATTGAGTCAACTGAATCAAACTGAACAACACAGGGAAAGGGCAAGTTTTTATCATCTATAAAACCCTCAGAGGATAACTATGGGTAACTAAGAGTAGCAAAGAGAAGCTGAGAGTGGGTGAGAGTAGATCTAAAAGTAGTTGATTGTGGGCACAGGGGGCCATACCTAAATTGGATCCAAAAAGGGTGGCATAACATAACATAATCTGATATGGAAATGGGCTATATTTTGGGTGTGATGTCTTGCTTAGTGGGACTGGTCTGTAACAGGATACCAATAGCTGTTTTAAATCAGTGAATGCTGGTTGGCCTGGGGGGGGGGGGGGTAAAGATATTAGGACTTCTATTGCAATTAGTTTGCCATATCAATTTTACTTTTTCTATTGCAATTAGTTTGCCATATCAATTTTAGGAGATGAGACTAGATTTGTGAGATTTGTTCTTTTTTATTTTTGTCCTAAAATATGTAATACTTAGCACTGAATTCTTTTACAATTACAAACTTAATGAAGTTTATATAATATTTGTGTACACCAAATACCTCTTCTTCTATTCGGTAAAATAGAGTGTCTCAATTTCAATGCATTTCTATGCATCATGGTAGAAATGGCTTTTGTAATAATTATAGAGTATGATATATCCATCAGTGGTTATATTCTGCTTGTATCTTTCAGCTGAGCCAAGCATTATGCAAATTGAGGTCAAAGGTCACCTCAACCCACTCGTCCCATGTTGCTATAATTGGCCAGTTTGGTAGATTGTCTGAGCACCCTTTTAAAGCTGCCACTGAGGCTAGAGCAGCAGCAGAGCCTTGTGGAGGAGCTTGGAAATTAGGGGGACAACTTTGGGAATTAGTGGCAGCTTTAGAAATTAGCTGTTGCATGGAAGCTCATCAAGACTTAATGGATCACCACCAGTCTAGCAACCTCCTGATCTATTGGTTTTTGTAAAATGTTAGTCCGATACACTGACTGTAATTGAAACTTCAATAAGTTGATATTTTTTGGTGTTTTTTTACATGCACAAGATGACTGTTGATACATCAATGGTGAATCTCTGGTTTGCAGTTTGTGCAACAAATCCAAACCTGTCTAATTGTAACCAAATAGCCCAGTCAGACTTGGAAATGGTTTTATGTAATCAATTTTTCTGACTGGCAAACATCATTTATAAGTTGTTGTTTTCGTCTTTGTTCTGACATACATATGCTGTCTGACTCTCTGGTGTATAGTACTATAGATTATATGATTGATTTATCAGTATTGTCTGATTATTGATTCATTTGACTTATAAGTATCTTTCTTTTGAGTGTCCTTTTTAATTAACATGCTGACTTTAGGCGTGCATTGATATATTCCCTCCTAGTTAGTAGTCTTCATCCTTCCTGTGGGTCTTGAGTCTTTGAATCTTGATTCATGATTCCCCGAGTCCGAGTCTTTGTTGTACCGTCAGATATTCGGTTTAGCTTTCAAGGTTGAGGTGCAGACAGATTATGTTGATTTAGGATGATGAGAAGGATTATCAATGTCTTATCATTGTTTCATTAATCTAAAAGGTTTCTTTAGACTGGGCTGCATTGTAAAGATAATGAAGAATGCAACGATGTAATTAAGATAGCCAAACCATTGTCTTCACATTGCTATTGTCGTCATTCAATGCATGGAATACTCCTAGCATTCTTTTATTTTAAAAACATGAAATTATAGAAGTTCTTCTTACAATGGAGATGATACTGATACAAAATGATCCCACAGTCTTCTCTGTAGAGAACTGACTAGATACTGAAAGCAACTTTGACCTCTTTAGTCCACAATCTCCTCTCACCTACACTGTTAATCCCCAAACATTCTTAAAGTTCACTTAAGGATAGAAGTTTCCAACACATACAAGGCAGATAATTAAAGTTGTCTCTTTCAAACCATAAATTGAAAGCAGAGATAAAATCACCAATACAGGAAGTCAGATGGATTTTGTGCTGAGCCAATCTTGACCTAGTTTGCCACTTTTCTGGTTTCATTTGTGAAAACAATCTACTTGTCACAATGTGATCTGTTGCATTGAGTCTGTGGATTCTCTAAAGTGGAGAATGTGAAGCAAATAAGCTGTTCCTTTAGATGGTAAATCTGATAATTAATGTTTATAGGGTGTTCTGTGTAAACAGCTAACAATTGTCTTCAATGATAGAAAATTCCAAATTTCAAGCTAAAAGAGATTGATGGCTGGTTAGTTTTCTAGAGTGACGTCCAAATCTAACAAAAGAAGGTAAGGTAGGTGTGGAGCTGCCGATATGGGTTCAGCTTTCGAATCCAGCTCTTGCCGGGTAACCTTGACCTATGTTGAAAGGCCGTTTCAATCATTGTTTGTCTCATTGCTGTGTCCTCCTCCTATCCTAATTAGCATATCAAGTGGTAAATACAGGATGTAAAGCCCCAAACATCCATCCATCCATCCTTCACCAATATTTAGCTACTGTGCCTTGCAAGCTATTAATAAATATACCATATAACCTCATAAGAGTGTTTCAAATGACAAACTCTCTCGTATTCTCACAAGCGACCGGAGCTGATGACACTGGAGCCCTGAGGTCTGCCGTACAGTCATTTCGTCACCATTAGAAAGGGCCAATGTTTCCCTTGAGTCAAATCGGCCACATATTCCAGATAGAGGCTCTGCATTACTGGCCAATGCTATCAAGTCTCTATCCACTAGGGAAATAAGGGAGGGGGAGATAGGGATATGAGACATTGGATATTTTCCTGCATTTAGTGTGCAATAACAAATCTTTGTATTTGGCCCTATATAGTAATGCATAAAATAAATGACCACTGGTCCAGAGCAGATAAAGAGAATAATATGTTATATCTAGTCAGCCAACCTACACTGATTTGCAACAAATCGATAAATATTACTATGAATTTTTATGAAAACAAATAAAATATATATAGGGCGTAAAATTTAATATGGATAGATAGTGAAATAGATGAATGGGCAGAAACTTATATAGACAGATGGATAGATAGATAGATAGATAGATAGATAGATAGATAGATAGATAGATAGATAGATAGATAGATAGAATGAAAAACTGACTGACTGCCTGACTTATCTTTTGTTTGATGATTATTTGTGTTATATTAGTGTAATAAATTATAAGTCAATCAGACCAAAAACATTTCCAATGGTTTACATAATATTATAAAGCGGCCATTTTTAGGTTGGCACATTGGAATTAATGATAATGCAATCAGACAGTTGGACTACCAGAATGATGCACAATTAAGACTCTCAGCGGTGGCAGTCCATTAAGCCCTGATGAGCTCCCATGCGACAGCTAATTTCTAAAGCTGGCACTAAAGCTCTCTCTGATTCTAATGCTGTCTCTCCAAGGGTGCTTACAGCAATTGACACAAACTGAGCAATTTAGGAAGATTGGGAAGGATGGCCTTTGACCTGAATTTGCATAATGCCAAGCACCATATATAGCATGCTGGATACAATGCATTACATGTGAGCTCCAGGTTTATGATTTTGCATTTTTTGGATGTGGGAATATGTAGCTGTCAGGCTAAGGTGTAGTGATGGATCCAAACAGAAAGATATGCTGAATAATTGTTAAAGGAGGATTTTTTTAATATAGGCTTGCATTTTGCCGAATTGTTTGTGTCCATGCATGATGTGGTGGGTGGAGTATTTTGAATCCTTTCAGATATATTGATGATCCCTTTTCTAATAGTAACCTGAGTACAGATGTATTTTTGATTTTAAGACCATTTAGCGTTTAGTGATATCTCCATCGGATTTTGGTAAGAATCTCCTCTCTGCCATGATATGAGCTTGCATTTTAAATAAATGTAGTACCATCCACTGTGAAATGTTATAGCTCACTTGCTGCTTTTGTAGCCTCGCCCCAGCATCCCCCAGAGTCTGGACAAGGAGATAAATCTCATTATGTCCTCCTCTTCACCCCGACTTCCCCTACCCTCTTCCGGGAGCCCCATCTAGACATCGGTGGTAATAGCATTACCCCATGAGTAGCCATCAGACACAGATCTCATTTTTGGGAGATTGAGTCAACTGAATCAGACTGAACAACACAGGGAAAGGGCAAGTTTTTATCATCTAAAAAACCCCAGAGGATAACTATGTATATATGGGTAACTAAGAGTAGCAAAGAGAAGCTGAGAGTGGGAGAGAGTAGTTGTAAGAGTAGTTTATGGTGGGCACAGGGGGCCATACCTAAATGGATCCAAAAAGGGCGGCATAACATTATATAATCTCATATATGGAGATGGGTCACATTTACTGTATGATGCCTTGCTCGGTGGGACTGGCCCATAATAGGATACCAATAGCTGTTTTAAATCAGTGAATAATAGTAGGCCTGAGGGGGAACGGATTATATTAGTATGCCATATCCATTTAAGGGATGAGACTGGATTTAATTTTCCTGCATGAAATGATACGTGATAGGACAAGATTCAAGATTCAAAATAATATATTTGTCTTATCATATACATTGAATAAGAACATTGGAGACCCCTCTAAGGCTCCCTGGAGCCGCTATCGAGGGGCCACCATTGAAACTTACATACATTTTGGTTCTACTAGATCTCTCAGCTGCATTCGAAACAATAGACCACAAGATCCTCTTAAGTAGACTAAAACATAAATATGGAATTCGGGGTATGGCATTAAATTGGTTCAAATCATACATTGAAAACAGAACCATGTCTGTTAATGTAAATGGAACAAAATCTGATAAAATGACTCTGCAATATGGTGTGCCACAAGGATCAAAACTGGGCCCACTTCTGTTTAATTCATACATTGCTCCTGCAAGTGATATAGCTGCTTCAAATGATGTTGAAGACCAAAAATATGCAGATGATGAACAACTGATGCTAGCTTTCAACCCAATCAGTACACAAAATCAAAAAGAGTCACGTGTTAAAATGGAGAGGTGTATTGATGAAATCAAGAATTTTCTTCTGGAAAACAAACTGTGTTGCAACAGCGAAAAGACTGAACTTCTCATTATTGGTACCAAAGAAAATATGAGAAAACTCGAAGTCCATAAATTGAATATTGATGGAACACTGGTCCATAAACAAAACAAGGTTCGCAACCTTGGAGTGATTTTCGACTGTCACATGAAAATGGAAAGTCAAATTAATAAGATGTGCAAGAATGCATACTTTAATATTCGAAATATATCCAAAATACGGAAAAGCCTCACAAGAGATAATTGCAAGACAATTGTAAATTCGCTTGTCACACCTCACTTAGACTATGGAAACAGCCTGTTATATGGTACTACTAAGAAGCTCCTGAACAAACTGCAAGTTTCTCAAAATGCAGCAGTACGTGTCATTGAGAAAATAGGTAAATTTGACCATGTCTCCGATCTACGGAGCAAGCTTCACTGGTTGCCGATTCAAGCCAGAATCAAATTCAAAATTCTCATCACTGTTTGGAAATCTCTCAACTCCCAGACTCCAAAATATCTAAGTGATCTGGTGAAAATTAAATCGACAGAACGAAATCTTAGGAGTGGTGCTGGAATTAACCTCGACACTCCCCACTTATCCTCCCGCAACAATTATGGAGACAGAGCATTTTCAAAAGCTGGTCCAACTCTATGGAATAAATTGCCAAATGATATAAGAAATCAGACAACACTGCTTAGTTTTAGAAAGAAGCTCAAAACACATTTATTCACAAAATTCAATCAAAATACATAATGAATTGACTGGTTAAGCGCCTTTGAGCAAATTAAGTTTTGGATATTGGCGCTATACAAATTACTATTATTATATTATTATATTATTATACATTAATTAATTAGACATGATGTAGTATTTAATTATAATATACAGAAAAAGAAGTACGATAGAAGGAGAGACATAAAAAGACGAAAGAAAAAAGAAAAAAAAATACATACTGACTGGCATTTTCACAAAGTGACCGTAGAGGGTGACGCAGACGTAGCCATGTGTACTTATTACTTTCTAGAAAAAACGTAGACTTCCTTTTGATAAGAAAAAAAAAAAAATTGAAGATATTCTTTAGATTTTAGTAATTATATCATATTTTTTGAACAAATATAACAGTTATCATTATTACAATTTATTTCATAGTTTTTGATTAGACAATTTTTAACATATAATTTAAAACCAATGAAACTGTGAGTGAAAATTTTTTGTCTAATTAATTCAGTCATGTCATTATATTGTAATGGTAATCTATATGTTATACTCTGTTTGGCAAGTTCATGATTTACCCTAGGTAAAGGTAAGGACTGACTATCAAATGATCTGGTTACATACCTGGGTGGAGATCCCTCATTCAGTGCAACGCAGCCCAGCAGTGATTCGGGAAGTAAGGAGTTAAAAAACTTGTAACTCAGTTTATAGTCATGTAGTGTGCATATGTCTCTAAATTTAAGTAATACATGTACAATTCTTTGCACTGTTTGTGTTCACTCGCCATTTACAATTTAATGAATATTTGAGCTTATGTACAAAAGAAAGTTTTCCCTAAAATTTCGAAATTTATTTTAACCCAATAGGCCTACCTCTTCTTCTACTTGTTGTTTCCATTTGGATGTCATCTCAATGCCTAATTGTAGAAAGTGCATTTCTAATAATTAGAGTATTATATTCTACTTCTTTTTTAGCTGATCCACGCCTTATGCAAATTGAGGTCAAAGGTCACTTCAACCCACTCGTCCCATGTTGCTATAATTGCCCAGTTTGGTAGATTGCCTGAGCACCCTTTTAAAGCTGCCTCTGAGGCTAGAGCAGCTGTAGAGCCTTGTGGAGGAGCTTGGAAATTAGGGGGACAACTTTGGGAATTAGTGGCAGCTTTAGAAATTAGCTGTTGCATGGATGCTCATCAAGACTTAATGGATCACCACCAGTCTAGCAACCTCCTGATCTGGTTTTTGTAAAATGTTAGTCTGATACACTGACTGTAATTGAAACTTCAATAAGTTGATATTTTTTGGTGTTTTTTTACATGCACAAGATGACTGTTGATACATCAATGGTGAATCTCTGGTTTGCAGTTTGTGCAACAAATCCAAACCTGTCTAATTGTAACCAAATAGCCCAGTCAGACTTGGAAATGGTTTTGTGTAAACGATTTTTCTGACTGAAAAACATCATTTAAAAGTTGTTGTTTTTGTCTCTATTCTGACATACATATGCTGTCTGACTCTCTGGTGTATAGTACTATAGATTATATGATTGATTTATCAGTATTGTCTGATTATTGATTCATTTGACTTATACATGTAAGTATCTTTCTTTTAAGTGTCCTTTTTAATTAACATGCTGACTTTAGGCATGCATTGATATATTCCCTCCTAGTTAGTCTTCATCCTTCCTGTGAGTTTTGAGTCTTTGAATCTTGATTCATGATTCCCCGAGTCCGAGTCTTTGTTGTACCCTCAGATATTCGGTTCAGCTTTCAAGGTTGATTTACAGACAGATTATGTTGATTTAGGATGATGAGAAGGATTATCAAGGTCTTATCATTGTTTCATTAATCTAAAATGTTTCTTCAGACTGGGCTGCATTGTAGAGATAATGAAGAATGCAAAACGATGTAATTACGATAGCCAAGCCATTGTCTTCACGTTGCTATTGTCGTCATTCAATACATGGAATACTCCTAGCATTCTTTTATTTTAAAAATATGAAATTATAGAAGTTCTTCTTACAATGGAGATGATACTGATACAAAATGATCCCACAGTCTTCTCTGTAGAGAACTGACTAGATACTGAAAGCAACTTTGACCTCTTTAGTCCACAATCTCCTCTCACCTACACTGTTAATCCCCAAACATTCTTAAAGTTCACTTAAGGATAGAAGTTTCCAACACATACAAGGCAGATAATTAAAGTTGTGTCAATGTTGTTTGTCTCTTTCAAACCCCAAATTGAAAGCAGAGATAAAATCACCAATACTGGAAGTTTGATGGATTTTGGGCGGAGCTAATCTTGACCTAGTTTGCCACTTTTCTGGTTTCATTTGTGAAAACAATCTACTTGTCACAATGTGATCTGTTGCATTGAGTCTGTGGATTCTCATAAGCGGAGAATGTGAAGCAAACAAGCTGTTCCTTCAGATGGTAAATCTAATAATTAATGTGTAAAGTTGTTCAGTTTATACAGCTAACAATTGTCTTCAATGATAGAAAATTCCAAATTTCAAGCTAAAAGAGATTGATGGCTGGTTAGTTTTCTAGAGTGACGTCCAAATCTAACAAAAGAAGGTAAGGTAGGTGTGGAGCTGGCGACTGCCAATCGCTGATATGGGTTCAGCTTTCGAATCCAGCTCTTGCCGGGTAACCTTGACCTATGTTGAAAGGCCGTTTCAATCATTGTTTGTCTCATTGCTGTGTCCTCATCCTATCCTACTTAGCATATCAAGTGGTAAATACAGGATGTAAAACCTTGAACATCCATCCATCCATCCATCCTTCACCAATATTTAGCTACTGTTCCTAAAAAACTATTAATAAATATACCATATAACCTCATAAGATTGTTTCAGATGACAAACTCTCTCCTATTCTCACAGTGACCTAAGCTGATGACACTGGAGCCCTAAGGTCTGCCGTAGAGTCATTTCGTCACCATTAGAAAGGGCCAATGTTTCCCTTGAGTCAAATCGGCCACATATTCCAGATAGAGGCTCTGCATTACTGGCCAATGCTATCAAGTCTCTATCCACTAGGGAAATAAGGGAGGGGGAGATAGGGATATGAGACATTGGATATTTTTCTGCATTTAGTGTGCAATAACAAATCATTGTATTTGGCGCTCTATAGTAATGCATAAAATAAATGACCACTGGTCCAGAGCAGATAAAGAGACTAATATATTGTATCTAGTCATCCATTCTACACTGATTTGCAACAAATCGACAGACACCATGCATTTTTTATGAAAACAAATACATTTAGGGTGTAAATATGGATAGATAGTGAAATAGATGAATTCACTGAAACATGTATATACAGATAGATAGATTGATAGATAGATAGATGGATAGCCAGATAGATAGATAGATAGATAGATAGATAGATAGATAGATAGATAGATAGATAGATAGATAGATAGATAGATAGATTGAAAAACTGACTGACTGGCTTATAATTTCTTTTATGATTATTTATGTTATATAAGTGTTATACTAGTCAAACCGACCAAAAACTGATTCCACACTGTTTACATATAAAGCGGCCATTTTTTGGTTGACAATTGGAATTAATGATAATGCTGTCTGACAGTTGGACTACCAGTGTGCTATTAGTACTGTCAGTGGTGGCGATCCATTAAGCCCTGATGAGCTCCAATGCAACAGCTAATTTCTAAAGCTGCCACTAAAGCTCTCTCTGATTCTAATGCTGTCTCCCCAACTGCTGCAGCAATTCGCACAAAGTGAACAATTTAGGAAGATTGGGAAGAATGCCCTTTGACCTGAATTTACATAATGCCGGGAACCATGTATGGCATGCTGGATACAATGGAAAAATATGCATTGCTGTGTGTGATCTACTGTGTGTGTAGTGCCTAGTGGAACAGAGCAATATCCAGCTACCAGCAGCGCATTACGTTGAGCTCCAAGTTTGTGATTTAGGCCAGTTTTTGGTGTGGGGAAAGCTGCATATTTTGGAAGGCTAAAGTCTGGTATAGTAATTGACACTCATCAACAGAAAGATATGCTAAAAGACTGTTAAAGAAGGATTATTTTAGTAAAAGCTAGCTCATTTTTCAGATTTTGGGTATGATTTTGGGGTGGAGTATTGTGTCTCCTTTTAAGTTCAATAATTTTTATTGTTCACCCCGCTTCTGATGGTAACCAGAGTGGAGTGATGCTTTTGATATGGAGAACATAGAGGCATATCTCCATCAGAAATTATTATTATTCTAGATATCCCTGTTTATGTTCATGTAGAATGGTGAAATGGTCAATAAATTGAATTGAATTGAAATGTTGGTTAGAACCTTCTTCTCTGCCATGGTATGAGCATGATGAGTCAGGGGTGGACTGACGGCATTTTGGGCATGTTGCAAAATAAGTCGATGGGCCCCTACATTCATATTTTCAACATTACTCCGTTTATGCCAAGTGAAGACGGAAGGGCCATTAAGTTTCCTCTACAGGGCCCTCTCACATTGGGGCCCTAACTTAAAATTTTGATAATATCATGCACTGTAAAATTTGAATTTTTAATCAGCTTAAATGATTGAGTGAGAAGGTTGCACAATTCCTTTGAGCCAACGTAGCTTGTTGTTTTAAGTTATGACAATGGAAAGATTATCGTAACTCAAACAACAAGCTGTGATAGCTCAAACAAGTTGTGCAACCATCTCACTCAATCATTTGAGCTCACTCAAAATTTCAAATTTTACAGTGTGCAGTCACAAACTTGGACATTTTGGCTTTTTTCTTTATTGTTTGGCGCCTTCCTTGCATGGACCTGAATGTAGTATCATCCACTGTGAAATGTTATAGCTCACTCGCTGCTTTTGTAGCCTCGCACCAGCATCCCCCGGAGTCCGGACAAGGAGGTAGATCTTGTTAGCCCTCCTCTTCACCCCGACTTCCCCTACCCTCATCCGGGAACCCCATCTAGACATCAGTGGTAATAGCATTACCCCATGAGTAGCCATCAGACACAGATCTCATTTTTGGGAGATTGAGTCAACTGAATCAGACTGAACAACACAGGGAAAGGGCAAGTTTTTATCATCTAAAAAACCCCAGAGGATAACTATGGGTAACTAAGAGTAGCAAAGAGAAGCTGAGAGTGGGAGAGAGTAGATCTAAGAGTAGTTGATGGTGGGCACAGGGGGCCATACCTAAATTGGATCCAAAAAGGGTGGCAAGGCATTACATAATCTCATATGGAGATGGGTCACATTTACTGTGTAATAGCCTACTCAGTGGGACTGACTCATAATAGGATACCAAATAGATGTTTTAAATTGGTGAAAAGTTGTGCAGGCCCGATGGGGAAGGGGTGATATTATGGCTAACTGCTTATATTGCAATTAGTGTGACATGCATTTGTAAAGTTTAGAATGGATTTGTCAGGTTTGTTCTTTTCCATTGGTGTGCATGAAAAATAAATAATAGAACATACATAGAATATTTTGTACTATGCATGTCTATTTGATATTTGAATTTTCTTGAATATTTGAACTTATGTACAAAAGAAAGTTTTATCTAAAATTTTTATCAACCAAATACCGCTTCTTATACTTGTGGTTTCCATTTGGATATTTTCTCAATGCAGCATGGTAGAAAGTGCTTTTCTAATTATAGAGTATGATATATCCATCAGTGGCTATATTCTGCTTCAATATTTCTGCTGAGCCAAGCATTATGCAAATTGAGGTCAAAGATCACTTCAACCCACTCTTCCCATGTTGCTATAATTGCCCAGTTACTTCTGTAGCACCCTTTTAAAACTGCCTCCATGGCTAGTGCAGCAGCAGAGCCTTGTGGAGGAGCTTGGAAATTAGGGGACAACTTTGGGAATTAGTGGCAGCTTTAGAAATTAGCTGTTGCATGGAAGCTCATCAAGACTTAATGGATCACCACCAGTCTAACAACCTCCTGATCTATTGGTTTTTTTGCAAAAATGTTAGTCCAATACACTGTCTGGCGTACAACTTTGATACCTTGATGTTCTGATTTAGCTATCATACCACCCGATAACTGTATACATCGTAGACAGAATGTTGCGATCTGGAATTAGGAGGGGAATTCTAAACTTATTTAGACATCACCAAGATACTTATACCATTGGAAAAACTGGTATCTTACTGACAATATTGCATGTTAGCACCCTGCTAAGGATTAACACTGTTACAACCGCAAACAAACAATCAGATTATAGTTTATTTTGCTAAAATTATAAGTTAAAACAAATAATAGAAGAAGCATATGTCTACATTGCCAATTGTGCAGCGTACGTAAAACGTACTATGCTCTTTCTTGCGTATTTCGTACGTAAATCGGTTGTTTTCACGTATGAAATATGTACGAAAATTTACGCATGTAAAACATACGTAAATTTTCGTATGGATTTCGTACGTGTTAAGTTGGTTTTGTGGTCTTTAACTTGATTTTTTTGCTGATTTTTTTTTGGATAGGCCAATGCAAGGTCAAAACTTCAACCATTTATGATAAGCGTATTGCACTAAAATGGCCAAAGTAACTGAAAAGTACCTGTGCGAAAATGTAGGTACATACTACGGATGATTCGTACGCTGCACAATTGCTAGTGCAAGTCAGTTACTCAGTTAGACACCTCTTTGTCGGGTCCTAACATGCATTTTTGTCAGTTAGAACCCTCCAAATCGGTGTCTAACTAATACTTAACAGAACTTTGGAAATAGCCTTCTTGGATTTTGAAAATGTCCCTTGCTTTGGTTTTTTGTAAAAGGTTAGTCCGAGTCGGACGACTGGCATACAGCAATGATAAAGATACATTTTAAATGTAGGTGTGGATATTGAGATAGGAATTCAACTATTAACATACTGAATTTAGGCATTCATTGGTACATTCTCTCAAATTTAGTCTTTATCTTTTCTGTAAGCCTCGAGTCTTTGAGTCTTGATTCATGATTGGCTATGTGTTTGTTGTACTTCAATCCGATATTCGGTTTAGCTTTCAAGTTAGATGCATGGGCAGATTATGTTGATTTAGGATGATGAGAAGGATTATCAATGTCTTATCATTGTTTCATTAATCTAAAAGGTTTCTTTAGTCTGAGCTGCGTTGTTAAGATAATGAAGAATGCAACAATGTAATTAAGATAGCCAAGCCATTGTCTTCAAGCTGCTATTGCTGTCATTTGATACATTGAACACTCCAAGCATTCTTTTATTTTACAAATATAGTGAAATTATACTTACAATGGAAAGTCTTTTCGATAGAAAACTGCCAAGATGCTGATAGCAACTTTGACCGCTTTAGTCCACAATCTTCTCTTACTTAAACTGTAAATCCCCAGACATTCTCAAAGTTCACTTAAGGATAGAAGTTGCCAACACATACAAGGCAGATAATTAAAGTAGTGTCAATGTTGCTTGTCTCTTTCAAACCCCAAATAGAAAAGAGAGATAAAATCACCAATACAGGAAGTCTGATGGATTTTGTGCAGAGCTAATCTTGACCAAGTTTGCAACATTTCCGGTTTAATTTGAGGAGACAATCCACTTGTCACCATTTGATTTAGCAGAGTGAGTCATTGGGTTCTCCTTAATAGGGAATCTGAAGCAAACAAAATGAGCCTTTAATGGTAAGTCATGATGTGTAAAGTTGTTCAATGTAAAAAGCCAACAATTGTCGTCAATGATTGAAAATTCCAAATATCAGACTGGAAAAGATGGATAGCTAGCTAGGTTGGGAGTTAAATATAGACTATAGCCTACACACTGATAAGACATAATAATATGCGTAGATCTGGGTGTTTGTATGAATATTAAGACACTGAACATATTCCTTCTTCTTTGGAATGACAAGTAAGAAATGTTGCATCAAATAACTTATCATAATATATTATTTCTAACAAATTATTTCTTTGGAGAGATATTTCCAGTGAATTTACTTCATATTACTTCATAAAGAAACCAATAATCACAAGATAAATTCCGAAATTCATTATCTTCATAGCTATTCCAAAGAAGATTACCTCATTAATGAAAGTTATGTTGTAAAATTATCTTGCGAAATATCTCAAGAATTCTTATTACCGCACAATTGATTTCCATGGAAACAGTAATCCACAGGGAATAATTACGATTTTCTGCTTAACTGGGCTTGGCAGAAAAAGTGAGCAGAGCTTAGCAGAAAATGTCAGCAAGAATGCTGAACTGGAATTAGTATTCACCCAAAATACTGTTCATGCATACTTAAATGTGATAAATCAGCTTTTTAGCATCTTGTATTGAATTGCAGGATATTGGAATTTAATTGTTTCAGATGGTGTGTAATAGTGGAAGAAAATATATACTCTTGTTTTTTTAATGGTCAGACACATACAATGAATAGATCAACAAACATTTGATAAATAATAAATAGTCTGACAAAATGTAGACAGGCTAAATGGAGAGGAAGATAGATAGATAATTGATAATAAGATGGATAGATATAAAGAGAGACATGTAGATAGACAGATAGACCATGTAGACAGACAGATAGACAGTGATCAGAATCCATTATGATCAGAATCCATTATTAACAAATGGATAGATACAGCTATTGAGAAATAGATTGATAGACGGATAGGTAGATAGATATAGATTGCTAGACAGATAGATAGATGGATTTATAGATATATGGATAGATATAGAGACACTGACGAACAGAGACGTTTTAACCAATTGCTTCTTTCCCAAGGAGTCTCGATTATCGATTTGAGTTGGCAACAAGGAAGATTTTTTTTTCTCCATCTGAATCAGAGAAATATCAATAGTTTTTGTTTCTCTTTCCCAATTTTGCCTCCCTGGTTTCTTTCTCGTTATTTGTCTGAAGCTCGAGAAACTTCAGAAGACAACAACAATTTGTAGTTAGCCAAAAGAAAGAAATGAACAGAAGAGAGCAAAATGAAAGAAGGAAACTGATGAAAAGTTGTTTGTTGCAGTGGACTGCTCTTGCATTGCCACAGATCAGAACATGTGCTGTCTTGTGTTGCCACCTAGTGACTAGTGTGCTATTCAGCGAGCTCCTGCGAGCGTCCACATACTTTCGACCAGAAGAACACACACAATTTTGTCTGGAAGACACCGGGGCTGTTTCTGAGTGTGCTGATGGCCTTGTCTACTGCCTTAGAGAATGTGATTGCCGAGTCTGACTCTGGTATACGTCAATGTTGAATAGAAATTTTGTGAATGTGCAATGAAATTGGAACTATTTCTTGGGACAGCAATGCTGTAGCATAGGAAATCAACTTTTGTGCCAGGTGGCAGCAGCATGCAGTTCTCAGTTTCACCAGACTGGCAATTTGTATTGTTGTAATGCATTAGCTCACCTTTTATTCTTCCATTTGTCAGCAATTTTGTGAGTCTGTTGCCTGACTGTGCTGCATTAACTTTCTGGCTCAATACCAAAATGAACATTCTGCAGAAAACACCAAGAAAAGAATAGCTATAGAGCAGAGTATGTTGTCTAGTATTTAGAGATGTGCCGATGCTGTTATTTTCCGATACTGCACCGATTCCGATACAGCCCCTCAGAATCGGCCGATTCCGATTCCGATACCGATACTTGATTTACTGTCACAGCTATAGGTTATTGAGGCATTTTATCCACGCCCCCTCCTCACACCATGCACCAGGTGGCATGCAGCACCCCTCAATTATCTCTACCCGCATATTGTGCAATCATAATTAAGTCATGCACCATCGCACATCCTTTCTTATTTGCTGATCACTTCTGAACGAATTATATGGAATTTCTGCATTTGGACAGCTAGGAGTGGACTGTATATTCTAAATATTTAATGAAGGGCCTAGAGTCTGTTTATCATTAATTATCAAATTCTAGGTCGGGCAAGCTTGACTGGCCAGATTGCCAAACCCCACAGGGTGCCCCGCCTATCATTAGTCCGCCCGTTCCCCTGACATTTAAAGCATCACTACGAGATAACATTGACACTTTGTTTGTTAGGGGAAATATGATAATCACTAACGTGGTATCAAAAATAATGTATTATAAGTTTACTCTGAAGTTGACCTATAGACTCCAAAATAAACACAGCAAAACAACCAGTTCAGGCCCGTAAAAAGCAGCCCATGAGCAGTTGATTGTTTGATTTGATTCGTTGTTTTTAACATGGATCTATAAGCTCTATGTTTTTAACAACGAAACTATGTGTTGATTATACACATTTCAACCAGAATTTTCCAACACATACCAACCAGATATTTTTTCCAGTGAAGGCACCTATATCTATTTTTGACTTGGAAAACCCTCCAATACACAAAATGTATAGGTCTTAGGTTTTTTTTTCACGACATTAAAACTGATTGTCAATTGACTGCATGGGAAGTAGCCTTACTAGAGTAGCTCATGGTAGTGGTGTACGCAATCATATGTCCAGAGCTAAACTCTTCAGAATTCAGTTATTTATAGGTCTAGGTATGAAATTAGGTTGGTGTCACATTTCTCATAGGGGCCGAACTTTCCAAAATGGCCGCCACCATTTTTACGTTGTTTTAACAATTTTTCTCTAGATAAATGGGCCATATCTCGAGAACCGTTGGAGATAGGAGGTTGTGTGACCACTCAAAATTTGCAGCATGGCAATATTATAGGGAGTAGTTAATACATCTTTATATCAAAATGTCAATAGTTTTTAAGAAAATTGCATGAAATTGATTTTATTAATTTTACGTAGTCGAAAATTTCAGTAAAAGCTGATAAATTAATTGTTTTCATAACAAGCACTGATTCACCAACAGTTAAGTACAAAGATAAGTCATTGTAAATTCTATAAACATACCATGTCATACATTAGCCATCTCTGATTTATTGTCTGGCCCCAAAATAACCTTAAAGGCAATGTAAAATAATAATAAGACATCTTTGACATGAATATATCTTAACATTTGAACCTCCCAGACCATTCTGGTTATATATATTATATATGGATTTGTACGCTTATCCTTGCTATATCTACAGAATGCAACAAATTTGATGTTCCTTTTGTCTGCATGGTGGGGGCAGGTCATTGGGCCTGCATGATACCGGCAGTATCACTGGTCTTAGACCAAAAAGTGTTTCCTAATTTACCATTTTGGTGTGGATATGTTTAGTGGCTGGAGGACTGGCTGGTTAATCACCGTTGGTGCCACATACTGTGGATGTGCCCTATTTAAATGCTCTTCTATTGATGTTGAACAACATATAAACAGTTTAAAATCAAGCTCAACCTCCGATTTTTAGAGATGCTAGCTTGCTTGTGGGAGGATGCTTTGAAAACTTATGACAACTGCCTAGATCGTGCTGTTTCACCTTTCTCTTTAAAATTTTACATACAGCCTCAACTGAATTTTAACTTGCGTTGATAAAGTTTTGGTGCCTTTCTGAGATGGAAAAATTAATAAAGAAAACAAACAGGCTGACTTTCTTCAGGTCAAGGGTCAAGCTGTAGCTATTTTTAGCATGTAGACAAAACCCACATGGTCATGGGTGTGTCACATTGCAACAGATCAACTCAGTTACCCTGTGACAAGGCAAAGGATGAAGGAATGAAGGTATCATTGGAAAAACAGAGAAAGGAAGGAAAGCCGACAAATATAGGTCATATACAGACAAAGAGACAGATATATCCATTTAGATCTATGTAGATACATGTAGGCTATCTACATTAGACAGACAGACAAAAAGGTAGATAGGCAGTGTATCTGCAAGCATCTCTTAAAGTGCTTGCATGTTATTTTTGATACTGCTCCCACTGGTGCTCATCCAGTGCATTGCTGATAGACAATAGTGTTGTGAAACATGGGCTTCAATCAGTTTTAGTGGTTTCACCTGATCCTGATGTCTTGATCAAACTCATTTACCACTTGAACAAATCATGTAAACTACAGAAGTTTTATTTGAAGCTGGAGGTTACAAAAAAAAAGAAAACTGTTCAGTTCACAATCACATGCTGGTTGACCAAATGGACAGTGACTTGGTGTCTTACATGAACCTCCCAGCAAGTTATGGCTGAGCAGTTGTGACATGACCAGCAAAATGGTTCCTAAGCTATCAGGCTTGAATGTTACTTTGGAACTTTCCTTACCCCAGGGTTTTGGGACATGCAATGGTCACCGAAGAAGAACTGTTTCTTTTGTTGGCCATAAAGAAAACAATCTGCATCACACTTGATGAGTACAGGTTTGGTATGCTGCTGAACTTCAAGAAGAGCATAGCATTACATGCTCAAGAAGCAGGACTCCCCTACTTTCTCTGTCCATGTCTGTGTTTGTCAACATCATTATCTATCTAACTATCTATCTATCTGGGGGAAGGATTGGTCTAGTGGTAGCGTGCTAGACTACCAATAATTGGGTCGAATCCAGCTGTTGCTGGGTCACCTGGGCCTATAATGGACGGCTGTTTCGATCATCCTTCCCTTTATTGCTGTGTCCTGCTCGATCCTGTCCTAATTCACCTACCAAGTGCAAATTTACATTAAAACACCAATCCAATCATCCATCCATCCATCTGTGTATCTCATCTTATGTTATCTAATCGAAACTAATTTAATCTCATCTAACCTAATCAAATCTAACCTAGTCCAACCTAACATAGTCCAACCTAGCCAAATCCAATCCCATCCTAGCCTATTCCTGCCAATCCAATCTTATCCCTGCCAATCCCATTGAATCAAATCCTATCTGATCTAATCCCTTCCAATTAAATTTAATCCAATCACATCCAATTTCATCCATTTCTATCTAGTGCAATTCCAATCCAAGTGAATCCAGTCTGATCAAGTCCAATTGAATCCAAAGTAATCCAATCAATCCAATTTTGTCTTACCCAATCTAATTTCATTCAATTTAACCCAATCCAAGCTAATCCACTCCAATCGAATCTAATTCAGTTTAGTCCAATCTAAGCCAATCTAATCTTAGCCAATTCAATCTGATCCAATCCTATCCAGTCCAGTCAAATCTTGTCAAATTCAATCTGCACAATTCAATCTGATTCAATCTCTTCTTACCCGAATCCAATCCAAGCTAGTCCTATTTGACCCAAACTAATCCAATTTAATCTATGCAATCAAGTCCAGTTTAATTTAAGCTATGCGATCCAATCTAATCTAAGCCAACGTATCACTTGTGTGTCTATATTTAGTAATTTACATTGGGGGTTCCCTGTTGGGGAATCCTATGGTTGAGGGATTATTGTGACATCATTTACTGGCAAACTATTCAAAATTTTAGAAGCATAATTCCTGGATAGAAATGTGATAGAATGATATGCATGAAAATTAAATTACTCTTTTAGCGTCCCACCAATAAAGAGGTCATATCTGAAGATATGGCAGTAAGCTACCAGTCCTCTCACCATTAACCCCAATCCACTGCAATATAGTTTATGACAAAACACTGTTTGGTGTGAGACCAGTGATACTGCCAATATCATACAGACCCGATGACCTGCCCCCACCATGCAGATGGCCCACAACATGGTGCAGAGCCAAATCCTACATATGCAGGCAAGAGAAACATTAGATTTCAATACTGCAACAAAGATTTGTGTAAAAGATTGTGTAACTAGATTCCTCTGCGAGCTTCGAACGTTATATATATTCATAGAAAAGATGTCTGATTTTAATTTTATCTTACCTTTTAGGCCTAATAATAAATCAGAGATGTCCAATGTATGTTTATAGAATTTACATTGACTTATCTTTGTATTTTACTGGTGCTGAATCAATGTTTGTTATGAAAACAGTTAATTTTTCAGCTTTTACGGACATTTTTAATTATGAAAAATTAATAAAATCAGTTTTTTGCAATTTTCTTAAAAACAATTGATATTTTGATATAAAGATGTATTAACTACTCCCTATAATATTGCCATGCTGCAAATTTTGAGTGGTCACACAACCTCCTATCTCCAACGGTTCTGGAGTTATGGCCCGTTTATCTAGAGAAAAATTGTTAAAACAACGTAAAAATGGTGGCGGCCATTTTGGAAAGTTCGGCCCCTATGAGAAATGTGACACCAACCTAATTTCATACCTAGACCTATAAATAACTGAATTCTGAAGAGTTTAGCTCTGGACATATGATTGCGTACACCACTACCATGAGCTACTAGAGTAGCTCAATTCAAGGTTCTTTTAGAATGTAAATTAATTCACTGCCAAATATCGTTTAGAAATGACATACAAAAATAGAAGGTCCACAATTATAAAAATTTCGCCGTATGACCTATTTATGTTCAATCTGCAAGGCTTGACAGAAATCTGCGGAAATCCACATGTTAATGGGCTAATTAACCAGGCATATATATAAAAGCACAATCTTCAATTTTCACTTTGTGTATATGAACTGTTCTTTTTTTATAACATCGTAGAACACTCCATAGTCCATACGAGTTGGATGATTTAGGCCTGTAATACTCTTGATTGAAATGAATTTAAAAGGGCAAATAAATAGCGTGGCATCGTTCTGGAGCCTGCTGTCTTGCTGCAAGCAAGTGCTGCATGGTCAGTTGTGTGAGCAGCGTTCTGCTTGACTGCATCTGCCTATCAATTATCGGCAGCATTAAAAACCGATCTACCGATCCGATACTTTTTGCTTAGTATCGGCCGATACCGATACCCGATACCAGTATCGGCACACCTCTACTAGTATTGTCTTCAAAAGAAACTATGCCATATTTTAGGCAACAAAATAGCTGTGAATAGAAACTGTAATTGCCAATGCACAGTTTTGGGTAACTTGGAATGAGAATGCCCTATAACAATGAATATATTATGTTGTACAGTTGTGCCCAAAAGTTTACATACCCCTCTGCAAAATGACCAATTTCTCTATTTCCAGGGCAATTTTAACAACAATAGGCAAATCATACATGAAATACAGTGCACTGCATGTGGCTAAACACTTCTGAACCATTAAAAATCCAATAGCAATGAGATTTAATGATATTATCACTTAATTGCACTTTATGTCAGTTTCAAAAGTTTACATACCCTCCTGTGCCATCACATATTTTCCTCATATTTTCCCGTTTAGGATCAAGAAAAGCTTACAGGATTTTACCACAATATGTAATAAGTACTCAGACTACATCAGCAGTGATTTCAATCCATTCTGCATCACAGAATTTCTGTAACTCCACCTTCAATGTTGGTCTCGGCTGGGGCACAGTCTATCTCAGATCAACCCATAATTTATTGATAATATTCCAGTATGGACGGTGCTAAACCACTCGAGAAGCTTCTTCCAACTGTCCTGAAAAAATTATTTGGGCAGGATTGGTGGAAGGTTTTGGATTGTTGTCATGTTGCTACGACTTGTTCATCCCGCTCCTAACTTTCGCACTGACTCATGTTAGTTCTCTTCCAAAAGTTTCTGGAAATCAGTGATATTAAGCAATTCTTCAGTCTTGACAATGTCTCTGGTGCTATTCCAACTGAAACAGCTGCAAAACATTGAAAGCGCACCACCCTGGTTCAATTTGGCAATGGTCTTCTTTTCACCGTAATTCTAAATGAACTCCAGCAAACCCATTGCAAGGGATTGCAGGGGATTTTAATTATATAACGCCTCAGCTAAGTCTCATCCATCCAAAAACATTTCAGCAGATGGCTTGGGACTTGCTAAACTGCTTCTGATGTATTGCATCCAAGTTTGTCTCAAAATCACCCGCGCTATATTTGGATGCAAGTCAATCAGGTACGCAAGCTAAATTGTACCATTCACAGAGTGAACCAAGGCGGTGCATTTATGATACATTGTGGCTATTTTAGTACAAATAGCGCTGGAAAATTGGTCAAGACTAATAAAAGTTGTAACACCACTGATTTCCAGAAAATCATGGAGGAGAACTGACATGATTCAGTGTGAAAGTAAGAAACGGGATGAAACAAGGCGCTGCTACAGGACAACAATCCAAAACCTTCCACCCATCCTCTCTAAATATTTTTTCTGGGCAGTTGGGAAAAGCTTCTCAAGTGGTTTAGCACCGTCCAGACCGGAATTTTATTGATAAATTATGGGTTGATCCGAGACAGACTGTACCCCAGCCGAGACCAACATTGAAGGTGGAGTTACAGAAATTCTGTGATGCAGAATGGATAAAAATCACTGCTGATGTAGTCTGAGTACTTTTGACATATTGTGGTAAAATCCTGTAAACTGTTCTTGATCACAAGCACGAAAATATGTGATAGTACAGGAGGGTATGTAAACTTTTGAAACTGTCATAAAATTCAATTAAGTGATAATATCATTGAATCTGATTGCTGTTGGATTTTTAATGGTTCAGAAGTGTTTAGCCACATGCAGTGCACTGTATTTCATGTATGATTTGCCTATTGTTGTTAAAATTGCCCTGGAAATAGAGAAATTGGTCATTTTGCAGAGGGGTATGTAAACTTTTGGGCAGAACTGTACTAAATAAGACATTTCAAAATTTAGCCTATGTGGCGTTGCCTGGATAATGGACTTCATCATTCAAAGGGGGGGGGGGGGGGGGGGGGGGGGGTTAGCTCAGTGGCAACCAATTGCTGGGTTCCAGGTTCAAATCCAATGCTTGCCGGGCCACCTGGGCCCATGTTGGATGGCTATTTCAATCTTCCTTCACCTTATTGCCATGTCCTCCTCCTGTCCTAAATAGCCTACCAAGTGCATTAATACCGGAAGTAAATCTAGGTATGACATTACACTAGGCCAAGTCGCTGTGGTTAAAAGCATTTTGGCTTGAAGGTCCTGGTTTAGTTTCTGGTCAGGGAACAAAATGTAGAGGCAGCCTCATAGAGTCACTTTGGATAGGAGAGTAGAGCAGCCAGCCATCTCGATATGAAATGACAAACATTAACATTAAACATGACAACATGATAGAGAGACACGAAACACATTGTCATTCTAATAATCAAATCACTGAAATCAGTGAGAACCAACATCAGAAATCTGCATTTGAAATCTGTGAAGAGCATTGATTAAACATTTTAAATAAATTCACAACTGAAAATCTCATTCCATTCTGTTGCATGTTCTATAATGACATCACAGTTATTTGTTTTGATGTCACAATAATCTGTAATGATGTCACAATTGTCTAAATGAAGCAGAGTGAAATATCAGAAAGTGTGATTGTCTAAAACACACTTGCATGGAAGATCATTAAAGAATAATTGAAGTGTCATTAAAGACTAATTCAAAATTTATTGAAGACCAACAGAAAATCATAAAAGACCTGTTGAGGAGTGGAGGCAAATCAGAAAACTTGCCTCCAAGCAAATGTCATTTGCCAGTGTTCGCTTCCGAGGCAATATGCTAATTACCTGAAGAGGGACACTGATATGCTAATTACATGCTAATTAGGCCTAAAGGGGAGTGGTAATTTCATTGTTGATGTTGACGGCACCGTAATGACTTTGTGCAGCTTTCTCAAAGTTTCTGGCGGGTAGGTGGATTTGAAAGCAGAACTTTGTGAGGCCACGTGGTGTTGGTTCTTGATAAAAGTTTCAAAATGTGCTCCTCTAGACATCCAAGTCACTGTGCTATTCTATACAGGATGTGGCATTAATGAGTACACCCCAACACATTTATTAACCTGTTTATTCTGGATATCATTCTGCTTCATGATAAAGTATTTACCAATTTAAAAATCATGCTTTTGATTCTATCATTTCTATGATGAAGGTATGAATAACCAATGAGTATGATGATGGGTTTGGAAGTAAAAAGGAGGCTGTCTAAGCATGCTTAGGATGATTGTGCAGTTAGCGGTTCGCTTTCAGCCGAGGATGTGAATGGGTGGATGGATGGATTGTTGGCACTTTACATTCTGTAATTATACACTTGGAAGGATAATTAAAACAGAAGGAGGACAAAGCAATGAGGCAAAGGATGATTGAATCCACTGTCCAACATAAGTTTGAATGACCCAGCCGGATTGAGTATCAAACACTGGACCAAGCAATTGGCAGCCAAGTGTGCTGCCAACTACACAACTACACCGTCCCCCTCTCTGAGGTCCTGTAAGCAGCATCCTTATTAGACGAGCAGAGCTCCGTCTATTGAAATACTAGATCCAGTGAGGATCCGGTTGCAAATCTCGTTCTCATGCACGGCCTGCAAACGTCAGATTGATGCGTTTCTTACCTGCCTAGTCAGGCATCTAAACTATGAGGATGCGACATGCGAATCCTGAAGCATTTCCGTTACTTAAATCCCCTTTTAATGGCTTTATTTCAATTGTTTACACGGCATTTCTCTCGCGATTCACGAGTCTAATACCGGAAGTAGAATTCTGTGTACTTTGTTCTTGCCCACCAGACAGTGCTGCCACCAGCGCACCTGGTGATTTGTTTGGGTACTACAATAACAATCTTCAGATGATCATGGATCTGCTTCTGGATGAGGAATAAAATGAAGGCCTGCTTCACTCAGTGTCCGCATTGGGCACTCGCCCGGTCGCCAAATATGACCTCAAAAGGGCCTGGGCGAGTAGGATTCTAGCTCAACTGGTCCGTGTGGGCGAGTAGCTTTCTGCATACCTATTATCGCTCATATCTACTTGCGTCATTCGCGTGCATAGAGAGCAAAAAGCAAGATATTTGAAGTCTAACTGCCAGTAATTGGTCAGGATGGCAATCAAATCGCCTGATTGCAATTCAGATTGTTCTCAGTGTTCTGGCCTTCTTTTGACACCTTCTGAAGGCAATTCTATCCCTTTCAGTCAAGTGCTATTGAGATCACCTGTCAAAGCTGACACTGGCACCTGAAGTGCAATTAGGCATGCATCATGCCATGGGTCACAATGCTGATACTTTATGGATATTTTTAGAGTGGACTGGGCTTCATTGGAAGAAGAAGTGTCCTGATTTATCAAAAATGGGACAATTGGTCATACATTAAAAATAACTGGTAATCCATAAAATCATGGCATGACTTTCATTGTTTTTGTCACCTTTTGTGCTGGATATCAATATCTACTTAGGTCCACATAAAGTCACTGAGTGATCAACTGGTGAATGACTGAATGTTTTTTGTCTCAAAGGCTTCATTGACCAGAGCTATTCTGAAGAACATCACTTATCAATTAAAGATTATAAAGATTATAATATTTTATACATTTTGATGAAACCAAACATATTCTTAATGAATTATTCACACACAATTTCCAATATGCAATTAGTGTCATCATGTAAAGGAAACAAAATTAACACAAACATATCTATACTAACATACATACATAGGTAGGATACATAAATAGACAGATAGATAGAAATAGTGCTGCAAATATTAGTCTAGCTTTGGCCACTCACAAATGTCAAAGGACAGAATATTTATTACAGCCAGAGAAAGTAAAGTGATTACATTTGTCTGTTTAAGCACATTAATATTGTCACCACATGTCATTAACTAGTGGTAATTTTGTTATTGGAAGATACATCTACCACCACTGGCGAGTTCTTTTTTTCTCATTCACTGACTTTAGCTGCAACAAATTGTAAGTTGGCCTAAATTATTGGGCCTCAATTACTGGATGTTATTAAGTAATCAATTATGAAATAGTTTATGCCAGTAGCCACTGATATCAATCAATGACATATATCAATGATATCAAGCATGTGATACCAGGCAATGATATCAATATTGATGACAAGCACAGATATCACGCAATGATATCAATGCCCGATAATCTAATTATTGATTTATTTAGAAATTCATACAGAGTTACAAAGTTAGGGGCCAATCATTTACTTCCTTGGTGGGGGGGGGGGGGCTTAGGCTTTTCTTACACAAGGAATTAAAATTATTTTCTTTGCGGTAACGAATTATTAAGAGCCCACATATTCATCATTCCTATCAAGCAACACCTTGTTAAGAAATACCCCCACCCATATCATTTATTTCAGCACCACCCAAAACTAATTTATTTATTTCACCAAAACTGACCATGAAATTAGAATTCATTTCAACAAAACCCCAAGCCCCCATCCCCCTCCTTAACTGGCGGCCCCCTAAAATCGCAAAACATATCTATGCCAGCTATCAATGACAATGCAATTTCCTTTTATTTAAAAAACCCTACCTGAAAATTGATACACTTGTACTTCGATTTACACTGAGTATTGCTAACTATTTAGACTACCTTTCAATAACAAAATGTATACCAGCTGATGTTAGTATTTATTGCGATAATTTTACGTGGGTCCACAGTTAATACCGCTACTGAATTATTCGACGACCACCACACACACGGGTGTACTCCACTTACTGGGGAATGTGGGGATACTGCATGCAGCCAGCCGATGCACCCTATATCACGTTCCAACAATCACCGCCTACCACCTGCTCGTCTTGCATATGAAAATATGCTCCCATCTAGTTTTGAAAGAGATGCACTCATTAATGCTGCTCACTGTATGCACCTTCATTGTCATGTATCGTAATGCGGAGTCGGTGGTGTGGGAGAAGGCAGAACTCATGCAGCTGTAATGCAATTTTATCTTGTAATGTTCTGTTAAGCAATGGAATGATTCATGCTTCATGTTTCATGTAATAGTTTTGAGGGGGAGGATAGAAATTAGAACTGGTTTTGCTTTAAATATCTCCTTCTAAAGTTCTTCTGATGTTGCAAATCAGGCTGCTGGTGTCGTCTAGGTTTGCGTTTGTTTGATTCTGCTTTTCAGGATGCCGGTTTCAAATGTGTATTCCAGCATCATACTGTCTGTAATCCTTACACATGGGGCCTGCCCAAAAATGCAAAAACGATGAGTTTTATCCGGCATTCTTCTCCATTTGAATTTTTAATTTACTCTCACGTACAAAGTGCAATCCATGAACCCTCAGAATTCAGTGTTGATTACTTTCCAATTACTTTCCGAGTATGTGAGTCCATGCTCAGATCATGTAAGGAATAATTCTGCTACTTGAGCTTCAATGTATGTTTGCCAAGCCATGGAATTGTCAGGGAATTGTACCGTGAAATTGAATCAATGAAAATAGCTTATGTAAAAATTATAAAGGACAACTGTCCTGAAAATATATCCATTCTAAAATTGTGTTTCCATGACAACAACAGGTGATCAATGTAAATTTGTGAGGTCACATCTCGCGTGATATGAGATCTCCTCTGAGATTTTCCGCCGTTGTCAGATTTTATCTAATTTTACATTTGTACATTTGGTGGATCTCTTGTCTTCTCTTGTCTTCTCTTCTGTTCTCTTCTCTTCTCCAAAAAGTAAACCAGTTACTGAACATGTACACTGGATGACATTTTACATTGTAATTGGCTTGCAACAAACCTATACTTACGATTAAAATATTATTTTGTGTTATAAAATTAGTTTACATTTCATCTTCAGTGGCCATTTTGGCAGCCATATTGGATTGCCAAAGTACCGTAAGGCAACTTTTGGTTTAGAGCATCACAAGAGTCAGATTCAAGCAACCAAAAAACCTACACCAGTCCTGTCAGGCTTCCCTGAGCTTTGGCTCCTGACGTGTGCCAAACTGAGAACAGCTTTTTGACAAAATGTCTAAGGGTTGAAATTGTGCTTCTTCGCTCATGTAACATTCCATTAAACAATGAATCGTTGATATCATGCCAAGGCTTTTCTTAAGATATCATTTATTGAGATGCTGCAGATACCATTATTTGCACTTTCCAGCATTCTACTGTTAGCACTCCACATTTTAAGGGCAAACACATTCTACAGCCTGGACCCGCAATTCATCAACAGTGACTATGGATACTCCCAAGTTCTGTTAAAGTGAGAACAATCAGATGGTTGATTCCGATTGTTCTATTGTATTGTTCTAGTGTTCTTGCCTCTATTGTTCTTTTGTCCTTAAACTAATCAACTGTGGCTCCTCCTAACTTCCCCTGAGGAAATCAAATCTATTCACATGACCTTTAAAGTCACCTGACACAATGAGCACCAATGACCTTTGGCTTTCAAATTTGTGTGTTAGGGTCTTACAAAAGACAAGGACTAGTCAGGAAGAAGAATTTTGGGAACTAAAATACAGGCAAGAATAAAAATGTTCTCAATGATCAATCTGCATTCTTGAGAAAATGGTTTCATTACTTTTGGTGAGCCATCTAGTTGAGAAAGTCGGTGATCCCTCTGTCTATTTGGGTGAGATCTGTCTAGATACTGAAAACAACTCTGACCTCTTAAATCCACAATTTTCTCTCACTTAAAACTGTAAATCCCTGGACATTCTCAAAGTTGTATTAAGGATAAAAGTTGTCAACATACACAAGGTAGATAATTAAAGTAGTGTCAGTGTTGCTTGTCTCTTTCAACCCCCAAATTGAAAAGAGAGATAAAATCACCAATACAGGAAGTCAGATGGATTTTGTGCGGAGCTAATCTTGACCTAGTTTGCCACATTTCCGGTTTAATTTGAGGAGACAATCCACTTGTCACCATTTGATTTAGCAGAGTGAGTCATTGGGTTCTCTTAAATATGAAGCAAACAAGCTGAGCTGCACCTTTAGATGGTAAATCTAGTGTGTATAGTTGGTCAATGTAAACAGCCAACAATTGTCGTCAATGATTTAAAATTCTAAATTTCAAACTAAAAGACATGTACAGTTGACGAGGATGCTAGAATAAAATCCAAACTATAACCAAGACACTAAAAACTTACCTAAAGAGGAGTGAATGAATATTAAGATTAGAAACATAATTCTTCTATGTAAAATGATAAGTTTAAAATATTGGTTACAATTTATCATAATTCCAATTCTAATTAATTATTTTTGGGTAGAAATATTTCTCGAGAATATTACTTCATAAAGAAACCGATAATCATCAGATAAATTCCAAAATTCATTATCTTCATAGCTATCACCAAAGAAGCTTACCTCATCAACTGCCAAGAAAAGTTATGTTGTAAAAATGATCTTTCAAAATATCTCTAGAATTCTTACTACCCCTCAGTTGATTGCCATGGAAACTGTAATCCACAGGGGAATAATTATGATTTTCTGCTTAACTGGGCTTGGAAGAAAACCAGGCAGAAAATGGTACTGGAATTGTGTTCAGCCAATATTTGTTACAATGAATAGATTAACAGAAGTCTTGACAGATGAACAGGCAGGTAAAAATGAAGACCAGATAAATGAGAAGATAGATTGATAGATAGAGAGATAGATAGATAGAGAGATAGACTGACAGATAGACAGATAGATAGATAGACAGATTGATTGATTTATTGATTGATTGATTGATTTATTAATTGATTGATGGTAGATAGATCTACAAATACATAGATTTATCGATGTATAAATTGATAGATAGATAGATGGATAGACTGATAGATATAGTGATAGATAGATAGATATATGAATGAATAGAGAGATTGGGCCTCTCAGAGATAGACAAAGGACACAGGGTACTTTATGTTGCAATTTGGAACCAAATCCTTCCTTCCCTGCAAGTCCCAATCAACGGTTTGAGCTGGCAACAACCAAGATTATTTTCTTTTCTTTCGGAATCGGAAAGAAATCAATAATTTTGTTTCTCTTTCTCGCTTTTGCTCCTTTGCTTTTACTATTTTAACAAAATAGTAGAGGATAACTAGTACACCATGGTAATTGGGAGAGCAAGAAGAGAGACATTGTTGAGTAACTTGGAATGACAATGATCTGTTACAATGAATATATATATTGCACTGAATAAAGACAGTTTCGGCTGGACTGCCAATTACTGGGTCCTGGGTTCGAGTCGAGGGCTTGCTGGGTCACCTTGGTCTTTGTTGGACGGCAGTTTCAATTACTCTTCATTTTATTGCCATGCCTCCTCTTGTCCTAATTAACCTGCCAAGTGCATAGATACAGGAAGTAAATCATGGGATGATACTATGCTAGGCCCAGTCACTGTGGTTAAAAGCATTTAGGCCAGCTGAAGGTCCTGGTTTCATTTCTGGTCAGGGAACAGAAAGGTAGAGGCAGCATCCATGACTCAATTAGGATTGGAGAGTAATGAAATATTCCAATATGAAATGAGAATAATTATCAATAAACGTGATAGAAAGACATGAAGCACATTCTATTCACAATCAGTGAGAACCAAACATCAGGAATCTGCATTTAAAATCTGTGAAGAGAATTGATTAAACATTATAATTAAATTCACAACTGGAAATCTCAATTCATTCTGTTGCATGTTCTATAACAACATCACAGTTGTTTGTTATGACATCACAATAATCTGTAATGATGTCGCAATTGTCTTAATGAAGCAGAGTGAAATATCAAAAAGTGTGATTGTCTAAAACAGACTTGCATGGAAGATCATTAAAGACTAATTGAAATGTCATTAAAGACTAATTCAAGATTCATTGAAGACTAACAGAAGATCATTAAAGACCTGTTGAAGAGTGGAGCAAATCAGAAACATTGCCTCCAAGCAAATGTAATTTGTCAGCATTTGCACCCGAGGCAATATGCTAATTACCTGAAGAGGGACACTGATATGCTAATTACATGCTAATTAGGCCTAAAGGGGAGTGGTAATTTCATTGTTGATGTTGACAGAACCGTAATTACTTTGTGCAGCTTTCTCCAAGTTTCTGTCGGGTAGGTGGATTTGAAGGCAGAACTTTGTGTGGCCAAGTTGTGTTGGTTCTTGATAAAAGTTTCAAAGTGTGCTCCTCTAGACATTCAAGTCACTGTGCTATTATATATACAGGATGTGGCATTAATGAGTGCACCCCTACACATTTATTAACCTGTTTTATTCTGAACATCATTCTGCTTCATAATAAAGTATTTGCCAATTAAAAAAAATCATGGTTTTGATTCTATCATTTCTATGATGAAGGTACCAATAACCAATGAGTATGAAGAAGGCTTTGGAAGCAAAAAGGAGGCTGTCTTATGATGATTGCGCAGTTAGCGGTTAGCTCTCAGCTGGGGATGTGAATGGGTGGATGGAAGGACAGTTGGCACTTTACATTCTGTAATTATGCACTTGGCTAAATACAACAGAAGGAGGACAAAGCACTGTGGCAAAGGATGATTGTATCCACTGTCCAACATAAGTTTGAATGACCCAGCCGGATCAAGTATCAAACACTGGACCATGCGATTGACCATCCAGGGTGCTGGCAACTTCACTAACAGTCTCCCCCTCTCTGAGGTCCTGTAAGCACCATCCTTATTTTGATAGAGATGCACTCATTAATGCTGCTCACTGTATCTACATGCACCTACATTTCCATATACCTTAATGTAGAGTCTGAGTGGATGGTGTGGGAGAAGGCAGAGCTCATGCAGATGTTTTATCTTGTAATGTTCTTGTAGCAAAGGGGATGATTCATGTTTCATGTTTCATGTAGTAATGTTGAGGGGGAGGATAGAAATTAGAACTGGTTTGCTTTGTGTATCTCCTTCTGTATTTCTTGTGATGTTGCAAATCAGGCTGCTGTTTTGATTGATTCTGGCATCATACGGTGTGTAGTCCTTACACATGGGGCCTGACCAAAAATGCAAAAACGATGGAGAATTGTATCCAGCATTCTCCAGCATTTGAATTTTAAATTTACTTTTACATACAAAGTGCAATGTGTGAGCTCTTAGAATTCAGTGTTGATTACTTTCCGATTACTTTCCGAGTATGTGAGTCAATGCTCAGATCATGTGAGGAATAATTCTGCTACTTGTGCTTCAATGTGTGTTTGCCAAGCTATGGAATTGTCAGGGAATTATACAGTGAAATTGAATCAATCAAAATAGCTTATGTAAAATTTATATGGGACTACTGTCCTGAATATATATGAATATATATCCATTCTATAATTTGTATTTCCATGACAACAACATGAGATCAATGTGAATTTGTGAGGTGACATCTTGCATGATGTGAGATCTCCTCTGAGATTTTCCACCATTGTCAGTTTTTATCTGATTGTAACATTTGTTGGATATCATCTTCTCTTCTCTTCTCTTCTCTTTTCCAAACAGTGACTGAACATGTACACTGAATGACATTGTACATTGTATTTGGCTTGAAACAAACCTAGGCTTACAATTAAGAACAGCTTCTTGACAAAATGTCTAAGGGTTCACATTGTGCATCTTCGCTCATGTAACATTCCATTAATCAATGAATCGTTGATATCATGCCAAGGCTTTTCTTAAGATATCATTTATTGAGATGCTGCAGATACCATTATTTGCACTCTCCAGCATTCTACTGTTAGCACTCCACATTTTAGGAGCAAACATATTCCGCAGCCTGGACCCGCAATTCATCAACAGTGACTATGGATACTCCCAAGTTCTGTTAAAGTGAGAACAATCAGATGGTTGATTCCGATTGTTCTATTGTATTGTTCTAGTGTTCTTGCCTCTATTGTTCTTTTGTCCTTAAACTAATCAACTGTGGCTCCACCTAGCTTCCCCTGAGGAAATCAAATCTATTCACATGACCTTTAAAGTCACCTGACACAATGAGCACCAATGACCTTTGGCTTTCAAGTTCTTGTGTTAAGGTCTTACAAAAGACAAGGACTAGTCAGGAAGAAGAATTTTTGGTGAGCCATCTAGTTGAGAAAGTCGGTGATCCCTTTGTCTATTTGGGAGAGAGCTGTCTAGATACTGAAAGCAACTCTGACCTCTTAAATCCGAAATTTCTCTCACTTAAAACTGTAAATCCCCAGACATTCTCAAAGTTGTAATATGTAAATGGCACTGCCATGAAATTCGTGCAGCACTTAGAAGTTTTTGTATGACTTACAGTGTCACAATAATTATCCCCCATGCTATGCTATGGGGGATTTTACTTTTAGTCTCCATGTCATGGCGTCCATCAAATATCTCAAACACCACACCATGCACAATGCTCATCCTTTCCCAACATTCAAAGACCCCCCTAAACTTGTCAAATCTGATCATAAATCAATAAATATCATAACCATTTCCACATCCCAAATACTTTTTGCTGTGCTTTTGGCCTGCAGCCATGTTATTTTTAAAAGCGAACTCCACCCCCAGGTGTCTCCACCTCCTTACATGTACTCACAATTGTGCTCCTGGTGGAAATATTTGGCATAACTAAAATTGGAATTCTGGTGGATATTGGTAGGTGTGTAGGGCATGGGGGATATGGAGGCAGTATACCTGCTCTTGTTTCTTTTATGTTTATTTCATATTCAGTGTATGAAGGGCAGTTATGTAACTGTTTAAAAAATCTAGAAAGACAGATATACATTTAGAATATTAGAAAGATAAAATAGACATAAAATATATAGACAGATAAATAGAAAAATAAATAGATCTATAGATAAATAGATTGATGAATAGAGAGATAGGTCAACCCACAAAGGATAAATAAATTGATAAATAAATAATATTGATAGATATACAGCTAAATAGTAGAAAGGTAGACAACACTGCAAGCTGTCTAAGGTCATGTCTGTTAGATTGTTGATATTACATAAAGGTAATACAAAAACAATAACATGATATGTTTGTTGATTAATTGCTCATCGTTACATAATCATAAGTTTACAAAGATTATGTTACTTTAATTTTGTTATGTTTTCTTGTTATCTGTTTTGAAAAAAAATGAACCATATGTTATTAATTTGATTTTGCTTGTAAAAGACTGATAATTTACTAGTCCACAAAAAAAAATGGTACAGGATAAATAGCTGGAGAAAACTGAATTTTCAATACACTTATGAAGATGTATAATGTTATTTTCTGTTAAATGTAAAACTAAATCATTGATAAGAAGCTGGACCTACTTGACCTAATTCCCAACTGTGGAGTGTTGATGTTCAGACCATCACTGCACAGAATTTTGAGTCCTCTCTTGTGCCTACGGCAGTTTTGCTGCGCAAATATTAAGGATATAAGTTGTCAACATACACAAGGATGATAATTAAAGTAGTGTCAGTGTTGCTTGTCTCTTTCAACCCCCAAATTGAAAAGAGAGATAAAATCACCAATACAGGAAGTCTGATGGATCTTGTGCGGAGCTAATCTTGACCTAGTTTGCCACATTTCCGGTTTAATTTAAATAGACAATCTACTTGTCAGCATGTGATCCAGAGGAGTGAGTCAGTGGGTTCTCTTAAATATGAAGCAAACAAGCTTCGCCTTTAGATGGTAAATCTAGTGTGTATAGTTGGTCAATGTAATCAGCCAACAATTGTCGTCAATGATTTAAAATTCTAAATTCAAACTAAAAGACATGTACAGTTGACGAGGATGCTAGAATAAAATCTAAGCTATAACCAAGACACTAAAACTTACCTAAAGAGGAGTGAATGAATATTAAGATTAGAAACATAATTCTTCTAATATATAAAATGATAAGCTTAAAATATTGATTACGATTTATCATAATTCCAATTCTAACAAATTATTTTTGGGTAGAAATATTTCCGGAGAATAATACTCCACCAAGAAACCAATAATCTCAAGATAAATTCCAAAATTCTTTATCTTGATAGCTATCACAAGAGAAGATTACCTCATTAATGAAAGTTACGTTGTAAAAATGATCTTTTGAAATATCTCAAGAATTCTTATTACTCCGCAGTTGATTGCCATGGAAACTGTAATCCACGGGGGAAAAATTATGATTTTCTGCACAAGTGAGCTTTGAAGAAAACCAGGCAGAAAATGGTACTGGAATTGTGTTATGCTAATATTTGTTACAATGAATAGATTAACAGAAGTCTTGACAGATGAACAGGCAGGTAAAAAAGAAGACCAGATAAATGAGAAGATAGATTGATAGATGGATAGATAGATTGATAGATAGAGAGATAGATTGATAGATAGACAGATAGATAGATAGACAGATTGATTGATTGATTGATTGATTGATTGATTGATTGATTGATTGATTGATTGATTGATTGATTTATTGATTGATTTATTGATTTATTAATTGATTGATGGTAGATAGATCTACAAATACATAGATGTATCGATGTATAGATAGATAGATAGATGGATAGACTGATAGATATAGTGATAGATAGATAGATATATGAATGAATAGAGAGATTGGGCCTCTCAGAGATAGACAAGGGACACAGTGTACTTCATGTTGCAATTTGGAACCAAATCCTTCCTTCCCTGCAAGTCCCAATCAACAGTTTGAGCTGGCAACAACCAAGATTATTTTCTTTTCTTTCGGAATCGGAAAGAAATCAATAATTTTATTTTCTCTTTCTCGCTTTTGCTCCTTTGCTTTTCTTTTTTGGTTATTTGTCTGGAACTCAACAAACTTCAGGGGAAAACAACAATTTGTTGTTTGTGAAAAGAAAGAAGAGAGAAGAAAGGAAGGAAGGAATTTATAGAAAGTTGGTATTTGCTCCGTGGCACTTTGTATTATTATAATGCATTAGTTCACCTTTTTGTTCTTCCATTTCACCATTTGTTAGCCATTTTGTGAGTCTGTTGCCTGACTGTAATGCATTAACTTTCTGGCTCAACACCAAAATGGCATTCTACAGAATACACCAAGAAAAGAATAGCTATAGAGCAAAGTGTATTGTCTGTAGCTGTGGAGTAGTGTCTGCAGCAGAAACTGCAGACGCCTTATTTTAGGCAACAAAATAGTAGAGGATAACTAGTATACCATGGTAATTGGGAGAGCAAGAAGAGAGACATTGTTGAGTAACTTGGAATGACAATGATCTGTTACAATGAATATATATATTGCACTGAATAAAGACAGTTTCGGCTGGACTGCCAATTACTGGGTCCTGGGTTTGAATCCCGGGTTTGCTGGGTAACCTGGGCCTTTGTTGAATAGCTGTTTCAATCACCCTTCACTTTATTGCCATGCCTCCTCTTGTCCTAATTAGGCTGCCAAGTGCATAGATACAGGAAGTAAATCATGGGATGATACTATGCTAGGCCCAGTCACTGTGGTTAAAAGCATTTAGGCCAGCTGAAGGTCCTGGTTTCATTTCTGGTCAGGGAACAGAAAGGTAGAGGCAGCATCCATGACTCAATTTGGATTGGAGAGTAATGAACTATTCCAATATCAGTCAGGGAAATTATCACCAGCTGATGACAATCAATGTCCTAGCCCCACATGACAATCACCCTAGCACAGTCATCACCCTCCCATGACACTCTCACAGTGTCATGGCCTAGCCATGACTTTGGCAGTGCTCAAAATCATCTTTGACTGGCTATTTAAAAAGAACTACTGCAACTATCACTTCCGAACTTGGTATAAAGTTGTATCACAGTGTCAACTAACTCTATGAATTTTGGCAGACCTATCCATTACATAATGAGGAAAAGAACCCGAAGGCTCCAGAGAAATTAGGAAATTGTCATCAGCTGCTGATGACTTTGCATTATTTCGTGAAATTGGATAGAATTTAGTCCCGCAACTGACATGCTGCTGTTTGGTGAGGATGGCTGCAATGAGATCAGATTTTCTTCTGAGAACCAACTGATCAACCCCACACACTCAATCATCCTTTCAGGGCCAGGACTTGGCTGGAATTGCAATTGTCCTCATATGCTGGTAATTTCCCTGACTGAATATGAAATGACTGAAATTATCAATAAATGTGACAACATGATAGAGCGGCATGAAACACATTCTATTTATCAAATCAGTGAGAACCAAACATCAGGAATCTGCATTTAATGATGTCGCAATTGTCTTAATGAAGCAGAGTGAAATATCAGAAAGTGTGATTGTCTAAAACACACTTGCATGGGAGATCATTAAAGAATAATTGAAGTGTCATTAAAGACTAATTCGAGATTCATTGAAGACTAACAGAAGATCATTAAAGACCTGTTGAAGAGTGAATGCAAATCAGAAACCTTGCCTCCCAGCAAAAGTCATTTGTCAGCACTTGCTCCATTGGCAATATGCTAATTGGCTGAAGAGGGACACTGATATGCTAATTACATGCTAATTTGGCTTACAGGGGAGCGGTAATTTCATTGTTGATGTTGACGGCACCGTAATGACTTTGTGCAGCTTTCTCGAAGTTTCTGTCGGGTAGGTGGATTTGAAAGCAGAACTTTGTGTGGCCAAGTGATGTTCAAAAATGTGCTCCTCTAGACATCCAAGTCACTGTGCTATTCTATACAGGATGTGGCATTAATGAGTACACCCCAACACATTTATTAACCTGTTTATTCTGGATATCATTCTGCTTCATGATAAAGTATTTACCAATTTAATAATCATGGTTATGATTCTGTCATTTCAATGATGAAGGTATCAATAACCAATGAGTATGATGAAGGCTTTGGAAGTAAAAAGGAGGCTGTCTTAGGATGATTGCGCAGTTAGCTGTAAGCTCTCAGCTGGGGGTGTGAATGGGTGGATGGAAGGACGGTTGGCACTTTACATTCTGTCATTATGCACTTGGCAGGCTAAATATAACAGAGGGAGGACAAAGCAATGAGGTAAAGGATGATTGAAACTACTGTCCAATATAAGTTTGAAGATTGAGTATCAAACACTGGACCAAGCAATTGGCTGCCCAGTGTGCTGCCAACTACACTTACCGCCCCCCTCTCTGAGGTCCTGTGAGCTCCATCCTTATTTAGAAAGAGATGCACTCATTAATTTTCTCACTGTATCTACATGCACCTTCATTTCCATGTACCTTGATGCAGAGTGGATGGTGTGGGAGAAGGCAGAACTCATGCAGCTGTAATGCAATTTCATCTTCTAATGTTCTTGTAGCAAATTGGATGATTCATGTTTCATGTAATAATTTTGAGGGGGAGGACAGAGATTGGAATCAGTTTTGCTTTGTGTATTTCCTACTGCAATTCTTCTGAATGATGTTGCAAATCAGGCTGCTGATGTCTTCTAGGTTTGCGTTGTTTGATTCTGCTTTTCAGGATGCCGGTTTGAAATCTGTACTCCGGCATCATACGGTCTGTAGTCCTTACACATGGGTCCTGACGAAAAATGCAAAAATTATGGAGAGTTGTATCCAGCATTCTTATCCATTTGAATTTTAAATTTACGCTCTTGTACAAAGTGCAATCCATGAACCCTCTAAATTCAGTGTTGATTACTTTCCGATTACTTTCCGAGTATGTGAGTTTGTGCTCAGATCATGTAAGGAATAATTCTGCTACTTGGGCTGCTATACATGTGTGTTTGCCAAGCCATGGAATTGTCAGGGAATTATACAGTGAAATTGAATCAATGGAAATAGCTTATGTAAAATTTATAAGGGACTAGTTTCCTGAATATATATCCATTCTAAAATTTGTGTTACCATGACAACAACATGAGATCAATGTAAATTTGTGAGGTCACATCTTGCGTGATGTGAGATCTCCTCTGAGATTTTCTGCCATTGTCAGTTTTTATCTTATTGTAACATTTGGTGGATATCTTCTCTTCTCTTCTCTTCTCTTCTCTTCTCTTCTCTTCTCTTCTCTTCTCTTCTCTTCTCTTCTCTTTTCTTCTCTTCTCCAAACAGTGACTGAACATGTACACTGAATGACATTGTACATTGTATTTGGTTTCAAACAAACCTATGCTCATAGGCGTATCAGAGGGGGGGGGGCAGGGGGGGCGATCGCCCCCCCCAAAAGTTTGGAAACAGTAAGATTCGGGCAAAAATGCTGAAAAAATTTGGGCAGATGATCAAATAAAAACTACTGAAATGTAAAAATTTCCAGGCAATTTAATTTGAAATGTTTATAAATTTAGATCGTGAAATTCGGGCAATTGTCGTTCGCCCCCCCAAAAATCGCGCGCGCCGTACGCCTATGCCTATGCTTACAATTAAGAACAGCTTCTTTACAGAATGTCTAAGGGTTCATATTGTACATCTTTGGTCATCTAACATTCCATCTATCAATAAATCCTTGAAGCCAAGCCTTTTCTTTAAGATATCATTAATTGAGATGCTGCAGATACCATTATTAGCACATTCCTGCATTCTACTGTTAGCACTCAACATTCATAAGGGCAAACACATTCTACAGCCTGGACCCGCAATTCATCAACAGTGACTATGGATACTCCCAAGTTCTGTTAAAGTGAGAACAATCAGATGGTTGATGACCATTGTTGTGTTGTTCCAGTGTTCTTCTATTGTTCTTTTGTCCTTACACTAATCAACCATGGCTCCTCCTAGCTTCCCCTGAGGAAATCAAATCTATTCACATGACCTTTAAAGTCACCTGACACAATGAGCACCAATGACCTTTGGCTTTCAAGTTCTTGTTTTAAGGTCTTACAAAAGACAAGGACCAGTCTGGGAAGAAGAATTTTTGACTAAATTACAAGCAAAAATAAAAATATTCACAATGATCAATCTGCATTTTTGAGGAAATGGATTCATTAATTTTGGGGAGCCATCTGGATGAGAAAGTCGATGATCCCTTTTTCTATTTGGGAGAGATATTTCTTGATACTGAGCGCAACTCTGACCTCTTAAATCCTCAATTTTCTCTCACTTCAAACTGCAAATCCCTGGACATTCTCATAGTTGTATTAAGGATAGAAGTTGTCAACATACACAAGGTAGATAATTAGACTAGCAGGGGCTAGTCTGTAGCAGTCCCTGGATGATGGTACGATCCTGTCCCTGGATCATTCATTGCACGTACATGCTTGATGTCTGCAAAGTCATCATCATGCATGCTGAAGTGGTGCCTGCAATTGTCGCATTTGCACCTTGCTTACCTGTCCATTGAGGCAACTAAACCATGCTCATCCGACATGCTTACTTTTCAAAGCATTTCTCTGCTCACAGCCACAGTAATTCACTTTATTACATTGATTTATTTCCCTTGTTTTTGTCTGTCAAAAATCCCAAAACGCCGATGCATTCTGGGAGTTTGTGGGTACAACCAATCACATTGTACCATTGCGATATGACATCATCATGGGACTCCCCAAGAAAGTGCTCTGATTGGCCAATTGAGACAGGAAGAAGGCACTGAGCAAGGAGGCAAAATGGCAGGGCAGCCTACAGTGCTGGAATTTGTCATGAATTCCGGCTCATTGTGGCTTTTTAATGTCTTTACAGAACAATCTTGGATTATATTTGATAGAATAAAGATGTAAAGCAAAGTTTCAGAGGATATTTCGGGTATGTAGTGGTGTTCTTTGGCTGAAATCAAGATCGTTTTGCCTAGTTAACTTGTTGTGATTGTTTTTGCTTTGGCTTGGCCAACCTGCTGCATGCAGTATTATGTTGCATGCAGTATTTCAGTGTGCGAAATATTGGACGTCCGATCGTCCTGACCACTTGAAATAATGCAAGCACAGGCCAGTCCGATTGGACTAGCAAGCAAAACAGACCAACATGACGGCCGTGTTCATCCAACCGTGACGGCCGTGTTCATCCAACCGTGACGGCCGTCATTGCAATGATAACAGCAGCACTGGAAATGCAGCTGTCTAATTAGCAATTCACCTGCCATTGCCTTATTGTTTAACTTGACAGTTACTTCAATTGCCAAATGTGTGATGGTAATTAAGTAACTAATTGCTATTTGGTATAGATCTGTATCTCAGTCAGTGATTGTCCATGCAACTCCATTGACACCTCAGGACTGATTGCCATTGACCTGCCAACCATCAACATGTTAAATTACAATTGTCAGCTTCAGTTCAGTGCACTTTGATTGACACACTTTAATTGACCTTTTTCAGTGTTTTTGCATGCAGTTCATTTCAAATACATGAAATTTAATTTCTAATTCCATGGGCATCAGATTTTTGCACCTGTATCATTAAGCTGGTTTTGCATAATATCACATGGCTGGTCTTTCTGCCTTTCTGTTTACTCAAGGTCACGGTTCACTGATTTTGAGGCACTGCGCATATTGCCCATGCAACTAGCAATAGAAATATTGTTTAGTAACTGCAGTTGTTGTCCATTTAATAAAGCAAATTAATAAGGCAGTCAAGCATGAAACACAACCTCAACTACCTTTTGAAGCCTTTTGATAGCTGACAAACTGAGCTGACTGGTCTTGGTTTTATGTTTGCCTATAAGTCTATCATTAGACTAGCACAGGGGGAATAATTAGACTGGCAGGTTTTATTGCAAATGATTCAATTGATTCATATTTATATTTATACAATTATGCACATTGTGTCAAATCATTTAGATAAATGTTTCAGAACTTTCTCATGAGATGTTGTGGTACTTCACTGTAGTGGCATGCCATGCGCTTGCAAAATTATATTTCAATCAAGTTACAAACCCACAGCTGACAGAGACAGACGGGGCTTTCCCTATCTCTTCCATGTTATTTTTTGGCCTGAGGGGGGCGGCCGTGGCCCAATGCACCCCCCCCCCCCAAAAATACTTCACTGGACACAGATGTTGGCCACCCTGGAAAACCGCAGACAATTGAAATTTTTTATAGGCCTGTGTTACATTTTTATTTTAGCCACCAGCCCCCCCCCCCCACCTGCAATGGCCCTGGGAATCCTTATGATGCCCCTTGAGTCCTTGACTTCACAATGTAGACTTGTGGTCAGTGTTTTACTGCAAGTAAGCCATCGTAACATCAGTTGTTTTTGCATTTTCACTTTTGCAGTCACACTTTTCAGTGGGCGATAGTTATTAATTTCATTAATTACACATAAATGACTATTTCTCTCTTAATTTTCTTTGCACAACTATGACATATTTTTCTTTCAATGCCGGCAAACGCTGATGACATTTATGTGTTTTAACTGATGTCAATCAATCATGCGGCCAATCACTCCTGCTGCTAAACAGTGGGGGCCCGCGCCATTTTCGCAATGGCCCCCCCGACACCCCCCCTGCTAGTCTTGCAAATTTTAATTTGTCCTCGTCTAGTTAAAGTAGTGTCAGCGTTGCTTGTCTCTTTCAACCCCAAAATGGAAAAGAGAGATAAAATCACCAATGCAGGAAGTCTGATTGATTTTGTGCGGAGCTAATGTTGGCCTAGTTTGCCACATTTCCGGTTTAATTTAAGGGGACAATCTACTTGTCATCATGTGATTTAGAGGAGTGAGTCAGTGGGTTCTCTTAAATATGAAGCAAACAAGCTGAGCTGCACCTTTAGATGGTAAATCTAGTGTGTATAGTTGGTCAATGTAAACAGCCAACAATTGTCGTCAATGATTTAAAATTCTAAATTTCAAACTAAAAGACATGTACAGTTGACGAGGATGCTAGAATAAAATCTAAGCTACAACCAAGACACTAAAGACTTACCTAAAGATGAGTGGATGAATATCCAGATTAGAAACATAATTCTTCTTCTATATAAAATGATAAGCTTAAAATATTGGTTACGATTTATCATAATTCCTATCCTAACAAATTATTTTTGGGTAGAAATATTTCCGGAGAATATTAGTCCGCCAAGAAACCAATAATCTCAAGATGAATTCCAAAATTCATTATCTTGTTAGCTATCACCAGAGAATATTACCTCATTAATGAAAGTTATGTTGTAAAAATGATCTTTTGAAATATCTCAAGAATTCTTATTACTTTGCAGTTGATTGCCATGGAAACTGTAATCCATGGGGGAAAAATTACGATTTTCTGCATAACTGAGCTTTGAAGAAAACCAGGCAGAAATGGTATAGTACTGGAATTGTGTTCTGCTTATATTTGTTACAATGAATAGATTAACAGAAGTCTTGACAGATGAACAGGCAGGTTAAAAAGAAGACCAGATAAATGAGAAGATAGATTGATAGATAGATAGAGAGATAGACTGATAGATAGACAGATAGATAGATAGATAGATAGATAGACAGATTGATTGATTGATTGATTGATTGATTGATTGATTGATTGATTGATTGATTGATTGATTTATTGATTGATGGTAGATAGATCTACAAATACATAGATGTATCGATGTATAGATAGATAGATAGATGGATAGACTGATAGATATAGTGATAGATAGATAGATGTATGAATGAATAGAGAGATTGGGCCTCTCAGACTCTGAGATAGACAAGGGACACAGGGTGCTTCATGTTGCAATTTGGAACCAAATCCTTCCTTCCCTTCAAATCCCAATCAACGGTTTGTGCTGGCAACAACCAAGATTATTTTCTTTTCTTTCGGAATCGGAAAGAAATCAATAATTTTATTTTCTCTTTCTCGCTTTTGCTCCTTTGCTTTTCTTTTTTGGTTATTTGTCTGGAACTCAACAAACTTCAGGGGAAAACAACAATTTGTTGTTTGTGAAAAGAAAGAAGAGAAAAGAAAGGAAGGAAGGAATTTATAGAAAGTTGGTATTTGCTCCGTGGCACTTTGTATTATTATAATGCATTAGTTCACCTTTTTGTTCTTCCATTTCACCATTTGTTAGCCATTTTGTGAGTCTGTTGCCTGACTGTAATGCATTAACTTTCTGGCTCAACACCAAAATGGCATTCTACAGAATACACCAAGAAAAGAATAGCTATAGAGCAAAGTGTATTGTCTGTAGCTGTGGAGTAGTGTCTGCAGCAGAAACTGCAGACGCCTTATTTTAGGCAACGAAATAGTAAAGGATAACTGGTATACCATGGTAATTGGGAGAGCAAGAAGAGAGACAGTGTTGAGCAACTTGTAATGACAATGCTCTGTAACGATGAATATATATATTGCGCTTAATAAAGACTGTTTCAGCTGGACTGCCAATTACTGGGTCCCGGGTTCGAATCCCGGGTTTGCTGGGTAACCTGGGCCTTTGTTGGACAGCTGTTTCAACCACCCTTCACTTTATTGCCATGCCTCCTCTTGTCCTAATTAGCCTGCCAAGTGCATAGATACAGGAAGAAAATCATGGTATGATAATTTGCTAGGCCCAGTCACTGTGTCTAAAAGCATTAAGGCCAGCTGAAGGTCCTGGTTTCATTTCTGGTCAGGGAACAGAAAGGTAGAGGCAGCATCCATGACTCAATTTGGATTGGAGAGTAATGAACTATTCCAATATCAGTCAGGGAAATTATCACCAGCTGATGACAATCAATGTCCTAGCCCCACATGACAATCACCCTAGCACAGTCATCACCCTCCCATGACACTCTCACACTGTCATGGCCTAGCCATGACTTTGGCAGTGCTCAAAATCATCTTTGACTGACTATTTAAAAAGAACTGCTGCAACTATCACTTCCGAACTTGGAATAAAGTTGTATCACAGTGTCAACTAACTCTATGAATTTTGGCAGACCTATCCATTACATAATGAGGAAAAGGAGTCGAAGGCTCCAGAGAAATTATGAAATTGTCATCAGCTGAAATTGGATAGAATTAAGTCCCGCAACTGACATGCTGCTGTGTGGTGAGGATGGCTGCAATGAGATCAGATTTTCTTCTGAGACCCAACTGATCAACCCCACACACTCAATCATCCTTTCAGGGCCAGGACTTGGCTGGAATTGCAATTGTCCTCATATGCTGGTAATTTCCCTGACTGAATATGAAATGACTGAAATTATCAATAAATGTGACAACGTGATAGAAAGACATGAAGCACATTCTATTCACAATCAGTGAGAACCAAACATCAGGAATCTGCATTTAAAATCTGTGAAGAGAATTGATTAAACATTATAATTAAATTCACAACTGGAAATCTCAATTCATTCTGTTGCATGTTCTATAACAACATCACAGTTGTTTGTTATGACATCACAATAATCTGTAATGATGTCGCAATTGTCTTAATGAAGCAGAGTGAAATATCAAAAAGTGTGATTGTCTAAAACACACTTGCATGGAAGATCATTAAAGAATAATTGAAGTGTCATTAAAGACTAATTCAAAATTTATTGAAGACCAACAGAAAATCATAAAAGACCTGTTGAGGAGTGGAGGCAAATCAGAAAACTTGCCTCCAAGCAAATGTCATTTGCCAGTGTTCGCTTCCGAGGCAATATGCTAATTACCTGAAGAGGGACACTGATATGCTAATTACATGCTAATTAGGCCTAAAGGGGAGTGGTAATTTCATTGTTGATGTTGACAGAACCGTAATTACTTTGTGCAGCTTTCTCCAAGCTCTGCCCGGTAGGTGGATTTAAAAGCAATTGTGCTGGCGAAGCGGTGTTAGTGCCGAATTAAAGTTTCAATGTGTGCTCCTCTGGAGGTTCAGATACAGATACAGGGAGAAACATTAATGAGTACAACCCTACATATTTATTAATCAGTTTATTCTGGATATCATTCTACTTCATCATAAAGTATTACCTATTAATCATGGTTATGATTCTATGACCAAGGTGCCAATAACCAATGAATATGATGAAGGCAAATACTGTAATTTCAAGAAAAGTTTATGAGTCGCACAGGCCAATTGCTACGTAGGCCTGGTATCTGATCTTAGTCCAATTTGCCACTGAACAGTTAAGGACCAACCAGAGGAAGATGAAATGCTACGTAACAAGTGATCTTGCAACTCATACTTTTTGAAATTGTAGTAAGGAAAAATGTGGCTGTCTCAGGATGATTGTGTTAGCTTCTATCAGCTTGGGATGTGAATGGGTGGATGGAAGGATGGTTGGCACTTTACATCCTGTACATGTATTTATGGACTCGGTAGGCTAAATACAATTTGTGTAGGAAAGGTGGAGGACCCAGCAATGACATGAAGGATGGCTGAAACTGCTATCCAACATAACAGGGTGACCCAGCCACAACAAGTATCGAACCCTGGACCAAACGATTAGCACTGATCTAAGCCGACCTCTTCCTCTCTGTGGACCTGCAAGTTCCATTCTTATTTAGAAAGAGGTGTACTCATTAAGGCCTGTTGCTGTACCCACGTGTGCCTACCGTGTCATGAGCATGAAGTAGAGCATGTGGAGTCGGTGGTGTGGGAGAAGGCAGAACTCATGCAGCTGTAATGCAATTTTATCTTGTAATGTTCTGTTAAGCAATGGAATGATTCATGCTTCATGTTTCATGTAATAGTTTTGAGGGGGAGGATAGCAATATCAGTTTTGCCTTGTGCTATGTAGGTCATTGTTAGCGAAACACGCTGCTTACATCTTTTTGCTTCATGTCGCTTCTTGTCTTGGTTCAGAGTGTTATTCCACTTTAAAAGCGGGCATGTAGTACACAATCCCAAATCCGATGAGGTATATATTATATAGTCCAAACCAATGGGACTTGACCAAAAGTAAAAAATTATGGAGAGTTGTATCCAGCATTATCCTTTGAATTTTAAATTTACTCTCATGTGCAAAGTGCAATCCATGAACCCTCAGAATTCAGTGTTGATTACTTTCCGAGTATGTGAGTCCATGCTCAGATCATGTAAGGAATAATTCTGCTACTTGGGCTTCAATGTGTGTATGCCAAGTCATGAAATTCTCAGGGAATTATACATTGAAATGGAATCAATGAAAATAGCTTATGTAAAATTTATATGGGACTACTGTCCTGAATATATATGAATATATATCCATTCTATAATTTGTATTTCCATGACAACAACATGAGATCAATGTGAATTTGTGAGGTGACATCTTGCATGATGTGAGATCTCCTCTGAGATTTTCCACCATTGTCAGTTTTTATCTGATTGTAACATTTGTTGGATATCATCTTCTCTTCTCTTCTCTTCTCTTCTCTTCTCTTCTCTTCTCTTCTCTTCTCTTCTCTTCTCTTCTCTTCTCTTCTCTTCTCGTCTCTTCTCTTCTCTTCTCCAAACAGTGACTGAACATGTACACTGAATGACATTGTACATTGTATTTGGCTTGAAACAAACCTATGCTTACAATTAAGAACAGCTTCTTGAAAAATGTCTAAGGGTTCACATTGTGCATCTTCGCTCATGTAACATTCCTTTAATCAATGAATCGTTGATATCATGCCAAGGCTTTTCTTAAGATATCATTTATTGAGATGCTGCAGATACCATTTTTTGCCCTTTCCTGCATTCTACTGTTAGCACTCCACATTTTTTAAAAGAGCAAACATGTTCTTCAGCCTGGACCCGCAATTCATCAACTATGGATACTCTAAGTTCTGTTAAAGTGAGAACAGCCACATGGTTGATGCCCATTGTTCTATTGTATTATTCTTTTGTTCTTCAATTATTCTTTTGTCCTTAAACTGATCAACTGTGGCTCCTCCTAACTTCCCCTGGGGAAATCAAATCTATTCACATGACCTTTAAAGTCACCTGACACAATGAGCACCAATGACCTTTGGCTTTCAAGTTCTTGTGTTAAGGTCTTACAAAAGACAAGGACTAGTCAGGAAGAAGAATTTTGGGAACTAAAATACAGGCAAGAATAAAAATGTTCTCAATGATCAATCTGCATTCTTGAGAAAATGGTTTCATTACTTTTGGTTGAGAAAGTCGGTGATCCCTCTGTCTATTTGGGAGAAAGCAACTCTGACCTCTTAAATCGAAAATTTTATCTCTCTTAAAACTGTAAATCCCCAGACATTGTTGTAGTAAGGATAGAAGTTGTCATCACACACAAGGTAGATAATTAATGTAATGTCAGTGTTGCTTGTCTCTTTCAAACCCAAGATTGAAAAGAGAGATAAAATCACCAATACCGGAAGTCAGATGGATTTTGTGCGGAGCTAATGTTGACCTAGTTTGCCATATTTCCGGTTTAATTTAAGGAGACAATCTACTTTTCATCATGACATTGTGATCTAGAGGGGTGAGTCAGTGGATTCTCTTAAATATGAAGCAAACAAGCTGAGCTGCACCTTTAGATGGTAAATCTAGTGTGTATAGTTGGTCAATGTAAACAGCCAACAATTGTCATCAATGATTTAAAATTCTAAATTTCAAACTAAAAGACATGTACAGTTGACGAGGATGCCAGAATAAAATCTAAGCTATAACCAAGAGACTAAAAACTTACCTAAAGAGGAGTGAATGAATATTAAGATTAGAAACATAATTCTTCTTCTATGTAAAATGATAAGCTTAAAATATTGGTTACGATTTATCATAATTCCAATTCTAACAAATTATTTTTGGGTAGAAATATTTCCGGAGAATAATACTCCACCAAGAAACCGATAATCATCAGATAAATTCCAAAATTCATTATCTTCATAGCTATCACCAAAGAAGCTTACCTCATCAACTGCCAAGAAAAGTTATGTTGTAAAAATGATCTTTCAAAATATCTCTAGAATTCTTACTACCCCTCAGTTGATTGCCATGGAAACTGTAATCCACAGGGGAATAATTATGATTTTCTGCTTAACTGGGCTTTGAAGAGAACCAGGCAGAAAATGGTACTGGAATTGTGTTCTGCTAATATTTGTTACAATGAATAGATTAACAGAAGTCTTGCCAGATGAACGATGAACAGGCAGGTAAAAAAGAAGACCAGATAAATGAGAAGATAGATTGATTGATAGATGGATAGATAGATTGATAGATAGAGAGATAGATTGATAGATAGACAGATAGATAGAAAGACAGATTGATTGATTGATTGATTGATTGATTGATTTATTGATTTATTAATTGATTGATGGTAGATAGATCTACAAATACATAGATGTATCGATGTATAGATAGATAGATAGATGGATAGACTGATAGATATAGTGATAGATAGATTGATGGATATATGAATGAATAGAGAGATTGGGCCTCTCAGAGATAGACTAGGGACACAGGGTACTTCATGTTGCAATTTGGAACCAAATCCTTCCTTCCCTGCAAGTCCCAATCAACGGTTTGAGCTGTCAACAACCAAGATTATTTTCTTTTCTTTCGGAATCGGAATGAAATCAATAATTTTAGTTGCTCTTTCTATTTTGGTTATTTGTCTGGAACTCAACAAACTTCAGTGGACAACAACAATTTGTTGTTTGTGAAAAGAAAGAAGAGAAAAGAAAGGAAGGAAGGAATTTATAGAAAGTTGGTATTTGCTCCATGGCACTTTGTATTGTTATAATGCATTAGTTCACATTTTTATTCTTCCATTTCACCATTTGTTAGCAATTTTGTGAGTCTGTTGCCTGACTGTAATGCATTAACTTTCTGGCTCAACACCAAAATGGCATTCTACAGAAAACACCAAGAAAAGAATAGCTATAGAGCAAAGTGTATTGTCTGTAGCTGTGGAGTAGTGTCTGCAGCAGAAACTGCAGACGCCTTATTTTAGGCAACAAAATAGTAGAGGATAACTAGTATACCATGGTAATTGGGAGAGCAAGAAGAGAGACAGTGTTGAGCAACTTGTAATGACAATGCTCTGTAACAATGAATATATATATTGCGCTTAATAAAGTTTCAGCTGGACTGCCAATTACTGGGTCCCGGGTTCGAATCCCGGGTTTGCTGGGTAACCTGGGCCTTTGTTGAATAGCTGTTTCAATCACCCTTCACTTTATTGCCATGCCTCCTCTTGTCCTAATTAGCCTGCCAAGTGCATAGGTACAGGAAGTAAATCATGGGATGATACTATGCTAGGCCCAGTCACTGTGGTTAAAAGCATTTAGGCCAGCTGAAGGTCCTGGTTTCATTTCTGGTCAGGGAACAGAAAGGTAGAGGCAGCATGCATCCATGACTCAATTTGGATTGGAGAGTAATGAACTATTCCAATATGAAAGGACCGAAATTATCAATAAATGTGACAACATGATAGAGCGACATGAAATACATTCTATTTATCAAATCAGTGAGAACCAAACATCAGGAATCTGCATTTGAAATCTGTGAAGAGAATTGATTAAACATTATAATTAAATTCACAAATGGAAATCCCAATTCATTCTGTTGCATGTTCTATAACAACATCACAGTTGCTTGTTATGACATCACAATAATCTGTAATGATGTCGCAATTGTCTTAATGAAGCAGAGTGAAATATCAGAAAGTGTGATTGTCTCAAACACACTTGCATGGAAGATCATTAAAGAATAATTGAAGTGTCATTAAAGACTAATTCGAGATTCATTGAAGACTAACAGAAGATCATTAAAGACCTGTTGAAGAGTGAATGCAAATCAGAAACCTTGCCTCCCAGCAAAAGTCATTTGTCAGCACTTGCTCCATTGGCAATATGCTAATTGGCTGAAGAGGGACACTGATATGCTAATTACATGCTAATTTGGCTTACAGGGGAGCAGTAATTTGAAAGCAATGGTGAGGCCAAGCGGTTTGGTGCTTGATAGAAGTTTCGAAATGTGCTCCTCTAGATGTTCAGATCGCTGCACTTTTCAATACAGGGAGAAACATTAACGAGTACACCCCTGCACGTTTATCAACCAGATAATTCTCGATATCATTCTGCTTCACAATAAAGTATTTACAGCTGTACAATCAATTATTGTTATAATTCTATGGCAAAGGTATCAATATTTACTATTGAATTATGATGACAGCAATTTAATTGTCCTAGCATGGTTTTTTGCAGTCAGCTGTCATCTGTGCAATGTGAATGAGTCGATCGATAGTTAGATAGGTGCAACTCAATGGACGATGGTGACTTTACGACCAGTATTTATGCACTTTGTAGGCTAAATACAATTCATGTAGGACAGGAGGAGGACACAGCAATGACATGAAGGATGATTGAAACTGCTGTCCAACAAGTTTGAGTGACACAGCCAGATCGAGTATCAAACCCTGGACCAAACGATCTGCAACCCGGTGCACTGCACTGATGAAAGGCCCCCCTCTTCCTCTCTGTGGACCTGCAAGTTCCATTCTTATTTAGAAAGAGGTGTACTCATTAAGGCCTGTTGCTGTACCCACGTGTGCCTACCGTGTCATGAGCATGAAGTAGAGCATGTGGAGTCGGTGGTGTAGGAGAAGACAGAGGTCATGCAGCTGTAATGCTTTTTTATCTTGTAATGTTCTTTGAGCAAATGGAATGATTCATGTTTCATGTTTCATGTAGTAATGTTGAGGGGGAGGATAGCAATATCAGTTTTGCCTTGTTCTATATAGCTCATTGTTAGCGAAACACGCTGCTTGCATCTTCTTGCTTCTTGCTTCATGTCGCTTCTTGTCTTGGTTCTGTGTTTTATTCCACTTTACAAGCGGGCATGTAGTACACAAATCCCGAATCCGATGAGGTATATATTATATAGTCCAAACCAATGGGACTTGACCAAAAGTAAAAAATTATGGAGAGTTGTATCCAGCATTATCCTTTGAATTTTAAATTTACTCTCACATGCAAAACTCAATCCATGAGCTCTTAGAATTCAGTGTTGATTACTTTCCGAGTACTTTCCGAGTATGAGAGTCAGTGCTAAGGCCATGTAAAGAATTGTTCAGCTACTTGGGCTATAATGTCTGTATGCCAAGTCATGGAATTCTCAGGGAATTATGCAGACAAATCGAATCAATGGAAGTAGCTTATAAATGTAAAATTTATAAGGGACTAGTGTCCTGAATATATATCCATTCTAAAATTTGAGTTTCCATGACAACAACATGAGATCAATGTAAATTTGTGAGGTCACATCTCGTGTGATGTGAGATCTCTTGCGTGAAATTTTCTGCCATTGTTAGTTTTTATCTAATTTTCACATTTGTTAGAAACGCTGTATGTCTCTTTTCCATTCTTCTGTTCTCTTCCCTTCTCCATTCTTCTCTTCTATTGCCTTCTCCATTCTTCTTTTCTCTATTCTTCTCTTCTCTATTCTTCTCTTCTCCATTCTTCTCTTCTCCTGTCTTCTCTTCTCTTCCCTCCTCTCCTCTTCCCTCCTATCCTCTTCTCTTCCCTCCTATCCTCTTCTCTTCCCTCCTATCCTCTTCTCCTCTCTCCTATCCTCATCTCTATTCTTCTCGTCTCATCTCTTCTGTTCTGTTATGAGTCTTCTCTTCTCGCAAGAATTAGCATAGTTTGCATGATCAGCTTGAAGGTAGTGATGAGATGACAAGCAATCGGCTGCAACTGTTACAGGAGCCAGGCAAACTTGGATTCCTCCTAATATCATAGTTTAGATAATGGTTGTCAAAAAGATGCCTTCTAACATAAAATAAACCAACTACTGAACATGTGTGACTGCTGCATTCGGTGAACTGAGGCCTATAAATACCCTTGAGATCATCAAAGTTTGTGCAGCGGTTACAAAATTAGGCTAAATTTGATATAAAGTGGCCAATTTGACAGCCATTGTGGATTGCCAATGTACCGCATGCAAGTGCTCACACGACTGGCAACTTAAGGTTTAGAGAAACGCATTCATGAGTCTGATTTAAGTGATCAAAGATTTCCCTCAGAAAATCTGCTTGGGCTCTCGGAACAGTTGCTATGCTAAGCCGCCAAGGATAGCTTTCAGAGTTGATATGATGCATCTTTGGTCATGTAACATTCCATTAATCAATAAAACCTTGACATCATGCCAAGCCTTTTCTTAAGATACCATTTATCTAGATGCTGCAGTTGTCATCATTAGCACATCGCTGCATTCTGCTGCTAGCACCCAAGATATTAAAGAGCATTTAAACTCTGCAGCCTTGAACTGCAATTTATCTACGCTAGCACTCAAAAGTTCTGTTAAAGTAAGAACAGTCACTTGGTTGATGCCCACTGTTCTATTGTATAGTTCCAGTGTTCTTGCCTATATTGTTCTTTTGTCCTTAAACTAATCAACTGTGGCTCCACCTAGCTTCCCCTGAGGAAATCAAATCTATTCACATGACCTTTAAAGTCACCTGACACAATGAGCACCAATGACCTTTGGCTTTCAAGTTCTTGTGTTAAGGTCTTATATAATACAAGAACCAATCTGGGAGATGACATTTTACAGCTAAAAAGACTAACCAAAACCTTATAAGAGTATGTCAGCAAACTATGGCAGAGATTCTATTGGTGATATCAGCAAACTATGGCAGTGGAAAGTCTACATTCTTTGTGAAATTTGGTACTTATAGCTATCCAGCTGGTTTAGAAATCTAATGAAGTCAGTTCTCATAGAAATGAATGGCCGGTACATCTTTCTTAAATGATCTTCATTCTGCTAAATCCAATGCCTGATTCCATTTAAAACCGCAAATACAGAATCAGTTCCGACAAAGTTTATTTGTTATAAATGTACTACTTGCCATACACTATTCAGCTGGAACACTAATTTTGACTGGAATCATATTTAAAATTAATGAAATTCAAGGGTTGGGAGAATAACGATACATCAGAAAAAATTCTATTACACATCTGGGAACTTGAGTAATGAGCAAAGACCTTGATTTCAAAGTGCACAAACTATGAAAATAACCTCTTAACACTACTCACACATGGAAACCTGTGAGATGTGAAGCCCTGACATTTCTGCCTTTGCAGTTGCTAGGCAACAGAACAATTGGAAAAACGGTTCATTAACACAAGGAAAAAGGCCGCAGAACCAATGGAAAAAGACATCGGAGTAGAGAAAAAAGGCTAAAAATTAATGACATAAAGAAACCAGAATAATGGAAAATGCATCAGAGCAAACAGACAAAAAACATGAGAAATATTGTAATTCAAAACAGATAGAAAAACAAGGAATTTCCATTTAGTGACCGTGCAAAGCATCTGTTCTGAAACATTAACGTGAGGTGTTCTGACCAAAAGACGTTTGATCGTGGGGTGTTTTGAATTCTACAAATAAACAAATTCAATATGAATTGTAAATTTGTAAAAATTCAGAAAAATATTGAAATTTGTTAGAATTTTAGTTGATTTGTCATGTGTTTGAAGCATGACCAACATCCTTTAAAGATGAATAATCAAACATTTTTGGTTTCTCATTTTATATGAAAAAAAAGAACTTTAAAAGACCTTGGTATTTTTGTGAGATTTTCTAGATAAACGAATCATGTAGTGGTCCAATGGGTTGCATCAGTATGTTCTGATATATGGATCAGGCCATACTCGAATCTCAAAACAGTATCACTACAAGACTTTGAAATAGATTTACATTTGGCTGTAACACCATGACACACTGATCTTTGACATTAAAGCACTGAGACTCCTCTCTGGTCTAATTATAGCTTGAGAAGTTGGGATTAAAGATTAAAGGATTGCAGCTCCAGAAGATTAAAGATTTTTGGATGAAAGGTAGTTCCAGAATCTGTTCTTGGATGAAAGAGTATTGCAAGTCATGGAATGTAATCTACTGTATTGTAGCATGACTTGGAATGGGTTCGTGTCTATGTAGCCCACTGTTTCCAGTCTTGACTCGTGGGAAAGGCCATAAACCACAGAAGATGAAACTCACTGTGAAATTGGATCTATTCTTCTGCAGCATGCTATCGATGTAGTCCACTAAGGTGCTGCAGAGGCTTAAAATCTGCAGCATGCCACGTTTCAACATTGTTGAAGAATACAAAGGCATCAAACAGATAGGTTGCAGCCTATACAATATATAAATCAGTGTTTGTTTGTGTTTGATAAAGACAATGACATGATATAAAGACAATGATTTAAAATGGTTCCATCTAAGACCGTTACTGTATGACATTATGCTATGCCTCCCGCATGTTATACTCTGAATAGATGAAAAAGGAAGTTTCCATTGCCAGGATTGAAACTGTGAAATATATCATAATGGTGAAAGCTAGGGATTTCAATGAATCAATAGCATTGGAGACATTTTTAATACAATCTCTCAATATGAAGTCACATAACAGTCATTTAAATGAAAGGGATAAAAAGACTATGTATCATGTGGAATTGTGGATCTACAATCATTTTCATTCATCTATATGTATCCCCAGTTACTCTTATGTAAATATCATAGTTCCCATAATTGCATGATGCTTGTTTGGGACTTTTGTATTCAGAATTCTTGGCATGAAATTCTGCAGAATCACGACTACTATTCTCTTGGGAGATATGAATTTTCTATGATTCAATGCAACATATCTTGCTTGTACAAATTCACCTACATTTGATCCCATTCAGAGTTATGCGTTCAGACCTACAATTCTTTCTGACTGCATGATCCAAATGCATAATTTACAGATATTATATTGGCAACTGTACTGTGAATCCAAAGAATAACCACTGCATTTTGCATGCAGAAACTATCTCAAAATATCAATCATACAACAAAAAGTCACAATGGAGACATGAATTATAAGTTATCTTGCGTTTTCTACTATATGCCTATCTAAATTCATCCTATTCTGTCATGTGTTTGGATCAATATAATTGTATTTGTTTAACGTGCATCATTTACAAAAGATGATTATTGCACAAGGACTGCGAATCCTTAGCGTAAATTATGGATGCAAAATGTTCTCACAATATCATACTAGGGAGAATATCATTTCCAGGTTATCAGATCTACATTCATCCTATTCACAGTCGTGTATTTAGATCAATATAATTCTTTCTGATCTCATTTTCCACAGAAGCAAACATGCCAATCACAGCTTTGAGAAGAGAGAAGTCAATAGAACAAGTGACCCAAAAATAAGTGTGGACTCTAACCCAGAACTTCAAAGGAAATGGGTGGAGAGAGAGAGAGATGGGTGATAGGGTGAGAGAGAGCTGAGTAAATACTTACACCTAGGTGTAGTAGCTAGCCATCCACAATAATGAGCCATGCAATATTTGCTAATTATTATCCCCCATGCTATGCTATGGGGGATTGTACTTTTAGTATCCATGCATGGCATCCATCAAATATCTCAAACACCACACCATGCACAATGCTCATCCTTTCCCAGGGCAATTCCGTAAAGTCTGATTCACAGATTTGACACTTTAGCAGCTTGTGTAGCCCTACCATTACACCTCAGCTATTTCATTGTTAAACAGGGATGAGGCCAGGTAATAGGGGTATCAGACAAGCCATCACCCAAAGCTCCAAGTGCAACAGGAGCTGAGCTACAAAGCAAATATCATGGTGTCGGACGTACATCACACGGTGTACATCCGACACCATGATATTTTGCCATAGCTTGACTCCTGTTACACTTGAAGCTTTGGTTGATGGCTTGTCTGATACCCCTATTAGTTGCCCTCATGCCTGGATAACAATAAAATAGCTAAGCTATAATGGTAGGGCTCAACAAGCTGCTTAAGTGTGAAATCTGTGAATCAGACTTTACGGAATTGCCCCCCAACATTCAAAGACCCCCATAAACTTGTCAAATCTGACCATAAATCAATAAATATCATAACCATTTCCGCATCCCAAATACTTTTTGCTGTGCTTTTGGTCTGCAGCCATGTTATTTTTAAAAGCAAACTCCACCCCCAGGTGTCTCCACATCCTTACATGTATGCACAATTGTGGCCCTGGTGGAAATATTCGGCATAACTAAATTGGAATTCTGGTGGGTATAGGTAAAAGTGTAGGGCATGGGGGATATGGAGGCAGTATACCTGCTCTTGTTTGTATTACTTCAGTGATGTTCTTTTGAAGTGGATACATCACACATACAAAATAAACCATGTGACAACTTTTTTGGCCATGGCTTCAGACAGATAATTTTCACATGTTTTCATGATGATCCGTTTGGGGTCTGAGGCACCATCAGTATGTGTTAGATGACATGCTGGACAATCTTATATAGAACTCATGTGACTGCCTTGCTTCCATTGTATTTAAAATGGTGCTTGCACACTATGACATTGCTATGCATTGGAAATGTTGAATACTCATCAGATGGAAAATAACAGTTGCGGATCTAATTTTTGTGTTCCTTGGTATTAGATAGTTTGTATCTCTGGTCCAGTTTCCTTGATTTTGTTATTATTTTGCTTTTGGAATTATGGCTTTCGAAATAATCATGACTCAGATCAATGATTTGCAGCTCTTTCCAAAATCATTTTGCCATTATTCAGAACATTAATCGAGAGACAGTTATCCCATTTAAATCAAAGTGAATTGATGGGACATTGATTTGAGCATTATGATGCGGCGTTAATCTTTCACCGGAGAGGGGTGTCACATCCTATTCGCATAATGGGGTCAGGGGTCATGTTTCTAGCCAATAATTTTGTAAATGCTGCTGAAGGCGAGTCATGTGTGATGACAATACAACACAATGTCATGTAGTATGGAACATGTTGTTGCTTTGGTGTGTGCATGATTTTGTCTTCCTCATGCAAATGATTATGAAGCCAATCATATCAAGAGACCCAGCCACAAATGCAACAACTTCATATGTTTGATGTGTGCTCAGGTACAGTAATACAAGTAATATTTATTCTGTACAAATAGTCTTGGTCCCGTTATATCCTGGGTTAGGAGAGCATCAGAAAAAATTTAATTACACATCTGGATACTTGAGTAATGAACAAAGACCTTGCTTTCAAAATTCACCAACTCTGAAAATAAACTCGATCGAAGCATCATGCACAAAATGGAAACCTGTGAGATGCGAAGCCCTGACATTTCTGCCTTTGCAGTTCCTGGGCAACAGAATATTTTGAAATAAAGGCCATGAGACATGTGTAAAAAGGCTGCAGAACCAATGAAAAAAGGCATCAGAGTAGAGAAAAAAGGCTAAAAATTAATGCCATAAAAAAGGAACCAAAGTAATGGAAAATGCATCGGTGCAAATAGACACAAGCATGAGAAATATTGTAATTGAAAACAGATAGAAAAACAAGGAATTTCCATTTAGTGACAGAAATAAGACAGCGATGCAAACCATGTAAGGTATCTGTTCTGAAACATAAACATGAGGAGTTCTTACCAAAAGGTATTTGATTGTGTTGTGTTTTGAATTATACAAATAGACAAAATCAATCTGAATGGCAAATTTTGGAAATTCAGAAGAATATTGATATTTGTTAAAATTTTAGTTGATTTGTCATGTGTTTGATGCATGAACAAACATCCTTTAAAGATAGAAAGATGAAAGATCGAAGAGTTTTAGTTTCTCATTTTATATGCAAAAACCATTCAAAGACCTGGGTATTTTCATGAGATTTTCTAGATAAACAAATCTTATAGTGGTCCAACGGGTTGCGTCATTACATGTATGTTATTCATGCATGTTCTGATATATTGGTCGGGCCATACTTGAATCTCAAAACAGTATCACTTCAAGACTTTAAGATCGATTTGTATTTGGCTGTAACACCATGACACACTTATCTTTGACATTAAAGCACTAAGACCCCTCTCCTATCTAATTATAGCTCAAGATTAAAGTTTTGCAGCTCCAGAAGATTAAAGATTTTTGGATGAAAGGTAGTTCCAGAATCTGTTCTTGGATGAAAGAGTATTGCAAGTCATGGAATGTAATCTACTGTATTGTAGCATGACTTGGAATGGGTTCGTGTCTATGTAGCCCACTGTTTCCAGTCTTGACTCGTGGGAAAGGCCATAAACCACAGAAGATGAAACTCACTGTGAAATTGGATCTATTCTTCTGCAGCATGCCACGTTTCAACATTGTTGAAGAATACAAAGGCATCAAACAGATAGGTTGAATATATGCAATATATAAATAAATATTTGTTTGTGTTTGAAAATGACAATGACATGATATAAAGACAATGATTTAAAATGGTTCCGTCTAAGACCATTACTGTATGACATTATACTATGCCTCCCGGATGTTGTACTCTGATTAGTTGAAAAAAGGAAGCTTCCATTGCCAGGATTAAAACTGTGAAATATATGGTGAAAGCTACATGTTTCAATGAATCTGTAGCATTTGAGAAATTTTTAATACAGTCTCTCAATATGAAGTCACATAACAGTCATTTATGAGAAGAAAACGACCATGTATCATGTGGATCTACAGTAATTTTCATTCATCTGTATGGATCCCCAGTTACTAAATATCATAGTTCCCATAATTGCATGATGCTTGTTTGGGACTTTTACATGCAGAATTCTTGGCATAAAATACTGCAGAATCACGACTACTATTCTCTTGGGAGACATGAATTGTCTATGATTCAATGCAACATATCCTCCTTCTACAAATTCACCTACATTTGATCCCATTCGGAGTCATGTGTTTCCATATGCACTGTATATTGATCCCATTCAATCATGCATTTATCAATAGTGTACTTCTTGCTAAAACATGCATGATTTACATAATCATGGCTTGAGAACTTCGAATCCTAGGTGTAAATTATGCATGCAAAATTATCTCACAAAACCATGCAAGGGAGAATATTAATTCCATGTTATGTATCTGGTATCTTACCCTGTATGCCAATCTACATTCATCCTATTCACAGTCATGTATTCAGATCAATATCATTCTTTCTGATCCCATTTTCCACAGAAGCAAACATGCCAATCACAGCTTTGAGTTGAGAAAAGTCAATAGAACAAGTGACCCAAAAATAAGTGTGGACTCTTACCCAGAACTTCAAAGGAAACTGGTGGAAAGAGAGAGACGAGTGATAGGGTGAGAGAGAGCTGAGTCAATACTTACACCTAGGTGTATAGCTAGCCATCCACAATAATGAGCCGTGCATTAGCTGCAGGTAGATAATTTACGCATGTTGGTTGTGTGATGATCTCTTCTGGGGGGGGGGGTTGTTCTGCAGCACCATCAATATGTGAATTATGTGCTGTTGCTCCACTCCACACCTACTTTGAGATGACATGCTGTATAATCTTAGAAATAGAACTCTTGTGACTGCCTTGCTTCAATGGTATTTGAAATAGTGCTTGCACGCTATAACATTGCTATGCATTGGAAATGTTGAATACTGGTCAGATGTCAAAGAAAAAATAGCAGATCTACTTAGTCAATTTTTGTTTTCCTTGGTTGTTAGATAGTTTTCTTCTCTGGTCTAGTTGCCTTGATCAGTTTGTTGATTTTGTTATTATTTTGCTTTTGGAATTATGGCTTTCGAAATAATCATGACTCAGATCAATGATCTGCAGCACTTTCCAAAATCATTTTGCCATTATTTGAAACATTAACGGCTAAGAAGTAATCCCTTTTAAATCAAACTGAATTGATGGGACATTGATTTAGGCATTATGATGGGACATTAATCTTTCGTGGTAGAGGGGTGCCACATCCTATTTGCATAATTGGGTCAGGGGTCATATTTCTGCCCAAGAATTTTGTAAATGCTGCTGAAAGCGAGTCTTGTGTGATGAGAATATGACACATGTAGCATGGAACATGTTGTTGCTTTGGTGTGTGCATGATTCTGTCTTCCTCATGCAGATGATTATGAAGCCAATCATATCAAAAGAACCAGCCACAAAGGTGACAATTTTACATGTGTGAGGTGTGCTCAGGTACACCGGGTACAGCAATACAAGTCATTTTTTGTCTATACAAGCAACTTGTTCCCGAAATAACTTGGGTTTGGAGAACATCAGGAAAAACACAATTACATAACTGGAAACTTGAGTAATGAACAAAGACCTGGTGAAACCCTGACACTTCTGCTTTTGCAGTTGCTAGACAATCAGAAAAAAGTTCAGTAACATTAGAAAAAAAGGCCACATAACCAATGGAAAAAGGCATCAGAATAGAAAAAAGGCAAACATTACAGACATAAAACCAGAATAATGGAAAATGCATTAGAGCATTGGAGCAAACATATATAAGCATGAGAAATAATTTAATTGAAAATAAACAGAAAAATAAGGAATTTTTATTCGCTGAAGGAAATAAGACAGGAATGCAAACCGTGAGAGGCATCTGTTCTGAAATGTTGATGTGAAGCGTTCTCGCCAAATGCATTTGGTTGTGGCAGGTTTTGAATTCTTCAAATAAATGAATGCAATCTGAATGCTAATCTCGATATTTCTGAAAAATAAAGAAATTTGTTAGAATTTGAGTTAATTTGTCATGTGTTTGATTCATGAACAACACCCATAAAAGATGAAAGATCAGAGATTTTTAGTTTCTTATTTCGGAGGAAAAATCATTCTAAGACCTTATCATTTTCTTGCATGATTTTGCAGATAAACAGGCCTCGTAGTGGTCCATATCCTCCATGCGCAGCTGATGTTACAGATTCTGTACTAACTTGTTAGTCTGATTTTGGTAACTGAGTAGCTAACATTTATCAAAATAAATGTACTGATTAGCGATATGGATAGTTCCTTCCTTCTCTGTTGCAGACGTGGTTTCTACACCACAAGCCTACCTTCACTTGTCTTCCATGTGCCAATGCTGCGCCCTCCTCCTGTCCTAATTAGCCTACCAAATACAGGATGCAAAGCCCAAATCATCCATCCATCCATACTCCATATGCCAATAAATGGGTCTTACTCGAATCTCAAGAACAATATTCTGACAACAAGACTTTAAAATCAATTTGCATTTGGCTGTAACACCCTGACACACTGATCTTTGACATTTTAAAAAGCACTAAGCTGAAGATTTAAGATTAAAGGATTACAACTCCAGAAGATTAAAGATCTTTGGATGAAAGGTAGTTTCAGAATCTGTTGCTTTGAATGAAAGAGAATTGCAAGTCATGGAATGTAAGCTATGTATTGTAGCATGACTTGGAACGGGCTCATGACTTTGTCTGTGAAGCCCACTGTTTCCAGCTTTGACTTATGGGCTATTAACCATAGAGGATAGAAAATGACTCTGAAGTCGAGTTTATACCTCAACAACATGCCTTGTTTCAACAACACTAAAGGCATCAAACAGACAAGCCATATATGGCAGATTCTGTACATTCACTGTATTTAAGGAGCAGCCATGAAGAACATTTTATTGACGCTTCTAATTCTGTGCAACATCAACAATTACATCATACATTGATATTAATTTTGTCCGATTACAATGGTGACATGATGTTAAGACTATGATCAATGATTCTAAATGTGAGCACCTTTGAAAGATTTTATACTTTCTGGTAGGCCTACTTAGACCTCTATAGCAAAATTATTTATTAAAAGATAATAAATTTGCCACTGACAAATTGCCAGGTGGAAATTTTGAACGGCATGGATTTTAATGGAGCTGTTGTATTGACCAACTTTGACAAAAAGAAAATGCGAATTCTTAATGTGAAGTCACACAGAGTTATTCATGAAGGAGATGAAAATATCATGTATCACATGTATCTATGATCATTTACATTCTTTTATATAGATCCCCAGTTACTCTAATGTAAATATCATAGTTGCCTTGATTGCGTGATGCTTGTTCAGTGCTTTTGCATGAGGAATTCTTGTCATGGAATCCTGTGAAATCCTGACAACTATTCACAAGGGATGTATGAATTTTCTGTCAATTATTGCAACATATCTTTGATCCCATTCATAATCATGTTTTAAGATTAATCACTCTTCCTGCCTCCACAATCCACATACATCATTCATGAATATACTATTGGCAACACCACTGGGATCCAAACTATAGTGCATTTGACAATCACACAAGATCAAGTAACATCTATGGGAGACATGAATTATAAGTTATCTTGCATGTTATACACTCTGTGCCTATTTATATTATATATATCCCATTCAGTCATACATTTATCAATGGTATAATTCTTGCTAAAACGTGTATCATTTACATGATGATGGCTTGATGACTTTGAATCCTAGGTGAATCCTAGGTGTAAATTATGCATGCAAAATTATCTCACACAAAACCACCCAAGGGAGAATAAATTTGTAAATTCCAATATTATGTATCTCGTATCTTACCCTGTATGCCAATCTACATTCATCCTATTCACAGTCATGTATTTAGATCAATATAATTCTTTCTGATCCCATTTTCCACAGAAGCAAACATGCCAATCACAGCTTTGAGTTGAGAAAAGTCAATAGAACAAGTGACCCAAAAATAAACACCGACTCTAACCCAGAACTTCAAAGGAAATGGGTGGAAAGAGAGAGACGAGTGATAGGATGAGAGAGAGCTAAGTCAATACTAATACCATGGCATCTAGTAGTGAATGCTATTTGTCCACAATAATGAGCCATGCAATAGCTGCTGATTTGTAATGCTTCAGTGATGTTCTTTTGAAGTGGATACATCACACATACAAAATCAACCATGTGATAACATTTTTGGCCATGGCCTCAGACAGATAATTTTCACATGTTTTCATGATGATCCCTTCTGGAGGGGAGGGGGGTTGTTCTGTAGCACCATCAATATTTGTAAAGATGACATGCTGGACAAACTTAGAAATAGAACTCTTGTGACTGCCTTGCTTCAATGGTATTTGAAATAGTGCTTGCACGCTATAACATTGCTATAAACAGTAGCAGATCTACTTAGTCAATTTTAGTTTTCCTTGGTTGTTGGATAGTGTGCTTCTCTGGTCTGGTTCCCTTTATTTTGGTAGTATTTTGCTTTTGGAATTATTGCTTTGGAAATAATCAACACTCAGATCAATGATTTGCGGCACTTTCCAAAATCATTTTGCCATTATTCAGAACATTAATCGAGAGACAGTAATCCCATTTAAATCAAAGTGAATTGATGGGACATTGATTTAGGCATTATGATGGGACATTAATCTTTCATGGGAGAGGGGTGCCACATCCTATTTGCATAATACGGTCAAGGGTCATATTTCTGCCCAAGAATTTAGCAAGAAATAATCCCTCCTTCAATGTATTTGCGTTATGACACCAATGAAGGCCCCAGATGATATGAGTGTTCCATCATGGCTAGTACTAACTGATCATGCTGATGAGAATACTTGCATACATACAGTTACCATCTTGCAAATAATCTGGAAGCCAATCATTATATGATATCAACCTGACTGGACTCGCAGCAATTTAATCAATTTTTCAACCGTAAGCTGTTACAGTAGACAATCCTCAGAAAAGACTCCTCAGTGACATTTTAAAGAGAAATTTGAATGAGTAAAAATTAATGTATCGAAGAACTTGTCACCATCTTTTCTTAATCTTACTGCCCACGTCAAGTGATAATGACTGATGCGAAACCAGAAAGATGAATGTCATCAATTGACCTCCTCATTTCTTGATATCTAGTTATGAACAATTAATAACAATTAGTGACATTGATCAAAATGGTAAAACCCACAATCAGGGCATAATAAAACACCAAAAAGAGACCAGAAAAGAAAAAAATACTAAATATTGTGATTGGCAATTTCCGCACTTACCAATGCCCATGCAGAACCATGCCTTACTTGGAATAAACATTGCAGCCCATTTAAACCAGGAAACCAAAGATGCTTTTTGGTTGTGAACTATGAATATGTGATGAAAGGATCAATAATTATTTGCATAATAAGGTAATGATTTGTCATGAAGTCAGACACTGGAGGGTGGCCTTGAAATTCAAAATAATTGGCTTTTATAATGGGAAGACTAAATATTGATTTTAAGATGAAGATTCACTGGGATTCATTCAGATTGGTCTAAAGAGAGATATGGTTAGATGAATTGCTAGATAGAAAAGGAGATATATATATATAGAGAGACAGATAGATAAACAGATAGATTGCTGGAAAGATAGACAACTAGAAAACTAGTAAAAGTGTTATATGTACAGTAAGCCTTTCACTGCTTTCGTCAGTCTTCAAAGTGGAATAGAATCAGTAACTTGCCAGTGAATGTAAATGTCACAAATGCACATATTATCGCCTCATAAAACTTTCAACCCTCTCTGATCTCATCTAAAGCTAAGAGATCAGATGTGTCCGATAAATGTTTTATGATACTACAATGCGGTAGGCCTATATTGTTCCATCATAAATCGACCATGATCCTTTTGTATTAACCCAGCTTAACCCCATAAATCATTCACATTGCTGGCTCCTACACACCCACACTGTGATTTGATAATTGTGCCAATCTACTTGCAGAAAATAAGCTCTTCTGTTCTCCCAGTCCATGATTAATACTCTTGTGTCAAATGAATCTGATGATTTACTTGAGAAAGTGATGATTGATGAGATCTGTATTGTTCAAGGTAATTTTGTAAAAAGAAAAAAACTCTGAAAGAGCCCGTGAATCCAATGTACGTGCTGCTATAGAGATTCTGGTTTAAAATCAGGGCTGAGCACTCTGCATGACCACCATTAATTTTGAAGTAGATGTCTTTAAATGCTAGCAGTTGAGTCAAATGAATCGGTGACCAATGATATGTTATATACCATAACTTATTAAAGCAACCTGTTGTTGTAAGTTTGTGTACAGTCCTGTATGTTAGTTATACTTCCATTAAGAATTTCTGAATGTGGAATTTAGGAATTTCTTTTAATTCTATTTCATTTGAAGAGTGTCTTTCATGCCACCAACTCCTGCATGATATGTGGAAACCTAACTCCTGCTTTTAAAGCTACGTAACAACAAGAGAGTTGAGCGATCTAATTACTCTAACAATTACATTGACAATGACATTAATGCTCCTCTAATTAGCATGTAATTAGCATATCAGTGTCCCCGTTCAGCCAATTAGCATATTGCCTCTGAAGCAAATGCTGACAAATGACATTTGCTTGGAGGCAAGGTTTCAGATTTCCTCTTCAACAAGTCTTCAATAATGTTCTATTAGTCTTCAACGAGCCTTCAGTTAGTCTTCAATGAGCCTTGAATCAGTCTTAACTTACTCGTGAATTTAGTCCGTAATGATCTTCAATTTGTGTTGATTTAGAAAATCTTCCACATGGAGACGTCATCATGGAACACGCAATGGAATGAAATTTAATTTGCGGTTGTGAACATTTGTCACAAGTTGGAAGAATCCAGATTTACATGTTTGAATAGGCAATTTTCTACACTCAAATTCAGTGTAATTTGATTTTAGAACTTTGCAGTTTTTTCCATGAGATTTCAGTCTTGTGCTCAAGTGTTTCATCACTTACTGTAAGTTGTTCATGACAAATTTATCTTTATTCAACAATTTCCAGAAATTGATAGTATTCCATAAACTCTCTTTATATCTATTTTAATACAAGTGGAACTTCTCTGTGGAGAAAATTCAGTCGAAAAACTGTAATTTCCTGTGCAGATATTGAATTCTGTCTTGTCAAATGTTTCAATCTGGAGAAAATATTTGGATATGGATTTGGACTTTTCACTGCGGTTCAAAATTCCTTGTATTCACAACTCAGAACAATTGTCTATGCTGTCACTAGCTGAGTCCTTAATAATACAATTAACAAAGATAACAGTTTTTCATTTGGTACTCAAAGCTCCGATAAAAGAAACATACATCTCGAATCAAAACAACAACACTGTAAAATCGGAGGCACTGATTCAGCTCAATTGATTGAGTGAGATGGTTGCACAAGTTGATTGAGCTAACATAGATTAATGTTTTAAGCTGAGATAACTCAAAATACCGAGCTGAGATAGCTCAAAATACTAAGCTATGTTGACTAAGGTATTCAAGCTGAGAAAACTCAAAACAATGAGCTGTTCTGACTTACAGCTCAAAATATTGAGTTTTGTTGACTTATTGATCCAAGCCGACACAACTCAAAATTTTGAGCTGTGTTGACTTATTTTTAGTTGTTTTTGATTTATATTTGTGTTGTTTTTGATTTATATTTGTGTGACCTTTCTATAAAGTTACTTATGAATATGGGCTGTAATCCCAAAATATTGTTTGATCGCTCAAGGGGATCCACCTGATCCAGTATGCTTCGTTTTAGCACACCATGGACAGGCCCAAGATGCATTCAACAAAGACCATTGCATCACAAGGAGATTTAAAAATTAATTTCTTGTGAATAAATCCCAATGGCCTGTGGCTCATCTGAGTTGGTATACAGTGCTAGAAGCCTATATTTTAACACACTTTGACTTGGAAATGTTGGTTGACGTGTGAAAGCATGCATCTAATTACTCCCACAAATTAATTTAAGAGTGATAAAAATAAAAAATTGACCAGCTAAAGTGGTTTGCTACTCATTTTTTCTCTTTTTTTGGGATAGTGTAATATAAATGTTCTTTTTTCTTGTAAGTAAATAATTATTTAAAACAAAATGCAGTGTTATGAGAAGTGCTTGTTATAGATGGCGCTATATGTGGCATGACTGAGATGTCAAGCTATCTGCAACAACTGAAGCTTTCATGTTTTCACAGGTTAATGTTATGATTCATTAGGACAACTTACAGCATTGAGCTATCATACCTTGACAACTTATAGGATTGAGCTATCATAGCTTGAAAATTATTAACATTCTCAGACAGCTCAAATTATTGCATCAACACAGTTTTCAAAATTTACAGTGAAGGACCTCAATGGAAGTGCAAAAATCTGCCATGTTTCTGGTTTTTGTGTGTGTATGTACTTTTATAAATTCTCTCTAGATATTGTTTTGTTTCTCCTTCACTTCCCTGTTGCCGGTCATTATCTTAACATAAGGAGAATGTCACTTTGTTGTTGAGCCAGTAAGGTAATGTGACACAGTCAGGCAACATTGCTGCAACAGGCTACGAAATAGTTTACAGATAGCTGAAGAAGGTGATTCCTTACTCTCCAATCAAACCAGCAACACAATTTATTTATTTTTTCTAGAATTGGCTCCTGTTACTTTTTTCTTTTCGCTACAAATTACCGTTCTTCACAAGTTTCATGAGGATCTGGCAAACTGCCAAAGAAAAGAAAGTGAACAAAGTTGAACTTTTAAAGAGAAGACGGAAAAGTATTGATTTCTTAACAAGAAGAGAAGAATATATTCCAAAATGTTGCCAACTCGCACAAATTCGACTGTCTGACATAGAACTAGTTTGATACTTGGTTGAACAGTTTGATTGATGTTGTGAAAAGTTGAACTGCTGTCGAACAGATAGGTTAGATGCTTTTGTACGATTGTGATTTGCAGACAGTCATAACCACAACCAACTAGTACTGCTAGTCCTACATTGTAAATAGAATGATATATATCATCGTCATCAGCAGATCTTGTGGCTCTGCCATACAAGCAGCATGTGCCAGTGTTTGTGGTAAAAATTAGTTCACTATCCTTGAGATGCTGCCTTTATTTAGCTCAGAACTAGTGTTCAAGCAACAGTATGATAGGCTGTAGGCCCATCCCTTCCCAAAAGATGTGATATTACAAACTTATCAATGCAGATTCATGAATGTAGGTAACATGTGTAAGGACCTAAGGATTGATTAAAATTTGATTTTGAGCATCTATGGTTTGATTACATTGTTCATTCTGCATGCTTTGTTAATAATTTTCTCCTATTACAGATTTCTAAATGTTAGCATGAAAAATGAAGATCCCTGAAATTCCATTAGTTGAGCTTGTCTTCCTGAAACCTCCCACTCCTGCATGATACAGGAAACACGAGACCTGCTTTAAAGCCACCTACCAAAGAGCTACCTAATCACGGTGACAATTACTTTGACAATTACATTAACGCTTCCCTAATTAGCATGTAATTAGCATATCAGTGTCCCTCTTCAGCTAATTAGCATATTGTCAGCATATTGCCTCTGAAGCAAATGCTTGTTATTGACATTCCATGGAGGCAACATTTCTGATTTGCTACTATTCTTCAACAAGTAACAAGTCTTCCATGATTTTGATTTTGCTTCAAATGTTTTCAAATTAGTCTTCAATGGTTTTCAAATTAGTCTTCAATGATTTTTGGATTATTCTTCAATGAGCCCTGAATTTGTCCCAAATCAAACTTCAAGTGCCCATAATGATCTTCACTCTTGAGTTCATTTGTCAAATCACAATCCGTGCTTCCTCATTCTCCTTCATTAGGCAAATTATGATGTCATCAGAGACAATTGTGATAGAATGAAATTTCATTTGCAGTTGTGAACGTGTGTTGAACTTTAGTATTTACAACTCGGAGAAGGAAATATTTGTGTGTAAATTATAGTAACAGTATTAATATGGAACCTTTCCTTAATGTGAAATACCTTTTCTTAGAATTGTTCTTTTTTTTTTGTTTAAAAAATTCAGTAATTTCCTGAGCAAATATTGACTTGTGCTTTTACAAATGTGTTCTTAAACTGAAAACTTTTCAAACCAATGGTGTGTGTAACTGTTTTGACCAAATATGCTATTGCTTCAAAGCTTTAAAATTTCCCTCAGTGGTGTCAAAGCAAACAAAAATATGACTGGCAAATACAGTCGAAGAACAAAAAAAAACCAGTTTTGTTTTTACAACAAATGCTGTCTGAACTCTGTATGTTATGTATTATTTTCTTTACTATACTATGTTGTCCTGCTGTTGGCCATTATCTAAACATCAGGAGAATGTCTCTTTGGTGTTGAGCCAGTAAGGTAATGTAACACAGTCAGGCAACAGACTGGCGCTGCAAAGTAGGAAGAATTTACTGTTTGTCAATTGCTTCATTCTTCATCTTTCTTTTCTTGCCAATTTAGTTTTGTTGTCTGCAATAGTTTATTGAACATCAAACAATTAAGAAGAAAATATTTAGTTTTCACCAAATTTTGTGAGCGGGCGAGATTCAAAATACTTCAACAGATTATGATCAGTCTCTTGGCAATATGTCATCACATCACCCCTTTATGTAAACTGTTATGGGTTTGTGCATTGCTTATTCATAGTTCATAACCAAAATCATCTTGGTTTCCTGGTTTGAATGAGCTGCAATGTTTATTCCAAGCAAGGCATGATTGTGCATAAGAGTTGGTGTGTATGTAAATTGCCAATTATAGTATTCAGACTTTTGCCTTTCCTTGAATGTGTCATGAATTTTTGGTAAGCTTTTTGTGTGTCACTTTTACATTTTTGTTTTGTTGAAGTATGGTTAGAAATGACGACGCTGTTCATTACCACATATTTTGACTTAGCTCTATAAACTAAATGGATTTATTTTTCTATTTTCTTAATCAATTGTGAAATGTTGAATGAAAAAATACTTGCAGTCATGATGTTGTTTGTTTAACAGTTAAAGTCATAGATGAGTGCTTCTGGTTGAGCCAACCCTCCTCCCCACCGAACTTTATATACTTTCATCAATTTTGCCAGATCCAACAAAGCTTAAATGAGTATTAGAACTGGCTTTAGATGGCAAAAAGTGCGTTTTTGAGGATCGAGTTGTCATGAAATTATTTTGGCTCAGAGAAGTGATCTTTGGATGTAATTAATCAATGGCAAAATGCTTTATGATTACCATCATTGACAAGGAATCATTAATCAAAAGCCGACTTGTTTTTGAAGACATGAATGATAATCCTGTTTTCTGGTTGTCACTCATTGAAGTTGATTAATGATATGGACATAAGAACAGAGGGTGGTTTATCATTGCCAGAATGTCATGAAGTTGGAAGCACACCTACATTTTCATTGCTATTGAAGATTTCTTAGTAGGCCAACAATGCTGCTCAACATCTACGATTGATAGTGAAATTTCATTGGGTTCGCTTAGTTTGACATGTTAATTAATGTCGAGAATTACTCACATCAGATTTCAAATGATGATGTTATCTTTTAAAAGGATCCTTACTTATACTAATTCGTATTGCAAGTCTGTAGATACCAAGATATGCAACAAAATCCTTGTCCGACTAGTCTTACTCCCAGAGCCTACTGATTGCTGATGTTCTAGTCATGATGGAACACTCATATCACCTGGGGGCTTCTTTGGTGTCAAAACGCATCATACATTCCAGTAGGGATTACGTCTTGCCACTCTTGGGCAGACGCGTATGACCCTTGACCCCATTATGCAAATGAGAAGTGGCACATTACTCCCATGAAAGATTAATGCCCTGTCATAATGCTTAAATCAATGTCACGTCAATTCGTATTGGTTTAAATGGGATTACAACTTTCAACACTTTGCGAAGTGGCCAGTGGGGAAATTATTGTGAAATTTTGTCAGATTTTGAATTAAATAAATGCTTGAAAGATTAATTTCTGAAACATCTTTGCTGTCGGTAGATGATGGAATCACCTTGTAAAGTGTTCTGCATCTTTAAAAATTATTCATAGCATTAATAAATGTCTTTATGGCTTATGACGGCAGAAGACTGCTTAGTTTGAGGACTACTTTTGTGTAGTACAATTCTCTTCATATTCACTCTGTCTTTAGTTGAAGGTATGGCCAAGCCTCTACTGCTTAACGTGCTGATGTTTGATACTGCAGCACTTCAAGGTGAGCCATTGAATCTAAACGCTGTATCACTTCAAAACTTATCACTGAAGCGGTACAAATGAGCCACTCTTTCATGGCTCATACTGAAGTTCCTGTGCTAGGGTGTGCTTATTTGTGCTGTTTGTACTTATTCTTAAAAAAGCCATCACTGAAGCATACAAATTACCTGCTGTTGCTTGGCTCATTATTCCGGATGGTTGGTAGCTACACCGAGGTGTTAGTATCGACCATTTTATCTCTCAGCCTTTTACACCCCTGCCTTTTTCTAACCAGTTCAAACTACCTTGGCTTGTTGTGAATTGGCACTCTGCCTGTACATCTACTTCAAAAAACCATCACTGAAGCGTTCAAATTAGCCGCTATAGCATGGCTCATTATTGTGGATGAGTAACATTGCTACAATGAGTTGATATTGACTTAGCTCTCTCTCACCCTATCACTCGTCTCTCTCTCTCCACCCATTTCCTTTGAAGTTCTGGGCTAGAGTCCACACTTATTTTTGGGTCACTTGTTCTATTGACTTTTCTCAACTCAAAGCTGTGATTGGCATGGTTGCTTCCGTGGAAAATTATATCAGAAAGAATTATATTGATCTAAATGCATGACTGTGAATCGGATAAATGTAGGTCTGCATACATGGTAAGTTACAAGATGCATAACATGGAATTTATATTTTCACTTGTATGATTTTGTAAGACAATTTTCCATGCATAACTAACAATGAGGATTCACAGTCCCTGTGCAATTATCATAACTGGGAATGATGCCCATTATAGCAAAAAAGTGTTATGAAAATGCATGACTGGATATATATAAATCCAGATAGGCATCCTTATAAGTCATTATTACATTGCTGTTTTCCCTGATACTTTCACCTCAATTTCCTGAGACCCACAAAAATTGTTCCTCATTACACTGGGTATGTTTTATATGTATGTTGTATCAACTTCAATAGATCATCACTGAAGTGATACAAATAAGAAGCCATTGCCTTACTCATTATTGTGGATGACAAGCATTGACTTCTAGGTACTAGTATTGACTTAGCTCTGTCTTAAATCCGATCACTCGCATTTCTCTTTCTACCCATTTCCTTTGATGGTCTGGGTTAGAGCCAACGCTGATTTTTTTGTCATTTGACATGGATGGCCTCAGCAAAGATTAATGTAAACAACAAAGTGTGTTCAATGCCTTTTGTGTGTGGAAACATGGCAAGTTGCTAAAGAATAGACCCAATTTCAGAGTCAGTTTCATCCTCTGTGGTTTATAGCCTCACCCACGAATCATGACTGGGAACAGTTGGCTACAAAGACATAAACCCATTCCAAGTCATGCTACAATACAATAGATTACAATCATGACTTTCATTACTCTTTCAGCCAAAGGAACAGCTTTGGGAACCACCTTTCATCCAAAAATGTTTAATCTTCTGGAGTTGCAATCCTTTAATCTTTAACCACAACTTCTCAAGCTATAATTAGACCAGAGAGGAGTCTTGGTGCTTTAAAGTCAAAGATCAGTGTGTCATGGTGTTACAGCCAAATCGATTTTAAAGTCTTGTTGTCAAATTTTTCTTGAGATTTGAGTATGACCCATTTATTGTCACATGGGGGACAAATGAAGGGATTCCAGGCACATGATGCACATCTACCTGGGAGAAGGAACAAAACTATCCATTTCAAAGATTATTGTATTCATTTTGATAAAAGTTAGCTATTCAATTATCAAAATCAGTTTTACATTAATGAACATAGAGCAGAATCTTTAACAGCAGCTGTGCAAGGAAGATAGGGACCATCCTGAGGGAGTGTTGATCCAGAAAATCTTGCAAGAAAATGCTCAGTTCTTTGAATGGTGTTTCATCTCAAATGAGAAACTAAAAATTGTGGATCTTTCATCTTTAATGGATGTTGTTCATGCATCAAACACATGACAAATCAACTAAAATTTGAAAAATTTTCAATATTTTTTAGACCATAAAAAATTTACCATTCAGATTGAATTCATTACTTTTATTTGTAGAATTCAAAACCTGTAGTAATCAAATGCATTTTGGCAAGAATACCTTGCGTTAATATTTCAGAACAGATGCCTCACATGGTTTTGCATGGATGTCTTACTTCTTTCAGTAAACACAGCTTTTCAGTCTGTTTTTTTTTGTTTATTACTTGTCATGTTTCGTCCATATTTATCCATTCTTGTTTTTAATTTTGTTGGTGACACTAGTCCTTCAACTAATGTTTTATATGTTGTATAAACCAAAATGAAATAAAATTTGTTTAGGTCTGTATCTAAAGATTTTGATTCGTGGATAGAGGAAAGTCAAACGGCATATATTTCGCATTGACCATGAAGTGTGATTTACCTCATGCAAATGTGAATAGAATCAGTAACTTGGCAGTGAATGCACAATAAAGTCCTAATACATGTATTATCACCTCATAAAACTTTCAACCCTCTCTGATCTCATCCAAAGCTGTGAGATCAGATGTGTCCGACAAATGTTTTATGATACTACAATGCGGGAATATTGTTCCATCATAAATCGTCCATGATCCTTTTGTATTAACCCAGCTTAGCCCTATAAATCATTCACATTGTTGGGCTCCCACACTGTGATAATTGTGCCAATCTACTTGGAGAAAATAAGCTCTTCTGTTCACCCAGTCAATGATTGATACTCTTGTGTCAAATGAATCGGATGATTTACTTGAGAAAGTGATGATAGATGAGATCTGTATTGTTCAAGGTTCTTTGGGAAAAAGAAAAAACTCTGAAAGAGCCTGTAAATCCACTGAGCGTGCTGCTACAGAGATTCTGGGTTTCAAATCAGGGCTGAGCACTCTACACGACTGCCATTAATTTTGAAGTAGATGTCTTTAAATGCTAGCGGTGGAGTCAAATGAATCGGTGACCAATGATATATTATATACCATAACTTATTAAAGCAACCTGTTGTTGTAAGTTTGTGTACAGTCCTGTATATGTATATATATATATGTTAGTTATACTTACATTAAGAATTTCTGAATGGGGAATTCAGGAATTTCTTTTAATTCTATTACATTTGAAGAGTGTCTTTCATGCCGCCAACTCCTGCATGATATGTTGAAACATAACTCCTGCTTTTAAAGCTACGTAACAACAAGAGAGTTGGGCGATCTAATTACTCTAACAATTACATTGACAATGACATTAATGCTCCTGTAGTTAGCATGTAATTAGCATATCAGTGTCCCAGTTCAGCCAATTAGCATATTGCCTCTGAAGCAAACGCTGACAAATGACATTTGCTTCGAGGCAAGGACTTCAGATTTCCTCTTCAACAAGTCTTCAATAATATTCTATTGGTCTTCAACGAGTCTCCAATTAGTCGTCAATGAACTTTGAATTAGTCGACACTTACTCGTGAATTTAGTCCGTAATGATCTTCAATTGGTGTTGATTTAGAAAATCTTCCACATGGAGACGTCATCATGGAACACGCAATGGAATGAAATTTAATTTGCGGTTGTGAACATTTGTCACAAGTTGGAAGAATCCAGATTTACATGTTTGAATAGGCAATTTTCTACACTCAAATGCAGTGTGATTCGATTTTAGAACTTTGCTGGTTTTTTTTCTGAGATTTCGGTCTTGCGCTTAAGTGTTTCATCACTTGACGTAAGGTGTTCAATAGTTTGTCAATAACTTCAAATTGCTAGATGAGATTGATAAAAGTAATTTTGTAGAAATGTATAGTCATCTTTACTCAACAATTTACAGAATTTCATAGTATTCTGTCAACTTTGTGGAGAAACTTCAGTTCGAAAGACTGTAATTTCCTACGCAAATGTTTCATTCTAAAGGAAGTACTTGGATAGATTTGGACTTTTTACTGCGGTCAAAATCCTTTTTATTCACTACTTGGAACAATTGTCTAGCCTGTCTCTTGTGTGGGTCTTTAATAAAACAACTAACAGGGATAAGATTTTTCTTTTGGCATTCACTCAAAGCTTCGACAAAAGGAACATATATCTCAAATTGAAATTACGAATTACCGCAATGGCAGTGCAAACATCTACATCGAAACCATAGATATGTTCTTTGGTGTGTATCCTTTTTTTTCTTCTGTAGTGCACCTTGTTTTGTTTTTGTTTTTTGTTCGCTACCATGCTGCAGGTCATTATCTTAACATAAGGAGAGTGTCATATTGTTGTTTAGCCAGTAAGGTAATGTGACACAGTCAGGCAACATTGCTGCAACAGGCTACAAAATAGTTTACAGATAGCTGAAGAAGGTGATTCCTTACTCTCCAGTCAAACCAGTAACACAGTTTTTTCTTTTTCCTAGAATTCTCTCCCTTTGCCACTTCCTTTTCTTTTCTCAACAAATTTCTTCGCAAGTTTCATGAGGATCTGGCAAACTGCCAAAGAAAAGAAAGTGAACAAAGTTGAACTTTTAAAGAGAAGACAGAAAAGTATTGATTTCTTAACAAGAAGAGAAGAATATATTCAAATGTGTTGCCAACTCACACAAATGAGACTATCTGAGGTAGGACAAGGTTGATGCTTGGTTGAACAGTTTGATAGATGTTGTGAAAAGTAGAACTGCTGTTTAACAGATAGGTACGATTGTGGTTTTCAGACGGTCATGACCACAGCCAACTAGAACTGCTAGTCCTACATTGTAAATAGAATGATATATATCATCGTCATCAGCAGATCTTGTTACTGTGTTATGCAAGCACCATATGCCAGTGTGTGCAGTTAAAATTATTTCACTGTCATTGTATCCCTGAGATCCTGCCTTTATTAAGCTCAGAACTATAGATTTGGAGGTGTTCAAGAAACAGACGATAGATATATCCCATCCCAAAAGATGAGATTTGTTGTCCACTTCAAAATTTACAAATTTATCAGTTTAAATTCATAAATGTAGATAATGTGTGTGAGGATTGATTTTGAGCATTTATAGTTTGATTACATTGTTCATTCAGCATCCTTTGTCCATAACTTGCTCCTACAGATTTCTGAATGTTAGCAAGAAAAATGAAGCTCCCTGAAATTCCATTAGTTGAGCTTGTTTTCCTGAAACCTCCCACTCCTGCATGATACAGGAAACACGAGACCTGCTTTAAAGCCACCACCAAAGAGCTACCTAATCACGGTGACAATTACTTTGACAATTACATTAACGCTTCCCTAATCAGCATGTAATTAGCATATCAGTGTCCCTCTTCAGCTAATTAGCATATTGCCTCTGAAGCAAATGCTTGTTATTGACATTCCATGGAGGCAACATTTCTGATTTGCTACTATTCTTCAACAAGTAACAAGTCTTCCATGATTTTGATTTTGCTTCAAATGTTTTCAAATTAGTCTTCAATGGTTTTCAAATTAGTCTTCAATGGTTTTCAAATTAGTCTTCAATGATTGTTGCATTATTCTTCAATGAGCTCTGAGTTTGTCCCAAATTAAACTTCAAGTGTCCATAATGATCTTCACTAATCCGTGCTTCCTCATTCTCCTTCATTAGGCAAATTATGATGTCATCAGAGACAATTGTGATAGAATGAAATTTCATTTGCAGTTTTGAGAACATGTTCAAATTTTGTCTTTATAACTCCGAGAAAGAAATTTTTGTGTGTAAATTATAGTAACAGTATTAATATGGAACCTTTCCTTAATGTGAAATACCTTTTCTGAGAATCGTTTGTTCTTTTTTTTTTTGTTAACACAATTTTAGTAATTTCCTGTGCAAATATTGAATTGTGCTCTTACAAATGTGTTCTTAAAATTAAGACTTTTTAAACCAATAGTGTAAGTGACTGTTTTGACGAAATATGATACTGCCTCAAAGCTTTAAAATTTCCTTCAGAGGTGTCAAAGCAAACCAAAATATAGCTTGCAAAGGAATACAGTCGAAGAACAAAAAAAAACCAGTTTTGTTTTTACAACAAATGCTGTCTGAACTCTGTATGTTATGTATTATTTTCTTTACTATACTATGTTGTCCTGCTGTTGGCCATTATCTAAACATAAGGAGAATGTCTCTTCGGTGTTGAGTCAGTAAGGTAATGTAACACAGTCAGGCAACAGACTGGCGAGGGGGAAAAATATGAATAAAAAGGCAATCTCTTGCACTGCAAAGTAGGAAGAATTGACTGTTTGTCAATTGTTTCGTTCTTCATCTTTCTTTTCTGGCCAATTAGTTTTGTTGTCTGCAGAAAGTTACTGAACATCAAACAATTAAGAAGAAAATATTTAGTTTTCACCAAATTTTGTGAGCGGGCGAGATTCAAAATACTTCAACAGATTATGATCAGTCTCTTGGCAATATGTCATCACATCTTATAGCCCGTTTATGTAAACTATTGTGGATTGGTTTATTACTTATTCATAGTTCATATCCAAAAGCATCTTTGGTTTCCTGGTTTAAATGAGCACCAATGTTTATTCCAAGTAAGGCATGATTGTGCATATGAGTTGGTATGTGTGGAAATTGCCAATTATAGCATTCAGAATTTTGCCTTTCTTTGAATTCATAATGAATTTATGGTAGGCTTTTTGTCACTCTCCTGTTGTTGGGCAAATGTTTAGTTGCGGAGTATTTTGGCTTAGCCTTATGCAAATGTAGCGGACATTTTAGTAAATTAAGTTTGTAATTTTGCTAAATATGTACAGCCATGACATTGTTTCTTCAACAGGCAAAGTCATAAAAGAGCCAACCTTCCGAGCAAACTTCATCCATTCACATTTGGTTCAATTTTGCCAGACCTAAAGTGCCTTGATTAAAATTGTATAATCTGGATTTAGATGGCAAAAAATTAGTTTTTTTAGGGGGTCAGTTTGTCATGAAATTGTTTTGGCTCAAAGAAGTGATCTTTGGATGTAATTAATCAATGGCAAAATGCTTTATGATTACCATCATTGACAAGGAATCATTAATCAAAAGCAGACTTGTTTTTGAAAACATGAATGATAATCTTGTTTTCTGGTTGTCACTCATTGAAGTTGATTAATGACATGGACATAAGAACAGAGGGTGGTTTGTCATTGCAAAATGTAATGAAGTAGGAAGCACACCTATATTTTCATTGCTGCTGAAGATGTCTAATAATAATGTTGCTGAACCTCCATGATTGATAGTGAAATTTCATTGGGTTCGCCTAGTTTGATATGTTATTTAACGTCAAGAATTACTTTAATCAGATTCATCAGATTTCAAATGAGGATTTTATCTTTTAAAGGGATCCTTACTTCTTCATATACCAAGTCTGTAGATACCAAGATATGCATCAAAATCGTTATCAGGCTAGTCCTATGCCTAGAGCCTAGTGATTGCTGAAGTTCTAGTCATGATGGAACACTCATATCACCTGGGGGCGTCTTTGGTGTCAATACACATCATACATTCCAGTAGGGATTACGTCTTGCAACTCTTGGGCAGACGCGTATGACCCTTGACCCCATTATGCAAATGCGAAGCGGGACATTACTCCCATGAAAGATTAATGCCCTGTCATAATGCTTAAATCAATGTCACGTCAATTCGTATTGGTTTAAATGGGATTACAACTTTCAACACTTTGGGAAATGGCCAGTGGGGAAATGATTATGAAATCCTGTCAGATTTTGAAGTTAGTGAAATGCTTGAAAGACTAATTTCTGAAACTTCTTTTTGCCGTCTGTAGGTGATGGAATCTCCATGGAACTTGTTCTGCATTTTTGGAGATTATTCGCAGCCTTAGTAACTGTCTTTATGGCTTATGACGGCAGAAGCCTGCTCAGTTTGAGGATTACTTTTGTGTAGTACAATTCTCTTCATATTCACTCTGTCTTTAGTTGAAGGTATGGCCAAGCCTCTACTGCTTAACGTGCTGATGTTTGAAACTGTAGCACTTCAAGGTGAGGCATTGAATCTAAAGGCAGTATCACTTCAAAATGATCACTGAAGCTGTACAAGTGAGCCACTCTTTCATGGCTGAAGTTCCTGTGCTAGGGTGTGTTTATTTGTGCTGTTTGTACTTATTCTTTAAAAAGCCATCACTGAAGCATACAAATTACCTGCTGTTGCTTGGCTCATTATTCCGGATGGTTGGTAGCTATACCGAGGTGTTAGTATTGACTAGTTCTCTCTTATCCTGTCACTCCCCTAACTCTTTCTAACCAATTCCAACTACCTTGGCTTGTGTTGTTGAAGTTATTGTGGCCTTTGGCACTCTGCCTGTACATCTACTTCAAAAAACCATCACTGAAGCGTTCAAATTAGCCGCTATAGCATGGCTCATTATTGTGTATGAGTAACATTGACTGCAATGAGTTGATATTGACTTACCTCTCTCTCACCCTATCACTCGTCTCTCTCTCTCCACCCATTTCCTTTGAAGTTCTGGGCTAGAGTCCACACTTATTTTTGGGTCACTTGTTCTATTGACTTTTCTCAACTCAAAGCTGTGATTGGCATGTTTGCTTCTGTGGAAAATGAGATCAGAAAGAATTATATTGATCTAAATGCATGACTGTGAATAGGATGAATGTAGATCTGCTTTCTTGTTAAGATACAAGATACGTAATATGGAATTGATATCTCCCTAGTATGATTTTGTGATATAATTTTGCATGCATTATTTACACCAAGGATTCACAGTCCCTCTGCAATCATCATAACTGGGAATGATTTCCATTATAGCAAAAAAGTGTTATGAAAATGCATGACAGGGTTTATATAAATACAGATAAACCTTTTTTTATTTTTCTTAAACTTTATTTCATGTCGGGTTATAAAAACAAGGAACACAAGCGCACAGGCTTTTGACCAACTAAAAACAAATAACAAACAAATAAAACAAGATGAATAATAAAAACAATAAAAAGCCTAATTGTATACTTATAGGTCATTACATGGCTGTTTTCCCCTAATTTTTCACTTCCATTTCCTGAGACCCACAAAAATTGTTGCTCATTACACCATGTATAATTATTTTATATGTATGTTGTATCAACTTCAAAAGAACATCACTGAAGTGATACAAATTAGACGCCATTGCCTTGCTATTTATGGTGATTGACTAGCATTGACTACTAGGCATTAGCATTGACTCAGTTCTGTCTTATCCTGCCACTATCATCTCTCTTTCTACCCATTTTCTTTGAAGGCCTGGGTTAGAGTCAGCGCTTATTTTTGCATCACTTGCAATGGATGGCCTCAGCAAAGATGAAAAACGTTGTAAACAACAAAGTGTGTTCGATACCTTTTGTATTGTGGAAACATGGCATGTTAGAGCAGAATAGACCTAATTTCAGAATCTGTTTCATCCTCTGTGGTTTATAGCCTCTCCAACGAGTCATGACTGGAAACAGTGGGCTCCACAGGCATGAATCCATTCCAAGTCATGCTACAATACAATAGCTTACATTCCATGACTTGCAATACTCTTTCATCCAAAGGAACGGGTTCTGGAACTACCTATCATCCAAACCACTTAATCTGGAGCTGCAATCCTTTAATCTTTAATCTCAACTTCTCAAGTTATACAGAGGAGTCTTAGTGCTTTAATGTCAAAGATCAGTGTGTCATGGTGTTACAGCCAAATACAAATCGATCTTAAAGTCTTGTTGTCAAATGGTTCTTGAGATATGAGTATGATCCATTTATTGGCATATTGGCGACAAATGAAGGTATTCCAGGCAAGTGGTATTGAAGCCACATCTACCCGAGAGAAGGAGCAAAATTATCTGTGTCAATAATTATTGCGTTCATTTTGATAAAAGTTAGTAATTCAATTAGCAAAATCAGACTTACAATTAAGAGCAAAATCTCTCACATCAGCAGTGCATGGAGGATAAGGACCTCCATGAGAGATAGTTTATCCAGAAAATCTAGTTCTTTGAATGATGTTTCATCTAAATTAAGAAGCTAAAAAATCGTGGATCTTTCATCTTTAATGGATGTTGATCCTGCATCAAACGCATGACAAATCAACCAAAATTCTAACCATTTACAGTATTTTTCAGAAATTTCAAAATCTACAATTCATATTGAATTTGTTTATTTGTATGCTTCAAAACACAGGGCAACCAAATTAATTTTGGCAAGAACAATTCAACATTTCAGAACAGATGTAGCCCTATTGCATGGTCTGCATTATTGTGTAATTCACTTCAAGAGTCAATGGAAACTCCCTCTTGTTTCCATTTATTCTCAATTATGATATTTCTTATGCTCGTTTTTGGCTAGTCGAGGACTAGCCCTTAGAGAGATGACAAAAAAGCCCGCGAAAATCGGAAATTCAAAATACCGTAATGCAGATTTGCCTCAGAAAGCGTCTGTGGGCCCAGAACTACCTTAGAATCATCCTGCGGCCGAGATATGACCGAAAACGATCGTCCACGATCATATTTACGATCGACAGAGCTCAAAACAATCTTGTGCGCTTGTCACCATGCATGCACCGCATGGTGATGAGGCGCAACGCTCGAGCTAGCGGTGGACCCAATGGTACTGATGGGATCCCACTAGCCGGGCGTATGACGCTCGAGCAAGCGGTGGACCCAATGGTACTGATGGGATCCCGCTAGCCGGGCGTAGGGAGAACCTAAAAGCCGGGACAAGCGTCCGGGACGACACGGGACGCCCGGGACGAACTAATTGCCGGGACAGAGTTCCGGGACAGCCAATTTAAAGTGTTTTAGCTTTAAGAGAACAACCACTTGAGGTACAGAAACGGCAGACCACTTTTTAGAAAGCTGAGGTCATGTTCTATCTCCAGAGAAACTTTAATTCTCAATATTCATGTTGGTTATTATAAATACTCAACCTTATTTGTCATTGAGTTTGAATTTATGCACTTTTCTATCTATCTATCTATCTATCTATCTATCTATCTATCTATCTGTCTGTCTACCTATCTGTCTATCTATCTATCTACCCTACCTGTCTATCTATCTTTTGCTATAGAACTATCTCATATCTGTTGGAAGATAGAGAAATAGAGATAGAGAGAATATATCACCCTGCCAATGGGAGGATGGAATATATAGGCCTATAGATAAAGAATTACATGATTCCCAAACTTGCAAAATTGTAGACTTTGTTGGCCAAGTAGAATTTCAGTAGAAAAGCTGAATACATGCTGTATAGTCTAGAGTCACCATAGAAACTACAGTGTAACTTTTGGCATAAGTGTACATAATTCCTACAGATTTACAGTTATTGCAGAAGAACAAGCTAGTTCTGCAAGGAATAATATTGTTTTTTTGCAGAATTGCTGGTATTACTGCTGAATTCCAGCAGAAGTATACAGGTATTTTTCAGAAGTAAGCTGGAGTTAATCATTTTTAAATGCATTTCAGGTCTTTTTTGAACACTAAAGAACCTAATAAAATTAATACCTTGTATAAGCTGACATTCAGACTCCATTATATGTCAAGTTTCATAAATGCCAAAGGTGGGGAAATTAGTCATATTTGAAGTTTGAGATGTCTTGTTTTTTCACCTTTGCGATATAATTTTTTATGTAACTTAGTTTTCATGGAAAAACGTCTGTCATGCTTATTTATTTCATTCTCATCGAAAGGTAATCATCTCAGCTTTCCAAAAAGTGGTCTGCCATTTTTGTACATCAAATAGCTATCTAACTATAACAATTTATAGTCAGCAAGGGCTGTCCCGGAACTCTGTCACGGCAATTAGTCCGTCCCGGGTGTCCCGCGTCGTCCCGGGCGTCTGTCCCGGGTTTTGGTTCTCCCCCGGCGTATGGCGCTCAGTGATTTCTAGTCTGTGCTATGGACACTGTGGAGCAACAAAAAAAAAAACAGTGATAGGCATAATTTACAGTCTCAGCTCTGACTGCCTGATGATCAACTAAGTTGGTCAGCTAAGTTGCAAAACTTGTGGAATAAGTTAGTCAGGTATGTTAGTCACAAATGCATGACTGACTTGGCTCCAGGCTCTACATGATATTACTGCAAAAACTACAAGTACTAGAGCGTACTAGGTAAGCCTAACTTTAAATAATGTCTCTGACCCTGAGCATGATATGCAGTCTAGCCTTCTATGGGAAGTTGCTAATGGACATTGCTTGAAACAACAACCAGCACAAGATGACCAGGCAAAACAAGTAGAAATCATAACATAAGCTACATTTACCTTGAGTCTTAAGATGTACTGAAAAGCCATTATCCTCTTTTTTTCTCATCCTCTTTGGCATGGTCTTCTTAAAGCATGTCTTGTTGTACACTGAACTGATGTACCAAGGCTGATCTTTATATACTATTTACTAAGCTGTGACACATTCAGAGTTGACAGCTAGTGTCTAATGATTGCAATTACTCATTGAGCAGTGTCAAAGAAAATATCAACTCAATTGGGTTGAGTTGGCAGGTAGTGTCTGATGATTGCAATTAGTCATGGAGCTCAGTCACCGTTAAAGTTAATATCAATTAATGGCAATTGACTTGAGTTGGCAGGTAGTGTCTAATGATTGCAATTATTCAGTGATCTGTGTCAAACAAAAAATCAAGTTATTGCAATTCCAGAATATCAAAATTTCTTGAAAGTATAACACAATGCTTTTAGTAAATTGTAATTATTTTGTGTTATATATTGTAAATTACACCACAGTGTGAATGAGAGTAAATAATTTAAAAAAAAGGTGTTCATTAGTGTGATATCCAATTGAGCAGATTATAGAAGAAATATTTCACAAGTTACATGTCTTCTTTGATTTATTTTGTCTTCTATCAAATAAATTACAGCCCAATAGAGCACAATTTATGCAATAAGTGCTACATTTTGATTTATCAAGACATAACTGTGTAAATGATTATACTTTTACCAATTTGGCCGTGTGGTCTTAATTTTACAACCTTACTTTCCTGTTGGATTGGAACTGTTTGGAATTTTTGGTTTCCAATATTTTGATTTCCTGTTGTACCACATCACAACAATAGCTTGTTTATGTGTAGGCCTATAAACAAACAGGCCTGAACTCGGTTCCATTTGTATTGCAACCAGTGCTGTTGTTAAGCAATTTCACACACAAGCTGAATTTAACACATTTATCAGACACAACTAACAAAACACAACAGATCAACAAAAATGTGCAGTTGGAAATGAACAAAAGTCAGTGCAACTGGTCTGCTAAGTGATAATATAATGATAAGTAATGCACAGTAGACTGCAGTATCACAGTCTGTTGTGTTTCATTGAACAATATTTAAATAAGGAATTTCATTTTAGACACATTGCTTGAAAACAATTTTAGATCAGGGCAATTAGACCTCACTTTGGTTACTTAACCTTCTTATGATATCAATGCATGTTTTCCAAATGTGTGGTTAGTAGGCCTAAGTAAATGTGCATGTCTATTTTGTGTATGTACAAAGTACAAACTTATGATTTCAAAAGATTTATAATAATATAAGTATCTTGGGTGCACATAGACTGCACAGTCAACACCACTCTATACATACAGTACACAGAATGTTTTGAGAATTTGTGGCTAATTTTTTCTGAAATGCTCTCTTTTTGATGATGGCCTTTGGAACAAAAATGCTGTCATACTGTGTAAATTGTTTGTTTTAACTGATGAGCTTCAAGAAATAACAGCCTTTATAGAGTTACAGCTTTGTAATAATTTCTTCGAATCTTCATTTGCCTTTTCTTATGTTTTATCTTAATGTTTTCACTAAAACCAAAGCTGCTTGGCCATTCACTGTTGACTTTAATATTCTTATTAATGATTAATACTCTCTGAAAACTCTACTGTACAGAATTCATCTCCTCATTTTGCCCTTTGTTGTTTCTTGATTTTATCTTGTCGGTCAAAAGCTTTGTAGCTTGTCTTGCTTCTTCTTTCATCACCAACTTTAAATACAATTTTACTTAACTTCAATTTTGCAGCTACCTGGTCTAAAACCTGCCTTTTTTTCCACAAATTTCACATTATTCATAATTGTGATAACCATACCTGCAAGCCAGATGTAATATAAAGGAACTAGAAATTGCCCATGGTGAAAAATTAATGAAAGAAAGGGTTTTTGTTAATTTCTCTGCAACAATGTCTATGCATGTAGCATATAGGCGAAGAGACACAAATGATGTGCAGGTATGTTTTTTTGGTGAAATGTGATGTATGCAATATGTATAGAAAGTCATAGAGGCATTGGATGATAATGAAATTGCGAAGTAGCAGAGGGGAAATAATGTGAGATGTAGTTGTAATGTTGTAGATGTAGGGTAAAACGGAGAAAGTTGAAAATGTGGAATGTGGAGGTGAAATTGAATTGATGCTTTGATTTGGTAATTCATTAATTTACCTGTAAGGATGAGTTTTGGTAGGTGCGAAGGCAAATAGCAGTTGATAAAGGGAGAAACAATTGACAGTTTGAGAAGAGTGTGGCTTGAGATAGGAATTAAGAAAGTCAATTACAAAACGGGAAATATAGGCAATGAGTGGCTTGTGAATTGATGGCATCCAGTTGCTAGGTGTGCTGCGGTAGATCTGCATGGATATGGCAGTATTGGGTTTGGTTGTAATTCTATATGATGTATCTATGGCAATTTATCTATGTCTATGTATGTCTGTATGTATTAATTGATATACGTATATGTGTGAATAGATTAAGCATTCATGTAAAATGCAATGATGTAAGAAAAGACAGTAAAGGTGAACTTGTAAAGGGATTATTAAATTGGGTAATTCTGTGATTGAGGTTTGAGTTTAATTGTGTATTGACAGGTGTGAAAGTAAATTGCACTTGACACAGTCTGTCACAGTGACACATTAAGTGGGAATCAGTCAAGCGTAATATCATAGAACAAAAGAATTTGGATGAGACAGAGAAAGAGACAGAGAATCAGTGTTTCCTGGCAGTTGTGTTGCCGTGAATTAAAACATGAAACGGCGCGAAAATGGTGGATCTTTGGATCGACTGCAGCGCACTCTGTGTCTGATTGACAGGGATGCAAAAACATACGACGCTGGGAATCCTAACGGCTGATCGTGCAAAGGAAAATTAGACACGATTGACATGTTAATATATATGAATCAGAAGGATAGGACAGAAAAAGAAGGACAGGTGCACTTTTGGGGTGAGTGGGATGCACAGGGAATGCGTGAAGAGCTTGGCCAGCAGTGATCAAGCAAGCCTAGATTTAACAGCATTATTAGCCGGTAGGGATATCGCTGTCACCCATTCGATGTTAATCACTGCTACATCAATATAGGCCTTATACCGAATCGACCAGCCTTTGAATCCATGGATTCTTGTTGTTTGCTCCAATGCATTTTCGCTTATCCTGGTCCTTCTTTGTGTCATTAATTTTTAGCCTTTTTTCTCTACTCGGATGCCTTTTTCCGTTGGTTCTGTGGCTTTTTCTTATGTTCCTGAACTGTTTCTCCAATTGTTCTGTTGCCTAGCAACTGCAAAGACAGAAATGTCAGGGTTTCACATCTCACAGGTTTCCATTTATGCAGGATGTTTTAAGTTTATTTTCAGAGTTTGTAATTTTGAAAGCAAGGTCTTTGTTCATTACTCAAGTTTTTTTGTGATGTTTTGTTATTCTCCAAATTCTGGATGTTTCAGGAACAAGACTGCATTACTTGTATTTCTATACTTGAGAACAGGTCATACTTCCTGAATTTCCACATTTTTGCCTGATCCTGTTGATATGATTATAGCTTACCTGTAAGGCAACAGAATCAAGAGCACAGGAAATGTTAATCAACAACTAGTTACTTACTATACAAGTCATGTCCAAGTATTCTCATCAGGCAAGACCAGTTTTCTGCAGCTCCTTCATTATTGAACATTCACATCACCTGAGGCCTGCCTTGGTGTCATAACGCATCATACATTCCAGAAGGGATTATTTCTTGCCAAAATTCTTGGACAGAAATGTGACCTCTGACCCCATTATGCAAATAGGATGAGGCAACCCTCTCCTGTGAAAGATTAATGCCCCATCATAATGCCCAAATCAATGTCTCATCATTTCTCGATTAATGTTTTGAATAATGGAAAAATAATTATGGAAAATGTTGCAAATCAACGGTCAGAGTGTTGATTCTTTAAAAGCCATTATTCCAATAGCAAATAATTGTCATAATCAAGGGAACCAGACATGACAAGCACACTATCTAACAATCAAGGAAACCAATAATTGACCGAATAGATCTGCTGCTTGTTCATTTGGCATCAAATTTGCAATCGCCATTTCTAATCCAAAGGGTGCTAGACTGTCATAAGGGTACCATTTCTAAAATTATCCAGCATTTCATTTAGCAAGTGTAAGTGGAGCACCAGCACATTAATTTACATGTCGGTGGTGCTATATAATGACCCCCCTCCCTAGCGGAGATATAGTCACACAATAAACATATGGAAATTATCTGTCAGAAGCTGTGGCCAACAAAGTTGTCAGATGGTGTGTTTGTATGTATGATGTAACCACTTCAAAAGAACATCATTGAAGCAATGCAACTTAGCCACTGATGCATGGCTCATTATTGTGGATGGTTAGCTGCCATACCTAGGTGTTAGTATTGTCTGTATTGACTCAGCTCTCTCACACCCTATCACTTGTCTCTCTCTTTCCACCCATTTCCTTTGAAGTTCTGAGTTAGAGTCAGCGCCTATTTTTGGGTCACTTGTTCTATTGACTTCTCTCTGCTCAAAGCTGTGATTGGCATGTTTGCTTCTGTGGAAAATGAGATCAGAAAGAATTATATTGATCTAAAAGCATGACTGTGAATTGAATATATCAGCATACACGATAAGATACACCTAACATGGAATTCATATCTCTCCTGTGACTGATTTTTGCATGATTTTGAGAGATCGTTTTTGCATGCCTATTGACCATCTCTTTAAGATTCTCAATCCTGCCTAGTCATGGTTATATTTTTAAGTGACTTAATAAATAGAGAATATAGATTCATTGATGTGGGAGCGTAATGCAGAAGATTGAAACATTGGCAACATTGCAAATCATCAGAATTATATTTAAGTATGTGCTTTCTTGCTCTCTAACTGAGCAAATGTCCACTAAACTCTCTGTGAAAATCAGTTGAAGGTATTTAAAGACACATCTCATGCAATTTTCTTTTTTTTTGTAATGTGCCAGTCCTCCTGAACGCAGCCTCTGTGAAATTACATTATTAGCTACCTGTCATTGAACATGTATGGCAGTCTGTAAATCTTGGCAATTACAGACCCTTCGCTGTAAAATCATATTCCATGGCAATGGACCTGCAAGTCGAAGGTCATTATGCCAAATGGCTTAAAAAGGTCATGTGATTAGACTGATTTGATTTCCTTCAGGAAGCCAGGTGGCACCACAGTTGATTAGTTTAAGGAAAAAAGAACAATAAAAATGTACCAATGTGTTATAGAACACTAGAGCAATACGATTGAGACAATAGGAAATTAGATTTCAGCCATGTGATCATTCTCCTACAAAGAATGCCAAACAATTGTGTGTCACTGGTAGGTAAACTGCAGGTCAAGGTTGCGGAATTAGTATGCCATTTTATAGTTGAGTGTCAATAGGAGAACATGGGAATGTGCTAATAAAAGGATCTGCGTCTTTCAGATAATTGCTATCTCAAGAAAATGGCTTGACAGACATTGGAAAAATTGATAAGAGTCAAAAGGTTTATTGATTAATTGATTCTCAGAGATGGAAAATAACATGGCAGTTTCTGACATGGCGTAAGAGCTGCATGCTGATGTAGCTTCTGAAAAATAAATTTACAAGAAACATTTTGTCTCTCTTTAATGTCTAATGTCTATGGCATAAAGTGCCAATGAGCAATTTACTGGAATTAGTCATTATGTACATATTTCAAAATTAATAACTTTGTTGAAATAGATAAGTCAGAAGCCCTAGGCAATGATTGTAATTCTTCATAAAACAAAATGTAATCATTGCATGAGTTTCCTCATTTTTGGTGTGATCAATCATGAATTAAAACTATTATGGATTATATCATGACCAAATGCCGGCTTTAGTTTGCTCTTCCATCATAAACAAAAAATTGCGAAGAGGGAAACTTTCTGGGTTCTGTCAAATTTGAAGGATGATCAGCATGTTTCATGAACGGGACAGACAGAGAAAAAATTGATTGAAACAATTTTCCAAAATTTTGAATATTTACAGATTGAGATCAAGTTCATTATTTGCGGAATTCAAAACACGCTGTAATCAAATGCATTTGGCAGGAATACCCCGCATTAATATTTGAGAACAGATGTCTCCAACTGTTTGTATTGTTTTCTGATTTCCGAGGACAAATGAACGTTTCTGCTTATTTCATTATTATGCTGCTTCCCTTTTATTTTCTGAGGTGTTGTCTCCATGTTCATTTTGTTGTTTTTGTTAATTCCACAGCTTGTTTGCATTCTTTCATGGCCATTTTCTTAACTTTGTCCTTTGTTATTTTTGTCTTTTCTTCCTAATTCTTTTCTCTCATCTACAGTATGTCTGCCTTTCCTCACAACCTTGCAGCCTTTTCCATTATAATTCTACCTTCTCCATCATTCTTGCACCTTATTCTTTATTATGATACATTTATCTAGACCTTTTATCAATCATTTATTGGTATTTCTGATTATGAATGCTTTCTTCATTTATTCTCAGGTCTTTCATTTGTCCATTGCTTGTTAACTGTTATACAAGGTTGTTGTGTTTTAAAACTTGCCAAAATTTCCATTCTTCAGCTTGCGTTTTTAGAGTGTTTCAATTTTGTAATCAAGGTCTTTCGCTGTTGTTTTAAATTAAGGATCCCATTCTTAAATCGCTCATATAATATTTGTCCTTCAATAACACCAGTAAGATTAGTTAGAATCGAAGAAGTTCTGATTTGGTATTGCAAGATGAAATAACCTTGTTAACAATCATGTTTTCCTGTCCAATAATGTCGCTTAAATGGAGGTGCATAAGATAGATGGTTTTAAATACAAATCATACCAACATATGGCAAGTACTTTTATTTAGCCAGTAAGAAATGCAGCCATGTCTTGGCACATATAGTTTTGTTTAATAGGCCTATGTTTGGTTAGTTGGAACTGTTGGATGTGTGTATTCACTATTTATGTGAACATTACATGTATATATAGAATATAGGATATGTGATATAGTCATTCACTTTCTAATCCTAATGATATCATCTAGAGGAAAAAATATTTGCTCACCTCTTGCTGAGCTTTCATAGACTTCGTCCATCTTGGTCGCAGCTCTAGACAAAATAAATGGGATAACAATATAATATCACAGAGGAAATGAATTTCCTTTCGCATAGTCATTCACTTCCTTGGTTTGCTCAGTTTGATATCAGTTATTGCCAAGACTTGCCCGCAAAACATCTAAAATATGAAGTATTTTTAAGAGATCAATTGTGAATGGTATCATGCATATTTCTAGCCTACAAATAGCGTGATATGCTACAAAATTCTTATCAGGCAAGTCTTGTCTTATGCCCAGACTGTACCAGACCCTACTTATGTTCTAGTCATGATGGAACACTAATATCACCTGGAGGCTTCTTTGGTGTCAAAACGCATCATTCATTGCCAAAGGGATTATTTCTTTGGGCAGACGCTCGACCCTTGGCCTTATTATGCAAATGAGAAGTGGCACATTACTCCCATGAAAGATTAATGCCCTGTCATAGTGCTTAAATCAATTTTATGTCACTTTGGATTGGTTTAAATTGGATTACAGGTTTCTTTCTAGCTAGTGCTCTGTTGTGGAGTCTTGGCCAAGCCATCACAGTCCACTAGAAACAGTCCATGTTTGGTATTCTAGGGCTTCAAGGCGAGGCATGGAAAATAAAGGCTGTCTGATTTCAAAACCATCATTGAAGTGGTACAAATGAACCACTCTTTCATGCAACTACGGTGGCTCATGTTGAAGTTATCGAGCCCACTGGCACTCAGCACGTACTTCAAAAACCATCACTGAAGCAATACAAATTATCTGCTTTTGCATGGCTCTTTATTGTGGATGACTGGCAGTGACTACAAGGTGTTGATATTGACTAAGCTCTCTCTCATCCTATCACCATCCTTCCCTTTCCACCCATTTCCTTTGAAGTTCTGGGTTAGAGTCGGTGTTTATTTTTGGGTCACTTGTTCTATTGACTTCTCTCTTCTCAAAGCTATGATTGGCATGTTTGCTTCTGTGGAAAATGAGATCAGAAAGAATTATATTGATCTAAATACATGACTGTGAATGGGATGAATGTGGGTTGGCATACAGGGTACAATACAAGATACATAACATGGAATTGATATCTCCGATTTGGCTGCTTTTTGTGTGATTTTGTGAGAAGAATTTTGCATGCCAACTTCCCAACACTTCAGATATGCAGCCCAGCCTTGTCATCATCATATTTTAAACAACTAATGGTGGATATGGATACATAAATGTCTGGAGCATGATACGTATTATCATAGATTTAGAAAAGAAAAATGTCGATGTCCCCTGTGAGAAGATGAAATTGAATGTTGTGTTTTCATGACTTGAAATGACAACATGGCAAATTGTCAGAATCGTATTTCAGTATGTGCTATCTTACAGCAAGACTCTCTTTCTTTGAAAATCACTTATGGTATATTTTGCATGCACACCTTATGCATTTTTCATATTTTTGGTAATACGCTGGTCCTGCTGACCTTAGACTCTGTGATATTACATTATTTTTAATTACTAGCAGTCAGAAACGGAAAAGAAGCATGAATATCTGTAAATCTTAGCAATTGCAGATCCTTTCCTATACAATACAAAATTCACCGTCTTTTCGTTGTTTTCTTGGTATCTTCTTGAATTCCTGTTTCCTCCGTCTGGTCCTATTTTTAGATAGCACAGCAGTGGACCTACAAGTGAAAGGTCATTACACCAAATGACTTTAAAGGTCATGTGGACAGACTGATTCAATTTCCTTCGGGAAGCTAGGTGGAGCCACAGTTAATCATTTTGAGAAACAAAAAGAACAATAGAGGTCACCAATCAATGCAGCGCCATAGAACACTAAAGCTTTACAATAGAGACAATTAAAAAATTTTACATCCAAAATGTGATCATTCTCATCCAAAAGATTTCAAACAATTTTGTGCCAGTAGTAGACAAACTGAGGGTTAAGGTTGTAGAGTAAGTACGTCCTTTAAAATGTTGAGTGTTAATAGCAGAGTGTGAGATATTGCTAATGCAGGCCATTAAAGGGATCTGCGTCGTTCAGATAAATGCTATCTCAAGAAAATGGCTTGACAGACATTGGAAAAAGTGACATGAGTCAAAAGGTTTATTGATTAATTGATTCTCAGAAATGGAAAACAACATGGAAGTTTCCTGCATGGCATTGGCAGCTGCATGGTGATGCAGTTCCTTAAGAATCAATTCACAAGAATTTGTTTCTTTCTCTTCAACATGCTCATTGTTCAATGTATATGACATATAGTACCAATGAGCACTTTCCATTAGTCATCATGTACATTTATTATATTTATGGTAATATGGTATGAATTCTGTAACAGTGATAATAATTGCTTCTATTAAATAACTTGGCAAAAGATCTTGACTTTGATGAAAGAAACTTGTCTGGAATTTGCTTGAAAAAAAAAACAACAACAACAAAACAAAACAACAAGAGCAGGTTGTCATTGCAATTCCTCAAGAAAAAATGTAATCATTGCATGAGTGTCCTCATGGTGGTTGCGATCAATCATGAATTTAAACTATTATGGATTATATTTGATTTGATTTGATTTATTCAACAAATTCATCAGTGCATATACAACGAATGTGCGACATACTATGAAAAAATATCATGACCAAATGCTGGCTTTAGTTTGCTCTTCCATCATAATAAAAAAAATTCACAGAAAGAAACATTGTGGGTTCTGTCAAATTTGAAGGATGATCACCATGTATCATGCACTTGACAGAGAGGCAAAAAATTGATTGAAACAATTTCTAAAATTTTGAATATTTACAGATTCTGATCAAGTTCATTATTTGCGGAATTCAAAACACGCTGTTATCAAATGCATTTTGGAAAGAATACCCCACGTTAATGTTTCAGAACAGATGCCTCACAACATTTGCATTGTTTTCTGGTTTCCGTCAGCAAATGGACGTTTCCGCTTATTTCATTATTATGCCGCTTCCATTTTGTTTTCTGAGGTGTTGCCTCAATGTTCATTTTCTTGTTTTTGTTTTTAAATTCTGCAGCTTGCTTGCTTAATATGGGCCTCTTTTCTCCATTCCTTTTAATATTTTTACCGTTCTGCAGCCTTTGTCACTCTCCCAGTCTCCCATACCCTTTATTTTCTGACCTTCTTAGTTTGTTATCATTCTCTGTCACTCTTATTAATTTCTTACTCCTTCACAACTTTTCTTGAAAACATTTGCTGCCTTTCCTCTGTATCTTTATTTTTCCTTTACCTTTTCCCCTTTTTTTCTTCTGCCTTTTTGTCTTTATTTGCATGCTTTCTCCTTAATTTTCTGCCTGCTTTTTTCTCTTATTTTTTCAAATGCCTTTTTCTGGATTCAGGAATATTTTCAATTCTGTCTTTTGTAGTTTTGTCTGTTATTAATTCTTTCACCTCCTAGTCCACTGTTGAGTGACTATTCACTATTCACTACAGGCCTATTTGGTAGTGCTGAAGTTTTCCATAATATAACATTAGTATCCAGAAATTCTGATTCGTGTTTTCTTATTATAAATACTTCATTTATTCTCAGCTCTTTCATTTATCCATTGCTTGGCAACTGTAATGCCAGAATGTTGTGTTTTTAACCTTGCTGAAATTTCCATTATTCAGCCAACGTTTTTGGTGGATTTCAATTTTGTAATCAAGGTCTTTCGCTGTTGCTTTAAATTAAGGATCCCATTCTTAAATTGCTCATATAATATTTGTCCTTCAATAACACCAATAAGCTCAGTTAGAATCAATTCAAGTCTGGTTTGGTATTTCTAAATGAAATAACCTTGCAGACAATCACGTTTTCCAGATATATTATGTCACTTTCATTGATGTATCCAAGATACAGCAAGACAAATATTACTTGTATAATTATAGTAGCAGCATGTTTAAGCTTTACAAAGGTTGAATGGTGAGATGGGAAAGACTGCAGGAGTCTTCGACATGTTGTACATTTACTCCCTGTCAGAGAAATTTTACTTTTCAAATACAGACACTAATACGAGCGACCTACATAACGTCATCCAAATGACACCCAGATGTGATACTGCTCTTGAAGGTCCACTGAAATATTTTTGGTTCACCATTTGGGTTTTGAACACGATTTCATACTGGTAGACTTCTGAAACAATGTAGCAGGTTTGATGTGAGATTTTCTTTTACGACTGAAATTGCTCAGCCTCTCACAAATCTACCTGTAATGTACAGTTGCAGACTTTTTCGTAATCACGTTTCAAAAATGCTGAAATAACTTACGTGGTATTGCTTTTCTGTTTTCAGATTCCCGCCATTGGACTGTTTCTTACCATTACCACAAGATGGCGACTGCAACAAGGGGCTCCACCTTTTGGATTATTACCATACTACTCATCTTGTGTTGTAATGGCGTCATGGGACAAGCCATGTGGGGGAAACATGACAGACAATCAACCAACACATTATACGCTGAGGATAACAATGTCGTGGAATTATACAGGGGGAATTTAACCAACACGGTCACGCGGTCTACCTTCGCATGGGCGGTCCAGTTTTACGCAAGCTGGTGTGGACACTGCCAGAGATTCAAGCCGGTGTGGAGGGAGTTAGCACGGGATACTAAAGGTAGGCACTTTTCTTGTGTTACTTTTCGAGTAGGCCTATATTGATTATATGGTTGAAGATATTTATTATACTGTTTGTGACAAATGTATATCATATTTATAATTCACATATCTTGGAGACCAAATATATTCAGGCAAAACAGCTACACAAATTGGATAGATGACCAAAATGTGTTTTTTGAAAATCATTGGTTCTCAAGATATGTCTTTTTGAAATTTGGATCTTGAAATTTAGGCAAATGTGGCTTGCTTCTCCTCAGGAGTTCGTGTGGTATGCCTATGCCTGTGAATGCAGTCTGTGGGATCATTGATTCAGTGATGCCATAAGATGTTTTTACTTTTGTATGCTATCAATTAAATAGCACATATCAGGCAATAGTAGATGTTCTTCTTGCATAAAAACGTGTATCTTGCTGACCATGATGGCCTCTCCTGGCTTTGGTCCAGTTCCTTTGTAAGGTCAGTTTGGAGCAGCTGCAATTACAAAGATAATCAATTTAGAAGATTACAGACTGCAAGATGATTATAGCAATCAGGTTATATGACATACCCATGGTGATGCTGATGGTTATTAAAGCTGATAAACGAGTTGTGTATGCAGATGGAAATTGATTAATATTCGTGATCCAGAATGTACCATTAATGTTAAGTTGTTAACATTTGCCTCTATTTTGTAATAATGTGGTGATCAAAATGAGACATGAACAAATAATATATTTTTGGCTACAATGTAAATCCCTTCGGTTAGATACATTTGTAGAGATACTTTGCCTAAAAATAATGGTTTCTAGATATATTTTCCCTTCCAAAATTTGAAAGAAACCGACTTGTGAATTACTTATTAGAATCATTAAATGCATTTGAGTAATGAAAATACATTTTGTATTCTAGAAGTGCTTGGCGCTTGACGAAAATGATCTTGTTTTCATTCTAAAGATTTATTGATCAATATAATTGTAGAGTATTAAAAGTATTCAGATTTATATTGTTGGCCTTTTTTCGGACATTTCCTTTGCTCTTAATCTTAGAGCATGTAGAGCCTTGATCAATACAGATCCCATCTATCATCAGTTCCTCAAGTAAATCATCCGATTCATTTGACACGAGAGTATTAATCACAGATCGGACGATGAACAAACTGGTTATTTTCCCCAAGTAGATTGGCACAATTATCACAGTGTGGGAGCCCAACAATGTGAATGATTTATTGGGCTAAGCTGGGTTAATACAAAAGGATCAAGGACGATTTATGAGGGAACAATACGTTAGAAGGTTTGTACCATTAAACACGTATCTGGCATGTCTGGTTCCTCAGGTTCAAGGAATAACAGACATTTTATGTGGAGAAAATTATGTTCTATTACTTGTCGTAAAACAGCTTTCTTGTGTTCATGGACTTATTTTTCTTCCACACAATGGACGGCTGGGTGATAAAGATAATAGAGAACAGCAACTTTGTTATTTTCATATCTATCTATCTATCTATCTATCTATCTATCTACCTATCTACCTATCTACCTATCTACCTATCTATCTATCTAGCTAGCTAGCTAGCTATCTATATAGGCCTGTCTCCACTCTATCCACCTGTCTATCTATCTATCTATATACATATCTATCTATATACATATCTATCTATATACATATCTATCTATCTATCTATCTATCTATCTATCTATCTATCTATCTATCTATCTATACATGTATTAATCCATCTTAATATGTCACATCCAATATATCTATCCATCTCTACTTTCCTTTATTATATTCTAATTTAAAAAATTACTGTTCCAGCCTCTGGCATTTCAATATTCCATGTTAAGAAAGTGATTTATCACTGGATAGAAAACAAGAGCAATATTTCATTTTTCTTGGCCACCATTCTTGCTGCCATTTTCTGCCTGGTTTTCTGACAAGCCCTGCTCACTTTTTCTGCCAAGCCCAGTTAAGCAGAAAATTGTAATTATCCCCCTGTGGATCACTGTTTCCATGGCAATCAATTGTGAGGGTAATAAGAATTTTTTTTAGATATTTTGAAAGATTTTCTTTGCATCATAACTTCTGCTAATGAGCTTATCTTCTTTGGAGATCACTATGTAGCAAATGAGTTTAAGGATTTATTTTGTAATTATTATGTTCTTTCAAAAGGTAATATTTTCTCGAAAGATCATTAAAGGGCATTATGAATTGAAGTCTTATTAGGAACTTTGAAACTTAAAAAAGGAAGTCATGTTTCTGAAGAGAAATATTTATCGATGACTTTAGATTCTTTTGAAAGAGAGATTGTCTTTTACATTTTTTGGGGCTTGAGGTTAATATATACGTAGGTAAAATGTAATGAAATTTGCTCAATGTCAAAAGTGGACTGTTCTTCTCATGGTTGTTGTTGGCCTATAGTATAATATAGTTGAATGCTTATCATCAATTCACCTTGTCTCAGTATAGTGTGCTGGGTTTCTAATTTCTGGGTGATGGGCTTGATACCCGCTCTGGCTGGGCCACCTGAACTTATGTGGTGTGCTACGTCCTTTGCCCGATTCCTTTGTCCTCCAACCCTCCTTTCTTAAGCTCCTCAGTGCAAAGATACAGGTTGTAAAGCTCAAACCATCCATATATCAATCCAACTGTACTAACCATCTTGTCTCTATTTCATGCACATGCAGATCTTTGCCATGTCATTTCGTATTTCCTCTAGTTCCTTTCTTTCCATTTCAAGATGATTCCTATTTTTCATTCTCCATATCCTTCTCCATATCCTACTGTTTCTTTGCTATGGTGTGTGCCATCCCATTTCTGCATCACCATCAGAACTGATCTGTCAGAAAAGAGACTAGCCCAGCCTTTCTGACTGATTACCCATCAGAAAGCGCCTCCCTCTGCCCACAAGCAGAAAATGGGGTGTGTGCTTACTGGGATTAATGGGTGATCTGGCTAATACTGCAGTAATACTTGCATACTGGGATGTGGCTCACTGGACCAGTGATTGGGCTTTTACGTCCTGCATTTATGCACTTAGTTTGTTAGATTGGGATGATTGGGGCTTCATGTACTGTGTTTATACACTTTGTTGGATAACGGGGACTGGGGCTTTACGTCCTGTATTTGTGCTCTTGGTTTGGATGTACTGATATGATTGAGGCTCTATGTCGTGTATTTAGATAGATAGAATGATAGATATTTCTTTTATTCGATGCACATGGTTGTATGAATATGATTCGGACATTATGTCCTGCATTTATGCTCTATGTTAGGCTAATTACTAGTAATTAGGACTGGATTAGGACACAGAAATTAGCCCAAGTAAAAAAATAGTTTCCAACATCGGTCGAAGTGACTCATCCAAAGTTGGAATCGTACCTAGGACCCGGGTCGGCTATTGATAGTTACCAAGTTATTGATAAATATCTGTCTGGAAAAAACGAAACAAAATCATAATTATAAAATTAAATGTTGAATTATTCCTTCCACTGATACTCTCTCCAAATATCGAATCATTGAGAAAGAAAATTCATGACAGATCTAGGATGGAGCAAACAGTTTTCTTTTTTATTAATCTGGTTTTTGATGTTTATCGAAAACTAGCTAACACGAATAGTCCATTAAAATGCCTATGGTTCATCATTTAATCAATATTTCACACAGATATCTTGCTGTTACCAAATCCAATTTTCTTGTAATTTTTACACATGGCTGACTCATTATAGGAAATATGCCTCTAATGTTTTTCAGACATGTTACTAAATAAGGTTGATAATAAACTGTTTGCCAAAAAAAATCCCATGTTCCATGTAAATTTAGACTCCCTATTTAAAATCAATGAATGTTGGTGGCTTGTGGTTTTGGTTTTTTAATTGGTTTGAAGTCAACAAGGAGTCCTGATATTTATGATTCATATATAGCAGATTTGGGACTTCCAGGATATTTCAAATTATAGGCCTATTCATTCACTGTGAATGGTTTGGATCTCACACATTTGTTTATCTGTAACTTGTAACAAGGGGCCCACCAAATGATCCTGGGGGGGACTATGAATTTTCTGTGTAAAGATAAGTTTGTTGGCCACATTATGCTGAAAAATAAAATATTTGTTTAGCACATGGAAATAAATAAAAACTTGTTTTCACTTGTAGATTAGGTGTGGTAATGTCTTAATTGCGATATTAAGTTTGTCGCTCCTTAGCATGCAGAAAAAAGTTTGCCATTTCTTCTCACCTGAAAAAACCTTTGGCCTGGGGGAAGTGCTAAAGACACCCCTTCAGATCATAACAGGTTTTAATATGTTGGATTCTGACGGGAGATAGGGTCCAGTAGCTAGCGGATCCAGTGTGGGGGGGGGGGTTTTGGTTTAAATTATCTGCACCTCTTGGGCCTATATAATTTAATGTGAAAAAAACGAAAACTGCGATATTTTTGAGTGCATTCCATTCATATACCCCGCCCCACCGTCCGACATTTTCTGGATCCGCCAATGGCTGGTCTAACTACCATTTAGTCAAGCTTTTCAAGTTGTTTCAAAAGTGGTTGCAATTGCCAATCTAACCTTTGCCATTTTCTGGATCCGCCCCTGGGCGGTCTAATTACCACTAAGTCAAGATGTTTCTTGGTTTTATCCGTGCATCAATAGATATATCTATCTGATACTTCACATGCATTGCACAAAGCTTTTCAAGTTGTTTCGAAAGAGGTTGCAGTTGCCGATCTATCCTTTGCCTCATTTCATGCATTGTGTCCCTCCCTCTAATTTCCCTCTCGTTTCCCCCCATCTATTTCTGGCATCAGTGGCATGGCTCAATTAAAACCTTCAGACACTGAACACTGAACGCTCAATTTCACAGAATTCTGAAGCCATTAATTGCCGAAAAAGGGAAGAAAAATGATCCCCCGGAATCATTTGCGGAGAAAAATGATTCGCGAAACTCTAGCAATGTGTGAATCGATCAAAACGGAAACTACGAAAAAGAAAATTAAAAAGGAAAGAATGATGGAAAATTGAAAAAGTACTCTCCATGTTCACAGGGACACAAGTGATTGAAACATTTGTCATTTTCCTACTGACAGCAATCTGTTGTTTGCTCACACCTTAAAATTGGTCTGCGAATATGGTCTAAATAAGTCAGATTTAGTCCTCAATTACAGATTCATTGATTCATAAGCAGATAGAATGATTAATGTGAAGGTTGATTGATCCATCATGAAATTCAGTAAGGTCTTGTGTATAAGTTGAAGAACAGAAACAGATTCAGTAAATATAGATATATAGATATATGGATAGATAGTTAGATAGACAGATAGATAGACAGATAGATTGACAGGTAGATAGACAGGTAGATAGATGGATAGATATATATAGATAGGTAGTTAGACAGATAGATAATTAGATAGATAGATAGATACATAGATTATTGTTATTATTATACCGCATTTACGAAAGCGCCATAATGCCACGTTCAAAGAAAATCTGTGCTCTACGGCTAGCACTTTTCTATTCAATGTGATTGGAAGTCTTCTTCAGGTCTTGATGACTTCTCTTCGCCTGTAATTTGTGTTCAGTTTTCACATCTTTATCACATCTCTGGTCCTGTCAACCAATCCAGAGGAGTCTTTCTGGAGGTGTTGCTGCTCATATCTGACTGAGGAGGGTGAAATCCTGCTTGCAAAAGTGGCCACCCTTCCTGGCCACAGCCACAACCTATTCACTCCGATTGAGTTCCTGGAGCGGTGTTCGAACCTGCGTCCTCAAGTGCCATTGGATCAGAGTCAAGCGCTCAAACCATTAGGATATGGCAACTCTTAGATAGATAGATAGATAGATAGATAGATAGATAGATAGATAGATAGATAGATAGATAGTTAGATAGATAGTTAGATGGAGAGGAACTAGAATAATCAGCCTCTACTGTATTGTTTTCTTTTACTTTGAAGTCACATGACAAAGAAAATAAATCTTCTTGATTTACTTCTTGACAGATTTAATTGACACCAATTATCTACGTAATATGGCATATGGAAGAATGTGCACTCTAAAAAATTCCAGACAAAATTGGTTTTTTAGATTCAAAATGGTTTTTTGAAAAACCAAATTTCAATGCAAAAAACCAAAATGGATTTTTTTAAAAATCCATTTTGGTTTTGCATTGAAATTTGGTTTTTCAAAAAACCATTTTGAATCTAAAAAACCAATTTTGTCTGGAATTTTTTAGAGTGTGGTTTCAAAATTGATCCCTCATTATAACTAAAGGAAGTTTGGGATGTTGAAATCAAGGCATCTTAATACCTGTCAATTAAGTTGGCCAATTAATTTGCCTTAGGGGATAATTGTCTCCATAGATAGATGAATTAAGGAAGATTATTTAGTTGGGAGTTTCTTAATTGTCTGGGAAGTTATTGAGCTGTTTGCAAAGTAAAAGTGAAATTGTGGGATTAAAAGAAAGGTTATGTCGAGAAATGTAAAGATATTAATTTGTCTTCTGGAAGTTACTCAATTCAATTCTATTCTATTCAATATTATTTGTTTTTGGTGATCAATAAGTTAAACTGAATCCTATCCTATCCTATTCTATCATGTCTTGTCCTACCTTTTATGTCTTGTCTTGTCCTATCTTATCCTTTCCTATCCTATCCTATCCTATCCTATTCTATCCTGTCATCCTGTCTTATTATATCCTATCCTATCCTATCCTATCCTATCCCGATTGATTTACAATGTCATGTTCAGTATATAGATCTACATATTTTGGAAGTACACAAAAGCATCAAGGTCTTCAGGTGGTGTTTGCCATAACAAGGAATTATTGATGATGTAGCATTTCATATTTGATAGCAAAACAGAGACAGGAGAAATAATTTATTACTGCAGCCTCTAGCCCTATCATATTCTGTCTGTTTGCTTGTAGCTGACATATTATAATGCTACTGTACACATGTTTACAAGAATAAGTGTATGCCCGGGTAATAGACAGATAGGACATTATGCTGGCAATGGACTTGGACGTTTCATAGGAATGTAGCCGTACCTGTGTGATGGCAAACAACAGATGGGTCAGACAGCAAGCTAGCTAGACAGACAGATAGATAGCTTAACTGACTGGAACAATTGTAATAAACAAGAGTTATTTAAGAAAACAAATAATATTTGTATTTTCTGTGTTTTTCTGGACTATAAACTAAACAACATCTAAGCACACCTTAAAAATAGATAAATCAATTCCAGCCTGAGCTGGTGAGAGACTTGGGAAGATTATAGAGACCCTCTTAGATTTCTCTCAGTCGGTTTATCAGAAACGAGTCACTTCTTAATCCATACTGAACCTTTAACCCCCCCCCCCCCTCTATAGTTCCTACCCCCCCCCCCCCCTCCCCTACAACTCACCACACAGCTGTCCATAGACTAATCACACTCACAAACTGTTCAATATTTTGTGATTGACTGAGATATCATATCGATTTATTATTGACCTGAATCTACATGAAAAATGCCTTTCAACTAAAACACCACAGCATTAGGAATTCAATAAAAGGGGGTGGGAGTAGGGAGGGGGAATACAGATTTTGTGATTAGAGTATTTGATTTGTTGGCTATCATCAATGTGTGGAGTTTTGCAAGTTAATGTTATCAATAGGGGGAACGGGGGCACATTGGGACGCGGGGCACTGTGGGACGGTTGGGTTTTCTTGGATCCTGGCAAGGTATATGATATGGTAGTGCCATCATATCTTGTAATTTCACATCCTGATGTTTCCATGGTTTTATAGACAAATTACAGCCACATGCAGAAGTATGGCAAGCAAAAGTTACTTTTCCTACTACTAAAGTAAATATGGACGGGTTCAATTTTAACCATTCTGTGGACAAACCATGAACAATGAGGCTTTCTCAGTGCTTGTATGAATTCTATATATCGTAACGAACAGTTATGAATTGCTATCGTGATAAACACACTCACTGGTGTCTGAGAAATTAGCATTTTGGTGTAAAAGTCATATCGGGGCTCATTGGGACAGTGAATTTGGGGCACATTGGGACGCACTTAATATGGCAGAATTTAAGTGTCCAAGGCAACTGAATGACCTGGGACAGCACACAACAGGTGTTCAGGCCACAGTGAATAGAGGTATAGTGGATTACCATGCTCTGTGAACAAATTTGTCGCAAAGCACTGTGTGTTACTTACATAGATGTCCGCACCCAGGACAGTTTATGTTAAATGTTTAATACTGTTTAAAGTTATGAACTATTGGCACTACAAGGTCTTAATTCACTGTATATTATCTTATGAACTACTTATGTGTGATATCTATTGCACATGGAGTGTTAAAATTATCTTTTAATTGATGTCCCAATGTGCCCCGGCCGTGCCACGCGGGGCACATTGGGACAGTCATTTTTACGACTCTCTGGCTGCAAAAGGGTAGGTGCAGTCTAGTTTATTATGCCTTGCATTTAAGCTCAATAGTATTGGTGATATTCATGCAAACTTCTGAGTTCTTCAGTGCTTTCAGCACTGAGCAAAATTAGTAGACGTTAAAAGCGTCCCAATGTGCCCCCGTTCCCCCTACATTTTTTATTGACCTGCTACTATTCCTCTGAACTACTCACTCTAGACAATGTTTGTTTTTCAATGTCTAATGATACTAATGAAGCCCTCTGGTTAACCAATAATTTCGTTGACCACCAAGATCTTTTTTCGCCATTTCTCAAATTTTTTGGTTTAAAATGATCTTGTGATTCATGAATTGCATTAATTTGTATTTTCTAAAGATTATTTCGTCAAGAATCAAGAAAATTGAATTATTTACTTTCAAGTAGCAATCCTCATAAAATAAATCCTATTAACCAATGAGCCACTTTTATACTTATCCGTCTACATCAAGGATGACTTAGAAAGTTAGAATATTCAATATTTACTTTTGCTTAGCAACGAGAAATAGCTAAGAAATTCGATAGATCATTTCTTATGAGGATTTCCTTATGATTAAGTGTAATAGCTTAAGTGACCCAGTCCTGATGATATCATTGTGCGGCAATTTGTGCCCAATTTGGTAATATTACCATTATCATGTTTATGTCATCATTATAATGAATAAGCATCGATCAGCATGTGTTATAATTGTTATTAGGCCCAAATGGACATTAGTGGTCATTGTGTAAAAACCGATTCAGTGTCTCTGCAGCACAAAATTATTGATCTGCCCTATAGGGCTAGGGGGAGAAAGGGAGTGAATGTATAATCGTTGTGAGAGATTGTTTGAAACACCACTGTCTTCAGTGAGAAGGAAATTACTGATCTCATCCTATTTTCTGTTTAATAAGTTAAAAAAGCTAAACGAAAAACTAGCTAAATGCTTTGTCTTTTTGAAACGACTAATTGCAGTGGTTTGTGTCTGTTTTACACGACCGTACTTACTGGGGTCATGAAGTGGTGAGTACAAGGTCAATGTAACTGACTTAGTGCATCAGGAAAGCACTAAATGATGGGCTTGCCCCTCCACCCCCCAATCTGATCACCTCTCCTACGCCTATGGGCTATAAAAGATCATTTTTATAATGCCAGTATCTGAGTATGAATGAAACAAAAATTCATCAATTTGGAAGTGTGGCTCTTTTATGAGCATCATCAAATTCATGGCCAAAAATCATACTCCCACAAAGTGAATCACTGATTCATAGGCATATCAGGAGCTGTAGAATAAACATAATCACGATCTCCTAAATGAAACATAAACATCGGTGTTGACTGTCCAAACAATTCAATCAGAATATGACGGCATGATCAAAGTGTGTTGCATCATAATTCAGGCATAGCGCTCAGTTCTCTCTGTCTGTCCATACTAAGGCTTTGTCTATCTAGTGAATATCAAGTTGTCATGAAGAGATCCAGTGGCCTACACTGTTTATAATATTTATGTTAGACATCTATCTGTCTATTGCATAGAAATACATTGCGGGTCTGAACATTGCAATGTAGTGTGCAGTGGCGGATCCAGACACGTCAGTCTAGGGGGGGCCCGGACATGTTTCGGCATTCGCGGGCCCGCGTTATCGCAATTTTTCTTCTAAATGCTACTATTAATCTTGGTGGTCTAGGGGGGGCCCGGGCCCCCTAGGCCCCCCCCTGTATCCGCCACTGGTGTGGTGGCTGTTTGCAAATTTTGCACTTCGTAGACTTCTAGTTCAAACTCCCACTCTCTCCCATCTCATGTATCATCCTTGTCGAGCACCAATAACTGATCTTAGAGGGCTGCACTTACCGTATGTTTCTTTCTGTCTATCCAGTGTATATAGCTTGGCCTTTTTGTGGCCTAATCAGTGACAGTTCTGAGAAAATAAGCCACACACGAGTTGAATTCTTAGGGGGTTCAGTTACTTGAATTGAAGGGTTCCACTTGCCTCATCTATCCTGTCATTTTAAGAAAATCAACTGGCTTTATAGCAACTCACAAATTTGCCCAGGAACCTGTCAATTTCATGCCATGTCAGTTGAGAATGGCTTCGAATTGAAGGAATGATTACAGAACTATTTTAGACTGGTTCTAAATCACTTTTCCCACTTCAGACTTGTGCCTTGGCTCCTTATTTGACTTGCACGCTAACTGACCATTAACATCCGGGCATCAGAAAGAAAATGGCGCCCTGTGGTTACCATGGTGATTAATTCAATGACATTAGAGAAACAGTCAATTTTATCACTGTGTGTTTACTGTAGATTAAAGGCAGAAACTTTACTCCACATGCCTTAAAGAAGAACTTTAATGTTATTGCCAATACCACAGAATGTTTAAAGTTGATTTAACAGAGTGTAAAATCTATTTGCGGCTTTTTTTAATCGGTGGTCATTACCTAAGAACTGAATAGGAGGTAAATGGCAGATTTGTCTGGTGCTATAATTAGAATTATATACATGTAATGGGCTTGTTTATAATATAATGGTAGAAAGACAAAGTGACGACCCCTCAAGAAAGTTTTTGTCACTATTGAGGTTTAAAACAGAAAGACTTGATATTGCTGTCATTATGAAACCCTAATAACTCAAATTAGCATTGATATTGAAATATTGCATTCTGGTTGACCCCCATATGGAATATTATTCTGAATACAGCATGATTGAAAGATATGTTATGCGCTGTTCCCTTAGCCCAGTTCCTGGCACTCACGAAGGTTGATTGATGAAATGGGAGACAGCGACATCTTTTACTTGCCCGGCACAGACACTGATACAAGGGGCTAACAATTTAACATATCATCCGAAAGACATCCAGCTGGGATTTTACTTTTGAAGGTTCATTGAAAATATTTTGGATTTCCAAACTTGGATTTAAACCAATTCTGATGAAGACTTTCAGCAGAGCAGGTCTGGGTTATTTGCACACTGTCACCAAGCTGTGAATGATGACTGAGGGAAATTCCCTTTAACACCCCGATGTGGCAATGCACTTGAGTTTTGTGAGGAAATGCTACTTAAATAACTTAATTCACACAAACTCTACATTAGCTCTTCAAAAAAAAGTAATACCTGAAGTTTGGAACACTGGATTGTCAGTTAATCTCATATTGTCAAGTAACTCAGATTCCAGGGGCAATGTTCTGTTTCTAAAGTAACATGTGGGATGATCTAATGTTACATAATGATTGTGATTGAGCTAATTAGTGATTCGAAATGAGATAATTGACATTTGCCTGGATTGAGGGTGGTTTGATTGTCTGGCTAATCTGAAAGTTTATTGACTTCTAAATACAATAGTTAAACATGGCATGCATCTCATCAATAAACCATTGTAAGCACTCAGAATTGGGCTTAGAAGGCTGCACTTACCATATCTATCTATCTATCTAACTATCATGATACGATATTAATAAATAGATGGATATTGTAGATAATAAATGAGAGATCTATAGGTAGACTGAAGGAGAGATATACAGACAGACAGCATAATAATTTAATGTAAATTTATACTGTGCAATTGCTTTTTTTTCTAAGGAATTATCAGGCGATATCAGTCTTGCCTTTTGTGCCATAATCTCTATCTAGTCTGAAACAGTTTTTAGTGACTCTGTGGCTTGAAAGTAATTGAATTGGGTGCTGTTTGCCATTGAGTCAATGCTAAACCCCCTATGAAACTGCATGTGGGTGCACGAGTCCTCTTCTAATGAGATGGAAACATATTGCAGCATAACGAAGGATATGTATTTGAGTCATGTGGGATAATTGCAATTACTTTGGACTTTTTCTTACCTACATCAGAATTTTACCAACCTGCAACAGCACAGAAAAGTGACAGCCATTTGTCTCAGACATCACCCTTCTCACTTACTTTCAAGCAGCAAGTTGTAAAAGGCAATAGAGGCCCAAATGCTTCAGACCTGGAATTAAACCCAGGACTTGCAACAGAAAGATTAGGGCATGCCATTCATTTTCCTTCACTATCTTTGAGTAGCCTCTGCGTGAATATTGACTGCGGGACCTGCAGCCCATAATTAGGAATTCCCTCAACCCATGTGAGAATAAATTCAATACAAATGCATTTTCAATATTCCTGACACAGGGTGATAATCACGGTTTAGAATAATCAATATTTGTAATATAGAAAATATGCACTTCTGGATTACACATCAATATAAGGTCAAAATTGGAGCTGTTTGCAAATATTGGTTTTGATTTTTGGTCAATAAGTCTGTTTAAGTTATGGTATTATGAGTAAGGGGTTGCAAAAGCATGACAGTGTAAGCCAGCATAGGAAACAGCTGCATTGGTTGCCAATTCCAGCTAGAATACAATTCAAACTCATGTTAACAACCTGGAAGGCAATAAATGGACAAGCTCCTTTGTATATCCAAAAGATGATTCAGCCAAAATCCGAACGAAACTCTTATCTGAGAAGCAATAAAAAAATGCTCTTAAATGAACCAACTTCCTTCAACAAAAACAAATATGAAGACCGAGCCTTTTCGCATGCCGCTCCAAAACTGTGGAACCAACTTCCACAGATTGTCAAGGCCTCTACAACACTTGAAGGCTTCAAGAGAAATCTTAAAACTTACCTATTTAAGAGTTTCTACAAATAAATCGATCATGCACAAGCGCTAGTGAGCAGTTTACTGGAATTAGCGCTATATAAATGCCTGTTATTATTAGCTATTATTATTATTATAACCTATACATGTAGCTATGTTTGAAGAATTCATAAAAGGATTATATTTTCAGTATATGGAAGTGTATACTTCCTTAGATTATTCATACCACTTAGGACATCAAAATACTACCACCTTAAAAATAAATTTCATGTAATGAAAGGGTTGATCAGGCTGGATGATGCCAACTCTTGCTAACTTATAAAATGCTAAGGTATCGGGCTTGAACTCTTGACCAGGCCCTCTTTTAAATGAGTATCATCCCAGATGTCATGAGTGTGAGAAGATTTTTTTTGTTTCCTTCTTTTAAATGTTCATTTGGTCATTCTTTCTTCCCTTCCTTCATTCATTGCTTTGTTTGTTTGTTTTGTGCTTCCTCGTTTCCTTTCTTCCTTCAAAATTATATGCAAATGCTGTGAAATAAGCCTTTCCCTTGCAAACACTCTGATAACACCGATCTGTTGTAATCAGATATTGGTAACTGTATGGCTGAGTCTGTATAGACAACTGTCTGGGTAATATAGCACAGGAGATCCCTATAAAAATGGCGCTACTGTACTCTACAATTGAATTTTGTTATTGGGATGTCATGAGTAATTTTGCATTCAATTAACCAAGAGTTATACTTTCTTTTTAACAGTGGATATACCTGTGACATTGTATTTACATTAATTATATCAAAATTAGCGATATGGCCATTCAGACACACCAAATATAACAAATAAGTGCTGACGTAGCAGTTACTGTTGTTGGACATTGTAACCTTACAGCATAGCTTAGAACTGCCTTAATTCCCAGTGGCTATATTTTTGCCCCAGTGTCAATTTCAGCTTTTAAACTATTCATGAAGGTTAGCCAGCCATAATGGCTGGGCCATGTGTACTCTAGCGGTAATAGGTGCATGCCTATTTATGCTTTCTATTTATGTTAGGACAGGGAATAGCGGTTTCAAAGCAATAATAGCCCGTTACGAAGCTATAAGGTGTTCAATGTGTGGAAGGAAAATAATGAGATATGGGTGATATATTGAGCACGAGTTATGGCTAGTTCTCACGACGGCGATTTGAGAGCGACGCATCAAGAGAAGTCATTTCTTGGAAGGTTGTGGCGTAGAACGTTGGTTTTGGCACATTACGTAATCAATTAGTGTCATGTGCGACGCTTAAAGTTAGTAGCCGCGGTGAGTCTTGAGGTGTCCGCGGCGCTTCTTAAGCTTTCTTCGCCGCGTTACGCCTCTCTTTCCTCAGCGCAGTTCCAAACAGACGCGTCGCACTTTGTTTTGGAATTCGGCGAGGCTGCTTTTACTTCGCCCAATGTTGTTTCCTCTTACGCCGCTGATGGTTGTGAGGCAGCTACGTCTGAAATTGGCGACCTGCGACGCATCAGGAAACCTTCGGCGTACACCCGAGGTAAGATGCGTCGCTGAAAATGACAGCCTCGCCGAAGACTGTAAGGATGCAACGCCGCATTTAGGGACTTGTTACTGCGTAACTTGATGGTTCATCGTCGCACATGCATTCATAAAGCGCCGAGGACATTACAGGCGCGTCGATGCTGACCTTCTTCGTCGTCCTTGCCTTAAGCAGCGACGAAGGTCTCTTAAGCATCGACGAACGTCTGTTGTTGCAGCGCTGCGGCAAAGTGTGTTTCGCTGCTGCAGGAGTCACTTTTGGTCATTATAAAAAGGGACACAGAGGACCTCCTTGCTTCATTTGCTGATTGCCCTTCAATGAGAACACAACGACTGCCTACTGAACATATGCATGATGAATGAAGAAGAAATTATTGTTGTGGCTGGTGCTGCTGCTGTTGCTATCGGAGCTGTCTATTTGAGACAGAGGAGGAGGAGGGCCAGGAGACAGAAAAGGTGGTGGATTCGCAACTGGTTGCTGCAGAGGGAACAACATGGTCACTTCCATCAACTGCTGCCTGAACTGCAAGTGCGTGACGTGTCCGGCTACTACAACTACACTAGAATGCCCCCTGCCATCTTTGCTGAAATCCTGGAAGCTGTTGGACCACTCATCGCTAAGCAAGACACCAACATGAGGAGGGCTTTGGAACCTGGTCTGAAGTTGGCTATCACCCTGCGGTACATGGCAACAGGAAACAGCTACAAGTCCCTAGCTTATGCTTTCCGTGTGGCACCCAACACCATCTGCAACTTCATCCCTGAGGTCTGCCTTGCCATCGTTCATGCCTTCGAAAGACAGCTGGCACTACCCACACAGCCTGAAAGATGGAAGGAGATAGCCAAGGCTTTTGAGACGAAATGGAACTTGCCCAACTGCATTGGAGCTCTGGATGGCAAGCACGTCGCAATCCGATGTCCCAAGGCTGCAGGCTCCTTGTTCTACAACTACAAGGGATTTCACTCCATTGTCCTGATGGCCCTCGTTGATGCCAACTACAAGTTCATCTATGTGCAGGCTGGCTGTCAAGGAAGTGCATCTGATGGCGGCGTCTTCAGGGACACAGTACTTCGACAACTCCTGGACGAGGAAGATCTAGGCCTACCACCTCCAGAACCTCTACCTGGCACAGAAGACAATCCTTTCCCATATTACATCGTGGGTGACGAGTTATTTCCCCTGAAGACATGGCTGCTCAAACCAGTGCCAAGAAAGAACCTTGACATTCCTTCCAGAGTCTACAATTACAGGATTTCAAGAGCCAGGAGAGTGGTGGAGAATGCCTTCGGTCTGCTGTCAAACAGGTTCAGATGCTTCCTGACCACCATGCCCCAACGACCTACAAGAGTGACATACATCACAATGGCTGCTTGTGTTCTACACAACATTCTGCGAGACAGAGTAGGCGTCCACCATGCCCGTGACAATGAAGTGATGGACAGAGAAGATCCACAGACACATGACGTCACTGAAGGAGTTTGGAGGGGAGACCGTCAATTAGGAGACCTAGGAGAACCACTTCGACACGGAAATGCCTCCAGAGATGCCAAGGCTGCTCGAGACTACCTACGTGACTGGGTCAACAGTCCGGCAGGAAGTGTCCCTTGGCAGTTGGAGAAAATCTGAAGAAGATGCATTCAAAACAACAAACCCCAGGTCCTTTTAAGGGCCACCAAATCCTCCCAATTGAGCTGGCCATGTACACATCCTATGTTGACAAAACAAGCCCAAAAATCAATCAATCAATCAATCCCTCCATCCATCTATCTATCTATCTATCTATCTATCTATCTATCTATCTATCTATCTATCTATCCAAGTCCAATCCCTGCAAAGTGACGACAACTGCTTTTCTTTTGCTGCAGTGTATATATGTAACGAGCATTGTGTTCCATCTATCAAGCTATCTATCTATCTATCTATCAAGCTATCTATCTATCTATCCAAGTCCAATCCCTGCAAAGTGACGACAACTGCTTTTCTTTTGCTGCAGTGTATATATGTAACGAGCATTGTGTTCCATCTATCAAGCTATCTATCTAGCTATCTATCTAGCTATCTATCTAGCTATCTATCAAGCTATCTATCTATCTATCCAAGTCCAATCCCTGCAAAGTGACGACAACTGCTTTTCTTTTGCTGCAGTGTATATATGTAACGAGCATTGTGTTCCATCTATCAAGCTATCTATCTATCTATCTATCAAGCTATCTATCTATCTATCCAAGTCCAATCCCTGCAAAGTGACGACAACTGCTTTTCTTTTGCTGCAGTGTATATATGTAACGAGCATTGTGTTCCATCTATCAAGCTATCTATCTAGCTATCTATCTAGCTATCTATCTAGCTATCTATCAAGCTATCTATCTATCTATCCAAGTCCAATCCCTGCAAAGTGACGACAACTGCTTTTCTTTTGCTGCAGTGTATATATGTAACGAGCATTGTGTTCCATCTATCAAGCTATCTATCTAGCTATCTATCTAGCTATCTATCTAGCTATCTATCAAGCTATCTATCTATCTATCCAAGTCCAATCCCTGCAAAGTGACGACAACTGCTTTTCTTTTGCTGCAGTGTATATATGTAACGAGCATTGTGTTCCATCTATCAAGCTATCTATCTAGCTATCTATCTAGCTATCTATCTAGCTATCTATCAAGCTATCTATCTAGCTAGCTATCTAGCTATCTACCTGCCACTTGAGCTAGACAAGTGAAATTACAAAGTGATGCACTTGTACTAGTGCAACCAACCAACACAATTTTTAAAAGCAAAGCACTTGTACTAGTGCATTACATTTTAATTAAGAAATTCATGCACTTGTACTAGTGCAATAAAAATATGTTTATACCAAAGAATGCAGCACTTGTACTAGTGCTGCACTTGGTATGTTTTGGGGCAAAGAAAGGGGGAACTAGCACCTTGCTTTTATGAAGGTGATTACTTTTAATGAAGGCCAGGACCGGACTTTTGTTTTGGGGGACTTTTTTTTTGGGGGACTTTTTTTTTGGGGATTGTCAACGTTTTTTTTGCTCTTTTTTGGCTCTTTTCGGTCAACACAAGCTCTTTTTTTTTTGTCAACATAAGATGTGTACGTGGCCTGCCCTTTTGGGAGGATTTGGTGGCCCTTAAAAGGGCCAAGGTTTTTTGTTGTCTTTGCTGCATGTGGTCTTCTACTTTCGTGGAGAAAGGAGACCTGAAGTCCAACTGGGCGAAGGGGAAGGCTGGTGCTGGTGATGGGCGGCCGGTTGACCAAAGCTGGGTCCAGGGGGGTAGCCGTACTTCTCGGGGCTGTCCTGTGCATCCATCATCAGTGTCATGGTGGAGTGGCTGGGCTGCATCGGGCTGTAGCTGGGAGTCTGCCTGGAGGATCCTCCTTCCCTGGGCTGGTGCTGCTGGTAGTGATGGCTGCTGGAAGCCTGGGGATGGTGCTGGTGGTGTGATGGCACATACGTCGAAGAAGGAGGAGGATGAGGAGGAGGTGGCATCTGCAGGCGCTGAGGAGGATGAGGAGGCTGGAAGGTGTGCTCCTGATGCTGTCTTGACTGGCGGGTGACCTCATCATCCCAGTAGAGGGCGGCCTCTGCAATGGTCCTGACCATCTGCCTCCTGATTTCAGGGCTGGCGTGCACTCCCACGTGGTAGAGGTCCTGGCACTTCATCCTCCAGTACTCCTGGTCGGGTGTCAACTCCTGGTGGTCGGGGCACATCTTGCAGCCAGAGCCTTTCAGGATTTTCTTGGCGGAGGACATGGCTTGCATGCTGCGTGCGATGACGTGCATGGCGGAGTGCATGGCTTCATCTCCTGGGGCCTTCCTCTTGGTTCCCTTGGCAGCGGCTCCAGGCTTTGGTGCTCCAGGGAAGACTTGGGACTGCTGGCTGTCCTGTGCTGGCTGTTCAGGTGGCAGGTCCGGCATGTCATAGGAAGCTGGCAGGGAATCCTCAGGGTTGTAGCTTTCATCATCGGAGTCTGAGGCTGGCCGGTTGGCAGACAGTTGAGAGATGGCGGACAGCTCCTTCCCTGGCTTGTGGACGATGGAGTCCTTCAGGAACCGACAGTTGTTCAGGATGTACTGGTCCCTCTCTGTGAGCGTCTCCTTCCTGCCGGCTCCTGAAGCTTCAGGCCTGACGAGTCTGGAGAAGTGAGTGCGCACTGTCTTCCTCCAGTTGAAGATGTCCTGGGAGGTGTACTTGGGGCCCAGCTCCTTTGCTTTTTCTGAGTCCAGCAGCAGCTTCTCGTTCCCCTTGTAGCCTCTGGTCCCCTTCATGTACAGCACAGGATGCTCCTTGTACCAGTTGATGAGGTCATCTTCTTGTTCAGCTGTGATGCCCAGGTTGTTGCGGATGTTTGGCTTGGGGGCCTTCCCTTTGCCCTTCTTGCCCTTGGACTTGGCTTCAGCAGCTGCAGGGGTGTCATCAGCAGAGTCTTCTTCTTCCTCCTCGAAGGTGTCCTCATGGATGGCCACTCTGTCTAGAGCAAGAACAGGCTGGCTCTCTGCTGTTTTCTTGGGAGTCTGCTTCTTCGGAGTCTGCTTCTTTGGAGTCTGCTTCTTTGGAGTCTGCTTCTTTGGAGTCTGCTTCTTTGGAGTAGACCTGGCAGTAGGCTCTGGAAGACCCGTGGAAGACTTGGCAGCAGGCTTGGCAGCAGGCTTGGCAGCAGGCTTGGCAGCAGGCTTGGCAGCAGGCTTGGCAGCAGGCTTGGCAGCAGGCTTGGCAGCAGGCTTGGCAGCAGGCTTGGCAGGCTTGTCAGCAGGCTTGTCTCCTTCCTCTTCAAAGAGTTCAACTGAAGAATCTTCTTCTGTTGTGTTGTCTTCTGGCCGGCCCTCGAAGATGGTCTCGCTGACGACAGTGGCTTTGGTGGTTGAAGTGGTGGTCTTCGTCTGGCTGCCAGCTGTAGTGGAGGTGTAGAGCCCAGGTAGAGAGAGGTCTGCCATGGCTGTAGTAAAGAAGGCAGTCACTGCAGCATCTGAAGGTTCATGGAGAGGAGTTGCAGCTGGAGTTGTAGCTGGAGTTGTCACTGGAGTGCTCCCAGGAGTGTGGAGTGTTGACCTGGTGCTGAGCTTGGTTGGTGCCCTGGTGACGACGGTGCCCTTTCTCCTCTTTGGTCCCATGTTGTAGCAGCAATTTGAAGTACAATTGTAGCAACAAAAGTAGCAGCAAATGTAGCAGTTGATAATAGTGTCGTGGATTCTAGGTGTGTTCTGGTCGAAGGTCTGAGTGGGTATGGTGCTCTAAACTGGCCTCCTCTATATATATGCAGGGTGCGGACCGCCTCTTTCCCCCTCCTTCGCCCCCCCTGCTTCGCTGCTGCTGCCCCAGCCGCTGCGCAAAAAGAGGGTGACACGCAGACAAAGGGTTGATGCTAAAAATAGAACAACGCATGCACTCAGGCGCCACTCTGTCTGCTGCATTGGGGGTCCAAAAGACGCGGCGCGCACCCTCTCACGTGCGTCGAACATGTGTCTTTCTGCGACGCGTGTCTGAAACATGTGACATGAAGCAAGAGCTTTCTGCTACACTGCTGTTTCTGCGTCGAAGCTCTTCTTTGTGCGTCGCAACTTTAAAAATCTGCGGCGCGCACTGATTTCTTTTTACGCTTCTTCTTGCTTCACCACTTCTTTCCTCGCAAAGATTCAACCGGTTGAATCTTTTTTTCCTGCATCGTCAAATTTCTAGGAATTGCGTAGAAAGACCTCTTAAAGCGACGCATGCTGTTCCTGTTGCGCCGTAAAGCCTAAATTGACGGCGAACATGCTCAAATCTTTGCCCTTTCCTGGAAATATAAGAAACGCCGTCACTTAAACCCTCTGATACGTCTCCGTGAGAACTAGCCATTACTGGGAGAAGGTGGAAATGAAAGTGAGGGAAGAAGGAGGGAGTAAGGAGGGAGGAGCATGGAGGAAAGGGAAAGATGGGGATAGTTGAGAGAGCAGAGGTTCTCAGCATTTATATATTTTTGCTGTATGAGGGATCTTTTGCAAGCCCAGGACAGACTCTTATACAATGTATCATTAATTAATCCATCACTCCAGTAAAATACAGCTGAGACTTTTCTCTTGAAGCTCCACTGAATATATTTTTTTAATTCACTGCCTGGGGTTTTGAACCCATGCAGGCACGTATACCTTCAGCAAAGCAGACCTGGACTGTAACCAATCACCCACCAAACTGCCAACATCATTCTGCTACTGTATGCACTATGGAAATGCAATGGAAATTTTACTCTGACTCAAATACCACTGAGCGTGCCAAAAGGTGACCCCGTTCACACTGGGCATGCTCAGACACACTGAGAATGTGCAGAAGGCAATAAAAAATGGTTGCCATTTGAAATTTCTCTGATTCAAATTTTCAAAGTCAGTTTTCCCTGTGAGCTACTTCGGGTTCACTGATCAGACAAGGTTATTATGAATCCACAATTTATTAGAAATTTTTTGAGGCATGTCTGATCAGTGAACGTTATGTAGCTCACTTTTGGGTGATAATGGATCAAATTTTACCATGAATGATAAGGACAGTTTTCATAGTGGTATGCTGAAAACTGGTCCATTTTGATAGGATTTACAATACTTCACATTACAACATATAAAAACAAGTGCAGCCCTCCATGATACAAACTTGCACCAAACTAATTTTATATGTCAGTCCATCCAGTCATCATTGGCATCAACACTTATGTTATGTGTAACCCTGAGTGTATTAACATCAATGATTACTGAGCTATTCCCCAATTACCAACATATGGACAGTAATGCCCTGGGAAATAGGTAATTACCATTTTGTAATTACACAGACATATTGCCATTCCTGCCTTATTCTGCACATAACTGATGACCTTCCTCTAACAACTCGTATGTCACACTGAAGAGCTAATTATGGTCACAACAGTATGTCTGGATTGTAAGTTATTGGATAATTTCTTTGCTAAGAAAAGAATATATGGGAAATCAGGATGAATGATTGTTTGGGATAATAGCAATGAGAATGATGGAAGGAAGGAAGACAGGAGGGAAGGAGAGAGGGAAGGAGAGAGGGAAGGAGAGGGGGAAGGAGAGGGGGAAGGAGAGGGGGAAGGAGAGGGGGAAGGAGAGGGGGAAGGAGAGGGGGAAGGAGAGGGGGAAGGAGAGAGGGAAGGAGAGAGGGAAGGAGAGAGGGAAGGAGAGAGGGAAGGAGAGAGGGAAGGAGAGAGGGAAGGAGAGAGGGAAGGAGGAATTAAAAGAAAAAGAAACTAGAGAAGGGAACAAAACAAAGGAGAAGGAAAGTAGGGAGAAAAGGGGTAGGCAGGAATGAAGGAAGGAAACCAAGAAAAGGAAGAAAGAAGGAAAGAAGAATGTATTGTATTATTAATACTGTAGGATGAAAGAAATGGAAGAAGCAAGGAAATATACAAGGAAGAATAGAGCAAAGGGAGAAAAGAGGGAAGTAAAGGAAGGATAGAGAAAAAAAGTAGGGGTGCATAGTAAACGAAAGTGACAAAAGAAGTAACAAGGAAAGAAGAAAGAAAAAATAGTTACACGCATAGAAAGGATGGAAATTAAAAGGAAAGTGGGAGAGAAGGAAGGAAGGATGAATTGTGAGTGGGCACAGGCATGTTCTAACTCACCATTTATGCCTTCGTTATCAACATCTGCAGCAAGTAGCTGTTAGGAGACTCTAATGTGATATAATCTCATTGCCGCAGTGATTACATTAGTTAAACATTCTGCATTCTACACACTGCACATTGAGAGATTTTATTCATTAAAATGCTGAGCATTAAATGGGTAAAATATTCAAATTGATGGGAGGCCACAATGAAGATGGCAAAAAATAAAGAACGTGCAAGTAGGCCTAATACATTTTTGATTTTGAAATCGTACTAACACAATTTTTTAACAGTGTAAGCAAAAGAATGCTAAAGTATACATATATGAACATTTAGTACCAGTAACTGTTACAATACTCTGAATTCACCCCTATAGTAGTTCATGCTGAGCCTTCAAAACAAAAAGTATTTGTCCACTTGACCAACACATTCCCAAACTTCCAACTGCACTATCTAGACAGAACTATTTAGAACTAAGCTCCTATGCAGCAAATAGTTGGGGAAGAAGGTTTCCACTGGTTGCTCAGCATTTCTTCCGATTTCCTTCACATTTCCATGGCAACCTCATCTTCTTGTGTAGGGACTTCCGGTGTCCCCACTTCCTGTCCGGTAATTACTTCCGGTTTATCAGAGCTTTCCTTTTTCAGCAAGTGAGTGACTGTCTGTTGATTTCATGGCTTTTCCTGCAGAACTATGAGGAGCTATATGAAAGAGAGTCTTAGAGAGACATTTTGGGTTGGTTGTTAAATATCTATAAATAGATGGAATAGTTGGAGAAAGAAGTAAAGATATACATCAAATAGACAGGTTGTTAGATGCAATGATTAGGTAGATGGATAGCCAGTGACTTTCTGTTGCTTGCATGGCTTACCCTACAGAACTATGAGAAGGGATTACAGGAAAGAGAAACATTTTCAGTGATGTTGGGTTTGTTAAACATGACTGGAATAAAGCTTGATAGAAACGGATGGGGGGGGGTATCAGACTTGTAAACAACAATAGAAAGGTGTAATGTGTCACCTTTTATGAAACTTTTGGAATAAACAGCTCGTAAAGTGCATTCCTTCTGACATCATTCTTGTTGCTCACTTCTGTAGAAGTGAGTTATATCCTACCACATACGCTCCATTCAATATGAACATTCTTCTCGTGTGCTACAGTTCCCTTACACTTGATACAAATAACCAATCTTGTAGTCACCGAATACCGTATCAAGCGAGTAATCTACTGTAGGCTGTATTTCAGCTCAGTGTAGAAAATATATTGGTGGTTGGATTGTTGCTGGCAGCCGTGAGTTACTAGATAGCCTGAGCCAGTATTTCACTGGGACTACTAAGTCATTTGTGCATGAAATAGGCTGGTTGTTGGCTGCTGTGTTTCTTGCAATGAAACTATATAGCATGGCTGCTAAAGGAAATTTGCGAAGTACTTTGTTTCCTGCTGTAACTAAATTGCTTGGGGAAGCACTTTCTTGCAATCTTAGTATTAAGGGAATTAGAATTAACAGGAAAGTAATTGCAATACTAATTTGAACGAATGTATTACCTGATTTGATTTTAGTACAACCAGCATTGAATGAAGTATTCCATTTTCGTCAGGACAATTGAAAACGAAGTAATCTTTTGTTGAAGAGCAGCACAATGTCATTCTTGCCTCAATGATAGTGTTGAGATCTTTTCTCAGCAGAGGTATTAAAATCAATATACTTGAAACCTTTGCGAGTAATAATGTTCAAAACCCAGACCAGCAATAGTTAAAGTTACAGTTACAGAAGATGGCAACTATAATAAATGGTTTCCAAATGGATTAAATTTTTCAATATTTACACTTGAGAATAAGTTTAGTAATGTAAATATGCTGCTAATTTTGGTTTTGTTAGGTGCACATTTCACTGCTTGAGCATTTAGTATACCACTACAGAGATGGCTCCTGCAATACATCTGATATATACAGCCTACACACACTTCGCTGTACCTGTCATTTGTCGCAGATGTACTTTAGTTGTGGCAGATCGTGACAATGCAAGTTTTACTGAGAATTCTGAGACAGCATTTTTTATATAGGAATTTATATCAAGGAGAAATATAGGACTAAATGGGTGACCCATAGATGAAGGAGGGGGAGAGACTGTAAATAAATAATTTCTTGCACAGTTGTAGTGAAATAAAAAAAATCTTTTGGGGCAGTTCAAAATTAAATAATTTTTTGTTGGGGTATTTCCTATCATGGCAAATGGGGCATGTCACTTGTTGGTTACTTCTGTACTATTTAATATTTTTTTAATATCAAAATTTGTACATTGAAAAAAAAATCTGTTTGGTTTGCTGATAAATGGCTTGATTGATTTACACAATCTTCAAGGTTTATGTTAGAAATTGCCAATTGGTCTACATAATCTGCCAACACTGCAGTAGTTTTCCTTTGATTAACAGGACCATAAACATGAAATACATACTATCTTCAAGTTAGACTACCATTTTTTCCAAACGTTTAGCATTCTAGCCTGTATGTGTTATTTTACCACATTGTATGTCTAAATGTTACTGCTGTAGCTTGACAGCTTACAAGTGTTTGTGAATGCATCTCATGGGCCCAGACCTAATTCTCCTCATCACAGGTTTGGCATACGGCTGTTGCAGAAATCTGTAATGGACTTCCACACTGTACAATGTTGATAGAAAAATTCTGTGTACTTCTAGTATGCCAATAGGCGGACGACTGCAGTCAGTAAGGCAGATCTGATAGTACCAAGCAAAACATATATTTTGTACATAATGGTTACAATGCCACATCTTGTAAAACGTAACTGATGTGTTTGACAGCCAATAACTAAAATTGGTATTTTCCTTTAGTTCAAATTTTTTTTAAAAGGTGATATATATATTCTAGATGTTATACATCTGATGCTGTTTTTTCAATCTTAATTCAGCATCCTAATGATGTTAATATTTTGTGGATCCAGGTTATGTACCTGCATTGGTATCTGTAATATATCATATTCGCGGGACAAAGCAACAGAGTTCTCTTTTCAATATTAGATAATTAATTGTAAAATATATGATTGAAATAAAATATTTATGTCTGTGTTGTTTGTTGCAGGTGGGTGTATTTCTGATTTGGTTGATTAGAAGAAGTGGAATTAGTGAAAAAATTTTCTTATTCTTTTCCTTACCTTTCTGTGTGAACGCTAGCTTGAATAAAGGCATATCATTGTGAATATTTATGCATCTCACAGCTTTAATATGACAGCTTGAATATCATATTTTATGCAAGCCATGGCAGGGGGTATTTGGTGAGAGTTGCATTCATATGTAGATCAAGGCAAATATTACAACTGACTGTGATCAGAAATTGGCTATGGATGCCAGTTGACCATGTTTGACCCATTTTAATGACCTCCTGACCTACTTTATCTCTTCAATATGCTGTGGACAATATGGCTGCCATATTTTGAAGTGCCAAGGATTTAAAGCACAATAAAGATCATACTGCTCATTTGGCTTGTCTACAAAGTCAACACCAACAGAGCGAACATTGATGTTCCGTTCAAGCAGTCAAAAAGAGGTAACGTCATCATTATTGACATTACGTGGGTCACATCTAGTGCTGTTGTGTTGTCAGAATATTTGTAAGTCAGTGTTTCAAGCAAGTGCTGGGAACATTCCATTACTCCAAGAAATTTAGAATGTTATGTGCTTGCATTTGAATTGAATATGCGGAACATCATCTGAGCCATGGAAGATATATTATTGTATCAATTCCAGTAAAAAATTTATGGCAGTACAAATTAAATGAAAAAAAAAACCAATCAATTTGCAAGTGTGGCTCTTTTATAGAACTTCATCAAATTCATTGCCGAAAATCATACTCCCACAAAGTGAGTCACTGATTCACAGGCATATCAGGAGCTGTAGAATAAACATTATCACAATCTCCTAAATGAAACATAAACAGTGGTGTTGACTGCAAAAGTATATCAATCAGAATATGATGGCATGATTAAAGTGCATTGCATCATAATTCAGGCATGGGGCTCAGTTCCGTATGTCTGTCTGTTTGTCTATAAATTGAATACCCAGTTGTTATGAAGACTCCCACTCCCTCTGTCATCTCATCAAGCAACCCTCATGAGCACCAAGAACTGGGCTTAGAGAGCTGCACTTTCCATGCAGTGCAGGTTCGAAGTTTCAGTGCTACACCATAATTATTGGTGTTGTGCAGTGTGGTTCAGTTAGGCTGCAGGGCAGTATTGTGTGGTTCCAAGTGTTTGCGATGTGGTATAGTTGTGGATCTGAACATTGTAGTGCGGTTGCTGTTTGCAAATTTTGCACTGCGTGGACTTCTAGTTCAAATTTCCAATCTCTACTATCTCATCAATCATCCTTTGTGAGCACCCATAACTGTTTTTAGAAGGCTGCATTTGTATATATTTTTCTGTCTATCCAGTGTAGGCCTATACAGCTTGGCATTTTATCTGTTAAATCTGTAGCAATTCCGAGAAAATAAACCACACATGGGTTGAATTCTTAGGAGGTGCAGTAACTTGAATTAAAGGGTTCCACTTTCCTCATCTATCCTCTCTTTTTAAGAAAATCAACTGGCTTGTATAGCAACTCACAAATTTGTCCAGGAACCTGTCAATTTCATGCCATGTCGGTTGAGAATGGCTTCGAATTGAAGGAATGATTACAGAACTATTTTCGACTGGTTCTAAATCACTTTTCCCACTTCAGACCAGTGCCTTGGCTCCTTATTTGACTTGCACGCTAACTGACCATTAACATCCGGGCATCAGGAAGAAAATTGCGCCCTGTGGTCATCATGGCGATTAATTCAATGACATTAGAGAAACAGTCAATTTTATCACTGTGTGTTTACTGTAGATTAAAGGCAGAAACCTTACTCTTCATGCCTCAAAGAAGAACTTTAATGTTATTGCCAATACCACAGAACCTTTAAAGTTGATTTAACGAAGCGTAGACGCTATTTGTTGCTTTGTTAACTATTAGTTGCTTTGTTAATCGGTGGTTGTTACCAAAGAACTGTACGGAAGGTAAATGGGCTCTGTTTAGAATCATATAACTGGTTTATTATGCCTATTAATGGAAAATGGCAAAGTGAAGGTTACTTAGGAGCCTTCAATTTAACATCTCATATGAAAGTCATCCAGCTGTAATTTTGCTCCTTGAAGGGCCCTGACTGGGATTTGAACCCATGCCAACTTAGCACTTCAGCAGGGCAGCCTGGGCTATAACCACACAGTCGCCGAGCTGTTAATGAAGACTGAGGGACATGCCCTTTAACACAATTACAAGTTAGAGCACTTGAGTTTGCTCAGGGTTGTGGTTACGATAACTTTGCACAGACTCTACATTTTACCTTTAACAAAAAAAATTAATACATTAAGTTTGGAACATTGAATTGTCAGTTAATCTCATATTGTCAAATAACTTTAGATTACAGAGGCAATGTTCTGTTTCTAGAGTAACATGTGGAATGATCTAATGTTACATATTGATGTGATTGAGCTAATTTGTGATTCTTAATGAGATAATTTAAATTTGCCTGGATGATTGAGGGGTTTGATTACAGATTCTGTCTTAGATTTGAGATTTTGGGATCAGATGACATTGACTGCTTAATCTGAAAGTTTATTGACTTCTCATACATTTGCAGGCCATGGGATGCATTCACAGTAAAATACAGATAGATAAATTGATGTTTAGATAGATCTGTGGATACAGTAGTAAATGAAAGATAGATAAACCATGCAATTGTTTTTTTTCTAAGGAATTGCCAGGTGATAGCATCCTGCCTTTTGTGTCGGAATATGATCTATCTAGTCTGAAAAAGTTTTAGTTATACTGCCTCTCGAAAGTAAGTAAAACTGTTGATGTTTACCATTGAGTCAATGATAAACACATCCCCATTTGTTTCAGACACACATAAAATATCCGCCATTATGATAAGTATGTTTTCATCTCATTGGATGCATCCATGTTTCCACAAGCAGTTTAGTTGAGGATGTTTAGCTTTGAACCAATGGCAAAATATCAGCCTTTCAACTTGAAAGTTTCAAGCAGCAATTTGTGTTGGGCAATTATAAAGGCCCAGATGCTTCTGACCTGGAATTATACCCAGGACTTGCAACATAAACATTCAGAGCATGCCATTAATTTTCCTTCACTATCTTTGAGTAGCCTCTGCATGAATATTGACTGTGAGACCTGCAGCCCATAATTAGGAATTCTCTCTACCCATGTGCGAAGAAATATTCAATACAAATGCATTTTCAATATTCCTGACGCAGGGTGATAATCACTGTTTAGAATAATCAATATTTGTAATATCGAAAATATGCACTTCTTGATTACACATCAATATAAGGTCAAAATAGGAGCTGTTTGTTAATATTGGTTCTGATTTTTGGTCAATAAGTCTGAATAAAGTAAGGTATTATGGGTTAGGGGTTAGCCTATGTGTAGCAGCTATATGGTAGTGTATTAAATACTTCCTAATAAGAATGTTTATTTGAATTAGTACATCAAAATACTACCACCTCAAAAATTCCGCCTGCGGCCAGTTGGTGAAAGGGTTGATCTGGAATAACCTAGCCAACTCCTGCTTTGGTATCAGGTTTGAACTTTGGCCCAGGCCCTCTTTATGAGCATCATTCCCAGAAGTCATCAGATTGAGAATGAGTAGCTTTTGTTTGTTTCTTCCTTTAAATGTTTCTTTGTTTCTTTCTTTCTTCCGTTCCTTCGTTCATTGCATTGATTTTTTGTTCCATGCTTCCTTCCTTGCTTCCTTGCTTCCTTCCTTGCTTCCTTGCTTGCTTCCTTGCTTGCTTCCTTGCTTGCTTCCTTCCTTCAAAAGAGGAAATACTATGAAATAAGTGTTTCCCTTGCAAACACTCTGACAATACCGATCTGTTGTAATTTATTGTAATCATATATTGGTAATTGTATGGCTGAATCCGTATAGACAACTGTCTGGGTGATATAGAGTGAGAGATCCCTATACCAATAGTGCTACTGTGCTTTACAACAGAATTTTCCAGAGTTAAGATGTCATAAGCAATTTTGCGTTCAATTGACCAACAGTTATACTTTCTTTTTAACAGTTGATATACCTACGACCACTTATTTACATTAATTATATCAAAATGAGGTATATGGTAATTATGACGCACAATACATCAAACTAATGCTTACTTAGCTGCTACTGTTGTTGGACAATGCAACATTACAGCATGGCTTGTGCCACATCAATAGATCTGTTCTAATAAGATTAAGGTAACTGTGTGGTTGAGTCTGTGTAGACAATTGTCTGGGTAGTGTTGCACAAGAGCTCCCTTTATGAATAGTTACATTTCAGCTGATTTATACATTTCAGCCTAATTATTATGTATTCAGTTAATTCTGAATTTCCCTTTGGTTTACTTATCATTTTATCAATTAATTTATTTCACCAGTTATGAATTATCCAATGCACGTAGTTTATTCCAAAATGAGCCAAATGGCCATTCAGACCTCGATGCTATACATCAAGCATTAGTTCTAACATAGCCGTTACTGTTGTTGGACATTGTAACCTTACAGCATAGCTTAGAACTGCCTCAATTCCCAGTGGCTATATTTTTGCCCCAGTGTCAATTTCAGCTTTTAAACTATTCATGAAGGTTAGCCAGCCATAATGGCTGGGCCATGTGTACTCTAGCGATAATAGGTGCATGCCTATTTATGCTTCCTATTTATGTTAGGACAGGGAATAGCTGTTTCAAAGCAATAATAGCCACTTACAAAACCATAAGGTGTTCAATGCGTTGAAGGGAAATAATGAGATATAGGTGATACATTGCTCGCGGGTTGCTTGGAGGAGGAGGAAAAGAAAAGAGAGGGAGGAAGGAGGGAGTGAGGAGGGAGGAGCAAGGAGGAAAGGGAAAGATTGGGATAGTTGAGATAGCAGAGGTTCTCAGCAGTTATATATTTTTCCTGTGTGAGGGATCTTTTTACTAGCACAGGACAGACATTGATACTATGTATCATTAATTCATGCATCACTCCAGTAAAATGCAGCTGAGACTTTTCTCTTGAAGCTCCACTGAATATATTTTTAATTCACTGCCTCACATTTCTAACCCATGCAGACTCAGATCCTCAGCACAGCAGAACTGGACTGTAACCACTCAGAAACCAAACTGCCAACAGCATTCTGCTACTGTATGCTAAAAACTGGTCCATTTTGATAGGAAATACAATATTTCACATTACAACATATAAACAAGTGCAGCCCTCCATGATAGAAACTTGCACCAACTAATTTTATATATCAGTCCATCCAGTCATCATTGGCATCAACACTTATGTTATGTGTAACCCTGAGAATATTAACATCTCTGATTATGAAGCTATTCCCCAATTACCAACATTTGGACAGTAATTCCCTGGGAAATAGGCAATTACCATTTTGTAATTACATCGACATATTGCCATTCCTGCCTTATTCCGCATGTAACTGATGACCTTCCTTAACAACTCGTATGTCACACTGAAGAGCTCATTATGGTCACAACAATATGTCTGGATTGTAAGTTATAAGATAATTTCTTTGCTGAGAAAAGAAAATATGGGAAACCAGGATGAATGATTGTTTGGGATAATAGCAATGAGAATGATGGAAGGAAGGAAGACAGGAGGGAAGGAGAGAGGGAAGGAGAGAGGGAAGGAGAGAGGGAAGGAGAGAGGGAAGGAGAGAGGGAAGGAGAGAGGGAAGGAGAGGGGGAAGGAGAGGGAGAAGGAGAGGGGGAAGGAGAGGGGGAAGGAGAGGGGGAAGGAGGAATTAAAAGAAAAAGAAACTAGAGAAGGGAACAAAACAAGGGAGAAGGAAAGTAGGGAGAAAAGGGGTAGCCAGGAAACATTCTGCATTCTACACACTGCACATTGAGAAATTTTATTCATTAAAATGCTGAGCATTAAATGAGTAAAACATTCAAGTTGATGAGAGGCCACAATGAAGATTGCAAAAAATAAAGAACGTGCAAGTAGGCCTAATGCATTTTTGATTTGAAATCGTACTAACATGATTTGAGGTACAATTTTTTAACAGTGTAAGCAAAAGAATGCTAAAGTATACATATATGAACATTTAGTACCAGTAACTGTTACAATACTCTGAATTCACCCCTATAGTAGTCCATGCTGAGCCTTCAAAACAAAAAGTATTTGTCCACTTGACCAACACATTCCCAAACTTCCAACTGCACTATCTAGACAGAACTATTTAGAACTAAGCTCCTATGCAGCAAATAGTTGGGGAAGAAGGTTTCCACTGGTTGCTCAGCATTTCTTCCGATTTCCTTCACATTTCCATGGCAACCTCATCTTCTTGTGTAGGCTTCTGGTGTCCCCACTTCCTGTCCGGTAATTACTTCCGGTTTATCAGAGCTTTCCTTTTTCAGCAAGTGAGTGACTGTCTGTTGATTTCATGGCTTTTCCTGCAGAACTATGAGGAGTTATAGGAAAGAGAAACATTTTGGGTTGGTTGTTAAATATCTTTAAATAGAAGGAAAAAGGAGAAAGAAGTACAGATATACATCAAATAGACAGGTTGTTAGATATAATGATTTAGGTAGCAGATAGATGGATAGCCAGTGACTTTCTGTTGCTTGTATGGCTTACCCTACAGAACTATGAGAAGGGATTACAGGAAAGAAAAACATTTTCAGTGATGTTGGGTTTGTTAAACATGACTTGAATAAAGCTTGATAGAAACGGATAGACAGAGATGGACAGAGGCACGGACAGCGCTGAGGAGTTGATTAATGTATGAATGGGGAGATGGACAGATACAAAATGAAGCTACACACATTTATAAATACATAGTAAATAACCACTGTAATGATGATGTTCAGGCAAAGCCACAGGAGTGAAGCAACAAGGAAACAAGAAAGGGGGGGGGACATCAGAGTGGCAAACAACTATAGAAAGGTGTAATGTGTCACCTTTTATGAAATTTTTGGAATAAACAGCTCGTAAAGTGCATTCCTTCTGACATCATTCTTGTTGCTCACTTCTGTAGAAGTGAGTTATATCAAATCACATATGCTCTATTCAATATGAACATTCCTCTTTGTGCACTACAGTTCTCTTACACTAGATACAAATAACCAATCTTGTAGTCACCGAATACGGTATCAAGCGAGTAATCTACTGTGGGCTGTATTTCAGCTCAGTGGAGAAAATATATTGGTGGTTGGATTGTTGCTGGCAGCCGTGAGTTACTAGATAGCCTGAGCCAGTATTTCACTGGGACTACTAAGTCATTTGTGCATGAAATAGGCAGGTTGTTGGCTGCTGTGTTTCTTGCAATGAAACTATATAGCATGGCTGCTGAAAGAAATTAGCAAAGTACTTTGTTTCCAGCTAACTAAATTTGCTTTGGGAAGCACTTTCTTGCAATCTTAGTATTAAGGGAATTAGAATAAACAGGAAAGTAATTGCAATACTAATTTGAACGAATGTATTACCTGATTTGATTTTAGTACAACCAGCATTGAATGAAGTGTTCCATTCTCTTTAGGACAATTGAAAACGAAGTAATCTTTTCTTAAAGAGCAGCACATTCTTGCCTCAATGATAGTGCTGAGATCTTTCTCAGCAGATGTACTAAAATAAGTATACTTGAAACTTTTGCGAGTAATAACATTCAAAACTCAGACCAGCAATGGTTAAAGTTACAGTTACTGAAGACAATAACTATATCATGATAAATGGTATAGTAAATATGCTGCAAATATTGGTTTTGTTAGGGTGTACCTTTCACTGCTTGAGTATTTAGTACATCGCTACAGAGATGGCTCTTGCAATACATCTGATATATACAGCCTACACACACTTCGCTGCACCTGTCATGCCATGCTTATTCACTGTCATTTCTGCATTGTGCTTCATTTGTCACAGCTGTATGTGAGTTTTGGCAGATCGTGACAATGCAAGTTTTACTGAGAAATCTGAGACATCATTTTTTATAAGAATTTATATCAAGAACAAATATAGGACGAAGTGGGTGACCCACTCTAAACTAAGAACTTAACAGGTTCATAAAATTGTGTATGTGCTGCCCTCTTGAATCCATAACAGAAACTACAGTCGATCTGACTCTTGTCAGTGAGCTCTAAGAGATTTCAGATGCAGTAACTATCACTTTTTTTAAGTGAAGTGGAGTAACGACGTGGTCTGTTGAATTAGGTCTAGAATTGAATATTCAATAACTTTTAATCGGCCAGTTTATGGTTAGAATGCTGCTATTGCTGCAAAGTGGTACTTGTTGCGGTACTTTTTTTTTGGCGGAATCATTATTTTCCTACCCAGGGAATTGTGAGTCGTCCCTGTTTGGCAGCCAGACGGCCAAGCATGAAGGCCCTCACTTCTCAGTATAAGCTTTATTAAGCTTGCCCTGACCACAATATACATTATTTGTGAAGTTGTAAGAAAAAGATTAACTCTCCTCCGGTGTGACAGACATAATTACCTGTTTCAGATCTCTCAAAGCAACTGAATGAATGCTTTAGTGTTTCATTGTTGTCTGTTTGTTGTTTCGATTAGTTTCTTTGGAGAAAACAATAAACTATCATTTAAATCATGCTGAAAAAGCTGTTAAAGGATTTGAAAACTTCAGAATTTTATGGTACTCATTGGCAGTGCATGTGCACTGATTGATCGTTTAACATTGTTGATTACAATTTCTTTTTATCTTGCTGGCAGCTCAGCGTATGAGCACAAGTGATGAGGTCCCTCTACCTGGACATGACCTGACCTACTTGCATATTGATAAATGTGTCAGCTTCAGGTCATCCGATTTCTGGCAGACTCTCCAGCTGTGCTGTTCGTTTAGAGTCTGTGAGCAGACTGTGGGTGACCAATAGTTGCCGGAGGGGGGAGAGATTATAAATAAATAATTTCTTCCACAGTTTTAAGGAATTAGAAAAAATCTTTTGGGGCAGTCTCAAAATAAAATAATTTCTTGTGGGGGTATTTCTTATCATGGTGAATAGGGCATGTTTCTTGTTGGTTTCGTCCGTGCAATTTAATATTTTTTTCATATTGAAATTTTTACATTGAAGAAATATGTTTGGTTTGCAGATGAATGGCTTGATTGATTTACACAATCTTCAAGTTTTCTGTTAGAAATTGCCAATTGGTCGACATAATCTGCCAACACTGCGGTGCTTCTTCCTTTGATTAACAGGACCATAAACATGAAATACATACTATCTTTAAGTTAAACTACCATCTTTTTCCAAAAGCTTAGCATTCTAGCCTGTATGTGTTATTTTACTACATTATATGTCTAAACGTTACTGCTGTAGCTTGACAGCTTACAAGTATTTATGAATGCATCTCATGGGCCCAGACCTAATTCACCTCATCACAGGTTTGGCATACGGCTGTCGCAGAAATCTGTTGTGAACTTTGCTTTCCACACTGTACAATGTTGATAGAAAAATTCTGTCTACTTCAAGTATGCCAATAGGCGGACAACCGCAGTCAGTGCAGCAGATCTGACAGTACTAAGCAAAACATATTTTGTACATAATGGTTACAATGCTACATCTTATGCTGTTATGTTATCAAAATATTTGCAAATCAGTTTTTCAAGCAAGTGCAGGGAACAATCCATTACTCCAAGAAATTTAGAATGTTATGTGCGTGCGCTCGAGTTGAATATGCTGAACGTCGTCTGAGCCATGGAAGATACATTATTGTATTATTGCAAGTAAAAATGTATGGCAGTAAAAATTAAATAGATATAAAAACCAATCAATTTGGAAGTGTGGCATTTTTATAGAACATCATCAAATTCATGGCCAAATATCATATTACCACGAAGTGAATCACTGATTCACAGGCATATCAGGAGCTGTAGAATAAACATAATCACAATCTCCTGAATGAAACATAAACATGGGTGTTGACTGTCCAAACAGTTCAATCAGAATATGATGGCATGATTAGAGTGCATTGCATCATAATTGAGGCATGGGGCTCAGTTCTGTCTGTCTGTCTGTACTTTGTCTATAAATTGAATAGCCAGTTGTTATGAAGACAAAACGTATACATTGTATTCTGCCATTCTATCTGGCATCAGCTGGGTGGGTGGTTGAGGAGTTACAGTCCATGGCTAAAGGCCTGATTTGCGGAAAGCAAGAGCCTGCACAGGTGCAAAGCTGCGGTGGGCACTGCATCAGTGTGGTGCTGTGCAATATGATGCTGTGCAATATGGTGCTGTGCAATGTGATGCTGTGCAATGTGGTGCTGTGCAATGTGGTCCTGCTAGGCTACAGTGCAATGGGTACACTTATTGGTGCTTGCTGTGCAGTTGTGGTTCTGAACATTGCAGTGCAGTGTGGCTTTGGTTTGTAAATTCTGTGGGTGCAAACTCGCAGTTCAGACTCCCACTCCCTCTGTCATCTCATCAATCAACGCTCATTAGAGCCCAGAACTGGGCTTACAGAGCTGCACTGACCATACAGTGTAGGTTTGAAGTTTCAGTGCTACACTACATTGGTGTTGTGCAGTGTGGTTCAGCTAGGCTGCAGGGCAGTAAGTGTTTGCGATGTGGTATAGTTGTGGATCTGAACATTGTAGTGCGGTTGCTGTTTGCAAATTTTGCACTGCGTGGACTTCTAGTTCAAACTTGCAATCTCTACCATCTCATCAATCATCCTTTGTGAGCACCCATAACTGTTCTTAGAAAGCTGCATTTGTATATATTTTTCTGTCTATCCAGTGTAGGCCTATACAGCTTGGCCTTTTATCTGTTAAATCTGTAGCAATTCTGAGAAAATAAACCACACATGGGTTGAATTCTTAGGAGGTGCAGTAACTTGAATTAAAGGGTTCCACTTTCCTCATCTATCCTGTGTTTTTAAGAAAATCAACTGGCTTTTATAGCAACTCACAAATTTGTCCAGGAACCTGTCAATTTCATGCCATGTCGGTTGAGAATGGCTTCGAATTGAAGGAATGATTACAGAACTATTTTCGACTGGTTCTAAATCACTTTTCCCACTTCAGACCAGTGCCTTGGCTCCTTATTGGACTGGCATGCTAACTGACCATTAACATCCGGGCATCAGGAAGAAAATTGCGCCCTGTGGTTACTTACCATGGCGATTAATTCAATGACATTAGAGAAACAGTCAATTTTATCTCTGTGTGTTTACTGTAGATTAAAGGCAGAAACTTTGCTCCCCATGCCTTTAAGAAGAACTTTAATGTTATTGTTAATACCACAGAATGCTTAAAGTTGATTTAAGGGAGTGCAAAATCTATTTGCAGCTTTTTTAATCGGTGGTTGTTTCCAAAGAAGTGAATAGAAGGTATACAAGGTATATTGAAGATTTCTTTGGAATGGGTGCAGCATAGAATTATATATCTAGTATATTATGTCTATTAATATAAGAAAGGCAAAGTGAAGGTCACTGGGATTTGAACCTGTGCCGACGAAGACCTTCAGCAGGGCAGGCCTGGGCTATAACCACACAGTCACGAAGCTGTGAATGAGGACTGAGGGCCATGCCTTTTACACAACTGGTACAGCATTTGTGTTTGGTGAAGAAAGGGTATTATAATAACGAAATCCACATGTACTCTGCTTTTTCATGCCTAAAGTTTGGAACATTGAATTGTCAGCTATAATCTCATATTGTCAAGTAACTCTAGATTGCAGAGGCAATGTTCTGTTTCTAGAGTAACATGTGGGATGATCTAATGTTACAAAATAATTGTGATTGAGGTAATTAGTTATTCATAATGAGATAATTGACATTTGCCTGGATTAAGGAATGGTTCGATTACAGATTCTGTCATTTTGACCTGATGGCATTGTATAACTGTTCCAAAAGTTTCATAGATTCTAATACAGTTGCTCACCCATATGTGTGTGGTATGGAATAGACAGATAAATGGATGTTTGGCTAAATCTGTGGATAATTAATGATATAGATTGAAGGAGAGATAGGCAGATTCTAGACAACATAATTATATGAAAATGTTTACTGTGCAATTGTTATTTATTTCTGATGAATTACCATGCAAAATCAGTCTTGCGTTTTGTGGCATAATGTGTATCTAGTCTGAAACAGTTTTTAGTTTCACGGCCTCATGAAAGTAAGTGGAACTGTTGATGTTTGTTCCTTCCTTTAAATGTTTCTTTGTTCTTTCTTTCTTCCCTTCTTTCGTTTATTGTGTTGATTTTTTGTTCCATGCTTCCTTGCTTCCTTCCTTGCTTCCTTCCTTGTTTGCTTCCTTCCTTCCTTCAAAAGAGGAAATACTATAAAATATGTGTTTCCCTTGCAAACACTCTGACATTTCCGTATGGCTGAGTCTGTATAGACAACTGTCTGGGTAATATAGGGTGAGAGATCCCTTTACCAATAGTGCTACTGGGCTTTACAACTGAATTTTCTGGAGTTAAGATGTCATAAGTAATTTTGCATTCAATTGACCAACAGTTATACTTTCTTTTCAACAGTTGATATACCTACGACCACGCATTTACATTAATTATATCAAAATGAGGTATATGGCAATTCTGACACATCATGCATCAAACAAATACTTACTTAGCTGCTACTGTTGTTGGACAGTGTTACATTACAGCATGGCTTGTGCTTTCCCAGTGGCTATATTTTTGCCCCAGTGTCAATTTCAGCTTTTAAACTATTCATGAAGGTTAGCCCGCCATAATGGCTGGGCCATGTGTACTCTAGCGATAATAGGTGCAAGCCTATTTATGCTTTCTATTTATGTTAGGACAGGGAATAGCTGTTTCAAAGCAATAATAGCCACTTACGAAGCCATAATGTGTTCAATATGTGGAAGGAATATATTGAGATATGGGTGGTGTATTGCTCACCGGTTGCTTGGGGGAGGATGAAAATAAAAGAGAGGAAGAAAAGAGGGAGTATGGAGGGAGTAGCGAAGAGAAAAGAGAAATATGGGGATAGGTGAGAGAACATAGGTTCTCAGCATTATATGTTTTGCCTGTGTGAAGGATTTTTTTTTTACTTCCCCTGCACGGACACTCAGACAGTGATACAATGTGCTAATAATTTAATCAATCAATCTAGTGAAATACAGTCAGGTTTATTAATCTGAAGGTCCACTGAACATATTTTCGATTCATAGCTTCAAATTTGGAAGCCAGTCACAGACCTTCAGCAAAGCAGACCTGGATTGTGCCTGGTTGACAATAGCATGCCGCACTGTATTCTGATTGGAAACATAATATTTTATATTTGTGACAGATTGGTAATGGGAAGTAGCATCCGACCAGTCCACCCAATCATCATTGGCATCAACACTTATGCTATGTGTAACCCTGAGTGCATTAACAGCAATGATTACTGAATTACTGAGCTATTCTCCAATTACCAACATATGGCCAGTAATTCCCAGGGAAATAGGTAATTACCATTTTGTAATTACACAGACATATTGCCATTCCTGCCTTATTCTGCACATAACTGATGACCTTCCTCTAAGAACTCGTATGTCACACTGAAGGGCTAATTATGGTCACAACAGTATGTCTGGATTGTAAGTTATAAGATAATTTCTTTGCCAAGAAAAGAAAATATGGGAAACCAGGATGAATGATTGTTTGGGATAATAGCAATGAGAATGATGGAAGGAAGGAAGACAGGAGGGAAGGAGAGAAGGGAGGGAAGGAGAGAAGGGAGAGAACGAGGGACGGGAGGGAAGGAGGGGAGGGAAAGAAGGAGGGAAGGAGGGAAGGAGAGAGGGAAGGAGAGAGGGGAGGAGAGAGGGGAGGAGAGAGGGAAGGAGAGAGGGAAGGAGAGAGGGGAGGAGAGAGGGGATGAGAGAGGGAAGGAGGAATTAAAAGAAAAAGAAACTAGAGAAGGGAACAAAACAAGGGAGAAGGAAAGTAGGGAGAAAAGGGGTAGCCAGGAATGAAGGAAGGAAACAAAGAAGGAAACAAAGGAAGGAAAAAGGAAGGAAGGAAAGAAGAATGTACTGTATTATTAATACAGAAAGATGAAAGAAATGGAAGAAGCAAGGAAATAAACAAGGAAGAATAGAGCAAAGGGAGAAAAGAGGGAAGTAAAGGAAGAATAGAGAAAAAAAATAGGGGTGCATAGTAAACGAAAATGCCGAAAGAAGTAACAAGGAAATAAAAAATAAAAAATAGTTACACACATAGAAAGGATGGAAATTAAAAGGAAAGTGGGAGAGAAGGAAGGAAGGATGAATTCTGAGTGGGCACAGGGCATGTTCAAACTCACCATTTATGCCTTGGTTATTAACATCTGCAGCAAGTAGCTGTTAGAAGACTCAAATGTGATATAATTACATTGCCGCAGTGATTATATTAGTTAAACATTCTGCATTCTACACACTGTACATAGAGAGATTTTATTCATTAGATGGGTAAAATATTCAAATTGATGAGAGGCCACAATGAAGATGGCAAAAAATGAAGCAACGTGCAAGTAGGCCTAATACATTTTTGATTTTGAAATCGTACTAACACGGTTTGAGGTACACTTTTTTAATAGTGTAAGCAAAAGAATGCTGAAGTATACATTTATGAACATTTAGTACCAGTAACTGTTACAATACTCTGAATTTACCCCTGTTGTAGTCCATGCTGAGCCTTGAAAACAAAAAGTATTTGTCCACTTGACCAACACATTCCCAAACTTCAACTGCACTATCTAGACAGAACTATTTAGAACTAAGCTCCTATGCAGCAAATAGTTGGGGAAGAAGGTTTCCACTGGTTGCTCAGCATTTCTTCCGATTTCCTTCACATTTCCATGGCAACCTCATCTTCTTGTGTAGGGACTTCCGGTGTCCCCACTTCCTGTCCGGTAATTACTTCCGGTTTATCAGAGCTTTCCTTTTTCAGCAAGTGAGTGACTGTCTGTTGATTTCATGGCTTTTCCTACAGAACTCTGAGGAGTGGTAGAATAGAGAAACATTTTGGGTTGGATGTTAAATACATGAACAGCACCACACGTAAGTCGGTGAATTGAGTGATGTTTTACCATTGGGTCAATGCTGAACAATGTCGTTATCAACCAAACTGCTTGTGAAGGCAAGAATTACCATCCTATGAAATGAAAGCATATCTATTGGGTCCATATTTAATTCATGTGGGAAAACAAACCCTACCATTTTTCTTTGCTTTACTCAGAGTGAGGTACATATGTGTGGGTCAAAGTGATAGACAAGTATGTGAAACCCAAGGCCAACTATATTTCAATGGGAATTTTCACTTACTTACCAACGATTTCGACAGATATGTAACTGTTTGTAGGGGAAATGAATTTGACTGTCATTTATATCCTGCATGCATCAAACATCACCCTTTATGACCCAATATGTTGTCATCTCATTGGAAGAGAATTCATGCTTTCACAAACAGTTTTGTTGGGGATGTTTAGCATTGACCTGATGGTAAAACTTATCCGGTTCATTCACTTACAACTTACAAATGTTGACATAATATAGATATTCCTGTTGCTCACTTCTGTAGAAGTGAGTTATATCACATATGCTCCGTACTATATGGACATTCTTTTCGTGCGCTACAGTTCCCCTACACTTGATACAAATAACCAATCTTGTAGTCACCGAATACCGTATCAAGCGAGTAATCTACTGTGGGCTGTATTTCAGCTCAGCGGAGAAAATATATTGGTTGGCGGATTGTTGCTGGCAGCCGTGAGTTACTAGATAGCCTGAGCCAGTATTTCACTCGGACTGCTAAGTCATTTGTGCATGAAATAGGCTGGTTGTTGGCTGCTGTGTTTCTTGCAATGAAACTATATAGCATGCCTGCTAAAGGAAATTTGCGAAGTACTTTGTTTCTAGCTGTAACTTAATTGCTTGGGGAAGCAGTTATTTGGCATTTAGAGTAATTGAATAAACAGGGAAGTAATTGAAATACTAATTTGAAAGAATTGATACCAAATTAGTTCCTTGTTTTTTTTTACAATCAGCTTTGAATATAAAGTATTCCATTATCTACAACAAGACACATTATGGCAAAGTAATCTTTTGTTTCCAGTTCTACCCTACACTTGATGTTGGGTTCCAATCCCAGTTTTAAAATCAATTTGGGACCTTCATGAGCGATATCATCCTTGGCAGGATGTTGCTTGAATGGATTGTTTGCTTTTAATAGAGGAACAGTCTTTGCATTGATACTATTATCTGAGTACACTGTATAATAGAATTATATACTATTCAGAACCAGTTAATAGATAAATGGTTTCCAGGTTTACTTATTATATAAGTTTAGTGACAGCTCTAGTCATGCTTCGAATATTTGTTTTGATATGGTGAACCTGGCATTTCTTGAATATTTACCACATCTACCATATACAGGCTATACACTCCACTGTGCTCATCACACCATGTTTATTCGCTGTCAGTTCTGCATTGTGCTTCATTAGTCACAGCTGTATGTGAGTTGTGGCAGATCGTGACAATGCAAGTTTTACTGAGAAGTCTGAGACAGCATTTTTATAAGCATTTCTATAAGAGAGAGGTATAAAACTAACAAAGTCTGAAAGTTTGCACTGGTTTGGAGCATGTTTCTCGTCAGTTATTTCTGTGCGAGTTTTTGATTTTTGAATTCACTCTTGAAGGTATAGCTCTTCATTCATTTTGTTCAATGTAGAATTAGTTTTATTTGATGTTTAGTTAATATCTATAGGTAATATACTAAACTCAGGTCTTGAAGGCCTCTGTGTTCAGATGATAAATGTATTTTTACATAGATACTTGTAAATGGCATGATAGATTAATGTGTGCATTCTTCCAAGTTTTTAAGTAAGAAGTTTATATGCACAATCCTCCAGGACTGCTGTTTCTTTTGTTTTTTTTTACAACATAACCACATTATCATCGTAAACATGAAATATAGTATATATAGTATACTATGTTCCAGTTAAACAATTTTTTTTACCAATCTTACAATCTAGTCTGTAAGTGTTATCGTGCTTTATGTGAACTTCAGCTTGGCAGCGAGTGTTTGTGTATGGGTCTCATGGGCCTAGACCTGATTCACCTCATCAGAGGTCTGGCATATACGGTTGTCAAAGAAATCTGTCGTGAGCTTTGCTTTCTACACAGTGTACAAGGTTGATAGAAAGATTCTTTCTATAGTTCAAATACTTCAATAGGGAGTCAGTGTAGCAGATGTGATAGTACTATGCAAAATGTATATTTTGTATGTTATGGTTGCATCTCATAAAACTTCACGGATGCCTTTGACAGGTTTTAGGATTGAATTTCATGCTGTTTGCTAATTTATTAATTCATGGCAGAAAATTCTCCATATGATTTTGTTTTGTTCAATGTAAAATGGTTCACAAATATTAGCATCAGTTGGCCATATGTAAAAATATTTGGACAGGATAGGTTATGACATACTTTAGATACCATCAATAACTATAATTTTGTATTTTACTTTACTTCGAAATTTATTTTTAAAAAAGACTAAAATATGTAATTCTAGATGTGATACGGCTGATGTTGTCATTTCCAGTTTCTAGATTCAGTGTCCTGATACTGTTAATATTTTGCTGATCGAGATTAGATACCTCTAATGGCATCTGTTTGCATTTATCATACAGTATCCATGAACAATATGCATTTTTTATATTAAATATTTGATAGTTAATTGCAAGATATATGTTGTTTGTTGCAGGTGGGTGTAATTCTGATTCTGGTTGATGACAGGAAGCGTAAGTGAAAAATGTTCTTATGTTTTTATCATTAATTTTCTGTCTTAATACTGGTGTGAATATTGGAATTTTATTGAGAATATTTATGCATCTCACAGCTTTAATATGACAGCTTGAATATTGTATTTTATGCAAGCAGTGGCAGGAGGGTATTTGGTGCTTAAAAGCGTGGGTAGCCTTTGTATGTAGGTCAAGGCAAAAATGACAGCTGACTGTTATCTGGAAGTTCGCTTGTGGCATCATTTGACCTTGTCTGGCCCTTTTACCGACCTCATGACCTACTTTATCTCTTCAATATGCTGTGGACAATATGGCTGCCACATTTTGAAGTGCCAAGGATTTAAAGCACAGTTAAGATCATACGTTTCATTTAGCTAGTCTACATTGTCAAAACCTATAAAGAGAGCCTTGACATTCCCTGCACCCCATCAAAAAAGGCCCTGGAATCCAACATGTACAGTTTCCCCATGGCCTAATGGTCAGGACTGCTTGTCCACTTGCTTTGAGGGCGTGGGTTCAAATCTCACCCCTGGAACTCACTTAAGTTCAAGGCCATGGGACATTGAATGGAGGCGGGTCATATTATCCAGTATTCTATATTGAGGCAACTGAAAGACCCTGGACATCCCTGAATCAATAGGGTATGTTCCTGACTCCCAGTCTTCTCATCTCACTGGTAATGTACAAATCAGTTAATTCACAGAAAATTCAATTACCCTGAGATTGTCATGCCAGTGTTGAACTCAGTGATGAACCCAGGACCCATTTAAGAAATGCAATTGGCCTTACTTTAGAGCTATGCACTGAACATTTGTTGGAAATATCGCTGATAATGAATACATAGTCATGAAGTCTCGTTGTAGAAATTCCTGCAGATTCCTACAGTGTCACCCCAGGGCCAATCAGAGCCTTGTTTCTTTAATATTTAAGCTGTTCTGGACTTGCAAATGTGCATGCCAGCCCTAAGGGAATAGCAATGCCTTGACCTGCTCCTTCTTTTCTTTCAAGGTGTTTGTAACATCCATTATGCCGCCTTGCTCAATGTTTTGGGTGGTCAGCCCTTTGTAGTTAATTTTTGCGTCCCACTAGGCCTTGTGTTTATTTATTTAGGTTAAAGGAGAAAAGCTGACTTTAAATAATAATAATAATAATAATAATAACTTAATATAGCGCTAATTCCAGTTAACTGCTCATTAGCGCGTTTCAGGTGAATTTAATCATAGAACTTTTTAAACAAGTGGGTTTTTAAGTTCTTTTTGAAGCTTGCCAGTGTTTTTATTGTTCTACATTTTTCGGGCAAAGCTATTACTAAATCTGCATATTTCAAAGATGCTATATAGATTATGTTTCAGTCATATCTAGCATATTACAGCTGATTTATTCATTTGATTGCCATGGCACATGAACTCTACAAAGATTAATTCCAATAAAGGTGCAAACACATAGTTTTTAATTCCTTGAAAAATCTGATGACAATACAATGTAATAGCTTGAACACCTACAATCTACAACCTGGTTTGGACGCTTCGGCTGCCTCTCTTAATAGATTTAATACATTAATCTGAATGGGGCTGTCTCTTTTATCGTTTATGTAAGGAATTTAGATTGACTAGAATCAATTTATGAAGCCCTGACCTGCTGTGTAATGGCCCCTGGCATAGAAGGACGTCATCAATTTTGATACTTGCAAAGAATTGCAGTCTGATTGAAAATTTACTTGATCTCTGATAAGTACCATTGACATGAATATGGATAGTGTGCACCAGATCCGGCTTTAAGTCATCCTGTTGTGTGCATATATAAACGTATGTTGTTTCCCATAAGAGATGGAGTTGTGTGCCTTGGATAATTAGTTAATTTATCTAGAATGTGACATCGGTTTCCATAGCAACAGAAGTTACGAAACTTTCACATAAATGCTACAGGTCTTGTCACAGCTGTGTCTTGCAGACATTCTGACCTTGTTCGTCTTGGTAGACAAGCAAGAAAACAATATATTCATCTTAATCTCAGCTTATCACGCTAAATACGATGTCTAAAATGCATTAGATTTGAAAAATTTTGGTGTTGGTGAGATTCGATGTAAGAGTTAGATAAAGTTAATACTTAGTATATAAGCTGGTTCTGGACAAAAAATATAGTGACAATATTGGGTAAATCGATCTCTCTATCTATCTATCTATCATTTCATGTTTCAGAGATGACAACTGTTTGGTGCTTTAAGTTTTAACAGCAAGAAAATTTCTCAATGGCCAAAATCTATCACTTAGGCTACTATAGTTGTGCCTCACTTTGCAAATTGAGGTCAGAGATTATGTTTGATATTGGAGGTCAGAGATTAATGTTCTGAGATTACATTGGGATTAGTGTTTAGAGGCTATTTGTCAATTTTGTATTGACCAATCAGCAAGCGAGGAAGAATAATCACTATTGTTTGGCCGTCCTCACCTCTGGTAAAAATTATCGCCCCCGTAAGAGGCCAATAAATCTTATAAATAGACCTTTACTCCGAAGGGATTGCCCTCAGGTTACAGAGACGTGGCTTTTGATTCATAATACAAAGCTATGGCTAGTCTGTTGGTAGGCTTACAGAAATACTACAAACCTTAAATGATTGGTTTCTTTGTTCATAATGTTCTGGATAGGGATAAGAAATTTGTCTTTTTATGTATATTTCCCTATTTTCTGCAACAAAGTCTGAAACTAGGTACTATCAATTTAAAAGTTTATCTTAGCATCACAAGGTTTGATTTTAAATTAGCTCAAGATATGGCAGTAAATGTTCGTTATTGATGCTACCATAAAAAGCTGGCTCCATGTCTGATTCTGATTTCTCTCCATAAAAAAATTATTTTAGCACAGTTATTACTTTAAAGACAAATTTATGATCGGATTTTGATATCCCTAAGTGCAGTTGTGAACATACAGACAAACATTAAGGTTGTAAGTGTTCTTTGTTGAAACTAACCATTTTTCATTAATGAGTTTTATCAAAAAACATATCACTTTTATTAGTGAGTGATATTCTGAGAATGTCCTTATACATTCTATTCTGTTGTGAGATAAAAGAATACTTACCATTGATCATGAGTATTCTCAAAAAATATATCTGACAAGATATGAGTTCTAAGAAGCTTTAGATCTGTAAGACCAATGATTTGACATCTGCAAATTATAGGCTAAAGTAGTCCTTAGTCGGAATGATTACACACTCGATTCTCAGTGCTTAGGCAGTTTCCTTGCCCATGAATATATGAAGGAAGTCAATTTGGGACTATGTTCTCTGTAGTGCTTCTTTTTCCACAGTAGCTGGAAGAGCTATACTAGGTTCTTAGGGAGAAAGTCGCTGTCCGCAAATTAGAAACATCATGCGGTTCAAAGGGAGAGAGAGAAAAAACTGGATACAACTATTTGCTGTGCTATAAGTTGAAAAGGACCCAAAGCAGAGAGATACTTCTATAGAAAAAGAAGAATTAATGAAGTTCACAAGTACATCAGTAAGAAGTTATTTATTTTGCCATAATGGCATACACTGTATACGTATAGATATCCTATATGATTACCTCATTGAAAATTCCAGTTTATCCAGAAAAAATTGACATAACTATTTTGATTAGATAGTATCTCAAATATAAACCTGTTCTAATAAAGCCTATGAAACTAAGTGAGTAAGTGAACAGATAATTCTCTAGATTATTTGTATTGGGATACCACAAAATGATAGAATGATTGAGATGTCGGAGATGTTATATAGTAATTGCATGTTTGATATACTCGCCAACTGTTTGAATTTATGACACTTGAGAGAGACAGTTTTGGAACATAAGGAATAAACAGTCGTGGTGTTTCACATCCTAGAGTTCCCAAACTGCTGTAGCTCTAGAGTTATGAAATAATGCATTGTCTAATCTAATGTTTGTTGGAGCAGTGATGGATACAACTGGACGAGTGAGTACAAAAGACACAAATCATATTTATTTTATGCTTTAGAACACCTCCAATAGTTTGAGGAACCGAAGAACAACAGTTACAGAGTGACACTTACCATCTGTCAGTGAAAAATCTCTATATGCCTCTTTATCAGCATACAAGTACTGGACAACTGCTTCTTTGCCCAGGATGAATCCAATTGCCAAATCAGACTACACAATCAAATGGCTGCTAAAGTTATCAGCTTTATTTACCCTCCAGCTGCATTACAATGGTCTGTTAGTTGTTTAACCCTGAGGGTATTCCCCCATTCCATTAAATTGAGTTCCCTTGGTCAGCCTCACTTTCAGATAGCCACCCAATCCCACTGTGTCACCAGAGATACAAAAGGTTATCTCCTATTTGCTTATCTCAACTGTTTTGCAAGTTGATGAAGGACCAGAACAACTAAGGTCATTTTTTTTTGCTTTTTAAATCTCCTATATATATAAAATATCCATTTGGGATTTGAACTTGTGAAACAACTTTTGGTCTTTCAGTGGCAAAATATGTTCATTCCACTGATGTTGGTGTCGGACAAGTTTATTCAAATGCCTGTTTTACCCCCAAAAATGTTACTTGGCTATGAAAATGAGCACACATCATCTCTGTCATGGTCATTTATTATTAGATTGGCAAAAAGCCACCGGATTATGCATGGTTTAGTCAAGTAACCTGTTAGTGGATTACAACAAGTTTCAAAGGGTAGTCGGTGTGATATTTTTTACCAATACGGCAATAGAAAAAGTAACCAACAACCAAAAGAAGCAACAACAGAAAATCAACTGTCCATTTAAATGCAGACTTCTGTTAAAACGAAATTGAATTGTGTTGAATGATTAATGATCCACTGAAACTGATACCTGGTAATTTATCATCTGTCCATTTGAATTAACATTTCAATTACTATTCACTTTACCTATCCACTTACAAACTTGGTCCTCAGGGAATTCCCAAACCAATTTATTTGCCAATGGAAACAAAGTACCTGGCTAATCTATTTTAGCAGTCATGCTATACAATTACACTCCACATGCAGGAGTCCTTAATAATAGTAATGCTTTTTGTTGATATGTTGTAGGTTTTATAATACAATTAAGTTGGTTTGACGGAAGAAAAATCAGTCAGAGCTCTCATAAGTACAAATTTACTTGCACATGCCCAGGACTGTCATAGGAAAGATGATTTGATAAACTTTTGTTCTAGTCTGGACATTAAACTTGACCGGGCTTATTATCTATTTTCAAAGATCTCAGAAAATCTCTGAATAATTATCAGCTATGCGCAATGTATAGTCTTTTGCAGAAATGACTGCATTTTCTTACAGTGTACCAAATTGTAGTCACAAGGCCAATATGAGTCTTGTTTCTTTAATATTTTAGTTGTTCGAGACTTGCAAATGTACTTGCTAGTCATCTGGGAACGCTGAACTTTGCTGGCATCTGCTCTTCCTTTGTAGTACTTCTGACTACGGAGAGGCAGAAATAGTTCTTCGAAGCTACAGAATAGAAGTGACCTTAAAACTGCAATGAAATCATATCATTGAGCTTTAATAAACGTCTCTGTACTTTCATGTAAAAAACATTACATTAAATCATGTGAGTTGATGTCATTTCAAGCAAGTATCAAAATTGATGATGTCCTTCTGTGCTCAGGGCTATTACACAGCAGGTCCAGGCATCATAAATTGCTTCTAGTCAATCTAAATGTCTTACAGGAGGATAAAAGAGACAACACTTTTCAGATCAAGGTATTAAATCTATTAAGTATGCAATCAACAAGCCGAATTGAGGTTGTAAATTCTTGATGTGTTTGTTGTATGTTTGCAATTAAATGCCAGCCAATATGAAGTTGAAGATGTTGTTTAAGTTTAAATAGCATATCTCCTAGTCTGGCTTATTCATATTATTCACTGTGCAAGGAACATTTCTATTGGATCGTTTTGGTTATGCTAAAGAATGATTTGAATCAAGAAATATCTGGTCAGAGTATCTAATCTAAAGTCCTGCAAATCAGTAGGAATTATTTCAAGAATACAGGATGTGAATTCTCCATTGAGCTTCCATGAAAAATGTTGACTATCTGCACAGCCATTCAAGTTTCTTGACAATATTGCTATGGAAAAGCTGCCTCGGAACAAAATCATCATAATGAAAGGAAATAGGTGAACAAACTTTGATTCAAGAAAAAGAGAAAATGACCTGAAGAAAATAATGTAAAATAATTGCACACTGATGACGACAAATTACGAAGCAGAATGCCTGGAAACAAGGCACATTGCCTTGCAAGCAAGAATAGTTTCTGTTTGCCTCACAGTCTATGATTGATCTGATGACGCTTTTTCAATAGCTTGTCAAATGCAACCTGCTACAAATGTACCCCGTTTGTTGGCCCAAAATCTAAAAGTGCTCTCACAGTTCATCTGACAGATAAATAATATATATTTATGATAGGGTCCTTGCAATTGTTGTTTTATTCCTTGATCATCAGATTTCATTTTACACAGTTCTCACATGAATATCATTAAGTTGATTTGCTTTCCTCCAGTATGTACTCTAACACAAATTTCTCTTTGAATATCCATTGTTATTTGATAATGCTTATTGACTTTGATGAAAATGACTCAGTTTATGACTCCTGAATAGTACTGTTTCTCCAAGACAAGCACCCTTTAGGCAAAATAGAGTTAGTCACACAACAGAGCTATTACTGTTATTGCCCCTTTCTGATCATGAGCAGGCCCCTAGCCACAAGGAATATGACTATAATAGGAGGGACGCATAGATTGTTGGCTGTAAAATATTATTTTAGTGGAATGGTGTTAATCGCCCCAATTTCGATAAGGCAGATATGGATTCCGCATTGTTTTGGGATACAATTTTGGGTCATTCAATTTTGTTTTGGTATTTCGAAATTCTGTATTCTTTGGGAATTTTGCTTAAATGTTCCTTTGAACTCTCAATATGGGAACTGCTCTGCAGTTCGGCTACCCTGTAAGTGATGGCTGACAGGATGGAATTTATTTCTTTATCACCACGGAGCACCATAGCATTCAAGCATTTGCATATTTAGTTCAGTGAAATTTACGTATTTCTCTTCATTGGTGAAAAACATTGTGTTTGCGGTAATATTTACATCATAGAAAGGAGGGAGAGAAAAAAGACAAACAATTTTATTGTTGTTTTAATAGAAAAGAAACAAAATAGATCTATGAAATAAATACCCTTTCAAAATCGCCTCAGGCATTGCAACAGGCTTGACTGGTGACAAGTGTTACATTTGCCTGGTTCCTCGACAAAGAATGTTGTCTGCTTTTCTTCATCTGTAACTTTAAACTGGCAAATTGCATGTCAGTTGTGCTCAAATCAATTTTACTGTGACTTGAAACTTAAGATTTATTAGACAAACAAAGTTCTTATCAGAAATTATATTTCTGCAGAAAAGAGTGAAGCAAAAGAAAAAAATTGGAAAAAGACAATTTGTTTTAAAAGTACACTGAGGAGGACTAATATTTTGGAAACAGGCCATTAAAAACTTGATACTTATACTGTGTTAAATTTTAAGACAATAAAGTTAACGTGAGGTAATAAATTTGAGGTGAAAGGTACCAAAAATTACTTAGATGTTTATGCTAATCTGGCTCAAGAAATCATATTGGGGTCAAATATATATAGGGATGCTTTGACAAAGAATTACTGGGTTTTAGTGTACCTAAAGATATAAATGCAGACTATTTGAAATAAAACAGGACGGCACTTATTATCGTAGAGTTTATACATGTATATACTATTTAGGGAGGAAATGTATCTCCTCATGCCACTTTAAGACCTTGTTTTTCAGATCCTAAGAAGAGTGAAAAATAGTGTATTCATCCTAATGTCAACTTATCATATCAAATACAAGGTCAATGTGATATAAATCATGCTAGATTTGTAAAAGACTTACGTCTGGTTCAAATCAGTTTAAGTCAGGAAGAATTGCTGCACTGTAAACCCATGCCGTAGGTGCCGTTGAAAAAGTGCCGTAAAACTGACTCTGATCTTACCGTAAATCTTTAAAAACGGTAAATTACCGTTAATTCAACAGTAAACCGTAAATGTGACATTGACTACCGCAAAACCAACAGGAATGTGCCGTGAGATCAAGAAAACGGCAATTAGCCAGTTACTGTTGATTTTACGGTAACCGTTACTTTTACGAAGTTGCCGTATAGGCCTAATTATGCACTACAGCACCTTACCGTAGAAATTTTGTTGCAGCAGGCCAACTGTTCTGAACCACAACACAAACAATGCTGTCAAAGCAGTTTGTTTGTTTGTTTCTGCAAACATGACTCTTGGCTGTTTATGATTTATAACAATAATCTAGACAACTTAAATCTATTGTACTTAAGTCTGCCTTAATGATATTTTCTGTCAAATATATTGCCAGTTGAACACTGTATGAGAGACTTGAGAAGATCTGTATTCACAAGGAAATTTTAAGTTTCAAGGTAATATCACTTTGAATATACATGTGCCTATTAAAACATGAGTATCATCCTACCCAGAGAATGTTGTATTAAGTGAAAGAGGTGGGTGGGGCTGACTGCAAAATAATTAATTCAATATTAGTGCTATATATAAACAAATTAATTTTCTTGTGAAATTATGCATTACTAATATGAATAGCTAGCCTTTTACAATATTTTTATGTGCAGGAGTCTAATAGGAGGTACTGGGGTAAATTGTGCTACTCACTGGAGGTCTTTTTATGGGGAGAATGGGGTTAGTTGCACCATGGGATAAGTTGTACCACCCACTGTTGTAAATCAAATGAGTTTCAATGATTCAATAAAGCATTATCGTTGGGGTGAATTGAAGATCTGGGTGAATAAGGCAATCCCACTCATGTATTCACATTTGGTGAATGTCATTATGAGCCATGGAAAAAAAAACTGCCAAATATAATGCTACGAAAAGCAACACTCATAAGTTCAAATTTGTTATTGAAAACTTGGAAATACGGAGGACTGACATTCTTGTTCTCAGTCATCTGGTATTGGTATAAGATGATGTCCTTCTGATAGGATGGAGTTAAGGTGTATATCTAGATATATTTGTGTAGTCAGATTTTGAAATCTTTCATTGCTGGTTTACTTTTGACAACCAGTTTTCTCCATTGTTGGTTTATTTTTTACAACCAGAAAATCAATTTAGGGTAAGTACTGTAATTTGGAGTGGGTTGAGTTGTGCCAATGGCATGACATAGGATTTAATTTTTTTAAACCTATTTTTCTCTTCATTTTACTCAAAGCCTAGACATCTTTTGAAACAACTTACACTGAGAAGAAATGTTAAAAGTGTTATATCTCCCTCTTAACAATTAATAATCTGGATTTTGCAGCATTTTTGAATTTATGTGTAAAATGGCTTATAATTGTTTAATAAGTTTCATGTAGCATATCAGCCATATGCTGAACTCATGCTATATCGGAAGAAATAGGCAGAATGATAGGTTTTTCTGGAATAAACTAAATCGAACAATTTTCACCATCATCTGGCACAACTTACCCCAGCACTTGGGTACTTGACCTACTTTTTTCAAACACTTGCCATGATCTTCTTTATGGTCTGGTCACCCTGAAACTCGCTTTGATTCTGGCCAATTTGTTATATCATTGATATCTAATTATCAGATTACATGATCAAGCTTTGGTTTTTTGGGAATCTCCCTGAAGCAAAAAAATGGCACAACATACAATGGTCTCCCGACACAGCTCAATTTTATGCTCACCCTGTAAGCCTTTCATAAATTATAAATTATTAGCATACATTATATTAATAACACAGTTACTGTAAAGCTATTTAAAATGTCCAACCATTAAGGAACAATACTAAAACTTAAGTTTTTTTTGTGAAAGTGCAATTCGACAGCAATGGCAAGACATAAAATTTTGTATGTGGTCATATTGAGTGTCATTGGGTAACAAAAAATAGTATATAAATAGTAGAATAATACACAGCTTTAGTTGATCTTCCTGCCCCTGAAAAATCAATCCATTGATTCAAAAAAGTCTGTCAAGATGGAATCATTACACATTTTTCAGCCTTAATGAGGGCTCACTGCCCTCATTTGTCATTAGATGAGGGTGTTTCTATTAATGATAGGGAAGGAAGACTGGCGAAAGTTATTTTTAGCACACTGGAAAACATGTATATCGATGATGACGGTAGGCCTTAGAGAAAAGTGGGTAAAGTGGCACAACTACATGTAAGTCGCTGGTACAATTCATTTTGTCACTTGATGGGGCAATTTGTAGCACCAACTTTATTCCAAAAAAATCTTGTGTTTCACCCATTTCAAGGGAAGGATCCTTCAGGTTTATATCCTGTATATATGCAATTATTTAGCTTAATATTAGATTAGGGACTACAGCAATGAGGCAAGATGCACCATTGTACAAGATGAAAGATCCCTCTGACCAGGGTTGCCTGGATTGAGAATCGAACCAGTGTCCCTGAGGTCAGTAGGCCAAACATTACCGCTGAGCCCTTTAAATGGATGGCATTGCCTTCTTTATTAAATTCTTCCAAAAGTGGGCTACACAAGTTGCCCTTTGGCAAAACTTACCCCCAGTATCCGTTATACATTAAAGTTATTGATCGACAGTACTCCAAAGCTATTTCAATGTAATTGAGGAGGTTTAATATTTTTTGAGAGTTTAAAAAATTTGCGGTTTGCCTACAAGATTTAGGTTCCTTCACAGCGACTTAGTCTATGTTATCTACTGATGTCATTAAGTTTTCAGCAAACAGCTGCCATATTATAACAAATCTTTTTGTTGCAGGGGAACTTATAAAATCCAGTTAAAGTGACTACAAAATGTTGTCCTTCTGCAACCAGTCAAGATGCAGTACCATCCAACACTCCTACTGAAGTCATCGTATTCCATCCGATGAGTTAGACACATCGTCGTTCCTGGCTGAAGTAAACAACTACAAGAAATATCACCAATGCATTTCAACCCATACTTTCTCACCTCTGCCAATGACCAGCATAGTCATACAAACAATGTGTAAGTCATTTATATAAACATCATGTCAGAGTATAAGATATTTTAAACTTATTTTTTTGCTGAAGAACACTGAATAAGAATATTTATTTATTTTTCCAGAAAGAGAATTGTGAGGTTGCTGCCTGAAACCAGGATGGACAGCTTTAAATTTGGATGCCATTGTGATGACTTGGTTCAGAGATATTGCCCAAATGCATTATACGATATGACATCATAAAAAGTAAAATGGTAAGTTGTGTCACTGTTTGCCTTGGGCTGATACTGTATGCCGAATAAAACAATTTTTTTCAAGGCAATCTCAATATGAGATATTATACAGTTATCCAGTTGCAAAATCAGTGACTGATATTGAACAGGTGCTGTGCGCTGATAAATAGTATGGCTTTTGGTTGCAAATGCAAAGAAAATGGCTGGAAATCAGACGTGTGAAGTTTTTGTTTCTTTTGGCATGCTTGTTTTAAACATATCTCATCATAACTTAATAACTTTTGCACCCACAATTAAGTAACATAAGCAAAATGAATAAGGCAAATGGGAGAAAAAAATCGAAAAACAGAATGTGGGAATGTGAAATGTCAATTCAATCTTTTACACATTGAACTTGCCATGCAAAAATCGGCCGTGCTATAGATTCAGATTCAGACAGTGGAAGCGTATTACCGCCAAAGATTTTTTATTTCGAGTTTGATACAAAGAAATTTTCAATTTTCATCGGAGTGTTGGGTGTCAGGGAAAGTTGGAAGTGGAGTTGAGAATGGGAAGGGCAGTTGGAAGGAGCGTTGGAAGGAGATTCGGAATTGAAAGATGGAATGAGAGTTGGAAGGGAAGTTGGAAGGAGAGTCAGGGAAGGAATTTGGGAGAACAGGAGTCAGAGACAGGAGTTTGGGCGAGTTCAGGTAGAGTTGGGAGGGAAGTCAGGAATAGAGAATTGTTGAGAGTCAGAAGGAGGGAGTCATGGAAAGGTGGAAGAAGGGAGTCAAGAAGAGAGTTGAAAGGGACATTGTTGGAGGTCTCGATGTCGGCCTTGTTCTCGAGGTTAGCCTCGGGGCTATATTTTGATGGCCTTGGCCTTGGCTGGGTCTTGGATGCCAAATCACAGGCTTTGCCTCAGTCTCAGGTGTCTTTGGGCCAGTGTTGGAGGCCTCGAGAAGACTCATCCTCAAGACCCGTCTCTGGGTTATGTTTTGATGGCCTCGGCCTTGGCTCGCTCTCGGATGCCGAATCCTTGGTCTTGGATGTTTCAACCTTGACTGCATCGTTGGTAAGAGAGTCTGGAGAACCGAGTAGGGGAGAGGGGATTTTTGAAGTCAGGAGTTGGGGTTGAGTCGGGAGGTGCATCAGGATTAGGGAGTTATTGAGTCGCAAGAAGGAAATCAGGGAGAGTTGGGAGTTTTGAGTTTGGTGTCCCCTGCCGACTATCCCAACTACTGACTCTACCCAACTCCCGACTCTCCCCTAGCCCCTGACTCTTTCAAATTCCTTCTCCAACTCCGACTCTTAACTCCATCCGCCCAACTCTCAAATCCCTCCTCCTGACTCACCCTCTTCTCCCAACTCTCCTCACAACTCTCACTTCCTGACTCTCCTGACAACTCTGTCTGACCGCTCTTCCAAACTCTCCTTCTGACTCTCCTCTTGTTTCCCCCTTCAACCTCCTCCAAACTTTCCCTGACTCCCTCATCCCTACATTCTCCTGACTCTGCTCGACTCTCTACTCTCCTTTAACCCCTTTTGCTTTTTTGCTGAGATTGAAAGGTTTTTGCATTTAGCCAAAATTTGATTAAACCGAAAGCTTCTTGAATGAAAGTTTTCATTTGAACCAAAACCCCTTTTTTGTTTATTGATTTTACTTAAAAATTATTTTATATGAAAAAGGTTCCTGCTTTAGGTTTGACTGCAAAGTGCTCAACTCCTTCTCCTAACTCTCCCCAATTTCCTTCTTCCAACGTTCAACAACTCACTCTTCCAGACTTACCTCCCAACTCCTGACTCTCCCCAGTTTCCTTCATCTGAATCTATATGATGGAATTGGGAGGGGGGGAGTTCAAGGGAGCTGAGCTCTCTTGATAAAAAAACAGAGGGAGCTATGACCTGCTACAGCTCCCCCAATCATCAGAAGAAACAGATAATTATCATGTTCACTTTTTCGGTCCTCCAGGTAGGCCTAAATTTAGCCAAAAATAAACCCTGGTTTGGAATTTTTCTCCCTTTTAAAAATTTGGAATGGCGCACCTGTGCCGCGACAGCTGATAGCTCCCCTGACAAAAAATTTTCATTTCCATCACTGTCTGCCTCTCAACAACTCTCTCCTCCAGACTGCCTTCCTGACTTTCCATGAAACTCTTCCGTACTCCCTTCCTTCCAATTTTGCCTCCCTTCTCCCGATTACTCCCAACACTCTCCAACTCCCTCCTCCCCCCGACTTATCAACTCCCGAGACTGACTCCCCTTTTGATTCCCCCTATGTCCTGCCAACTTTCCCCAACTCTGTCTTCCTGATACCCCACCTCCTGAATCTCCCCTACTCCCTTCTAGCAACTCTTGCACTCGCTCTTCCTGACTTGCCCTTCAATCCAAACTCCATATGACTCTCCCAGATTCTCCCCAAATCCATCCTCCAAACTCGCCTTCTGACTCCTCTCCTGATGCCCCTCCCAACTCTCCATGTGACTTCCCTCTCAACTTTCCGCCACTGCAACCTCCCGATTACCAAACCCCAGACTGCATCCTCCTGACTCTCCCTAGCTGCCTCCTCATGACTGTTCCTAACTCATTTCTCCTGACTCTTCCTGCTTTTTTGCTAAGACTGAAAGTTATATAAAAAATTTAATCTTGAATAAAACCTATAAAGGGTTTCGGATTTTACTCAAAAAGTTTTTATAGATTAAATAAAAACGATTTTTGGTTCAAAAGAAAAAACTCTGGGATTAAACAAAAAGATATTTCGATAAAATAAAAATGTTTTTTGGTTCAAATGAAAAACTTTTTTTAGGTAAATGCTAAAAGCTATTGGAATAAACCGAGCAATTTTGGATTAAACCAAAAGGTTTTTCATAAATTAAAAAAAGTTTTTGGTTTAAACAAGAAGTTTTTGGAATAAACCAAAAATAAAAAATATCATTGGCAGTAATACGCCTCCGTACTGCACATTGAGTCATCGGTTGTTGTTTATTTTTTGTTTTTTCAGATAAATCAAACATTGTCAATCCTATGCATATAAGTAATAAAGCTACGGTCTTCAGCTATCTTGGTCTCAAATGTCAGTGGTCCTGAATCTCTCTTGAGCATTTTTCCTTGATGGAAACTAGCGTAACTATAAAATTTCCAAATTACCCAATACTTTACAACTACATAATGCATATCAAAACTATTACCCAGTGAAGAATTCATTATTATATATTTAGAATAATTAAATTTTATGAGCACCCCTCGCATACTAAATTTTTATATGGTTTAACATGCACACTCTCCTGCTAATTATATAATCAATTATGAACCCTTCTTATAAAATTGACCTAAGAGGAATGTGTCACTTTTCTGAGAATGACAAACAACGTGCATATAAATTGTACGTTTACTTGTCATTATGTTTGCACATTTCAGGAACCAGGCGACAAAAAAGGGAGATCCGTTGCATCGAAGTTTGGAGGCAAACCAAAAGAAGAAAAAAAATCCATTTTGACCCAGGAAAGATCCAATGGACAAAATTTCAATTTCAACTTAGATAAATATTCTTTTAGACTTTTGGATGAATGAGAAATAAAATCAAAATTTAAAATTTATTGTAATAATTGTTTTTTTGTTTATATCCGCTAATAAATGTGTTCTTATGAAAAGCTTTCTTTTGTGTTTGATTCTTTCTCAAATGATAATGTTGCAATAAAGTATGAGTCTAAAAATCAATGCATAAAGCAGAAATTAACTGTAATTCCCTGAAAGAGTGAAGGTGACATCGGGTGAACTGCAATCACAGGCAAACAATAGCATTAGTGAGGATAGCCGGCCAATTAATTTGAATTACCTTGCAATGAATATACATATTGATAATCCATAAGGGATATTCACTGAAATTAAAATCTGTAGAATGCTTAAATTTTTTATATGAAGGTACTGATCACACATACCATTAAATTTACGGCATCTTGCTGTCATCCCTACAGTAGCTTTGAAAATTTGCAGTTAAATTAAGGCAATATTGCCGTAACATGACGTAACGGCGTAATTTGTAATTTACGGCAGCTTACTGTTAAGGTAAAGTGTACGGCAATTTGCCGTTAGCATAAAATTACAGCTACGGCAATTTGCCGTCTGTATCAAATTACGGCATGAGAGTGTTAAATTTACAGCAACTTGTCGTAAATTGAATAACGGCATTACCGTTGATTTTACGGCAAGTTACCGGCTAATTTGCTGCCGGTAATGCCGTTAAACCAACGGTTTCGGTTTTACAGTGTGTTAGTAGGCTGATATGGATTCGATGAGCCATACTTAAATTAATTTTGCCATCGGAAAAGGTCTTTCAAATCTAAACTTGCACAGTTGTGGCCTCAACTTTGAGTAACACTTGGAGCTGACAGAGATAGGTGTGACAGTTGCTAAAATTCAGGACACATGGTATGTTTTTGGCTGTGAGAATGTAAATAGCACGTTTCAGAATAAACATCACACATTATCATTACTTTAAGTCTGGACTGCGTAAACATACCCATGAAGAAAACAAAAGTCGCCATCAGGCACACCATCCACAGTTAGCAGCGCTGTTTTTATTTTCCTGATCGACTCAGAAACAAAAATTAATCTTTCCGTGGCAACTACTGTAGATGAACAATAGGCCCTGTTTTCTATGATCTTTCTTTTCTGAGTGTTGAAGAAATGTACAGATATGTGTGGTGGTTAATTATTTAAGGACCAATTTCTAATTTAGATGTATTATCTTCTCTTAGAATCTAGGAATTAACAATATTTGTACGACAACAAAATCTAAACCAAGAGGCCGAATCACTAGCTCTATATTTCACAGTAAAAGTGATGCAGATGGGACTGGCTTGTACTGTTGAGTCTGCGGTCCAGCCCTGGACCACAAAAATACTGGACCACCTACAAAAACCAGTCCAGTGCCAGGACCAATTTTTCATGTCATGAAGGGTATGGCATGAATTTTCTCATATCTAAAAACGAAATTCATATCAAATAGCTTATTTAAACCTTTATTTTTATCATGACTTTAGAAATGCTGATGAACCTCTTCTAGACCGGTCCAGTAATAAAATCGGACGTCCTCACCCTGAACCAGACTAGGACCGATCACTTTGAAAGTACTGTACCACGCTCTTAAAGGTGGTCCAATGCATCACTACACGGAGAAGGTTTTTCAAAGTGATGGATGATACAAAGAGTATGTTGTTATATATTCTTTTATAGTGAGTGACAAAAGAGTACTTCAAACAGATCAGACATGTCCAATTAAAAGACATGATTTCTCATAACTTTAGATCTGCAAAATCAATCATTTCTCTTCTGAACAACTGAACTACAAAATAATTGAAAAATTTACTGGCTATGAAGCTTCTAAAGTAGACGTAAGTAGAGATGATCACATGCTTAATTCCTAGTGATGAGGCAGTTCCTTTGCTCTCTAATATGGAAGGAAAGTAAATATGGGAATTGCTTTTTGTGGTGCTTAAATTTCCATAGTTATTGTAAGGTTGGGTCTGAGAGAGTAAATTGTCATCTTTAAAGTACGAAAAATCGTACTCAAAGCTTATTGAGCAAAAGAAACAGAAAAGCGCTAGAAGCTTGATTGAAAGGGAATTGAAGGATATGGGAAAGAGCAGAGAAGAAATTGGTCTGAATTTGTTTGATTTCTATTTTCAAAATCAATAAATACGATATTATTGGTACACTGTACTGAGCAAGACAGATACAATGTAGATAGATGGGTAGATAGACAGACATAATTTATCGGCATAAGTAGACATTTGATGAGTGGGTAGATTGTTCAGCTGGTGAGGCTGCATCTCCAATTTCTCTCTCTGTTCTGGTGTTCATAGTATATTGACGCAAGTCAGATCAGCCAGTAACTGCGATTATACTTGATGTGGCAGTTTTAACCTGTGCTTGAAAATAAATCTAAGCACTTCTTAATAGGAAACAAGACACTTATGGTGTCAAAGGCTAATGCATTGCTTAAGAGCAATTATCTGAGAAAATCAACCGATTTCCAGAAAATTTGGAATGTGCCCCGTCACGGAATCGTTTCATACTTTGTAGGATTGAAGTATTATGGGATAGGAGTTCTCGAGAAAAATTTTGGACCTGTCAGATTATTGGTTGCCATGGTAACCATGGCTCCATTATTTAGGGCCAAATGAGGTAAATTGGCAAAAACGAAAAGTCAAAATTATGCATATTTAGCTCATATTTCCACCTGAAAGGTGGTAATATATCGCTGCACTACTCATTGTGTCTCAAATAGTCACTCTTGAACTGAGTAATGTCATTGTATTTTTAAATCTGGGGTCAATGGGGTCTGTGTAATTACGGCCTAAAAAAGGTATCTTCGAGGCTAAGGAGAATTAAAAAAATTTCCCATATTTAAGGGCCTCATATCTTCTATGGAGGTACTAGTTGAGCAAAACAAAGCATACACATGATGAAACTGACCTTTCCTCTACAAGAATCAATAATAAAATCACGGTGGAACCATAGATTGAGCTTACGAACAAAGGTGGCGCCACCTATGTTTTTGGATATTTTGAGATTTGGCAAAAAAGGCTTTCGATTAAGTGGTGCCACATATACAATTATTGTTTCAGAAATCTCAGATTTACTTTTGCTACATTTCAATTATAAGTCTAACATGGCAGGCCATCACTGTTGCCATGGCAACATTGTAAAGTCAGTAGCAGCGCCCCCAAGTCAGCATGTTTGCCAATTTCCTCAAAAACGCCACTTTTTCATGAAAATAGGCAAGTTTGAAGCCACTGGTACCTGGGTAATGGTAATATATGGCTATATTATACATTGTACCTGGACTGGTCACTCTTTAACTATGAATTGGTATTGTATTTTGAAATCTTGGATTAATAGGGTCTGTGTAGGAAGGGCCCAAGAAATCTATGATTGAAACTAAGAAAATTGCATAAAATTTCACATTTTTAGAGCTTTTTGGGGCTCATATCTTCTATGGAGGTATTAGCTGGTGGAAACAAAAGGAACAAACTATGAAACTGACCTTTCCTCTAAATAAATCAATAATAAAATCACGGTGGAACCATATATTTAGCTTACAAATGAAGGTGGCGCCATCTATGTTTTTGCATGTTTTAAGATTTTACGAAAAACGCTTACAATAAAGTCATGCCACATATACAATTATTGTGTCAGAAATCTCAGATTTCTTTTTTGGTACATTTGATTTGTTACTCAAATATGGTAGGCCAGCATTGTTGCTATGGCGGCATTGGTATGCCAGCAGCAGCGCCCCCAAGTGAGCATATTGCCAGTTTCCTCAAGAACGCCACTTTTTCATGAAAATAGGCAATTTCTAAGCCACTGGTACTTTGGAAATGGTAATATAAGGCTAAATTATACATCGTGCCTGGACTGGTCACTCTTTAACTATGTATTGGTACTGTATTTTGAAATCTTGGATTAATGGGGTCTGTGTTAGAAAGGCCCAAGAAATCTATGTTTGAGGCCAAGAAAATCGCACAAAATATCACCTTTTTAGAGCTCTAGAGGTATTAGCTGATGGAAACAAAAGGTAAACATTATGAAACAGACCTTTCCTCTAAATGAATCAATAATAAAATCATGGTGAAACCATATATTGAGCTTGCAAATGAAGGTGGTACCATTCATGTTGTTGCATATTTTGAGATTTTCCGATAAAGGCCTTCAATGAAGTAATGCCATATATACAATTTTTGTTTTAGAAAACTCAAGATGCCACTTTTTCATGAAAATAGGCAAGTTTGAAGCCACTGGTACCTGGTAAATGGTAATATATGGCTATATCTAGTACTGTGCCTGGACTGGTCATTCTTTAACAAGTGTATTTGAGTTGTATTCTGAACTCTTGGATTAATGGGCTCTGTGTCAGAAGGGCCAAAGAAATCTGCGTTTGAGGCTAAAAAACGGGAATGAAATTGCACATGTTTTAAGCCTCATATTTCTATTGGTGTGCAAGGGGAAATTTGGGGTACACATGATAAAACTGACCTTTCCTCTACATTAATCAACAATAAAATCACGGTGGACCATAGTTTGAGCTTATGAAAAAAGGTGGCGCCACCTATGTTTTGCACATTTTGAGATCTTGCAATAAAGGCTTGCAATAAAGTGGTGCCACACATACAATTACTGTGTCAGAAATCTCAGATTATTTTCTGGTACATGATATGTACCATTTCATTTGTTGCCCTAACATGGCAGTCTATCACTGTTGCTTGTCAACCGTACCCCCAAGACAAATTTCCTCAAAAACGCCTTTTTTTTTAAAAATGGCCCAATTTGACACTCTGGTTCTCACCGACAAATATAACAAGAAATTTTAAATTTTTAGTGAAAACTGTTTCTTTCCAACAATATTTTCAATTTAATTTATATTTAGACCTGTTACCTCATATCAATATGTTATTTGCTCTTCTAATTTTAGGTATTCTTAAAGTTGAATCTCACACTTCACACAAAATTTCATATAAATAAGAATTTTATGAAATTTGGCCAAAGCATTCTTTATGAGGCCTGATTTCCACTGGGTAAGATTCCTGGTGTCTGAAAAGTATATTGTAGAAATCAACCAGCACATCAAATTTTAAAAACATTTTCTCTGACTCGAATTAGTAGAAAATTGAGCATTTTCAAAACAAACAGACAATATGGAGGTTACAGATACGAATCATAAGAGGCTAAGGGTATGCTTGCGTCGGACAGCTCTTTCTTTTAAAAAGACATTGGATCTGCTGCTGTTTAAGAACTTTTTATTTGAAAAAGTCCATGTTAGAGCAAGAGGTAGATTGACCTCAGTCCCAACTAAGTGGTACACAAATTCAAGTCAAATCATCACCACAGGCCTGTGAAAGATCCTTCAATTTGACTGAAATACAACTTTTTCCGACTTACACTGAGCACCATTAAAAACGCAACATTGCAAAATGGCTTAAAACCGTACATCCTCTTGTAGTATCAAAATGCACCTTCATCAAAATCTGCTTTATCCTTAATATTTTTTTCCAAAGACATTCAATGGAGAGCTTTTGGAAGTCTTGTACCGATTATGTTAAAATTTCATAAGAATAATTCAATTCAATATGCAACAAAACCAATATTTTCATTGGTGAGTTTTCTATTGAAGAGCAATGAGTGAACTGAAGTTTCAAAAAGAACTCACTAGAATTATTGCTATATGGCGAAATGTGAACTATATTTCACAAAATTTACCAATATGCATTGTAAGACCAGCAGTGAGGTCTGTGACAGATTTGAAAATTATTGAACAATTAGAACTCAGAAAATTGTGTTGTCTAACGATGTTCAGCATACGATTTCGACACAACTGCTCATTTGAACCTAAATTTAAGGATATGAAAAACACACTATGAGTATGCTAAGATAATATCAGTGCTGATGATTTTGATCACAAAGGAAGTCATGAACAAAATACTTGCACTTAATACAGTACTTGGATAGCAATCTCTTGGCTAATGGATCGGGCAAAGTGTCCGAATCAAAGTGATACCTCCAAATGTTCGACTCAAGCAATCTTTATCCTTTCTTGAATGATATTAATATATTTTCATTTTCTTGATATTCATTAATTAATTTGTTTTTCCTTCAAGACCAAATAAAGATAATTCTGATTCTGATTCTGATTCTGATTCCTTTCATGTAAAATGGCATTTTTAAGGAAATTGGCAAACATGGTCATTGGTCACATGGGGACGCTGCTGCTGACTTAGTAATGCAGTCATGACAATGATGATGACCTGCTATATATATGTTAGGACAAAAAATGAAATGTACCCGAAAAAAACTGCAGATATCAGGCACAATAATTATATATGCGGCACAACTTCACTGAAAGCCTTTTTTGGCGAAATCTCAAAATATGCAAAAACCTAGATGGCGCCACCTTCGTTTGTAAGCTCAATATATGGTTCCACCATGATTTTATTATCGAATCATTAAGAGGAAAGTCAGTTTCATAATGTGTACCTTTGTTTTCGCCAGCTAATACCTCCATAGAAGATAATTATGAGCGCCCAAAAAGCTCTAGAAATGTGATATTTTGTGCGATTTTCTTGGCCACAAACATAGATTTCTTGGGCCTTTCTAACACAGACCCCATTAATCCAATATTTCAAAATACAGTACCAATACATAGTCAAAGAGTGACCAGTCCAGGCACGATGTATAATTTAGCCTTATATTAGCATTTCCAAAATACCAGTGGCTTAGAAATTGCCTATTTTCATGAAAAAGTGGCGTTCTTGAGGAAACTGGCAACATGCTCACTTGGGGGCGCTGCTGCTGGCATACCAATGCCGCCATGGCAACAATGCTGGCCTACCATATTTGAGTAACAAATCAAATGTACCAAAAAAGAAATCTGAGATTTCTGACACAATAATTGTATATGTGGCATGACTTTATTGTAAGCGTTTTTCGTAAAATCTTAAAACATGCAAAAACATAGATGGCGCCGCCTTCATTTGTAAGCTAAATATATGGTTCCACCGTGATTTTATTATTGATTCATTTAGAGGAAAGGTCAGTTTCATAGTTTGTACCTTTTGTTTCCACCAGCTAATACCTCCATAGAAGATATGAGCCCCTAAAAAGCTCTAAAAATGTGAAATTTTATGCAATTTTCTTAGCTTCAATCATAGATTTCTTGGGCCCTTCCTACACAGACCCTATTAATCCAAGATTTCAAAATACAATACCAATTCATAGTTAAAGAGTGACCAGTCCAGGTACAATATATAATATAGCCATATATTACCATTACCCAGGTACCAGTGGCTTCAAACTTGCCTATTTTCATGAAAAAGTGGCGTTTTTGAGGAAATTGGCAAACATGCTGACTTGGGGGCGCTGCTACTGACTTTACAATGTTGCCATGGCAACAGTGATGGCCTGCCATGTTAGACTTATAATTGAAATGTAGCAAAAATAAATCTGAGATTTCTGAAACAATAATTGTATATGTGGCACCACTTAATCGAAAGCCTTTTTTGCCAAATCTCAAAATATCCAAAAACATAGGTGGCGCCACCTTTGTTCGTAAGCTCAATCTATGGTTCCACCGTGATTTTATTATTGATTCCTGTAGAGGAAAGGTCAGTTTCATCATGTGTATGCTTGGTTTTGCTCAACTAGTACCTCCATAGAAGATATGAGGCCCTTAAATATGGGTAATTTTTTTAATTCTCCTTAGCCTCGAAGATACCTTTTTTAGGCCGTAATTACACAGACCCCATTGACCCCAGATTTAAAAATACAATGCCATTACTCAGTTCAAGAGTGACTATTCCAGACAAAATGGGTAGTGCTGCGATATATTACCACTTTTAAGGCGGAAATATGAGCTAAAAATGCGTAATTTTGACTTTTCATTTTTTGCAAATTTGCTGATTTGGTCCAAAATAATGAAGCTATGGTTACCATGGCAACCAATAATCTGACCGGACCAAAAAAAATTTTCTGAAGTCTCATGCCATAGTACTTCCATCCCACAAAATATAAAACGATTCTGTGACGTACCACATTCCGGTCGCGGGTTGATTTTCTCAGATAATCGCTCTTAAGGCACCACAAAAAGAACTAATTGTACTTAATTGCCAAATAAACAAAGCCTGTTAAGGGTGCCTTAGTGTTGATTTGTGGAAGTTAAGCGCAGAAGTGGCTGCAAAGTCTGAGAGTTTCACATTCATTACCAGCATTATAGGCTTGTTTGGAAAGGAAGTCAATGTTGGCAAAGGAATTTATTTGGCCATGGTTATTTTTACTGATCATAGATACCATCATATATTTTTTAATGTTTTTAATCCACTAAACAGACCTTGGCCCTTGTACCAAGACCTATTGAATAAATACCAGTAAACCATCTGGTGGAGTTTAAGAACTGGCCAATGACTTGACTCTGCGTAGCTGTGTCCCATGCGTCATTAAGAAGAATTGTAGGCCTGTTTATCGACCTTTCTCTAAAACTCTCTGAAATCTTTTACTGTCATATCAGACTGCTCAATCAAAAAAGGCTGCAAAAATTATCTGCAGTATTTACCCTCCAGCTGCATTACAATAGTCCAATACTTGTTTTACCCTGAGGGTATTCCCCCATTCCATTGAATGTAATTCCCTTGGGCAGCATCACTTTCAGATAACTGTCCAATCCCACTGTGACATCAGAAATACAAAAGGTTATCTCTTAGCCTTTTTTCTGTTTGATCAATGAGCAACAGTGGTCAATTTTTATTTTGGTTTTGTCTTACCTTTCTTTATTAATGTCCATTTGCGATTTGTGCTTCTGAAACAACCATTTTCTTTTGAACTTTGAAATATAAACAAAAATCTTCTTCTAAAGATGCTAGTGTTGAACAAATCCTGTCTAACTGCTACCTCCTCTGTTATCTACTGTGGTAACAGACTTCTCGCTGAAAAAGCTTCATGCTTATATCACTTATCAATCAAGCATACACAAATTTACATTAAACTGTTTGGCTACATTGTGTGTTATTTATTTTTTTGACTTATATTACTATGCTTTTCTTTAAACCTGAGGTAAGCAACATGCCAATGCTAACGTTTTTATAAGTTATGATGTAAAAGTTATACAAATACTTGCATATTGACTTTCTTTTGTTTTGTGGAAGGTAACTTTTCTGCTTCGACACTTGCTTCTGCTCCCAAGGTACATTGAATTTTACTTTAAGATCTTCCGTTGCCATGACTCATAAGATACGCTTGTAGCACAGTAATTAAAGGCTCTCATTATTAATTTGACAAGTATTCTATCATATGTTGTAACTGGTAATCATAAAGACACTGGGTGCTGCAGAAGGAAATACTATAGGCTGAAATGGCGCTGAAAGCAAAATTCACATAGGCTCTAGCGACAAACCATATGCCAGACCTGTGATGGACAAATTAGCTCTGCAGACATGAGATGAATACTGGCTTATATTCTTTTGGAACCAGATGTTTGGCACTTGGAATTTGTGTTATCCATGCTTTTGACAGGGTTGCTAGATAAGTTTGTAACATATGATTGCCTTTATTCTGCACTGACTTGTACATATTCCTTCCTCAATAGCTTAGCAAATAAGGATTCACAAGTAAACTGACCATTAATTATAATACAAGTTCCTCCTCAGAAAATTCCGTCTTATGGTTGCAATAAGTAATCTCACAGCAACGAGGCCTCAGTCTGTTCATCTGTCCATATACTTGTAGTCATCATTCACTCACAGAGCTGTTTTTTCTTTCATTCACCACCTTTGAGCTGTTGGTCTCAGCCACATTTTGAAGCTTTTTGACTGCTGTAGTGAAATTTCAAGAATTAGGTCTTGATGCTGAGGATCTTTGTAAAAATTGAGAAGTAAACATATTATTTTTTCTGTCATTTTGTGTTATTTCCATTTTACACGAAACACAAAAACGTGTGAAAGGAAATTCTCATGTAATTTCCAGGAGAATATTGGGAATATTTATGCAATGTAGTATGCATCTCACAGCTTTGATATGACAGCTTGAATATTGTATTTTATGCAAGCTGTGGCAGGGGGTATTTGCTGCTTAAAAGCAAGGGTAACCGGTGTATGTAGATCAGGCAAATATGACAGCTGACTGTGACCTAAAAGTTGACCTGTAACACCAGTTCTTGACCCCTTTTATTGACCTGCTGACCTACTTTATCTCTTCAATATGGCTTGGATAATGTGGCTTCCACATTTTGAAGTGCTAAGGATTTGAAGCACAATAGAGATCATACTACTCTTTTGGCTATATGCAATCAACAACAGCAAAGAGAGCCTTGATATTTCCCTCGCCACATAAAAAAGAGGTCCTGACATCTTTCATTTGGTGTAATATGTAATTTTGACATCATTAAGTGTGTCACTGTCAAGTGCTGTTGTGTTGACACATAAGATAATGTAGAAATATTGATGCATAGAACATTAAATTACCATGAGATTATCATGCCAGTGGGGAACCAAGTATCGAACTCAGGACCCTTTTAGGAAATATGATTGGCCTTACTATAGATATATACACTTAGAAATTGTTGGTAATATCATTGCTGATAATGGATGTGCCATTTGTTGTAGAAATTCCTGCAGATTCCTACAGTGTCACCTCAGGTCCAATCAGTGCCTTGTTTCTTTAATATTTAAGCTGTTCAGGACTTGCAAATGTGCATACGATCCCTTGGGAATAGCAACTCCTGTTCTCTCAAGGTGTTTGAAACATCCATTATGCCACCTTGCTCAATATTTTGGGCTGGTTAGCCTTTGTAGTGAATTTATGCATCTCTCTAGTGTTTATTTATTTAGCTAAAAGGAGAACAGAGCTTTGACATTAAATTTAAAGCTATTGCTAAATCTGTATATTTCAAAGATGCTCTTAGGATATGTTTCAGTCATGTCTAACATATTACAGCGAATAACTTTATTTAATTGCCATGGTACATGAACTTTACAAAGATAAATTCCATTAAAAATGCAAACAAATAGTTGTTAATTCCGTGAAAACCTCGTGTTATGTTTCAAATTAAGCAATGCAGGGCTCTCCAGGAGTGTCAATGGAACTAAGTTAGGAATAAACTGCTTCTATTATAGACATAATTTAATGTTAGTTGTTAAAATATGTTAGATACGAATACATCAATAGGAAAGTTTTAAATTTAATTTGGTTAAATCCGTTGACATGGATGCAATGTAATGGCTTGATCACCTATAACCTACAACCTGCTTTGGACACTTTGACTGCCTCCCTAATAGATTTAATACTCAAATCTGAAAGGAGCTGTCTCTTTTATCGCTTATGTAAGGAATTTAGATTGACTAGAAGCAATTTATGATGCCCTGACCTGCTGTGTAATGGCCCTGGGCATAGAAGGACATCATCAATTTTGATACTTGCAAAGAATTGCCGTCTGATTGAAAATTTACTTGGTCTCTGATAAGTACTATTGACATGGATGTTCATATAAGTGTGTGCCAGGTCTGGATTTAAGTTATCCTGTTGTTCAAGTTCATATAAACGTTATGTTGTTTTTATTTATAAGAGATGGAGTTGTGTGCCTTGGATGATTAGTTAATTTATCTAGAATGTAATATCGGTTTCTATGGCAACAGAAGTTACAAAACATAAATGCTGTAGGTCTTGTCCCAGCTGCGTCTTGTAGACATTCTGACCTTGTTCGTCTTGCTAGACAAGCAAGAAAACAATATATTCATCTTAATTTCAGCTTATCACGCTAAAGACAATGTCTACAATTGAGGTTTTGGTGGAAATCTGTGTATAAATTAGGTAAAGTTAATACAAGGTATAAAAGCAGGTTGCGGACATATGTGTACCGGCACTATCAGGCAATCAATCTTTCTATCATTTGTGGCAGGGGTGCCGGAACAGGGGGGGGGCAGGGGGGGCAATTGCCCCTCCTGCCCTTGTCCAAGGGGGGCAGGGGGGGCAAGGGTGCCCTTTAGATCTTAAAGAAAAAAACATTATTATGCCTTATTTTACTAATTTTAGGCAAAACTTAGTAAGTATATATTCAAAATTATAAGTGACTCTATATAAATTTTCTCACGCGAAATTGGCGCGAATATGATTTGCCCTTTTTCATCTGACCGCCCCTGCCGCCCGCGATTCCTTCCGGCACCCCTGATTTGTGGTTGTCATGTGTTAGATACTACAATTGTATAGAGGTTTAAAATTCTGTAGCGAGAAAATTCCTCAATTGCCAAAATCTGTCATTTTGCCTACTACAGTAATGCTTCACTAGGCAAATGTTGAGGTTACATTTTATGCTTGATATTGGAGGTCAGAGATTAATGTTCTGAGATTACATTGGGATTAGTGTTTAGAGGCTATTTGTCCATTTTGTATTGACCAATCAGCAAGCGAGGAAGAATAATCACTATTGTTTGGCCGTCCTCACCTCTGGTAAAAATTATCGCCCCCATAAGAGGCCAATAAATCTTATAAATAGACCTTTACTCTGAAGGGATTGCCCTCAGGTTACAGAGACGTGGCTTTTGATTCATAATACAAAGCTATGGCTAGTCTGTTGGTAGGCCTACAAAAATACTACAAATCTTAAATGATTGTTTGTTTTTTTGATAATGTTCTGGATAGGGATAAGAAATTTGTCTTTTCATGTATATCTCCCTATTTTCTGCAACAAAGTTAGACATGTTTAGTTGTTAATCTGGTGCACACTTATTTTCATCATGCTGATTTCATATTTTTAAGAAAGATAGAACAGAATCTGAAACAAGGTACTATCAATTTGAAAGTTTATCTTAGCATCGCAAGGTTTGAAATTAGTTCAAGGTATAGCATTAAATGTTTGCTATTGACGCTACCATAAAATGCTGGCTCCATGTCTGATTCTGATTTCTGTCCATAAAAATGAATTTGGCACAGTGATAACTTAAAAGGCAAATGCTCTGCTTTTGATATCCCACAGTGTTGTTTTGAACATACAAACAAAAATTAAGCTTGTAAGTGCTCTTTGTTTAAACTCACCATTTTTCAACATTAATTTTATCAAAGAACATGTTACATATATCAGTGATTGATATTAGAAGAATTCCCTTATACATTCTATTGGGTGTGAGATAAAATGATACTTTCCGTTGGTTGAGTATTCTTAAAAAAATATGTCTAACTGACAAGATATGAGTTCTGAGAACCTTTAGATCTGTAAGACCAATGATTTGACATCTGCAAATTATAGGCTAAAGTAGTCCTTAGTCGGAATGATCACACACTCAATTCTCAGTGCTTAGGCAGTTTCCTTGTCCATGAATATATGAAGGAAGTCAATTTGGGACTATGTTCTCTGTAGTGCTTCTTTTTCCACAGTAGCTGGAAGAGCTATACTAGGTTCTTAGGGAGAAAGTCGCTGTCCGCAAATTAGAAACATCATGCAGTTCAAAGAAAGAGAGAGACAAAAAAAGTTGATACAACTATTTGCCGTGTTATAAGTGGAAAAGGACTCAGACCAGAGAGATATTTTTATAGAAAGAGAAGAACTGATGAATCTCAGAAGTATATTAATGAGATAATAATTTTGACCCGATAGTATTTCAAATATAAACCTGTTCTAAAAAAGCCATTGAAACTACTTTAAGGGACCGTTCAGAATTTATGTCTAGGGGGGGAGGGAGTTTTGCTGGAACTTCCCGTCAAAAATTGATACCCCCCCTTGAGTTCCATGCGGATTTGTAGTACCCCACCCCTAGGTTTCACGCATATTTTTAGTCCCCCCCCCCACGACATACACAGCAATACACACATATATACTGTTGTACACTGCCACGCGTACAGATGCGCGGACTTTTGCGTGTAAAAAAGTCGAAATAAAATAAGTTTATGCGTGTTTTTTTAACATTTCTTCTTTGTTAAAATTTCTTACCCCCCCCTTAGAAGTGTTGTCAAAAAGTAATACCCCCCCTTGAAACACGTGTGAAAAGTTAGTACCCCCTCGGCCAAAACTCCCACCCCCCCAGTCATAAATTCTGAACGGTCCCTAGGTGACTTGTAAGGGAGCAGATAACTTTCTAGATTATTTGTATTTGGATACAAAATTAACACATAATGACAGAATGATTGGGATGCTCGCCAGCTCTTCAACTTTATGACACTTTGAGAGACATTTTTGGAAATTAAGCAAGACACAGTCGTGGTGTTTCACATCCTAATCCAAACTGTTGTAACTCTAGAGTTATATGAAATAATGTATTTTCTAATCTAATATTTGTCGGAACAGTGATGGATACCACTACAGAATAACAGAACTGGACTAGTGAGTACAAAAGACACAATGATATTGATTTTATGCTTCAGAACACTTCCAATAGTTTGAGGAACTGAAGAACAACAGTTACAGAGTGACACTTACCATCTGTCAGTGAAAAATCTCTATATGCCTCTTTATCAGCATAGAAGTACTGGACAACTGCTTCTTTGCCCAGGATGAATCCAATTGTCAAATCAGACCACACAATCAAATGGCCTGCAAAAGTTATCAGCAGTATTTACCCTCCAGTTGCATTACAATAGTCTGCGAGTTGTTTTACCCTGAGGGTATTCCCCCATTCCATTAAATGGAGTTCCCTTGGGCAGCCTCACTTTCAGATAACCACCCAATCCCGCTGTAGCATCAGAGTTACAAAAGGTTATCTCCTATTCGCTTATCTCAACTGTTTTGCAAGTTGATGAAGGACCAGAACAACTAAGGTCATTTTTTTGCTTTTGAAATCTCCTATATGCGTATATAAAACATCCATTTGGGATTTGAACTTGTGAAACAACTTTTGATCTTTCAGTGGCAAAATATGTTCCTTCCACTGATGGTGGTGTCAGACAAGTTTACCCAGATGCCTGCTTTACCACCCAAAAAGATACATGCCAGTGAAAATGAGCAAATACATGTCATCTCTGTGATGGTAATTATAATCCCCCGCCGCTTGCGGGGGATTATATTGATATTGTTCGTTTTATTATAATCCCCCGCCGCTTGCGGGGGATTATATTGATATTGTTCGTTTTATTATTATTCTTATTATTAAGAATTTACCTATGGTAAATTCTATTTGTTTTTGCTATTATTATTATTATTATGTTTTTTTCAAAATGGACTTAGGTCTTTGAAAGTATTTTCAGTTGATAGGTCAGTGGTTGGGTATTACGTAATTGGGTCTTTTGATGTCATTTTCACAGTTGTCTTTATCACAGAGTTGTTCAAAGTCGAAAATTAGTAAACTTTAAAGGCTTATAACTCAAAAAGTATTTAAGATAATAAGTCAAGAGTTAAAATCCTGTGATAAAAAGTTGATGTCAACATTTTGTTCCCTGGTCATATGACAGTTGGTCTAACGGGTAAGGGGTTATTGACACATGAGCTGTTTTCAGTCTGTCACTGAGATCTCAAGTTATGTAATAGGTAGGAATATGGTGATGGTGGCTAAAGTTTGCCAGTATCTGGGGCCAAGGTCGACTGTAATATCATCGGGATTGATGCAATATACTTTGAAATATGGCAATTTTTCAAAATCGAGTGTTCAGAATATAGGTGGAATTGTAAAATCTCCGTGAAGGAGTAGTCTGAGGTGATCAAAATGTATAATCAACTACCCTTAACTTTACCCAAAAAGACTATATTGACCAAAAAATTTGACCTATTGGTCATATTGAAGGTGATATGAGCCATTAAAGTTTAAAAAGTTGAAGTTTTGAAAAATTCTGAAAATTATGTTATTTTCCACCAATCCTCTTAAATCTTTGAGGTATACTGGTCACTAATATGGTTATCAAAAGCCCCCTATTAGAATTGTTTCATATCCTCAACTAAATTTGTAAATAATTGTGAAATATGTTACTTCGCGACTTACATGACATTTCCATAAAAGATTTAATTTGCGTGGGAAATATCACTCCTACAGCTTTCTGTAAATTAAATGACCCCCTTCTATCACATGCTGGCAACACATGAGCACATTTATTTTCACCTGTGACAATTTCTGCAAGGTCAAATTTCAGGTCAAAGATGAAATGAAAATTGATCATTTTCCGAAATGATTTTTTTTAACTACCAAGGAAACTTCCAATTCTTTTCATTTTAATTAACAATGTTTGCTGAATTGTTTTGGTCAATTGTGGTAAACAGCAAGTCTGTAGCTACAGGCAACTCTGAGCAGTAAAGGTCGAAAGGTCAAAAAATGACCTGACGGTCAGCAAAAAAATTCATTTTCACATGATGCAGGTGAGCCATCTTCACACTCCAACACAGGCTGGCCGCATAAATTATCATACATTAGCCATATATGGAGAGCTCTTCTGGCCCTCTCAGGTGACGGGGCCAGTGTACATTACTGTCTTATGGTTATATGTATATTGCAGTCTCAAATGACTGAATCAGGACTTGGAGTCAGGACTCGGAGTCAGGACTCGGAGTCAGGACTCGGAGTCAGGACTCGGAGTCAGGACTCGGAGTCAGGACTCGGAGTCAGGACTCGGAGTCAGGACTCGGAGTCAGGACTCGGAGTCAGGACTCGGAGTCAGGACTCGCAGTCAGGACTCGCAGTCAGGACTCGCAGTCAGGACTCGCAGTCAGGACTCGGAGTCAGGACTCGCAGTCAGGAGTCGCAGTCAGGAGTCGCAGTCAGGAGTCGCAGTCAGGAGTCGCAGTCAGGAGTCGCAGTCAGGAGTCGCAGTCAGGAGTCGCAGTCAGGAGTCGCAGTCAGGAGTCGCAGTCAGGACTAGGAGTCAAGACTCGCACTCAGGACTCGGAGTCAGGACTCGGAGTCAGGACTCGGAGTCAGGACTCGGAGTCAGGACTCGGAGTCAGGACTCGGAGTCAGGACTCGGAGTCAGGACTCGGAGTCAGGACTCGGAGTCAGGACTCGGAGTCAGGACTCGGAGTCAGGACTCGGAGTCAGGACTCGACTCAAAGTGAGGACCTGGAGTCAGGATTTGGAGTCAGGACGCGTAGTCGGGACTCGGAGCCAGGACGCTCAGTCAGGACTCAGATGCAGGACACAGATGCAGGACTCGGCGTCTGGCCTCGGAGTCAGGACTCTGAGCCAGGCCTCGGAGTCAAGACTCGGATGCAGGACTGCGAATCAGCACTGTGAGTCAGGACTGGGAGTCAGGCTGAGCATCAGGACTCGGAGTCACGACTCGGAGTCAAGCCTCTGAGCCAGGAGTCTGAGTCAGGCATCAGAGAAAAGAGCAGCATCAGGCCTCAGAGTCAGGGACTCTGAGTCAGGACTCTGAGTCAGGACTCTGAGTCAGGACTATGAGGCAGGACTATGAGGCAGGACTCTGTGTCAGGCCTCTGAGTCAGGACCCGGAGTCAGGTCTGTGAGTCAGGACTCGGAGTCAGGATTCTGAGTCAGGTCTCGGATGCAGGCCTTGGAGTCAGGACTCAGAGTCAGAACTCTGATTCAGGACCCTTACCTAGGACTTGGAGTCAGGACTCTGAGTCAGGCCTATGAGTCAGGACTCTTGAATCACGACTCTGAGTCCCGACGCTGAGTCACGACTATGAGTCACGTCTGTGAGTCACGTCTGTGAGTCACGACTCTGAGTCACGACTCTGCTGTCACGACTCTCAGTCACGACTCTCAGTCACGGCTCTTCAATCACGACTCTCAGTCACGACTCTTAGTCCGTGTTGAGTGGAGACAGGAGGTTGAGGAAGGATTTAGCATCAGCAGTTGAAGTCACAAGTCTGAGCCAGGAGTGTGAGTCAGTCATCAGAGAAAAGAGTCTGCGTCACGAGTGAGATTCAGTAGTCTGAGATCTGATCAGGAACCAGATGGGGATTCAGAATTGGAGTCGGAGTCAGAGTCGCAGTCGTGGTGAGGAAGCAAAGTCAGCATGTGTTTGTCAGTCCGTCAGTTTCATCCATCTGTCCATTTGTCTGTCCATTTACAGGCAAAGTTTAGTTAAAAGTAAAGGTAAATTCTTTGTAATTGTCCGTGATGACAATTACCGTGTTCTCTAGTTCTTATTATTCTTATTCAGCTCAGGAAAACTGCGATTACTTCAAAACTATTAGAGATATTGGTTTACAAGTAAAGGATGATATGCAACTCCCGTGCGTGCTATTACTCACAAAATTTCATGATCAAATTTCAAGACACTTATGAGTTATGAGGAAAATACAAAAAAAATTTCCGGCGCAGGTTTCTGAGAACCTAAGCATAACTGAGACCTGTTGATTTTTTGTGAGATACCTTGACAAAGTCTCCAGTGCAGAAAGGCGTCTCGTGGAGATTTCATGAATACATTTCAAGATATGATTTTTTGAAAATTTGACATCCCGAAAATTGACTGAAATTTTTTAGAAAAACAGGGAAGGAATGCTTGTAGAAAGCTGAAAATGGGTATACTTACAGACCTACTCTAGTGTACCAACTTCACAAAGTTACGGACCGCTCGGACAAACGGTCTCGGAGCTACGGACGCACAAAAACTCAAACTTCAAGTGGCCATATCTCGGTCCCTATCGCAGCTACAGACTAGTTTCACATATCACAAGAAAGGTCTGTTTCTCAGCTTTCCAATGATGTATAGCATTATAGTGTCAGACGCGCGGCGTAGAATCGCGTCAGACATTGAAAATTTTATGTCATTTTTTGGGCCTATCAAAACGTTTTCCCTCAAAAAGTGTATGAAGAACTTCATGGATGTTCATCAATAATTTATGCGGGCTACCCAGGTTGGGCCTCCATATTGTGCCTAAAGGAAATTTGCCTAAATCAAATACTTTTTCCTAGAGAATTTTTTTAATTTCAAAATTGAAACGTAAATTGCTCTGGTTATAATAATTCAAATCTCATGAAATTAACACCAAAAAATGTGTTAAATTACGCCCTCTAGCAAGCTACAGGGATATCTTCCTCTCACCTTTAACCAATTTTACATATAACATTTTATATATTCAATTATAACTCATTCATTATTTATCAAAATCAATTAAAACTGATTCGTCATGTTCCTAATTTTTCCCTCTATTTTTGTATGTAAGCACAGCTCCATAACTTGCATGGTTTGTCTACAATAACCCATCAGGGTTAGGGTTTCACCTACCATTCACTGGAAATGTATTGCTTTGAGGGTGGTACCGCTGGGCACCAAACACAGGTCTCCATGCCAAGCGATGTCTCATTTCAATATATCAGCCTCTTCAAGAATTCATCATGAAGGCCATGAACTGGTTGAAGGGAGTAAGCAGGGCAAGGGAGACAGGGGGGGCGCGGGGGATTATCCGATATTGCCGTACGGCAATATCAGTTATACTAGTTATTATTATTATTCTTATTATTATTCAGCTCAGGAAAACTGTGATTACTGCAAAACTATTAGAGATAACATTCTGAAACCTGAAACACAATATGTGACTCCATTGCGCGCTACTTCATACGAAATTTCATGATCAAATTTCATGATGCTTATCAGTTATGAGGAAAATATAAAACAAATTTCCGGCGCAGGTTTCTGAGAACCTAAGCATAACTGAGACCTGTTGATTTTTTATAAGATACCTTGACAAAGTCTCCAGTGCAGAAAGGCGTCTCGTGGAGATTTCATGAACACATTTCAAGATATGATTTTTTGAAAATTGGATATCCCGAAAACTGACCAAAATTTTGTTGAAAAACAGGGAAGGAATGCTCTTAGAGAGCTGAAAATAGGTGAACATACAGATGTACCACAGTGTACCAACTTCACAAAGTTACGGACCGCTCGGACCAACGGTCTTGGCGCTACGGACGTCCAAAAACGCAACTTTCAAGTGGCCATATCTCGGTCCCTATTTAAGCTACAACAAAGTTTGACATATCACAAGAAAGGTCTGTTTCTCAGCTTTCCAATGGTGTATAGCATTATAGTCTCAGATGCGCGGCGTAGAATCGCGTCAGACATTGAAAATTTGTTGTCACTTTTTGAGCCCTTCGAAACGTTTTAGGCAGAAAAATCAATGAAGTTCTTTGTGAATGTTGATGAATATTTTTTTAATTACTCCCTGGTTATGCCTCCATACTGTCCTCAAAGGATATTTGCCTGCATCAAATTGTTTTTCCAAGAGAATTTTTTGAAATTCAAAATTGAAATGCACATTGCTCTGCTTCTACTCATTCAAATTTCATGAAATTAATACCAAAAGATGCGTAAAATTATGGGCTGCACTGTCCTCCAAGGGCATTTACTTATTACTCATAGCCAATTTAACATAAATGATTTTATATATTCAATTATATCTTGTGAATTATTATTTCAAATCACTTAAAACTCTATGTACATGTTGCTAATTTTTTGGCCTATTTTGTGATATAAGGACATCCTCCTATCTCCAATACTTTGCTGGTAAAATAAAGTACAAAAATCGTTCACAGATGCATCTTAGTCTGCTGTCGGGACTATTCTGCCTCACTGCCAGGTTTTGCTCCCCAGCACCAGCATTATGCCATGCAAAGAGCAGCACACTCAAACACGCGCATCAACAATAAGGTACAGGCTTACGCCTATCATGACAGGGGAATGATACACGTTGAAGGGAAAGGCCTTTGTAAGCGTTGCGTGAAAAGGCATATATGTCCTATATTAATGCACTGAAACACCTTAATAGTATGAGCATACACACAAATAATGGACATGAATTGAAAAAGAAGAGTATACAGGCCTGGGGGTCATACGGGGCCTGCGGGGGATTATCCGATATTGCCGTACGGCAATATCAGTTATACTAGTTTATTATTAGGATGGCAGAGAGCCACTGGGTTATGCATGATTTTGTCAAATCACCTAATGGCAGTTAGTTAGGTTTCAAAGCGAAGTTAGCAGGATATTTTTCACCAATAAGACAATAGAAAAGCTAACCGAAAACCCGAAGCACAGAAAAAAACTGTCCACTTAAATGCAAACTTCTGTATTATCTAAATTGAATTGCGTTGAATGATTAATGATCCACTGAAACTGCTACCTGATAATTTATCAACTGTCCATTTGAATTAACATTTCAATTACTATTCACTTTACCTATCCACTTACAAACTTGGTCCTCAGGGAATTTCCAAACCAATTTATTGCCAATGGAGACAAAGTACCTGGCTAATCTATTTCAGCAGCCATGCTATGCAGTTGCACTCCACAGAAGTCCTTACTATAATAATATGCTTCTGGTTGATATGTCTTAAGTTTTATTATACAATCAAGTTTGTTTCACAGAAAAAAAAACTCAATCAAGGGTACAAATTTACTTGCACATGTCCAGGATTGTCATAGGAAAGATGATTTGACCAAGTTTTGTTCCAGTCTGGACATTAGACTTGACAGGGCTTATCATCTTTTTCCGAAACTCTCAGATAATAATTATTATCATCTATGTGCAATGTAGTTGTCTTTTGCAGAAATGACTGCATTTTCTAACAGTGTACCAAAGTGTAGCCACAAGGCCAATAAGAGTCTTGTTTCTTTAATATTTTAGTTGTTCGAGACTTGCAAATGTACTTGCTAGTCGTCTGGGGACGCAGTACTTTGCTGGCATCTGCCATTCCTTTGTAGTACTTCTGACTACGGAGAGGCAGCAATAGTTCCTCAAAAGCTACAGAATAGAAGTGACCTTAAAACTGCAATGAAATCATGTCATTGAGCTTTTAAAATAAAAGTCTCTGTTTCCTTTGTACTTTCATATGAAAAACATTGCATGCAAATCAGGTGAGTTGATGCCATTTCAAGCAGGTATCAAAATTGACAATGTCCTTCTGTGCTCAGGGCTATTACACAGCAGGTCAAGGCATCATAGATTGGCTCTAGTCAATCTAAATTTCTTACAGGAGGATAAAAGAGACGACACTTTTCAGATTGAGGTATTAAATCTATTAAGGTGACTCAAGCGTGGTACACTGCACATACTACTGAGCAGCCTGGTTGCCTAGCAACATAGCGTCACAACTGCTGCAGGCACTGAAACAGTTGTGACGTTACCATTTTCTGCTCTCTTTTTTTTAACAGCATGACAGCCAGTAATTTACTATCTAAATTAGATCTAATGCAGCTAGAAGCATAATTACTTTTTATTGAATGCAGTAACATCTGTTCTGTGCTACTTTAAAGTTTGAGCTTCTCAGCTTTATCAAAAAAATTTTCTCAGTTAATTTCAGTCCACAGTGTCAAAATATTTCTTTATTTATTTAAATTGACATTGGCACAGTCATGGTACTGTCGTAAAAAAATGACTTGGTGAAATTTTTTTATTTTTTGCCATTTGTTTGACAATAACTTGTTTATGATATATAAAAAAAAAAAAAAAAAATCTGTATGATCGTTTTCCTAAAATTTGATTACTGCCAAAATTGAAGCATGCAAAATCTGCAATTAATTAGTGTGTTGGTGCCCTTTGAGCTCTTACAGAAAAAAGTATTTTAACCTTTTTCTTCAAATTTATGGCAAATGTTTTGCTGTTAATCCTTGGGAAGACATTTCTGACGTTTTTGTGTTTGCCTCTAAATAGCCCACACTGGTGCTGATGGGGCGTAAAACACAAACTCACTCACTCACTCACTGACGTTTTTGTGTAACAAATGCATGTAATGCTTTATTCTGTGGCACATAACCAAAAACTTAATTTATGACTTTTAAGCAGTCATCGGGCAAAACATGCCGTTACCGTGGCAACCAAACGAGTCAGTGAAATTTTTTTATTTTTCATTTTTGAAATATATGGGTCCCATAGACTACCTGTGCAAAATTTTAGAAAAATCTGTATGATCAAACTACCACGCTTGAGTCACCTTAAGTATGTAATAAACAAGCCGAAATGAGGTTGTAAATTCTGGATGTGTTTGTTGTACTTTTGCAATTAAATTCCAGCCTATATGAAGTTGAAAATGTTGTTTAATTTTAAATAGCATATCTCCTCACATGGCTCATTCATATTATACACTGTGCAAGCCATATTACTATTGGTTTTGTCAAAGAATATATTGAGTCAAGAAATATTACTACAGAGTATCTGATCTAATGGCATGCAAATCAATAATGATTATTTTAAGAAAAAGGTAAGGAATTCTCCATGAGCATCCATGAACAATTTTGCCTGTCTGCCTGTCTTTTAAAATGTTTCTTGGGAAAATTGCAATAGAAAAAACTGCCTCAGGACATAATCACCATGATGAAAGGAGATAGGCTTGTTGGAGATTGCTTCAGGTGAAGAAACTTTTGTTTAAGAGAATGACCTGAAGAAAACAGTGTAAAATAGTTACACACTGATAACGACAAATTAGGAAGCAGAATGCCTCTAAACAAGGCACATTGCCTTGGTAGCAATCATGGTTTCTGTTTGCCTTACCATCGACGATTGATCTGATGAATCTTTTTCAATAGCTTTGTAATGCAACCTGCTGCAAATGTATCCCATTTTTAGGCCCAAAATCTGAAGGTGTTCTCACATTTTCTCTGACTGGTAAAATATTGTAAACCTACAATATATATTTATGATAGGGTCCTTACTATTGTTGTTTTATTTTTCAAGCTCAGGGATCTCATTTTACATGATTGTTCTCTCATAAACATCATTTTAGTATGTTGGCATCCCTACAATATGTGCGCTTATAAAAGTTTCTCCCCGAATGAACATTGTTATTTTATAATGATTATTGACTTAGTGCCAATGACACAGAGTTTATGACTTCTGAAGAGCCCGTTTCTCTGAGACAAGCAGCCTTTAAGCAAAATAGAGTTAGTCACACAACAGAGCTATTACTGTTATTGTCCATTTCTGATCATGAGCAGACCGCTAGCCTCAAGGAATATGACTATAATAGCAGGGACGCAGAGATTGGCGGCTGTAACATATTGTTTTAGTGGAACCGTGTTAGTCACACCAAATTGCTATTAAGGCAAAAATGGGTTTTTAATTGTTTTGGGATTCAGTTTCTAATACATTATGGGATAATTCAATTTTTGTTGTTGTTTTGAAATTCTGTATTCTTGGGGAATTTTGAATAAATGTTCCTTTGAACTCTGTAGATGAGAACTACTCTGCAGGTGGGCTGCCCTATAAGTCACGGCTGGCAGGATGGTGTTTATTTCTTTGTCACAACGAAGCACGATAACATTCAAGCATTTACATATTTTGTTCCGTGAAGTATAAATTTTATATTTCTCTCCAGTGGCGAAAAAAAAATTGTGTTTGCGGTAATATTTACATCACAGAAAGGAGGGAGAGAAAAAAAAGACAAAAAATTACACTTGTTGTTTTAGTAGAAAAGAAACATAATAGATCTATGAAATAAATACCCTTCAAAATTGCCTCAGGCGTTGCAACAGGCTTGACTGGTCCAGTGACAGATGTTACATTTGCCTGGTTCCTTGATAAAGAATGTTCTCTGCTTTTCTTCGTATGTAACTTTAAACTGGCAGATTGCATGTCAGTTGTGCTCAAATCAATTTTACTACGACTTAAGAGAAAACAAAAGTTCTGATCAGAAACATTTTTGCAAAGAAAGAGTGGCAAGAAAAAAATATATTTTGGTGCTCACCAAAAATCTGGCAGCTATCATGCTATTCTAGCTTTAGCCAATAGTCTTGGGTCAAATATACGCATATTGTGATTAGGGGTTGCAGGGTTGTAGTGTACCTAAAAATATAACTTCAGACTCTATTTGAAACTAATCTTGCACTTTTACATCGTAGGAATGTACATATTTTTTAATAATGTTTAGGTTAGGAAATTTATCTCGTCATGCCACTTTAAGATTGTCTCTCGTTCTGACCTTGTTTTTCAGATCCTAAGAAGAGCGAAAAATAGCATATTCATCTTAATGTCAACTTATCAAGTCAAATACAAGGTAAATGTGATATAAATCATGCTAGAATTGTAATATACTTTTGGCTGGGAAAGTGTTAAAATCAGCCTAAGTCAGGAAGAATTGTAAGGCTGCTGGTAGGCATATATGGATTCCATGAGTCAGACATAAATTAATTTTGCAATCGGATAATGTCTTTCAAATCTAAACATGTACAGTTGTGGCTCCCACTTTGAGTAATACTTGGATCTGATAGAGATAGGACACATACACAGTGGGCAAAGGTGGCAGCACTGTCTATGCAAAATGTGGCTGTCTGCTTGTGTGGGGGTTCCATAAAAAGTCACTTTTTGACATTTTAACAAAGTGTCATTCACTGCTTGCCTTGCAAATAAATAGAATTAGACCAACTTGACTTATCTAACATAGTTTACACATTGGGGCCCAGTCTGCATGGGTTGCAAATGATTGTAGGAATGTAGGTGTTATAACTATTCTATTCAATGATCCCCATGTGTATCCTAACATTGAGGAAAATAGCACAACGACACTTAGAAAACAACTTTAAGTTGAAATAAACATAACTTAAATACCCAAAGCATTTGTTGTTAATGATGATGGGTTAATGCACTTATAATCCTAAATGGTTTACTAATCAATGTCAATGTGGTTCACAGTTGTTTCGTGTTACATCATTGATTGTTTCAGTTTTCTTCACTGAACAAGTAAAGCACTTCAAGTGACAAATCCCTATAGAACCTCCCAGGAGTTCATGTCAAAGCCTATGAACATTTATATATCCCTAGCTTTGTAGGCATGACATAGTATGTTTTTGGCTGTAATTTCACATGTTTGAGGATACACATAGCACGTCATCATCACTTGTAGTCTGAACTCTGTAAACATAACCATGAAAAGAACAGAGTCACCATTACTGCCATGAGCCACACCATCCATTATAGTTAGCACTCTTTTGTTTTTCTAGCGTTTCCCTGACTGACTCTGAAACGGTGTGCAGCCAAAACGGCGATAAACCAAAACGGCTATTGGGTTTTTGACAATGTCAGAACGGCGATGCCAAAACGGCTATGAATAGATATCCAGAACGGCTACAGGTCTATACCAGAACGGCTATACCACTTTACCAGAACGGCTATACCTAATTGGCATTGAAGAACAAGTTGAACAACAGACCCTATTATATATAAAGGGTGAAACTTGTGTCAAAGGGAGGTGTCAAAGCTGATTGCACTTAGCATTTTTGAAGCACTCCATTGATTGTAAAAATAACAAATATGAACATTATGATGTAGCATAAGTCTTCACATTTTATAAGAACTAATTATGAATTTTTGGACTTTATTTTGCTTATAATTTATTTAGTTACTAGCATAGTACTTAGTCTTAGTGTAAAGATTCATTGCACATATATATAATGATAGCTAATGATGCACAAACATAACATAGACCATCTATGTTAAGATACCTATGAAACATAGGCCTATTAATTAACTTAATTGTACCCATGGTATAGGCCAGGCCTATTGATGACAATTAATTAACTTACAATTACAGAATTACTGCCAGCCTTTGAAGCTGCAGAATTGCACTGTTGCACATTGCAATCGCCGTTTTGGTTAAGCATAATAGCCGTTCTGGTAAAGTCTAATAGCCGTTCTGGCAATGGCATGCAATTTCAATATTTGCAATAGCCGTTTTGGTCAAGCTGAGAAAAATCCTCGCCGTTTCGGCAATAGCCGTTTTGGTTTATCGCCGTTTTGACTGGCAGTCCTCTGAAACAATAGGTTTCCAAGGCAACCATTGTGCATGAACAAGAGGCTCTGGCAAATAGCTTCTTTTGACAGACGGCTCTTCAAACCCATTCAGCAAATGGCTTTCTAACCAGCAAAGTGTTTTCTGTGACTTTTCTTTACTCAGTGATGTAGAAATATTTGAGAACTTAGATGATTAATATTCTTGGGATAAGGCATACAATAGTAAATATACAAACATTTTAAATTACTGATTGTTTGATAATAATCATTTTGTTTTGAAAATGAAGTTTTTACTTACATATTACTGCTATTATTGCTGTTGGTCAAAGGATAATGTTAAGAGAATAATCTGATTTTATTGGCAATACTGTACAAATATGGCAAAATGAAGGAAGATATGGCAAAATGAGGGAAAATATAGAATTTTTAGAGTGAAACTAAAGGATTTTGAGAGACAATATGACATAGAATTTAGAGGGAAAATTTTGTATTTTTGGGGGAAAATGTACCATTTAGAGGGAAAATAATATTATGACATGGAATAAAAAGGTAATTCCATGGCTTGGGCAGTATTTAATTTCCCAGATATTGTCACCCTCAACCTTCGGGTCTCGGCAAAGATACTGAGTCTCTGGTGACAATATCAGGGAAATACTGGCCAAGTCATGGGATAACCTATAAATATCTCTCATAGCAGGTTTTTTGAAGTGATGGTTGATATTAGGAGAAAATTGTTAGATATATATAGGTTATCCCATGGCTGGGTCAGTATTTCCCTGATATTGTCACTGGAGACTCAGTAGTATTTTCCCGAGACCCGAAGGTTCATATTTCCCTCTGAATGCTCCCACTAAATGCTGTACCTCCCCACTAAATTCCGTATCCTACCGCATTTTGTCCATGTTCTTTCCCCATATCTGCCTGACTCTTGAAATAGGTTTCCGGGAAATTCTACTGTATCAGGGAAGAAGTGTAGCTAGACAACTGGATAATCCTTTATATTGAGTGAAAAGGGTACTTTACACAGATCACACATATGTCTAACTTTAAAGATGTGATTTCTCATAACTCTATATCTGCAAAACCCATAATTTCTCTTCTGAACCACTGAACTACAAACAAATTACTGGCTTTGAAGCTTCTAAAGTAGACGTAAGTAGAGATGATCACACACTCAATTCTAAGTGATTAGGCAGTTCCTTTGCCCTCTAATATGAAAGGAAATTAAATATGGGAATTGCTTTTTGTAGTACTTATATTTCCACAGTGACTTTGAAGTTCTTCGAGAGTAAATTGCAAAATCGTACTCAAAGGTTATTGAGCAAAAAAAAGTAGAAAAAATATATCACAAGAAAGAAATTAAGGAATTAAAGGAAATGGAAGAAATCAGAGAAGAAATTGATCTGAATTTGTATAATTTCCATATGTAACATCAATAAATGTAATATTATCGGTACACTGTACTTAGCCTTTAGAAAGATAGAAATATAGATCGATAGTTAGATGGATATATAGATAGATAGATCACAATAAGTAGATATTTGCGAAGTGGGTGGAATGGATTAGCATAACCAATTTCTCTCACTATTCCTGTATTCATATCCAATGTGGCAAGTCAAAACAGCCCATTAACAGTTACTGTGGTTAAACTTGATGTGTCAGTTTTAACCAGGTTGTGCTTGAAAATAAATCTGCAAGTGAGAGTGTTTTAAAACTAAGCACTCCTTAAAAGGAAACAGGACAATTATGGTGTCAAAGGCTAATGCATCGCTTAAGGCATTACAAAAAGAACTAATTGTACTTGATTGCCAATTAAGCACAGCCTGTTAAGGCTGCCTTAATGTAGATTTGTGGAAGTTTAATGCTTACAAAGTGAGAGACATATTAGTTCATGGCATTTACTTCATTCTGGGCTTGTTTTGTTTCTTCTACAGAGTTAAGGTTTAGGTAAAGATATTTATTATCTATAGTTAGGCAGCTGGGTATTATAGTGGTTAAAGGCCTGTTCTGCTCCTCAAAAGGTATTTACCTGTGTATGTTTGAACCGGGGTTGCAGAACCCAAAATTTTGATTTTCATGAACAAAATTCGGGCCAAATGTAGTGAGCATGAGACGTCAAACTGGCAGCCCATTGTTGGTGTCAGTGCAAGTAATATGTCCCTTACATGGGATAGATACAATACAAACAGCACAAAATATGACGGAATTTCATACATTAACACTTAACACATTAGGGACTTTCCACTGGGCAAGAGTAGTCTACAGATTCTTTTCTAATCTGTTAAAACAAGAAAATTGAGGAGTTTTGAGAAATCAATGGAAAAACAAAGCAAAAATTCATCAATGAATAGTTTAATATTGAATTTTCTTGTTTGGGCCGGAACGTCAATACTTTCCTTAGCCTCTTTGATTGCTGTCTAGTGTGCCTTGCTTTACCATCTTAATGTATTGTGAAATTCTTGTTCTATTTAATACTTTTGATGGATACATTACTGACATCTGGCATTTATTCTCTATGGTTTCACCTTACTGCGAATACTATTTTTGCATGGAATTTTTTGTGAATCTCAAATAATACCATTTATATTCTCGGACATGATCAGATGGTTATTTCAGCAATAAAACAGCGCCTAAGATGCATATTATATTATGTATTATTATTGCATAAAGTTTTGTAGAATGTAGCATTCGACTAATGCATTTGGAAATCATCAACAATCATGTAATCAATGTTTTAAATTTCACTCAATAGACCATGGGCCTTGTTTCTAGACCTTGACTAAATTCTGCCAGTAAACCATCATGTGGAGTTTAAGAACTGGCCCATGCTTTGGCTCTGTGTCCATGTGTCCAGAAGTTATGTTGGCCTGTCTATCGACCTCTCTGTACAACTGCCTGTCATCCTCGAAAATGTCTTATTGTCAAATCAGACCACATAATCAAAAAAGGCTGCAAAAGTTATCAGTAGTATTTACCCTCCAGCTGCAACACAATAGTCCATCACTTGTTTTACCCTGAGGGTATTCCCCCATCCATTAAATGGAGTTCCCTTGGGCAGCCTCACTTTCAGATAACCACCCAATCCCATTGTGACATCAGAAGTACAACAGGTTATCTTTCAGCTGTTTTTCTGTTTGATCAATGAGCAACAGTTGTCAATTTTTGTTTTGTGTGTATTTTGTTTTTTGTACTGTCTTTATTGATTAATATCAGTTGGGGTTTGAACTTTTGAAACTTTTTTTTTGTTTGCTTTTGAACTTTCAACGGTAAAATATAAAATGAGAATTCTTCTGAAGATACTAGTGTCAAAGAAAGCCTGTCTAATTGCTACTTGATAACAGACATCTCGCTGAAAGAGCTTCATGCTAATATCAATCATTCACAATTCTTTGCTAAACTATAGGGCCGCATTCTTTTGGTTGAGCCAATTGTAATTTATTATGCGATTAATATTGCTATGCCTGCATTTACTGCAGAGGGCAGCAGCATGCCAATGCTGATATTTATGATCAGCTATGATATAAAAGTTAGACAAATACTTACGTTTTGCCTTTCTTTTGCAGGTGGGTGTGTTTAAAATTCAAATGCTGTTCAATGGAAGGTAACTTTTCTGTTCTGACTCTTTTTCTGTACTCCAAGGTACGTTTACTTTGTTATCTCCTTTTTTTGTAGGATACGGTTTGTTGTTGAGTAATTGAAGGGTCTCATTTCTAAGATGACAGATATTCTATCATATTTCCTAACTGACAATCATAATTGATACTTGGTGCTTTAAATAGCAAAAAAAAAAAAAGCTGAAATTGCGCTGAAGGAGAAATTCACACAATCTCAAACGACAAACCATATGTGATGGACAATTAGCTCTGCAGACATGAGATCATTGAGATGCACATAGACTTGTTCTCTTTCAGAACTAGACATTTGACACTTGGAATTTACTTGTGTTTTGCTGTCCCTGTAGTCCTGAGTTGGACAGAGTTGCAAGATTTCATAAGATACAGTTTGTAGCGCAGTAATTAAAGGGTCTCAATACTAAACTGACTACCATTCCGTCACATGCTGGACTCACTTAAGAGGTTGTAACTGACAAACAAGACACAGAGTGCTGTAAAGAGAAAATACAAAGAGCTGAAGTTGCGCTGAAGGCAGAATTCACAAAGGCACTTGCGACAAGCCATATGCCAGACCTGTGATGGGCAAATAAGCTCTGCAGACATGAGATGCATATAGGCTAATACTATTTTAGAACTAGTCGTTTGGCACTTGGAATTTACTTGTGTTTTCCTGTCAGGTAGTCTTGCTTTGGAAATAGTTGCAAGATTAGTTTTTGAAGCTGAAGTATATAATTATGCTGATGACAACACTCTGTCATACTCTCACAAAAACTTATCGATTTTGAAGATTAAGCTTGAGCAAGCCTCTGAACAGGCAGTTTTTTGGTTCAAAGCTAATTATATGAAAGCCAACCCTTCCAAATTCCAGGCAATATGTTTCAGTCGAGACAACCAAGAAATAGAATTGAAAGTGGAAAATAAAACTATTAAATCTGAACAGGTTGTGAAACTGCTAGGAATCCACATTGAACAAAAAATTAAACTTTAACCATCATGTCTCAATAATATCAAAAAAGGCAGGTAGACAAATAAATGCACTGCAAAGAATACGCATATATGTTGACTATGAAGGCAGATGAGGCATTTGTTGCCTCCAATTTTGTGTATTGTTCCTTAGCGTACAATACTTTCTCTCCCTCGGCCAGAGTCGAAAAATTGAGAAATTGAATAAAAGGGCCTTAAGATTAGTATGTAATGACTATGAGAGCACATATGATGACTTACTGATAAAAACGGGTAAAAAGATGCTATATGTAAACCATAGAAATAATTTAGTGGAATTTGTGTTTAAAGTTATTAATAACTTAGCACCACCAATGGAAAGTAACTTTTTTAAGAAGCAGGTATCTCCATATAACATGCGCGACAGTAACAAAATTGTACTTTGTCAGTTTAATACCATTCAATATGGTAAAAGGTCAATAAGGTTTCAAGGTCCTTCATTATGGAATTCACTCCCTAACTATTTAAAATGTTGTGAAGAATTTGGTTCATTTAAGTCAGCTCTATTGAAAAGTAATTTCCTTAAGAACTGTGACTGTACTTTGTGTGTACTATGTTTGAGAAACTCCATATAATATCAAATGACGCTAAAATCAAATTACGCTAACTTGCTTTGTCAAGTATTATAAGTTTCACTTTATTCATCTCTCATTTGTATATATCATATTATCACCTTATTGTTGTGTTATTTTACTTGTCGGTTAAAAGCTGTAGCTTATGTTTCTTGTTTTATTGTCATCACCGACGTGAAATAAAGTTTTATCTTATCTTATCTTTTTTTTTTTTAGGTAGTCTTGCTTTGGAAATAGTTGCAAGATTAGTTTTTGACATAAGATTGCTTATATATTCTGCACCAACTCATACCTATTTCTTTCTCACTGGCATAATGAATAAGGATGAACAAGAAGACTGACCACTATTACAACTTCATAAAATGCTCTGTTTTATGGTTGCAAAGCGTGGTCTGACCTCAGAGACTTAATGTCTTCAGGACCAGTCAAATTTGTCTCTAGGGACCATTCTATTTGTTCTTTTTTTTAAAATTCAAACCCATGATGTATGTAGGAGCTGAGAACAAAACAGGGCTGTTAGAAAAACATTAATGACTTGGGTATCACACTCCATACGAAATATTATTATGCAGAAGTCTGACATTTACCTTCTACTCATATTCCTGTCCTACGATAATTATTCGCTGTCATTTCTGCATTGTGATTCATTTGTCACAGCTGTATGTGAGTTGTGGCAGATCGTGACAATGCAAGTTTTACTGAGAAGTCTGACACAGCGTTCTTGTAAGCATTTCTATCTGTCAGAGGTATGCTTCCAAATAATTATTTAGTCTGAATGTTTGAGGCTTTTTTCTGATATTATACAGAGGAAAGTTTAGGAAAAGCATTAATTGGCTGATATCAGATTTCTATGTTACATGTTCAGGTCTAGATAAATGCTGATGGCAGTAAAAAGTTCTAGAATACTTATTTAAATGATATCTCTTTCCATATTTGATTATTTGTGGAATGGATATGTGTTTTCATGGTCACCATTCAATCACAGAGATGTTTTTCATTTCATATACTGCTTCCAAGCTGTTGGTCTCAGCCATATTTTAAGCTTTTTCAAATTGAGTTATTTCCATATCAGATAAAAACACACAAAACATGGGAGTTTTAAAATACTCTCTGTGTAGAGAATTCCTTATGTGATTTCCATGAGAATATTGGGAATATTTATGCAATGTAATATGCATCTCACAGCTTTGATATGACAGCTTGAATATTGTATTTTATGCAAGCTGTGGCAGGGGGGTATTTGCTGCTTAAAAGCAAGGGTAACCTCTGTATGTAGATCAGGCAAATATGACAGCTGACTGTGACCTAGAAGTTGGCCTGTAACACCAGTTGACCTTGCTTGACCCCTTTTACTGACCTGCTGACCTACTTTATCTCTTCAATATGGCGTGGACAATGTGGCTGCCACATTTTGAAGTGCTAAGGATATGAAGCACAATAAAGATCATACTACTGTTTTGGATATATGCAGTCACCAACAACAAAGAGGGCCTTGATATTTCCCTTACCACATAAAACAGAGGTCCTGACATCCTTCATGTGTTGTAATATGGCATTTTTACATCATTAAGTGTGCCACTATCAAGTGCTGTTGTGTTGTCACACAAGATAATTTAGAAATCTTGATGCATAGAATATTAAATTACCCTGAGATTATCATACCAGTGTTGAACTCAGTGTAGAACCCAGGACCCTTTTAGGGAATGTGATTGGCCTTACTACAGAGCTATACACTTAGAAATTGTTGGGAATATTGTTGCTGATAATGAATGCATAGCCATTTGTTGTAGAAATTTCTGCTGATTCATACAGTGTCACCTTACACTAATCAGAGCCTTGTGTCTTTAATACTTAAGCTGTTCAGGACTTGCAAATGTGCATGCTAGCCCTAAGGGAATAGCAATGTCTTGACCTGCTCCTCTTGGTGTTTTGAACATCCATTATACCACCTTACTCAGTGCTTTGGGCGGTCAGCCCTTTGTAGTGAATTTTGGCGTCCCACTAGGCCTTGTGTTTATTTATTTAGGTTAAAGGAGAAAAGCTGACTTTAAATATAAAGCTATTACTAAATCTGCATATTTCAAAGATGCTATATAGATTATGTTTCAGTCATATCTAGCATATTACAGCTGATTTATTTATTTGATTGCCATGGCACATGAATTCCACAAAGATTAATTCCGATAAAGGTGCAAACATATAGTTTTTAATTCCTTGAAAAATCTGATGGCACTACAATGTAATAGCTTGAACACCTATAATCTACAACCTGGTTAGGACACTTTGGCTGCTTCCCTAATAGATTTAATACTCCAATCTGAAAGAAGCTGTCTCTTTTATGGCTTATGTAAATAATTTAGATTGACCAGAACCAATTTATGAAGCCCTGACCTGCTGTGTAATGGCCCTGGGCATAGAAAGACGTCATCAATTTTGATACTTGCAAGGAATTGCAGTCTGATTGAAAATTTACTTGATCTCTGATAAGTACCATTGACATGAATGTGGATAGTTGGTGTCAAATCTGGATTTAAGTTATCCTGTTGTTCAAGTGCATATATAAACGTATGTTGTTTCCCATAAGAGATGGAGTTGTGTGCCTTGGCGGATTAGTTAATTTATCTAGAATGTAACATCGGACTCCATAGCAACCGAAGTTACCAAACTTTCACTTAAATGCTATAGGTCTTGTCACAGCTGCGTCTTGTAGACATTCTGACCTTGTTCGTCTTGACAGTTAAGCAAGAAAACAATGTATTCATCTTAAATTCAGCTTATCATGCTACATACGATGTCTAAAATGCATTAGATTTGAAAACTTATGGTGTTGGTTGGAGTCGATGTTAGAATTAGATAAAGTTAATACAGAGTGTATAAGCAGATTCTTGACAAAAATGTAGTTATTGGGTAAGTGGATCTCTCTATCTATCTATCATTTCACGTTTCAGAGACGACAACTGTTTGGCGCTTTAAGTTTTAACAAAGAAAATTTCTCAATGGCCCAAATCTATCACTTTGGCTATACTATAGTTATGCCTCACTTGCCATATATTGGGGTAAGAGATTACACTTGATATTGGAGGTCAGAGATTAATGTTCTGAGATTACATTGGGATTAGTGTTTAGAGGCTATTTGTCCATTTTGTATTGACCAATCAGCAAGCGAGGAAGAATAATCACTTTTGTTTGGCCGTCCTCACCTCTGGTAAATTTTATCGCCCCCATAAGAGGCCAATAAATCTTATAAATAGACCTTTACTCTGAAGGGATTGCCCTCAGGTTACGGAGACGTGGCTTTTGATTCATAATACAAAGCTATGGCTAGTCTATTGATAGGCCTACTAATATACTACAAACTTTAATGATAGTTTTTTTTTCATGATGTTCTGGATAGGGATAAGAAATTTGTCTTTATATGTATATAATAAAATAATAATAATAGGCATTTGTATAGCGCTAATTCCAGTAAACTGCTCGCTAGCACTTGTGCATGCTGGATTTATCTGTAGAAACTTTTAAATAGGTAACTCTTAAGATTTCTCTTGAAACCTTCAAGTGTTTTGGAGGCCTTGACTATCTCTGGGAGTTGGTTCCACAGTTTCGGAGCGGCATGCGAAAAGGCTCTGTCTTCATACTTGTTTTTATTGCAGGCGGGTGGTTCATTTAAGAGCATTTTGTTATTGCTGATGTATATCTCCCTATTTTCGGCAACAAATATAGTTTATTTTAATTGTAAATCTGGTGCACACTTATATTTTCATCATGATGATTACATATTTTTAAGAAAGATTGTACAGCATCTAAAACAAGGTACTATCAATTTGAAAGTTTATCTTAGCATCACAAGTTTTGATTTGAAATTAGTTAAAGATAGTCTATAGCAGGAAATGTTCGCTATTGACGCTACCATAAAATGCTGGCTCCATGTCTGATTTTAGTTTCTCTCCATAAAAATGAATTTGGCACAGTGATAACTTGAAAGCAAATGCTGGGCTTTTGATATCTCACAGTGTTGTATTGAACATACAAACAATATTTAAGCTTGTAAGTGTTCTTTGTTGAAACTCACCATTTCTCACAAATAAGTTTTATCAAAGAACATATCACATTTGTCAGCGAGTGATATTAGGAGAACATTCTCATACATTCTCCTTTGGTGCGAGATAAGAGGATAGTATCCATTGATCACTAGTATTCTACAAAAAACTGACAAGATATGAGTTCCAAGAACCTTTAGATCTGTATGAGACTAATGCTATTACATCTGCAAATTATAGACTAAAGTAGTCCTTAGTTGGAATGATTACAACCTCAGTTCTTAGTGCTTAGGCAGTTTCTTTGCCCATGAATATATTGAAGGAAGTCAATTTGGGACTATGTTCTCTGTAGTGCTTGCTTCTTTTTCCACAGTAGCTGGAAGAGCTATACCAGGTTATTAGGGAGAAAGTCGCTGTCTGCAAATTAGAAACATCTTACAGTTCAAAGAAAGAGGGAGAAAAAAATTGGATACAACTATTTGATGTGTTATAAGTTGAGAAGGACCCAAACCAGAGACATTCTTCTATTGAAAAAGAAGAATTAATGAAGTTCACAGGTATATTAGTAAGAAGTTATTTATTTTGCCGTAATGGAATATACACATATATATTCTATGTTTACCTCATTGAAAATTCCAGTTTATCCAGAAAGAAATTTACCTAACAATTTTGACAATTGATGTAGTATTTCAAATATAAACCTATTCTAAAAAAACCTTTGAAACTAAGTGACTTGTAAGGGAGCAGATAACTTTCTAGATTATTAGCTTCGCTGAGAAGCTATTGTGGTCGCTGGCACTTCAGCATGTGCGTTAGTGTGTATGTGAGTTGCCTCCTGAAAAAACTACTGAATGGATTTAGATTTCCTTAGGCATGATGTGTCCATTTGCACTACACAAGACCTGATTAAATTTTGGTGACAATTGGACCTTTTTTAGGCCCACAGTTCAAGAAATCTGAAAAATCCCTCTACAGTGCAGCATCCACTATCATTTTTTGCTGCAGCACTACCAGCCAAGAGGGTGTATATTTCTACATTTTCTCTGCAAAAACGGCCATTAAACGTCCGTAGAAGGTGCCAAAGCATTAAAATAGCAACATTTCAATGTTTATTTGATGAAAATCTGACTAGAATTGCTGAAATTACCATGCAATTTTAGATAATCCAACGAATGATGCTGCAATAACATTCAAGCCTTCATATATAAGTTGAAGTCTCAATCAACTATTAGGGGCCGACCAGATGATCTTTGAGGAGGGGGCTTTTGCTCAAATTGTTCAGCGTATGAAAAAAAAAGAACTTTGTTTCCACCTGTAGCTAACTATCGACTGGTTGGCCCCTTATGTGCGGCATCTTGCTGTAGTCAAAGTTCAATTTTAAATGGACAGCGAAGCTATGTGCTCTCCGAGCGCCCGTTCTAGTTTGTATTTGGATACAAGATTAACACATTATGATCGAATGATTTGGATGTTGAAGGGTGTTATATAGTCATTTCATGTTTGATGTACCCGCCAGCTCTTTGGATTTATGACACTTTCAGAGTCAGTTTTGGAAATTAAGGAAGAATAGTGACTGATGGATACAGCCTTGGCTGATTCACATACTTAAGTGTCTTGAACTGCTTTGGCACAAATTTTATGAAATAATGGATTTTCTAAACTAGTTGGTCATAGTGGAGATGGATACCGACTATAAGAACTGGTAATGAAGTAGGCTCAGAGTAAAGAGACAGAATCATATTAATTTTATACTTGAGAATGCGGTTATTTGCTTGAAGAACCAAAGAACAACAGTAACAGAGTCACACTTACCATCTGTCATGCCTCTTTATCAACATACAAGTACTGAATAACTTCTTCTTTGACAAAGATGAATCCAATTGCCAAATCAGACCACACAATCAAAAGGGCTGCAAAAGTTATCAGCTTTATTTACCCTCCAGCTGCATTACAATGGTCTGCTAGTTGTTTAACCCTGAGGGTATTCCCCCATTCCATTAAATGGAATTCCCTTGGGTAGCCTCACTTTCAGATAACCACCCAATCCCACTGTGACATCAGAGTTACAAAAGGTTATCTCCTATTCGCTTATCTCAACTGTTTTGTAAGTTGATGAAGGACCAGAACAACTAAGGTCATTTTTTGCTTTTTAAATCTCCTATATATATATGAAATATCCATTTGGGATTTGAACTTGTGAAACAACTTTTGATCTTTCAGAGGCAAAATATGTTCCTTCCACTGATGTTGGTGTCAGGCAAGTTTACCCAGATACCAGTTTTACCCCCAAAAAATTACTTGTCTATGAAAATGAGCACACATCATCTCTGTGATGGTCATTTATTATTAGGACGGCAGAAAGCCACCAGTTTATGCATGGTTTAGTCAAGTAACCTGGTGGTGGACTACAACAAGTTTCAAAGTGAAATTGGTATATTTTTTACCAAAAAGCAATAGAAAAGGTAACTGACAAAAAAAGGAAGAAAAAACAACAGAAAAGCAACTGTCCACTTCAACGCAAATTTCTGTAATAACGAAATTGAATTGTGTTAAAACTGCTAGCGAGTAATTTATCATCTGTCCATTTGAATTAACATTTCAATTACTATTCACTTTACCTATCCACTTACAAACTTGGTCCTAAGGGAATTACCAAACCAATTTATTTGCCAGTGGAAACAAAGTACCTGGCTTATCTATTACAGCAGCCATGCTATACAGTTGCACTCCAAACGTAAAGGTCCTTATTAATAAAATGCTTTTTGTTTATATGTCTTTAAGTTTTGTTATACAATCTAGTCAAAACTGTATGCCTCAATCAGAAGTACAAATTTTCTTGCAAAGGAAAGATGATTTGACAAACTTTTGCTCCAGTCTGGAAATCAAACTTGACAGGGCTTATCATCTATAACACATCTATGAAAATCTCTCAATAATTGTCAGCTACGTGCAATGTAGTTGTCTTTTGCAGAAATTACTGCATTTTCTAACAGTGTACCAAAGTGTTGCCACAAGGCCAATAAGAGTCTTGTTTCTTTAATATTTTAGTTGTTCAAGACTTGCAAATGTACTTGCTAGTCGTCTGGGGACGCAGTACTTCACTGGCATCTGCTATTCCTTTGTAGTACTTCTGACTATGGAGAGGTAAATAGTTCTTCAAAAGGTACAGAATAGAAGTGACCTTAAAAACTGCAATTAAATCATATCATTGAGCTTTTAAAATAAAAGTCTCTGTTTCCTTTGTACTTTCATATGAAAAACATTACATGCAAATCAAGTGTGTTGATGTTATTTCAAGCAAGTATCAAAATTGATGATGTCCTTCTGTGCTGGGGGCTATTACACTGCAGGTCCAGGCATCATAAATTGCTTCTAGTCAATCTAAATGTCTTACAGGAGGATAAAAGAGACAACACTTTTCAGATCGAGGTTTTAAATCCATTAAGTATGCGATCAACAAGCCGAAATGAGGTTGTAAATTCTTGATGTGTTTGTTGTATGTTTGCAATTAAATGCCAGCCAATATGAAGTTGAAAATGTTGTTTAATTTTAAATAGCATAATATTATCTCCTAGTCTGGCTCATTCATATTATACACTGTGCAAGCTATATTACTATTGGTTTTGTCAAAGAATGCACTGAGTCAAGAAATATTAGGACAGAGTATCTGATCTAATGGCATGCAAATCAATAATGATTATTTTAAGAAAAAGGTTAGGAATTCTCCATGAGCATCCATGAACAATTTTGCCTGTCTGCCTGTCTGTTAAAATGTTTTCTTGGGAAAATTGCAATAGTAAAAACTGCCTCAGGACATAATCACCATGATGAAAGGTGACAGGCTTGTTGGAGATTGCTTCAGGTGAAGAAACTTTAGTTTAAGAGAATGACCTGAAGAAAACAGTGTAAAATAATTACACACTGATAACGACAAATTAGGAAGCAGAATGCCTCTAAACAAGGCACATTGCCTTGGTGGCAAGCATGGTTTCTGTTTGCCTTACAATCGACGATTGATCTGATGAATCTTTTTCAATAGCTTTTTAATGCAACCTGCTGCAAATGTATCCCATTTTTAGGCCCAAAATCTGAAGGTGTTCTCACATTTCCTCTGACAGGTAAAATATTGTAAACCTACAATATATATTTATGATAGGGTCCTTACTGTTGTTGTTTTATTTTTCAAGCTCACTGATCTCATTTTACATGATTGTTCTCTCATAAACATCATTTTAGTATGTTGGCATCCCTACAATATGTGCACTCTTAAAAGTTTCTCCCCGAATGAACATTGTTATTTGATAATGATTATTGACTTAGTGACAATGACTCAGAGTTTATGACTCTTGTACAGGCCCATTTCTCTGAGACAAGCAGCCTTTAGGCAAAATAGAGTTAGTCACACAACAGAGCTATTACTGTTATTGTCCATTTCTGATCATGAGCAGACCCCTAGCCTCAAGGAGAATGACTATAATAGCAGGGACGGACAGATTGGAGGCTGTAAAATATTTTTTTAATGGAATGGTGGTAGTCGCCCCAATTTCAATAAAGGCAGATATGAATTTTTCAATGTTTTGGGATACAATTTCTAATAATTTTTGGGATTATTTTAAATATAGTGTTTTTTTAATAGTTTATGTAGGCATTGGGAATTCCCCTCACTTACACGCTATAGATCCGAACTGCTCTGGTGCCCTATAAGTAGGCCTAATGGCTGACAGTATTGGCATTATTTCTTTGTTACAGCGAAGTTAAGAGAGTTAAAATAACATTTGGTCCCTTGCATTTTGCCATGTGTATTATTTATATTTCTCTTCAATGATGAAGTCGAAAGATATGTACTTGAACATAAGTTTATTTCGACAAATTGGAAGGCAAGATAACTGGCTAAAGAAAACAAGAAATAACAGTTGGTTTTCAAATGTGAAATAAACACCCTTCTAAACTACAGGTATCAGGCAATGCAACAGGCTTGACTGGTCCCGTGCCGGATGTTACATTTGCCTGGTGCCTTGATAAAGAATGTTGTCTGCTTTTCTTCTTCTGTAACTTCAAACTGGCACATTGCATGTCAGTCGTGCTCAAATCAATTTTACTACGACTTAAAACTCAAGCTTTATTGACAACAAAGGTTCAGCACACAGAAACTTTTTTTGCCAAGAATGGGTGAAGAAAAAGAAAAAATATAGGGAAGGGACTATTTGATTTAAAGTGCCATGATGAGAATCAGATAAATAATAATTTTAAAAATTCACATTAAAAGCATGATACTGATACTGTATGAAATTTCAAGACAGGAAAAAAACACTTAAGGCAATAAATTCGACTCTGAAGGTTCCAAGAATGATTTAGATGCTCACTAAAAGTTTGCTATTCTGGCTCTAGCCAACATATTGGGGTCAAATATACGGATGCTGGGACAAGGGATTACGGGGTTGTAGTGTACCTAAAGATATAAATGCAGACATTATTTTGAAATAAAACATGTACTTCTTTTTCAATAGCGCTTTAATGCAACCTGCCGCAAATTTGCCCCGTTTTTAGACCCAAAATCTGAAGGTGTTCTCACATTTTCTCTGACTGGTAAAATATTGTAAACCTACAATATATGTTTATGATAGGGTCCATGAACATCATTTTAGTATGTTGGCATTCCTCCAATATATGCACTTATAAAAGTTTCTCCCCGAATAAACATAGTTATTTGATAATGATTATTGACTGACTGACAATGACTCAAGAGTTTATGACTCCTGAAAAGGCCTGTTTCTCTGAGACAAGCAGCCTTTAGGCAAAATAGAGTTAGTCACAGAACAGAGCTATAACTGTTATTGCCCCTTTCAGATCATGAGCAGACCCCTAGCCTCAAGGAATATGACTATAATAGCAGGGACGCAGAGATTGGCGGCTGTAAAATATTGTTTTAGTGGAACCGTGTTAGTCACCCCAAATTGCTATTAAGGCAAAAATGGGTTTTTAATTGTTTTGGGATTCAGTTTCTAATACATTATGGGATAATTCAATTTTTGTTGTTGTTTTGAAATTATGTATTCTTGGGGAATTTTGAATAAATGTTCCTTTGAACTCTGTAGATGAGAACTACTCTGCAGGTGGGCTGCCCTATAAGTCACGGCTGACAGGATGGTGTTTATTTCTTTGTGACAACGACGCACGATAACATTCAAGCATTTACATATTTTGCTCTGTGAAGTATACATTTTATATTTCTCTTCAATGGCGAAAAAAAAATTGTGTTTGCGGTAATATTTACATCACAGAAAGGAGGGAGAGGAAAAAAAAGACAAAAAATGACACTTGTTGTTTTATTAGAAAAAAAAAACATAATAGATCTATGAAATAAATACCCTTCAAAATTGCCTCAGGCATTGCAACAGGCTTGACTGGTCCAGTGACAGATGTTACATTTGCCTGGTTCCTTGATAAAGAATGTTCTCTGCTTTTCTTCGTATGTAACTTTAAACTGGCAGATTGCATGTCAGTTGTGCTCAAATCAATTTTACTACGACTTTAGAGAAAACAAAAGTTTTGATCAGAAACATTTTTGCAAAGAAAGAGTGGAGAAAAAAAAATATTTTGGTGCTCACCAAAAATCTAACAGCTACATTATATCATGCTATTCTGGCTTTAGCCAACAGTCTTGGGTCAAATATACGCATATTGTGATTAGGGGTTGCAGGGTTGTAGTGTACCTAAAAATATAACTTCAGACTCTATTTGAAACTAATCATGCACTTTTTCATCGTAGGAATGTACATATTTTTTAATAATGTTTAGGTTAGGAAATTTATCTCGTCATGCCACTTTAAGATTGTCTCTCATTCTGACCTTGTTTGTCAGATCCTAAGAGGAGTGAAAAACAGCATATTGTCAACTTATCATGTCGAATACAAGGTCTATGTGATATTAATCATGCTAGAATTGTAATATACTTTTGGCTGGGAAAGTGTTAAAATCAGCCTTCGTCAGGAAGAATTGTAAGGCTGCTGGTAGGTATATATGGATTCGATGAGTCCAACATAAATTAATTTTGCAATTTTATAATGTCTTTCAAATCTAAACATGTACAGTTGTGGCTCCCACTTTGAGTAATACTTGGATCTGATAGAGATAGGACACATACACAGTGGGCAAAGGTGGCAGCATTGTCCATGCAAAATGTGGCTGTCTGCTTGTGTGGGGGTTCCTCAAAAAAGTCACTTTTTGACATTTTAACAAAGTGTCATTCACTGCTTGCCTTGCAAATAAATAGAATTAGACCAACTTGACTTATCTAACATAGTTTACACATTGGGGCCCAGTCTGCATGGGTTGCAAATGATTGTAGGAATGTAGGTGTTATAACTATTCTATTCAATGATCCCCATGTGTATCCTAACATTGAGGAAAATAGCACAACGACACTTAGAAAACAACTTTAAGTTGAAATAAACATAACTTAAATACCCAAAGCATTTGTTGTTAATGATGATGGGTTAATGCACTTATAATCCTAAATGGTTTACTAATCAATGTCAACTGGGTTCATAGTTGTTTTGCGTTACATCATTGATTGTTTAAGTTTTTTTCACTGAACAAGTAAAACACCTCAAGTGGCAAATCCCTTTAGAACCTCCCTGGGAGTTCATGTCAAAGCTAATGAATATTTATATATCCCCAGCTTTGTAGGCATGACATAGTATGTTTTTGGCTGTAATTCCACATGTTTGAGAATATACATAGCACGTCATCATCACTTGTAGTCTGAACTCTGTAAACATAACCATGAAAAGAACAGAGTCACCATTACTGCCATGAGCCACACCATCCATTATAGTTAGCACTCTTTTGTTTTTCTAGCGTTTCCCTGACTGACTCTGAAACAATAGGTTTCCATGGCAACCATTGTGCATGAACAAGAGGCTTTGGCAAATAGCTGCTTTTGGCAGATGGCACTTCAAGCCCATTCAGCAAATGGCTTTTTAACCAGCAAAGTGTTTTCTGTGACTTTTCTTTCCTCAGTGTTGTAGAAATATTTTAGGACTTAGATGATAAATATTCTTGGGATAAGGCCTACAATAGTAAATATACGAACATTTTAAATTACTGATTGTTTGATAATAATAATTTTGTTTTGAAAATGTAGTTTTTATTTACATATTACTGCTATTATTGCTGTTGGTCAAAGGATAATGTTAAGAGAATAATCTGATTTTATTGGCAATACTGTACAAATATAGCAAAATGAGGGAAGATATGGCAAAATGAGGGAAAATATGGAATTTTTAGAGTGAAACTAAAGTATTTTGAGAGACAATATGACATAGAATTTAGAGGGAAAATTTTGTATTTTTGGGGGAAAATGTACCATTTAGAGGGAAAATAATATTATGACATGGAATAAAAAGGTAATTCCATGGCTTGGGCAGTATTTAATTTCCCAGATATTGTCACCCTCAACCTTCGGGTCTCGGCAAAGATACTGAGTCTCTGGTGACAATATCAGGGAAATACTGCCCAAGCCATGGGATAACCTATAAATATCTCTCATAGCAGGTTTTTTGAAGTGATGGTTGATATTAGGAGAAAATTGTTAGATATATATAGGTTATCCCATGGCTGGGTCAGTATTTCCCTGATATTGTCACTGGAGACTCAGTAGTATTTTCCCGAGACCCGAAGGTTCATATTTCCCTCTGAATGCTCCCACTAAACGCTGTATCTCCCACTAAATTCCGTATCCTACCGCATTTTGTCCATGTTCTTTCCCCATATCTGCCTGACTCTTGAAATAGGTTTCCGGGAAATTCTACTGTATCAGGGAAGAAGTGTAGCTAGACAATTAGATATTCCTTTATATTGAGTGACAAAAGGGTTCTTTTCACAGATCACACATATGTCTAACTTAAAAGATGTGATTTCTCATAACTCTAGATCTGCAAAACCAATAATTTATCTTCTGAACCACTGAACTACAAACAAATTACTGGCTTTGAAGCTTCTAAAGTAGACGTAAGTAGAGATGATCACATACTCAATTCTAAGTGATTAGGCAGTTCCTTTGCCCTCTAATATGAAAGGAAAGTAAATATGGGAATTGCTTTTTGTAGTACTTATATTTCCACAGTGACTTTGAAGTTCTTCGAGAGTAAATTGCAAAATCGTACTCAAAGGTTATTGAGCAAAAAAAAGTAGAAAAAATATATCACAAGAAAGAAATTAAGGAATTAAAGGAAATGGAAGAAATCAGAGAAGAAATTGATCTGAATTTGTATAATTTCCATATGTAACATCAATAAATGTAATATTATCGGTACACTGTACTTTGCTTTTGGAAAGATAGAAATATAGATCGATAGTTAGATGGATATATAGATAGATAGATCACAATAAGTAGATATTTGCGAAGTGGGTGGAATGGATTAGCATAACCAATTTCTCTCACTATTCCTGTATTCATATCCAACGTGGCAAGTCAAAACAGCCCATTAACTGTGGTTAAACTTGATGTGGCAGTTTTAACCAGGTTGTGCTTGAAAATAAAGGAAACAGGACAATTATGGTGTCAAAGGCTAATGCATCGCTTAAGGCATTACAAAAAGAACTAATTGTATTTGATTGCCGATTAAGCACAGCCTGTTAAGGCTGCCTTAATGTAGATTTGTGGAAGTTTAATGCTTACAAAGCGAGAGACATATTAGTTCATGGCATTTACTTCATTCTGGGCTTGTTTTGTTTCTTCTACAGAGTTAAGGTTTAGGTAAAGATATTTATTATCTATAGTTAGGCAGCTGGGTATTATAGTGGTTAAAGGCCTGTTCTGCTCCTCAAAAGGTATTTACCTGTGTATGTTTGAACCAGGGTTGGAGAACCCAAAATTTTGATTTTCATGAACAAAATTCCGGCCAAATGTAGTGAGCATGAGACGTCAAACTGGCAGCCCATTGTGTCGGTTTCAGTGCAAGTAATATGTCCCTTACATGGGATTAGGGTGGCCTAAAAATGTACAGGAAAATATTTTTTTCTGAAATTCACATTGCACATCCCCTCATTTTAGGAGAAATGGGGTAAAAAACACCTTGTTAAAATTTCATGAAAATCAGTCAAGTCTAAGTGGTCTCTCAAGGCCCCTCAATTCTCACGAAAAAGAAACATTTCAACCATTTTCGCCAATACGCGGTTTGCCACAACTTTGTCAATTTTTAATGAACATCATTCTAATTGCCATGGTTGGAAAGGTCTCAAAATTAGCTTAATGGTCTAGGATGATATCTTGACTCCCGTTGACTCTTCAGCTAACAGTAGTTATGTGCGAAAGTGTTTACTGAATGACTAAAGCTGTTCAAGAAAAGATTTCCATTAAATTTCACTGTCAAGTAACATGTTCTTATTCTCCAAAAGGCAGGATGACCCAATAAAACATAAAACTTTTTTTTTACCATGGAGAAACCCACTTTATGATCTGTAAAGTTTTAATGTTAGATTTTGTCTAAAGTGCTGAAAACATCGGAGAGGGGCTGTTGCATTTCATAGTTCAACTTCATAAGAGTTAAATATAGGACAACATAATTTATATCATAAGAATATTGTCTTTCAAGTGGTACCCATCATGTTGCCCTGTAATAAATTTTGATGAAGATATGAATTTGAAATACTACAATTCCCCCATGCTATTTTATGAGTTTGCAACAAACTTCAACATAAAATTTCATCACTCATAAACCAGGCATACCCATGGTCAAAAATCTTTTTTTTTTAATATTTGGTCATTACAGCGAAAAAAAAATAAAAGCCTGGCTTTTATCAGGATCAGTCGTTCAGCAACAATTTCATTCATGAAAAGTGTAAACTGAAGAGACCATGGGAGTTGAGATATTATCTTAGACCAATAATGTTGGTATGCAAATTGAAGCTCTTTTTGAGGCCTATCCAATGAAAATACATTACTGTACAAATTGACTAAGTTATGAGGAACCGCGTATTGGCGAAAATGGTTGAAATTTTCCTTTTTACTAAGAATGGAGGGGCCTTGAGAGACCACTAAGACTTGACCGATTTTCTTGAAATTTTTACAGGGTGCTTTTTTCACAATTTCTCCTAAAATGAGGGGGTGTGCGAATAGAAAATCAAAAATTTTGTTTTTTAGGCCACCCTACATGGGATAGATACAATACAAACAGCACAAAATATGACAGAATTTCATAAATTAACACATTAGGGACTTTCCACTGGGCAAGAGTAGTCTACAGATTCTTTTCTAATCCCTTAAAACAAGAAAATTGAGGAGTTTTGAGAAATCAATGGACAAACAAAGCAAAAATTCATCAATGAATAGTTTAATATTGAATTTTCTTGTTTGGGCCGGAACGTGAATACTTTCCATAGCCTCTTCAATTGCTGTCTAGTGTGCCTTGCTTTACCATCTTAATGTATTGTTAAATTCTTGTTCTATTTAATACTTTTGATGGATACATTACTGACATCTGGCATTTATTCTCTATGGTTTCACCTTACTGCGAATACTATGGAATTTTTTGTGAATCTCAAATAATACCATTTATATTCTCAGACATCATCAGATGGTTATTTCAGCAATAAAACAGCGTCTTAGATGCATATTATATTATGTATTATTATTGCATAAAGTTTTGTAGAATGTAGCATTCGACTAATGCATTTGGAAATCATCAACAATCATGTAATCAAGGTTTTAAATTTCACTCAATAGACCATGGGCCTTGTTTCAAGACCTTGACTAAATTCTGCCAGTAAACCATCATGTGGAGTTTAAGAACTGGCCCATGCTTTGGCTCTGTGTAGCTGTGTCCATGTGTGAAGTTATGTTGGCCTGCCTATCCACCTCTCTGTACAACTGCCTCTCATCCTCAAAAATGTCTTATCGTCAAATCAGACCACACAATTAAAAAAGGCTGCAATAGTTATCAGCAGTATTTACCCTCCAGCTGCATTACAATAGTCCACCACTTGTTTAACCCTGAGGGTATTCCCCCATCCATTAAATGGAGTTTCCTTGGGCAGCCTCACTTTCAGATAACCACCCAATCCCATTGTGACATCAGAAGTACAAAAGGTTATCTTTCAGCTGTTTTTCTGTTTGATCAATGAGCAACAGTAGTCAATTTTTGTTTTGTGTGTATTTTGTTTTTTGTACTTCCTTGCTTGATTGATGTCCAGATGGGACTTGCACTTTTTGAAACAACAGTTACTTTTGAACTTTCAATGGCAAAAAATAATATGGGAATTCTTCTGAAGAAATCCGGTCTAAGTGCTATCTACTCCGCTGATATGATATTGATACTTTTCATTCACTTACTAAATGTTTTATGTTATATCACTGTGTAGTTTATTATGTCATGAATTGCTATGTAAATATATGTTCAATTATGATGTGAAAGTTATTCAAAATACTTACATTTTTTCTTTCTCTTGCAGGTGGGTGTCTTTCAAAATTAAAATGCTGTTTAATGGAAGGTAACTTTTCTGCTTCGACACTTTTTCTGTACTCCAAGGTACGTTTACTTTGTGATCTTCAGTTTTCATAAGATACAGCTTCTAGCACAGTAGTTTTAAAAAGGGTCCCATTACTAACTTTACAAATATTCTGTCATATGTCGTAATTGACAATCATGAAAGACACTGGGTGCTGCAAAGAGAAATGAAGGCAGAATTCACAAAGGCACTTGCGACAAGCCATATGCCAGACCTGTGATGGGCAAATTAGCTCTGCAGACATGAGATGCATATAGGCTTATATTTTGTCAGAACTAGACATTTGGCACTTGGAATTTACTTGAGTGTCCTGCTTTTGACAGGGATGCAAGATCGGTTTGAGAAATATGATTGCCTCCAGTGTACACATTCATTCCTCAATAGCATAGTGAATAAGAATGTACAAAAAGACTGACCATTATTGCAACTTCATATAATGCTCTGTCTTATGGTTGCAAAAAGTGGTCTGACCTCAGAGACTTTATATGCCTTCAGCACCAGTCACATTTGTCTCTAATGACCATTATATTTGTTCCTTAGTTGGATTCAAACCCATGATGTATGTATTAGCTGAGAACAAAACAGGGCCGTAAGAAAAGCATTAATGACTTGGGTATCACACTCCATACGAAATGTTATTATGCAGAAGTCTGACATTTACATTCCACTCCGAAGCCTGTCATACCATAATTATTCACTGTCATTTCTGCATTGTGCTTCATTTGTCACAGCTGTATGTGAGTTGTGGCAGATCGTGATAGTGCAAGTTTTACTGAGAAGTCTGACACAGCACACTTGATAAGCATTTCCATGTCTATGTGAGAGAGGTATTCTAACAAATAATTATTTAGTCGCAAAGTTTTAGACATATTTCTTGCATTATACAGAGGAAATTTTAGGAAAAGCATTAATTAGCAGATATCAGATTTCTATGTCACATGTTTAAGTCTAGATAAATGCTGATGGCAGTAAAAATGCAAGAATATTTATTTAAGCGATTTCCATATAAATTTTGAAATTTGTGAAATGGATGCATGTTGTCATAGTCACCATTCAATCACTGTTTTTCATTTCATATACTGCTTCCAAGCAATTTTTAAGCGATTTGCAGCTAAACATCCAAGAACTAGGTCTTTGTGGTGAAGATCCTCGTAGAAAATAATGAAGAAAACTATTTGCGTGTCTGTCACTTAAAGTTATTTCCTTATTAGATAAAAACACACAAAACATCTGAGTTGTAAAATACTCTCTGTGTAGAGAATTCCTTATGTGATTTCCATGAGAATATTGGGAATATTTATGCAATGTAGTATGCATCTCACAGCTTTAATATGACAGCTTGAATATTGTATTTTATGCAAGCTGTGGCAGGGGGTCTTTGGTGCTTAAAAGCATGGGTAACCTTCGTATGTAGATCAGGCAAATATGACAGCTGACTGTGACCTAGAAGTTGGCCTGTAACACCAGTTGACCTTGCTTGACCCCTTTTACTGACCTCCTGACCTACTTTATCTCTTCAATATGGCATGGACAATACGGCTGCCGCATTTTGAAGTGCTGTGGTTTTAAAGGTCGCACTATTTATTGGTTGTCTATTCCTGTGAAGAGAACATGGATGTTCCTTACACCTCTCAAACAGGGGTCCCTTAAAAGCCACTATGCCATGTATAATAATGGCATCATTAATTGTGTCTCTTGTAAGAGGTGTTTTGTGATCTTAATATGCAATGCAAATGAGACATCCTGTCATCAATCTCACTGCTTCATCTGCAAATGCATATTAATTATTTATTTAGAAAAATAATTCAAATCTTATGAAACTGTCAGACACGTTGCAATCTCTCTTATATACCAGATTAGACTTGGTAAGTGATATTTTTGACACAGTCCAGAGAATCACTGTGATGACTAGTGTTTTTTCGATATGTTGTTGGATTTCGCTTACTGTAGTCACAACGTCTTTGTGTATACAAGTCTCTGAGAAACTTTTGAATAATGAATTTATCAGCTGTATGTGTGAAAACTATTGTTGATCCTAACAGTCTAGCTCCAGGGGCAATCAGAGTCTTATTTCTTTGAAAATTGTTCAGAACGTGCAAATGTACATGTCATTTGCAGATAGCAGTGCTTCTCCGTTTTCTTTGAGGATTGTATAACAGCCTGTTTGGATGGCCAATTCCCTTTGATATTTCCTTGCTCATGAATATTTTTCTATTATATGTCATAGAATTTACCACATTTGAAAATTACGCTCTTTCGTGGTTCGTTTATTTCTCAACCTCAAAAGCCCAGTCACTCCTTTATAAAGACTCTTTTTGGAAATTACAATTGCCAAGAACCGAATTGCTGTGTGATAGACCTGAGCATACAACAGCATCATCAATTTCGATATTGCTGAGAATTGTCACTTGCCTAAGTTAAAGGCAGAATGACCCCTGTTTAACCTCCTTCAATATCGGTATAAAAATTTATGTTGCAGTGACTAGTTATGTAGACTCAGGCAGCCTTTAAGCAGAATCGAATTAGTCACACAACAGAGCTATTACTGTTATTGTCCATTTCTGATCATGAGCAGACTCCTAGCCTGAAGGAATATCACTGCAGAACATGCAGGGTAGTAGATTGTGTTTATGTAGTGTAATGCTATTTCTCATTAGTCACGAACCGGCACATGCTTGTTGAATGAATAAGTGACAGTATTTATTGACTTATTCGCAGTTGTTCACACCTTTTCAGCTGATCCTGTTGCTTAATATTCTGTTTGGGAAGACACTCCCACATTTTATATTTCACTAGATCAGAAAATACGGTTTGAATACTCATCAATATACCACGAAATTTTATGAACATGTTGACATGGTTTATTGGTTATGTGTGATTTGTTACCAACATTTATTTGTCGACATGGGTACTGTCCAAAATGATATCCTGTGTGTCACTGTCCGACTTCAATGATTATATTAACACCTTTTAAGAGTAACATTTAAGATTTGAAGCCTCAAGATATTTGTATTGCTCTTTAGAGATATAGCCATATTGCATTTACTTTATCTTTTCAAAGTTTGCACATACTTCCAAAGCAAGGAGAGAGAGAAAAGGCAAAGAAACACTGCAGCATTTTTCCCATGGAGAAGAAAACTATCTGGTTTCACGAAATACACACCTTCAAGTTACTTCAGGCATTGCGACAGGCTTGACTGGTATAGTGACAGATGTTACTTTTGCCTGGTCTTCAGTCGTAACTTAAACTGCAAAATAGCATGTTAGTCGCTCTTAACTCTTTTTCACTTAAGACCGAAGATTTAGTGAAAAAGTTTTGCTTTGAAGGGCTGTTGAAAAGAGATTAAGAAAGGGAGGGAAGGGTTTCCTGTCTCACTTGAATTTGGGTTATACTCACTAGAGAATAAACCTCCTGCTGAACCCTGAGTGGTTTTTTGGCTTTTCATCCATAACATTCTTATTTTGATTTGTGGAACACTGACCAGCTGTATTGTCATGAATGCTGTAGGATTCTGGAAAACTAAACTTCCAGAACCAGCATGGTTATTTCAGAAATTATTTGTTATTAAAAAATGTCATCCATTTTGTTTTAGAGTGTACATTAACAAAGTGCTTGATATATTCATATGAGGCATTTTAAGCCATTTTGAAACCACATACTGTACTGTAGCTGCATCAGATGTAGTTGTGTGACTTGGAAAATTAGGTACTTTATCTGGGATGTTAGTTTATGATGCAAAAATGGTAGTCATGAAGGATTCTGCTGTTCTTGTCACAGCTGTGTCTTGCAAACATTCTGACCTTGTTTGTCTTATCAATGGAGAAAAAAATTGTCTTGATGTCAACTTATCATGCTAAATAGTATGTCTCATGGTGTAATCCTAGATTTTGTGGAATTGTGCCATGTTGACCAGTTGGGGATAGAAGACAGATGTGCAGGCAGGTCAAACAGAAAATATATATGGAGTGTGATATATATAAGGCAGATTTGTCTGAAACTATAATAATAATAATAATAGACATTTATATAGCGCTAATTCCAGTAAACTGCTCACTAGCGCTATAGGTCCATAACTATCATAAGTAGATAAGTCAACATGAGGCATCAGACAGTTAGCCCTCTTTTGTTTTTTGTTGTGTCTCTGAATGACTGTAAAACAAAAGGTTTCCATGGCAACCATTGTGTGTGAACAAGAGGCTTTGGCAAATAGCTGCTTTTGGCAGAAGGGACTTCAAGCTCAGGAATTCAGAGGTGGTTATTTTTGCCGACTAATTAGTTATTTATATATATATATATATTTACATTAAATGTTTTCCATCATGGTTTCTAGTGGAATAATTTATTGTGGAATGGTAGAATATTTTTGTTATTATGAAATGCTCCGTGGACTGGGGTTCTTGATTATTTGGCCATAAAGAAGCAAATTATGGCAAGAAATTCTCAGTAGGCCTTTGCTTCAAAATGCCGCTCCTGGCGTGGACAGATATTATCACTGTAATGATTGGTATGATTGCCATTCAGTATGGTGAGTGCCAGTGAGAAGATTTATCTGGAATGGGCCCTATATAAAATCATACTATATTTATTACTATATGATTGTACTCATATATTACACACTGTGTACAGTGCAGCGTTTGTGTCGACTTGCAGCCAAATATTTGTAACTTTTTATGACACTTCAATTGTCATCCATGAGCTATTCAATAAACCTGAATGAAGAACCACAAAAGAAGAATTACAGGCCTAATTCTGAGCAGGGATGATTACCCACTCAATTTTGAGTGATTAGGCAGTTCCTTGGGCTAGGAACATCTAAGGGAAATCAATTTTACATCATTGCCTAGTTTGTTCTTCAATGTTCACATTATTAGGTTCTTAAATGGTAAATTGCCGTTTGTTGGAAAACTATAGATAGATGAAGAAATAAGGAACTTCATATAAATTTGGAGAATTTGGAACAAAATTTATATTTAGACAAGGTGAATGATATATCTTGAGTGTAGATTCTCTATCCTCAGATCCATATCTTTAGGAGGTTTAAACTTCAAAGGAATTGACCCTTTGAAATTCAAAATCTTCGGAAGGTAAAACCATCTATATAAAATAAGTGAAAGATACATGTTGATAAGTTGACCAAAATGTGATATTACTCTTCATAATATGTACTGGGATAAACACTAAACAGTTGTTATGGTACGATTTGATGTGATAAAAGTGTTTGTTTAAGCAGGGTTGTGCTTGAAAACAAGTCTTAGAGTGAGAGTTTTCTAAAAACTAAGCCATTTTAAAGAGAAACAAACTAGACAATTATGGTGTGAAAGGCTACTGCATTGCTTAATGCATCACAAAAAGAACTAATTGAAACCAATTGCCAATTAAACACACCATGGTAAGGTGCCTTAATATGGATTTGTGAGAGTTTAGGTGCTCGGGTGGCTATTTAAAACGGTGTACAGCCATGGCCGGAAGGTTTCACCCCGCTGCTATGCTTCACTGTGGGGCTATCATTGTGACCAATCATAGCAAATATAAAATACTTTATTCACACACAATTTACAATTGGTGTACTCATGTAAATAAATAAAATTAACAATAAAAACAGCAGTAAAAACAGTGATGCTACTCAGTACATAAAAAAGATAAAATGCATTGTAGTTCAGTAGCAAACAAGTGTTTAATCTTCACCAAATTGTCTAGACTTATAGTCTTTATACTACCTGGAGGCCCATTACCCTTTAGCCAAGATGAAGCGTTCATCACTGGGAGTATGATAATGAAGTGCATGTATATAGTATTATTCTGGAAAACATGATAAGAAAAAACTCTCTCTCGAACAGTTTAGCGTTATCTCTGACAAAACTAAACTAACCCAGAAAAGACTGGGTGGTTTATCAGCTGATCTTCAAGTTTATGCCATATGCGTAGTATGTAAATGTATGGACTTCAAAATTTACATGGAGATACACTTTCTATTCACGTCATGTTTACAACACTTGCCAGTCCAATGGCTCTGTGACACCGTGAGTGACAGTTTCGGAAATTACTGAACTACTAGTGCATATAGCCCATGCTGTTGTACATACTAAAGTTCCTAACAAACTGCGTATGGTAGCATTAGAGTTATGGAATTGGAAATGGATTTTGCAATCTTCAGTTTAGAGTAGCGGAGTAGTGGTGCTGTGTATGGATTTTCTTAAAAGACATACACGTTTTCATCCTAAAAATATGCTTTAAATTTTGTGTATAGAATCTTTTTGTGTAAATAATGTGGTAGGATCAGTTTTGGATCTTTTGGATCTCATAGTGGATCTCACAGGGATTCTCATTGTACATAGTTCTTTGTCATCATCATTGTAGTTACCCATTCATTCCATTACAATAAAAGTGTTTCACAAATTGGTGACAGTGTCTGTTGTTTGTTGTTTTAACATGTTAGGTAACAGTTTGACAGGAAGCATGTCAGTTTGGGTAAAACCCCTTTTCATTCATTGAGCACTATAGTCATTCTTGTGGCTACAGTCATCTAGCTCACATCTTTATAATTTTGGGAGTATATGAAGAATTGTACAAGGTATGCATTTTCCTTTTCATTACTTTACTTCAAAATTAGTGGCTAGGTTTCTCATGGTTCTTTGAGCAATGCTCAGGTTTATAAAGTTTATATTATAGATCATTTCATAAAGTTATCAAAAATGTTCACTTGTGATCTAATTCATATGAAGTATATATTCATGATTTTAAAGTTCAACTGTCATAGTAATTTATTCATACATGTATAGTCTGTATAATACACAATTGTATTTTGTTAGTCAAGTACTTAGGAGTATTTATTTCAATTACCAGGTTTGAGGCATACAGCTGAAACTCAGTGTTAAGACCTGTGTGTGTGTGAAGTGTTCACCAGTAATAACAATTGGGAGTTCTTCTGATCAGTCACTCAAGCTCCTAATAAAGGGTATGACTAATTATTTAATATTATACATGTGATTTATTGAATGACATTTTGAATGTGTCAGGTTATATACTTTATGATTTACCATTGTTAATTTGTTTATTTCTAGAGTCGTTTTGGACTACGGTCTGATCTCTGAATAAAAAACGTATCGAACCAACTCCACGAGTCTGTCACTGCTCCCCAGTCAATTGATTAGCCCACTCCCTAATCTCAATTTTACCAGCTTCTGCAGCAGGCAATTTAGAGACATCTAAATTTTTAAGAGACATGGTGAATATGAATTTGTACAAGGTTCAATAATTTTGAAATGAATTGAAAAACTATGAGTGAAAAGATATCTCATGGACCAATTTCACTGAGAAAAAAAAATCCTATAGAAATCAGCTGTTCACAAGTTTCTAATACCTCAACTGACCAACAATGTAACTGTGAATCACAACCTCAAACAATCAAACAGATTGACAAACAATGTTCACACAATCTACTCAAACAGTAAACAATACAATACACTGTGAATGCAAACTTGACCAGTCCACACTTCTGAGCAAAAAGTCAGTAATTTTCAATACAGGTAAACTCAATATTATGACCACTTGAGTTCAAAGTCCATTAATCAATCAAGTGATGAAAGTTGGCTCCTAGATTACTAGGAAACAGTCTTTAAATTATCACTTTAATTTCTTTTAGTCACGTTTAGACTTATCTGTCTTGTTGATCTCGGTTTTGGTGTGTCCTCTGCTGACTGTTTTTCCCGGGCTTCCAGTTCTAGAAGTCGCATGCGAGCGCGCTTTCACATGGGACCGACTGTATAGCTTCTTGTAGCGATTCCTTCACGTTCGAAGTTCACCACCAGGATGGCCATCCTTAAATTCCAGCAGACCGGACCCTGTCAACTGCGCCATTGTGACAGACTCGTGGAGTTGGTTCGATACGTTTTTTATTCAGAGATCAGACCGTAGTCCAAAACGACTCTAGAAATAAACAAATTAACAATGGTAAATCATAAAGTATATAACCTGACACATTCAAAATGTCATTCAATAAATCACATGTATAATATTAAATAATTAGTCATACCCTTTATTAGGAGCTTGAGTGACTGATCAGAAGAACTCCCAATTGTTATTACTGGTGAACACTTCACACACACACAGGTCTTAACACTGAGTTTCAGCTGTATGCCTCAAACCTGGTAATTGAAATAAATACTCCTAAGTACTTGACTAACAAAATACAATTGTGTATTATACAGACTATACATGTATGAATAAATTACTATGACAGTTGAACTTTAAAATCATGAATATATACTTCATATGAATTAGATCACAAGTGAACATTTTTGATAACTTTATGAAATGATCTATAATATAAACTTTATAAACCTGAGCATTGCTCAAAGAACCATGAGAAACCTAGCCACTAATTTTGAAGTAAAGTAATGAAAAGGAAAATGCATACCTTGTACAATTCTTCATATACTCCCAAAATTATAAAGATGTGAGCTAGATGACTGTAGCCACAAGAATGACTATAGTGCTCAATGAATGAAAAGGGGTTTTACCCAAACTGACATGCTTCCTGTCAAACTGTTACCTAACATGTTAAAACAACAAACAACAGACACTGTCACCAATTTGTGAAACACTTTTATTGTAATGGAATGAATGGGTAACTACAATGATGATGACAAAGAACTATGTACAATGAGAATCCCTGTGAGATCCACTATGAGATCCAAAAGATCCAAAACTGATCCTACCACAATACTGTACAAAAATTATGATGAACTCGATCACAGAGTATTGCTTTCTTGAGAGCACGGACATTAAACTAATATACCCATTTGAAGAAAGAAACTGTCCCATAAGTCTGGCACTTGACCCAATACTTTGCCAGACTGCCAGCTGTTCAAGCAATATTCAGGAAACTACTCTGCTGAGCAGACCTATCTTTAGAATGCTATTTATGGATCTCATAAGATCACGGCTGTAACTCAACACTTGACGGCCTTTGAGTGTCCATGAGCATACTGAGCTTGACATGGATGGATGAATGATTGGAGCTTTATTTCCTGTATATATGCACTTAAGGAGGCTAATTAAGGCAGGAGGAGGATGTGGCAACTGAGCTTGACACAAAAATATTGACAGAACCTGATTATTTTTGTCATCGTATTAAAATAAGCATCTTGTCTGACAAAAAGTCAAGAGCAACATCGATTGTCCAAAAATAGGCAGCAAAAGTTATGTGCAGTATTTACCCTCCAGCTGCATTACAATAGTCCATAACTTGTTTTACCCTGAGGGTATTCCCCCATTCCATTATATGGAATTCCCCTGGGCAGCCTCACTTTCAGATAACCACCCTATCCCATCAGAATAACAAAGGGTCATCCTTTATTTCCTTGTCCAACCATACAGTTGATCAAAGTGCAGTTCTGGTCATTTTTACCCCGCTGGCTATGTAATAGCCTACGGGGTACTGCAGTCCTCAATGCCTCAATGTGCTGGGGATTTCGTCAAGCATAACTCACTTTGTGTTGCTCATATTTCATTCAAATTTTGCCTGTTATCTTATTTTGTCATGCAGATGGGAATGACAAGTCCGTGCGTCCGTACGGCCACGCGGACGTACGGACACACGGACGGACGTACGGACGGACGGACGTACGGACACACGGAAGTACGGACACACGGACGGACGTACGGACACACGGACGTACGGACACACGGACGGACGGACGTACGGACACACGGACGGACGGACACACCGACGTACGGACACACGGACAGAAGGATGGACGGACACACGGACGTACGGACGGACGGACACACGGACACACGGACACACGGACGTACGGACACACAGACGGACGGACACACAGACGGACGGACGGACACACGGACGGACACACGGACGGACACACGTACGGACACACGGACGCACGCACGGACGCACGGACGGACACACGGACGGACGGACGGACACATGGATGCACGGACACACGGACGGACACATGGACACACGGACGGACACACGGACGGGCGGACGGACACACGGACGGACACATGGACGCACGGACGGACGGACGGACACACGGACACACGGACGGACACATGGATCCGAATGGTCTCAATGGCTTCACATAGAGCCAGCGGGGTTTACGTGCTTGCACGGTATTTTTGTTACAAACTCTTCGGCTTATATTTATCTTGCTTAGGTTGCCAAGCAATGAGCATGCATCAATGAAAGTTGTCATGTTGAGAACGCCACAGACTGATATAGGTTGCGCTGGAAATCCATCTGAGCTTGTGTCAAGATGAATGACCCAGGTAGTGTGTTATAAATGAGGTCGAATTGAAGCTTGCAATGCTTTGCCCACATATGTAATCTTGAAATCAAATGTGTAATTCATGCTGTAGTACAACTATGTTGTGATAAATAGCGATCTTGAATTTTCAAGATATTCTTCTTTTTAGTTTAAACTCCATGGGTGTAAATTAATGTCTGAGACACTTTGAAATATGTTTCACTCACTGATTATAGATCAGAAACACAAATAGGGCTGGGAGCATAATTTATAAATCAGTGTCAAGGGCTCAAGAAACAGATCTTGCTTTGGTTGTGGGAAATATAGGAACATGCCTTTCAGGTTGCCTTGAACAAGGAAGACAATACTGGAAGCCAGGTGTTGTCCGAGTAAAATACTCCCCATCGAAAAAACCCAAAGGAGCTTGTTAAACATTGACCTGATTTTTCCCTGGGGTAATAGTCTACAGACAACTTTACTTGCCCTCCCCATGCTACCCAGACAGCACTTATCTGACCAGCTGGTCTTGTGAATATCATGAATACTCTCAGTTAGTGGACAAGACACTGCTATTCCCTGGGGGACACACTACAAGTCCTTTAGAACTGGTATATTAAAGGAGCAAGGCTAGGATTGGTATTGAAGCCACTGATATAATGCACCGTTACTTATAGGGAGATAGGCTAAAAAGTCACAAGATATATCTTTCTTGGACATGGGTATCCAACTTGAATACTTCTTCAGACCTTCACTGATAGCTGCAAACAGTGATTTTGTCGCCACTGACTGAGGGAGTCTTTTGGTTGCTCAGTACCTCAAGAGTGAAGCAATCCTGGAGGAATGAAGATTGATTGAGTGGGGCAGGGAAGAAGGAGCCCTGGGATGGATGGATGTATGGATTAGTTGGGCTTTACGTCCTGTATGTATTCACTTGGTAGACAAATTAAGACAGGTGGAGGACATAGCAATGAGGTGAAGCATGGTTGAAACAGCCATCCAACATACACCCAGGTGACCCATTCAGCAAGAGCTAGATTCAAACCCTTGACCCAGCGATTTATTTACAACAGAATATATTGCCTCTTGACACCTGAAAAAAGACCAGATCCTGGCATAAGCCATAGACTGCCTCAATGTCATGTGACTTAGACATAGTCTTAGCTGATCATGAAATTTCAACTGTCGGTCAAAACTAATACCACCATTTCCTCAAAGGATGAAATTGAGAGCTCTGCCAGTAACCAAGAATACAATTCATTTCTTCAAAGTCTAAATGATAAATCATCTCCAATGTCATATTTTATTAAGTGAAGACTTAAGATATTCTGTTGTAATCCGCATGCCCATTACCATTAATGAGGAAAGTCATTAATTTTCCAAAATGTAAGAAAAGATTATTCTTAGCCGAAAATGTAATCTCCCTGTTTAAGAAGCAATCAATCTTCTGGGTTACCAAAAGAAAATCTCTAGTGTCTCATCTGTCAATGCCTTCATTTCAGTAACAAAGGGTCATGATGAATGTGTTGACCTTCCATGTGTGGTGTTAATTAAAGTTCTGACTTGAATCATGGTTCTTCACTTCCAGTAGAGGTGGATAGTAACGCCCTTTAATATCTATATTATTTATAATGTTATATTGACAAATTGTACTGGATTTATGCTCAATAATAAACGGCATTAAGGATGAAAGGAATCAACCATAGGCCTACATTTTGGCTCCTTCAATTCACATTCTTCATCTTGCCACGGGTGCATGCATCCGGCATTAAGGATGAAAGGAATCAACCATATCTGGCATTCTTCGTCTTGCCACGGGTGCATGCATCTGGGAACAAACATTCATCATGTCAATCAAAATTTATATTTTCAGAGTATATGTTATAGGCAAACAAAATACTTTTGATAGTGAAATTTCGTAAATTAACACCATTGATAACATAAATTTGTCCCAACAATCTAGCAGTTCTCTTGATAAAAAGTGAAGCGGGAACCCCCAGAGCTGTAGTCATATATAAAAAGACTGCGTATAGGACGTCGGTGAAATACATAATATAGCTAGCCTGTATACTAATATCACACATCCAAAAGAATTCTTAATGGATAAGTTTCCAACAGAAATGAATCTCTGTATCTTTGCTTTATCATGTTTTATAATACACCATAACTGTACAGAAATAAAGACAGTAATGTAGACACTCATTTTTAGATCACAGAGAACAACACCAAGGCATAATATGTTGCATCAAAGAGGAAAGTACCAGACAGTCTGTTTTGTGAAAATCACCAAAGAAATGGTAGTGACATCTTTATACCTTGCAAACCATGCATTTGTACCGGGAGAATAGGTTTGCCTCCTTTTCTTTACAAGTTGGATTCTCATTCGATGGTGAAATTGAGTATTAAGTGAAACACCATTCTAATATTCATTGGTCTATAATAATTGAGCCCAGTGTCAAATAGGCTTTTTGTCCAAGTCAATAGACTAAGCCCAAATAAATCACAGCACTTTTTAGATACTTTCCATTTGTGCATACTTTCACAGAAAGACAAGTTGAAAAGGGCAAATACTGGAGCATTTATCCAATGGGGATGAAAACTATCTGGTTTCATGAAATAGACACCTTCAAATTACCCTAGGCGTTGTAACAGGCTACACTGGTACAGTGACAGATGTTACATTTGCCTGGTCCCTTGCTGAAAAATGTCTTCAGTCGTAACTCAAAGTGCAAAATCGCATGTTAGTCGCTCTTAACTCTTTTTCACTTAAGACCTAAGATTTATCGGAAAACAAAAAGTTTTGCTTTGAAGAGCAGTTGAAAGAGTTAAATAAAGGGAAAGAAGGGTTTCCTGTCTCACTTGAATTTGGGTTATGCACTCTAAAGAATAAAGCTCCTGCTGAACCCTGAGTGGTTTTTGGGCTTGTAATCCATAACATTCTTATTTGGATTTGTGGAAAATAACATTCTGATTTGGATTTGTGGAAAATAACATTCTTATTTGGATTTGTGGAACACTGACCAGCTGTATTGTCAGAATTGCTGTACGTTTCAAGGAAAACCAATTTTCTTGGACCGGCATGGTTATTTAAAAAAACTATTTAGGCCTAGTATTAAAAGCAAAAAAACGTTGCCCTTTTTTTGTGTGTACATTAACAAAGTCCTCGATATATGCATATGAGGGATTTCAAGCCAATTAGAACCCATACACTGAACCCGTTGTAGCTGCATCACATGTTGTTGTGAGACTTGGTTTTTTATCTGGGATGTTACTTTACGACACAAAAATGGTAATCATGAAGGGTTCTGCTGTTTCTGTCACAGCTGTGTCTTGAAGACATTCTGACCTTCTTTGTCTTATCAATGGAGAAAAAAAGTCTTAATATCAACATATCATGCTATGGTATCGCTATTGAAGAATCCTAGATTTGGTGGAATTGTGCTATGCCAAGTTAGAGAAGGGAGACAGTGTATGCAGTCAGGTCAGATAGAAATTATACACAGAAGGAAATTTATATAATAATATATATTTGGAGATTTATCCAAAATCATTGGTCTGTGACTATCATGAGTAGATAAGTCAACATGAGACATCAGACATACCATCCATATAGATTGCCAGTTAGCCCTCTTTTGTTTTTTGCTGTGTCCCTGGCTGACTATGAAACAAAAGGTTTCCATGGCAACCATTGTGTGTGAACACGGGGCTTTGGCAAATAGCTGCTTTTGGCAGAAGGCACTTCAAGCTCATGAATTCAGAGGTGCTTGTTTTCACTGACTAATCAGTTATTTTTATATTCATAATATACAATTATACATTTAATGTTTTCCATTATAAATGTTTTCTAGTGGAATTGTGGGATGTTATTTTTGGGTATATGAAATACTCTTTGGACTGGAGTCCTAGATTATTTGGCCAGAAAAGAGTTGAAAAGGTTTACCAGATAGATCATGGCACACATTTCTCAGTTGGCCTATATGCCATCAAATATTACAACAAATCGAAGTTTTGCATCGAAAGTCTCACAATATGAATGACATCCTTCTTTGCTAAAAACCAAGCATTTCCCTACAGTAGTGAAGCTAAACTAACCAAATATTGAGGTTAGAGATTACATTTGATGTTGGAGGTCAGAGATTAATGTTTAGAGATTACATTGGGATTAGTGTTTCGAGGCTATTTGTCCATTTTGTATTGACCAATCAGCAAGCGAGGATGAATAATCTCTTTTGTTCGGGCATCATCGCCTTGGTAAATTTTACTGCCCCTAGGAGCCATATAAATCTTGTAAATAGACCTTTACTCTGAAGGAATTGCCCTCTGGGAGTATGGGCATAAATAGGCATGGCTGTTGATTCATAATACCATTCTATTAATTGGAGAAATATCCAAGATTTTTTATATCCTTTTGATTCTTGAATCAGAAGAATACGGACAACATTAGATGTATCTGTATAGTTATGAACTTTGAAGTGAAATATTGCAATGAACGTGGAATCTTGTATGAATATATACTGGTATGTTATTACACATCCACTGCTTACAGTGCAGCATTTGTGTTGATTTGCAGCCAAATATGTGTAACTTTTTTAACACTACAATTGTAATCCCTGAGCTATTTGAAAAAACTCTAATGATTCTTCAAGTAGAACTACAAAAAAGAATTGCAGTCTAAATCCTAATGGGGATGATTACCCATTCAATTTATGATTTTCTTTGCCTGTGAACATCTATGGGAAATCAATTCAACATCATTCCCTACTTAGTTCTTCCATTTTCACATTATTAGGTTCTTATAGAGTAAATTGCCATCCGTCAAAAAAAATATATACATGAAGAAATAAGAAATTTCCTATTAAACTGGGAGGATTTTAAAAACAATTTACATTTGGGCAGAAAGAAAGATACAGATAGATAAATGGGCAGATAAGTGAAAATACTGCAAATATAATATATATATATTGGGAAAAGCACTAAACATACATAGAGATTGTGTAAGCCAGGTGGTGCTTCAAAATAAAGCTCTCTGTCAGGTTGTTTTAGAGAGCTAGCATATTTTTAAAGGGAAAAAGGCAATAATTGTGGTGTTAGAGGTTAATGCATTGCTTCAGGCACCACAAAAAGGACTAATTGAACTTGATTGTCAATTAAACATGACCTGCTTTAAAAGGTGCCTTGACACTAGTGTAGGTTCATTATATATATTAGCCTGAGACAACCTACATTAAACGGAGGCAGGTTGTATCCAGTGTTCAGTGCTGGGGCAAATGAAAGATTATGTTCATTCCTCAATTAGTAGGGTGTGTGCCAGACTCCCAGTCTTCTCATCAATCATCATGATGCAGTGATCATGAACACTGGAGGGTGATATGGCATGGGAACCTTGGGAAATGTTTCTGTATCCTCTGCCAATGGGTGCTGCTCTGTGGCTGCCTTGACCTGTATTCTGTGGAAGGCTCACTACAAATTTTCCCATACCAGTGGACCGATAATGTACTCAAATACAAAAACAAATAAGCTAGTGGCAAGGGAATGCAAGTTAATTACATATTTCTTTGAGCTCTCAAGGGCAATTATTAAATCATAAATCATTCCCAAGTTGCATGTATGTTTTTAGGAAAATATGGAAAGAAAGAACTCATGGACAGTTTAACGTTATCTGACAAGACATGCTAAAAAAAAAACCGAATGCATGGTATTGCAGTTGAAACGCAAAATGCACAGAATTTGTGCATGGACCTTAAACTTTACAAGGAGATACACTTTCTATTCACGTCATGTTTACAACACTTGCCAGTCCAATGGCTCTGTGACACCGTGAGTGAAAGTTTCGGAAATTACTGAACTACTAGTGCATACAGCCCATGCTGTTGTACATACTAAGGTTCCCAACAAACTGTGTGTGGTAGCATTACAGTTATGGATTTGGAAATGGATTTTGCAATCTTCAGTTTAGAGTAGTGGAGTAGTGGTGCTGTGTATGGATTTCTTAAAAGACATACACGTTTTCAACAGAAAGGTCTGCTTTAAATTTTGTGCAGACTGGTTTTTATAAAAAATGTGATAAACCCAATCACAGAGTATTGCTTCCAAGTTCTATAAGTAAATCAAATATTATGAAACTGTCAGAGACGTTGCAATCTCTCCTGGCAGATTTGACTTGTATTGGTAAGTGCTATCTTTGTCACAGTCGAGAGAATTAGGCTACTGTGATGACTTTTTTTTTTTGATATGTTGTTGGATTTCACTTACTGTATGTCACAATGTGAGACTTTTTGAATAATTAATTTATCAGCTGTATGTGTGAAAACTATTGTTGATTCTTACGGTCAAGCTCCAGGGGCAGTCAGAGTCTTATTTCTTAGAAAGTTGTTCAGGACTGCAAATGTAAATGACATTTGCGGATAGAAGTGCTTCTCCTTTTTCTTTGGGGATTGTATAAAAGCCTTCTTGGATGGCCAGTTCCCTTTGGCATTTCCTTGCATCACATGAATTAATTTATGTAAAATGTCAGAGAATTTACCACATTTGAGAATTACACTCTTTCGTGGTTCTTTGATGTCTCAACCTGAAAAGCCCTGTCACTCCTTTATAAAGACTCTTTTTGGAAATTTCAATGGATAACAACTGAATTGCTGTGTAATTGACCTAAGCATACAAGAGCATCATCAATTTCGATATTTGCTGAGAATTGTCACTTGCCTGAGTTAAAGGCAGAATGACCCCTGTTTAACCTCCTTCAATATTCGTATAACAATTTGTGTTACAATAACTAGTTATGTGGTTATGATTATTGACATTAATGACAATGACTCAGAGTTTGTGTGACCCTAAGCACTCTGAGACAGGCACCCTTTAAGCAAAATAGTATCAGTCACACAACAGAGCTATTACGGTTATTGTCAATTTCTGATCATGAGCAGACTCCTAGCCTTAATGAATATGACTGCAGAAGCATGCAGGGTAGTAGATTGTGTTTTATATAGTGCAATGCTAGTTCTTTTTAGTAACAAACCGGTTTTTGCTTATTGAATAAATAAGCCGCAGTATTTATTGACTTGTTCGCAATCGTTCATACCCTTTCAGCAGACCCTGGTGCTTAATATTCACTTCGGGAAGACACTCCCACATTTTATACTTCATTAGAAGAGAGAATATTGCTTCATTATCAATATACCGCAAAGTTTATGAACATGTTGTCATTGTTTATTGGTTATATAAATGTGTGAATTGTTACCAACATTTATTTGTCATTGGAACTGTCAAAAATGATCTCCTGTGTGTCAGTGTCCAACTATAGTGATCATACTTTTCGCAGTTTGCACATACCTCCACAGAAAGGAGATATAAAAAGCATAGAAACACTGCAGCATTTTCCCATGGAGAAGAAAACTATCTGGTTTCATGAAATAGACACCTTCAAATTACTTCAAGCATTGCAAACAGGCTTGACTGGTACAGTGACAGATGCTACATTTGCCTGGTTCCCTGTTGAAAAATGTCTTCAGTCGTAACTTGAACTGCAAAATCGCATGTCAGTCGCTCTTAACTCTTTTTTCACTTAAGACAAAAGATTCTGCAGAAAAAAAAGTTTTACTTTGAAGAGCAGTTGAAAAGAGATAAAGAAAGGGAGAGAAGGGTTTGCTGTCTCACTTGAATTTGGGTTATAAGTACTCTCTAAAGAATAAGCCTCCTGGTGAACCACGAGTGGTTTATGGGCTTGTAATCCATAATATTCTTATTTTCGATTTGTGGAACAATGACCAGCTGTATTGTCATGAATGCTGTATATGATTTTGGAGAATCAAACTTCCAGAACCAGCATGGTTATTTCAAAAACTATTTGGTATTAAAAAACAAAAAATGTCATCCATTTTTGTTTTAGACTGTACATTAACAAAGTTCTCAATATATTCATATGAGGCATTTAAGCCATTTTGAAACCACATAGCTACTGTACTGTAGTTGTTGTTGTGTGACTTGGAAAATTAGCTGATTTATCTGGGATGTTCCTTTACAATATAAAAACAGTAGTCACGAAGGATTCTGCTGTTGTTGTCACAGCTGTGTCTTGCAGGCATTCTGACCTTGTTTGTCTTATCAGTGGAGAAAAAAATTGTCTTAATGTCAACTTATCATGCTAAATGGTATGTCTCATGGTATAATTCTAGATTTAGTGGAATTGTACTAACATGGCCAGTTGGGGACAGAAAACAGTATATGCAGGCAGGTCAAACAGAAAATATATATAGATAGCGTGCGATATACATAAGACAGATTTGTCCAAAACCAAAGGTCCATAACTATCAAGAATGGGTAAGTCAACATGAGGCATCAGACACACCATCCATATAGATTGCCAGTTAGGCCTCTTTTGTTTTTTGTTGTGTCCCTGACTGACTCTGAAACAAAAGGTTCCATGGCAACCATTGTGTGTGAACAAGAGGCTTTGGCAAATAGCTGCTTTAGGCAGAAGGCACTTCAAGCTCGTAAATATAGAGGTGGTTGTTTTCACTGGCTAATTAATTATTTCTATATATAATTATATATATATATATACATTTAATGTTTTCCATTATGGTTTATAGTGGAATTGAGGAATGGTAGAATGTTAATTTTGGGTAATTTGAAATGCTCTTTGGACTGGAGTCCTAGATTATTATAAATGCTATAAAATATTACAACAAAACAAAATTTGGCATCAGAGATAGTCTCACAATATGAATGACACCCTGCCTCGATATAGCCCACTAAGGTGCTGCAGAGGCATAAAAAAAACACAAACAAACAAACAAAGATTATTGAATGGTACAGAATAAATTAGATATGCCAAATCTGTAGTTATGAACTTTGAAGTTAGATATTACAATGGATATCGAAACTTGTATGAATGTATCCATATGTTACACACTGTGTACAGTGCAGCTTTTGTGTTGATTTGCAGCCAAATATGTGTAGCTTTTTATGACACTTCAGTTGTCATCCATGAGCTATTCAATAAACCCAAATTATTTCCTCAGAAGAACCACGAAAAAGAATTACAGGCTGGATCCTATAAGTGGAGATGATTACCCACTCAATTTTGAGTGATTAGGCAGTTTCTTTGCCCATGAACATCTAAGGGAAATCAATTTGACATAATTTCCTAGTTAGTTCTTCCATGTTCACATTATTAGGTTCTTAGAGAGTAAATTGCCCTTTGTAGAAAAACTATATAGATGAAGAAATAAGGAACTTCACATAAACTGGGAGAATTTGGAAGAAAATGTTTATTTAGACAAGGTAAAAGATATACGTATCTTGAGTGTAGATTCTCTATCCTCAGATCCATATCTTTAGGAGGTTTAAACTTAAAGGGAATTGACCCTTTGAATTTCTAAATCTTCTGAAGGTAAAACCATCTATATAAAATAAGAAACACGTTGATAAGTTGACTAAAAGGTGTATCATAGTACTGTACATATATGTACTACGATAAACACTAAACAGTCACTGTGGTACGATTTGATGTGATAACAGTGATTGTTTAAGCCAGGTTGTGCTTGAAACAGGGTTGCAAAAAAATCCGATTTAAATCAAAAAAATCAGATTTTTTAAAATTTAAATCAGATTTAAATCAAGCAGTCGTATCTTTTCAAATATAATGTTTTTGAAGAAATTGAAGTCATAATAAATGATAAACTATTTTTAATTAGATCTTCTGAAATGGGGAAAATTTCTTTCACTCCCCAAAAGTCATGTAATCAAGTTGAAATTCGAAGTTGTAGATCGTTCATATTTTTTACTTTTCCCAGCTGCAACAAATTCCCTCAGAATATGAATTTAACGTCAATTCAAATGTGGAATTTTTTCAACTGTATGGAGCTACTATTGCCAGGAATGACGGATGAAATAGGAAAAGTTTTACTTGGCTTCCAAAAGAGACTTAACAGGGTTTAATCCTGTTCTGAAGTCACAATTTTTGAATACTTGGAAGCCACTGTCCATAGAATATCATACTTTGGAGCAAAGTAATGATTGAAATTATTAACGATGACCACAGAATCAGTATTTTATAATTACTATTGTTTGTTATTGTTGTTTTCTTGTCTGATGAGTGCTACTTTTGGCATGAGATTTGGAATTTGACGCATGAAGGAGGATTGCTGTTTAAACTGGATTAAAGTAAGCTAAAAACCACCCTGGTATCTCCATTGTAGCAGTGATTCCCTACCAATTCAAGTGTGAATGTGTCAACTGATTCATTTTAGCATTTATATGCAAACTATTTGCAGTTTTCTTACATATAGTGACTTTTCAATAAAAATCATTGATCAAAATCACTGATTTAAATCACAATTTAAATAAAATGATTTAAATCATGCAACCCTGGCTTGAAAACAAATCTTAAAGTGAGAGTGTCCTAAAACTAAGCACTTCTTCTAGAGAAACAAACCAGACAATTATGGTTTCAAGGGCTAATGCATTGCTTAATGCATCTCAAAAGGAGCTAATTGAACTCAATTGCCAATTAAACACACCATGGTAAGGTACCTAAATGTGGATTTGTGAGGGTTTAGGGGCTCACTGCTCGGGGTGGCTATTTAAAATGGTGTACAGCCGTGGCCGTAATGTTCTACTCAGCTGCTATGCTTCACTATGGGGCTATCATTGTGACCAATCGTAACAAAGTAAATACTTGGTTTTAATTGTCACCAAATTGTCTGGACTTACAATTTGTACACAGCGGTAGCTGTGGTATACTTTATATACTGTCTTAAGCATCAACCTTTAGCCAAGATGAGGTGTTCATCTCTGGGAGTATGATAATGAAGTGTTTAGCTATAGAATTACTTTGGAAAATTTGAAAAGTAAAAGCTCTCTCATGAACAGTTAAGCCTTATCTCAAACAAAAGGAAAGATGGTATATTATCTGATCTTCTAATGCCAAATGCGTAGTATTTAAATGTATGGACCTGAAACTTTGCATGGAAATGTACTTTCTATTCATGTCATGTTTACAACACTTGCCAGTCCAATGGCTCTGTGACACCGTGAGTGACAGTTTCGGAAATTACTGAACTACTAGTGCATACAGCCCATGCTGTTGTACATACTAAAGTTCCCAACAAACTGTGTGTGGCAGCCTTAGAGTTATGGATTTGGAAATGGATTCAGCAATCTTCAACTTAGAGTAGTAGAGTGGTGATGCTGTGTATGGATTTTCTTTAAAAACATACACATCTTCATCCGAAAAGTCAGCTTTAAATTTGTATAAAGAATCGTTTTGTTCAATACTGTATAAAAGTATGATAAACTCAATCACAGATTATTGCTTCCCCGATAACACAGACATTAAACTAATGTTCATCAGAGTGAGAAATATATTCAATTTTCAATATGATTAGCTTGGGTACCCATTTGAAGAAAATAAACTGTCCTATAAGTCCGGCACAGGATACAGCACTTGGCCAGAGTTCCAGCAGTTCAAGCAATATTCAGGAAACTATTCTGCTGAGCACCTGTGACTCAACACTCGACAGCCTTTGAGGGTCCATGAGCATACTGAGCTTGCCATGGACGGATAGATGATTGGAGATTTATGTCATGTATTTATGAACTATGGAGGCTAATAAAGGCTGGAGGAGGGCATGTACAAAAATATTTTATTGACCAAACTTGATTATTTTTATGAAAATTTGCATCTTGTCTGACAAAAAGTCAAGAGCACAATTGATGGTCACAAAAGAGGCAGCAAAAGTTATCAGTAGTATTTACCCTCAAGCTGCATTACAATGGTCCTCCACCTGTTTTACCCTGAGGGTATTCCCCCATTCCATTAAATGGAATTGGACAGCCTCACTTTCAGATAACCACCCAATCCCATCAGAAAAACGAAGGGTCATCTCTTATTTCCTTGTCCAACCATTCGGTTGATCAATGTACAGTTCTGGTAATTTTTGTTACAAACTCTTCAGCATAAATTTATCTAGCTTAGGTTGCCAAGCTATGAGCATGCATCAATGAAAGTTGTTATGTCGACAACATCACAAGCTAATATAGGTGGCGCTGAAGATTGCTAGGGCTTAGTCACCCCCTAACAGGAAATCCATCTGAGCTTGTGTCAAGAAACATGGCCCAGGTAGTATGTTATAAATGAGGTTGAATTGAAGCTTGCAATGCTTTGCCCACATATGCATAATCTTGAAATCGAATGTGTAAATCTAGATGTCGAATAATTATGTTCTGATGAAGAGCAATATCTAGAATTTTCGAGATATGTTTCTTCTTGATTTGAACTCCATTGGTATTATTTAATATCTGAGGCATTCTGAAATGGGTACTGCTTCAATCCTGGGCTTCAGACCTGAATCACACATAAATCATAACTGTAAGAGTATTTGTCAGTGACATAAGTAACCGATCAAGAGGTTAAAAAACATTTCTTTCAAAGGGAGTATCATATGAAGTAGGAACGTTTTCAAGTGGATTGTAACAATGCGAAGAGAAAACCCAAAGTCAAATACTGCAAAACACTCTCTGCTGGAAAAGCCCAATAGAAGCTCAACAAAACATTGACCTGATTTTCCCCCAGTGCAATAGCCTCCAGACTACTTGCCCTCTCTATGCTACCCAGACAGCACTTATCTGACCAGCTGGTCTTGTGAATATCATGAATACTCTCAGTTAGTGGACAAGACACTGCTATTCCCTGGGGGACACACTACAAGTCCTTTAGAACTGATATATTAAAGGAATAAGGCTAGGAGTGGTATTGAATCTACTGATATAATGCACTGTTAGTTGTTGGGAGATAGGCTAAAAAGTTACAAGATATTTCTCTCTTGGACACAGGGAATACTCCTTCACACCTTCACTGCTTAGAGGGGGGAGGGTTGGTCTAGTGGTAGCGTGCTGGACTGCCAATCGCTGGGTCCAGGGTTTGAATCGAGCTCTTGTCGGGTCACCTGGGCCTATGTTGGACGGCTGTTTCAATTATCATTCACCTCATTGCCGTGTCCTCCTCCTGTCCTAATTAGCCTACCAAGTGCGTAAATACAGGACGTAAAGCCCCAAACATCCATCCATCACTGCTTAGAACTGTGCATTACTATTAGCTGCAAAAAGTGATTTAGCCGCCACTGCCTGAGGGGGTTTGTTGGTTGCTCAGTACCTCTAGAGAGAAGCAACCCTGGAGGAACGGAGATTGATTGAGTGGGGCAGGGAATAAGGAGCCCTTGGATGGTTGGATGTATGGATAACTGGGGTCTTACATCCTGTATTTATGCACTTGGTAGACAAATTTAGACAGGTGGAGGACATAGCAATGAGGTGAAGGATGGTTGAAACAGCCATCCAACATAGGCCCGGGTGACCCAGGAAGAGCTAGATTGAAGTCCTGGACCCAACAATTGATTTACAACAGAATATATTTCCGCTTGACCCCTGACAAAGTCTTGTCATAAGCCCGCGACTAGCCCAAGCTCATGTGACCTTCAGGTAGTCTTAGTATATCGTGAAAATTAGACCGTTGATCAAAACTACCACCACCATTTCCTCAAGGGATGAAATTGAGCTGCTGGTAACCAAGAACAAAATTCATTTCTTGAAAGTCTAAATGATAAATCATCTCCAATGTCATATTTTATTTGGTGAAGACTTAAGATATTCTATTGTAATCCATGTGCCCATTACCATTAATGAGGAAAGTCATTAATTTTCTAAAATGTAAGAAAATATGATTCTTAGATGAAAATTTAATCTCCCTGTTAAAGAAACGATCAATCTTCTGGGTTACCAAAAGAAAATCTCCAGTGTCTCATCTATCAATGCCTTCATTTTAGTGACAAAAGGTCATGATGAATGTGTTGACCTTCCATGAGTGATGTTAATTAAAGTTGTGACTTGAATGTGGATCCCACTTTGAACAGAGGTGGAATAATAGCTTTGAATACCTGTATCTCTAAATCCAATTAAATGTCTTTTTCATTTGTATCCATTTATAGTATGGAATATATAAACATGTTGATGAGTTAACAGTCTTTCCTTGATACCAATTGCTGAGTATTTCTTGCCTCTGTACAGTGTACAGCTGTAGTCATGTACCAATGCTCTCTGTGGACATCAGTGATATCACAGGAATACATAATAGAATGAAAAACTGTTGCAGAGCCACATGTCTATATACCTATATCAAAGATCTAAAAGAATCCATAATGGATCCATATGCAACACAAATGAATCCCTGTATCTTTGGTTTGTAGTACACCATATCGGTAAGGAAACAAAAATAGTAATATAGGCACTCATAAAGATCACAGAGAACACCGAGACATAATACAACATCAAAGAGAAAAGTACCAGACAGTCTTTTTGTGAAAAATAACCAAAGAAATGGCAGTGATGTTTCTCTACCTTTCAAACCAGGCATTTTGTATCTGAAGAATGAGTAACTACTAGGTTTGCTGTTTTTAACAAGACTTGCATAAAATCCATGCTGACGTGAAAGAAGTAAAAATGCATATATTTATCTTTGCTATCTTGACAAGTCTGTCCCACACACCATCGTACAGTGGAATACCCTGCCTACCAGCGTGATAGAGACAGCATTGGCCAAAAATACCATAACCTAAATCTCATGCTATTATATTCTGTTTTGTATATACTGTATGTGACACATACTACTCTAACATTTCACTTTTTTTTTTAACAATCAAACGTATCGCGCATCCACGTTAGTCATCATTCTTGATGTTGTGACCGTATTTTGATGATGATGTTGATGACAGGTATCACAACATTAAACTCTGTGTTTTTATGAATGCTAGCACACCACATAGCACAGGAATAGTAGATTTTCTCATAAAGAACAAAGAGGAAGAGTAGACGTACGCACAGTGTCTTCAAAAGAAATGTACTGGTTGTAAGTTTTATGGGGATGCTACTCATGGGTGCCGGTACAAATAGGCCCAACACAACTCGAACAACAGAGGGATAGAAGTCTGATTGTCTTTTTTGACAGTACCATTACAAAATTGTATGGGTGCGGTCTTTGCCATATGTGACAACACAACCTGATGCATTGACAGTTCAGTGGTCATGCTGCAGATGTAGAAATCTTGGACACACATGAAAAGTTTGAACAGAATCCATTTATTAACCTGTCTCTGTGTATCTTTTTTCAAAACCCTTTTCCTCAACAAAAGAAAATCTTGCATTTCATAAGCACTGATCAATAAACTCATTTAGTGGAACGTTTGAAAGAAGAACCCATCAAAGATATATCGATCCCTTTGGAGCTTTTGAAGTCACCTGACCTGTCAATGTCATGCACAATGTTGCAGCTGTCTCATTTGAAGAATATTGTCCCCTTGAAGTTTGAAATATTGATCAAGTGACCTCTGTTGGAAATAGGGCAATAGGAGGGACATAATGATGGCAGCAGGGAGTTTTCATGGACGTATAACCCTTTTGTGTATTGCAAAGCCAAGAAACAGTTGGAGAAAACTTAAAGTTTCGAAATATTGATCATTTGATCTTTGGTGTGAAGAGGGGCAAAAGGAAGAAGGAACCTCAATCATACAGAAAATATACAACAGAAAACAGAAAGTATGTATCTAACGAGGAAATATTCCAGAAAATTTGAGCCATTGCACTTGTAATGTATCAAAGGTCCTCAAAAGCTTCTTCCTGTGTCTGGCGAGTATTCATTTGGTTTTATGACCTTCTTGAATCTATGCTAATTTGCAATAATAAAACCCAATCATCACAGGCAGTCGCCTAGACTGACTGTACAATCTGTTGATGATATTTATACTGAATATTCATTGACTGATGCAGGGGTGTGCCTATGCAATCATTTCTATAGACCACCCAATAAGCATTAAAAAGCGAATCAATTGCAAGATTGGAAGTTTTTTTAAAGTTTCTGGGAACTTGGGCAAGGCCCTTAATGATAAGATTATTTAATACACCGTTGCTGAAACTAGGAAAGTACATGTGCATTTAGGGTGAACTACGTGATTAATTATTTCATAAAACATTGAAGTAAAATCTCTTTTTGCAACAGGGAAGAAAAATCCATTGACCTTTTGGCTGAAACCTTACGAGAATGATTTCCTCTCGAGAAACTAAACCTATTTTATGTCTATTTCTGTCACTGAAAGCTGGAAATATCAGAAAGGAAATATATGACTCAAAATCGCCCTGTACAATCCATGTGAATTATTTAGAATGCTGAATTGCTTGTAAATGCCCAGACATTTACAAGACACCATTTCCGCAAAAGCAACCTCTCTTAAAAGATTGAATACAGTTTTCAGAACTTTCAGAACAGTTCTGTTCCTTGCACAGACCTCGTGGTGGTTTACACAAGAAATCTTGTTACATGTGCATGTATAGATTCAATAATTTTCTGTGATTTGAACAAACCAGACAAAACAAATACAAGAGCAACAAGTTTGAAATTGTATCTCTAAAAAGTCAAATTGGATTACTACTGTGATACACTGGTGGACAGTTATGGTATTTGTCATTTGATGGTAAAAAGGTATCAAGATCTTTGATCCTAGACTGAATGATTGCTGGTCTGTGGCAAAACAAAGCAAAAGCCATCATTGAATAGCATTCCATTGAAGTCTCTCCTTTGAGTCTGGAGATCGGCCATAAATTTCATGATGTTAAAAAGAATCGAGTCTGGATTTGTATAAAGTTTTGTTTTTCCTGGACAAGATGTCCAAGCACATGAATAAGAAGACTAACATTGCTGTACCTTGTGGTCTTTAGAAGATGAGCTTTAAATGCAAACAGTCAACATGAATGGAATGTGAATTATTTGTGAGCAACAATCCCTGTTTCTTTCAAGTCAGATGGGAAATTGAGGCATCAGAAGAAGCAATCAAAAATGGAGCAAAAAGGTATTCATTCTCCTGTGGCAATAGTTTGCCAATTGTTTTGCCCTCAGGGTATTTCCCTTTTCCCATTAAATGAGTGCTCCCTGGATAGCCTCGCTTTGAGATTTCCACTAAATCCCAATGAGATGTCAGAACAACAAAAGGTTATCTCCATTTCCTTCAGCTCATCTTTTTCAAGTTGATCAACATTAGCTGTGTCTTCGGGTCTGTAATCTGCGTCTTTCTGCAAAATTTTGCTAATTAAAGTGTGGTCTAAAAGACAGTTACTTTGAGCTGTATGTACCCAACCTTAAATATCGGTATAACAGCTTATTTTTGTTGATAGAAAAATGTACAACCAATGACCAAGGTTGATTGCCTGTTGAATATTCTGCAGAATTCGTTGTAGTGTTTGACTTGTAGGCATTGACCTAGTGTAATTTGTAATGTACCTCACACCTTTCTTGGTCACACCACCATTTTACAGAACAAATGACAGAACTAATAGGCCTATTTAATATCATATTGCTCTGGCAGTTGATCAAGTTGCTTTGGTACATAATCCAAGAAATTGACTTTTTCATGAACTTGCCTGATATGATAAATGTTTAGTTTGAGTGCTTTTTTAAGTGATTCTAATTTAATTGTTTCTGTTCGTGGAAACAAACTGCATTAGTGAACTTGTTGTCTTCATCTTCTTTTAAATTGTAATCAAATATTGATGTCTGTCCTTTTCTTTTACAGGTGAGTGTCTGTCTTATGCTGTTTGATGTCTGAAAAGAGTAAGTGGAAAGTTTTTTTTAACTTCTTTCATCTTTTATTATATCTTTTATTATATATTTTAGTCACCACCTTTCAACTTCCTCCATTATATAGACAGCCTCATTGCACCTCTTTCGCTCATGTTTTACACATTTCAATGACCTTTTCTAGAACATGACCTACCTCTGAACCAACTTTCAATCATTGTTTCGTCATTCATATAGTGTCATTATCTGGACGCCTCTGGCATCCAGATACTGTCTCACAACGGCCTACTTCCTGTCTTTTCTTGTGTTTTTCAGTTTCCTGTTGGCTGAACATAAGACATAGTGATGTACACAGTAAACCCATCAAACTTACTTTATGTTGCACACACATGATCCAAGTGACTCAGACTGATATAGCAAACAGATAGTGGATAGATCTACAGATATCACCCGGTGAATTGGTCCTTAACACCGAGAATAGCTGGAAATCTGTGTTGCAATCATGGAAAATTGACTGGATTCTAAATAGGACAATGTACTAGAATTATAACTGATATACTGTCCCTATGGCACACCAGGGAGGGGGGACCAGTCTACCAGTATCTGATATGCTTCAGCGCACACCCGTCATCAACACGCGGTAGCCACCTAGCATGCAAAATACGCACTATTGGTTGAGAGAGCTATATAGATTTGCCTGTGTTCAACAACTAGATCATTAGATTGAAACTGGCATGCATAAACAATTTAAAAGGGGGTTAAAGAGCCCTAAAGCTATTGACCAACTTGTGACCGACTTATGCTCAGACAGGATGAACTGTTTTACAACCATGGCCTCATTCACACCTCCTTCTGACCTAAAGAATGGCTTTTTGAGGAAGCATACTACACTGGTCCATTTGTTTGACAATGTATGGAAACAAAATAAAAAGAATTCTCCCATGATGCATATATGTTTTAATAAAGTAAAGTGTAGTATACATAATCAAATAAAAGTTTTACTTTTAATTTGAAGTTTATAAACTTTATACAGTGTACTTTTAGTAAATGCATGACAGTTACAAGGGTAACTGTCATGGTAAATGTAAGCTGCATATGCCTATACACATACACATACAGCAAGATTGTTGGGTAATTTGAAAGAGGTGTGAAAAGGGGTAAATACATTTACTCTGCCCTTGGTCCATTTTTCTAGGCCAATGTGCAATGAAGTAGGGCAATAGCCTCAGGGCTCTTTGACTTCGATTAAATTATGTTATTGCTTTCTTTCTCGAACATCTCAGGTTTTATTGAAATCATAAAAGTGGGTCTGCTTCATGAAGATGAGCTGTATCTACCTTAGCTTAAGATGTCCAAAGCAATGATACGATACGATACGATATGATACGATAATAATTTATTGTCACTGTTACAAGTACAGCAAAATTTGTAGCAATAGACGATATTCAAACAGAACATAGTGAAATTGAAATTAATTATACAAAATTATACATATTTAAATATATATATATATATATACAATTTATACATTTAGCAGCCTAACACTTGCAGGCACAAATGATTTACTGAGCCTTGCCGTTCTTGTGTATTGTGCTAGGAATTTCCTGCCTGATGGTAGTAACTGATAGCAATTGTACAATGGATGTTGAGAATCTGATCTTATGGCTTTTGCTTTCTGCCTACTGAACTTCTCGTATAATTCTAACAATGAGCTGTGGGTGTGTATCTCCTCTGTCAGCTTAACACAACTATTTCAAGTTGTTAAACACACAACTCCATCACACACAATCAAAAAACTTCATGCATCGCTATGTAGCAATACATTTATTTCTCTCTCTTAAGGCCCATTGGCCACTATGCCCTGATAACTTCTGACTACTGCTATTATAATTCAGCCAACCAGACTACCAGACCAATATTATGTTACAATGTTCAGGTCAATTGTCAGCGTCCAGATATGCAAATTGCAATTTGCCTTCTAGTTTATGATTATTTTATCTTTGCTGTTGAGCCATATTAGCTCTTCTTCTTCTTCTACGATTATGGTCTTTCCGTGTTACTCGCTTACTCAGATACTCAGATATTTTCATTATTTAATTTGTTACACTCTCAATTGGAATTTTCTAATAGGTTAATATTTAATTGGAGTTACATGGTCCAAAAATAACTCACTTGCTGAATCATTGACTTGCTCACTCTCTCACTAACTCACTAACTCACTCACTAACATCTTTTAAAAGTGATGGGATAGTAGGAAAGTGTTTAGTAGACAGATAACCATTCCATAAGTAATACAAGGCCTCCCCACAGAGAGCTGAGTTCTACTGTTATGCACCAGACTGCTGCTGTGACAGGCCGTATGCCAGACCTTTGTTGGGTGAATTAGTTCTGTGACCATGACAAGCATAATCAAGTACACATATTCAGATGGCTTGGCAAACCTACTGGGTAGACCTGCATAGAGAGAGAGTTAGTGTCAGACCTTTGTGACCTCTCACCAATACGCAGTACAGTGTTTTATTAACTCATCTGATTTCTATTTGTTCTGTTATCAGTTGATCTGTAGCTTGTGTTAATTTTGGTTTTGAATTTACCAAAGAGGCAGTAATACAATTCATTATTCGTTCTGGTATTATCTTTGGAAGTCATTGTGCAAACATTATTATGTTTGTTGAACAATGGACAACCTTCAATAAATGGCCGAGTATACCTGTAGACAAATTTTGTACTGAAAACAAAAACCCATGGATGGCTAACTTAAGTTTTTTAAAGGCCTCCGGCATTGCCAAACATTGGGGCTTTAAAACAGAGAGAAACAGAAAAGGATCCTCCTGTGCATAACGGCCTTCGGACAATTCCTGAGAACAGAACAAAGGAATGTGTGACAAAATATCCACAATTTGTGTTGCAAACTGTCCAGCCTGACAGTATTGATGATATATTCACCTTTGTGCACTTGGTCAATGGCAATCTGACTTCCCTTTGCATCCAGACAGCACTTATCTGACCAGCTGGTCTTGTGAATATCATGAATACTCTCAGTTAGTGGACAAGACACTGCTATTCCCCAAGGAGTCAATAAGAACTCCAGACAAGCCCCAAACGGCTGAAATATTAAAGGAACAAGTCTTAGATTGACCTTGAAGCTACTTCCATTGGGGCCTTCTCATTCATTTTTTCTGAAAAACTAGGACACATCTACACTGCTTTCATGCTTTCTTCCAGTGTGTGTTGCTATTGGCTGCAAACAGTGATTTAGTCCCCATTGCCTGAGGGAGGCTGTTAGTCGCTCAGCACTCCTGAAGTAATCTCCACAGGGTGAGAGAGATTTATTGAGTGGAGCTTGGGGTGCTATGGTAGGGAGGGGCAAGGGAGAGTAGTATAAAGAAGTAAAATAGGGTTATTAAGAAACTTTGTTGAGTGATTGACTGTAGCATTTCTACAAATTGTGGCTGATTGTAGTTCAATGGCACTGTCTGTATCCATTTAGTCAAGGTTTGGTTCTGACTATATAGTAAAATGATTTAAAGGGCAATAATAAGCCATGATATACACGTTGAACATTATTAAAGATCAAGAGGAATGTGATGCAAGTAAATTAGGTACTCATGTATTTGCTAATCATATTCCCAACAAATATCTGTAGAAATGGTCTTCTGTTGCATTGAATTTGTCAATCACTCAAGGTGCATGCTTTTAAGTAAAATGAAATTATCTCTCTCACACAAGAAACTTGACAAGTTATTCTATTTTTAAAAATATTATTTTACTTACATTGAGGTGACTTAGTGATATTCAATACTACAGAAGATAAAAAAAATAACTGGCAAACCTACCGTTTAAAATAGACCATGGAACTTATAAGCAAAATCTTGTTTGGTGTTTTTCCTCACAACTTGTATTTTCTTTGAACTTATCTGATGACCTTCTGGTCAGGAGGAGGTTTTCGGAAAGAGATTTCCGCTGGAGTTGCAGCAATCCATCTACTTCTGTCCAGAGAAAATGTCAGTAAGCAAAAAGTAGGAACACTTAATCAACTTGTCCAGAACTCGTTTCCAGACACACCTCTTGGTGGAATATCAAAAACTACAACTACAGAAACACCCCCTAATATACTGAATATCTCATTGTTGAATTAGGCTAAGAGACTTAATGACCTGCTGATTTCATTGTCATTTAATCTTCATCTGATCATCTCAAGATTAGTTTCAGAAATATATCACTAAGGAATTTTTTGGTTGGAAGCAAAGATTCCTCAATTGTGTGTTTCCTATATATAAACAACAAACCTTTGGATTACCCAATTACTCATCCATAACAATAACTGATAAACCCTCTACAAATTTTCCTCTTTGGTCTGCACAAAAAGAAAATTCAAAATAAGTTTTTGAAAAAGACATTACAGGGACCAATGTTTTTCAGGTATGAGGCAATGACTATAAAAGAGGCTGTTGCATATTATAAGAGCCCCCAACACAGTGGACCCCTGTGTACCAGGACCAAGCCAGTAGAGATTTACCATGCAAATAGTCCATCATATTGCGTTCTAGGTGACGGCTGATGGGTTTTTGTTCTGATCAGAGCACAGTAAACAGCATTGCCTATAGGCCTACCATGATAACTCTCTTGTGCTATTGTATATTCCTTATTGTGTAGCGGCTATTTACCCTTTAATATGATTGAATTATAGACTGGACAATCAAGAAAGATGAACTGTTTTGAGAAGATAAGTGGAGCAAAAATGTGTAACTGTATATGCTTGTCTCATGTAGCTTTACTGATGGTGTGAGTCAGCACAGGAGTCGGGAACTCTATCTATCCTCCTCATTCTGACATACAAGGAGTGCTTTGACACACCTCGCATTAACTATCCACAGTAAAGCGCAACATCAAAGGACTTAGATGTTTTACACCATGTGAGTTAAACCTTGACTGATGCATGCTTCGACTGATGCCACTAGTGCATGCTGGGAATTGAGAAGGACTCTGGGAAGCAAACAGACTAAATTTCAGCACCTGAGTCCCCGAGGGAGGTCAGAGTTCTCATTTGAATGCACTACCCGTACACCCAGACCTAACAGACTGATCAGTTCATTCAGACATCAGGAGGCTCAAGTTCAGGAGTGATCAGATTGCTCAGTCAAGATTTCTTTTGAAAGAATAGAAGCCTAATAAACGAAGCACTCCAACCACGCAGGTGACTAAAAGCTAAGGTTAAAGTCATTAAGTGGTTGGGTCAATGAGGAAGTTCATGTTATCAAAGTGTGTAGAGTATCAAAGGATAAATGGACCATGAAATGTGCACTCTTTGATTTTCTGGTCAGATCTGCAGCGGGACATGTTCTACATCATACTTCAAACATGAACAAAAAGTGGTTGTTGATTCTGTTTCATACTAAAGTAACTGGAGAAGGAAATTAAATATGTGACAAATGTTTTTATTTATTTCCCTTGATCTATTGCAATGAACAAGTGTCGCAACACTGAATCTGTTCATTCTCAATAACAATTGACTTCACTATATGAAGCTACAATGCTACAAGAAGATAGCCCGATTTTAAGCTAAGGTAAGTGACAAAAACAAGAATCAAGTCACTGCTCCTCAGTGTTTCGTGTTGATAAATGGATGGCATTCAGCAACACAATCTGTCATGTTGGGGATTAAATCTCACCTTTCCTCACAAGATGCATGGGACCTGGCAGGAGATCTGGAGAATCTCAAAGTCATGTGACTTTATGTGGTGTAAGCTTGCAACATTTTTTAGATTGGTAAAAATGAAACTGTCTATCAAAACTAATGTCATTGTGTGCTTCAGGGATGAAATTGTATCTGTTTTTCAGACCTAGGAAATGGATATTTAGCTTGGAATGTATTTCTGCAGTTTTAAATGATGAAATTACTGATCAGTGTGATAGTTTTGTAAAGGGTGCTTGAGATAATTCTATGAATTATAATTTATGTGCCCATTATCATTAATGAGGGAAGTCATTAATTTTGCAAACTTAAGGCAAAGTCGGGATGAAAATTTAATGTCTCCATTTAAGAAGCCATCAGTCTTCTATTTTGCAAATTGGATGTCATCTTTGTAACATCAATCATTGCCTTCATTACAGTTCAAAAAGCAACTATTTTGTTTATAATAAACCACCATTTACGGCCAATATACTGTATCACTTACAAAACAAAACCCCTGTTGTCTTGCTTACTGCTCAACATCATATGCAACAGACATGAGGATGGAAAGCAAAAAATTTAACTTTTGTCAAGTTCAGCCATTCTAGGAAAAAGAGCCATTGCATTCAATGTCACAGAGGTCCTTTCAAAAAGTTTTCTTCTGTGTCTGAGAATTATTCATTTGGTTTTACAACCTTCTTGAATCTTGAACAAATGGAATGGCTCAGGTCACGCAAATTTGCATGAATAAAACACAAGTGTTTCTAAAGGTTACCAGGCTAGCTGTAAATCAAATGCAAGAAAGAAACTTTAAAACATGCCCCATGTCCCTTTTTATGCTACCGGGGATACTGGGAAAGGCCTTAATTTTTGGAGGGTGCCTTTCCATTCCATTATCTGAAAAAATGTGCACTGGCTTTTGGCCGATGCAAGTCTGTTGAAGATAATATAGCATTTTTACACCCAAGAATCTCAACTTAACCGGTTGCAATGGACAGATGGATGCTGAGGGTTTATGCCCTGTATTTATGCCCTTGACATCCTGTATTTATGCTCTCGTTAGGCTAATTAGGACAGGAGGAGGATACAGTAATAGGGCAAAGTAATTTAATTGTTATTTCCTAAAACAAAAAAAGCTAAATGCATCAATGATTAACTTCCATTGACCTCTCTCTTTTGAGATCACCAGTAAATTTCATGTTTAATGTCAGACAGAATCGAGTTGGCTTTTATTGTGCCTGGACCTACTGATAGTGGAGCTAATGACCTACTTTTGACGAACATGCTGTGAATGAATTGAAATGACAAATTACTTTTTACATTCAATTTGGTGTGTTGCTTTTTTCACTGTGGCAATTGTTGGCTGGTTTAGAGATGACATTTGCTTTTACTTTTGTGTTAGACACAATATAATGGCATTGGTTTGTCAGATAAGATACAATGTTTATAACAACCCCAGCAATATAGAATAGCATTGCAGTTATGTCTTCTCTTAGCAGTGTCTAACCTTGGAATGATTGACAAGTGGCCATAACACTATGCTATCTGTTTCTTGGTGACAGACAGCTACAATGTTTTACTGTGTCATGACACTTTAAATAACTGTGCTGTAGTAGGTATGGACCCATAGCCTCTTTTGTTGTATATGCTTTACTAGCCAATATAATGCACAATAAGTTCAGTGAGATAGGAGATTACATGACTTCAGGGGTAGTTTCCTCAGTATTACTGGGGCTTCAGAATTGTGATTATTATCTTATCATCATCATATTAATTCATGGATGCTTTACTCTAGTCCACCCAGACTACTCATTGTCCTGTCAAAAAAACTTGCAAGCAGCTTTCCTGACTGCCTACAACAACCTTATCTGGGTTTCGTCCCTTAAACTGATTTTTTTTGGTCATTTTTGGCCCAACATTATTATATCCAATTGTTGTATTTTATTTATGTTTCTATCATTTCCATGTCAACTTTTATCACCCCTGCATAACATGTTTCTTCTCAATTGCAACAGAAAAGAACAAAGGATTGTGTGACAAAATGTCCACAATGTGACCACTTTGGTCATTCTTCACCACTCAGCCAATAGCCTCTGGACTGTCCGACTTCCCCTTGCCACCAAGACAGCACTTATCTGACCAGCTGGTCTTGTGAATATCATGAATACTCTCAGTTAGGGGACAAGACACTGCTATTCCCCAAGGAGTCAGTAACGACACAAGACATGCCCAAAGCCCCAAAACAGCTGAAATATCTAAAGAACATGGCTGTGATTGACCTTGAAGCTACTTGGGTGTTCCCATACAGGCATAGGCCAATTGTAAGGTTGACTCTAAGGTCTGCGTAATGGATCTTCATACATGTTAGTTGCGATATTTGTTGGAAGATACTCATCTGTAATTATGGTATGATCATTGGAACATATTCTGCTAATGAACACATGTATATTATTTTACACCACGGAAAGTAATTATGACAGGAGTTTATCTGTACAATGATTCTGTAAATTATCTTTCGATCATCTTCTTTCAATGCATTTGTATTTAAAACATATAAAAACAGGGCCCTTTTTTGGGTCCTTACTGACACTACTGATGTCAGAATGGTCATATTTTTAGTTTGTTGCTGCCGTCAGGATGCCAGTAACATGTCATCCTTCCTGACGGTCAGTAGCATGACCTTTTTCATCACACACTGCCAAGTCTCAAGGAGGTGACTTCAGTGCATTTGTCAGTATAAGGCCTTCTATGGTATGTATCTGACGTCAGGATGATGGAAAAATCCAACCTTGCTGACGGTCAGAAATTGGCCATTTTAGACTCATGCTGACAAGGCTCTAGTTGCCTATTTATGTCAGCTGAGCAAAATATTTTGATATATTTTGACGTCAGGATGATGGCAAAAATCGATCCTTGCTGACAGTCATAAAGGAAAACGCAAAATGTTGCCTTCCTAACGTCAGGATAGCTAAGTAAATCTATCCCTCCTGACGTCAGTAGTGTCAGTAAGACCTAATTTTGGCTGCCAGTAGATCTAACAATGCATATTGATACTGACTGGCAGTATCCCTGGTTAATAACTGCCTTCCTGACCCTAGAAACCATTGTAAATGAAATGGCAGCAGAGGTCAGTATGACCAGTTTTTATGGTCTGTTCTGACGGTCAGGAAGAAAGTAAAATATTGCTTTCCTGACGTCAGGATGGCTCAATAAACGTACCCATTCTGACGTCAGCAGTGTCAGTAAGACCCTACTTTTGGTCCCTGTTTTTAGCTGATTTAAAACATTAATTATGAATGATTGAGTCTCTTGATGTCTGTGTAGTGTGTCTTGCCATTACTGGTGCATGGCAGCTACTAGTTTAATATGTTGGGTGTTGCCAAGGAGAAGTTTGAGAGTGAGCTAGTAAAATTTAAACACCTGAGCCTCAGAAAGTGTGCAGAGTTCTAAATTGCATGAATTGAGTGTGCACTCACACTTAACAGCCCGATCACTTCAAGAGACTAAAGTTCAAAAGTGATCAGATTGCTGGGTGAAGACCATGCTAATGAACAGAAAAGCAGTTAAACAAACTAATCAATTCAACCATGCCAAGTATGTCTTAGTCATCAAGTGGCCAAATCAGTTGGATGATCTGGGTGCATAAGCAGACAAAGTGAGTGGAGGGCTGCTGGAGGGGTCATCAGGGTTTATCTAGGTCTTTGGTAAAATAATGATATCACAAAATTATTACCAATGGCTTACCTATTTTATTTATTTTTGCTTTGAAAAAGTAGAAGTTTTGACCGTCATCCCGTCTGCACCAATTCTTGTATTGGTACAAAGTTGGAAGGGGTGTATGTATTCTAGCCAAAAAGTTTGGGTGTGATTTCATTAATGCCTTATGTTAACCCGATATTGTTGTTTATTTTTTCAAAATTCAGGATAATCATTTTTATGTCTCAGAAAGTTATTGCCTCATTGTTCAAGAATTGATTTACTTGTGGAATAGCAAAGGTCTTGTAGAACTTTTCTGGAACACAGTTACACCGCTTTTATGCTTTCTTCCAGTGTGTGTTGCTATTGGCTGCAAACAGTGATTTGGTCTCCATTGCCCGAGGGAGGCTGTTAGTCGCTCAGCACTCCTGAAGTAATCTCCACAGGGTGAGAGAGATTTATTGAGTGGAGCTTGGGGTGCTATGGTAGGGAGGGGCAAAGAGAGGGTAATGTAAAGAAGTGAAATAGGGTAATTCGAGAAAAGAGATAATTAGGAAACAATGTTGTGTGATTGACTGTACGTATTCTATTGATCATGATTATAGTACTGTAACAGTGGTGCTGTCTCTTCTGTCTATTTAGTTGAGGTTTTGTTCCTGATATGACACATATAGAAATGGGCGAATCATATTCACTAAATCTTATCAGGAATTTCTTCAAATGGAAGTATTTCCCAAATACAGCGATTATCTGCTAATTCTAGATTAGTCATGGCATTAGCTAGCTGTCTATGGTCAATCATCTTTCTGGCTGCCAACGGTGTAGAAATTTGGCAATTTCGCTATTGAACATTTCATCAGTCTTGTTGCTTTTAGCCATGGCATGTCATCAAGTTGAAGTTAAATAAATAATGAGAAATTATGATGAAACAAACCTTTCCTCCGAAATGAACCATGGAATATATTTCCAAAATAATTTTATGGTGTTTTTTCTCAAAGGCGGTATTTTTATTGGAAAGACAAAAGATGACCTTCTGGTCAGGGGGAGGTTTTCGGAAAGAGATTTCCGCTGGAGTTACTGCAATCCATCTCCTTCTGTCCGGAGAAAATGTCAGTAAGCGAAATGTAGGGACACTTCATCAACTTGTCAAAAACTCCTTCTGGACACACCTCTTATTGGATTCTCGAAAACCATGCCTGTGAATATCATAATATCTCAGTTATGAAGTAAAATATGTTCGAGAGGATTACATGTATGTATGGAATTTATGACCTGCTGAAATTATGGAGATGTCATCTTCATCTTGTGTCGTCATCATCATCTGCATTAGTTTAAGAAATATCCACTGAGAAAAATTTGTTTGGAAGCAAGGATTCACCTGTGTATTTTTCCTATATATCAAGAACAAATCTTAAGCTTTCCCAATCCATCAACCACAAATAAAACTGACCTATCTTCTGCAATTTTTTCTATTTAGTCTGTACCAAACTCCAAAATTACAATCTCTAATTCTCTAAATTTCACCTCAAGTTCTCAGAAATAGCCACTTCATCAGTTACATGAGCAAAGTTTACTAATTTGGTGTCAGCCACTGTACTGCTTTGCATACTTTAAAAAGTTGCTTGGCAACTATACTAGGTGAGAGAGTGATGGGTTTCGGAAGTGATTCTATAATCAGCCACCCTGGGGTTGCGATGGGGCATGGCATTTTCTATCCATGGTTTCTCTTAAAATACCAGCAAACTTACAGTGTACATTCTTTTGAATCAGGATTATTGATTTATTTAAAGCCAATTAAACCGAGAGGCAAAGAAAATTCAAAGTAAACGGCATTTTGAAAAACATTAAGGAGAAATAGACTATTTTTTTATTGTAAAAGATAAGGAAAAAAAAACTGTGTTAGTAGATATGATCTCAATGTAGTGAGCCCCTGTGTACCAGGACCAAGCTGGTAGAGATTTACGATGCAAATAGTCCATCTTATTGCCTTCTAGGTGATGGGTATTTGTTTTGGTCAACCCACAGTAAACAGTAATGCCTATACCATGATGACCCTCTTCTCCTATTGTATTTTCCTTATTCTAAAGAACTTTGCTTTGTACCTTGTGCACGTGATTGAATTATACATTGGACAATAGGAAAGATTAATTATTTTGAACAGATACATGTTGCAAATATAAAATGTGCGGCTGTATAGGCTTGTCTTTGTAATTGTACCGATGATATGAGTCAGCAAAAGTGTCCAGGACTCTATCTATCCTTCACATTTTGACATACAAGAAGTGCTTTGACACACCTCGCATTAACTATCCACTGTAAAGCACAACATCAAAGGGCTTGGATGTGGGGATTGATGTTTTACACCGTGTGCGTTTAGCCTTGACTGATGCATGCTGGGAACGATGCCACCAGTGCATGCTGGGAATTGCAAAGGACTCTGGGAAGCAAACAGACTAAATTTCTGCACCTGAGACACCAGGGAGGGCAAAGTTCTCATTTGAGTGTTCACCCAGACCTAACGGACAGATCAGTTCATTCAGACATCAGGAGGCTGGAGTTCAGAAGTGATCAGATTGCTCAGTCAAAACTTCTTTTGAAATTAAAGAGGCCCACAGACAAAGCACTCCAACCAGGTGACTAAAAGCTAAGGTTGAAGTCATTAAGTGGTTGGGTCAATGAGGAAGGTCATGTTATCGAAGTGTGTAGAGTATCAAAGATAAATGGACCATGAGTACTCTTCGATTTTCTGGTCCGATCTGCAGCAGGCTACATGTATGTATTACATTGTGCTTCCAACATGAAAAAGAGAAAGAAAGTAGTTGTTGATTCTGTTTTATATTAATGTAACTGGTGAAGGAATGGAAATATGCGACAATGTTTTTATTTATATCCCTTAATTAATCACCACACTGAATCTGTTCATTCTCAATGACAATAAGTTACACTGTATGAAGCTACAATGCTACAAGAAGATAGCCTGATTTTAAGCTAAAGTAAGTGACATAAACAAGAATCAAGTAACAGCTGCTCAATGTATCATATTGATGAAATTAATAGATGGCATTCAGCAACACAATCTGTCATGTTGGGAGATTAAATCTCACCTTTCCTCTCGAAATTTGCATGAGAACTTGAATGAGATCTGGAGGGTCTCAGGGTCATGTCACTTAAATGAGGTCTTGGTTTAGAAATTCTTGGGATTGGTGAAAATGAAACTGTCTATCAAAAAAAGTTATGTCACAGTTTGCTCAAGGGACACAATTGAGCTTGACTAATCAGTTTTTCAGCCTGTTAATCATGGGCCCAATATCATTAATGCAGGAAGTCATTAACTTTGCAAACTAACAGCAAAATCAGGATGAAATGTAGCATCTCAGTTTAAGAAGCAACCAGTCTTCTATTTAGTAAACGTTTTCATATAGAATATAATCTAAAGTTGTAACATCAACCAGTACAAAAACATTTATTTTATGATCATATTCATGAATTACAATGTCATGGCTTCTTGTATATACATTTTGTATGTCTGTACATCTGATATCTATCTAATTTTGTTTTGGGAGGTCTAACAGATTGCCTTATGGACATAGTTTATCTCATGAATGGATCCCTTTCTTGTTTTTTTGGTTAATGGTACGTCACACTGTACTGACAAAACAATAGTATTATTATATACCTCCTATAAAGTTACTTCGGTTACTTCAAAGGAACTAGTCTTAGAAACACTTTCTTGAGAAGAACTATAGAAATACTTTTTGTCTTGTAGGAGTGAAAGAAGTTCTAAACTATGAGTTAGGTGAAAGTAGAGAGATCCATTTGTAATGTCACAGAGGTTCTTTTTTAAAAGTTTTGTTTTGTGTCTGAGAATTATTCATCTGGTTTTACAACCTTCTTGAATCTTGAACAAATGTAATGGCTCAGATCACGCAAATTTGCATGAATAAAACAGAAGTGCTTCTAAAGTTTACCAGACCAGCTGTAAATCAACTGCAAAAAACAAACTTGAAAACCATGTTCCATGACCCTTTTTACTGGGGACACCAGGAAAGGCTTTCATTGATGACATTAATTCAATTTTGGAGGTTACCTTTCCATTCAGCTATCTGAAAAAATGTGTATTGGCTTTTGGGCTATGCAAAGTCTGTTGAGGATATAAGACATTGTTTCTGGCAAGAATCTCAACTAAACTATTCTTGTGAGGAATAGATGGATGTTTTAGGCGTCATTCCCTATATTTATGCCCTTGATATCCTGTATTTGTGCTCTTGGTAGGCTAATTAGGACAGGCTCGTCGAAAACTTCATGGACCAGGACCACATGCCAGAAAAGACCAGAAATGGTTAAAAGTATTTATAAATTGAAACTGCTATCCAACATCAGTTTTACTGCTGTAAGATACCTCTGGCTGTGTATGTCATTAAATGGATAGGAAGTTAATGCCTGCTGGAGTAGGACATAGATCAACGCAACAAGTTTGAAATCTCATCAAGAAAAAGGGGGAAAGGTTGGTCTAGTGGTAGTATGCTGGGCTGCCAATCACTGGGTCCAGGTTTTGAATCCAGCTCTTGCCGGGTCATATGGGGCCGTGGGCCTATGTTGGACAGCTGTTTCAATCATCCTTCACCTCATTGCCGTGTCTTCCTCCTGTCCTAATTAGCCTACCAAGTGCAAAAATACAGGACGTAAAGCCTCAATCATCTATCCATCCATCTCATCCAGAGAAAAGAGACTGCTGGATTTATTGCTCCCACAACAATGGTATATATCACTTGATACATAAAGGGGTTGTTAGACCTTTATTCTTGAAGTGAATAATTGCTATAGTATTCTGCAAAACAAAGCAAAAGACATCAATGATTAACTTCCATTGACCTCTCTCTTTTGAGTCTGGAGATCAGCCGTAAATTTCACATTTAATGTGAGACTGAGTTGGGTCTGGCTTTTATTGTGCCTGGAACTCCTGATAGTGAAGCTAATGACCTACTTCTGATGAACATGCTGTGAATGAAATTGAAATGGTAAATTACTTTTTACATTCAATTTGGTGTGCTGCTTTTTTGACTGTTGTAGCTAGACTTAAAGGCTCTTGTGAGAGATATGACTTCCACAAGCCAAAATAGTACGGAACAAGTTCAGGGAGATAGGGGACGAAGAGCAAAGAGTTGAGTCTTGGATCTATCTGAAAAATTTAATGTGCTGTAGTTGCGGGTGGTACGTTAAGTTATTCTCTTGTTCTCTTCACTGTACCATTGAATCTGTTTGAGTTGTAAACCAAAATGTCATATGTGGCGATTTTGAAACATTTGGGGAATAGTTCCTGAAAGTGATTTATGCATGATTGTAGAATGAAATAATAGCATTTATGCCTTCTGGTGTACAATCATTTGGTGGTTATTCTCCATTGTTTGACAAATGCTTAGTTTATAATAAACACAATAAATTGATGCAATGTTGGAACATGTATACGCGCTATACAGAGTTGTGTTTTAAAGCACTGTTATGACCAATACCAACATATCCCTGTATCCTACAGTGTGGAACGCGAAGGGTCACAGTGCCTTCCCTATAAATCTATCTTACTTAGGTTGCCAGGCAAAATGCATGCCTCGGTGCAAGTTGCCATGTCAACAACGTCACAGACTAATATAGGTGGTGCTGCAGATCGCTAGGGCTTATTTGCCCCTCGACAGGAAATCCATCTAAGCTGGTGTTGACAAAGGTGGTGTTATCCATACTCTCCTAGAGTGCTTGATTTGTGTGCTTTGGCCTTATATTTTGCAATGCTATATACCTTAGCTGCAGCTAAGCACAGACTGTGTGAAATCAAATATGTATTGTATCTTTTATTTGTATCAGACGATTATATGCTGGCAAGATAGTCAAAATTGTAAGTCAATTGAAACTCAAAGATTTTTGACAAAACCATTTGAGATTCATATATTTCATTTGTCAAGCATAAGGTTCTATCCTAGTTGTCTAATATATATAAATTCACTGCGTTTGTCCGAAAAAGGTGTTGACAAATACACTAGTTACAGTAAGTATGACTCTATGGTCACTTTCCACATATTATTGCGTTTGTGCTAGTTCGGTTTATTAGAGTTGGAGAACCAATCAGATAAGAATGCTACATAATACGTGACCGTTCAACATAGCATATTAATGACATTGCTGTAACTGGTCAACTTCAACTTGTGCCTCATTTGAAATTACCACTTATTAGATGCTTTTGATAATGTAAACCAAATTCTTATGTCTATCTTCTTCTCTTACAGGTGAGTGTCTGTCTCTGTGTCTCATGCTTTTGGGTGTCAGAAAGAAGTAAGTACAAATTGCAAACTAAAGTGTTGTAACTTGTTTATCATTATTGAATTTCTGTGTAGAATTATGAAAACAGGAAGACTCTAAAATGTATGATGACACATTATCTCTAGAATTGTATAGTAGTATAATTATACTGTCAAAGTTTTCACAGACTGCGAAGTTTTACAATTATGCACCAGACTGGTATTGTTACACTGTTTCGTACAATTTTTACACCAGACCTGTGCTAGGTGAATCAATAATGTGACCATGAGATTCATTGAGAGGTACACTTAATCAGATGTATAGGCTGTCACCCGGCATTGGCCAGAGACCTATTAGATAGACTTGTCACTGTAGAAGTGAGTCACAATAGGCCTACTATAGAAGTACAGTTGATGAATAACAGAATGTTATTCAGAACAGAATGTTATTCAGAACAGAATGTTATGTAACATTGTGTTTTCTCAAGAGACTCCATTTCTTCTCCTGCTTATTATTTGCCCTGGTTCTTGTTGTATTCATTGAACAAGAAAACGACTCATGGACATTTCCACTGAGCGAGATTTTGGTATTAGTTTGTGCAAAGCTTTGAAAAGAGATGATGATGAAGAAATGGTCCTTTGGCAATGGGTGTGCCTGTTGGACACCCTTTGAATGAAATCCAAGAAGTTGCCAAGTTTTCCAACAAGGTATTTGCGGAACACAATAGCCTCCAGATAAAAAATTGTTTTGAAGGCTTCTGGCAATGCAAAAAACAGAGAATCAATCACAAAGAAAACAGAAAGATGTTCTTGGATCAAGTTAGCCAAAGGACAGTTTTCTAAAGAGCAAAAAAGTATACTTAGAGGGCATATTTGACAAATTTTGGCTACTGATACAAAGGGTGTTCAACAGGCATGGTCATTGCCCATGTACTTCTCCAAGAAGGAGATAAGTCCACTCAGTTGGGATATTGGTGTCATGGAATTGTACGAATTAGGTTGGTTTTTGGAAGAGGGTTAATGTAGAAACATGGTTTTGTGGCTTACATAGTCACTTCCAGAGGAAAACTCTCAAGTTTGCACCAATAACGTTACCATGTGGAACACTGTTACACTGCTATTATGCCTTCACTCAGTTCGTGTTACTATTGGCAGCAAACAGTGATTTAGTTGCCACTGCCTGGGGGAGGCTGTTAGCTGCTCAGCACTCCTGAAGTAATCTCCGCAGGGTGAGAGAGATTTATTGAGTGAATTAGAAGCAAGCAATGGAAGAGGGTGGTGAAGTGGGAAGAGTAGGGTGGTTCAAGTATTGGTTTATTAAAGAAACATTGTTGAGACAATGCCAGTGTCTCAATGCAGAGTATAAATTGTAGATGATGGTTAAAAAGTAAGAGGCTGGAATTAGCATGGGATACTTGAATGAGGTAATCAAATCACCAGAGCACTGCTTTCTTTTAGGAACATAAGCATGAAATGTTAAATGAGGTAATCAAATTACCAGAACACTGCTTCCTTTTAGCAACATCTCAAATACACTTTGAATTTAGATGCCATGGCTATTATAATAACAAGGTGTTGTCTAATATCACTTTCTCATAGTAATTATGTGTGTTTTACTTTGTATACATATTCAAGAAACAGCCCAGAAGAGTAAAACCAGTCCTGTTTCACCATAAAGGACTTAGAATTGATAACTCCCATGTCTCTGATTTATTCATATTGTTTAACAACTGTTACAGTCTGTAATATTGAGCAAACAGATTCAGCTGTGCAAATTTGCATGAATAATAGAAATGTGTGGCAAATGGCCACATGACTCAAAGCAAATCAACCACTGGAAACAAATACAATTATTCCATTTTGTTGGTTGCGTAGACGATCCTTTACACTGGAACAATGATTTATTATCTGATATACCATTTTAAATGGAGGAAGTTAAAGGAAAGCTTATGTAACTTGTTGTAAAGGAAAATGTGGTTCTTATATCAACCATCTAATATTTTACCCACCAAAATTTAACCTCGATTTCTGTTCAGTTGGCTGATACTTCTTGTTGACCTTCTATCCAAGAAGAAGGCTAGGGAGAGTGATTTCATCTTAGATTACAGCAACCCATCTATATCTGTCCCTGAGCAAATGGCATTTGGAAAGTGGGAAGACTTAATCAAGACCTGTCAAAAACTCCACTTCCAGGCACTCCTCTTATAGGCTTGTCAAAAACCACACCTTCAGAAACACCCCCTAATATCTCAGTAATGAAGTTAATGGTGTCTTGTGTTGAAGTGCAATCCGTCACCTGTTCATTTCGACTTGACAAACCTCATCGTGATGTTGGGGTGACATGATGATGGTCTCATTGTTTTTTCGTTTTCACCATTATGTAAAAATAATAATCAGTAACATTAAGTAATTCTTTTTGTAGTTTATTTGCAATTAAAGAGCAACCAAATCAACGAATTTGTAACTTAATTTGTCTGCAACAAATGAAACAGATTTCAATAAAAGTTTCTCATTTTGACCGAGCAATGAGACCACCCAACTGCTATTCTGTACTGTTTAGCTGTTGGGAAACACCAATAACTCTTTGTCCTAAAATACATGATCTATATTCAACTCATGTTCTCAGAACTAGCCAGTTCAGCAGTTACATGAGCAAAGTTGGGAGATCTGGTGTCAACCGCTGTGATGTTATGCATACTTCAAAAGTTCCTTGGCAACTGTTCATAGTGAGGGAGTGATGAGTTTTGAAATAGATTTTATAATCAGGCACCCTGGGCCTGTGGTGAGTACTAATTAATTGATACACAGTATATCAACCTTGGGTTAAAAGTTAAAAAAATTGCAAATTCATTTATAATGGTTAAACAGGATAAAAATATTTACCAATTCTGTATGATGTTACTTCCGATATTTTCCATGTTATCTAGAAAGAAAATGCCTACCAGCTTGAAATGCCTTGTATCTTTGACTGATGCATGCTGGCAAAGATTCCACCAGTGCATGCTGGGAATTCCAAAGGACACTTGGAAGTGAACAGACTAAACTTCAGCACCTGGGTCCCCAAGGCAAAGTTCTCATTTGAATGCACTGAGTGTACACCCAGACCTAACAGACTGATGAGTTCATTCAGACATCAGGAGGCTCAAATTCAGACGTAACCAGATTGCTCAGTCAAGATTTTTCTTTCGAAAGAATAGAATCCCAACAAACAAAGCACTTTACCTGTCCACTCAAAGCTTAGACTCCAGTAAAGGTGTCAGGCATTCCTTTTCACTAGAGCCAGAATCCTGACATTGGTGCTTAGGCTCTGGGGATGTTCACTTGTCCGTTAGGTAGGATGTCCCAATGCATTTTGTATCCAGCATGCATGGGCTTGCAATACACTGTATTTGGATAGCTTTTTTTGCAACTTTTCTGGGTTCGAGAGGGTGTTCATGTGAACTCTGGGCTTTCCATAATCGTCTGTTTTTGTGGTTGATAGGGAGTAAATGAAACAAATAGCAAACTCCCTCAGGCCTTCCCTTAAAGTATGAAACTTTACCATTTAATGCGAAACGCAGTAATTGACTGTTCTCTGCCCCAGGGATACTCTTAGTCATGCATCCTTCATAATGAACGACATCTCTTTTGGGACGGAAGAATTGATCAAGAAGGTCTTAGGAGGGGGGAAGGTGAAAGAGGATGAGGAAAAGAGGACTTCTAAAAGAGTGGTAATTAAGGAACATTGTAGAACTGTTAACTCTAAATCGCTCTCTGGCAGCCGTTAATTATGGTGTTTCTTACTGAATTGTCCAATACACTCAGTTTGTTACTATTGTCCCAGCACTGCGAAATGACTTAAAGAAAAAGAGCCCAATGAAAGCACACCTTTGATAAAATGTCCAATTACCTTGAGGATCATGGTAGTTGATAAAGGTAAGAGACTATGAGATCCAGGGACCGAATTATGGTTTGCTAGTGACTTCATCATGGTTGTGGCAGTGACTCCATCATATAGTTACAAATGAATGAAACATTGTATTTGTGAGAATTATAAAACTTGAGGCTGCAAGATGGCGTAACGGCTCAGACCAGATCTCAGCGCAAATTTAGGATGATCATTTTGGGATTACGCTTAAATGCTAAAAAAGACAAGACAAATTACAGTAGCTGTCAACTTTCGTGTAAAGGAATTTATGCATAATTTCATCATCGACGCATGGCATTGATGTGTCTCTTGTTTTGTGTTTTTCTGTAACTGCAAGGTTGTTCCAAATTTTCAGAACCAAGTGATCAATAAACCTGGCCCTTTGGTATTGCATTGACGAGATTGCAAAAAGAGCCCATCAAAGAAACATTTGATGCTTTTGAAGTCACTGACACATCAATGACATGCACATTGTCACAGCTGTTGCATTTGAAGAATATTAGCTCCTTAAAAGCTTGAAATATTGATCAAGTGACCCATGGTGTGAAGTGGGGCAACCATAATGAAATAAAGTTCTCGCCAACTTAGGACTATTAGCAAAATTAATGTGCCATGAGCCGGATTGCATTTCTCTGCAGCTTTCCATATGGCACACTACCTTTTACAAGTGCATTTCAAAAACGTGTCATTCTAAAAACAGAATTTAAAAAATAACAACAGGCCATGCCATTTTATTGTCTTTATGGTGTCATATTTAAATCCTTAGAAATGTGCTTCGAGGACCTTCTGTAATTCTCGACCAATGAATGAACCCACATGCATTTGCATGAATGAGACATGCATGTTTCTAACATTTGCCCGACAAACTGCTAACAAACAGCATTACCATTGATGCCCAGGTAAAAAGGAGGCTCCTATGAAAACTAAGAAAAACTATGTTCACAACATGGCAATACAATCATGGTCCAGTATGTTTAGCTGAAATGTTAATATTTAAGCAGTTTTTTAACCTCATGATTAGTGTAATAATTAGAAAAATATCCAATGGTGCTTCTTCTTAAAATAATTTTTCTGGTTAAGGAAATTGTGTATTAAACTCTATCTATAGAGAGACACAAACCCATCTATCCGAAATGTCAAACATGAAGAGAAATGTGGGTAGACTTTAATCACGAGTTGTCAAATATCTCTCTTTGAGACACACCCCTAAATAAGCAGATCAGAATCGCCACTTTGGGTACAACCCCCTAATATCTCGCGAGTAAATTATGTCTCATGTTGATTTGCAATATTTCACACGCAATGACGTCATAGGACCGTCATCAATATGTCAATATTTCCATCAATGGAAACGTCTTGAGAAATGGGAATTATGGATACTTAAGAAGCCAGCAGGAATTATGATCGATATGACATGCCACTGAATGAATTTTGGTTTTAAAGTACATTGTGTCAGGTCTTACTTAATTTAAATTCATCTTTGTGTCTAAGGAATACAATTCTTGCACACCTTTTTCAATGAAAATGCTTGGCTGAGTCTAAGTTAATGCTATGTTAGGATCAAGAAAGTCTGCCTTTTGAAAAAAGGCAATCAACATCTCCATACTATATTGGTGCCAAGAAAAAGTATTCCCTCTTTAGTGGAAATGTTTGCATCTTCTTCCCCTGATCTGAAGCAACGCCACTTGATCAATAACAGCTCAAACTTGAAAGCGGTAAATTTTCTTCTCGTACTTCTGGACTTTGTAATGGATGAAAGGGCCATACTTAAGTGAAAACTCTCAAAAGCCATCATTATTACCTCCATGTTGCCCTATTTCACAACAGAGGTCACTGGATCAATATTTCAAACTTTCAAGGGGCTAATATTCTTCAAATGAGACAGCTGCAACAATGTGCATGACATTGACGGGTCAGGTGACTTCAAAAGCTTCAAAGGGATCGAAATATCTTTGACGGGTTCTTCTTTCAAATGTTCCAGTAAACGGTTTATTGATCAGTGCTTTTGAGAAATATGAGAATTTTTTTATTAATAAAAAGGGTTATGGAAAACAGACACTCAAAGGCAGGTTTTTGTCAATACTCGAGGATAATAAGTGGATCCAGCTCAAGCTTGCCATGTGTGTCCATATTTTCATAATCCACCACATAACTACTGCCCACAAATCACATCTTTTTGGGCGAAAGGTCAGCCCCATTTAAGCCATTTTTAAAAATATACCTAAAATCTACGTACATTTGCATACGATGGTTGGTGCTTCATATATAGCTACAGAAAAACTATGCATAACAGCTTTTATTTTCATTGCAAACTGACATGGTGAGAGACTTCTAATTGTTCAAGTTGTGTTGGACCTGTTTGCTCATCACCTCGCTCTGCTTCCATGAGTGTACCACCATAAAAGACAGCTCTTCGGCAGCCAGTACATTTCTTCTGAAGTAATAGTGTATATGTTTCCTGTCGCTCTTTATTCTTTATAAGAGAATCTTTGATTCCTGTGTATCAATATGGATGCACTATTTGCAAAAAATCAGAGAAAAGATTAATCTATCTACTGAGAGAGATCCATTAAGCTCCTTCAGATCTTTGATCCTAGTTCGCCAGGTACAGAAACATCTAATGCTGATAAATGATTATGCTATTGTTGCATATATTCTTTTTTTCTTCAGAAAAATATTACTTGCAGGACACATCGAAGTGAAGATCATGTGATTGTGATTAAGGTTGTGTAAACTGATTTTCTATGTCATGATGAAAAATATTGGAGAATATATGAACTTGCAAATACCGCAACAAATAATTTCTGTTTGAATAAATTTTGGTGCGCCATTCAAGTATGTCAAGTTGTGAAGTTATATCCTACTTTGAACTACTTTGAACCATGGCATCCGCAATATTCAGGCACTATAGCGAGGCGGTTGAACCAAGTAAAGCAAGTCATTCCAAGTGAACTTCACTAGTTCTGTCAGAAAGATTGCAAACAGGTCTCAGCTAATTCTGTTACTTTCCTGTTGATGTGCAACCAAAGATGTCAACTGTCACAAAAGAGAAACCTTAGTTGCTGTGAGTTTCAACAGATGGCCTGAAGTGAGTGATAATTGGGCATTTGGTGTTCAGTGTGCAGCATCTTGAATAACTGATCAATCTAACTGTATTCTCCAAATTACCAAGTTGCTTCACTCTCATTTCTCAATGAAACCCAAACTTTAAACCTTTTATTCCAGTCACAATTTTCATTAGCATCAAATTCATGAATAATCCAGATCTCTACTTTGAGAGATAATGAAGTCAATTTCAAATCACAGAAAAAACTCTAGATAATGTGACAATAGAATTGTGGCATCAGCTACCCATAAATGATTGATTAGCGTCTTGAAATGTTAAACATTTTCATGTTTATTCTTTTAATATTTGGAAGTGGGATGACTTTGCTTTTTCTGTTAAGAGAGGTCTACATTGTCCATAATTATATTCAGAAGTCAGTTCAACTTAGAAATTATATCTGTTAGTATAGGAGTGAAAGATTTAGAATTGAATACTATTCTGGTCCTCAGAATGACAAAATGTTTGATAAATATACATTTTTCAGAGGTTGAGTCCTTGAGGAGACTGCCATTGACTGCATGGTTTCTGGGTCTAAAAAACAGATTCCAGGAGCTTAGATTTGTCCCTTGAGCAAATTGCTACATTAGTTTTGATCGACAGTTTCATTTTCACTGATCCCAGAATGTTGCAAGCTGAGACCAAGTTAAACCTCATGACCCTGAGATTTATTTTGTGATCTCGTGAAATCTCACAGAGTCCCTGAGTCTGTTTGCAAGTCTCGTGGGTAACCTTAGATTTAATCAGCAAGTGTGACAGAGACACTGACAGACCTTTGCTGTTATATCCGAATCCCATTATCAATCTGGAACAGGGTGACTATGGCTAAACTTGGTGGAGCGTTTAATTTCATTTTTCTATCATTGGCTTTGCATTCCCTTTTATTTAATTTCTAGTTGTTTTATGGAATATATCACCATCTACATATTGATCAATAGACAATATAGGAGCCATTGAAGTCAACCAGTCTCAACAATACTGGATAATATGAAGTGGCTAAGATGTTGTAGTCACGCCTTGTTCTTGTTAGACTATATGGAGCACATATTTTTCTGCAGCTCAGTTCTCTAATATATTTAATGGCTCCAAGATGGATTTGTTTTTCGATGATTTACTTATTTTCCTTCATTTTATAAGCCTGTTTGTACTCTAACTGTAGAATGCCCGGCGCCACTCTGAATCTAATGATTATACAGTACGCACATGTGAAAATCAAAACAAGGCTTAAAACAGGAAGTATTAAATCATGGTGTGTTGCAGGGAAAAGTAAAGTGCTTCATAATGGATCTTAATGATTATACACTTCTCTGAGAGCTCCAAATTACCCCCACTTCATCGCCTTTTCCTTCCAATTCATCTAATCAATCAATCTCAGCAACCCTGTGCAGATTAGCTGAAGTGGTGAGCAACAAACAAGATGCCTGAGGTGGTGGGGACTTAATTGCTCTTTGGCAATAGTAACATACAATATTAGACAATTTTTAAAAGATGCATGGTGCAAATGCTGCATGTTTACTGTAGCTGTATAGACTTGTCTTTGTAGCTTTACTGATAGTATGAGTCAGCACAAGTGTCCAATACTCAATGCCTCAATCTATCCTTCACATTCTGACATACAAGAAGTGCTTTGACACACCTTGCATTAACTATCCACTGTAAAGCACAACATCAAAGGGCTTGGATGTCATGAGTGACGTTTACACCATGTGCGTTAAACCTGGACTGATGCATGCTGGGAATTGCAAAGCACTCTGGGATGCAAACAGACTAAATTTCTGCACCTGAAACCTCATGGGAGGCCAAGTTCTCATTTGGATGCACTGAGTGTACACCAGACCTAACAGACTGATCAGTTCATTCAGACATCAGGAGGCTCAAGTTCAGAAGTGATCAGATTGCTCAGTGAAGATTTCTTTGAAAGAATAGAAGCCCACTGACTAAGCACTCTAACCAAGTGGCTAAAAGCTGAGGTTAAAGTCATTATATGGGCAGAACAATGGGGAAGTTGATGTTATCAAAGTGGGTAGTAAAAAAGGATAAAATGACCAAGAGTGATATTTGTTTTTCTGGCCATATTACTGACACTTCTAACGTGAACAAGAGCAGTTGTCTGTTCTGTATCGTGCTGTAGTTGAGTGTGACAGTTGACTTCGTAGATCAACTAACTGGCAATGGAATTTGTGTGGACATATCTTCATTTCAAAGCAAAAAGTATTGCTTACCAGACCTAGTACACTTAGATCTGATTTCTACTCAGTATTTGACAATTTCATTGCTCCGCACATGTCTAAAATGTGTAAAGTTTAGATGATCTTAATTAAAATACCATATGCGAAGTTCTTTAGGAATGGCATTTTTGTTTGAATCTGTAGCAAATTGGTGCCCGGATAATAATGCTGAACAAAGTGACATAAAAAGTAATCAAGTCAATGCTGTTCAATCTTTCATGTTGATAAATGGATGACGTTCAGCAACACAATCTGACATGTTGGGAAAATTAAATCTCACCTCTTCTCACGAGACTTTGCATGAGATCTAGAGAAACTCAAGGTCATGTGACTTTATATGGTCTTAGTTTGCAACCTTCTTCGGATTGGCGAAAGTGAAACTGTCAATAAAACTAATGTCACAGTTTGCTCAAGGGATGAAATTGAGATCCTTGGGCGAATCTGTTGTTTAGACCCAGAAAGTCAGTCTATAGCAAGGAACATATTTCTGCAATTATGACCGTTGATGTGATATTTTTCAAACTGCTTAAGAAAATCCTATTAATTATGTGTCTATTATCATCAATGAAGGAATTCATTCACTTTGAAAATTTACAGCAAAGTTAGGATGAAAATGTAGCATCTCAGTTTAAGTAGCCACCAATCTTCTATTTAGTAAACTTTCACAAATAGAATGTCATCTATGCAACATCAATCAGTATGTAATGTCTTTTAGTAGATTATATTCATGAATAACAATGTCATGACTTGTTTTTATATATACATTTTGCATGTCTCTACATCATCTATTTTATTTTATCTTGAGGTCTAATAGACTGCCAAATGTTCATAGTTTCTCTCATAAACGAATCCATTTCTTGTTACTTTGGTTAATGGTACACCACACTGAACCGACAAAACATAATATTAATATTATATTTATTTCTTTTTAAGGACAGAGAAACAGCTAATTTATTTAGGTAACTTCAAAGTAGTATTGTGTCTTAGAAACACTGTCTTGAGAAGAATACAGAATTACTGCCTTTCTTGTTTGAGAGCAAAAAGTTCTTCTTAAACTATGAGTTAGGTGAATATATTATGTCAGGTGAAAGTAGATAGATCCATTTGTGATGTCACAGAGGCTCTTTTTGAAAAGTTTCCTTCTGTGTCAGAGAATTATTCATCTGGTTTTACAACCTACTTGAATCTTGAACAAATGGAATGGCTGAGATCACGCAAATTTGCATGAATAAAACAGAAGTGCCTCTAAAGTTTACCAGACCAGCTGTAAATCAAGTGCAAAAAAGAAATTTTAAAACATGTTTCATGTCCCTTTTTTACTGAGGACACCAGGAAAGGCTTTTATAATTGTTTATTGATGACATAGATTTGTTTTTTGAGGTTACCTTTCCATTCAAATATCTGAAAAGATGTGCGAAGGCTTTTGGGCAATGCAACTTCTGTTGAGGATATAAGACATTGTTTCTGGCAAGAATCTCAACTAACCTATTCTTGTGAGGAATATATGGATGTTTTAGGCGTCATTCCCTGTATTTATGCCCTTGGCATCTTGTATTTGTGCTCTTGGTAGGCTAATATAGACAGGAGGAGGATACAGTAATATGCCAAAGTACTGTTCCCTTAGTGTCTGCCCACCATGGAAGCTGCTTCGAGCTGCATCATTCGAAAGCTCAAGGAAAATTTCATGGACCACATGCCAGAAATTACCAGAAATGGGTACAGTAGTTATTAATTTAAACTGCAGTCCAACATCAGTTTTTTTGGTGTAAGATAAATCTGGTTGTGTTTGTCATTAAATGGATAAGAAGTTAATAGTTTTGCCTGCCGGAGTATGATATTGATCACATTGTGATAATGCAACAAGTTCAAAATCTCATCAAGAAAAAGCTGCTTGTTTTTTGCAGGGCTACACTGCTACTGCACTGGTATACATCACTTGATACATAATAGGGTTGTTAGACCTTTAATCTTGAAGTAAATAATTGCTGTATTCTGCAGCAAAACAAAGCAAAAGGCATCAATGACCTCTCCATTGACCTCTCTCTTTTGAGTCTTGAGATCAGCCGTAAATTTCACATTTGATGTGAGACTGAGTTGGGTCTGGCTTTTTTGGTGCCTGAAAATCCTGATAGTGACGCTAATGACCTACTTTTTGATGAACATGCTGTGAATGAAATTGAAAGTTGGAAATTACTTTTTACATTTGGTGTGCTGCTTTTTCATCTTTGTAATCGACACAACAGCATGACACTGGATTATCAGATAAAATGTACATCATAATGCCAGCAATATAAAATAGCATTGCAGTTATGTCTTTTATTTGCAGTGTCTAACTTATGAGTGATTGACAGCAACACAGCTATTCCAGTGTCATGACACTTTGCTGTGCTTTAGTAGCTAGACTTAAAGGCAGTTTAAGTCATTCTGTTATTCTCTTGACTCTTCCACTGAATGTGTTTGAGGTGTAAACCAAAATGTCATATGTGACGATTTTGAAATATTGAGTGAATATTTCCTGCAAGCCATTTATGCATGATTGTAGAAAGAAATAATAGTATTTATGCCTTCTAGTGTACAAAACATTGAAAAATGCTTAGTTTATAATAAACACAATAAATAAATGAAATGTTGGAACATGTATACGCACTATACTGAGTAATATTTTAGAGCACTGTTATAACCAATATATACATATCCCTGTATCCTACAGTGTGGAACGCAAAGGGTCACAATGCCTTCACAATAAATCTATCTTACTTAGGTTGCCAGGCAAAATGCATGCTTCGGTGCAAGTTGCCATGTCAACAATATCACAGACTAATGTAGGTGGCAAGGTGGTGTTATCCTCACTCTCCTAAAGTGCTTGATTTGTGTGTTTTGGCCTTATATTTTGCAATGCTATATAGCCCTGCTGCAGCTGAGCACAGTACACATTGTATATGAAATGTGTGACTCCTGAGGTCCTTTTCCACTTAATATTGTATTTGTGATACATTGGCCTTTCACTGATAAACCAATTTATCGCGAATACAATACTATGATTCAGAGTTGAAGAGCTGATCAGATCGGAATACCACAAAGCATGTATCCATATAACATAGTAATTGGCATGATTGTAGCTAGTCAACTTCCAATTTGTGCCTGTATGAAATGACCACTTATGAAATGCATCTTATATTGTAAACCAAATTCTTATGTATATCTTCTTCTCTTACAGGTGAGTGTCTGTCTCTGTGTCTCATGCTTTTGGGTGTCAGAAAAGAGTAAGTACAAATTGCAGACAAAAGTGTTGTAACTTGTTTATCATTAATGAATTTCTGTTTAGAATTATGAAAACGTGACAAATTTAAAACGTATGGTGACACATTATCTCTAGAATTGTAGTAGCATAATAAGTTCAAAGCTTTCACAGACAGTAGAGTTTTACAATTATGCACCAGACTGGTGTTGTGACACTGTTTTTTTTGCAATTTTTGCACCAGACCTGTGGTTGGTGAATCAATTATGTGACCATGAGATGCGGAGAGGAGTACACTTAATCAGATGTATAAGCTGTCACCTGGCATTGACCACAGACCTATCAGATAGACTGGTCACTTTAGAAGAAAGTCACAATAGAAGTACAGCTGATGAATAACAGAATCATTAATTAAAACATAAATGTTATGTGACATTGCGTTTTCTCAAGAGGCTCCATTTCTCCTCAGGGTTATTGTTCGTCCTGATTCTTTTAGTATTTGATGAACAAGAAAACAACTCATGGACATTCCACTGAGCGACATTCTGGCATTAGTTTGTGCAAAGCTTTGAACAGAGATGCTGATGAAGAAATGGTCCATGGGAAATGGGCATGTCTGTTGAACACCCTTTGAATCAATAGCCAAAAGTTGCCAAATTTGCCTACAAAGTGTTTGCAGAACACAATATCCTCAAGATGAAAAATTGTTTTGAAGAGGATTGAAGGCTTCTGGCAATGCACAAACTGAGAATCAATGCCAAAGAGAACAGAAAAATGTTCTGTGATCAAGTTAGCCATAGGACAGTTTTCTAAAACAAACAGAAGTATACTTTGCGGCCATATTCGCTATTGATCCAAAGGATGTTCAACAGCCACGGCCATTGCCCATGTAATTAGAATAATAAATGAAGTTGAGGAATTACATCCACGTGCCCAGAGCCCACTGTCCATGAAGGAGATAATGTCCACTGAGTTGGGATATTGGTGTGGTGGAATTGTAGGAATCTGGTTGGTTTTTTAGAAGAGGGTTAATATAGGGACATAGTTTTGTAGCTTTCTCATGGTTACTTCCAGAGAAAAACTCTTAAGTTTCCACAAATAACGTAACAATGTGCTACACTTTTATCCTGCCATTTTGCTTTCAACAAGTTTGTGTTGCTATTGGCTGCAAACAGTGATTTAGTTGCCACTGCCTGGGGGAGGCTGTTAGCTGCTCAGCACCTCCTGAAGTAATCTCCGCAGGGTGAGAGAGATTTATTGAGTGAAGTAGAAACAAGCAATGGAAGTGGGTGGTGAAGTAGGAAGAGTAGGTAGTTCAAGTATTGGTGTATTAAAGAAACATTGTTGAGCCGAAGCCAGTGTCACAAGGGAGATGTACTTGTAGATAACCCGGGACGGGAACGGGACTGAACTTGACAAAATTTGGCGGGAGTGGGTCTTATTTCGGAAAATTTTACCATTGTAATGCCTAGAACGAGAGCAGATTTGGAAAGAATGGGCGGGAGTGAGACAATAATCTAGTCCCGTGCAGGGCCCTAGCAAACAGATTCAGCTGTGCAAATTTGCATGAATAAAGGAAATGTGTGGCAAACGGCCACATGACTCGAAGCAAATCAACCACTGGAAACAAATACGATAATTCCATTTTGTTGGTTGTGTACACAATTCTTTACACTGGAACATAGATTTATTATCTGATATACCATTTTAAATGGAGGAAGTTAAAGAAAAGCTTATGTAACTTGTTGTAAGGGAAAATGTGGTTCATAATTCAACCATCTAATATTTTACCCCACCAAAATTCAATCTCGATTTATGTTCACGTGGCTGATACTCCTTGCAAACCTTTCTGTTGACCTTCCATCCAGGAAGAAGTCCTGGGAGAGTGATTTCCTCTTAGATTACAGCAACCCATCTATTCCTGTCTGTGAGCAAATGGCAGTTGGAAAAGTGGGAATGCTTAATCAAGACCTGTCGAAAACTCCACTTCCTGGCACTCCTCTTATAGGCCTGTCAAAAACCACACCTACAAAAACACCCTCTGATATCTCAGTAATGAAGTTAATGGGGTCTTATGTTGAAGTTCATTTTTGACATGGTAAACCTCATCATAATTTTTGTGGTGACAGAATGATGGTGTCATTATTTTTTCGTTTTCACCATTATGCAAAAATAGTAATCAATAAAATTAATAAGCCAGTGTTTTTTAGGAGTAATTAATTTAATAGTTTATTTGCAATTATAGAGCAACCAAATCAACAAATTTGTAACTTAATCTGTCTGCAACAAATGAAACAGATTTCTATAATAGTTTCTCATTTTGTCCCAAAAATGAGACCAGCCAACTGCTATTCTGCACTGATTAGCTGTTAGCAAACACCAATAACTCTTTGTCCTAAGATACATGATCTATATTCGACTCATGTTCTCAGAACTAGCCAGTTCAGCAGTTACATGAGCAAAGTTGGGGGATCTGGTGTCAACCGCTGTGATGTTATGCATACTTCAGAAGTTCCTTGCAACTGTTCATGGTGAGAGATTAATGAGGTTTGAAATAGATTTTATAATCAGGCACCCTTGGCCTGTGGTGGGGACTAATTAATTAATAAACAGTATATCCACCCAGGGTTCATTGTAGAATAAAGGCAAATTCATTACTTCAGATATTTTCCATGTTATCTAGAAAGAAAATGCGTACCAGCTTGAAATGCCTGGCTTTTGCTTTGCATCACAAGATGCCAACATCAATGAGAGAAGTTGTCATGAGTAATGTTCACACTTTCTGCTTTTATCCTTGACTGACGCATGCTAGGAACGAATGCCACCAGTGCATGCTGGGAGTTGCAAAGAACACTGGGAAGTGAACAGACTAAATTTCTGCACCTGAGTCCCCGAGGGAGGGCAAGGATCTTATTTTGATGCACTGAGTGTACACTGATACCTAACAGAATGATCAGTTCATACAGACATGAGGTCTGGAGGCTCAAGTTCAGAAGCGATCAGATTTCTCAGTCTAGATTTCTTTGATAAAAAAGAGAGCACTTAACCTGGTCGCTTGAACATCAGACACAAGTAAAGTTGTCCTGTGTCAGGCATTTCTTTTCACCATGTATGTATAGTATTGTATACAGAGCCAGAATCCAGATGCTGATGTTTAGGTTCTGGGTGTGTTCACTTGTCTGATAGGTAGGACATCCAAATGTGTTTTGTATGTTGCAGGCATTGGTCTTGCAATATATGCAACTTTTCTGGAGGCAAGGATAGGTGGGGCATGTGTACTCTGGGCCTTTCATAATTTATCTTCGTTTTTACCCCGCTGGCTATGTGATAGCCTACGGGGTACTGCAGTCCTCTACATGACGGGTGGCTGGGGATTTCGTCAATCATAACTCACTTTGTGTTTCTCATATTTCATTCAAACTTTGCCTGTTATCTTATTTTGTCATGCAGACGGGAATGTCAAGTTTCCAGGCATTTCTAGCGATTAGATGTGCGTAATTCCATGTTAGTTCAATAAATTTCAGGAAATTTTTCCACTTGACCCCCTTACATTCGTCTCAAACATTTCTCAAACTGGCCTTTAGTAGTGTAATAGTTGTGTGAATAGTTTCAGCTCAATATCTTGAACTTCAAGTATTTATTAATGCTCATTTTTCTTTGCGAACAATACTGGAATTTATTACTTTGCAATGCATGTAACAGTATCCGATTGGTCTCAATGGCTTCACAAAGAGCCAGCGGGGTTTACGTGCTTGCACGGTATATTTGTTGTTTTGGTTGGTAAACCAAACAAATAACTCAATCCCCCAGACCCTCGCTTGAAGTATGATATTGTACCACTTGTTGCTAAATGCAGTAATTTACAGTTCTATGTCTTGGAGAAACTCTTGAGTCATTCCATCTGCATGAACACCACCTCTTCATGGTCATGGCAGTGACCTCGTCATTGTTGTAGCATTTTCGTCTGTGAGAATCATGAAACTTGAGACTGCAAAATGGAGAGATGGCTTGAACCAGATCACAGAGCAATTTTAAGGTGGCTCGCTACTCATGTGAAATGGTTGTTAACGCACATTCACGCGCAGCCAGGCAGGCCCTATCTAACGTAACGTCACCACTGTGCTGACACTGCTTCAAGATATTTTTTTAATTCTGAGAATTGCATGCGTCGGCCGCTTCGTTTGCAATCTGTGCCACTTCTATTGGGGTTAGAGACTTCTCGTTTGGAGCATTAGATGCGCTATGACAAATACTATAATCTGACAGACTTTCAGTTCTCTACTCTCAGTAGAAAATTTCTGCAGGCGATTTTCGGCAAGCATGTCTTATTTCTCAAAAATGACTCTGTGACATAAATAAATTTTTGTATCAATATCCAGGCCCGTTTGGCCATATGTCTGTATCATTATATTGTTCCTCACTTTATTTGGAAGCAAATGACAAAGAAATAAAGATTTCTATCTCGTCATTTTTTTTTTGCGCTGTGGTTCATAAAAAATATTTAATTTTCAAAATTGAAACTTTTTTTCCGAACCCCTAGAAAAGTTCTTTAAACTAAATACATTTCTCTGGAATTTTAGTCAGCTTTTCCATCAACCTTTCCTCTTTAATTCCATGCTTCATTTAATAACATAGGATGAATGGCCACTGAATGGCAGGGAAAACTTCACAGTAAAAAAATTAAGAAAAAAATTGAGTTTTTCAGGTTTGCGTAGACTGACTTTCTTTTACATAACCTCAAATATTTTGAAAGAAAGGCTGGTAGCGACCACTTTTGTTGATATATCCTTGCTATAAACTATATTTTGGATCATTTTAAACTATTTTAAAGAAATCCTATCTTAGAAAATTCACGAGTATCGAGCCACCTTAAGATGATCAATTTTCAGATCACACTTTAATTCCAAGAAAGACACGACAAATTTCAGCAGCTGGAGACTTTCGTGTGAAGGAATTGATGCATAATTTCATAATTGACGCATGGCATTGATGTGTCTTTTATTTTGGTAATTTTTTCTGTAATTGTTAGCTTGTTCCCCAACTTTCAGAAACAAGTGATCAATAAAGCTGTCCCCTTGGCTTTGCATTAAAGAGCTTGCAAGGAAGGACCCATCAAAGAAACTTCTGATGCTTTTGAAGTCTCCTGACCCATCAATGTCATGCACATTGTCGCAGCTGTTGCATTTGAAGAATATTAGCTCCTTAAAAGTTAGAAATATTGATCCAGTGACCCCTGGTGTGAAGTGGGGCAACAAGAATGAAATACGACCTTCAGATGCAGTTCTCGACCACTGAGTGCCACACTTTCATAAATTTGGAAACCTAAAGTGTCAGGTGCAAGATTGCGTTTCCCAGCTTATCGATATAGCATGCTGAACCTTTTACAAGTGCATTTAAAAAACGCATGTCATTCCAAAAAAATAAATTATAAAACAGCAACAGGCCAAGTCATTTTATTTTCTTAGTAGTGTCACATTTAAATCCTTAGAATTGTGCTTCAATGACCCTCTGTAATACACAATTGATGAATGAACCCACATGCATTTGCTTGTAAAGGACATGCAAGTTTTTAACAATTGCCAGACAAACTGCAAATCATTGCTGCCTCGGTAAAAATCATGCGGCTGTGGAAACTAAAGAAACATTTTTTCTCAGAACATGACGGAAGCTATTTTGTTTTCCTATTACATTGGATGGCAGATAAAATTATGGCCCGGTATGTCAATTGAAATGTTTGTATTCATAGGTAGAAAACCTGTATAGAAAATAAAATGTCCAAGCTAGAAGGATTTTTTCTGGAAAAGAAAAGGAAATTGCAAATATTGTTCTAGAGATAAATTAACCCATCTATCCCAAATGTCAAACATGAAGAGAAATGTGGGAAGACTTTAATCAAGAGTTGTCAAATATCTCTCTTTGAGACACACCCCTTAATAGGCAGATCAGAATCCCCACTTCTGGAAACGCCCCCTAATATCTCGCAAGTAAATTATGTCTCATGTTGATTCGCAATATTTCACACGCAATGACATCATGGGACCCTCGTCGATATGCCAATATTTCCATCAATGGAAACGTCTTGAGAAATGAGAATTATGGATATTTAAAAAGCCAGCAGGAATTATGATCGATTGGACATGCCACTGAATGAATTTGGCTTTAAAGTAAGAACAATAATCTAGTACCCCACTTTTTTTGTCTATAATTATTAGAATCTTGCAGGAAATTCAGATGGCGTACAAAATGTCAAGTTAGCAAAAGAATTAATGTCACTGTATATGTTCTTGTGAAATACGAATGGTTATCTCTTAATTTCTGTTTCTTAATATTAAACAGAGAGAAAGGAGGGCTACATTGTGTCAGGTCTATCTTACTTTGACTTGGTCCTTGTGTCTAAGGAATATAATTCTGGCATACTTATTTCCATGAAAATGCTTGGCTACGTCTTAATTAATACTTTGCTATGATCAAGAAATGACTGCCTTTTTGGCAAAACAACATTTCCATAAAATCTTACAACTGGATTAAGCTCCAGAGAAAGTACTTCCTAATTATTGGGAATATTTCCTTCTTCTTTCTCTGATCTAAGTGCCGATAGATCGATAAGGCTCAAAGTTGTTGGCGGCAAATTTTCTTTTAATACAGCACTTCAAGACTTTACAATGGATGAAAGGGTCGTATTTTAAGTGAAAACTCTCAACTGCTATCATTATTACCTCGCTGTTGCCCTATTTCACACCAGGGGTCACTGGATCAATATTTCAAACTTTCAAGGTGCTAATATTCTTCAAATGAGACAGCTGCAACAATGTGCGTGATATTGACGGGTCAGGTGACTTCAAAAGCTTCAAAGGGATCAAAATATCTTTGACGGGTTCTTCTTTCAGACACTCCAGTAAACAGGTTTATTGATGAGTGCTTTTGAGAAATATGAGAATTTTTTTTTGTTAACAAAAAGGGTTATGGAAAACAGACACTCAAAGGCAGCTTTTTGTCAATACTCAAGGATAGTAAGTGGATCCAGCACAAGCTTGCCATGTGTGTCCATATTTTTGTCATCCTCCACATAACCACTGCTCTCAAATCACATCTTTTTTGGCTTAAGGTAATTCTTTAAATAGAACTTATATCTAAAATCTACATAAACGATGGTTGGTTCTTCATAAATAACTGCAGAACAACTAAATATATAAGCTTTTATTTTCATTAAAAACTGACATGGTGAGAGACTTCTAAATGTTCAAGTTGTGTTGGACCTGTTTGCACATCACCTCGCTCCGCTTCCGCAATTGTGCCACCATAAAAGACAGCTCTTGCCGTGGTAGCCACTACATTTCTTTTGAAGTAATAGTGAGTATGTCTGCTGTCGCTCTTTGTTCTTTATGAGAGAATCTTTGATCCCTGTGTATCAATATGGATGTACTATTTGTAAAAATGAGAGAAAAGGATTCATCTATGCAGTGAGAGAGATCCATTAAGGGCTCCTCCAGATCTTTGATACTAGTTCGCATGGTATAGAAAAATCAAATGATAGATGATTATGATATTGCTGCATATATTCAATCTTTTAACAATTGTACTTGTAGTGCACATCAAAGTGAAGATCATGTGATTAAGATTGTGTTAAGCTGGCTTTTTATCTCATGATGAAAATTATTGGAGAATATATGTACTTGCAATACCGCAAAAAATAATTTCTGTTTGAATAAATTTGGGTGCACCATTCAATTATGTCATTTATGAACAACATAATCAACGAGCCTACTTTTTACACCCTTCTTTAAACTACTTTGAATCATTGCATCTACAATATTCAGGTACTGTAGCGAGATGGTTGAACCGAGCAAGCAAGTTATTCCGAACTTTATTTGTTTAGTCACAAGGGGCGTAAACAGGTCCCAACTAATTCTGTTTCTTTCCTGTTGATGTGCAACCAAAGATGTCAACTGTCACAAAAGAGAAACTTAGTTACTGCGAGGTCCAACAGATTGCCTGAAGTGAGTGATACTTGGGCATTTGGTGTTCAGTGTGCAGCATCTTTGAATAAATGATGTAACTGTATTCCCCAAATTACCAAGTTGCTTCACTCTCATTTCTTGAAACCCAAACTTTAAACTTTAAAATTCCAGTCACAGTTTTCATTAGCATCAAATTCATGAATAATCCAGACCTCTACTTTGAGAGATAATGAAGTCAATTTCAAATCACAGAAAAAACTCTAGATAATGTGACTGTAGAATTGTGGCATCAGCTACCCATAAATGATTGATTAACATCTTGAATTTTTTAACATTTTCATGTATATTCTTCTTATATTCGGAAGTGAGGTGACTTCGCTTTTTCTGTTAAGAGAGGTCTACATTGTCTATAAATATATTCAGAATTCTGTTCAACTTAGAAATTATATACCTTAGTATGGTAGCAAAATATTTATTATTGAATACTATTCCGGTCCTCAGAATGACAAAAAGTTTGATAAATATACATAAATATATATTTTTCATAAGTTGAGTCTTTGAGGAGACTGCCATCGGCTGAGTGGTTTCTTTGTCTAAAAATAGATTCCAGGAGCTTAGATTTGTCCCTTGAGAAAATTGTGACATTAGTTTTGATCGACAGTTTCATTTTCACTGATCCCAGAATGTTGCAAGCTGAGACCATGTTAAACCTCATGACCCTGAGATTTATTTTGTGATCTCGTGAAATCTCACAGAGCCCTCAAGTGTGTTGCGAAATCTCTTAGTAGAGCAGCTTCGCGCAAAAAATGGCCAAAATAGTTACGAGCCGGACAAAGCCCTGAAATTTTCGGCATGTATACTTTGGGACTTGCCGGACAAGATTTGCCTAAGCTCCAAAAAAACAAACCTTGGGAAATGCATTTAAATTGGTTTCCATGGCAACAAGTACCTATTTCGAAAATCCTTCCCAAAATATGATTAAAGTGACACTACATCAAGGATATTGATGCTATTGTGATATTTTTTGGCAAAATTAAGGACGACAAAATGTTGCATCAGACGTGATATGAAATATATTTATTTACCGAGGTGTGTTACCATGGCAACCACTGTTCCTATGAAAATGCTCTTAATATCTACTTCATCAGATAAACAGTTTTATATTTCAGTCAAATTTGGGTTTGGAAAAATAATATTTATGTTAAATTGTCAGTAATACTGTCTTCTTGGGGAACATGAGATTTAATCTGTGAGTGTGACAGAGACACTGACAGACCTGTGCTGTTATCTTGGAATCCCATTATCAGTTAGAAATGGGGTAGATCTCAACGGCTGAACTTGAAACTATTTTATTTTTGTAGATTCCTTTAATTTTTTTATTGTTGTGTGGAATTGATCACAATTTGTTTGATATTCTAACAATACAGTGCCGTTTTGGCCTATTACAAGACTTCTGGCTAATGCTTGGTTTCTAAGGAGTTTGGCAAGCAATGCATCCACTTTTTGATTGATGGTTGTTGTTCTATGATTAACATATTCTCACGCACTTTATAAGCGTGTTTGCACTCTAATTGTAGATGCTCAACACCATTCTGCTTCTAATGATTATGCACTGGGGAAAATCAAAACACAGTTTAAAAGCAGGAAATTTTAAATCATGGTGTGTTGCTGTGAAAAGTTATGTGCTTCATAATGGCAGATAATAATTATACACTTCTCTGAGAGCACCCAATTACCCTACTTCATCACCTTCTCCTTCCATTTCATCTAATCAATCAATCTCAGCAACGACTAATAGGATTCCTGAGGTGGTAGGGACTAAATTGCTTTTTGGCAATAGGAACGTACAATATTATACATTAAATGGTCCATGTATTAGTCAGCTCTCTTTCTCAGATGGACTGAAGATTATTTTCAGAATTTCATATATCAAATTAAATAGGTGAAAGAGTTAATTTTCAATTTATACTATACAGATCCTTCAACTTCAGTGAAGATTATAACTAGACTCGGAACAGCCAACAAATTTCTTCATTCGATTTTCACCACATCCTGCCAATGTGCCCAGTGTCTTTGCCTGCTTTTTAGTTATTTTCAATCTTTGGCCAAACTTTTCCTCTCTCTTTTTTAAGAATTCATCATCTTCCAACATGATTAACAAAACAGTTGGCTTTTATTCAATCAATTTGCTGCTCTGTGTAATTTAAGTACTCTTTGAGAAGTTCAGTTTGTTGACTATACCACCTGACCACTTTTCAACTTGATCCCCTCACTGCCTGAAGGGGTAATCAGGCTGTTAGGTCTGGGTGTACACTCTTTGCATCCAGATTAGAAGTCCGTTTTCAGTCTCATGTGCTGAAATTTAGTCTGTTCTCTTCTCAATATGTCAGTGACTTTTGCAATTTTGAGCATGTCTTATTTTGCAAGTGATACTGGGGTTATACTTCAATGAAACCCAGACAGACATGTTTTCCTTCAGGTTTACCCTTTGTTCTTTCTTGGAAAATCTACTATTCCTTTGTATCACTACAGATTTGTGTTCTGTTTATTGAAGAAACAATTATTCATATGAATGTTGAATGAGATACATTAAGAAGTCCTTTAGAACATAATATGGTTGTATGGCTTTTGAGATTATCGGTAAAAATTAATTGGTTTGTTTCACAATGCTTTTCGGAGACATTATGTGATAGTTTGGGAAAACAGGTCTCAGCTAATTTTGTAGCTTTCCTGTTGATGTGCAACCCAAGATGTCAACTGTCACAAAAGAGAAACCTTAGTTACCCTGATGTCCAACATGTGGCCTGACAGGAGTGATAATTGAGGATTTGGGGTTCAACGTGCAGCATCGCATTATAACGTATCAGACTGTTTTCTCGAAAGTTGCAATTCAAATGATCAAGTTACTTTTTCACAAAAATAATAATAAAGCGATGGTAATATTGCTTGTCAAAAAACCCATGCTTTGAAGGGTGAAAAGATAATTAATATTCCGGTCACAGTTTTCATTAGCATCACATGAATAATCCAGATCTTATCTCTAAGTTAATCTGAGAGATAATGAAGTTTATTTCAAAGCACAAAAAGATCTCTAGATATTGTGACAGTTGAACTGTGGCATCAGCCAAACATAAATGATTGATTGCCATATTGAAAAGGTTAATGTCTATTCTTTTAATTTTTAGTTGTGTAGTGATTTTTATCACTCCATCCAGAAGTCTGTACAAATTAGAAATTATGTCTGTTAGCATAGTAGCAAAAGATTTAGAATTGAAAACTATTCCATTCCTCAGAATGACAAAATGTTTGACAAATATATATTGTTCATAGGTTGAGTCCTTGAGGAGGCTGCCATCGACTGTATGGTTTCTTGGTCTAAAAAACAGATTCCAGGAGCTTAGGTTTAGCCCTTGAGCAAATTGCGACATTGGTTTTGATCGACAGTTTCATTTTCACTGATCCCAGAATGTTGAGACCACGTTAAACCTCATGACCCCGAGATTTATTTTGTGATCTTGTGAAATCTCACAGAGCCCTCTTGCCAAGTCTCGTGGGGAACATGCGATTTAATCTTTGAGTGTGACTGAGTCACTGACAGACCTGTGCTGTTATCTTCAAATCCCATTATCAGTTAAAAAACGCTGTAGATTTCCACGGCTGAACTTGATGATATTACTTTCTTTTTCTGTCCCTTTAATTTATTTAGTTGCAGTGTAGAATTTGTTACAATATGTTTGATCTATTAACAATACAGTGACCATTGGCCTATTACAAGACTTATTGATAATCTGTGGCTTCTGAGAAGTGTGGTAAACAATGCATCCTCTCTTTGATTGAGTATCTATTTTTCCCGATCTTTACTGTCATGATATTATGTTTGACTTGACTGAGGTTGAGTTGTTGCTCCTGTGATTAACCTATTCTCCTGAAGACACTTTATAAGCCTGTTTGCACCCCAACTGTAGAATGCTCAGCACCACTCTGCACTCTGCATCTAATGATCGTGCACTAGCGAAAGTCAAAACAAGTTTTAAAACAGGAAGTATTAAATCATGGTGCGTTGCAGTGAAAAGTTAAGTGCTTCATAATAGAACATAATGATTATTCACTTCTCTTAGAGCACCCTATTACCCTACTTTATCACCTTCCCCTTCCCCTTCCATTTCAACCAATCAATCATTCTCAGCAACCCTGTGGAGATTAGCTGAAGTGCTGAGCAACAAATAGGATTCCTGATTTGGTAGGGACTAACTCGTTTTTTGGCTATAGGAACATACAATATAAGACAATAAAAGATTCGTGTGTTTGTTTGCTCTATTTCTTAGATGGATAGAAGATTATTTTCAGAATTTCATATACCAACTTAAGCAGATGAGACAGTTAACTTTCAAGTTATACCATACAGATCCTTTAATTTCAATGAAGAATGTCTCATAACTTGAGTCGGAAAAGCCAACAAATTTCTTCATTAGGTTTTTTTCACATCTTGTCCAGGTGTCAGTCTCTTTGCTCGCTTTCCGGTCTCTTTTGATCTTTGACCAAACTTTTTCTTTCTCTTTTTAAAAAATTCCTCATCTTCTAGCACGATGAACAAAATTTTGAACTTTATTCAATCAATTTGCTATGCTGTGTAATCAAAGTAGTCTTTGAGAAGTTCAGTTGGTTGTTATACCACCTGATCACTTTTGAACTTGATCCCCTTACTGCCTGAAGGGGTAATCACTATGTTAGGTCTGAGTGTACACTCTGTGCATCCTAATGAGAAGTCCTTTTTCAGTCTCAGGTGCTGAAATTTAGTCTGTTCTCTTCCCGAGTTGTCAGTGACTTTTGCAATTTTGAGCGTTCTTCACTTTACATGTGATGTCAGTTATACTTCAGTGAAACCCAGACAGACATTATTATTTCCTTCTGTTGGGTTGGCCTATTTCACTCCAGAGGTCACAAGATCAATATTTCAAACTTTTAAGGATCTAATTTTCTACAAAAGGACAGCTGCAAGAATTTGCATAACATTGACAGGTCAGGTGACTTCAAAAGCTTCAAACGGATCAAATTATCTTTGATGAGTTCTTTCAAATGTTCCTGTAAACAGTCTCATCTTCACTAATGTTGAAATCTGAAAATTTTTCCCTCTGAAAGAAGATACTGAAAGGCAAGGTCTTGTCAATAACTTTAAGGATAATACATGGATCTGGTACAAGCTTGACATGTATGTTTCTGAAATCTACATTCACAGCCTGACGATTGACCTGTCATTGCTTTAGGTTCTTGTTACAAATAGCAATGACCTCAGCTGTGCAATTCGAAAAAAAATATTTAATTTATTTCAGCTGATTATCTACCTTATTTAAACTAGATATTTTTTGAAACAATAATATATTATTATATTATACGTCTAAAATCTGCATAGCCAATAGTTGTTTATTTAGCAAATTAATCATTGCAGAAAAACTAAAATGGTTTAAATCTTTGTTTTGTAACACTCCAACCCTGATTCACATGACTTAGGCCTATATCTATTTCAAAGGACCAGCTGTCCTTTGAATGTTGAAGTTAAGTAGGGCCTCTGTGCACCCACCTTGTATCCGTTTTGATGAGTTGTATCACCATGAAAGTAGCATCACATTTAGTAGCCAGTGCATTTTTGTTTTATGTAACGGTGAATATGTCTTCATTTGCCCTTTGTTCTTTATGGGAAAATCTACTATTCCTGTGTATCACTACAGATGTGTGTAGTGTACTGTTTATGAAAAAATATCATTCATCTATATGTTGAAAGAGATACATTAAGAACTCCTTTAGATCTTTGTGACTAGTGCAAAGAAATGAAATGAGAATGCGGCGTGTGTGACATATCTATGAGCACTGTTGTGATGCTTGTGGTTGTACGGTTTTAAAATTATTGCCAAAAATGGATGACTGATTCACAGTGCCTCTGGCAGGTACATAGCAAAAGAGAAGCCTTAATTGCTGCGTGTTCCAACAGATGGCCTGAAATGTGTGATAATTGGGGATTTTGTTTTAACGTGCAGCATGGTTGAATAATGGATCAGGCTGTTTCTTCTAAACTTGGAACTCAAACGATCAAATTGCTTCACAATGATTTCACAAACGATAATCGCTTGTCAATAAAACCCATGCTTGGAAGGGTGATAAATTAATTATTCCAGTCACAATTTTCATTAGCATCCCATGAATAATCCGGATCTCTAACTCTTAAGTTAATCTGAGAGATAATGAAGTCAATAGCAAACCACAAAAAGATATGTCTATAATGTGACAGTAGAATTGTGGCATGAGCCAGACATAAATGATTGTTTGCCATCTTGAAATGTTAAAAATATTCATGTTTATTCTTCTACTAATTATAAGAGAGGTCTCCCTTGTCCACATATTCAGAATTCTATACAAATTAGAAACTAGGCTATAATATAAATGTGTTAGTTGGCAAAGGATTTACAATTGAATGCAATTCCACTCCTCAGAATGACACAGTGTTTCTTAAATCTATATCTTCCCCACAAAGTTGAGTCCTTGAGGAAACTGCCATTGACTACATGGTTTCTGGGTCTGAAAAACAGATTCCAGAAGCTTAGGTCGGTCCCTTGAGCAAATTGCGACATTAGTTTTGATCGACAGTTTCATTTTCACTAATCCCAGAATGTTGCAAGCTGAGACCACGTTAAACCTCATGACCCTGAGATTTATTTTGTGATCTCGTGAAATCTCACAGAATCTGTTGCCAAGTCTCGTGGGGAACATGAGATTTAATCTGTGAGTGTGACAGAGACACTGACAGACCTTTGCTGTTATCTTCCAATCCCATTATCGATGTGACACTGGATAACAATGGTTACACTTGATGAAATGTCTTTCTTTTGTTTTCTTTTCCTATCACTAAAATGGCTTTGCTTTACTTTATTTTTAGTTGTTTTGCTTTAATCAACAATCAGCATTTTAAAACTTAAGCTATGACAATACTTACCCTACTTATCCTTCCATTTCATCCACTCAATCAATCTCAAACACTGTGTGGAGATTCACTAAATTGCTGAGCAACTAACAGAGTCCCTGTGGCTGTGGGGATTCAATAACTGTTGCAAATATTAATATTCAATTTTAGACAATAAAATATTTATGTGTTAATTGGCTCTCTTTCTTAAAAGATTTATTTTTACATACCAAAAGAAAAGAAATGAAAGCGTAAATTTTCAATGAATGTTCATTCAATTTTAGTGCAGGGTATCGCTAAAATGGACTCAAATTACTTCTCTCAACCCGGTGCCTGGTATTCTTTCCTGATTTCAGCTTAGCTAAGATCTTTGATCGAACTATTTCTCTCCGTTTTAAAGAAAATCATCATCTATGAACTGAAATTGCGACTTTTATTCAATCAATTGCTGTGTTGTGTGATCAAAATACTTTTTGAGAAGTTCAGTTTGTTGACTTTAGCACCTGATCACTTTTGAACTTGATCCTATTGCTGCCTGAAGGGGCAATCAGTCTGTTAGGTCTGAGTTTACACTCAGTGCATCCAAATGAGAACTCCCTTTAAGTCTCAGGTGCTGAAATTTAGTCTGTTAGTAGTTCCCAAGTTGCCAGTGATTTTTGAAACTCTTAGCACGCCCAGTTGCATCATCCGTCATGTGTCAGATCAGTGGTTGGAAAACTGTAGTGTTGGACGACAGTTATGACATCTCAGTCACAATGCACATTGATCAACAAAATGCTGGAATAGAGAATCTTTGGGTTACTGTTTTTCTGATGTCATAATGGAACCGGTTGGTCATTTCAAAGTGAGGCTGCCCAGGGCACTCCCATTAAACGGACTAGCGAATACCCCCAGGGGAAAGAAACATCTGGCAGACCATTGTCATGCAGCTTTAGGGTAAATACTGCTGATAACTTTTTGTGTCTCTTTTGATTGTGCACTTTGATTTTGCGATTGCTTTTCGGCTTACAGTATTTATAGCGCATATAAGTGCTAGCCAACAGTCAACTGTTTTACGTGTAGCTCTGTGGTGAGAAACACTTCTTAGAGCAGTGCCCTGCATCAAAAGCCCTCCACAGTGTAGAAACAGCGTAATCATTAATCTTTACATTTAGAATTTCAGGTTTTCTGTTGTCGTGGAAAGGTAATGTGAAATAATATTATGATGTACTTAGCAATGAGATGGGTGTCTTATAAAACCGGTCTGTCACAGTGCTGGAATGTTTGTAACGCATGCTTCACTGTGATATAATTTGCACCTTGTTGTGTACATCTTGGGGGTCAAATAGCAGAGGTTAGCTCTATTTTTTACTCAGTTTCAACCATCACCGAAGCTATTTTCCTGTCTCTTATATCCTTTTTAGCCTACATTGTGCATAAATAAATACAGGACTTAACGCCTGAATGCAGCATTTGTCAAATCCATCCTGGGTTCAACTAATAAACCGGTTTGAAAAGAATCTAATGGGTATATGTCCTGTATATTGGGATGTGAAGAAACTTGCTATAGGCACAGCTCATAGTTGACCTATGGGATTCTATTTTTAGCTCTTCATTAGATCTGCTGCCTTCAAGGTTGTCCCAAGAGATCCTGAGGCTTTTCTGTGGTGTAATAGAGAACGAGAGACAAGCCTGATATGTATCTTTCAGTAAGCTGAATTCTGCCCCAATGGAAATGAAAAACACTTTGATACAGTCACCATGAATTTCTAGCAGGTCAATGTACTGTAATTGTGCAAGTCCAGGCACGTGATTGGTCCAGACTGTAGAATATTTCTGATCCTCAAGTTATCTCCCTGAACAGTTGAAGAATAAATGTCATACTTCAAAAGGCAAGTGACGTTTGGCACATTCATGTGTTTGGCTATAGTAGTTTGCACTTGTCTATAAAAACATAATTACTCTTGAAAATTTGCTTGTTCTTCATTTGTAATGCAAGAAAATTAATGCAATACACTAAATGTATATGTAAGTTCTTTTGCCACAATTGGGTTCCATTTATACTTTTATCAGGAGTCAATGAAAAATTGTGGCACATACATTTGGGTCAATACAACAAAAGAAATGTTTCAAACGCTGTTGTCCAACAGTTGAATTTTCATAAATGTTTGCTTCATCTGGAGCCTTGTCTACCTTTTGGCCCACAAGAAACATTACTTTGGAGAAATTCCATCTTTCAAAAGGTTGATATTGATGGGAATATTGACAAAATGGTGATGCTACCACTCTGACAGCACTTGATAAATTGCAAATCAACATGACACATAATTCACTGTGAGATATTAGGGATGTCACCAATGTGTGGTTTTTGACTTGCCTCTTAAGGGATGGTTCTGGTTGCAGGTTTTTGACAGGTTTTGATTAAAGTCTTCTCACTTTCCCAACTGACATTTTCCTTTTTGTAACCCAAGAAGTACTGTCTAGACAGGAGTCTTCCAGGATGAAAGTACTCTCTGAGGACATCTTTTTGATACTACTGAAGTTATAATAATATGCCAGTTTTTTAGGTACCTCTATTTAGAAGGTATCCTTTTCATTGCCATTTCTTAGAAGATGATTTTCCCACTTTTCATAGTAACCTCATCTAACTTTTGTTTCCTGCAGTTATTTGCAGCTACCCTAGTGACCGTAAGAAACACAGATGTTTTAGTCATGAAATATTGCGTGGCTTCAGCCATTTTTTCACTTTGTTCAAGGTTACGGAAGGTTGTTAAACTGAATTATTCTCAGACACAGAAGTTTGTTCTAAGTTTCCTTCAAAGTTTGGATGGGTGATGTAACTTGCTGAAAGTCTGGGTGTCTGAAGTCTGTAGATTTTGTGAAAGTGTAGTGAAGCAAGCTATTTTTGGCAAGTGATTCAAATATAGAAATTCAAGTGGAGATTTCACAATCTTCTGTCTTGATTGAAGATGAATCTAATAATTGATTCTTCAATTTCCTTCTTGTTGCTGAAATTCACAAAAGAGGTCAACTGATAAATAATTCGAATTTCCAAGTTTCTTGTTCTTTAAACTGCAGCAGCTGTGATAATGCACATGCCATTGATGGGTCACTTGACAAGAAAAGCCAGAAACTGATCGAAAGTATCCTTGGTGGGTCCTTCTTTTTCAAAATTTCCTTTTTTAATATGGAACATTCTTATGGATCAGTGAGTTTCAACAAATGCCAATTAAGGGATGGTTTTCATGCAAAAAAGCCCACTGAAAAAGGAAAACAGCAGGTTTCACACAATTTGAAGTGCAGATCATTTTTGGCAGCCTATTTTGCTATACACTTGCACTGGGCTGTGTCAGTTGGGGCATGTGAGCAGTCTGTAAGCATTTTACTTCACATACTGCCTGAGAGCATTGTAGCAATCCGCTTTCTTCTGGAGGGTTGAAAGGTATGATAGCATGTCATGGGACAGATTATTTATATCCGCTACCTCCCCAAGGACAATATTGGTCATAACAGCAATTATCAATTAGTATAGCAATGTATTCAAGCTGACCCAGTCGACAGAAAAGACCTTTACTTGTTTTGTCAACAGAAGCGGAAACAGATCTCAGCTAAGTATTTGTTTCCCCTTGATGTGTGTGACCCAATATGTCAGCTGTCACAAGAGATCAGTCTTAATGCCCATAAGGTGGAACAGGAGGTCTGCAGTGAGAGACAATTGGGAACTTGTTGTTGGTATGGTAGCTACTATGAATAAGAAATTTGTTGTGTTTGGTCTCGGTGCACCAAACTGCATTTGGTCATTTACTTCATGAGTTTGGAACAAAAATCTGAGATGGGCTCTGAAGCTTCAGATGGTCATGAACTCTTTCACTTGTCAGACATAAATGCTTTCTTAAATTTAATTGCTGACAAAGCTTAACAAAGAATTTTCTATATTCTGAAAGAACTGACTTATTCCTCTGGCCTTTTCTTAGGAGTTCTTGTGTTTACGAGAATGAGAAGGATACAAAAGAGTCATCTTGATTTTATCATCAGCCCCTTGCTCATTGAAACTTTAACACTATTAATAACATCTTGTATGATTTTTAATCGGTTACCTGCCTTTTCTAAGATTTTGTATTTATTGAGCGATGACACACCACGTGAATTGAAAGGATATAAAAAGGTCATCCTGTTTTTATTATCAGCTCTTTGCTTATTGACACTTTGACTCTATAAATAACATCTTGAATTAGATTTATTCGGTTACTACATTTTTCTATCCATGTCACACCAACTTGTATGTCTGACTTGTCATGACCTCTGGGGAAAAACAGGGTGAAGAGTTTCACAATGAAATACAATCACACTTCCCTGGAGCCACTCTATTTTTCTTGCTTGGTATTAGCCTCCTCCCCTTCCAGTCCTACCCTCAGCCAATCAATCATTCCCACCCAGCTGAGATTTCCTTTATGAGTGCTGAGCGACTAACAGCCTCCCTCAGGCAATGGCAACTAAATCACTGTTGGCTGCCAAGAGTTACACAATGGACAAACTTTCAGCACACTTGATATTCCACTAACTGGATATTTGATTTAGAAATTTAAAGAGAACACAGACACTGTTTACCTGAACAGAATTCCATTGATTCTTTTGAGTCAATTTACAACTGAACAATGTCAAGACACATTCTTCAAGCAATGAACAACAGAGGACCTCCTTCAGGTTTCCAAAACATATATGACTGTTTGCCTGTGAAAGTTTCATAAAATACAATGCCACTCCTAATAGGTTAAACTTAAAGATGTACCTATAATTCTATCTTGCAAGTGGTATGCGTAATACCACTGTCTATTTACCTTGTTATCTAATATTTCACACCTCACCCTCACAAATCAATCTTCCTGTACCCTGGACAACTTTCCATTGTAAGGTGCTAAGTAAGTAACAACCTCCCAAATGCAGTGACAGCTAATCTCTTGTCGTGCAAATGTTTAAGCAGACAAACAACTTTTAAACCATTTGCAACTAAGTACATCTTGGTATGTGCATGAAATAAATGGTGTTTCTTTAGTTGTCATACTTAGAAATGGCAAACTTTCTACTGCCTGATGACTTTTGAACTTGATCCCCTGGATGCCTGAAAGGGGCAATCAGTCTGTTTGGTCTGAATTTACACATAGTGCGTCCAAATGAGAACTCCCTTTATGTATCAGGTGCTGAAATTAAGTTTGTTCACTCCCCAAGTTGCCAGTGACTTTTGAAATTCTTAGCACGCTTCAGTTTGCATCATTCGCTAATATATATCAGATTGGATGAAATTTAGTGTTGAACCACATTCATTACACCTTGGTTCTCTGCAAGTTACTGTGGTTCTAAACATGAAATGAGATCTTGCCTATAAAATCAGGACAAAAACTGGCCCAACTGCACATTGATCAGCAAAATGCTGGAATAGAGAATCTTTGGGTTACTGTTTTTCTGATGTCATAATGGAACTGGTTGGTCATTTCAAAGTGAGACTGCCCATGGCACTCTCATTAAATGGACCAGCAAATACCCTCAGGAGAAAGAAACATCTGGCAGACCATTGTCATACAGCTTTAGGGTAAATACTAATGATAGCGTTTTGTGTCTCTTTTGATTGTGCAGTCTGATTTTGTGATTACTTTTTTGCTTACAGAATTTACAGCACATACAAGTGCCAGCCAACAGTGAATTGTTTTAGCTCTTACATTACAGTTAGACTTTCATGTTTTCCCTTGTCGCGGAATGTCAATGTGAAATAATATTACGAGGTATTTTGCAATAAGATGGGTGTTTTGTAAAACTGGTTTGTTGTAGTATGGATATGTAAAATGCAGGCTTCACTATATAGTTCACACCTTTTTGTGTAAATCTTTGGATTCAAATAGTAGAGCTTAGCTCTATTTTTGACTCATCGCTGCTATTTTTCTGACTCTTATCCTAGTTAGCCTATGTTGTGCAGCCTATATTGTGCATAAATACAGGACTTAAAGCTCTTCATCAGATCTGCTGCCTTCAAGGCTGTTCCAAGAGAACCTGAGGCTTTCCTGTGGTGTAATAGAGAAAGAGCGATAAGCCAGAGATGTATCTTTCAGTAAACTGAATTCTGCCCGGGTGGGTTACTGTGACATATTAGGGGGTGTCACCAAATGTGTAGTTTTTTACTTGCCTCTTAACGGATGGTTCTGGTTGCCAGTTTTTGACAGGTTTTTTGATTAAAGTCTTCTTACTTTCCTTACTGATATTTTCCTTTTTGTAACCCAAGAAGTACTGTCTAGACAGGGTTTCTATTTTGAAAAAATAAGCTACTCTTGGAAGATGACCTCTGAAGATGGAGAAGTAAATAAATTATTTCACGTCAATACTGCTCTAAGCTAAGCTACACGTATGGTTATATCCAGTAAGGTGTTCCGCAAACCGGAAGGTAGCCTTGTTTGTTACCTTTTGTTTGAGAGATAGTTTTCCTAGTTTCAGCAGTAACCACATCTTAACCTTGTTTCCTGCAGTTAATTTGCAGCTAGCCTTGTGACCGTAAGAAACACAGATGTTTTAGTCATGAAATGTTGTGTGGCTTCAGCCATTTTCTCAGTATGTTCGAGTTTACTGAAGGTTTTAAGACCGACTTAATTATTCTGAGACACAGAAGTTTGTTCTAAGTTTCCTTCAAAGTGTCAATGGGTGATATGACTTTCTGAAAGGGTGGGTGTCTTCTAGGGCCCTGCACAGGACGGGAGCGGGACTGAACTTGACAAAATTTGGCGGGAGTGGGTCAAAATTCGGAAAATTTTATCATTGTAATGCCTAGAACGGGACGGGACCGGGAGCAGATTTGGAAAGAACGGGCGGGACTGAGACAAAAATCTAGTCCCGTGCAGGGCCCTAGTGTCTTCAGTCTGTTGATTTAGTGAAAAGTGTACAGAAGCAAGCTATTTTGGCAAGTGATTCAAATATAGAAATTCAAGTGGAAATTTCAAAACCTTGTCACTTGATTGAAGGTGAATCTAATAATTGATTGTTCAATTTCCTTCTTGTTGCTTCAAGTCACACTAGAGGTCAATAGATCAATATTTCAATATTCCAAGTTTCATGTTCGTTAAACTGCAGCAGCTGTGATAATGCACATTTCATTGATGGGTCACTTGAAAAGAAAAGCTGGAAACTGATCGAAATTATTCTTTATGGGTCCTTCTTTTTCAAAATTGTCTTTTTTAATATTGAACAGTCAGTTATTCATCAGTGAGTTTCAGCTAATGCTAAATAAGGTATGGTTTCGCGCAAAAAATCCCGCTGAAGAAGGAACACAGCAGTTTTGCACAATTTGAAGTACAGACCATTTTTAGCAGCCTATTTTGCTATGCACTTGCACTAGGTTCTGTCAGTTGGGGCATGTGAGCAGTCTGTAAGCATTTTACTTGACATACTGCCTGAGAGCATTGTAGCAATCAGCTGTCTTCTGGAGGGTTGAAAAGTATGATAGAATGTCAAGGGATGATAATTCATTTCCCCCCCCCCCCCCAAGGACAATATTGGTCATAACAGCAATTATCAATCAGTATAGCAATATATTCTTGCTGAACCAGTCAACAGAAATGACCTTTACTTGTTTCGTCACTAGAAGCGGAAACAGGTCTCAGCTAACATTGTTTGTTTCCGCTTGATGTGTGACCGAATATGTCAGCTGTCTCAAAAGATCAGTCTTAATGCCCATGAGGTCCAACAGGAGGTCTGGGGTGAGAGATAATTGGGAACTTGTTGTTGGTATTGTAGCTGCTGTGAATAAGAAATTAGTTCTATTTGGTCTTGGTGCACCAAACTGCATTTGGTCATTTACTTCATGAGTTTGGAACAAAAATCTGAGATGGGCCCTGAAGCTTTGGTCATGAAATCTTTCATTTGTCAGACGTAAGTGCTTTCTTAAATTTGATTGCTTACAAAGTTAGCTTAACAAAGAATTTTCTATATTCTGAAACAACTGACTTATTCCTCTGGCCTTTTCTTAGGAGTTCTTGGGAATGAGAAGGACACAAAAGAGTCATCTTGATTTATCATCAGACCCTTGCTCATTTAAACTTTAACACTATTAATAACAACTTGTATTATTTTTAATCGGTTACTTGCCTTTTCTAAGATTTTTTATTTATTGAGCGATGACACACCACATGAATTGAAAGGATATAAAAAAGTCATCCTGGTTTTATTATCAGCTCTTTGCTTATTGACACTTAGACTCTATAAATAACATCTTGAATTAGATTTATTCTGTTACTACATTTTTCTATCCCTGTCACACCAACTTGTATGTCTGACTTGTAATGACCTGTGGGGAGAAACTGGGTGAAGAGTTTCACAATGAAATACAATTACACTTCCCTGGAACCGCTCTATTTTCCTGTCTGTGTGTTAGCCTCTTCCCCTTCCAGTCCTACCCTCAGCCAATCAATCATTCCCACCCAGCTGAGATTTCCTTTATGAGTGCTGAGCGACTAACAGCCTCCCTCAGGCAATGGCAACTTAATCACTGTTGGCTGCCAAGAGTTACACAATAGAGAAACTTTCAGCACACTTGGTATTCCGCTAACTGGATATTTGAATTAAGAATTTCTCTAGGACACCTGTGTAGGCACTGTTTTCCTGAACAGAATTCCACTAATTCTTTTGAGTCATTTTCAAAACTGAAGACAAATTCTTCATTCATTGAACAACAAAGAGCCTCCTGACTATTTGTCTCAGAGAGTTTTATAAACGCAAGACCAGATAAAACATAGTTTGATAATTTTACTTATTAGTCTGCTATTGCCGAGAAATAATGCTGTCTATTTACCCAGTTATCTCTCATTTCTCATTAGCCCCACACCTCAAATCTTTATCGGGTCCCCCGTCAATCAGTCTTTTCTGCCTGCAGACATTTCCATTGTGAAATGCTCAGTAAGTAACATTCTGCCTGAGGCAATGACAGCTGATCTCTGTTTTACCAATGCTGCAGGAATTGTCCTACACACTTTGCAATATGTCCATCCTAAAATGCAGGGCTTTGGAGTCAGAGTCTAAGTCGTGGAGTCAGAGGTTTTTGGGTGGAGTCGGAGTCGAACTTTGATTGTCAGGTCAAGTCGGAGTCGTTGTCAGAGTTGGTAAATTAAATTGATGATGCCTGACTCCTAAAAAAATTAATATAATTTACAAAGAAACAGTTACAAAAATTTGAAATATATCCCAAATTTTACATAAAGTTTCCAAAAACAAAAACAGGTATTCATGTACAAAATCCTATGAAAACTTTGTAGAAAACTTTTTCTCCCCTGTTAAACATGTAATATTTACGTGCAATAATGCCGATAAGCGGAGTTGGGAGTCAGAGTCAGAGTCATAATTCAGCAGACCCATGGAGTCGGAGTCTTAGTCGCTTTTCAGAAAACCAAAGGAGTCGGAGTCAGAGTCGGTTCACTTATTGCCAGACTCCAAAGCCCTGCATAGTAAAATGTGCTTCATGGGAAATTTTATTTATATTGGATCAAATTGTCGTCTAATGTTTGTTTGTTTGTTTGTTTTTGTTTTACGCCTCTGCAGCACCTTTATGGGCTATATTGAGGCAGGCGATCGCCGTATGATGATGAGAAGACTGTGAGTCTGGCACATACCCTATTAATTCAAGGATGCCCAGGGTCTTTCAGTTGCCCCAGCATAGAATACTGGATACAACCCGCCTCCATTTAACGTCCCATGGGCTCGGACTAAATTGAGTTCCCGGGGTGAGATTTGAACCCATGCCCTCAAAGCCAGTGGACAAGCAGTCTTGACCATTAGGCCATGGGGGAACTTTGTCGTCTAATGTAACCACTCTTTTGTTAAATAACATTGTATACTACACTTCATTGTTTGAACCAAAACAGATAATAACATATACACTCGTAAAGTCAAGATTATAGTCAGTATACAAATCTTGAAGCTGACTGTCCAAACACTTGTTCATTCTTCTTCAGTGATACGACATGTCCTGTGAACATGACAGGAATAAATATCATTCTGTCTTTATTTCAGAAATGTATTGATTTACATACGATGCTGGACCTTATAATGCCAAGATAATAGTCAATATTCTCTTGACCGAAGAAGATCCAAATCATATTTCGCTCGTCCTGGCTTTTAGGCAATGGGAATCCACCATTTCCATGTTATTCTTCTCTCCGTTATGTCCCTGAAGTCATTTTGCAAGGCTTTGCTTGTCTCGTAAGGATAACCATAAACCAGCTTGGGAATGGGAATGTCATATATCAGAAGTCTTTGAGTCAAGAAGTCTGCAGCCAAGTAGCCACAGAGTGCCTCAACATTGGTAAGATACAGGACAAACTCACCAGTCTGATGCTGATGGGACAGGCTACTTGCTTTGTAAATCTCTCTGAGGTTGACCACTGCAAATAGAGGTCTTAGCTGTGTAATGCTAGAGTCCTTTCGGCGGGAGTATATATCGAATGTCATATTCCAGAAGGCTATGACAATAACAGTGTATAAAAGCAGTGTAGTCTCTTGCAGTATTATACACACACAGCTTGGAAAGGAACTACTTAACACAAGTATATTGCACTGTAAGATAAGTGATTCTAATTTCAATTTTATGTTCATCACAATTGGATTTTTCTCAAAGCAGAACTTATAGCCATAAAAGTTGGATGCAATTACGATAGATAATTAATGCGCTCATTTTGGTCAAAGTCAAACTTGTAATTGTCTGTGTGGTGTGAATTCAAGGATGAACATTTTCATATATTTTTCTGTTGTCAAAAACCAATTCCACAAATTAAATACTCTGCAAGGAAACAACCATGTAGCTCACAAGAAAGTTCCTTTGAAGCCTTCGAATATTGTTTTCACTTGAAATATTTTTTTTCAATGAAAATATAGACATAATGATATTTTCTTATTCATAAGCCAAAAAATGGAGCTTAGATTGGTCTGTTCTGAAGGAAATTATATTTAGAAGACTTCTGTTGTGCAGGTGAATAGACTGTTTTGTCAAGGAAATTTACTATTTTTTTGGCAAGATCCTTTTTTCTTAGAAGGTACAAGAGGTGTTCATCTTATTTTGACAAAAAGTAAAAGAGCCACCAAATTGAAAATTATTGCTTCTTTGAGCTGAAATTGCTGTGACTGATCCATATGCTGTCCATCTTGCATGTCATATCACTTTTATAACTCAGAAGTATTACAACTGTAATTAAGTGCATGTTGTTTGAAAGGTGTGATAAAACACCTTTTGAGGAGGGGTTTCACTGCCTCAAGCATACTGTCTTGTATCATGGAAGCTGAATATTGTGTTTCTTTAAGCTAAATATTCACTGTGAACTACTGCACAAAGTAAAAAGTGGATGTCACCCTCATAAACTGATTCAAAACCTATCTTCGCTGGGCATGGCTCATGGCCAAATCGGGGCTGATAAACAAAATGAGATCATTGACCAAATTATTTGATCTTTTAATTCTTACAAAGATGACATAGTATTCCAGTAACAATATAGGAGGTGGATACAACTTTATACATGACTTCTGAATGTGCAAGTTACAAAAATAAACCTAAATATAACACAATTTTTTAAGAAAGTGTGTGAAAACAAGGAACATTAGATGTATGCTCCAGCTGTAACTTATAAACATAGGACCCAAACAATGCTTGCACTGAATAAAACTTAGCTTCATCCACAAGACTCTATCAATCAATGAGTGATTTTTAGGATAAAATAAATGTACGGAGCACTTAAAAGTTACAAGCTTGAAATGTTAAGCAATTTCCATACGAAATTCATGCTTTGATTGTTTTGTGATTTAAAACAGCAAAAGCCACACTTCCACCTCCAGAAATTGTAATAGGATAGCCCAATACTTGGTTAGCTCAAATTAAAAATCTACCGCAGAAAGAGCATTCCTTATTTTTTTCCACAGAGAGAAAATGCGATAGTATTCAATAAGAAGATTATTTGGGACCATAGTACTTAAATCACGCTAAATATCTGATAATGACCAAGCGTAATTCCTGTAACTTTGTGGACACGTCACCAAAGACCCTCTGATGAAATCCTAGAAGTTTTAGCAAAATTGGTATAACTGAAAAGAATCTGCAGATACAGTTGTTACTACTATCACAGGGCGAAATATTGCTTTCAAAACTGACGGGAGGGCCTATCTCAGGAAAAGTTTAATAAAATTGCACAAACTTTTCCAAAACATTTCAAACTTATGTCTTACATTGACAAGACCTACAGTTAACAGTTTTTGTCATCAGCCAGGAAAAAAAGTAACTTTTGTCAGATTCTGTGTTAGGATGAACTCTTTGTCAAAATAAGTTGAACACCTCTTGTAGTGTTCATCACTATTTCGGAGAAGTAAATGTTTCTAGTTTAAATGGAAGGGGGATAACAACTTTGTCTCCTGCTGTTGATTAACAGCTCTTCCTATGACCTTGAGAAACATAAACATATGTGCTTTGTTCATGCAATATTGCATGGCTAAAGCTATTTGCTCAAGATTACAGAAGGTTGTAAAACCAACAGAATTAATCTTTGAGGAAGAAGTTAGTAAGAAATTCATACCAAGTTTACTTCACTGTGTGAGGTGAATGGAATGCTTTTTCGGAATTGTGGGTGTCTGTATTCTGCAGTGGTGGTCTGACAACTTTCTCATTGGTTGACGATTTGTGTCAGAATATGGTTTTAGGAGCAAACATAGGAGTTTCAGCCAGACCTACATCTCTTTTAATAAAAAAACCTTTGTGTATTGATTATGTGACTTTGTCTGCTTAGAGGAGTTTTTCCAGAGAAGAGGAAGAAGGAGTATTTATAATTTCTCTCTTGTTGCTCCACTTCACACCAGAGGTCGTTTGATCCATATTTCGAACTTCCAGGGGACTGATTTCTTCCAAATGCAACAGCTGTGAGAGTGCATGACATTCATGTGACATGTCAGTTGACTTCAAAAGCTGGAAATGGATCAAAGGTGTCTTTGTGGCTTCCTTCCTGACAAACTTTCCATGTCAATGGACAGCAATGAACGTGTCTATTGATTGGGGGGTTTTGACAAATATGGGAACAGGTATGGCTTCCTGTAAAAAGGGTGATGGCCCAAAAAGATGAGGCATGTTTTGAGTCAGCAGTTAAATATAATTAAGCGGAATGCTTTATTGCTTCAAAATGGGTGAAATATATCGAATTCAAACCTCTCAAGAGAGACCTGGTTCGATACACTTGATGCAAAGCTTGCCAGGGGTTTCTAATTTTTTTTCTGCATCTATGTCCCTCTGTGAATTATACATCTAAGAAAATGTGGTCTATATAGTATTTTGTGACCTTCTGTTTCCTTGCTAGGAAATAACTACTTCCTCTTCCCCTTCATTATTATATGACGGTATTTCCACTTCAGGTAGCTATATTATACTGTTAGCACATTTGAAGTATCACAAACTGTTGAGATAGAATGATGAAATGTATTCATAATTATTTAGAACAGCAAACTTTGTGATGGCACATCTTTTAGTTAAAACAACATATTTTCATTCTACAGTTTACAACTACTTTTAATAGCTATCTCTATTGAAAAGAATTAATATAAACACTTTTTTGACTACTGCTTGTTTTTCTTGGTTCAAAATGGCATAAAATATTTATATCTGTCCTTTCCATTTGCAGGTGAGTGTCTGTCTTATGCTGTTTGATGTCTGAAAAGAGTAAGTGGAAAACATTTGTTCTTCTTTCTACTAATGCATAATGGAATGCCCTTGTGTACTTTTGAGATGGAATACAGTGGTACTTATAAACACTTTTTTGATAAAGCAGTTTTTGTACAAATATTTTAAACTAATGGATTATTCTTCAGCTGATTGCATTGTGGTATGCAATTTAGGCAGTCCTTTCAGACTGACAACAAAAAAGTTAATCATAATGCAGCAGAAATGTTTGGTGCTATTAAAAGTTCTGAATATGCCCTGTTACTACTGTATGTAGAACTTTGTTATTAGACGATCAAAGCAGAGAAACTCCGGTACATTTTCTATGGATGCAACATATGTGTCAATCTGTTCTTGTCAGGACTTTTATTACTCTCAGGTGTTTTGTCCAGTGCAGACATACTTTACATCAAAGGCGCAATCTAAACTAACAATAAATCTTTCAGATCTTTTATCTGAGATCTGAATCCATTAGCAGTTATTGTGATTGGAATGAAAAAAGTGCATTTTTAAAGTATTATACAAGGAAAGAGAAACAGGAGAGAGATATAGCCTGACAGATCTATGTACATGTACTTATTGGTGTTGAAAAAACTTCACCATACTGTAGTGTAACTAACGGACTTGAAAGCAACCACCCCATAACCGGGGCAAAACAGTCTTGACTCTTGAGATATCTTTTTTTAAAAATTGGTTATTATAAAAAAATACAATGCTTGGTGAATTTATGTTAAGCAAAAGTTCATTTAATATTTACTGCCATCTTTCATTTTGCGGGTATGTTAAGAACTGCAACTATTCTATTTGTGCATGCCACCAAGCTGACACAAGTTTGTAGAAATGACCTTTACTTGTCTTGTCACCCGAAGCGGAAACAGATTCCAGCTAATGTTGTTTGCTGTCTTCTTGATGTGCTACCTAAGATGTAAGCAGTGACTTGACTGTCACAAATGATTAGTCTTAATTCCCAATGAAGTCCAACAGGTGTTCACATGAGAATGATGATTGGGGGCTTAGTGTCAAACTTGCAGCAGGTGGGAATAAGGAATTGGCTTTATTTGTCTTTGTCTTGGTTTGCAGAGATAGAGGAAGAGAGAGAGAAAATTATTTATTCGAGTGAAATGGGCTCACATACTAGCCCCCATCCCTTTTGGGCTTACAATTCACTTCAAAATAATACAAATATAACAGAAGTGAGCAATACAAATATAACAGGAGTGAGCAATAGAAATTAAAATTAAATAGAATAATTTGCAAGGCTTAAGTATCGGTGGTGAAAGTAATGTAAAATTATGTGGGACAGGAAACTAGGCTGCATTTTGGTCTTGGCATCATCAGTGTAGAAAAACTTTTAGTGATGGTCTGTGAAACCTTGGCCATGAACAGCCAAGTTTTGCTTCCTTTTGCATTGGGAAGGATTTTAAGACATCAAGTTGCATTGATTGCTGCTACTGATGAAGCTTCTCAAAAACCTCCTCCTCTTCCAGCCCTCACTCAGCCAATCCATCTTCCCCACCCAGCTGAGATTTCCTTCAGGAGTGCTGAGCGACTAACAGCCTCCCTCAGGCAATGGCAAGTAAATCACTGTTGGCTGCCAAGAGTTGCACAATGGACAAACTTTTCACACCATATTCCCCAGACAAGGATATTATAAAACCTTCATGATGCTAGCTCTCTTTCGCTGAATGTTGATTCTAGTTATCTTCACAATGGTAGCGTATGAGTCACTAAGTTTTTTTAACTTTCTGGCTTCAACTAGTACACATAACTTGAATTTTACACATTGCAGAGTAGCATGTGATTCTGGTCATTCACACTTTATAGTGAGAATTCAATGCTAAACAGGGACTTATTACGTTTGATATAATGAGATGTGTGACTCAATCAAATTAACCAGAAATGCTATGTATTTTGTGGCCAAGAAGCTTTTCTTGGCTTGTCTGATCTCCCTCAGGGGACAACAGCGTCTCTTCCACTAACTGAGAATATGTATGATATTCTCATAAGGGGCTGACCAGATGATCTTTGGGGGGGGGGGTGGCTATGGCTCTTTGGTGAAAAAAAGTTTGTTCAGTACATGAAAAAAAAGTTTGTCTCAACTGGGATAACGTAATGTTAAAATTGCGATAAAAAGTTTGTCTCGTGTTTACATGTGAGAAAAATTGTCCGCCAACATTTCGAGAGCTATAACAAAATTCAGTCTCTGGGGTAAAAGCCATAGCCCCCCTCCCCCCAACTAATGTCTGATCAGCTTCTAAGATGCGTTTTTGCTTCTTTCAATGACATTTTCACGACAGTACCAACATTAGTTGGTCATACTGTCAACTGCTCTAAACTAAAAAGATCCCAACATTACATACTGATAAAAGACAGTTGAAAGGCTAATGAATGTTCTGACCACAGCTGTAGTTAATCAACTTGGAAACAGCTGAGATAAGGGAATCGAGATAACCTTTTGTTAATCTGATGTTACAACAGGATTGGGTGGTTATCTGAAAGTGAGGCTGCCCAAGGGAACTCCATTTAATGGATGGGGGAATACCCTCAGGCTAAAACAACTAGTGGTCTATTGTAGGGCAACCTGAGGGGTAAACATCACTGATAACTTTTGCTATCTTTTTGCTAGGGTTTTCTGATTTGGTCTTTTTTTTGTGTGTATTTACTGTGCATGAAAAAAGCACCTGCGTTCCGTTTAACAACATATTAACCACAGTTTATATGTTTATGAAGTAACCCGAGGGTTTTTCCTGAGGACCGATATTTTTGGAAGTGGATCTATTTCAGCAGCGTGCTGCACATACAGCTCAAGGTTGACCTATGAGTTGCTATTTTTAGCTCTTCATTAAGTCAGCTGCTTTCAAGTGTATCCCAAGAGGGCCTTGGTCTTCCTTTGCAGTTGCGGTACCAGACTGCCACATACGTAGCCATGAAGTGCTCTTTTGCAAGCATACAAAATTAGATAAAAATACTACTTTATATAGGACGAAGGAAGTCACATAAGGCATGTAAGTCAGTCTCATGACAAAGGCTTTTGTAATGTAGTGACCACTGTATAGTAATTCTTCGTCAGATATAGCCTGAAACTAAAATACACTGTCCTGTGATTTTCTCCCGAATCTTACTATTTCTTTTGAGAATTTCTGTCTATAACAGAATACCAGTGTCCATGGAAAAGATGAGTTTCACTTTTGTGCGTGTTCATTTAGGTTAGAGAAAATAGCCTGACCACTAAGGAGGCCCTGGATTGAAAAATCTTTACGCAACTACCATCTCGGTGGACCCAGGGTGCCAAATTACATAATCTATTCCCAAATCCATAACTGTGGGTATGTTCTCAGCAACACAGTTTCCTTTTTATGTCTTCTTTTTTCATATACTGTATACAGTTCCTGCTGATATTATACTGTTTTAAAACTTTACCTACATTGTCTCATATATCATCAAAGAAAAAATGAATTTCCTTGGACATGACATAAATATACCAATTTTAATTTCACTGATTTATTGGCTTATAAGCCTGTTGGTAAAGAAACTGTATATAGCAATCTTGGTAACAAGAAAAATAATCAAAAGACTTATTTCATTCCCTCTGGATTCCATGGTATTGAAAGTTCCAGCCATTTTGTAGTTTATTATCCTCTTCCAAATGATTTGCTAATCATGCAGTAGAAGCTCAAAATTTGCTGCTTTGGTTAGTAAAAAGAAAGTCAAACATATTTTTCATTGGCTGACATGATTGAATATTTATGGTGTTACTAAATATTTACCTCACACTCTTAGCATGGGCAACTGTCACAACTCTAATTGAGTACCTGTTTGAAATTGCAAAATTTAATGTGTCAGTAATGGACTTGACAAAATGCAAACAAATAAACCTGAGAACATGATGCACCCCCTTTCAAATCAGTGTCTTTATTTCACTTATTGCAATAGGCTTCTCGATGCAATGTCTGCTAGTCTAATTTTTGGACAATAATTGTAGACATGGCTTCAAGACCCCTCACAAATACAGTATTTTCCTGTAAAGCAAACCCTGAATGTTGACACTGGAGTACTCCAGTTGGTTTAGAATTGTGTGTGAAATTGCTCTGGCAAGATGGAAATCGTGCTGGAAATTCAAATAAGCAAACCTAGTTGTGTATGGATGAAGGCCCATATGGTGGGAGGGAAACTTGCTGATAAGATAGTGAAGTTGAATTGTAAAAGGGGCGTTAAGGACAGTAGCGGGCTCTTTCAATGTTTGCACACTATTGGTGAGTCAGTTTACAACATCCAGCAAAAATTTTCCAGTAATGTGTCTCTCTTAGAACTATAACTCATTGCAGATGTTTTATGAATTGACAAGCATGCAGTTATGTTATGGTGCTACTTACCTGATGTTTTGTAGTGTGGTAAAGTGTAATAATAAAAGTGAGTTCTATTACTCTATTGAAATAAAATGTTTTGAGTATATGTATCATATACATACAGACACCCAATTTAGCGGCTCAAGACTACTCGAGACACACTTCATGTCCAAAGAAGCAAAATGTTTGAACAGCATTACATCAAAGGACCAGAACAGTTCTATGTAATTGTAAGCCCTCCGTCGTAATTTTAGCCTATGATGTCCCAGCCAACTTGTATCATATAAACATCATCTCACCTCAATACTACTCCAGACAGTCCCTCAACATGCAAGATTTTGCCCCATTGAGGATGTTACCTGAATTTACAAGTCAAATTGATTTGCCAAATGTTTGAAGATCTCCACTTAGCTGAAATGGCAGTTTGAAAGCTTCAGAGAAGTTTCATCTATGATCATGGAAATCCTGAAACTTTACTCTCTAAATTTCAATGTCCTTAAAAAGAGGATTTCAGCTCAAGCATTAGAAGATTTTACTATCATCCAGATGAAGAGATTTGAAATTGCATTTTCTAGTCGTTGCTCACCAAGAGAATTATGTCAAGTGAAGTATTTGAATTGTTTGTTAAAGTAAGGCAAGTTATCGTAATACCACCCTGTCTCATCATGCACATGCACAAAGTCACAATTTTTCATTACCTGATTTATGGCCAATTATCGAGCTGCTAATTTTTCAATCTATGAATTTACTTTGAGTGGTATGACAAATTCATAGCTAGAAATTGCAGTCATATCCCCGCTGGTTAAAGTGATGTCAGCACAGAAACTGCTAAAGCCAGTTTTTCATCAATGAATATTCTGAATAGATTATAATGGATTCAGGGATACTCTACATTCTATAAATTTTGCTTTATCATTAAGGCTACTCCAATGCAGTCCATGGCTGCAGTTTAATTTATGGTTTATCCCAAAAGGAAAAATTCCCTGAACATAATATGAAAATTTGTGATTTTTGGTTGACACTATGGAGTCTTTCGTTTTGAAGCTATATATTTATCTGAACTCTTTTGCAAGACTAGACTAAATGCTTGTTTCCATGGTGACCAAATGACACTTAGCTTGTCCCATGTGACATAAACATGGTTGACCAGGAGACGTGATGGTCAAAGCATCCGGTGAGTCTAATGGTCAGCCCATCTGTCAGTCTAACATTGATTTAGTGTCATTTAATGTCACTAGTTGTTAGGTAGGACATTAATTTTATTGTTTGGCCATAGTGGTGACCACAGTATGAGGTTAGATTTAAGCAATGTTTGCAAGTATCTGAATAGGTTAGATTCAAAAACAGCTGAAATATCATATTCTTACGCATCTGATTTGTATGAAATGCCTGAAACTGTACCAAGATTTATGGGTGGATCTTATAAAGACACCTCCATTTTCTCATGTAGTTTCATTTATTGATACCTTGAACCAAATTTACAGTAGTATCAGCCTTTCTTTATAATTTGGAATGATCCTCCCCTGTAAGTTTGTAGTTACTTTGTAAGGAACAAATCTCAATAAACTAAATATTGCAATATGGAAATCGTGCCGGAAATTCAAATAAGCAAACCTAGTTGTGTCTGGATCGAGTCCCTTATGGTGGGAGGGAGACTTGCTGATAAAATGGTGAAGCTTAATTGTATAAGGGAAGTGCAGATTCATTCAATGTTTTACTCTACTAGTGAGTTCACAAATTTCAGGCATTACTTGCTGCAGACATGTATCATATAAACATCATGTCACCTCAATACTACTCCAGACAGTCCTCAACATGCAAGATTCTGCCTCTTGATGTTATTGCCTAAATTTACAAGTCAAAATGATTTGCCAAATGTTTGAAGGTCTCCACTTAGCCAAAATGGCAGTTTGAAAGCTTCAGAGGAGTTTCGCCTGCGATCATGGAAATCCTGAAACTTCACTCTTAATACTCTCATTTTCAGTGTCACTAAAAAGGAAATTTTAGCTCAGGAATTACAACTTTTTAGTTTGGTTTAGATGGAGAGCTTTGGAAATGTCAATAATGGTCATATCTTGCTCATCAAAGGAATTTTGTAAAGTTAAGGTTGAAATTCGGGATAACACTTGTTGTCCAACTGCAACAATACACAAAGTAAATTGTTTTTGAAAGATGCTTGACTTATTACTTGTTGTATTGGTATACTAGCTATCTGGTTACTATGTTTTGCTTCAAATGACAATGACAATGACGTAAAAGAGGTGAAAATCTAATTCTGGGCCTAATAGAAATTATGAAAAAATTATGAAAAATCCTCAATTAAAACTTGACAATTATTATGAAAAAAATTACGAAAAATTATTATGAAAAAATCTTCAATTAAAACTTGACAATGAAGTAAGGGGCCCCTCTATCAGTTTAACGATATGGTCCACTAGGAGGGGTCCCGAGATTATACCTGGACCTTCGAAGGTCCTCCTTGTATGGGCCCCAATGCCATCCTTCTGAATTGCCTACTCTCTGTCAATCAACTGTGTAAATTAAAAGTAGGGAGGAATGTGTTCCTCTGACTTTTGTATTTTGAATTTTTTGCATGATGATAATTTTCAAGTCTGTGATATCACACAAGCAAGGGCCCACTCCCTGTCATCATGCAGGAGTTTTTGGATTAATTTTATACTACATGTATATATATGCTATTCATGATTTAAGAGCAATCTATATTCCGAAAAGCCGCTACTGCGATAACAGGGGCCTGCCAATGATCCTGCCCAGGGGCCCACGGTGGGGCCAGTCCGCCCCTGTCTGCAGATAAATGTAGCTCAGTCAGGGCCACTTGCTAAAAACATCGAGGTTGCTGTTTTCACAGAGCTCGATGTTTTTATAGAGGTTACCTCTATGAATTCATCTACCTTGACAATTTTACTATTTTTTGGCACCTCAAGGAAAGCAATCACACATTAAACACTTTTTTTTTTGTTCCAGCATAAAAAGGAAGGGTTTAGCTCACTTTTCATCACATAAATAAACCACCCATAATGCACCTCTTCTGCAGATTTTACAGACTCTAGCTGGAGAACGCCACATAAAAATTTGATTTCCCGCCATGAAAAGTTTCCAAAACATGTATTCTTTCAGTTCATGCAAAAATATTTAGTGCAATCTTCATTTAATTTGTGCATGGGAGGAAATACTGCAAGGTAGATGGATTCATAGAGGTTACCTCTATGAATACATAGAGGGTCGATGAAAACATCTACCTCTATGCTTTTAGCAAGTGATCCTGACTGAGCTGAAAGCATTAGATATATACATGTATACTAACAATACTTATTTATATGACTAATTTCTGGCTCATCAGATTAAATGGTCTTCTTCTTTTGTGAAAGTCCATTGATAGATGCCTCGAGAGCAATTGACATGCATTGGTAGTGACATTTCTACAAAAAAAGGTGTTAAGAATATTTGTCCCTGTAAGGTGGTAGTTTCTTAGTAAGGAACATATCTCAGTAAAAGGGATTTTGCTGACCCTGTTTCTGCTAACACCAAAATGACTGAAAGTAACTTGCTTTTGAGGGAAATCATTAGTTGTGACGATTTGCAATACTTGACAAAATACCTTATCATCTCTGGTAATGACTTCTTTTGTGTTACCATTAGCCAGTCATTGCCTTCTTTTCTGACTTTTTTTGGTCATAATAACTAGACTAATAGCTTTCTTTTTTTCCACCAAATAATGCAAAGAAAGCTCATCTCTTGCGATGAGTAGAAAATGGTCTATTACAGCTTTGGGAATATAGCTTTTGTTGGAAAATCAATGGAAAACTATAGAGTAGCAGCTCAGGGATTATATGGAGAATATAAGGAGAGATTATCAGTCCCACACAGGGTATTCATTATACAATCACACACTATTGGTACTCTGCATTCTGGCTGTATGTACTACCCCCATTTGGAGATTTTTTCCAATGTCAAACTAAAATAACATAACATTCATGATATATATTTATAAAGGTATAAGAGAGTTAAATTTCATACCGACAATTACGCCAAAAATTTTCTTAATTCATAATGATATGATCAAATCATGTCACTCTAAAACATGGAAGGGGGAGGGTTGGACTGCCAAATCGATGGGTCCAGGGTTCGGATCCATCTGTTGCCGGGTCACCTGGGCCTGTATTGGACGGCTGTTTCAATCATCCTTTGCCTCATTGCCATGTCCTCTTCCTGTTCTTATTAGCCTACCAAGTGCATAAATACAGGATGTAAAGCCCCAATTATACATCTATTAAAGCATTAAAGTGGCATAACAAAATGTTTTTGTATTAATTTTTGGAGAACAGTTTACCCTTTCCCTGTGTTGCTCCACGATTGCACAATGCACATGCATGATTACTCAGCAATGATCTATTTTTCCCATTTACTTACCCAAGAGACAAAATATGCTTTCCAGCTAGCTCAGTTAAGACAAATCTTCTGAACTTTTGCCATAACCTTAGTAAACTGAATAGCTCTCAAAATAGACTTGTGAAACTTGCGACTCAATTCCCAAGGCATAGCCGCTAAACTCCCACAACTTTTAAATGCTGCCAATTTGCTAAACATGGGAATTTCTTTCAAGCAGGGAAGAATTCTATTGAGCATAATTAGTGGGTTCTCTGCTGGGACTGACATTTTAAATGCCTCCCTCTACTTTGTCATTTAAACTGCCATTCAAGAGCAACATCAACTTACCACCCACTAATTAGGTATCCTGTCTATGATAAGTATTGCATTCAGAAGTTAAAGAATATTCTATGACATGTCATGCTAATTAAATTTAAGCATTGTCTTGCTAAAGGGTAATTCCGTGTCATTTCATCAAATTTCAGAAAATTTTCCCACTCGACCGACTCGGAATGCCTCCAAAATTTACCAGGAAGAAGGTTTCTTGCCTAAAAGCACAAATCCCAAGTAATACAGTGATGTCTTTAATAGTTTCTCTGAAAAAAATTCATGAAAAATTCGAGATTTTTCCTGAAATTTTCTAAGTCCAGAAATTTGAAGGCGTGTAACTCAATCAGTGTAAAACCTAGAGACCTGTAATTAGGCAAAATGTTTTTAAGGTAGCTTAGGTGAATAGTGCATTATTTCAGCCACCTCAATGAATTTTCCTCCATTTCACAGGTTGTAGAAAAAATCTGAAAATTGCAGTTTATTCACATTTTTGTCCCCAAATTTCTCGGTCGATATAACAAGTAGAGATTTAATATCATGGTTGAAGAATCTTTGCTATGACTTCTAAACATGTGTGCAGTATCAAGCTAACCAAACAAATATTCTTGGAGATGTATGGTCTGAAAACTGAAAAATGTGTAAAATTGGTCAACTTCTGACCAAATTTTACAAGGTATAGTAGCCTATATATATAAAATGAATAGACTGACCTAAAGAACAACATCACATGTGTTCACAGACAAAATTTCAACTTGGTATCTTTTGGCTTTATATCTACTTAGATTTTTTGAAATTTGTTGTTTACAAGTGTATTAAACGGGCATTATCCGAAGTTTAAAAAAAAAATTACAAATAAATCTGCTTAGTGAGTCATTTTTTGAATTTATTCTGCTATAATTAAAAGTTGTCTTTGTGCATTGTTGTGGTTTGAATTCATCAACATTGTTGATATTTCAGCCTAATTGGCTTATTGTTGTCTAAGTCCATAATGCACTTTCATCCAAATTCTGCCATTGAGATTCTGGTGGGGCCCAGTATTATCATGGCATATTAGGTACCCAGCACAAACCATTTTATTTTGCCTTTGCCAGACCATGTGGATTCAGCTATAGTACAAGAACATCATCTTCAGCGTTTGATGCTTTCTCGTAATTAAGAAAACCCATAATGATTACAAAATAATTGGAGATGTTTAATTGATCTACTCTACACAAAGCAAGACTGTGGTGATTAATGCCGAAGATGATGTTCATTTGATAATACCAAAAACAATCAAGATGTTTTTGTACTGCATCTGTCTTTGACAATATAACAAAGTTTATTTCAGGTAGCTGCAAATTTGTTTTCAATGTAAGAATATCATATCAATATGTCATTGATAAGATGCAGTGCAATAGTGTGTATAAAAAAGATCACAAGAATATTTTTCATGGCGAAAATGTATCAATATGACAAATTTGTAAACTTGAAACCAGAAATTTTTTAAATTTTGTGTAACAAAAGCGCCAACAGATACCAACTAGAAATTTTTTCTGTGAACACATGTGATGTTGTTCTATAGGTCGGTTTATTCATTTTTTAAATATAGGCTACTATACCTTGTAAAATTTGGTCAGAAGTTGACCAATTTTACACATTTTCAGATTTTCAGACCACATTTCTCCAAGAATATTTGTGTGGTTAGCTTGATACTGCACACATGTTTAGAAGTCATAGCAAAGATTCTTCAACCATGATATTAAATCTCCACTTGTTATATCAACCGAGAAATTTGGGGACAAAAATGTGAATAAACTGCAATTTTCAGATCTTTTCTACAACCTGTGAAATAGAGGCAAATTCATTGAGGTGGCTGAAACAATGCATTATTACACCTGGACTACATTAAAAACATGTTGCCTAATTGCAAGTCTCTAGGTTTTACACTGATTGAGTTACACGCCTTCAAATTTCTGGACTTAGAAAATTTCAGGAAAAATCTCGAATTTTTCATAAATTTTTTTCAGAGAAACTATTAAAGACATCACTGTATTACTTGGGATTTGTGCTTTTAGGCAAGAAACCTTCATACTGGTAAATTTTGGAGGCATTCTGAGTCGGTCGAGTGGGAGCCATTTGTTGAATTGACACGGACTTACCCTAAATGGAGAAAAGGATGCTTTTTAGATGTACTGAGAAAGCGTTCCTTTACAGTAAAAGAAACTCAAGTGCTTACAGAAAAGCACTGGGATGTTGCTTGTGAGGTCACATCCATATTCTGCAATGTTATTCAGTATGACACATAAGCAGTTAATGAGGTCATATCCTATACTTCCAATGTTACCAGGAGAAGTAATTTGAAGTGTCACTCCACTCATCAGTGAGGTCACAAGATGGCTTATGTCAGTTTAACACTTCATTTCAATTAGTCCGGCAGTAAAATGCCATTTTTGGGCCTAACCCAAAAGTTTCGGTTAAAGTTTTTTTCTCTCTTGATCCTGTATCTATATGGTCCTAGGAACATTTTCAGGGGGGGTGTGAAACTCTCACCCTTGAGCATTCCGAGAAATCCAAGATGGCGTCCAAAATGGCCGCCGGACCCGAAATTGGTCATAAATTGGCTCCTAATTCAGCTAGGATGATAAATAAAACATCAAAATAGGGGTTTTGAGGGTCAAGGATTCCAGAAATAGATAAATCAAACTCATAAGATTGCAATTTCTAGCTTAAATGGCCTAAATTATGCATTAAAACTGTAAAATTAGCGTTGAAAATCAAGATTAGGCATATATGTGACCTGCTCTACCAAAATACATGTGCTTAAAGAATAAGCAAAGTATCTATTACTGTGGCTTCCCCTTAATCTACTTGAAATGTGCTTTCAAATGATAGGTCATATGTGGGTACATGTCAATTGCATCCAAAGTAATGACATGTCAAATACTGTGAACAATGTAAATAATGAAGCTGCAGAATTTGAGAAAGTGGCCTTTACATTTCAAGCCAAACAATATCAAACAAACAAAGGTTGGTTAATTGTTTTCTGAAGTATATGGATTAAGCACTAAGATAATGCCCTTACAATAGTAAAAGTATCCTTAAAGTATGACTTTTGACATATATGAGCAATGCACATTGCTCTTATCTGGACCATCTCCGCCTTCTAGAGAACTTCAGTCACTTTTGTTTGTTTTTAGTGGACCAGCCGATGTACATGATTCTGACCTGTTAGAGGCTTTCTTGTTAATGGAAGGTATCTATGCCAGTTTAATAGATAATAGGTTTGACAAAAGGATTAGGGTTGATACCACTTATGAATTTGAATTTTAAGGCTAATTTGTGGTCGTTAAGGTCAAAGCCAAGACAAGGGTGCTTTTTCAGCAAAATGGAAAATAAATAGAATCAAAATTACCTAAAGAGACAAAATTGTACATGCTTAGGCTAGAACTACGTCTCATAGTACTTAATGAACTTCACTATTTTGATAATCGTAATTTCATTTCACCCTTAATGTTGTATTTTACAAGGACAAAATGATTGCCGGGCATAGTCCAAAAAGCATCCCTTTTTTCCATTTCCAATCTCCTTGGAAAATTCTCTTGCCAAATGCTTGCTTAAAAATCTTTGTACATAAGTCTTTTCCTGGGGTAAGGCTATTATACCAATTAGTTAGTACTCTAATTAATTGACTAATTCACGTGAAACTAACTCTGCCTTCGCAAAAGTTGCCAAAGACAACAATTGAAGCAGATCAGAGGGCCCCTCTGTATCCATGTATTTCATGGGACCAAGTTTTTTGATACCCTTTAGAATAATTAAATGTAATTTGAACAAAAAACATTTTTAACAGGATTGTCAATGTCCACATCCATTTTGGTTGGTTGGGAATAAATTATCCAGTGATTGGGATTGGTGGAATTGAGAATATCAGGGAGGATTTTGTGTTTTTCAGAGGATATTTTCGACACTGACAGCAAGATGCATTTAACTTTTGGAGGGTTGACTGTTGTAGTAACAAGAAAACCAAGGAGCCAAATGAAAGCTGACATCAAGGGCTATCCATCCACATCCATTTTCGTTGGTTAGAAATTAGATATTCAGTGATTAGGACAGGCGAAATTGAAAATGCATGGGCAGATTTTGTGTTTCCGAGGAGATTTTTGACACTGACAGCAACATTTATTTAGCTTTTGGAAGGTTGACAGTTGTAGTAACAAGGAAACCAAGTTGCAAACTGAAAGCTGACATCAAGAGCTACCCATTTTGGTTAGTTAGGGAGGATTTAGTGATTATGATAGGTGGAATTGAAAATACATGGGAGGATTTTGTGTTTCCGATGAGATTTTTGACACTAACACCAACATTTATTCAGCCTTTGGAAGGTTGACAGTTTTACTAGCAAGGAAACCAAGGTGCCAAATGACAGCTGACATCAAGGGCTATCCATCCACATCCATTTTGGTTGGTTGAGATTAAGTTACCAAGTGATTAGGATGGGGGGAATTGTTGATAATACATGGGAGGATTTGGTGTTTCCGAGGAGATTTTTGACACTTACAGCAATATTTATTCAGCCTTTGGAAGGTTGACAGTTTTATGAGCAAGGAAACCAAGGTGCCAAATGACAGCTGACATCAAGGGCTATCCATCAACATCCATTTTTGACTGTTAGAAATTATTTATCCAGTATTTAAGACAGGCAGAATTGAAAATGCACGAGAGGATTTAGGGTTTCCGAGGAGATTTTTGACACTGCCAGCAACATTTATTTAGCTTTTGGAGGGTTGACAGTTGGAGTAACAAGGAAACCAAGGTGCCAAATGACAGCTGACATCAAGGGCTATCCATCCTCATCCATTTTGGTTAGTTAGGAAGGATTTATCTAGTGATTAGGATAGGTGGAATTGAAAGTACATTGGAGGATTTTGTGTTTCCGAGAAGATTTTCGATAATGACTGAAAAATTACTTAGCTTTTTCAATGGTGGAAAGTTGGAGGAACAAGGAAACCAAGGTGCCAAATGACAGCTAACATCAAGGGCTATCCATCCACATCCATTTTGGTTGGTAAGGATTAAGTTACCAAGTGGTTTGGATCGGGGGAATTGAAAATACATAGGAGGATTTTCTGTTTCCAAGGAGATTTTTGACACTTACAGCAATATTTATTAAGCCTTTGGAGGGTTGACAGTTTTATGAGGAAAGAAACCAAGGTGCCAAATGACAGCTGACATCAAGGGCTATCCATCCTCATCCATTTTGGTTAGTTAGGAAGGATTTATCTAGTGATTAGGATAGGTGGAATTGAAAGTTTCATTGGAGGATTTTGTGTTTCTGAGAAGATTTTCGATAATGACTGAAAAATTACTTAGCTTTTTCAATGGTGGAAAGTTTATGAGCAAGGAAACCAAGGTGCCAAATGAAAGCTGACATCAAGGGCTATCCATCCATATCCATTTTGGTCTGTTAGAAATTAATTATCCAGTGTTTAGGACAGAAAAATTGAAAACGCATGGGAGGATTTAGTGTTTCCGAGGAGATTTTTGACACTGGCAACAACAGATATTTAGCTTTTTGGAAAGTTGACAGTTGGAGTAACAAGTAAATCAAGGTTTAAATGAAAGCTGACATCAAGGGCTATCCATCCACATCCATTTTGGTTAATTAGGAATGAGTTATCTAATGAATAGGATAGGTGGAATTGAAAATACATGGGAGGATTTTGTGTTTCCTGTGAGATTTTCGCCACTGATAGCAACCTTTATTTAGCTTTTGGAAGGTTGACAATTATATTAGCAAGGAAATCAAGGTGTCAAATGAAAGCTGACATTAAAGGCTATCCATACACACCAGAAAACAAATAGCATATCTGTGTTAGTTTAACATATTTTGGTGTCAATGGCTTGAAATTTAACAGTCGATTATTCGGTTTCCAGCGATTCATAATTAGCACGTTTGACATGTTATTTCTTTTGATGCAATTGACATGTACCCACATATGACCTATCATTTGAAAGCACCTTTCAAGTAGATTCAGGGGAAGCCACAGTAATAGATACTTTGCTTATTCTTTAAGCACATTTTGGTGGAGCAGGTCACATATGCCTAATCTTGATTTTCAACGCTAATTTTACAGTTTTAATGCATAATTTAGGCCATTTAAGCTAGAAATTGCGATCTTATGAGTTTGATTTATCTATTTCTGGAATCCTTGACCCTCAAAACCCCTATTTTGATGTTTTATTTATCATCCTAGCTGAATTAGGAGCCAATTTATGACCAATTTCGGGTCCGGCGGCCATTTTGGACGCCATCTTGGATTTCTCGGAATGCTCAAGGGTGAGAGTTTCACACCCCCCTGAAAATGTTCCTTGGACCATATAGATACAGAATCAAGAGAGAAAAAAATTTAACCGACACTTTTGGGTACCACCCCTCCACTGCCGGACTAATGCATTGATAGGGCTTGCTATGAAGTCATTCGTCTACTGCAATGGAGGCTTTCAACGCAATAGTTTAAAATGGTGATAGTGAGAGGCATACTAAATGTTGTTTCAGGGTGCAATTATCACTACCTCATTTTTGCAAAATGCATGTATAATAGTACAATAGACTACTTAACAGTACAAACCTGTGTCCTAAAACCACAATGTGATTGTAGCAGGAAGAGAGTTAAATGAAACTGGCACAATTATGCAAATAAGGACAGTCTGGGACTGAAGAATCAGTGCAAATAAAGTGCCCATTCTCTCTCTGAGGTATGAGTCAGTAATTGAAAGTGCAAGAAAGAGCTAGTCTGTCTCTTTCTACTACTCTCTGATTCTTTCTCACCAAACTCGGTCTGACAGTAATGGTGCTGGCTTTCTCAGCTGTGTCTCTCTAAGCTGTGCGGCTGCATCTTATCTTACATTGTGTAAATAGATAGATTTTTATTTTGCCTCCAAAAGGAGAGTAGGGGAGGGCGGGCATGATGGGCCCCCGGGGCATGATGGGTTCGGGCTTTAACTCCAAAGTTTAACACTGGAGGAAGCTGATGTTTGTTGTTTAGAATACCTTTTGCTAACCTTTATTGAAGAAACAATTGCATGGTTCAGATACCAATACTTTAGCAGATATTGCCCTTTCTAGGATTTTGAAGCCCTAACAACTTTTTTTCCTTATTTTCTAAGTGCGTTGTGATTATGTGTAAGTGATATTTTAACAACTGTCTTGTTTTACTTCCACAAAGAGATATATTGACATTTTGCATGAAAACTCTTTGATTTGACTTTATTCTTGGAAACTGGTGTCTGAGGGCATTTATGAAAAATGAAGTTTGGGGCATGATGGGTCTCTTGATTGGGGCATGATGGGTCCAGGCCCATCATGCCCCATTTGAACTAAGCATATGTATTTCTTGCAATACAATAGTTGAACAGTGACGAGAATGGACAATACTGCCTATTTCAATATCTATTGGTATCATCTTATTTACTACATCAGGTATAGAATTAAGAACATAATTTGTGTGCCAAATCACCTCTTATGATGTTAAATTTACCATTTTTGATTGTTACCTGCATTTTTTAGATGAAAAAGTGATTATGATTTGCTGAGTTGGTTCAATAACTACTCTTTATCATGTAATGCAAGTTTTTTATTAAGAATATTGGAATTATTTCAGTTTTACAACTATATTTAATAATGCCGTAAGTATTGACCAAAATTTGAAGCTGCCCATCATGCCCCAACAAGGTGCCCATCATGCCCCACCCTTGCGGGGCATGATGGGCACCTGCCAAAAAATTAAAAGTGCTTATAACTCAAACACTATTTCATTGAGCATAACAAGATTTTCTATGCTTAAAGTAGAACCTACTGCAAAACCAGTCAGCAACAAATAGTAATTTTTGTTGGCATAGTAATGACATGGTGGACCTTCAAAGTTAAGGTGCCCATCATGCCCCGCTCTCCCCTACATAAAACATGTATAACAAGTAAAAGTAGCACAGTGTAAAATCGGGTAAAATACTGTTTAAAATGAACTTAATAAATTGTTAACATTTTGTAACGCTAAAAGAGGTTTGAAGTATTTATTTTATGCTATCTGCGATAACACATGGCGGTCTACTTTTTATTACATTTTTACATTTTTGCTTGTAATTATCATCACATAGATATAGTGCTAATGAAATTTGGTATTTTTTGCAAGTTTTAAGAACATCACTGACTAGATTTCTGTGACTTGAAAGATTGCCACTATAAGGGCACATGACAAAAAATGTTAATAAAATAAACTACAACGTGTAAAGTTTTATTCACTTTGGTGATGACATTGAGGAAATGTGGATTATGAGAAAAATATGGAATAGTATTTTTCACTCTAGCCACTATAACTATAAAATGCACTGTCATACAGTAGTTGTGATAATTTAGGGTTGCAAATTTCCCGGGATTTTTTTGTAAGGGAAATTTTCAGTGGAAAATATTAAGATAGCTTGGAAGAACTGTTTGAAAGGGACTATTATCAATTTGTGAATATGAAACTTTGAAATGTAAAAATGGAAGAGTTTAAAGTCAATTTGGAAATTGTTCTCTCTAGAGACATGAAAGGGAATCCTTGTAATTAACTTCAGCTTGTGGATTTCAAAATTCTCCCAAGATATTTGCTTCCAAATCATTTCTGAAACAAATCAAACAGAACGAATTGAAGCACCTTTGTATCTCGTTTGATGTAACTGACATGTCTTTCTATTATTTGTCTGTATTTCTTAACATTGATAAGAACCTGCTCAGTTCCTTTCCCTCAGTTTTGAAAATGTTATTTGAGAAGGAGAGACGTTCAAACAGCTAGTTAGATCATGTAAGGAGAATTAAATGACAGCAATATGTTTATATAGAGCTCAAAATATTTTGGATGGACCAGTTTTAAGTATGATATATAAGTTAATTCCGGGCCTTGAGTTTGTATACTATGACCTTTTTCTTCATCTGATCCTGTGGCAGTGTCTACTGAACATTACAAGTATTTCTCTTTGTTTGACTCTGAGCAGCAATTTGTTCAGAAATTTGTCTGGGCCGTTATCCATAGAAGTGATCACTATTAGCCAATGGAATAGTCATGTCAAACACTTTCCAGTGGTGCAGAAATTGTACCCTTTCTTGCTATAGAATAGAATGGCTATTTACCCCTTTCTCACTTTCAAAAGGTATTGATTCTCACCCCGCTTCATCCTGCAAAGGGTTTTTTATTGTGAGTTTTCCCAAGCCACCAATGCAAACTGGTTATTAGCCCTCAATAGAGAACCCCCATTTATTAATATCAATAGCTCAAGCCATCCATATTCTGTAGTCTATGAATTCAGAGATCTCTTCCTCACAGAAACCACTGGACTGTTATTAGTTTGCTTTTGTCGAAAGAAGTAGATGGTGAAGGCCTGTGATATGCTTTTACTTTGTTATTCTTTGTTTCCTTTTTATGTGCATCTTAAATCCTGTCAGTTCTATAGATACCCTGTTATCTATAGTCATTACAATGATGTTAATTTGCCTTTTTTATAAATGGCATAAGGCATAATGTCAGAGGCGCTGTTTACCTCTCCCCTCCTGGAAGAATACATATTCAACACCAATCCTTGCAAAGAGTATTGATATCAGAATCTAGTACCAGCCCATTCTGTTTGTGACCAAAGGCTATTGTATAAGCAACAGAGGGACAGAGACAGACACCAATTCGATTATTCTCAGCTCTGCCACAAAATTGCCCTCTCTTTTCATGAAAATTGCTCTCTTGTTCCCAGCTGGGGCCCCAGTTGCCTCTAAAGGCATTTGACTGAAGATCTTAGGCTCTCCGAGACAATTCTCGCAGTTGATACACTATATTGTCTGTAGTGTCTCGAGTCTATTAGCAAAGGTTTGCATTCAGCTCTGAGTACTTTTCTTTAGGTACTTGACCAAAGGTCTTTAGCACAATAATTAAATTCCTGACCGAGATGTTATCTATTATCCTACTTATCTTTTTCTGGTGGTTGTTCCATATTTTAGCTAAGTGATGGGATAGTATTACAATGGAAATTGTTTCCCAAAGGCACATTCCAAGCATAAAGTATTGAATTTGTCTGGCACAATGAAAATACTTGTTACACTTGTAAATAATGCAAGTTCTAGTAGTCTTTGATACAATCGAATAAAATAGGATAGAATAGAATAAGAAGAAAAACCAAGAAGGATGTCTCTGGATGGAATTTCCGCTTTTGGCAGCAAACAAGTTGAGTAACACAAACATGTGCCAAATTAAGAAAGTTCACATAAGAAGAGGAAAGAAAAAAAAGGCAGGAGGAAGGCAGACAAGAAAACGCCAGACACAAACATTACAAAGAGATGTGTCATCATTTTCTCTGTTGCTATGAATCACACTTCAATGCTATTCCATATTGTTTGAAATTTTGACATTTCTGTTGCTCTTTAGAGATAAGAGACCTTCATAATGTTTTTCACAAATTAGACATGATTCTCAAATAGTTTGTATCGGTATGGAAAATTTGTCAAAATTCTGTCGAGCGACAAAAAAATTCTGTAAGGAAACAAACATGTAGTAAACAGGAAACAGCTCCTTTAGGAGATTGCTAAAATGTTGACACTGCTGAAAAATGTGACATGATGGTGATGATATTTATAAATCCACCCTGACATATTCTTATAATTTACTATTATATCAGGAGTTGCTTCAGAATGTGTGAATTTTGACGAGCCTCTTTTCGAGATGATTATATTATTCGCTGCTGTGGTTATGACCTTAAGAAACTAATAAGTTTTGTTCTTGCAACATTGCATGGCTCAAGCCATTTGCTCAAGATTACGGAAGGTTGTAAACCTGCTGAATTATTCTCAAACAAAGAAGTTCATTTTTAAGTTTGCTTCTCTGTGTGAAAGAAATAGAATGACTTTGTGGAATATCAAGTGCCTGTATTCTATATAGGTATAGCGGCAATACTACAACTTCACCGTATTGGTTGTTTATTAATAGCCACAAGGTGCTGGATGATTTCTCTCTTGTTGCTCCACTTCACACCAGAGGTCACTCGATCAATATTTCAAACTTTCAGGGGGTTGATTTCTTCCAAATGCAACAGCCGTGAGAGTGCATGACATTCATGTGTCAATTGACTTCAAAAGCTGGAAATGGATAAAATGTGTCTTTGTGGCATCGTTCCTTTCAAACATTCCATGTCAATGAACAGCCATGAACAGAAGAGGTCTATTGATCAGTGTGTTTTGACAAATGTGGAAAAATGGGTGGTTCCCTTGCGCAAAACCCCCCTCTCTGGAAGTTGAAGCATTGAGATGGCAGCAAACCAAGGATTTTTTTCTCAGGCTTCAAATTAATATGATTTATATATCTCAGTACTGAATTAGGTATGGTCTCCCAAATCAAAACATATCTTGCTAGGTCAAAGCATAATTATGCCATAGCATTGCAAAAGAATTTAGTGTCGAACTTTGTATTGACATCAGGGTAACACTGTAATTTTGATTGAGTTCAAACTCTTCATGAGAGACCTGGTTTGCTACACTTGGTGCAAAGTTTGTTGCAGAAACATTTTAACAAGCATTACATATATTTCTGACCACAACAATGTACGGAGTATTGAGTTTTGTTTGAGCAATGTTTGTTAGTATCCAAAATGTATACATTATCTGCTCTTAATACATATTCAGGAAGTTATATCAAAGCAGATACACAATCTGCCACTCAGAAGCATGCACTAATAATGTGCATCTGTGAAAGACATATTTTCTTCCCGTGAATAATACATCTAGGACATTGCATGTGGTGTATGTTGTATTTGTGGCCTTCTATTCCCTTGCAAGAAAATAACAACTTCCTTTATCTAATTACAATTACATTGTATTTTTTCTGCCCCAGGTATAATGTACTGTGTAATTGTAAAATGTGTAGGCTATTTGTTTTGGTCAACATATACAATGCATACTTCGTAACACTGTATTTTGAAATGCTGAGAGTTAATGAGGTAGACATATGCAAAAAGTATTATCTGCATCATAACAATTTTTCAATGAATTGTCATCCATGTTGGAAATAAATCAACGAAGTCTACCAATTAACAATAATTGTCTATGACACTTCTAAATACTATTTCACAAACTTATTGTTTTGCTTACTCAGATTATATTATCAAATATTGATGTCTGTCCTTTCCTTTTGCAGGTGAGTGTCTGTCTTATGCTGTTTGATGTCTGGAAAGTGTAAGTGGAAAACATTTGTTCTTTTTCTGCTAATGCATAATGGAATGCCCTTGTGCACTTTGGAGATGGCATAAACTGGTGAATGCAAACACTATTTGCAGAAGAGGTTTTAGTACATTATGAAACTCATGTGTTATTGTTCTTATTGAAGTGTGTAATAGATGTAATTAGTCTTCCCAGGAAGATTGAAAACATGATGTACATAATGCAGAAAAAAGTGCTTGGTGTGATTTAAAGTTCTCAATATTCACTGAAATGTTACTGTACAGTTCATACATAACTAGTTCAAGGCAGTGGCGTAACTGGGGGGATTTCCGGCAGGGGGCACCCCCATATGAACTTTCCAACTCTGGCTAAAATATACAATTAGTATAGATGGTGTCCCCCCAGAGAATCGCGTGCCCCCCAGGTGCCCCCCCACTCCAGACTCCCAAGTTACGCCACTGGGCACGTGCCCTCCGTGCCCCACCCCCATAGGGACGCCACTGGTTCAAGGCTGAGAATACTCAGGTACGCTTTCTATGGATGCAACATATGCACTAATCTTTCCTTCTTGTATCTCTGAAAGACATCCATTACTCTCAGGTGTAGGTTCAGTGCAGTGATACTTAACATCAAAGGCACAATCTGAAGTAATAGTCCAGATCCATTCATAATCTCTCAGATCTTTTATCTGAGACTGCGATACAGTTAATGACTGAAAAAACAAGTTCACAGAAAGTTTGGCAAGAAAAATGGAAGCATTACTGCTTTCAGAAATATTGAAGCTTCACTGATTTATTATTTAGGTATGGGAAGATATTAGGGACATTACCATTATGAATATTGATCATTAGCTGTTGTGTGGCAGATTGAGGATTTCAAGGAATATTGACATTGTGTTTAGTAAAAGTTCATTCAACATTGAATGCCATCTTTCGTTTGCCGAGTTTGTGTAAATACCCCAACTGCAATTATTCAAACATTCATCAAGCTGAACAAGTTTGTAGGAATGACCTTTGCTTGTTTTGTCACCCGAAACAGAAACAGGTTCGCGTTAATGTTGTTTGCTGTCCTCTTGATGTGCTACCTGAGATGTAAGCAGTGACTCGGCCGCCACAAAAGATTAGTCTTAATTCCCATGAAGTCCAACAGGTGCTCAAGAGAGAATGGCAATTGGGGGTTTTGTGTTAAACTTGTAGTGGGTGTCAATATGTAATTAACTTCTTCTTTGGTATGCTTATTGCTTAAGTAGCCTATGTGTAACTGGGGATGGAGAGGAGATTACTGTTGGTCTGGAATCATCAATGAAAAATATCGTTAGTGACTGGTCCCGAAACATTGGCCATTAACAGCCTGGCATAACTTTCTTTTGCACATGATAGAATCCAAAGTCGTCTTGTTGCTTTGATTTCTGTTGCATGGGAAGTTTCTTGGAAACCTAAAACGCATTGATGGATAACCAATCATCTGTATGCAAAACATACATGAGTATAGTGCCTTAAATTGAGAGATTATTTTTTCATTCCGACTTCAACGAGAATTTGTAATGGATGACATTGCTCATTACTACTAATGGGTGGAAAATTGACTGCTGCTAAATTCCTTATTCTTCCTTGATGATGCCTCATTATTGATTGGAACATATCTTTCTCGGAAAACACAAATTATTAATTGCTCAGTCCTTGAAGTACAAAAATAAAGAGACTGACATGGCTGCCAATGTTCTTAATCCAGATTATTGCATCTTTTTTGTCCCTGGTGCGAATTGTGACTTTAGTTCTGATAAACAGTTTCAATTTCTAATCTCAGGAATGTTGCATGGCTTATCCATGATTAATCCCCGTGGCTCTTTGATTTCATTCTAGATCTCACTCAATCTCACTGCAAAGCCTCATGCGAAGTCACATGCTCATCCTGGGAAGAGATATACAAATTGAGGGTATTTTTGAGACTCTGCCAACAATGCTACTCAGAAGGTTGTATAACACAAATTGATGAAGTTCTGGAGAACCTCTTGCCTCTAAATAGCCCACACCGGTGCTGATGTGGCGTAAAACACAAATCACTCACTCACTCTCTCTAGAGAACCTCAATTTGTGAAAATCTCCTCATATGAACAAAAATGACTAAACTTCAAGGCTCTTGAAGCACAGGTTAATCAAGCTGAAATGCTAGGGTTGGTATAGCGGTAGGGTGCCCTGCCAGTCGCTGGGTCCAGGGTTCGAATCCAGAGCTCTTGTAGGATCACCTTGGCCTATGTTGGATGGCTGTTTCAATCATCCTTTGCCTCATTGCCATGTCCTCCTCCTGTCCTAGTTAGCCTACCCGGTTCATAAACGCAGGACGTTTAACCCCAACCATCCATACATTCAATGCGTAGGCACTTTTTAAATGTGATATCATAAAATGAGGGGCTGTCCAATTAAAAAATTGTCCATATCAGTTTGGGGCTATAGACAAGAGAAAGCAAGAGAGTTAACAACAAGTACACCCATGCACAGAGCAGCTTCGTTTTACAACCTGATAACTGAGACTGTCTACTAAGTGTCAATGGCAGTTGTATAACACAGATCTGCAGACTTGACAGCCAACTGTCTCCAGAGATGTATTAGACAGTTACAGATGTCTCCGGGTGATGTCTGCAGGAAACAAGAGGAAATCTGGAACATATCTTGAATTTCTGATATCTGTGCTTATAGTAAGAAAAGCATTCAACAAAATGATATTCTTCCAGGTTTTTCATGAAGAGAGTGAGCCGTTCTTTCTGGCCACTTATGTACATTTGTAAAACTCAAATTATCCGAAAGCTAGAATTTGTCATTTCAAATTACTTGCGCTTATTTTGTATTCCAGATACACTGTTCAGATTATCAGCTGTTTAGTGTTTATGTGGGGTGTCTTGCTTCTGTGTTAGGTTACCATTTCTATAGAGCATCTGAAATGTCAATAGTTTCCATGATGTCAAAGAACAATGCTTTGTGATTCATAGCAACAGAGGAAATGATGACACATCTCTTTGAGATGTTTGTGTCTGGCAGTTTCTTTTCTGCATCCCCCTGTATTTTTTGTTTCTCTTCTCTTTCCTGCTCTTTTTTAAACTTTCTTAATTTGGAACATGACTTATGTTTCTCAGTTTCTTTGCTGCCAAAAGGCAACACTCTGTAGAGAGAAATTTCTTGGTTTTTCTTCATATTCTTTTATTCCATTTTATTCCATTCCATTCTATTCTAAACAATTTTTGCCGAGAAAAGTCAGCAAGAACCCTTCCTTTAGCAGAATCAAGGTAACAGGCATTCCATAACAGACAGCATCGAAGCTTTATTTATTGGTAATACTCATCTGGTAGATCAGTTCATTTTTAATATCAGTTTTTCATTTGTACAAATTTACCGATGCAAGCAGACAGTTATCTTATTTGATCAAATCAGCAGACATAACCACTTTTAATTGTCAATTGGTTTAGGGTGAGCTAAATTAGGCTAGAACCGAAGTGTCACATGCAAAATCAGGCATTTATCCTGAACATAAACTCACTTCCCAAGTAAGCTCTTCTTTGTCAAGACTACTGCCCTACTTTATCTGATGGCCTTGTAACACTTTATCTTCATCATCCAACACTTCAGCCTTATATCCACAGTCAGTCTGCATCAACACTATTTGGAGAACTATTGATACTATTGATTGACTATCCAGATCTTATCTATAAGCCAATTTCCTAAGGTGTGGCCGACTGTCTATCACATGTCTTTTCTGGAAATGAGGCTTCCAAAGGGAAATCCCGGGAAACCCCTGGACTCCCCTTTCTCATGGTAATTGGGTCACTGGGTCATTCAAAATGAGCTTAATATCATAGTCTCAGAGGAATGCAGCACCATTTAAGTAATGATGTAACTTACCCCAAGGTAATGCAAGCTTGTAATGCAAAATAAGTATCATAGTGTCCTTTACATCCAGGGACGTATCTAGAAATGGCCTGGGGGGGGGGGGCATTACGTGGGGTGAATGCGTGGCGCTCCGCGGCATTTCCTATCTCTGCCATGTTAACTTTGAGCCTGAAGGGGGGGGCCATGGCACCATGCCCCCCCCTAAATACGCCACTGTTCAACGTTCACATCCATGGAGATTTGGACTAAAACGTATGGCCAAGAGCTACCATATGAAACATGATCATTCCAATAAGTTCCAATGACCGAATTTCTAACTATATGAGTGTTGAAATGAAACAACTCAATTTTTGTCAACTTTGGGGAAGGATTTTAATTAGGTTGGAATAGTGGTAAATTTCAGAGTAATATCTGCTCCATGTAATACATTTTCACATTTCACAGTAAAGCTTCAATATTGTTTTAATTGAAAATCAAGGCAGCACTCTTTAAGGTTTCTGTTCCCTTCACCATATCGAAACTGACAGATATTATTAGATTGCCAAGCACGAAAAGGAGAATGTGGGAAGTTGAATTTTTCTCTTAGTTTTTATAATTTTCAATATAATTATTTTATTTAAAAAGTCTTTTAAGCTTATCTCATCTTGTTATGAGTCAAATATCTGCCTCAAAATTAATCTGACATTTTAATTGGTTGCTGCGATGAAGCAATCTTATGTCTAATTCTTGATTTCAAACTTAAGAAATGAAATTTCGGACCATGTCGACTGAAATGTGCCTAGCTGATAATACTAAAATAATTTTGACTTAACATTGATAGTTGTATGAATGTTACCTGAATATTCTGACTCCCAAAACTGCTGCTTTACCCCTTCTCCAAATTGCTTGAGGCACAATGTCAATGCTAAAACTATCCATTGCCATCATCTCAAGAATAATAAATGTTCAATCCCAAACCTTCACAAATGGTCCATCTAATACTAGTCCATTCTGCGTCTGACCAAAGGCTAGTGTAAGCACCAGAGGGATAGAGTCAGACACCAATTCGATTATTCTCAGCTCTGCCAGAAAATTGCCCTCTCTTTCCATGATAATTGCTCTGTTCTCCCCAGCTGGGACCCAAGTGGTCTCTAAAGACATTTGTTGGAAGATCTCAGAGAGTATCCATTACTTTGTATTGTCTCTAGTTCCTCAATTTGGGCCAGTAGTCTTTTGGCAAAAGAATATAGGCAGCTTATAATACAATAGTTACAATGTATATTTTGTTTTGAACTAGAAATTGCCCATGGCGAAAAATTAATGAAAGATAGGTTTTTATGCTGATTTGTGTCTGTCAGTCTTCATGCTTCTAAAATATATGTGAAGAGATACATATGATGTGGAGCTATGTTGTGTTGTTATATATGATGTATGCCATTTGGTGATAATCAAAGTGGAAAGTGGAAATGGTGAAATAATGTGGGATTTAGGTGTGAATGTTGCAGAGGCAGGGAAAAATGGGTGTAATTGTGGAATGTGGGAAAGTGATGGGAAAGTGATGGTTGAATTGGTAATTGACGTTAAAGTTTGTGTGAATATTGGAAATCTGTAGCCTATGATCTTCAAAGTAAAAGCATTTGAAAGTTTACATATGAAACTATTAAAATGTATGAAAGTACTGAGGGACAAGGCCATGTGTGGCAGTGAATGAATGGGACAGAATTTGAGGATGAAGATAGTTGAGCCCTCCACCGCCAGGTGTGCTGCAGTGCATCTGTGAGCACTGAGCATGTAGCAGCATTTGGTTTCGTAGTAAACGAATAAAGAATAAACTTTCTTCTAAAATGACAAATATGGTGAAACAATTAGCCTATGATAGCGGTTTAGAGGTTGCCAAAGTATTACTTGTGTAGTGTCATTATTGAAAGCAGGGAATACTTTTGTAAGAAAATTGTAATGTCTGGTTTGACAGCTTTTGAGAGATCCATGCAATCCTGGTGACAATTTTGAAGGAGCATAGAACTCGTAAATAAGAGAGCATTAATAAGGTCATAAGCTGGTAGAAGAAAGGTTGGACAGAAAAATAAGGATAGGTGGATAGTTTGGGTGAGTAGGATGGCCAGGGAATGTGTGTAGAGCTTGCCCAGCAGTGATCAAGCAAGCCAAGATTTAACTGCAATATTAGCCGGTAGGGATATCTACAACCAACACGTCCATGTTAGGGGTGGTGCTAATATTATTCTATAGATAAGTGATAGTGTTAATTTAATATGAAACCTTTCCCATTCTCAAGGATTCTACATCAAAGTGTTTTAACATTATAGTCTATGGTCATTTTCCCTTCAGCTATCGTGTTGTTCTTCTGGCAGTGAAAAAATATATTCTAAAAAGCAGCTGAAATATAGTTATTATTTTTCTTCAATGATTCATTTGGAGTGCACTATCCAAGAATTGACACCTACCACAATGCATATGGTTTACAATGGTAATCTACTAGCTTTTCAAATTAATTTGGAGTGAAAGGGGTTTTGTTGATGCATATACACACAAAAAAGTATCTCCACAGGAAATTTTTTCCCTGCTTGCAATTTCATCAACTATTTTTTTGACAGTGGCCTGCATTAGGCAGGATTGTTGTCCTGTTGGACTGTTGGAGCTAGTATTTTGAATAATGACATCATCAATTTTATCATAAATCTTACTTCAAAGGTATCACTACCTAATGTGGCATACCATCAAGGGAACATCCTCATACTATAAAACCCTTAGCTTTCCTATTCATCAAAGTCCTTAATCTGAATAAGACGCTTAATAAACAAAGTATGCACTGGGAAGATGAAAGACTTTAGTAGGGAGCAAAAAAAACCTATGCCCCAAATGTGGTGCTTTGTGACCCTTTTTTGACCTATTTAGAGGCAATAGCCATGAAAATATTCCCTGTAAAACCATTAGTCAAAGCTATCTTGACATATGAGCAGGTTTATTTCATTTGCTCCTCATTTCAATAACTATTGCCATACAAATTATTTTTTTGGTTAAAATGTCCAGTAAAGACAGAAACCCTAGAAAATGTTTTACAAATGGTTTGTGTCAATCATTATGCTATTCCAATTCATAATATTGCCTTTTATTTCTATTGCCTTCACATTGAAATATAAATTTAAACTATTTCACAGTAAACCTCGCCCGAAAAACACAAAAGGCCAAAACACAATTCTTGAGCCTGAGCGAAGGCATAATGTAACTTCAACTGAGTGTTGAGGTGAACTGATGCTAATGCGGTTATTCCAATTGTGCAAATGCAAACAGTCCTGGATAGAAGAGTCAACATAAATGAAGACTCCTTTCGCTATCTGTGATTTGAGGCTGTAATTGAAAGTGTAAGAAAGAGCTTGTCTGTCTCTTTCTGTTACTTTCTCACTCTTTCTTGTCAAACTTGGTCTGACACAAATGATGGGAAATGAGGCCACAACTAATCCTACATTGTATACAAGAGCGGTGTTCTTAACAAACTCAGTCTGATAGTATTGGTGCTGGCTTTCGAAGCTGCGTCTCTTTGAACTGTGATGTTGCCTATTGTGTGATATTCTGTGGAGATGGAAGAAATAGAAAAAACAGGAAAATATGGGACAATGGTCCTAAAACTACTGGTGGAAATAATTGTCCTAGTTGTGCTGGCAAAACGCAAGGCTTCTTCATAGTACATGATAAGTTGGACTGATGCAATAATGTCATTATCATTATCTCAAGTCATCATCTAAAGTCTAGTCAGTTGTGGCCTTTCAAGGCACAAATCCTTTAGAACTAATTCACCAGAAGATTATATTGTCAAATTTATGACAATCCATTACTCCTTCCTTTGCAATAATAACCACACAAATAGCTTTCATTTCAGCTTCCAAATAACACAGAAAGAAGCTCATCTCTTGCAATGGGCAAAGAATGGTCTATTGCAGCCTAGGGAATAAATATTGCTGTTGTCAGGCAATCAATGGAAAAATATAGAGTAGCAGCTCAGGGGTTTTGTCGAGAATGTGAGGAGAGATTATCAGTCCCACACAGGGTATTGATGCTACTCCCATACACTATGGTTGCTACTCAATATTCTGGCTGTATTTGTCCCATTATGAGATGAGTCTCCATTAACATTGATGTAGATTATGAAGAGCATTTCTTGAGGTGCAATCTATACTCTAAATTTATATATAGGCCTAACAATTCAGTGTTATCACACAATTTGCATACATCCACGCTATTTTGAACACTATTTATGGAACAATTTTGTAACAGATCTGTAAGTCATCTTTTAAGAAGATGCAAGCAATATTTTCCACGCTATCAATCAAAATAGAAGGGGTATTCCAGGGAAATTCCTTGGAGATCTCATGTCATGTGATCAAAGCAATTGGGTCACTAGGTCACTTGTAATTTGATTATGAGAGTCTCAGTGGCATGAACCGCCATTAAGTACATGTAATGTGTCATTAAGAGCTTGTCAGTGTTGTTTCTTAGTTGACTTGTCACAACACCCCTTGTGATTTGGAATTACTGGGCTAATTGTGTTATCCCTGGTCTTTGTTGCAAGCAAAGCTAGAGTGTTAACAGCATTTACAAAAAAACATGCACCAATGCATCGGTGTTTTAGTTTGAAAAGAAAATGATCGCACAAATGTGTTAGATGTGGCAATCAACACCACGAGGAATACCATGTTCAAGATAACGGACACCTTGGATCCACTCTGCAAACCGATTGCTGGGGGTGTGGCAAACTGTGTATTACCATCATCATCATTTGAGATATTCACTCCTGGGTACTCCCAAGCTCTCTTTTATTGGATTAAGGTAACTGGGTCATTTGGTCCCTTTGATTTGCCTTTTTTTACAGTCTGAGTGAGGTTCAACAACACTTACCTACCAAACAATAACTTAATTTGGAAGATGATGATGGTTGTAACTGCAAATTAATTGGAAGTCTGTTGTCCTACAAAGACAACTTGTTCCACTTTACCACTTAGTCCTATTGAACATGACATACTAACAACACATGATGATATGATATACTAACCAATGCCCAGGAGGAAACATTGACCATTACCAATTCTTTACAAGTAGTGTGGGTATTAAATTGTAATACCAGTCCAATCTGTTACAGACCAAATAGTTGTTCAATATGCACTAGAGGGATAGAGTCAGATACAGATTCGATTATTCCCAGTCCTGCCTGAAAATTGCTCTCTCTTTCCCTGAAAAATGCCCTTGTCATTCCCAGTTGGACCCACTAGTCTCGTGAGGCATTTGATTGGAGATCTTAGAGGCTATCCAGTATCCACTCTTTGTGGGAACTGATACTTTGTATTGTCTCTGGCGTCTGGAGTTTCTGATAATACCAGTTTATTGCCAACTGAATACAGTCAATATGGCTCACCAAAAAGATTTGGTTCTACTAGGAGTTGATAAAAGGTTTTTAGAGAATTTAGCCACTTGGAAGCCTTGTTAGGCCATTGTCATCAAGAGCTAGAGTATACAATCATAATTATGTTATTTTGCTATTTCAAGACAATAATGTTGGTACTAAAAGGACACTATTTCTACCCTTTTAAAAATATCAAGCAAATTACTTGTTATAGCCACTTTTAAGAAGCAATGGATGGTTGTCCACAGAGTATATGCATGTTATAGTACCAGAAACTAAATCAGTGTTCATCACAGTGTAATGCCAATGGACTTTAAAACCATTCAATGCACCAGAAGGTTGAGAGAGTTTCATAAGGGCCTAATATGCAGCCTTTGCTCCTCACTACCTCTCCCCTTTCCAACTCTCGACCTGCTAGGACAACAGCCATGAAATCTTCCCTCTAATACTATTATTCAAGCTATCTTGACAGATGAGTAGGTTTATTATATCTTCTCCTCATTTCAATAACTAATGCCCAAAATTCATATCGCATAACTCAGTCATCTCACAATATTCCGCATATATGCCACTTATAAGAGGAATATCTCATGCATTGGTCTTGGTTGTGGCAATGTTTACATGCAGTTCTTTTTGTAGTGACAATTTCTTCTTCATAAATGCAATTTATTCAAATTATTCCCGTACATGTTACATAAGAAAGGTTTGTTTGATACCAGCCGTTGTTTTATAGCAGGTTATTGGTTAACAAGGTAGCATATAAATACGAAGCAGTCGTAATATACACACAGGAATTAAAAAGGCATTCTTGACAATATAATTATGTCCGTACATATAACGATAGAATAAATTTTGACAGGCATGCTAAAGTCAAGAACTGTGGTAGTCTTTCTGTCATTTTTTTGTGGGATAGAATCGAAAAGAATTATACTCATTAGATGGAATAGAATAAAAAGAACTATATAGGATGTAGCCAACCACGTCATATCTGTGAGTTGGCTGCAAACACATTGGAGAACACAGGTACCTAAAAAAAACATGAAAGACCAAAAAGGTAACATAGACAGAATAAAATCAGGAAAGACACAGCAACACAAACATTACGAACAGATGTGTCATCATTTTTATTTTGGAATGTTTCACCACTGAAATGTGCGTAGTAGCATAAGCTTGAAAATAATGAATTGAAATACTATTTTGTGCGAACTTATTAACAAGTTATTTTGCTACAATTTGTACAGCTAGGCATCTATTCCTCAATCATATTGGGATATTAAGGCTTTCAATCCAAGAGCTTCAATTGGAAAGGTGAACCATTTTACTTTCACACCGATAGGTAGCAAAGTGTGAATAACCAATTTCAGAGCAAAGGACTTCCAGAATAGAATTCATAGAGATGACAACGCAATTCCCCAGGCTTAACTTTCTAAACTACAACACAGATTTAAAGTGAGGCCAATTTACTAAACAGGATATTTTTCTTTCGAAGCAGAGAAGACTTAAATTGAGAATAATTAGCAAGGTCCCTCTGGAGTCTGGCATTATAAATGTCTTTTTCTCCCATGTAATTCAAGCTGACATTCAAAGTCTCTATCAATCTCCACCCACTAAGTAGCCTCCATGCATTGATGTAAAAGTTAAGACATCAAAATTAATGGATAATAGTACACATTTAAGGATTTTAGCAAAGAAAGAAAGGCACGAATGCAAGATAAGGGAGAATGGGAGGAATTAATATATTTCTTTCTTTGCCTCTCTTCATTTTTTTTTTCAGGTAAGTATGACGAGAGTCAACGGGAGAAATTTATACAACCCACTGCCATATTTCTTTGTTTGATTTTCATTTTTGGCAAATTAGGATTCACCACATTCTGACAATGAAACCATATAAACTGAAACCGATGTACAAACTATTCACAATATGGGTCACTTATAAGGCTTAGAAATACTGGTACCCACCTTGTCTCATTATCACAAAATTATTCCAAATGTTGGTGGAAAAAAATTGCTTGTTTTCTTTGCAAAAATGCTAAAACTGTAGTATGTCAAATTCAGCGAGTAACAATAGATGATGTTGACATTTTGACCAGTGACAAAACCCATAATTTTTCAATGCAATAATTTCCGTATTGTGCCTAAATCTGGTGTTTCATTTACTTTTCCAGCATTATTCGACGCTAGTTTTCACAAGTATACATAATAATGTTAGATCCTTAATACTACCAAAGGCTAAATGTAATTGCTGGAGGTATAATGTTACTTCAGAAGAGGGTTAACCGATGCTGACACAATTATGCAAATGTTCACTGTCCCAGATATAAGAGTCAGTGCAAATAAAGACTCTTTCTCTCTCTGAAATACGGGTCTGTAATTGAAAGTGCAAGAAAGAGCTAGTCTGTCTCATTCTACTACTCTCTAGCTCTTCCTCACCCAAACTTGCATTGACAGAAATGGTTCAGGCTCTCTAAACTGCCTCTCTCTGAGCTGTGAGGCTCCATCTTATCTTACATTGTATACAAGGGCTCTATTCCCACCAAACTCACTCTGACAGTAATGGTGTGGGCTTTCTTAGCTGTGGTGCTAGTTCTTATCTTACGTGTGATTACCCTGGAATGGAGGAAATAGGGAATAACAGGAAAAATATACCAAGAAGTAAGGACGGAATCTCAATAAGTCATGGGAAATCGTGTGCTAGTATTTTGTAAATTACATATAAAATTACATTGTCTGGTGCATAACAAAGTGTTCAGATGAATGTGTGTATTGAATAATGTATACATACAGGTTTGGGGCACTTTCATCCTTAGTAAAAGAGTTGATTAAAGTGATGCTACAGTTTAGTCAGGTGCACTTCAATGCCTGAATGATATTCATTTCAAAATATACACCTAGTAAGAAAGTGGAAAGGTCCACCTCACATAAATATATATATAGGATATATATAGGATAATAAGAAACTGGCAAACCCAGACATTGCACATACATCAGCAGCCTTTTTGCAGACATCTTGAGCAGACATCTGAGTCTGTCTAATGTATCTCTGGAAGTCGTAGGCTGTCAGGTCTGCAGATCTGTGCTTTTCAATTGTATCTGACACTTAGCAGACAGGTGACAGTAATCCCGATGTTAGTATTTGTGCTGCATTGCAAGAAGCAGCCTTTGTGCATTCCAGATATTCCATCTGTTGATTATAATAACAGGTTTTGCCTATACATTAATCTCTCTGCAATGTATCTATCTGTTTTATATATGTCTATTTTGCTTTATGTATGTTTCGCATTTCTACCTGTTCTTCTGCCTTCCATCTATAGTCAAAATTATCTTTGTGGCTGGCTGTGTGGCTCTCTATCCATCTGTTGATGTGCAACTTCCAAAAGTATCAAAGAAAGTAATAACTTATGAACATTTCTAGTGCATTTGAAATGAGCATATTCTCCCCATGTACAATATATTGATATTGTACAATTACAATATGCACCATTGACAAAATTCTGCACCACTTGCAAATTGTATTTTGCAGCAGAGCAAACTAAATCTGTTGACTTGAGAGTTTTGTTGTACGTGTAGTTGGTTTAGAATTATGCTCTTAAATTGCTCTGGCAAGATTAAAATCGTTGCTAGAAAGCTAAATAAGGATTTCTGAATGGATGAAAGAGTTGGTATATATGGTGAGTGCATAACCTGCTGATTTGAGAGTTAAGTTGAAATGTGGAAGAGAAACACAGGCTGTTTCAATGTAGGCTACTAGTAAGTTGATGTGCCAACTTGCGCTGTGAGATATAATTCAGATATTACCTAACTACTCCCCAAGAAATATATTCTCGAGACGTCACAATAAATATATCCTAAACCAATTACATCCTTAATGAACAACATGTACTGATCATCCAATAATCATTTTTTAAAACAATATTTTACAATATCAACAAGCAAATCAAATCAAATCAAATCAGTTTATTTTACGTCGGTGTTACAAGGAACAGTACAACATTAGCCAAAGGCAATTTTTACCGACAGTTAGGATAATAAATTATGACTAGTTAAAAACAAGTAAATAACATAAAACATGTAAATACATAATAAAATAGACAAGAAAATCACATACAGGTAAAAATATTAAAATCGAGTAATGCAAGAGTCTTTGAATTTGGAAATCACAGTCTAGAGAATCACAGTCTTATCACAATTTCTTCATGCGCTTTCATGCATGGTCCAGCGATCGATCTTGCTTCTGAATGTCTTCAGGTCACAGTCATCTGTTAGAATGTTCCACAGTTTGGCCCTAGAAACTTTAGCGAATTTTGGCCCATACGTACAGTTCTGCTATGTCCTAAACATAGTTGATCTTTCTTGCGTAAGTTGTAACTGGTTTCCTTTACTTCAAATAAGTCCCACATAAAAGGTGGGGATAATTTGTTTCTGGCTTTATACACTTCAATTAAAATGCCTCTGTTTCTGGCAAGTTCCAAAGTTGGTAATCCAGCCTTTTGTAATAGCTCCTCGTAGTTAGAGTCCCAGTCTTGATATACATACTTGAGGGCTCGGTATTGAAGTCTCTCCAATTTACTCGTGTTCACTTTACCGCAAAAATGCCACACAAGATTGTAGTAACTAAAATGGGACAAAATAAAACATCTAAAAATGGCCATGCGTGATTTAAAATCCATATACTTTGACAAACGTTGTAAAACGGCCAGTTGTGCAGCAGCTTTCCGACATAGTAGTTTGACATGACTAGAAAAATTGAGATCTTTATCTAAGGTAACTCCAAGCAAGGTCACGTTACTCTCAGATGTTATTTGATTTCCACACACTTGAAAATTTGTCACTCCTCGATCTTTCAGGACTATTGCTTGGAATTTCGATGGGTTGGCTTCCATCATATTTTCCTTAAACCAAGTGATGGCATTTTCGGATTCTGATGTTAATGTCCGTATAATTCCAGCCTTTGTGTCATTTACTACTGTAATGGTGTTGTCGTCTGCGTAGTTCGTGAGTATTGAACTTTCAAGAGCTGCGTACAAGTCATTAATAAAAACATTAAATAAAATTGGGCCCATTACAGAGCCTTGGGGCACGCCCTTAATTAAAATCCGACTTCCGCTGATTATGCCCGCTAGTTTCACTCTCTGCTTCCTGTTGCTGAGATACGACCACATAAATGCACATCCAGCATCAGACAATCCATAAGCTTTTAGCTTTGAAATAATTAAAGGATGGGGCAAACAGTCAAACGCTTTGCTCAGATCCATGAGCAAAGATCCTACTTGTTTCTTGTCGTCCAACGCACTTTTCCAATCCTCGATCAGGCATAGCAGAGCATATTGACAACTATAACCTGCTCTGCAGGCCGATATACGTGGGTCAAAGATCTGGTTGAGGAAGGGCAACATCTGCAGATGGATGATACATTCCAGTATCTTTGATAGTGAAGGCAAGATACTAACAGGACGGTAGTTTTTCATGACAAGGTTGTCTCCCTTTTTGAAGAGCGGGACTACATCCGCTGGCTTCGCGTCATCTGGGAAAGTACTCGAATCAACACACTGATTGTAGATCATCATCACATGTGAGCTGATATATGGGGCAGGACTAAAATACTTCAACAAATGCTTTAAACGTTCTACTTATCTGAAATGGAAGTCCAGAAGAAAGAAATCATCTATCTTTAGGAATGAATTTCTTGAAATCCTACTCCCGTCAATTCATTCAATTTCAATAAGCTTACTCCTTCAATTTCAATATCACTAAAAGAAAATTTGAGCTCAAGGAGAGCAATTTTAAGATATGACTTTCTTCATATATCTTATCTTGCAGAAAGCTTTGAAAAATTGGATACATGAATTGCTCTCAAAATAAATCGAATAGGTTTGAGGAGAAATCAAACAAGAATGAGTGACTTCATTGGTATGTGTATTGAAATGGTGATATTTCTTTTTTTTAGTCCGACTTGTGGTGACCGATAAGCAACTAATTTGAGTTTCCTCGAAAAAAAAAGCAGCAAAGTTCACTAAAACCATATCCCAAATTTTATCAAGAGCAAAGTTTTTACTGTGGATGTACATATTTTAGTACACCGCAGTAACTGTTGTCCATGTTCTTTGTGGGACAAGATAAAATGTCTGTTGCCATGGTAACCAGACCAAGACATAGTAGTCTTGAGTGTCCGGACAGTCTTATGGATAGCCCACTTGTCTACCTGTAAGCTTTGATTAAATGTCATAAGAAGTAAGACCAGACTACAGGGGGTTTTAAAATGAACAGAAAACTCACCTGTACTGTCCATCCGACTCTTTCGGTATCCTACTCAATCAAATATTCAAGCAATTCTCACATATAAATCTAATGAAACAAAATTGGACATAAATATTTCATAATACATAAACAATAATGCAAACAGGATTTATTGAAATTACTGCCAAACATAACATTAAAAAGAGGAAAAAGAGGAGTTTGATTATTCAAGTGGGAAAACTGAGATGTCTGCTAAATGTCAGTGACAGTTGTATAGTGCAGATCTGCAGCTTGCCAGCCAACCATCTCCAGAGATGTATTAGACAGTTACAGATGTTTCCTGGAGATATCTGCAGGAAAATAAGGAAATCTGGGTCATGTCTAAGATTTTTGATATCTGTTGCTTTGCAAGAGAAACATTTCGACAAAATAATATTCTTTCAGGTTTTTTTTCGCGAATGAGTTAGTCATTGTTTCTATCCAATGATATACAAATATAAAACTCAAATTTTCCTAAAGGTAAAACTTTGTCATTTCTGATCAATTATGTCTCTTATGAATATTCAAGATATGCTGTACAGATCATCGGCTGATTATGCGGAGCTGGATTCTCTGTCACCTGATGATATACATTTTGTGTATTTGTCTTGGTGCGATTTTTTGCAAGGCAACATAGATATGTGCATTGACACAGACTTCAGTACTCCTCAATTCCTATATAACCAGGATGTTGATATTCAGCAGATATCAACCATTTGAGAACCACATCTAATGTTAAAGGGACATTTTGTTGCATGATTTTCCTTTTCTAAAGAGCATCTTGAAATGTCATTTGTTCACACGATCCGGAAAAGCAATGCTGTCTGATTCTTAGGAACAGAGAAACTGATGACACATCTCTTTGTAATGTTTGTGTCTGGCTGCCTCTCTTTGTATTTTTTTTTCATCCCTTTTTCTTGTCCTTCTGTGAACTTTCTTAATTTGGCACATGACTCCTGTTGCTCAATTTGTTTGTTGCCAAATGCGGAAACTCCGCAGAGGAACTTTGTTTTCTTCATTTCTTTTATTACATTCTATTACTTAAGAACCCTCTCTTTAAGAGTATCTACTGTAATATGCAACAGACATTCAATAATATAGAGCATCAAACCTGTTCATGATATGTCTCGGTTGTATAGCAATACTCCACCTACAACCGTTCTCCTTGGCAACCTGGGTGTCACCATGACAACTTCACACCAAACCATCAAAATCTACAATCTGTCATAAACAATGGAAAAGAGCGAAAAAGAAATATATTGTAAATCAGACATTTATGTGCAGCTCTTCTGTTTTTCTTAATTGTGGATTTCAAGGAAATGTAGTGGCTCCTACTTCGAATAATATCAACTAAGGTTAATATGTATTGGGATTTTGGTTGTTGAAATTCTACGATAGATCACCGTGAACACAATACAATTTAGAGTACTGGCTTTATTTCCAAGTACTAAAGACATTTCTTAATATTGCTACGACAATACAGTACGAATACTTCTGAATATGTGTTTGAGAAATAAACTCCTAATCCTAACCATTAACATTGATGATCAAAACTTAAACAAGCAAAGATAAGTTCTAAAGATAATAAACCATATTCTGCTTAGAATTGTTTTGTTCTAGACCTTTGGTCAGTACCCAAAAGAAAAAATAGATGTTTCTTTGTGCTCTAAACAATATGCCTTCCCTTGCTAATATACTCTAGACACTAGAGACAATACAAGGTATCAATTGCGATAATTGCCACAGAGCCAAAGATCTTCAGTCAAGAGCCTTTAGAGGCAACTTGGGCCCCAGCTGCATGGGAACAAGAGAGCAATTTTCATGAAAAGAGAGGGCAATTTTCTGGCAGAGCTGAGAATAATCGAATTGGTGTCTGTTCTATCCCTCCGGTGCTTGTACAATAGCCTTCAGGTCAGAAAGAAAATTGAACAGTATTAGATATCACAATTTTGAAGAGGTGGTATTCATGTGGGAGCTTATAGATTAAGTGTGCCATTTATGTTGTTCCTTATTTAAACATGTCATCCAAGAAGCAGTGAAGTTAACAGTGATCTCTTTAGAAATAATTGGACAATTTAGTGTTTTATATGTTTAAATAACTCAATTTCTAAAAACGGTATTTGGTCCTTGGCAGTAGTAAAACTGATACTAGGTACTCACTCTTAGGGTCACTCATAGTGAATTTGTTTTCCTGAAATACTGGTAGGTGATTTTTTTTCTGAACACTAAGTGCATGATGAATTGCTATGAAAATTGATAACAATTGTGTGCAAAATAGTTAAAAGTAAAAACATCCCTCTCCTCAGCGACCCTCATAATACCAGACAACAAAGCAGAAAATTCCATGTCATCTGGAAAACAATTTAGATAACGCTAGTGGAAACTCAGTCAACTCTTTGAAACACAGGCCAGTAACCTGTACAATAGCTGTACAATTTTAAAAGATGATTTGTACATTCTTTTTTAAGGATAAAAGTCTTAATAAATGAATTTTAACTGTTTTCATCCTTCCTTCGCATGATCAACCTTGTGATACTCGTACCTCATAAGAGATAAGCTCACCCGAAGAAGAAGAAGGAAAAAAAAGGAAACATTATGAACATAAAGGAAGGCATCCGTGTGCGAACATTACTTTGAAGCTGACTACTAACAGTCTAGTGGCTTCTATGAGAGGTAGAGATCTCTGGATTCATAGACTACTGAATATGGATGGCTTGAGCTAGTGATAGTAATAAATGGGGGTTCTCTATTGAGGGCTAATAACCAGTTTGCCATTGGTGGCTTAGAAAAAAACCACAAGAAAAACCCTTTGCAGGTTGAAAGGGGATGCAAATCAATACCTTTTGAAAGTGAGAAAAGGGTAAATAGCCATCCCATTCAATGGCACAAAGGGGTGAAATTTCTGCACCACTGGATAAAGTCTTTGACATGATTCTCCCATTCGCTAATAGTGATCTCTACTATGGATGGCGGTCCAGACAACTTGCTGGACAAATTGCTGAACTAATAGTCGAACAAATGGGTGCTGTTAATCTTACTCCAGCAATACTTGACAGCAATAAATAGGGTGTTCTTTGGAGAGGGTAAATAACCATGATGACCAGTTTGCTATTGGTGTCTTACGAAAAACCCACAAGAAAAATGAATTGATAAAACCTAAAACCTAAATCTGCGTAGTTGTATATTTAATCCAGTGATATTTCTGAGAAATCTTGAGTTCTGTATAGACAGCTTTGAAAATATGATTCTGACTTTCAATGAATTATTAACAAGTCAGTTCCAGTTAAATTTGAATCAAAAATTGAAACTAAATTGCCTTAAAGTTAGAAATCAGACGTAAAATTGACTTCATCAAGAAACCAATTAAATGTCAGATTAACTTTGTAACCGAAATTTTATCTCCTAACATGATCTGACTAGCTCATTCGAAGTCCCTCTTTCTTAATTTACATTTTCAAAACTAAAAGAAAACTGAATTAAGCAGTTTCTAATCAGGCTCTGAAATATGTCCCAAAAGTAGGAAGACCTGTCAGTTTGTATCAAGTCAGATACTAGATGTGCTCAAATGCTCAGTCACCAAGCACGTGCAATAATTAATCATCACGATAAAAGGTAAATTGTTCTCCCAATATTGATAAATGCTTTACAGTGAAGTAATTTAATGATATCATTATTACATGAGTACCAGTTATACATATTGCCTTCGGGAAAATTACCAATATATCAAATCAAATCAAAATCAAATCTGCCTTAAGTATTTCTCCCATAAGCCATCTTAAAAATATCATCAATGCAGTCCTACGATGTCAGAGACTAATCTCAAAATTCTGGTAAACACAGATAGAATATAGAGTACCAATATTGTATGATTGCATCATCAATACCCTGTTCAGGGACTAATAGTCCCTCTCCGCATTCCCAATCTCTGTCCTTTTTCATTGATTTTCCTGCAAAGGCTATATTTACAGACAATTCTGTACCCATCGCAAGAGATGAGCTTTCTTTGTGTTATTTGGAAGAAGAATAGAAAGCCATCTGTGTGGTTATTATCACAAAAAAGAGTCAGAAAAGAAAGCAATGACTGGTTAATGGTAACCAAAGGAAGTCATTACCAGAGATGATAAGATAGTTTGCCAAGTATTGCAAATCGTAACAGTTGATTTCCTTCACAGGCAAGCTATGCTTTTATTCATTTGCGAATCGTGGCTTGGCAGAAACTCGGTCCATAAAACAACAGTGTTTAGTTACTTGCAAAGAAAAGATAACATCTATAACCAAATGAGTTGAAATGACATTTTCGAAGTGTTAAAGAATATGCACCAATACAAGTAAATTGTTCACAAGAAATCAATACATGAAAGTTCGTCAGAAAAGGGAGGAAAGTTTTTGTGCACCACCAATACATCTTGGTAATATTACATGCATTGTGTATGGACATAGAGCTGTCTCTGTATCTTAACATTTCAAGTCCTTCTTGTCCTGTGCAAATTATTGCTGGAATGCAATGGTGACGATGAACCAAGTGACTAAGGCCACACCATAAAAGTAATGTCCTTCCTAACAACTAGTGACAATAAATGACACTAAATCAATGTTAGACTGACAGATGGACTGACCATTAGACTCACCGGATGCTTTGACCATCATGTCTACTGGTCAACCATGTTTATGTCACATGGGACAAGCTAAGTGTCATTTGGTCACCATGGAAACAAGCATTTAGTCTAGTCTTGCAAAAGAGTTCAGATAAATACAGCTCAAATTGAAATACTCTAGTCTTTGCAAAAAATCTCAGTCAGGCTAATTTTTCCTTTTAAGATCACTAGTTTTTAAAATAACATAACTTGCATTGTTCGGATGATGCATAATATAAAGACGTTATGTGACCAATATTTTTCACTATAACTGAAACATGCATTACAATGTTGGTTTCTTATAATTAAAAACAGAGAACATTTCATTTTATGAATACCTCTTATAATACAAACATGTGATTCGATACATGTTCTTTATGTGGAACAATAGATCTTAGAGAGAACCATACCATAATTGCATCAACGTGTAAACAGATGTGAATAATCGCTTGAATGGACGAGAGTCTTGCAACAAATATTGCCTGGATTTTGTAACCTGACTCGTTAATACATGTATATTAAAATGTTGAAACAGCCACTACCTCCCTTAAATCCCCTTTTGCGATTCAACTTCACTATCTTATCAGCAAGTTTCCCTCCCACCATATGGGCCTTCATCCATACACAACTAAGTTGGCTTATTTGAATTTCCAGCACGATTTCCATCCAGCCAGAGCAATTTCACACACAATTCTAAGCCAACTGGAGTACTCCAGTGTCAACATTCAGGGTTTGCTTTACTGGAAAATAGGCCAACCATTTTTGTCCAGAGTTATGTCTGCAAGCACTGACAGTGTGTAAAATACTTGTTATCACTGGCATTCACTGCAATGCTCGGCTCGGTAATAAGTGGAAAGTAGACAAAATTTGAAAAAATATGTGATATTATTTGCTGCTGCATAAGAATGACACTGTAAGAGATAAAAAACATCAAAATGAAGTAATCCCGGGTGAATGATGCTTTTTTGCTAACCAAGAATGCTATGCAGTTTCTGTACCATCCAACTTGTGGGCCTATAAATCAGTGAATTTTTGTATTAACTTGATCTGTATTCAAGTCATAGCTACCAAATGAACTTCCTTTTTAGTTGATGATATATGAGACAGTGTGAGCAAAGTTTTAAACCAGTATGATATCAGCTGGATGTGTTGTACAAAGAAAGCTACAAACTGGTTGGCAACTAAGAGTTATGGATTTGAAAATGGATTATGTAATTTGGCATCCTGGGTCCTCCGAGATGGTATTGCATATGGGTTTTTCGATCCAGGGTAACCATAGTAGTCAGGTTATTTTCTTGAAACTAAATGAACAAGCAAAAAGGGGCACTCGTCTTTTCCTTGGACACTGGTGTCTTGTTGCAGACAACATTTTAAAAATACAAATATTGTGAATATGTGATGGTCTCAATGGAATTTATTTTAAAACAATATCAGACTGAGAATCACTATATGGGCCCTATATTATAAATCTCTTCTTATGAGACCGGTTTGCCCTTCATGCCAACATGCTTTATACAGTTATTTTTGCCCCCCCCCCCCCCAAGGACAAACTGTATCTGCACAGGAGATCGTTAAAAGACTGCAGAAAAAAGAGCTGTCATGAAATACAGGGTCGATGGCAAATATATATGCCAATTTATCCTCTATTTTCCTCATTACAGCATAGGAAGGCCCCGGTCCTCTTGGGATACACTAGAAAGCAGTTGACTTAATGAAGCCCTAAAAATAGCAACTCATACTCTGACTCAACCTTGAGCTGTATGTGCAACTCCCTACTGAAATAGATTCACTTCCTAGAATATCATATTCTCTCACAAACTGAAGAAACACCAAGGATCTCATTTAAAAAGAAACCTGACCTTCGTATGAGGTTTGACTGAATGCCGGTGGTTTTTTTTAAGCACAGTTAATACACCATAAAAAGCCAAGTCAGAGAATTCAATCAAAATTGTAGCAAGGTATTATAGTGATGCTTACCCCAGGTTCCCCTACATCGATCACTAGTTGTTTTACCCTGAAGTCATTATACTCATTTTTGTTTATTAATTTTCAGGTGAGATTTAAGTGAACATTTAAATGAGTAGGATACCGAAGGGCATTATTGGTGAGTTTTTTATTTTTAAACCCTCTCTAGTCTATGACATTTAATTAAAGCTTAACAGGTGGACAGGGTGAGGGTCAAGACCACTATGTCTTGTCTGGTTACCACGGCAACAGACATTTTATCTTATCGTACAAAGGAGATGGACCACAGTTACTGCGGTGTACTACAATATGCACATTCACTGTGAAAACTCTGCTCTCGATAATAATCGGTACATGATATTAGTGTTTTCTTCTGCTTTTTTCCAGGAAACTCAAACTGGTTTATACTTATAAGTTACCACATGTTGGGCTGGAAACAAGAAATGTCGCCATTACAATATCAATGGAGTCACTCATTCTGGTTGATTGTTTGATTTTTCCTCAAACCTTTTAAAATTCTTTTGAGAGCAATTCATGTCTCTAATTTTTCAAAGCTTTCTACAGGAAAAGATATAGATCTGAAGAAGTCATATCTAAAATTGCTCTCCTTGAGCTCAAATTTTCACTTAGTGATATTGAAATTGAAAGAGTAACATTATATTGAAATTGAATGAATTGACGGAGTAGGATTTCAAGACATTCATTCCTTTAGATAGATAAGTTCTTTATTCTGGACTTCCATTTTAGCTGAAGTAGAATTCTTAAAACATTTGTTGAAATATCTCAGAACTTTATGTTGAGAATTTGTTACTTTCGGAGTACATGCAGTCCTACTTACAAAAAAAGGGTAATATACATATTGTATCTCACCAAATCTCAGTCGATGCAGGTATATCAACTCACTAGTACGTTGAAAGAGCTTGTGTACCCCTAACATGACTCAACTTAAAGGTCAAATCAGCTCACTTCCAACTCACCATATGTGCCAACTCCTTCATCCTTTCAAGATTCCTTATTCAGATTTCAAGCATGGTTTTAATCATGCCAGAGCAATTTGAGAGCATAATTCTAAACCAACTACAGTGCTCCAATGTCAACATATTTTGTTTGCTCTGCTGCAAAATGTTGAATTTGCAAGTGGTGCAGAATAATGTCAATGGTGCGTATTGTAATTGGACAATATACTGATGATATTGGAAATCTAAAAGGGTAGAATAAGCTCATCATATACTGATGAAAATGGACATTGAAAATCTATAGGGGAGAATACGCCCATTTCAAATGCTGCTCAGATGTTCTGAGGTGATTACTTTCTTTGATACTTTTTGACGGTGTAGATAGATTTACAGATAGATAGCCAGCCAGACAACTAGCCAGAAAGATATAATTATCTATAGCTGGAGTTCAGACTAATAAGTAGAAAGCCGGCACACATCTATGGAACAGATGATATTGACATATAAGGCAGATGGGTACTTTGTAGGGAGATTAATGTATACGCAAAACCTGTAATTAAATAATCAGCAGATAGAACATCTGGCGTACTCAAAGGTCGCTTCCTGCAAAGCAGCATAAATAATGCCTGGATCACTGTCACTTGTCTGCTGAGTGTCAGAGACACTTGAATAGCACAGATCTGCTGACTTGACAGCCTGACATTTCCATAGATACATTAGACAGCCACAGATGTCTGCTTGAGATGTTGGTACATCTACATATTTAATTTAGGTGGATGGAATATAGACCTTGTCTCTTCCTGACTAGGTGGTATTAACTATGCTGGTAAGTAATATGAATGCACCCCAAACGTGTTTGCACTATTCAATAAATGTATCCATACAAATGCATAAGTGCAAATGTATTCTCAACTTTTGGTGCCTCATCCAAATTATCTTACTCGGTTGATGGGAAGTTTTTTTTTTCTTACGCTTATTTGCTGCATCCTCACTGGCTCTTCTATCTTGGACACTTATCATTGTTCTTCCATAACAATGACAATGACAATGACAATGACACATTTTATTTAGAGTCAGTTTTGTAAACCAAAACAATAGTACAGACACTAGTGTCACCGACGAAACAAACCTCAAAATCCTAACAAAGTAACTGAAAATCAGATGCATCTTCAGCACTTACCAAGATCCACAATGGAACTTTCGGCAATATTTGTGCCATAAGAGCAGAATAAAGACAATCATCCTGCTAGGATTATGGGACTATTGTCGTATATTTTTTATGTTATTTCCTATTTCCTCAATCCCAAGGTAATCACACGCGAGATAAGAACTAGCACCACAGCTAAGAAAGCCCACACCATTACTGTCAGAGTGAGTTTGGTGGGAATAGAGCCCTTGCACACAATGTAAGATAAGATGCAGCCTCACAGCTCAGAGAGAGGCTGTTTAGAGAGCCTGAACCATTTCTGTCAATGCAAGTTTGGTGAGAAAGAGTCAGAGAGTAGTAAGAAGAGACAGGCTTGCTCTTTCTTGCACTTTCAATTACAGACTTATACCTCAAAGAGAAAAAGGACTCCTCATTTGCACTGACTCTTCTGTCCCGGACTGTGCTTATTTGCATAACTGCATCAGTATCAGTTAACCCTCTTCTGAAGTAACATTATACCTACAACAATCACGTTTTAGTCTTTTGTGGTTTTAAGGCCCTGCTTTGTGCTTTGAAGTGGCTTAGAATAGTACTGTCATGGAAAGCGACTGCTGTAAAGCTGGTTCAATTCATTTGACCACTCCATGTAGGCACAATAGAAATGGTTAGATTTGAAAAAAATTGCCTTTTACCTTTAGCAAAAAAGGTACGTAGTGACACACTACTGTTACAATATTTTGGCAGATAAAACCTGCAACTTTTTCCTCCAGCAGGATGTGAAAGCTCAGAAAAGCTGGGTATCATTATTAAGCCTTACAAGAGGCACATATCTCGAATATATTTGCCAGTGTATGGTTTCTGTGTCAGAATGTGGTGAATCCTATTTTACCAAAATATGACAAGCATACTAAGAAATATGACAGTGGGGCATTTTAATTGATCCCATGCATTGTCTCTCTCCACTCTTGTAACCTTCTTTTCTCTGTATGCCAAAATTCTACCTGGCTTGGTACAGTTCCCAGCAAGCACTCTAACATTAAAAAGCCATTTTAAAATGCTACCTTGATGTTTAAACATTTTTTATAACATTGTTTCGATGGGTTGTGTCTTTCACATTAACGCATGGAATTTATTCGTTTAATGTCTAAATTTTCACATTAACAAATGGAAGCTACTTAGTGGGTGGAGACTGATAGAGACTCGGAATGTCAGCTTCAATTACATTGCAGAAAATGACATTTATAATGCCAAATTCCTGAGGGACCTTGCTAATTATTCTCTTTTTTGTCTGGTCTGTGTTTAAAGAAAAATCCCATGTTTAGTAAATTGGCAATATTTAAAAGCTGTGGGAGTTCAGAGAAGTTAAGCCAAGGGAATTACACAGTGATCCTCAATTCTATTTTTTTATTTTCTTTTCAGTCTTTTGTGTTTTTTTTTAGCATCTATGTTTTCCAATGTGTTTGCTGCCATCTCACAGATCTGACGTACAATGTAATTGGCTACATATTGTGCAGTGTTTTTCTTTTTAATACTATTTTACCTAATGCATATAGTTCTTTTCCAATCTATCCAACAAAAAAAAAATGATGGTATGTTTACCAATGTTCTGAACCTCATTTGTAGTGACTATCGTCAACATCTTTCAAATGAAGTCTTCTGCTTTGTCAATGAATGGCGATGCACTTCACTCAGACTGTAAAAATAATGTGCACTTGTAAGGCATTTTAAAGGGCATTCTGCACATCATCTAACTGCTGTGGTGTTTTGTCCTAATTGTTGACCTCTTGTTGTTTTGACAAATTATCTGTGTGCTATAAATAGATCGGCGTGGGGAAGCCCCTCAATGATATCTCAGGACTCCCTCTTTCCAGTTTTTCTAGGATGGTTTTCCTTGGTCTCTAAAGTGGTATTTGAACTATGTGCATGTTCCTGTAAAGTTGATCAACACAATCTTTGCCAAATTAAACCATGTGTGCAAAGTTTGAATGAAATTGGTGCAGTATTTTGTCTCGAAATCTGTCCACAAGATTCCAGAGAAGACCAGTAACAATAGGGCAGAATGCCCTAATAATAATAAAAAGCAAAAGCAAATCAAGAATGCCCTAAAAAGCAAAAGCAAATCAAAAGGACCAAATGATCCCGTTACCTTAATTCTATTACAAGAGAGCTGAGTTCCCTGGCGTGGATTTCCCCAAATGATGCCTTATAGTAATACACAGTTTGGCACACCTTCAGAAATTGGTTGGCAGATGAAGTCAAAGTTGACTGTTATCATGTCAATTTATAGTTCTCCTGATAGTGTGGATGGACAGAACATACCCGGGGGGGGGGGGTACTTCACGGACTTTTGCATAGGGATGCGCCATGGCGATTTTGAAAACCAAAACCATTTTAATCCGAGGCCATAGCCAAAACCACAAACCATTTTAATCTTTTAGTAAAAATATCCAAAACCAATTTAATCTTTATGATATTTCTACCATTTTAATCCCCCCGGGAGAACATCTTACACATTTGTGGGATCATTTTCTTCTCAAGCTTAAAACAGTAAACACTGATTCATGTCTTGTTGTAAATGCTACACCCTGAGGCAGTGATAACCCAATTACAAGTGACCTAGTAACCTAATTGCTTTGGGCACATGACATTGGATCTTCAAGGAATTCCCCTGGGTACATCCAAATTGAATGTTCTTCTTGAGAATGTGAATGATTTTATACTTCAGTGTTTTAATGAATTAAGCTATAGATTTAGAATGTCATTTTAGGACATTTATACCATTAGAAATGCTCTTCATAATCTACATTAATGTTATAGGAGACTCACCTCATAATGGGAAAAATACAGCCTGACTATTTAGTAGCTACCATACACTGAAAAAAGGTTTGTGTAAAACGGACAAACCAAACGTTAGCTGGTGCCCGTCTCAAATTTTGTGTAAATTCAGATAAACGTCATGTGTATTTTTTATATTTCACTGATCAAATCACACACAAAATTTATCAAGATTGACAATGAAATGTCAAAAATACACATACCTATTGTGTGAATTTACATAAAATTTTGGACGGACACCAGCTACATGTAACGTTCGTTTTGTCTGTTTCACACAAACCTTTTTTTCAATGTAGTGTATGGGAGTAGCATCAATACCCTGTGTGGGACTGATAATCTCTCCTCACATTCTCGGGAAAAATAACCCAGGGCTGCTACTCTATATTTTCCATTGATTTCCTGACAACAGCAGTATTTATTCCCTGGGCTGTAATAGACCATTCTTTGCCCATCACAAAAGATTAGCTTTTTTGCATTGGTTGGGAGCTGAATGAAAGCTATTTGTGTGGTTATTATTGCGAAGGAAGAAGTAATTGATTGTCAAGAATTAGACAATATAATCGTCTGGTGAATAAGTTCTCAAGTATTTGTATCTTGTGAGGCCACAACTGGCTAGATTTTGAGTGAAGATAATTCCATGATTCCATGGGTCAGACTATTCCTGTATAGTACTCTGCAGAAGACTTTCTTTTTGCAACCACAAAAAAGCACACAATCAAGCATTTCCACCAGTAGTTTTAAGGACCATTGTCCAATATTTTAACTGTTACTCCCTACTTCCTCCCTCTTCACAGAATATCACACAAGATAAGATTCAACATCACAACTCAGATAGACACTGCTTAGAAAGCCAGCACCATTTACTGTCAGAGTGAGTTTAGCGAGAATACAGCCCTTGCATACAATGTAAGATTAGATGTGGCCTCACTTCTCATCATTTTTGTCACATCATGTTTGCCTGGAAAAAGTCAGGGAGTAGTAGAAGGAGACAAGCTGGCTCTTTCGTACACTTTCAATTACAGACTCATACCACAGATAGAGAAAGGAGTCCTTATTTGCACTGATTCGTCTGTCTATAGGACTGTTTGCATTTGCCTAACTAACATAATTGCACCAATATTGTTAACCCTCTCTGTGCAGTGACATTATACCTGCTCTGAGGCTGAAAAATTGTGTTGTTTACGATTGAGGTTTGAACTGTAAAGTGTTTTCAAATTCTGTTTTAATTATTAAAGCGATGACAATAATATGAGCGCAGCTCATGGCTGCCGAAGGCAGCCATGAGCGAAGCTCACTTAGCACAAGGACAGCTCATTCTGTGTGGTGCTCCTGTCTGCAGTGACTGCCTGAACAGGAAGTGCCTGTAGTTACCATAAAAGTGGAGCTAGTAGTTTAGTCACAGTTTAGTTTGGTAAATAACAAGCACTCTTAGAGCACAGCACCGGCCATGCCACACATGCTTTATCTGTGGAATCGAAATGATCAATACACATGTATGGCGGATGGGAAAAATAAAAGTATATTTAATTTATTTTATTTTTCCATTACCTGGTGGACGTGGGTATTTTCAATTAATACCAGAAATATATTGCTCATAAAACTGTTTTTTTTTTCATTTTGGCGCAAACTGCAGGTCCAAAATTGTTTTAATATTCTATGCATTAATATTCAGTCTTGATTTTTCTGGAAATGATGTTTATTTTGTAAGAAATGTCAATACTTTTGTTTCCCAAAAATATATTATTTTTTGCATGGAGTTTAAATTGGAATTAAATAAGTATGAAGCTGATTGAAAATATTGGGTACAAGCTGACAGATGACAGGGAGGTGTGAAAGTAAATTGCACTTTAGGCCTAAATGGTGAGAGCAATTCAGCATTGAACCGCAATTATTAATTGAAATGGAGCAAATACAATAAAAGATATTTAATACCCTGCACAGTGCACACTAAGCAAATCCACACAGTGCAATAAAATGGAAAACATCAGCTCCCCCTGTTGAAAAATCATGTCATATAGTCATTGACTTAAGCCTTGAGATTTTTTAAAAGGCGTGTATCTTCTAAGGCAGGAACTGGACCCCCATAGGCATAATACCATTGAATTCTGCTGAGTTTCAATGTACTAAAACCAGTCTTGCCTAATAGGTCCGTTTCCTGCTTTGCTCGTAAATCTCAAATAAAGATTCCATAGTTGTTGTGATGTACATTTGGTCTCATGATTTTTTTCCCATTGCACAGACAGGAAGTCTCAGTGGCAGAGTGGATAGCCCACCGGCTTTCTAATACTGAGTTCCAGGGTTTGATTCCAACACATGACAATGTTTTTCCCCAACTAATTTGAAAACAAATGAGAATTTGAGTAGCACTTAACAGTGCACTGTTCTTTTTTTTATGCTGGTCTGCAACAGGAAAACTAAATTTTACTTGTCATGATGTAAGTCTCTGATTGGTCACTCTATTAATAGACTGATATCAGGCAATACATGCAACTGAGGCCTCAATAGAATATTTGACCTTCTCCTGTTCTTCTTAAATGTGCATAATCAAGTTACTTCATATCCCTCAAATTCCTGCCTTGCTCTTAAATCTCAATGAAAGATTCCACAATGTTATGATGCATATTGGTGTCATGATTTTTATCTCACTTCAATGTTGTTTGTCTCAGTGGCTGAGTGGTTAGCACGCTGGCCTTGTAATTTTGAGGTCAAGGGTTCGCTTCTGCGGCATGCCAAATGCTTTACTACTAAATTTAGATACAGATAGGGAGCCATCTGCTGATAGTAATGCTGCAAAGTGGCTTAGCAAATGGAACTCATTTAGCATTGAAACTCCTACAGCACCTTTCTATGTGATGCACTGCATATATCTCCATTGCCTGTTGCAGTGCAGTGATAACTCCAATACACAAGAAAATGGCGGCGCAAATCAGCCTGACTGACCCAGCGCTGGGTACTAGAAGGGATTATTATAAATCTAACAGGGTTGGAAAAAACCCGGGTAAAATTAATTTTGCCCAGCCCAGTGGGTATAACCTGGGTTTAACCCGGGTTTAATAGGTTTAACCCGGGTAAAAGTGGGTTTTATTGGGTTAAATCGATTTATCAGTATCAACAGCCTTATTCAACATCATGATTTTACCAAAGTTACCGACCAGATAATTTCCAAGTATGGCAATTGGGTTTAGCTAGTACCTGCATGGGTTTGGATGGCAAGTACAGTCCTCTAGGCAATTTATGGCACTAAGTAGGGCTATATCAGCAGTCAAGATGTTCAGCTAATTGTTCCGATTTATTTATGAAATTGTCAACAAAACTAACTGAAGCAACCTATACTATACCTTATACTACGCACGCCAGTGTACTGGGTCCCATTAGTGGGCAGCCCCATATCTCTGAACAATTGTTCTGTAGATTTGCTCGATTTTATGAACGCCTTGTGCAGAGCAAAAATTACTTTGTGAATTTTATGATGAAGAATTGTAGGCATAATGGCAGAAGTCATATGAAAAGAAATTTGAATTTTATATATTTTAATTACAATACACAATTACATATTGATGGTGCTAGACATTTCTTGAATGTTGTTAACTTGAGGTTTAACACCTGTGTCAGTGATGACGTTAAAATTTTAATAGACCTGCTCAGTATTAGAGATGGGTTTAAAATCTTAGAAGGTTTTAGCCACCAAGAGATTTTAGATCTCATTGTTTTTATTAGTACATGCTAATATTTTATTTTTTTATAACATTTTACCCTTGTTTATTCAACTGTTTTTGTATTTTCTGTATGTATGTACTGTTTTTATAGTAATCTAATAATATTGCATTTAAGTAAGAAAAGACACAATTGGCAGAATCTACGATGTTATAACTGAGAAATACATATAAAATAAACCCTTGGAATGGTCTGGTTGAGCCAGGAGGCTCGTGACTCACATCTGATGGATATCACTGCATAACCGGCCTATGCATAGCATAGCATGGCCGGTAATTAAAATATGTTAAATAAATTCCAAAATAGATTTAAAATTTCAGTCTTGTCCTATAACAACCTCCAATGTCATATTTCAGGGATTTAAATCAACATGTGTATCAACATTGGAAATAATTATTTCCATACCACCTGTTTACAATAAGTGAATAAATATTAAAAGTTAATGCAAATGTTAATGACTTAATAGACCACCAAGTAAGAAATCATAACAACACTTAAGGTTACATAATCTTCATTAACTATCAACAAATAATGTAACAGTCTAATAGTAAACAGTCACCTCTGAATAGCTATGGTTTTATTGATCTCAGTTATGTAACATCAACAATTTAGTGCAATCTGTCTATCTATCTATCTATCTATCTATCTATCTATCTATCTATCTATCTATCTATCTAGCTATCTAATCTTATCTATAGATCTGATCTTATCTAATCTTATCTTTCTGCCCATTTGCTCAGTCCATTAAAAAGATACGTTGGCCTTCTGCATGGAATGTTGAAGATAATGCAGTAGTTCTATGACAATGCTGCGCGAATTTCATGGCAGTGCCATTTACATATTAGGTACTCTAATGCAGTGGAACAGCACAATTATAACTGATCGAAATCATTTGTTTGTCATTTTCAAGGAAGTTTTACATGCCCGCTAACATAATATTTTCGGACATTTCTACCTATAATGGACGTTTCCCCTTTATGACTGAGAAATAATAATTACTTCATGTCCGCAAGAATGCATTGGTGTAAAACAGTAGCACACATTATCATATTTTCAGATACATATTGCGATGAAGTATAAGGTTTCTGTGTCTGAATGTAGAGAGATCAAAAGTGACTAGCAAACAACAAAATGAGATGGAGTTCATTGCACCAGTTTATCTTATTGCTACACTCATTGGCTCCCTATCTGTGTCTATAGGTCCCTATCTATCTATCTATCTATCTATCTATCTATCTATCTATCTATCTATCTATCTATCTATCTAACTATCTATCTATCTATCTATCTATCTATTTATCTATCTATTTGTTTAGCTGTCTGTCTCTATCTGTGCATTTATCTGTCTATAATATTCTATATCACCAAAGCATATGGCAAAATCCTGATTTATTTGATTTTTGAGCTTCTTGTTAATACTAATGCTTTCAAGATATTTAGTGAGTACAGATTGATCGACACTTAAAATGTCCGCTAGAATTGCATGACATAAAGTGGCATTAGAAATGCCAGTCATAGGAGAGACCTTGGTAATTGTTCTCAATTTAAGTCTTCTCTGCTTCAAAAGGAAAGTTCCATGTTAGTAAAATTGCCTTGGGCATATTGAAGATATTATGTTATGTAAAGTCTTCATTAGTTTTAGGATTCCTTTTCTTGATAATTAATGTGGTTAAAGATAGCTTTGACTGCCTCTGATTGATTCGCTAGAAGTTTCAACTTTAAAAACCTACTCTTTCTTGTTTGGGGTTGGTCCCACCCTGCCTATTAAAGGCATAATAACAAGTTGTGGTTTTCCCCAAAAGTTATCTGACAAAAAAGTTGGTAAAATGCATTTCTGGTTTGTAACTAGAACAGTTCTTGTCTTGTCCATTTGTTGCTTATGGTCTTACTTTCTAATGGTTGTATCATAACAAGTTAAAGAACTTTTCTACAAGGCAATTCACAACCAAGAACAATTTATGCTATTCCTTTCTGATCCAGACAGTACGCACAAAAGGGCCTGAGTTATTGCATCCTGACAGGGAATACCCTGACAACTCAGCCTGGACTTTTGAGTATTCTTCGTCAAGGGTCTGTACGCATCACTCAAGGGTATGCAACACCCCTTTACCGGTTGTTTACCCCCTCCCCAAATGGCCTGACCATTGGCCAAGCAGATTTAACAAATTAAACCTGTCACTCAAAGATAAAAGAGTAGGGTGACTTGGCTGGGGTGTGGCTAATGTGTGAACAACAAATGTCTCATTGGCTGGCCACCTCTGTCTATTTGAAGTTCAGCAGATTTATTACTTGGCCCATATACAGTGAATCTGTGGCTGGATTGTCAAGGCCTGCCTATGTCAAGATGGAGTTGTTGCAAAAAGGAGCAAATGAAATAAACATGTTAATCTGTCAAGATAGTTTGAGTTATAGTCTTTCAGAGCAGATTTAATGTCTGTTACCCCAAATAGGTCAATAAAGGTCACTAAACACCACATTTGGGCGGAGATAATTTTTTGCTCCCTAATAAAGTCTTTCATCTTTCCGTGGGTGCTTTCATTTATTAAGCATCTTACAAATTAGAGTCTTTGATGAAGCCTTCATTTAAGGGCAAAGCTATGGGTTTTCTAATGTAATGAATATTTTCTGATGGTATGATATATTGGTAGTGATACGTTTGAAGTGAGATTAATGATGAAATGATTCATTGTACTTGGTAGGGATCCAACAAAATTAAATAAATGCTGGCTACTATTGAATATCTGTAGTTATTGTGAAATTCAGTTTCTTTGGCGTATAGTCTCTCGACATTCACAGTTATATTAATGCACCTTGGATATAGGATGGCTACCTAAAGAAAAGTGTATATATCAAATTAAATTATAAAAAAACCTCAAAATGCAAGTCTGTATTTATAATTACATGACTCTATTCTTTTGTCGAAAGACAAATGACCCGAATTGAGAAACTAGAGACAATACAAAGCAATGGATACTCTCTGAGATCTTCAGCCAAATGCCTTTAGAGACCACTTGGGTCCCAGCTGGGGAGAACAGAGCAATTATCATGGAAAGAGAGGGCAATTTTCTGGCAGAGCTGAGAATAATCGAATTGGTGTCTGACTCTATCCCTCTGGTGCTTATACAATAGCCTTTGGTCAGATCCAAAATGGACTGGTATTGTATGGACCATTTATAAAGGATTGGTGTTGAACATATATTATCCTTGAGATGATGGTCCCAGATAGATCAGTTTTAGCATTGATTTAGTGACTTATATTATGCTAAAATGAGCAAAGAAACATGTGTTGGGAGTCTAAGCACAATGCATTGTTTTGTATATGAAAGAAATAAAGCAGCAGTTTATTATCAGCTTGGCATATTTCGTTCGACCTGTTCCAAAATTTTGTTTCTCGAAGTTATTAATCTAAGAAGTTCTTTTTATGTTTTTCTTTTGTTGTTGAAATCTTAGGCAAATTAATACAATTTGAAGATTAAGACATAAAATTGCTTAATCAAAGTGACCAATTAAAATGTCATATTAATTTCGTGGCAGATATTTGGCTCTTAACAAGATTAAACAAGCTCGAAAGACTAAGTAAAAATAATGACATTGAAAATTTAAAAAACAGAGAGAAAAATTAAACTCCTTACATTCTCTTGACTTGTTCCTGTTTGCCAAGCTAATAATATCTGTCATTTTGAATAAGGTGAAGATAAAGGACGCCTCAAAAGATTGCTGCCTTGATTTGCAATGTTAAATCTTTATTGTGAAATTTCAAAATTTATTAGTAGATAGGTATAGGATCGCTTCATTTCTCTGAAATTCAATTCTATTTCAATTCATGTAATTAGATCCTTCTCCAAAGTGGACATAATGTTGACTTGTTTGGTTTCAACTGTCTTAAAATTCCGTCATTGAAACTCATTTGATTAGAATGATCTTGTTTCTCAAAGCCATAGAAATTCTCATTCTCTATCACACTATGTGATAATGCTTATACGTGGCAGCTTGCATTACCCTGGAGTATGTTACAACATTACTTAATGGTTCCACGTTCCTCTGAGACTGATAAGCTCGCTGTACATAACCCAGTGACCCAATTACCAGACAGGGGATTTCCCGGGAGTTCCCTTATGAGGCCTCGTTTCCACAAATGACACGTGATAGACAGCTGGCCAGGCCTTTCGGAAATTGGTTTGCAGATAAGATCTGGACAGTCCATAAATAGTTCTCCAAAGAGTGTGGATTCAGTGGATTCAGACTGACTGAGTGATAAGGCTGAAGTGTTGGCAGATTAAGATAAAGTGTTATAAGGCCATCAGATAAAGTAGTGCAGGTGTCTTGACAAAGAGCTTACTCGGAGAAGTTGTTTTGTATTACGGAAAAGGGTTGGATGTGATTAACTGTTAGAAGCACTAAGACACAAACTAGTTTTGAAACACCGGACATAGCACTTTCAAAGGAATGAAAAAATATCCAAGGGTCTCAAACAAAAATGAAAGTTTTAGCTTGATCGTTTCCAGCTAGACTACCGGACCAGTTCTCTAATTCTCTAAAGTAGGTCTTCAACAAAACCAAGCAGAAAACAGCTTATTATAAGTGAAGAACTAATCTGACAAATGCCAAAAGTCTGTGGTGAAAGGAGAGTTGGGAGACCTGCAACTGCAGTGAAGGACAGACTAATTGGATTGGTTTCTTAAGGCGCTGCTCTGGTTGAATTGCCTGAAAGACTATGTTGATTTAAGAAATATCAAATTTGTCAGTTTATATTAGGTCCCTTGAGTGTTTCAGAAACTATAATAAACTTTGTTGTCTTCCAGATTCCTCAGCATATATTCACAGCCAATACGACAAACATCAAATAGAGTTGTGTCTTCATTTTATTAGTTGCTCAGAATCACACATAAATGCTATTCCCTGTTTTGTGAATTTTTGACATTTCAAGTTGGGCTTTAGAGACAAAAAAAAGGACCCTTCAAAGTGTCTCTCTCAAAATAAACAAATGGCCAGAAACAGCAGAAAACCTTGGTGAATATTACTATGGTTTTTTTGTAAAGCAACAGACATCAGTAATCTTAGACATGGCCAAGATAATGTTCCCTTGTTTCCTTCAGACATATGAAGGAGACGTCTTTAACTGTCTAATTCATCTCTGGAGATTGTGGACTGTCAACTCTGCTGTTCTGTGTTACACAACTGTCACTGACACCTAGCATACAATCTCAGTATTCCAGTAATCAAGGCGTTCCGTAGATCTGTATGCTTGTGATTATTATTCTTGTTGCTTTATTGTATATTTTGAACTCCTTTGTTAACTGAACTAAATTTCTGTGATTTGACAATTTGATAATATTCATTTTATTTCATTTTCAGGTGAGAATTGCTTGAATATTTGAAAGAGTAGAATACTAATGGACAGTATTGGTGAGTTGTCAATCTCCAGTATTCCTTTGTAAAATAAACTAGTCTAGTCATACTGTTATTGACATTTAATAACAGTTTACTGGCTGGATGGGTTGGTTGTTCACTGGTCAGACAGGATACTCTGACTACTATGTCTTTGTATGGTTACCATGGCAATAGACATTTTATCTTGTCCGAGTTTGGACAACTGCAGTGTGCAATACATCCACAGACAGTGAATATCCTCGCTTGATGAACTTTTGGGAACCGTATTTGTAAATTCTTTTGATTTTTCCTGAAATCACTCCAATTAGGTTAGACTGATCAATTATGCGCATGACTTGCACTAACTCTGAATGTTGCCGTTGCAAATTAGAAATATAATGTTCAAATTAATTTATTCTGATGAATTGCTTTGATTTCTCCTTCAAAATTGGATCAATGTAAGTTCCTCCAACCCAATATGAAGGTCTGCTCAGAGAAAGTGATGTTGCTGATTTCTGAAGCTTTCTATATGATACAATATCTGAAGAAAGAAGAATATTTTAAAATTGCTCTTCTTGAGCTCAAATTTTCTCTTTCTGATATTGAAATCGAAAGATGAAAATTATTGAAATTCTATAAAAGGAAGGGGTGTGATTTCACAAATTCAATTTCTATGGAAGAGCTATCTTTTTCAGTCATCCATTAAAGCGAAGTGGAAATCCTATAACATTTGTTGAGACATACGTTCTTGCATATTGAAGTTGTAAACTGACTGCTGACTGTTTGGAGTGATTTTTGGGTAATTGGTAAGTAAATATCTCACAAATCTCAGTTCAAATTGGTATATAAACTCAACAGTACATATAAACAACCTGTGTGTCCCTTCCATGATTCAACTTAATGCTCAAATTGGCTTCTTTCCCCTTCACCATACATTCCAACTTCATCCATTCAGAATCCCTTATTTAGATTTCTTGCACGATTTTAATCCTGCCAGAGCAATTTCAGAGCATAATTCTAAACCAACTACAGTGATCCAAAATACACAGTTTTAGTTTGCTCTGCTGCAAAAAGTTGTATTTACAAGTGGTGCAGAATTTTGTCAATGGTGCATATTGCAATAGGACAATACTTGTGAAAACTATACATTCATTAAAAATCTGTAGGGGAGAATAGGTTGATTTCACATCGGCCAACACAATCTGTGGAATAGATGAAAATACAAAATTATTATAGATAGGTTGATAGGACATAGGTACATAGATAGAAAGCTAGAAAGATAGCCAAACAGACAGCCAAAAAGATGTTTTTACAGATGGAATGTGGAGGATTAGGTAGAAGGCAGACTCATACATAGAACAGGGAATGTGAACATAAAAGGCAGATTGGTATATTGCAGAGACATTAATGTGTAGGCAATACCTGTTATTATAATCAACAGATCAGGCATACTCATGGGCTGCTTCTTGCAAGGCATCACAATTAACGAACGCATTACTGTTGCTTGTCTGCTAAGTGTCAGAGGCAGTTAAATAGCACAGATCTGCAGACCTGACTGACAGCCTACCATGCATTTCCAGAGATACATTAGACAGTCACAGATGTCTGCTCAAAATGTTTGGAAGACATCTGCTGAAATATGTGCACTGTTGAGGATTGTCTGTTGCTTTAATATATACTAGCAGTGTACCCGTCTAAAGATGGGTAGAGGTGCATTGACATTGTATTGTTAATTTACCCAATCAGGAGTTGTGTGTATATGTCAACATGATCTGTGTATTACTTGTGAAAAAAAAGTTTCAGTCGTGCAAAGGCTCAATCATGCGTCCATCTGCTCTACATTCCTCTTGTCGTCCGATAGTGTTCTTTTTTTATTTTGCTTTGTAAATATTTTTCTTACTGGTCGTCAAAGTAATCTTCCATATTCTTTGTCAAAGTGTTGTCCCTGTTTGGGGCCATTTAATTTCCATGGGGGGGCTTGGAGTTGTCCTCAGCGGGAAATTATTAGACTAGCAGGGCTAGTCTTTAGGGATACTAGGTGTCGTCCAGTTCCGAGTCTACCATCTCCATGGCAACCACAGTAGTAGTACTGTCTATTTACACAAGGTGGCTACACTTTCTTCTTCTTCTTATTGGGAGTTCTCTCCTGTGTTTTGGAGCTCCCCTATTGATAGTTATGATATGGTCAATGATGTCAATCAATGTCAGTCAGTGATGTCAGCCGGGATATCAACCAGTGATATCAACAAGTGATGTCAGCCACTGATGTCAGCCACTGATGTCAGCTGGTGATGTCAACCAGTGATGTCAGCCACTGATGTCAGTCGGTGATGTCAGCCACTGATGTCAGCCAGTGATGTCAGCCACTGATGTCAGCCACTGATGTCAGCCACTGATGTTAGCCACTGATGTTAGCCACTGATGTCAGCCACTGATGTCAGCCACTGATGTCAGCCGGTGATGTCAGCCACTGATGTCAGCCGGTGATGTCAGCCACTGATGTCAGCCACTGATGTCAGCCACTGATGTCAGCCACTGATGTCAGTCGGTGATGTCAGCCACTGATGTCAGCCAGTGATGTCAGCCAGTGATGTCAGCCACTGATGTCGGCCACTGATGTCGGCCACTGATGTTGGCCACTGATGTCGGCCACTGATGTCAGCCACTGATGTCAGCAGGTGATGTCAGCAGGTGATGTCAGCCACTGATGTCAGCCACTGATGTCAGCGGGTGATGTCAGCCACTGATGTCAGCGGGTGATGTCAGCCACTGATGTCAGCCACTGATGTCAGCCACTGATGTCAGCCACTGATGTCAGCCACTGATGTCAGTCGGTGATGTCAGCCACTGATGTCAGCCAGTGATGTCAGCCACTGATGTCAGCCACTGATGTTAGCCACTGATGTCAGCCACTGATGTCAGCCGGTGATGTCAGCCACTGATGTCAGCCAGTGATGTCAGCCGGTGATGTCAGCCACTGATGTCAGCCACTGATGTCAGCCACTGATGTCAGCCACTGATGTCAGCCACTGATGTCAGCCACTGATGTCAGCCACTGATGTCAGCCACTGATGTCAGCCACTGATGTCAGCCACTGATGTCAGCCACTGATGTCAGCCGGTGATGTCAGCCACTGATGTCAGCCACTGATGTCAGCCACTGATGTCAGCCACTGATGTCAGCCGCTAATGTCAGCCGCTGATGTCACTGCTGTTAGTCACTGCTGTCAGCCACTGATGTCAGCCGGTGATGTCAGCCACTGATGTCAGCCGGTGATGTCAGCCACTGATGTCAGCCAGTGATGTTAGCCAGTGATTTTAGCCACTGATGTCAGCCACTGATGTCAGCCGGTGATGTCAGCCACCGATGTCAGCCACTGATGTCAGCCGGTGATGTTAGCCACTGATGTTAGCCAGTGATGTCAGCCACTGATGTCAGCCACTGATGTCAGCCGGTGATGTCAGCCAGTGATGTCAGCCGGTGATGTCAGCCGGTGATGTCAGCCGGTGATGTCAGCCACTGATGTCAGCCGGTGATGTTAGCCACTGATGTTAGCCACTGATGTCAGCCACTGATGTCAGCCACTGATGTCAGCCAGTGATGTCAGCTGGTGATGTCAGCTGGTGATGTCAGCCACTGATGTCAGCCACTGATGTCAGCCACTGATGTCAGCTGGTGATGTCAGCCACTGATGTCAGGCACTGATGTCAGCCGGTGATGTCAGCTGGTGAGGTCAGCCGGTGATGTCAGCCGGTTATATGATGATGTCAGCTGGTGATGTCAGCTGGTGATGTCAGCTGGTGATGTCAGCCACTGATGTCAGCTGGTTGTCAGCCATTGATGTCAGGCACTGATGTCAGCCGGTGATGTCAGCTGGTGATGTCAGTCAGTGATGTCAGCCAGTGATGTCAGCGGGTGATGTCAGCCACTGATGTCAGCCGGTTATATGATGATGTCAGCTGATGATGTCAGCCGGTGATGTCAGCCGATGATGTCAGCCAGTAATGTCAGTCAGTGATGAGGTGAACAAACTGCGGATCGACCCCCTGCTAGTCTTGCATATGGAAATATGCTCCCGTCTAGTTTATTCCAGTGTAATATAGCGGCAGTGATAATTTATTTCAAGTGCGAAGTCCCTGAAGATTCATTCCCAAATCAAGCAACACCTTTTTTTTCTTAAAGAAAAATCCCCACCAGAAATCATTTATTTGAAGACTGCCTGAAGAGAAGTTATTTATTTCACCAAATGTAAACGACAAAGTATTTATGTATAAAAGACTCCAAGCCCTTGTTGAGATTAAACGGTGGCCCCTTAACCCTGCAATTGTTCTTGCATATAGTGTTCGTCATGTTCACAACTTCCTTCGCATTTTTAGACTTGACTCCTTGCTTTTATTTTCCTTTTTTACTTCTTTCATCCCGTCCTTCCTTGAAGTATTCATTCCTTCCTTGCTTCCTTCCTTCATACATCCCCCTTTCCTTAAGTCTTCCCTATTCCCTTGTATAATTCCTTCTTTATTACCTCCCGAATTCCTTAATTCCTTCATCCATTCCTTCCTTACTCACTTCTACAGTGTTTTTAGGTTTTGATAGAATGATCTAATAATTGTTCATGGTGATTGGTTAATTTGAATAAAATTTCTACTCCTGAAGGCCACTCGCTCCTAAAGTTTTGATGGTCCAGTGCCTAATCTGAGTGTATTCCCCCTGTCCCAAGTAACCTTTGTACTATGTGGTGTATAAATGCAGGAAGGCTGAATCATCCATCGATGTTGTCTCTATCCTTCTTGTCCTCCCATGCATATACATGTATAATGTCTTGTCTAAGTTGTCTTCAAAGCAATCACCAATATCTTCTTTGATCCATACTGTTGTCCATCTTTACCAATCCAGGGCCATCCTGCAATTTTCCTTCCTTCATTCCTTCCTTGCTTTCCTCCTGTCTTCCTTGCTTCTATATATTTTCTTTTTTTAATTAAGTTTTTTAAGAATAAACATATATAACACTCACTCTGGCTGGCTGCTGCTGTTGCTGGTATAACGCAAAGTGGGGAGGTTGGGGGCTCAATGCTAAACGATAGGAAAGTTTGAGTTCCTAGTAAATTAAAATGGTGGCATTTACAATAATTTCGAGACATTAAAAACACAGAGCAGGTATATAGGAAAGGTATGATAGAAGATTATGTATGTGAGATCAGTCATAGCTGAGATCCTGCGTGACAAAGGATGCATGGGAAGCAATTTTAGTAAGGGATATATACAAGATGGAGACTTTCACTTTCTGATTTGCTGTAGTGACAAACTTAATCAGAGTAAGCATTGATCTACCCCAAACATGTTTGCATTATTTAAAACATGTTTTCTAACATGATACTCCCCAACTTGCAGTGACTTATCAAGATTGGTTACGAAACAATATATACAATATTTGGGACAAAAGGCTCTTACTAACAAATACTGTAACATACAATCATACAGCTAAGATTATGGGTCTCATTCATGTTGTTCATCCAAACCAAATTAATCACACACGAGATAAGAACTAGCACCACAGCAAAGAAAGCCCACACCATTACTGTCAGAGTGAGTTTGGTGGGAATAGAGCCTTTGCACACAATGTAAGATAAGATGGAGCCTCACAACTCAGGGAGAGGCAGTTTAGAGAGCCTGAACCATTTCTGTCAATGCAAGTTTGGGTGAGAATGAGTCAGAGAGTAGTAGAATGAGACAGACTACTCTTTCTTGCACTTCCAATTACAGACTTGCAGTTCAGGGAGAGAAAGGAGTCTTTATTTGCACTGACTCTCTCATCTGGGACAGTGAACATTTGCATAATTGTATCAGCATCAGTTAACCCTCCTCTGAAGTAACATTATACCTACCTCAATCACATTTTAGTCTTTTGTGGTTTTGTTACAGAAGTTTGTGGTGTGAAGTGATTGAGCGTATTGTACGGTGCCAGTATGGAAAAAGTCTATATAAGGATTGCTACCTGTTGACTTGGCCACGTGTTCTGCATAGTCTTCGTGAATCAATTGCATTGTGTATGAATTTGGTGAATCCTATCATTATTTCCCAATAGACCTAGTGCATGGACAATTTTTCATTTTGATGTCTTAACATTCAGCTCAATTCATTGAGGCTAATTAGTGGGTGGGGATTGATAGAGACTTGGACTGTCAACTTCAATTACATGGTAGAAAAGGACATTTATAATGCCAGTCTCCGGAGGGACCCTGCTAATTATTCTCATTTTAAGCTTGGTTTACTCGGAGAGAAAAATTGCATGTTTAGTAAATTGACCTGATTTAAAAGCTGTGGTAGTTTAGAGAAGTGATTCCTTGGGGAATTGCATTGTCATCTCTATGAATTCTATTTTAGGAGTCCTTTGGTCTGTAATGGATTTTAACATTTTCTCTCTTTTGGCAAGAAAATTAAATTAAAAGTGAACCTGTGGGATTAACAGCCTATTCAGTTACTATCATTGCAGAATACATGCCTGAATGTACAAATTGTACCAAAAAATAACTTGTTAGTAAGTTTGCACAAAAAAGTACTTCAATTTTTTATTTTCTAGCTTACGCCACAATACGCATTGCACTGGTGAATCTTTCCAAATAAAAATGATGACACATCTCTTTGTGATGTTTGTGTGGCTGTGTCTTTCCTGATTTTGTTCTGTCTAGATTTCCTTTTCTGTCTTTTTTTTTGGCATCTGTGTTCTACAAATTATTTGATGGCATCTCACAGATCTATATAGCGTGAAGAACTTGACATTGCCACAACCGAGACTGACAATGATATTCTCTTCCAACCAGATTTTATGCAGAAAGGCGTGACATGCCTGAGTTATATGCAATGGATCATGGGCATAAGTTATTGCAATTAGGAGCAAATGAAATCAGCCTTCTCGTTTGTCAATATATCTTGACTAGTGATCTAAAACGTAAGATTTACTGGTTGACGTCGCAGTAGGTCAAGATAGGTTGAAGGATAGGGGGAAGAGATGTAAATATGGTTGCATATTTATATCATGCTGCTTCCAAAATAAAATGTAAAGCTTTCGAGGAGTTTTTAAAAAGCAAAACATCTTGTGAATTTATATTTTGGGCCAATTTGGGCATCTGCCCCCATAATTTATTGACCTGCTATGCCCATGCATATTTCTTTATTGAGGAGAATATTTTATATTTCAATCACATAATTATGAGGTGGATGACGTGTTATTCCTTATTACACGGAAAATGCACCGATAATATTTTACGATAATGCAAGTCAGAAACAGATTTAAGGTGCATCCAGTTGATCTTGTCATCACTCATTGATGATGCCCATGATGGACTTGAAAATATGGATGAGATTGATATGGCAGTTACTAGGTTTTATTAAAATATAAATTAAGAGTGCTGTTTGTACCACAAGAAATGCTCTTCGTAGTCTTACATCAATGTTATCCAAGACTCATTTCATAATTGGACAAATACAGCCGGAATTGAGTAGCAACGAATGTGTATCTGGGAGTAGCATCAATACCCTGTGTGGGACTGATAATCTCTCCTCACATTCTCGGCAAAAGCCCTGAGCTGCTACTCTATATTTTTCCATTGATTGCCTGACAACAGCAATATTTATTCTCTTGGCTCTTATGGGCCAATCTTTCCCCAATACAAGAGATGAACTTTTTTCTCTGTATGTGCTTCTTGGAAGCTTAGATGAAAGCCATTTTATTGGAGAGGAGCAGCAAGTGAAAGACCGCTGTATACTTGATATTTCTTGTGATGTGTATACCTTAAGATACCACAATTGAAAATTTTTCATGGTGATAGTAACTCTTCCTATTGTCTGAAAGAACACTGATTTTGTGGCTTCATAAGAAATAAACATAGTTGATCCCTTCCACCTCTGGTATGTGAGACCATCGTCATAAGAGTTTTATTTTATTCCTTATTACCTCCGTCAGGACCGTCACCATAGAATATCACGCAAGATAAGATACAACATCACAGCTCAAAGAGACGTAACTTAGAAAGCAGTACAATTACTGTCAGACTAAGTTGGGTGAGAATAGAGCGCCTGCATGCAATGTGAGATAAGATGTTGACTCATTTCTTACCATTTGTGTCACATCAAGTTTGGTGAGAAAGGGTTGGAAGGTAGTGGAAAGAGACAGGCTGGCTATTTCTTGCACTTACAATTACAGACTCGTTCTCAGAGAGGAAGAGAGGAGTCTTTACTTGCGCTGAGTTTTCTGTCTTGGACTGTTGGCATAAATTTGCATAATTCACTTCATTGCATAAGTATTAGTTAGACACCGATTTGGAGGGTTCTAACATGCATTTTTGTCAGTTAGATCCCGGCCCTTCTGCAGGGCGCTAACATACAATATTGTCAGTTAGATACCAGTTTTTCCAATGGTATAAGTATCTTGGTGATGTCTAAACACCGGTTAAGCCAGGCCTGACATATCATAACTGCCCTGAGGTTCAAGGATTGTGTCACAGCCTTTTGTGGTTTGTGGGTTTCTGTGGGTGCGGTTTATGCATATCTACCTATTGAAGCTACAATACAGGTGGCAGCTATCACATAGGCCAGTCCGCCCCTGCCTCAAGGCCACCATCACTGGCAAAGGTAACCGATTACTAGGCCGGGGTTTGTCTGGGGCCATGAAAATATGGCCTCCAGGCCTCAAACACTGTGGTTGATATATTTATCTTTACTGCAGAAGAGCAAACATTAATATGGATGTAGAGATCTCGAGTATAGAAGATGTTAGGTCTGTGTAAGAAACTAACTCTATTCTTTACTGAAGAATGACTCGCCCAAATTGAGGAACTAGAGACAATACAAAGTAATGGATAGCCTTTGGCCAGTCCAGAATGGACTAGTATTAGATGGACCATTTGTGAAGGTTTGGGATTGAACATGTATTATTCTTGGGATGGTGGCCCCGAATGGATTAGTTTAACATTGATATAGCACCCAATGTTACGTTGGAATAAGCAAAGAAACATCTTGGTTACGATAATGCTTTGTTTTTGAAGGAAAAAGCAAAGTATTAGTTTCGAGAGATGGATATTAAGGTAGAAATCCTATAACCTTCGATGTTTAATGCTATTATCAGCTCAGCATATTTCAATCGACATGGTCTGAAATTTCATTTCTGCGGGTAATAAATTTCTTGAAGTTTTTTAATGTTATACTTTTGCTTCGGAAATCTTGCCAAATTAGTTTGAATTCAAGAATTAGACATAAGATTGCTTAATCAAAGCAACCAATTAAAACGTCAGATTAATTTTGTGGTAGATATTTGACTCATAACAAGATGAGACTGGCTTAAATTCTCTTTTTATAAGAATAATGACATTGACAATTAGAAAAACTGAGAGAAAAATTAAACTCTCCACAATATCATTCATATTTTGAAATCTACTAATATTTGTCAGTTTGTATTAGGCGAAAAGAAAGGAAACCTCAAAAGAGTTCTACCTTCTCTGTGTAATGAAAACAATGTTAGAGCTTTATTGTTAAATGTCAAAACGTATTAGTAGAAAAGTTATAAGATAATCTAAATGGGTTCGATTTCATTTCTCTGAAATTCAACAATATTTCAATCCAATTAAAATCCTTCTCCAAAGTTGACATAATTTGATTTGATCTTCCCAACACTCATAAAATTACAAACTCTCTCTTTGGAACTTATTGAGGTGATCATATTTTACATGATAGCTACCAGTCATAAGTTCTGGTATACTGTAATCCACCTCCATCCCATAGATTTTATGTGGACGCTATGATAGTTTTACTTGGCAAAGTGACATCACTGGGGGGGGGGGCGCAGGCGCAGATCACATCATTCCCTTTAAATGGTGCTGCATTCCACTGAGATTTAGATAAGCCTATTGTAAGTGACCCATTGACCCAATTACCATGAGACAGGGGAATCCTGGGGTTTCCCTGGATTTCCCCTTGGAAGCCTCGTTTCCACAAATGACATGTGATAGACAACTGGCCCCACCTTCGGAAATTGGTTTGCAGATAAGATCTGGATAGTCCATAAATAGTTCTCCAAAGAGTGTGGATGTAGACAGACTGAGTGATAAGGCTGAAGTGTCAACGGATGAAGATGAATTGTTATAAGGCCATCGGATAAAGTAGTGCAGGTGTCTTGACAAAGAAGAGCTTACTTGGGAAGTGGGTTTATATTACGGATAAGGGTTTCCAATGATTAATCGCTTGAGCCACTTAGTACTAAGCTCATTTAGCTTATCCTAAGCCAATTGTTTGTTTTAAAGGGTTATTTTAGCAGATTTTATCAAACAGGGGAAACTGTAGCTAACGCTGTATTGCAAATTTATTGGCACCAATTTTTTGTATTCTAAGTGTCACATTTGAACCCTGCAATGATTCTAATGTGAGAAAACCAGTGTTTTTCATGCCATCCAAGGCAAATCAACCCTGCTAGTCTGGTCAAACTTCAGGTGGCCCAAAAATCAGCGGTTTGTCTCATAGAGAGATTGAAACGGCATGACCATGTTGGACCACACAGAAATCAACTTCATTGGCTGCCTATTCCTGCCAGAATACAATTTAAATTGATGACCACAACCTGGAAGGCATTAAACAACCAGGCACCACTGTACATTCGGCAACTCATCCAACTGAAACCCAATCAAGACCATAACCTAAGGAGCAACAGCAAACTTTGGTTGACAGAACCAGCATCAAACAGCCACAATAAATTTGGAGATGGAGCTATGCCTTTCGCAGCAAAAAATCTCTGTAACAAGTTGCCAGGAAGTATTTAGGCTGCAAAGACTCTGGATTCTTTCAGGAGAAATCTAAAAACCCACTTGTTAAAAAAATTCTGTCAATAACGGCCAACTCACACAAGCGCTTTTGAGCAGTTTACTGGAGAAGGCGCTATACAAATGACTATTATTATTATTATTATTAATCCCTGAACCATGTTTGTGCAATGGAAACTTAAAATACGAGAACTGAATCTGTGAAGTTCAAGAATCTGTCGCAAGTGATATAACTTCAAATAAAAACTGATTTTGTACTGGCCAGTTTAGAAATTCAGGCTTCCCAGAATTTCATAATGTGTCAGAAGCTACAACCTGTCACGTTAAGAATGCAGAAATACACCCTGACACATAACATGCATAAGTGATAGCCAAATATCCTTAAAGTACATACTGTAATCAGTCTTTAGTCAATTAGTTTTGAATCAGTGGGCACTTTTGAAGCAATGAGTGAAGTATCCACTTGTCTCTTACAAAAGTGAAAGTTTTAGCTTTTAAAATCAGGACTAGCTGTTCCTCCAGACCTCTTCTCTAATTCTCTAAAGTAGGTCTTTAATGAAACCAAGCAGAAAACAGCTATTTATTTTAAGTGAAGAACTAATCTGCCAAATGCCAGGGGCCTGTTCTGAGTGAAGACCTACATAAGACCAATTACAGTAAAAGAAAAGCTAATTGGATTGGTTTCTTTTAAAAGGCAATGCAGCACTGGTTTAATTGTGCACAAAAAGTGCTGTTTGTATGTAATTATATCGAACTTCAAGATAATTAACCACACTACCCAATTTCTTCTTTTTCCGTTAGGTTACCTGCAGTTTTCAAAGCTGAGTTTGGTTTTAACTGTCAGTCCATAGTCCAGCTGATAGGACAAGATGGGTAATAACTAAAATGGTAAAAGTACCAGATATGGCTGGCCTAAAGGTTGCATCCAGATAACAACATTAACGTACTTAATAGACATTAGTACTGCATTCCAACAACAAAGTTTAGGCCTAAGCCCAGTTCATATAATAAAAAGATTATACTGGACAAACAGGAAATAAAGCGCAAGATTAAATATTGTCAGGACATGCCATTGAAAAGTAAACCTTTTTCAAACTTCAAAAACCAGAAGACATTGCAAAAACTGTAACCATGGTAATACCCATCCTCCCCACGCAAGCCCTGCTAAAATGGACAGGGCTTTCTGCTATTTCCAACCTCTTCTGTGATTGGCTGCTTATTGAGGTCATAAGCATTTGGCAAGCAGATTTAGCCCGATTATGGACACTTAGAGGATTACTGGCAACTAAGAAAAACAGTGTAAAACAAGCAAACTTTCAAACAATTTCATTTCAGAACTGTGAAAATGCATAATTCAATGGAATTTTGGGAACTGTGGGTGTACCTTTCAACAATACACATTTCTCCATTTGTAACTGTGAAACAGAAGCAACAATTTCAAACTGTGATGTAGCAGTCCCTGATTGGCTGAGCCAAAACTGGGTCAGTTAATTGAGTATTCATGAATTAGCAAAGGTTATGGGCCATTTTGTCATGGTATGACTTGGGATGATGGCTAATACCTGGACCAAGATGAAAGTTGCCCTAGCTACCAAACAGCAACTTGGAATACAGAAGACTAACAATTCACATAGCTGTTACCCTGGGACAGCTTGAGAATGAAGTCAATCAATTCACCTCCTTCCCACTGACTGCCATGGGCCACATATCTGTGGCAATTACATCAAAGAGCAATTGCATCAAATGTCTGAGACAATTGCTTAGATTTCGGCAACAAAGAGACATTTTCTGCTCAACCTTCAGTCCCTGGGGTTGCTTATTTGTGATAGGTCAATGGTAAGTTAGCCTTTTGATGGTACTCCTATATTTGATGGTATTGTTGTCTAAATCCTGGAAGTTAAAATCAGAAGGGCATTAGATATGGTTCAAGATATTTTCAGTCTCTTGCTTGGTTTCTCGCAATGCAAATAGTTCTTTTTCTTTTTTTGATGTTGTCAGTTTCACTTGGTGGTCATGTGAAGGAAAGATACCGGTATACTGGTCAGTGAAGTCTTTGTACCACTGGGCCTTTTGCTATGTGAAACAAGGCTTCAGATAGGACACAAAGGAGCCAATATGCCTCATGCTAACCTTCAGCCAAATCTTCCAGTATTGCCCAAGGAAGAAACAAACAGTACTGACTGTTTTCCAAAAATCGTTCACAAATTTTTATTTTATTTTATGTGAGTTTTCATCAAATCCAAGTCTTTGTACAATATTTTAAGCTAAAAACAATATTATAGACAGAGCTTTTACAAACACTATAACAAACAAAGCTTCAAGATAATGAAACCAACAGCTTTTCAGAAACAGCTTTTCAAATGACAGTTTGTTTGATTAGATCATGGAGAAGCAGAGGTGATTTTTAAAGCAAATATCAGAGCAGCAATGTTGTTGATTAAAGAAATATCAGATTTGTCAATATTTATAATGAGATCATTTGAGTGTTTTAGAAACTCCAATAAACTGAAAGTGTCTTTCAAATCCCTCCACATATTCATAGCCATAATCATTGAGTCGTAAATATGAGGATGCATTTTCTAATTTCCATTTTGTCAATTCCAATTATTGTCTTTCTTTATTGGTTGAATTATCTTGCACATTTCTTAAAGTGCTCTAATGCTGATTGCAAAATATTGATTTGAAAAATCAATTTGATTTCTATTCAGTGCCGTGACATCACACTGTCTGGTTTGGTCTACCAATCTCAGATAATGGTCTGCCTTCATTACGAACTAGCTGTGAAAATTGCTTCTACCAAAATGCATTAAAAATGCTCCTGTTGTCATCAGCATAAGACAGTGAATGAGTCACTTCACTGCCCTGCAATGTCAAATTTGGAATTTCGAGTCAGCTTAAATAATTGAGTGGGACGGTTGCATGCACAATCCTTTGAGTTATCATAGCTTGTTGTTTTAAGTTATAACAATGAAAATATTATCATAAACTCAAAACATCAAACTATGTTAGCTCAAACAAACTGTGCAACCATCTCACTCAATCATTTGAGCTGACTCAAAATTTCAAATTTTACCTGTCTACAAGTGGACTGCTCTTGCATTTCCACAGATCAGAACATATGCTGTCTTGTGTTGCCACCTAGTGACTAGTGTGCTATTCCGCGAGCTCCTGCGAGCGGTCCACCAACTTTCAACCACAGGAAGACACACAATTTTGTCTGGAAGACGCCGGGGCTGTTTCTGAGTGTGTTGATGGCCTTGTCTACTTCCTTAGAGAATGTGATGGCCGAGTCTGACTCTTGTATACATCGATGTTGAATAGAAATTTTGTGAATGTGCAATGAAATTGGAACTATTTCTTGGGACAGCAATGCTGTAGCATAGGAAATCAACTTTTGTGCCAGGTGGCAGCAGCATCCAGTTGTTAGTTTCACCAGACTGAAATTTTACAGTGTGTGGCAATGAGGTCTGTTATCCCAAAGCGAATTGACCAATAACGTCTATGTAAAAGATAGGACTTCTGGTTACGTCATTGATGTCAATGAACAGCTGAATATATTCACTTGTTTTTTCTTGTGTGTAAATCAAATATAGGCATATATATGTAAAAGCTGCTGTGTCTCGTAATGAAAAAAAAAAACTAATTTTGCAAGCACAAGGTCCTTTCTTCCAGAAATGATGACAAGCATATCTTGAAAAGGAGAAATGGAATACTTAATCTGATTGATATCCTAACTTTAAAGTAAAATCATGAAAACTATTTTGTCAGTGGAGAGCAATAGAGACTTGGAATGTCAGCTTGAATTACATGGTGGAATACGACAATGAAATTGCCAGCCCCTGGAGAGAACTTGCTAATTATTCTCAATTTAAGTCTTCTCTGCTTTGAAAGAAAAATTCCATGTTTAGTAAATTGGCCTTATTTAAAAGCTGTGGGAGTTAAGAGCAGTTATGCCTCAGGAATTTTGTTGAGATCATCATGGATTCTATTTTAAGAATTGTGAAGTTAAAATAGATTACAAATTCGCCTTGTGAGGTAGACATGATTGTGTTCCAATTGATATACATGTAAGTTGTTGAATTGAGTATTTTACAATTTACCAAAGAGGAAGAGTTGCTTTGTTTGTTATGTCTAAATTGAGACACTCAATTTGTCCTTACTTTCTTCTGTCTACACTCTAAAACATTTCGGGACAAAATTGGTTTTTAAGATTCAAAATGGTTTTTTGAAAAACCAAATTTCAATGCAAAAAAACAAACATGGATTTTCCAAAAATCCATGTTGGTTTTTGCATGAGTCCTGAGCATTACTAAAATATTGACTGTGATGCTACACATGTAACTGATCAATAGTCTCTTTCCTTAACAATTTGTTTTCTGATGGCTTGAATATACAGCACTCCTAGTCTTAGAAGTCACTGAAGCATATTTCTTGGTGTCTTGAATACTTTGCCAAGTCTTTGTAAAAATGGTTGGACACGAAGAATATTATCAACACATTATACAATAACTTTTAGCCTCGTAATAACTGGTCTGAGGTAAATTTAACATATAGTTTCCATACAATAACACCGAATAAAGGATACTCACAGTCAAGCTGTTCCCTTGGGAATAAAGCTAAATCAATTGGCTCGCCTCTCCTTTCCATTAACTGCTTTGGACCACATATCTGTGGCAATTACATCAAAGGCAATTGCATCAAATGTCTGTGACAATTGCTTAGATTTTGGCAACAAAGGGACAATTCCTGTTCTCCCTTGGGGTTGCTTATTTGTGACGGGTCAATAGTAAGTAAGCCTTTTGATGGCGCTCCAATATTTGATGGCATTGATATCTAAAGCCTTGGAAATTTGATCCAGAGTAGTCTGGCAAATGATATAGGCCTTTGAGGCCTAATATTGTGGGACTTAGAATTACATAGAGACTTTACTTACAGTTCATTTTTCAATAGATGTATCTTTTGGGCTTTATGCTGTTGTTAAGTGTGAAATTAATTCCCTCTTAACAGATAGAGAATCCTTTGGCTTAGAAAATTGTGCATATTAAATTTTGTTTATGAAAGTCCTGTAATGCTGATATGATTGCAAATATTAATTTTTAATTTAGGTATTATTCTCCCTTTCAATTTTATGAACAAATAGAAAGAAAAAAAATCCAGTCTGACTTAATCATTTATGCGTAAAGTTGTACCATGGAATGCTGCAAGGTCTCTATTATCTCTCTCCTAGTTATCCCATACCATCCTCTATAGCAAAAATATATACAGGTGCTACTCCTGATAATACACAGACTGGCCATATGGCTTGCACAAAGCTTGTTGTGTAACAGTCCTGTGTTCTTTCATCTGCCACATCTACAAGTCTCTAACAAAAAGTTTCTAGCTTTTTTGGTAAGGTCTGTAGGATAGGAGAATAATGTGCCACAGCTCTATCGGTATAGTCATGTTTGCAGAAGCGATGTTCTATCTCCCCTTTTGTAGGCTGATTGATGGATAGTTTAGGCTTTACATGTTTTATTTTTGCATTTGGTTGGGTTAATTATAGCAAGGAGAGCACACAAAAATGAGACAAATTGAACCAGGGACTGATTGGAAGTCTAGAACTCTACCAACTGAGCCAACGCCCTCCCCCTTTTGCAGCAACATAATATTACGTTGTTCTGTATGGTAACGAAAATGCATGTAAAAGAGAGATTTGAAAATTCTGATGCTTCATATCATTATGTGAACTGGATTATATAGCATGTGAGAGTTGATATACAGTATCCCTGAATAGCAACTTATTTCAGTTCAAAATGATGTGCTAGATATTTTTTCCTGCAGATTCACGTTTACTTTCATATGATTTTTTTTTTCGCTCATATGTTTTGAGTGCATTTCTGTTGGATTGTCTTTGATGTTGAGGATATTAGACCTATATCGAAAAAAGTGGTGTCAGTGTCAAAGTTTCAAATATACAATGTACACCCACCAGCATCTTTGATGTGTTAAATCGCAACAACCTTTGAAATGGAGCTCCTACAGGGTGGGGACCCAAAACTTGCACAAATGAAGCTTTATTTTAAAAAATGCAAATATCTCGGAAACAGTAAGATTTCACAACAAGTAGCTTAGCACACTCAAAGTGGACATAGAAGAGAATGTTTTCATTCTATTTGACCACAATTATTTTCAATTAAACCCCACTCACAGTAGCGGAAAGCGCAGCGGCTGTCTACAATAAACTCATCTGACGTATTGGTGCACTCTGCCTTGATGGTAGCCTTTAGAGCATTAAAACTGGGATGGGAAGTTATATTAATAACCCTCTCCAAAATTCCCTAGCCAGCATAATAAAGGGGGTTCAGGTCTGGACTGGATGGCAACCGAAAGTCAGCTTTCCAGATATCTAATGATTTCCCCCTAGGCAATTTTGATAGATAATAATTATGTCTCAAAATATGTCATCAACAATATTGCAGAGATAGGTTTGCTTTATTACCTAGGCCAGATCAGTGCAAAATACAGAGCATAAAACCTTAGGAACCATTCCTCACCTTGTTTAAGTGAAACAAGTAGGCAATGTGAAGATATTTAGAGCGACGTGAATTTGTTTGGATTTGCATGAATCCCCGCAATCATGTGAATGCCAATCTTTTGCTCATTTCAAGGAAAAGCACCAACGGAGCAAAGAGGATGTGAGGAACAATGTGAATGGGAACAAAAAAGTGAAAACCTTCAAGGCGTCAACAGCCATTTTCTGAAGAAGTATTCTTCCTTTGAAACCTTTCACTTTGAAAAGGCAATGGTTTGAGGCTATGAATACTTGACAAATGCTCAAGAAATGTAGGAAGCAGAATTGGACAGATGCAAAGTAAAAATTAAAGAGAAAAGAGTGTCAAAGCAAAAAGAGGACATTGAAGAATTGGTGACTTGTGATCACCAGGAATGTAATCTCAATTTGCTAAAGCAATAATTTTAGGCTATGGTCAATGGATATTAAAAATCCAACTTGAAAAATCAAAATTTCTCGAAAAAGAATGAAAAGGATGAAAATGGGCATGAGAAAGAGGTTCTACCTATTGGGTACTTTCTGTAGTGAGATTTGATTTACACAAGACAGTCAATGTGATAACTTGTTAATTATTTCCAACCTGAGTTAGACTTGTCTTGCAAAACCTCTTTTGTGAAATGAATATATTCATGACTGACTCAGACTATGTCAGTGGTTGTTTTTATCCTCAATCTGACTCAGTGCTTCTTAGTGAGTCTGTGCACACATCAGACTCTACTATGTATAAACTTCTGTGAGTCACAAAGCCAAATGTTTTTTTTTCTGGACAGACTTGTCATTTGCTCGTGGTTGGACTTCTTTTGCAGTCTTCAGTGTGACTCAGGTCATTTTGACAATGTTTTTCTTGGCCAATGTGTAATTCTTAGTCACATCTGTTATTAGATGGATTGACAAATCTGCCATTCTTGTTCTATGGAGATGTTAAACTCGAAGGGTAACTACTTAGTCGGTGATTGAATTCTAACGGTTACATTGTATGAGGCATTTTAACAGGGGTGCATATAGAAATAGCCTGGGGGGGGGCATGCATATCTAGAAATAGCCTGAGGGGGGACCATTACATGGGGTCAACACGGGGCTCTCCATGGGTTTTCCATGTTAATTTTGGGCCGGGGTAGGGGGGTCATGGCCCAATGGCCTCCCCCTTGAATACGCCATTGCATTTTGGTGGCTTATCTCAGTTTACAATTACTTCTCAACATTCATCTGAAAAATCCTTGAAAATCCATTAAGAAATAGAAGTGAGACCATTATTTCAACAAAATAATTAGACAAAAGATTAATTTCAGAATGTACTTCCCACTTGTGATTACCCCCTCTTGGTAAAGAACCTTGGTGTTAAAAGCATTCTTTAACTTATCCCTTTAATTTCCTTCATATTGGAAGAAGCATTGAAGAATGAATCTTATTTTTCATGGATTTTTAGAACATAGATTTTATATTTCACCCATTTTTGTTATCAAAAGATGGTGATAGTTGTGCTTCGTTAACGCTAGGAAGTAATGATGGCAATATTAGTAGATTATCAGACTTCATTGAGTAACTTTTGTTTTTCTTCTTGCTTATTTTATTACTTGTTGCATATAATTGTTTGTGATTTCCTCATATTATACTACTTTAGATATTTGTATATAGTATATTGAAACTCTATTACGTCGCCAGATGCGATGAGATGTTTAATGTGGATGAATTTGAATAAGTGCCAATTTTTACTCAACACAGTGTGGTAAAGCTTTCAAATTAGAGTGGGTCGGGGCAAGAAGCCCGGGTTAGGTGAGAAGCCCCCCAGGGTTATATCTAAACTTACATTTTTGGTGCTTTTTATTATTTATACGATTGAAGCTAGAGACTTTTTAGGTGACGTCACAAATTTTCAAGGCATTCAGCACCAAACCATAGTCGTAATTAAAGAAACAAAAAAAGGTGCATGGTTTTTGTAACTTTGATTTATTCTTTGAAAGTGGTTGTCAGAAATAACTTTGGAAATTTCTAAAAGTATAATGGATATCTGCATTGCTTCACTTTATGACCATCACATAAATATGATTTGGATCATGTTTTTTGCATTTTAGCTCAAAATATAGAGGTCAAATTAAAATATGTGGGTTTGGGGCGAGAGGCCCCACATGGTATGGGGCATGGGGCCCCCCTTCACTGAGGCCTTGAAGCTGCTTCCGGAACCATTTAATAATGTTTACTTTACCTTAAATCTTGATAGAATAGCTAGTTGAAATAGAAAAAATTTTGGCCGAAATTGAAAAAGCGCGAAAAATATTAAAAAAATAAATGCGTGAACAGAAAAATTCTGAAATTCAGAAAAAGTGAATAGAATGCCTTAAAAATGATAGAAGAACCCCAAGAAATAACTTTCAAGCTGAATGCACTCGCAAAAAAAATTGCCATAGGATTATAATAGGGGGGCTTCTTGTCCGATGGGTGGGGTAAGAAGGCCATTTTAATTTTTTTACGAAAAGGGCCATTACTCCTTTATTGAAATTGGTAGACACTCGTTTCACTAGTTATTAGTAGAGTCAAGTGATCCCTTCCTGACAGCATAAGCATTCAAATAATCGACCACAAAAAGTAGGTCAAATCGCATCTCGAAGTTAAGGGGGGCTGCATGCCCCGCGCTACTCTACTGTACATTGATTTGAATGATTCGAAAGATTCTGATCTCAAATCTGCAAAGCTGAACCTAAATCAAAACTATAGCACGATTAACAGCAAGATGTGCAGACAAGTACATAACTTTATTTAGTTTAAAAAAAAACAAAATTTTCATATGGATCCACAACTTCACACAAATGTTCAATTAAATTTAACACCTGCACAAATAGATGTCAAGTGTTGATACATGGTTCATAAGCACCATCGGATATCTTTGTGGTAGGCAGACGAAGAAGTAAACATTCAAATGCAGTCATTGTTTAGTCCATGGCTTTGAGTTACATTGAGATACTGACATTGGCACTATAAAATTGGTTTCCAGTGTGGAAGAAAATACTGCGTATCATTGAAATAACTAGCCATCGGTGAGTTAGTTTTTGTGTGGTTAGGATAATAGATCGCCTCTCCCCCTGCTAAGTATGCAGCCCACCAGCTGAAGGTTCCAACACTCATGATGGTGTGATCACATAATGTTAATAAGGCTAACTCCAGTAAATCGTTTCTGGACATGGAGTAAATGATGTCATTGCCTATTACATTTTCTTTGGCCCAATTTTTATTCTCAGAAACAACAATGAAATAAACTTTTCCAAATTTCTTTCGGGCATAGTCCATCGCATGTTCAAAATATGACCTGCCGGGTAATAACCATCCATCCCGTGCATATACTTTATCACCTCGCCGAATTTGAATTCCTACAAGCGGTGTAACTCCATCTGTTTGATTTCTTGATATTCCTTGCCTTAGGTACTTTATTTGAGCTTTTAAATCGTCATGACCATTGCAAAGCTCCATCAAATAGTTCCTGGCTTGGGTTTGTAACTCCTCAGATACAGCGAGCAGCTCCCTCATCTCCTTGTCATACTTTGGATACCAGTACAAAGGAACACCTGTAAAGGAATTGAATTAATTGGTCAATAACGTTTTTTTGGAGGGCATTATGGGGTATTAATCAGTTATGGCCAGAGGGCAGAAATCATTAACTTAATGCCCGAGCCGCCAGGCGAGGGCATTAAATGATTTCTGACCGAGGGCCATAACTGATTAATACCCCATAATGCCCGACAACAAAATGTTATTATCATTATTATCATTTTCCAACATCTCAATGACATGAATCTTGACTTTACCTTTGTTTTAGCGATCGTCGCATTTTGCGTTCTCGCGCCATTATTATTCAATATAGAGCATCGCTGTATATCTGGATCATCAGGAATTTTTCTCCTGATCATTTTGGTTTTTAAATTTCCAAAATCGGACGATTTTTCACCGATTTAGCCTGAATCTGACAAGAAATTTTGATTTCTGAAGTCATCAACATCGTCATGACGTCACTTGTGATGACGTCACGATACGGTACAATACACCAGGGGGCGCTTTCGCGGGCGTTAACGGCCATTAACGCCCCCGAAATGAGCATTAACCCACAGACAATGCCCTCTAAAATGATAATAATGCGCAATAATAAAACTTCAGCAGAGCCTTCAGTGAATAAATCAGGCACGCAAACAAAGCTGGCTAATGAACAGGCCTTCACACATGTTATGCAAATGAGACCGATAACGACTATACACGCATTCACGTCGGCTTTACAGGCGAGATTCACACATCAATAGATTCGTCTCTCCAAGAGCTTGAAAATGACGGGTCTTACGTCCTTGAGAAGTGAACAGTTTTTACGCATCACCTTTCAACATTTGAAGTGGACAGTAATCCTGCACGCTGATTGGCTGAGACGCTCTGACGCAAAATCTTATGATAATATGCGACAATGGAGTGATTCGTCTTGGGTAGATTATCTGGGTGAATAATAACAATCTCATAAGTATTTTGTTATCATTATTACTTACATATTTACGTCGATATGCCAATGCATATGTACACGCCCGCCCCCCCCCCCAAATTCAAATGAATTGGGCAGATCATTCAATAAAAATTTTCCAAGAAATTTCAATTGAAATGGTATTAAATCTAAGTCTTGAAATTTGGGCATATGTTGCTCGCCCCAGCCCCAAAATGTTTGTACACAAGTGATTTCAACAAGTTTCATCCGAAATTATAAACTGGATATTAAGTGGTCTATTTTCTTTGAAAACAGAGAGCTATTTTCGTCATTCGGGCGTCATTGTCAGCGTTGTAGTTGTCCCGGATAAGGTTTGCGTTAGTGTAAATTTGCAAACTTAGTATTTTGCTTAGAGCTATGAAATTTGGTATAGGTATTGGCCTCGGGTTATGGATCAGGAATATCTCAAGAAATCTAAGATGGCTGCTAAAACACCCGCAACAAAATGGCCACCATTCTTGAACTGCCCGCTGTGATCCTAATTTTTCACTTATGAGTTATGAAATTTGGTACCGGTATATACCTGTGAGTATATGGATTAGGAACATGTCAATAAATCCAAGATGACGGCCATTTTGTGGTAGTCATTTTATGATGGCCATTTTGGCAGCCCTCTTTCTTCATTCTTGAATTGCCCATTGTGAACATGATATTTAGCTTAGAGTTATGAAATTTGGTACAGGTGTTGGCCTGCAGGTATGGAGCAGGAACATATCGGGAAATTTGCAACTAAAAATGGCTGCCATTCTTGAATTGTCCATTTGGAAATTAGTCCTTAACTTAAAGTTATAGAATTAGGTACAAGTATTGGCCTGTGGGTGATAATTAGGCACAATTTGATAGATTTCACATCAACAGAACCACATTGACAATTTGACACTGCTTGCGGTTCTAGTTTCTACCGGACTTATGACTAACTAACAAACAAACAGATGGACAGACAGACGTATGCAAAACTAATGAATACATACACTCCATGGTGGAAGAAACTTACCTAAAAATCCTGCCAAGTACACATCTCCAGGTGCAGCTGCTACATCGTCTGTGGTCTTTTTGTGGTATTTGTTTGGACCAAGTTCATCAATTGTTATTAGACATGGGGGATGTTTTCTTATCACATTTAATAAATTCTTCAATTTTGGAAAGAACCTTATTAGTCTATTAGCTTGATCATTGTCTTTGAAAAACATGTTATTACAATTTGCTGCCAATGTCATGGTGTATATGCCCGCGACCTGAAAAATCACATTTCCAAAACGGCCTGTAAAAATAGCATATATATCCTTCTTCCTGTTAGCGAGTGTCGTATTATGATTATGAATAACTGGACATGCTGTTGATGTTGGACATGCTGTTGATGTTGGAATTGTTGGTGATGTTTTGTTGAAGCGAATTGTGTAAGTTATGTAAACCATGAACACACACACTAGCAAGAAAAATATAATAATCCGTCTTGGTGTCGTCCTCATTTTTAGACTCTATCTATAGCCGTACTCCATTGATTAGTTGTTTTAGCTACTGCATTCTGATTGGTCAAGATGGAATTTTATCGCTCTCTCAGACATGTTGTAAAAGCTCGATGTAGGTCAAGCCATTCAGACAATAACTTGAGATGTGAGAGATATGATATCATAACTTATGCAGGTGGTTACATTATCAGATTTATCAGAATCTTCAACCAAAAAAAATTTGGTGATAAGAACAATGATAACCAATGACTAATGCAGCATACTTAGCCGCAAAGGAAAAGGTATAACATTGTTTCTATGATAATGACTGGAGGTCTTTCCTTTTAAAAGATATTCTTCTGAGAAATGATGAAAATTAATATTGCCAAGTTCATTCTTACAGTACTGTAGATGAATGTCAAGTGCTTACGGAATGAGGCCATTCCCCAATCCATGCCATGTTATTCTCTATGAGTCATAAGCAATTTATGAGTTCATGGATTGTACTTCCAATGCTATCAAAATGAGTGACCAACTGAGTATCAATGAGGTCACAAGTAGCTCAATGACAAGTTAACTGCTTATTTCAATGCAATGGTCCGGGCCCGCTGTGATGTCATTCAGCCAAAGTTTTATACTTATCGTTCATTGACTGAAACAAATTTTGCTTCTTTTATTATTATCATTACTATTTTTACATTTATATACCGCTACATATAATCTTCCAGATCATTATAGTGTGGTTTACAATGAAATTTGCGATCTGTGATGACCGGCACTCTTCAGACTCCTGGTGATAGCTCTTTCTTTGTTAAGGTATTAGTTTCCCATTGCTTGTCAGGTCATCCAGTCCAGGGTAGTCTGGCACGATGTTTTGCTGTTCACACCTGACAGGAGGGTGAACTCCTGCCTACACAAGTGGCCAGCCTCCCCGGCCGCAGCCACAACAAACTCACTACAATTGAGTTCTAGGACCGTGGTTTGAATCCGCATCATCAAGTTCCATTGGATTCACAGTCAAACGCTCTAACCGTTGGGCTACGGGAACTTTATTTTGTCCAACCCTTATAATATGTGTAACATGTTTATTTGAAAAAAAAAAATACTCTTTTAAGGAAGCATGAAGATAAGCCTCATCTCAGACTAGTATCAGTCCAATAGTTAGATCCACTGATGTTTGAAAGGCTTCACATTGATGGTTTGAGCCTTTTACGGATAACATGAGGTTTATGTATTGATGGCTAATATTCTATTGCTGGCTTGGCAAAATTGTCTGCAAAAGACATTTTGAAGGATATAGGGAGGATCAATAGCTTTAGAAAGTCAGAGAGTGGCCAATAGCCACTGTACTGGGTGCAAAAAAGGGTGAAATATCTACCCCCAATGAAAGGTGTTAGACATGATTCTTCCATTGTCTAGTTTTGTGGGGTTAGGCCAGACAAATTGCCCAACCAATCATGGTCTGGGTAGAGCTTAAATGAGAAGTAGAAACTGCAGTGCCCACTTAATTCAGACACTTCTGTTCCATTAATTTGAAGTTTTTCTTTATCAATGTCATGTCAGATTGTCTTTATTTCAGATATTTAACCTTGTCAAGTTGCTTCTGCAAATCATATATCATAAACCTTTCTTCTAAAGTATCATACATAATTATGAATAAAGAATAACAGAAAGAGTATGAAGTGAGGCAAAACTTAATGATCTTAAGAAACATATAGAGTCAGGTATGGTAAATCCGTCCAGGAGGGCAATTCCGTCCACCCCCTAATACAGACATACAATTAAATTTATTTCAGTTATGTGAGTTTTAAATGCAAGATAAACTCGTTTTTCAACTAATTTTGCCGTGCTTTTGTGTTGACAGCATTTCAAATTACAATTCAGGTCCATTTAATAACAGAGGCCAAATACAATGAAATCCTGTGACGTCATCACAACCATTTCATCAATTGAACATAGGCATTTAGAAGGCTTATTTACATCAACAAAAGAGACGTTTTGAAGGCAAAAAATTGTTGAATGAGATGCATAATTTCGTTATTCTTGTAGGATTTTTTCAATAACATAATTGCCACTCCTGGAAACCTGATACAACGGAAATAAAAATGGACGGATTTACCAACACTGTTTTAAAACTGGCTTGATTGGCTGATTGTAAATCCGTCCACCCACTTTAAATGGGGTTTAAAAGTACTTTTATGATTTTTATTCTCTATAAATGGCATAACACTGATTAAAGAAATTAGTTTGAGCAATTAGACTGCTTGATTGGGTTAAAAGAGTTCTCCAATTGTAATTTAGGCAGTCAATTGAAATTCTTGAAAGTCAACTTTACCTCTCTTATCTAATTCTTCTGTTTTAATTGTAATCAGTACCCCAATATTCAAAAATCGACATAAAATGCTTTGTGATAATTATTAGATTGCAAAACTTGAAAAAATCAGATGATATGATAGTTGTGTGCTGCATAATGTCCTGTGGACGGATTTACCATCCTTCCTGGACGGATTTACCAGTAACCTGGACGGATTTAGGTGCCCTAACCTTCATTTTTTGTTGCCATGGTTTCAGCTATAGTTATTTAAACATTTGACTTTTTTGGCTGATAATGGAAGCACAAAATATGCCCATTCCATATGGACTAACTTTTATTTTTGTATCTATTCCCATATTCCTATAAAGACAGTTTTAGCCAAAAGTGGACGGATTTACCATCCTTGACTCTACATGTTTTGAGTGCATTTCTGTTGGATTGTCTTTGATGTTGAGGATATTAGACATATATTGAAAAAAAGTGGTGTCAATGTCAAAATTTCAAATATACAATGTACACCCACCAGCATCTTTGACATGTTTTATCTACTGATTGTTGCCTCCTCTCAGAAATTTTGACAGAGAATATTTCTAAATTTCGTCATTCACAATAATGACAGTAAAGCTAGCTACCAATCATGCCCATTGCTAATCATATGATTCAACCTGTGTCAAGTGTGCAACACGCTTTATTACCGAGGTTCTTGTCTTGCCTGGGCCAAGTCTGCGCTGAAGTATAGAACATAAAGCCTTATGAGCCAACTCTCACCCTGTTTAAATGGATAAGTGAAAAAACAGATAAAAATCTGTTGAGTGGCATGAATGTGTTTGGATTTGCATGAATCCCCGCAATCATACGAACGCCAATCGTATGCTCATTTCAAGGGAAAGCACCAAAGGAGCAAAGAGGATGTGAAGAACAATGTTAACGGGAACAAAAAAGTGAAAACCTTCAAGGCGTCAACAGCCATTTTCTGAAGAAGTATTCTTCCTTTGAAACCGTTCACTTTGAAAAGGCAACGATTTAAGGCTATGAATATTTGAAAAATGCTCAGAAAATGTAGGAAGCAGCAGAATGGGACAAACGCAAAGTAAAAAGTGACAGAGAAAAGGGTGTCAAAGCAAAAGGAGGACATTGAAAAATTGATAGCTTGTGATTTGATCTTACTTTGCCAAGGCGGTGATTAGAGGCTATTGCTTAGTGGATACTATTTCAATATCCACTGAGAAAGACTGAGACTCCAAAAACATGGTAAAGGCATAAAAAAGGACATTCGAAAAAGGTGATAGCGATTGATTGTGCATGCAGTGAGATTTGATTTATACAATTAAAGCCAATGTGATAACTTGTTTATTTTTTCCAGTCTGAGTTAGATTTGTCTTGCATCACATCTTGAGTCAGAACCCTGTTAGTGTCTTCTTTATGTGAAATAAACATATTCATGACTGACTCAGACAAAGTCAGTGGTTTTTTTTATCCCCAATCTGACTCAGTGTGTCTTAGTGAGTCTAGATGTGTAATTGTGTATACATCAGACTCTCCTATATAAACTTTTGTGATTCACAGAGCCAAATGTTTGGACTTCAATTGCTGACTTCAGTGTGACTCAGGTCATTTTGACAATGTTTTTCTTGGCCAATGTGTGATTTTTAGTCGCAACATATAACTGTTTAATTAGCGGAATTTGACATATCTGTCATTCGTTTTCATGGCGATTTCAAAAGGTAACTACTTCTGCTTCCAAGGAATTACCAATGATTACATTGTATGAGACATTTATCTCAGAATACAATCACTTCTCAAAATTCTTCCGAAAAATCCTTGAAAATCCATTAAGAAATAGAAGTGAGACCATTATTTCAACAAAATAATTAGATAAAAGATTAATTTCGGAATGTACTTCCCACTTGTGATTACCCCCTACTGGCAAAGAACCTTGGAGTTAAAAGCATTCTTTAACTTTTCCTTAAATTTCCTTCACCTTGGAAGAAACATTGAAGAGCGAATCGTACTTTGATAGATTTTAGAACATCAGATTTTATATTTCAATTATTTCGTAATCAAAAGATGGTGATAGTTGAGTCTCAATAACACTAAGAAGCAGTGACGGCAATATTTCCAGCAAATTATCAGACTTTATTGAGTGTTTTTCTTCTTGAAAGGGAATAATGCTCATTTTATGACTTGTTACAATGTTACATATGATATTTTTATGACTTCCTTATCTTATACCAGTCATATTTTTAATATTTAAACCTTATCTAAATTTTTTTATTTTATGAACTGCAACAGATACATATAACTTATTAGCTATTAGAGGTAAACATTTTTCTGATAACTCTGTAGACAATGATGCGAATATGTACATCAATAAAAACAAGAGAACAACAGTTTCACTTTACAGTATAATAATAGAATCAACTTATACACACAGTGGAAGTTTATAGCTGCTTAAAAAACCATTCTCACAAACCACATTATCATCCTGCCAATTTGACCTATTTTGACATCGGGGGACATCTGATTCAGCTGACGTCAAAGACATTATCCTGAAGTGATGGCTCACACACTTTGACACATGCCTATTTTTGAAAGCATTGTTGGAAATTTAATTCTATTCAGACAGATTTACCTCTCATAATTGTCTTGATTGATTGATTGATTTATTTATTTCAAACAATTATGTTTCGGAAACCAGAGAAGCATTGCTGCTTTCAGAACTGGCACCTGACATGAGTAGACAATAAATATGGACATATGACAGACAGAAATATGAACATATGACAGACAGTCGGCTTTTAAGATCTTACTCCAGAGCAGACATGTATCCTTCTAATATATATATCTACAATTTTGTACCAACAATTTACACTCTATAACAACCTTATCTTCCCACGATCATATACAATTATATACAAAATACAAATAACGATTACTTATCATGATAAACACAGAGCATCTTCACATTTATATAGGTCAATTTCAATATCTTCAAATGAGATTCTGTGTGCTGAGTTGCTGTTTAGTGTAACTTTAATACAATGGCAAGCAGCATACTGTTTCCAAACGTTTGGCTGGCAGTGTACATGTCCTTTGTTTTTGTTTAAACTTTTTTATGTGCACAACTTCACACAGATGTTCAATTAAATTTTACACCTGCGCAATAGATGCCAATTGTTGATACATGGTTCGTAAACATCATTGGTAATTTGTGGTAGGTAGACAAAGAAGTTGCACATTCAAATGTAGTCATTTTTTAGTCCATGGCTTTGAGTTACACTGAGATACTGACATTGCCACTATAAAATTGGTTTCCAGTGCGGAAGAAAATACTGCGTATCATTGTAATAACTCGCTGGTGCTGTGTTAGCTTTTGTGTGGTTAGGGTAATAGATAACCTCTCCCCCTGCTAAGTATGCAGCCCACCAGCTGAAGGTCCCAACACTCATGATCGTGTGATCGCATAACGTTAATAAGGCTAACTCCAGTAAATCGTCAGTTGAATTAGAATAAATGATGTCATTGCCAATTACATTTTCTTTGGCCCAATTTTTGTTCTCTGAAACAACAATGAAATAAACTTTCCCGAATTTTTTTCGGGCATAGTCCATCGCATGTTCAAAATATGACCTTCCGGGTAATAACCATCCATCCAGTCTATCTGTTTTATCACCTCGCCGAATCTGAATTCCTACAAGCGGTGTAACTCCATCCGTTGGATTTCTTGATATTCCTTGCCTTAGGTAATTTATTTGAGATATTAAGTCATCATGACCATTGCAAAGCTCCATCAAATAGTTCCTGGCTTGGGTTTGTAACTCCTCAGAAACAGCAAGCAGCTCCCTAATCTCCTTGTCATACTGTGGATACCAGTATGTTGGAACACCTGCAAAAAAATAGAATTGATGCGCAATAATAACAATCTCATCAAGTATGTTGTTATCATTATTATTTTCATATTTACATTAAATATAAGTCTTGAAATTTGGGCATATTTTGTTCCCCCCAGCCCCAAAATGTTTTTGTACACAAAAGATCCCAAAAGTGTCATCAGAAATTATGCACTGGTTTTTAACTCGTCTGTTTTCTTTGAAAACAAAGAGCTATTGTCCTCATTCGATCGTCGTCGTTGTCCACGTCGTCTTTGTCCCCGTTGAGGTTTGTGTAAGTGTCCATTTGCGACCTTAATATTTCACTTGTAGTTATAAAATTTTGAACAGGTATTGGCCTGTGGATAGCGATAGGGATCATGACCATGGTACATCTTGATAGATTTCACATTATCAGACGAGCGCTGACACTGCTTGCGGTTCTAGTTTCTGCCGGGCTGATGACTAACTAACAGACAAACAAACAGATGGACAGACAGACGTATGTAAAACTAATGAATGTCATAAGCTTCATGGTGGGAGAAACTTACCTAAATATCCATGCAAGAAAACATCTCCAGGTGCGGCCGCTACATCGTCTGTTGTCTTTTTATGGTATCTGTTTGGAGCAAGATCCTTAACTTTTATTAAGCATGGGGGCAGTTCTCTTACCACATTTAATAAATCCTTTAATTTTGGAAAAAACTTCATCAGTCTTTCAGCTTGATTGTTATCTTTGAAAAACGTGTTATTACAATTTGCTGCCAATGTCATGCTGTACATTCCCGCAACCTCAAAAATCACATTTCCAAAACGTCCCAAAAAAATGGCATATATGTCCTTCTTCCTGTTAGCAAGCGTTGTTTTATGACATGATGTTATGTAGAGGCTAAAGTTGTAAGTGCAGTAAACCATAAATGCAAATAATATTGTGAAAAATAATACAATCCGACCTCTAGTCACACTCATTGTTAGACTCTAGATATCTAAACCCGTACTCCGTTAAAAGCTCTATGTAGGTCATGCCATTAGGCCAGGCATAATTGATATTCAGCTTCTCGGATCTTCTCGAGGCACTTTTTCTGGCATCGGTCCGTGGGGAAAAATGTGACATCTGAATTTTTTATAATGTCAATTCAATGAAATTGTGTGTTTTTACCTCAATTATGTTTTTCATAGACAGACAATTTGTTCGAATGCTTGATCCGAGAAGCTAAAAATAAAAAAGTCTGGCCTTAAGATAGCTACTATCCAAGAAGCAAGAGATATGCTATCAGATAGTCATGTTATCAGATTTATCAGCTGCTTCAGCCAAAATAGAATTAGAGATAAGGACGATAACAGCCTGTGACTCAGCTGCAAAGGCAAAGTACAATATGATACTTGCTCCACCAAAATGGGTTCAAAGTCCGTCTCCTATCATATTCCATTGTGAAAAATGACTTTGTTCTACTGGAATCGGGCTTTAAAATTATTTTTTCATATATCTTGATGTCACCATCCAGACCAAAGATATGGTACCTCAAACATTGATGAAACGGAACATTGAACTTTGAGAAAATGGTGTTTGAATTTCCCACCATTGCAATGAGAGAACTAAGTAAATCAAGTGATACAACCAATTATGATAATGTTTTTGGTTAAAAGGGTCTTAAATATTCAAACAAAAGGGCTTTGCTAAAACGTGGTACCAACAGCTAAAAAACATCAGAATGTGCCTTTTGACACATTTTGCTGGTTTCTGAAAAATAGGGATTGCCTACTTTGAACTAATTTTGGTGGAGTAGGTCACATATTGTCTCTTTGCTAGTTTGAGGAGATCTTTCCTTTAAGATACTTACTATTATGAGAAAATTTAATTAAACATGACATTTGCAAACAAGCTGGAGTAAACACAGTCACATGATGCATCAAATAACTCTAAGTCACGAATATGTTATTACCCAAATAGGATCATACCTCAGAATTTCCAGTGTGGGAGGAGGGAAGACTGGGTGAGCCCCTACCATGACAACCGTTTGGAAATTTCCTTTCAAAATAGAATGAAAATTGTTACCGCTTATACTTTAGTTTAATAGGGTACTATGTTTTGAGCCTACAGCGTCGTGGAATAGTATTTTGTACTGCACTTTTCTTGAAAGTCAGAGGTGTTACTCCGTCAAAATTGGTCTCATTTTGTTCATTGCAACTTAATATATGTTTAAAAATGTATAGATCTATTATTACACTTCTACAATTCATTTTCCAAGTCAAACCCACCTTTAAACTTCTTGAATCACTTCATTTATCAAAGTTCATCCACTGATATGTGGATAGAAACGATTCTGCGCTTCTGGGAAATATTTCCGCTCATTGGGGCTTTTTTGTTGTTGCACAAATTCTCCCCCTGGTGTGATAATCGCATGCTAAAATATTTGTTTTTTGTTATCACCTGCCCCAACAGCAGGACGCAACAGCAACTATAATCATCTGATTATTTTCTTGAGCTTACCTGGCAATAAATATGACAACTGACAGCAAAGCATTGATCAGGGTAATTATTCATTGTTGTGCATTTCAAGTATATATTGAATGCACATTCCCTAATTTCCTTTGTAGCACACGCTTTTCGAAGCTCACCTTGGATGTTCACCAACTGGCTTAAAATTATTTTTTTAAATAAAATAGCAGTGTTCATGAATCTCTAAGAACATATATGGAGTGTCAAATGTCTGTACACTTAAACCTTATAGTCCAAGAGCCAGAGCACTTTTATTTGACTTTTTAGTCCCGTGAGAGTTTTCCATTGGCTTTAGTAGCAAATTTTATCTAGTTTTTGAAAATTGAATTTTTAGAAAAATTACCCTACTCCAAACCTATTACCATTATCCTGCTCTCACTAGTGTACCAGTTGTGTGTATCTAAAATATCTATCCGAGGGTCTAATGTGGAAGGAGGGTTTTATGTGCCATGCACACTGCACAGCATTTCTTTGGTATATGGTATATGTGAAAATGGGGGTGACATTTTAGTCCCTGTGGGACAGCATTACATTCATCGAACGATCCCCCATCCGATGCCTCATCTAGTTATTTTTGGCTTTGAAAAGTGGGAGGGGCAAGTATTAATAAACGAATTGATTCTAATACTTGTAGCATTATGCAATTATAAAATATCACAAAAATGCCAACAATTTAATTTTTGGGGGAGGGGGAGTATTTAAGTTATCCTTGGCGGGAAATGATTTATTTCTTTGTAGCAATGGCAGTAATTAATTATCTAAGACACGCAAAGTCCCCAAATATTCATTGCTAAATCAAGCAACACCTTGTTAAGATATTCCCACACCAGAAATCATTTGATTCAAGTCTGCCCCATAAGAATTTAAATATTCCATCTTTGCTGAAATCCTGGAAGCTGTTGGACCACTCATCGCTAAGCAAGACACCAACATGAGGAGGGCTTTGGAACCTGGTCTGAAGTTGGCTATCACCCTGCGGTACATGGCAACAGGAAACAGCTACAAGTCCCTAGCTTATGCTTTCCGTGTGGCACCCAACACCATCTGCAACTTCATCCCTGAGGTCTGCCTTGCCATCGTTCATGCCTTCGAAAGACAGCTGGCACTACCCACACAGCCTGAAAGATGGAAGGAGATAGCCAAGGCTTTTGAGAGGAAATGGAACTTGCCCAACTGCATTGGAGCTCTGGATGGCAAGCACGTCGCAATCCGATGTCCCAAGGCTGCAGGCTCCTTGTTCTACAACTACAAGGGATTTCACTCCATTGTCCTGATGGCCCTCGTTGATGCCGACTACAAGTTCATCTATGTGCAGGCTGGCTGTCAAGGAAGTGCATCTGATGGCGGCGGCCACAGTACTTCGACAACTCCTGGACGAGGAAGATCTAGGCCTACCACCTCCAGAACCTCTACCTGGCACAGAAGACAATCCTTTCCCATATTACATCGTGGGTGACGAGGCATTTCCCCTGAAGACATGGTTGCTCAAACCAGTGCCAAGAAAGAACCTTGACATTCCTTCCAGAGTCTACAATTACAGGATTTCAAGAGCCAGGAGAGTGGTGGAGAATGCCTTCGGTCTGCTGTCACACAGGTTCAGATGCTTCCTGACCACCATGCCCCAACGACCTACAAGAGTGACATACATCACAATGGCTGCTTGTGTTCTACACAACATTCTGCGAGACAGAGTAGGCGTCCACCATGCCCGTGACAATGAAGTGATGGACAGAGAAGATCCACAGACACATGACGTCGCTGAAGGAGTTTGGAGGGGAGACCGTCAATTGCATGACCTAGGAGAACCACTTCGACACGGAAATGCCTCCAGAGATGCCAAGGCTGCTCGAGACTACCTACGTGACTGGGTCAACAGTCCGGCAGGAAGTGTCCCTTGGCAGTTGGAGAAAATCTGAAGAAGATGCAGACTATCTATTCAAAACAACAAAGCCCAGGCCCTTTTAAGGGCCACCAAATCCTCCCAATTGAGCTGGCCATGTACACATCCTATGTTGACAAAACAAGCCCAAAAATCAATCAATCAATCAATCAATCCCTCCATCCATCCATCTATCTATCTATCTATCTATCTATCCAAGTCCAATCCATGCAAAGTGACGACAACTGCTTTTCTTTTGCTGCAGTGTATATATGTAACGAGCATTGTGTTCCATCTATCAAGCTATCTATCTATCTATCTATCTAGCTATCTATCTAGCTATCTATCAAGCTATCTATCTATCTATCCAAGTCCAATCCCTGCAAAGTGACGACAACTGCTTTTCTTTTGCTGCAGTGTATATATGTAACGAGCATTGTGTTCCATCTATCAAGCTATCTATCTATCTATCTATCTAGCTATCTATCTAGCTATCTATCAAGCTATCTATCTATCTATCCAAGTCCAATCCCTGCAAAGTGACGACAACTGCTTTTCTTTTGCTGCAGTGTATATATGTAACGAGCATTGTGTTCCATCTATCAAGCTATCTATCTAGCTATCTATCTAGCTATCTATCTAGCTATCTATCTATCTATCTATCTAGCTAGCTATCTAGCTATCTACCTGCCACTTGCCCTAGACAAGTGAAATTACAAAGTGATGCACTTGTACTAGTGCAACCAACCAACACAATTTTTAAAAGCAAAGCACTTGTACTAGTGCATTACATTTTAATTAAGAAATTCATGCACTTGTACTAGTGCAATAAAAATATGTTTATACCAAAGAATGCAGCACTTGTACTAGTGCTGCACTTGGTATGTTTTGGGGCAAAGAAAGGGGGAACTAGCACCTTGCTTTTATGAAGGTGATTACTTTTAATGAAGGCCAGGACCGGACTTTTGTTTTGGGGGACTTTTTTTTTGGGGGACTTTTTTTTTGGGGATTGTCAACGTTTTTTTTTGCTCTTTTTTGGCTCTTTTCGGTCAACACAAGCTCTTTTTTTTTGTCAACATAAGATGTGTACGTGGCCTGCCCTTTTGGGAGGATTTGGTGGCCCTTAAAAGGGCCAAGGTTTTTTGTTGTCTTTGCTGCATCTGGTCTTCTACTTTCGTGGAGAAAGGAGACTTGAAGTCCAACTGGGCGAAGGGGAAGGCTGGTGCTGGTGATGGGCGGCCGGTTGACCAAAGCTGGGTCCAGGGGGGTAGCCGTACTTCTCGGGGCTCTCCTGTGCATCCATCATCAGTGTCATGGTGGAGTGGCTGGGCTGCATCGGGGTGTAGCTGGGAGTCTGCCTGGAGGATCCTCCTTCCCTGGGCTGGTGCTGCTGGTAGTGATGGCTGCTGCTGGAAGCCTGGGGATGGTGCTGGTGGTGTGATGGCACATACGTCGAAGAAGGAGGAGGAGGAGGTGGCATCTGCAGGCGCTGAGGAGGATGAGGAGGCTGGAAGGTCTGCTCCTGATGATGACTTGACTGGCGGCTGGCATGATCCATCTCACTCTCCCTGTCCCAGAAGAGGGCGGCCTCTGCAATGGTCCTGACCATTTTCCTTCGGACTTCAGGGCTGGCGTGCACTCCCACGTGGTAGAGGTCCTGGCACTTCATCCTCCAGTACTCCTGCTCGGGTGTCAACTCCTGGTGGTCGGGGCACATCTTGCAGCCAGAGCCTTTCAGGATTTTCTTGGCGGAGGACATGGCTTGCATGCTGCCTGCGATGACGTGCATGGCGGAGTGCATGGCTTCATCTCCCGGGGCCTTCCTCTTGGTTCCCTTGGCAGCGGCTCCAGGCTTTGGTGCTCCAGGGAAGACTTGGGACTGCTGGCTCTCAGGTCTGTCCTGTGCTGGCTGTTCAGCTGGTGGCAGGTCCGACATGTCATACGAAGCTGGCAGGCAATCCTCAGGGTTGTAGCTGTCATCATCGGAGTCTGAGGCTGGCCGGTTGGCAGACAGTTGAGAGATGGCGGACAGCTCCTTCCCTGGCTTGTGGACGATGGAGTCCTTCAGGAACCGACAGTTGTTCAGGATGTACTGGTCCCTCTCTGTGAGCGTCTCCTTCCTGGCGGCTCCTGAAGCTTCAGGCCTGACGAGTCTGGAGAAGTGAGTGCGCACTGTCTTCCTCCAGTTGAAGATGTCCTGGGAGGTGTACTTGGGGCCCAGCTCCTTTGCTTTTTCTGAGTCCAGCAGCAGCTTCTCGTTCCCCTTGTAGCCTCTGGTCCCCTTCATGTACAGCACAGGATGCTCCTTGTACCAGTTGATGAGGTCATCTTCTTGGTCAGATGTGATGCCCAGGTTGTTGCGGATGTTTTTCTTGGGGGCCTTCCCTTTGCCCTTCTTGCCCTTGGACTTGGCTTCAGCAGCTGCAGGGGTCTCATCAGCAGAGTCTTCTTCCTCCTCGAAGGTGTCCTCATGGATGGCCACTCTGTCTAGAGCAAGAACAGGCTGGCTCTCTGCTGTTTTCTTGGGAGTCTGCTTCTTTGGAGTCTGCTTCTTTGGAGTCTGCTTCTTTGGAGTCTGCTTCTTTGGAGTCTGCTTCTTTGGAGTAGACCTGGCAGTAGGCTCTGGAAGACCCGTGGAAGACTTGGCAGCAGGCTTGTCAGCAGGCTTGGCAGCAGGCTTGGCAGCAGGCTTGGCAGCAGGCTTGGCAGCAGGCTTGGCAGCAGGCTTGGCAGGCTTGTCAGCAGGCTTGGCAGCAGGCTTGGCAGGCTTGTCAGCAGGCTTGTCTCCTTCCTCTTCAAAGAGTTCAACTGAAGAATCTTCTTCTGTTGTGTTGTCTTCTGGCCGGCCCTCGAAGATGGTCTCGCTGACGACAGTGGCTTTGGTGGTTGAAGTGGTGGTCTTCGTCTGGCTGCCAGCTGTAGTGGAGGTGTAGAGCCCAGGTAGAGAGAGGTCTGCCATGGCTGTAGTGAAGAAGGCAGTCACTGCAGCATCTGAAGGTTCATGGAGAGGAGTTGCAGCTGGAGTTGTAGCTGGAGTTGTCACTGGAGTGCTCCCAGGAGTGTGGAGTGTTGACCTGGTGCTGAGCTTGGTTGGTGCCCTGGTGACGACGGTGCCCTTTCTCCTCTTTGGTCCCATGTTGTAGCAGCAATTTGAAGTACAATTGTAGCAACAAAAGTAGCAGCAAATGTAGCAGTTGATAATAGTGTCGTGGATTCTAGGTGTGTTCTGGTCGAAGGTCTGAGTGGGTATGGTGCTCTAAACTGGCCTCCTCTATATATATGCAGGGTGCGGACCGCCTCTTTCCCCCTCCTTCGCCCCCCCTGCTTCGCTGCTGCTGCCCCAGCCGCTGCGCAAAAAGAGGGTGACACGCAGACAAAGGGTTGATGCTAAAAATAGAACAACGCATGCACTCAGGCGCCACTCTGTCTGCTGCATTGGGGGTCCAAAAGACGCGGCGCGCACCCTCTCACGTGCGTCGAACATGTGTCTTTCTGCGACGCGTGTCTGAAACATGTGACATGAAGCAAGAGCTTTCTGCTACACTGCTGTTTCTGCGTCGAAGCTCTTCTTTGTGCGTCGCAACTTTAAAAATCTGCGGCGCGCACTGATTTCTTTTTACGCTTCTTCTTGCTTCGGCACTTCTTTCCTCGCAAAGATTCAACCGGTTGAATCTTTTTTTCCTGCATCGTCAAATTTCTAGGAATTGCGTAGAAAGACCTCTTAAAGCGACGCATGCTGTTCCTGTTGCGCCGTAAAGCCAAAATTGACGGCGAACATGCTCAAATCTTTGCCCTTTCCTGGAAATATAAGAAACGCCGTCACTTAAACCCTCTGATACGTCTCCGTGAGAACTAGCCATAACATGAATGTGTGTGTGTTTTTTGTGCAATTCCAAACGTCATTCCTTGCCCATTTCAACGTCAAACGGTTGAGGAGCAAAGGAGATTGTCAGAACAATTTGAAAGGGAACCAAACAAAAAAGTGAAAACCCTCAGCTGCCATTTTCTATAGAAGAATTCTTCCTTTGAAACCACCCACTTTGAAAAGGCAATGGTTTGAGGCTATGAATATTTGACAAATGCTCAGAAAAAATAGGAGAAAGTGGGAAAGGCAGATTGGGAAACACATAACCAAATGGAAAAAAATTAATAAAAAGAAAGAGAAAACAGGATTGCAAATGATATCTTAGAGAAAGAAAGATATGATCATTTTAAAATCAATGATTTCATCTTGAGCATCAAGAAATTAATTTCACACTTTGTAATGATTAGAGGCTGTAGGTAGCTATTGGGAGAATCCAAAGAACAAGAAAGTGAGAAAAGAGGCAAACGAAAAAGTTATGAAATATAGGACTAAGAAAAGACAGTTAGGGAGAAACTATAAGGTGCACCAAAAGAAGCAGATTGCCATTGAAGTAATGAAATTTGATCTATTGGTTGATGTGATCAATTTTATTGTATGCCGTATGCCAGGCAAGTAACATTGCAAAACTTGTCATGTGTAGTTCATTTCTGGGATAGTGAAAAAATTAAATTTGGCTGTTCGAATAGGTTTAATTTGACTCTAATCTTTCTTTTGGACATCAATTCAACCTGATGACATACTAGCTTTAAGAAAAAGTGTTTGATTGCACTATCCTTCTGAGTCACTGTAACGTAAATATTTTTCCCAGTCTGGTGAAAATGAGAACTGCATGCTGCTGCCACCTTGCAAAAAAGTTGATTTTGCATGCTACAGCATTGATGTCCCAAGAAATAGTTCCAATTTCATTGCACATTCACAAAATTTCTATTCGACATTGATGTATACCAGAGTCAGACTCGGCAATCACATTCTCTAAGGAAGTAGACAAGGCCATCAGCACACTCAGAAACAGCCCCGGTGTCTTCCAGACAAAATTGTGTGTGTTCCTCAGATTGAAATGATGTGGGCGCTCGCAGGTGCTTGCGGAATAGCACACTTAGCACTAGGTGGCAACGCAAGACAACATATGTTCCGATCTGTGGCAATGCAGGAGCAGTCCACTTGTAGACAGTATTTTTCCAGTCGCCTTAGGATATACTGTTTAGGAATGTGATAAAAACTTGCCACGCTGACTCAGTCATCTAAATACCCCTTCTGACGTCTTAGATAAACCAATGAGTCTCCGTGATTTAATGCTGTGCAATGAAAGTAAGATTATGTGAGTCATGGTGTCATTCGACTTTTCTGGATGGGTTTTCCTGTTGCTCACAAGTGTAGTTGTACTTCTATTGGAGACTGTGATTCATCTTTCTTCTTACCCAGTATATGATTCACTTTCTAATGCTCTCCACCATTCTCATGTTGTGTGGTCCATGTCTATTTTCATAGAACTTTTCGGTTTTGAGTGCAGAATAGTTGCCATGAAAAGCAGTTACTGCAAGAGAACTCATGCTATAGCTGTGCAAGCAGCTACTATAGAGTAGCGCGGGGCATGCAGCCCCCCTTAACTTCGAGATGCCATTTGACCTACTTTTTGTGGTCGATTATTTGAATGCTTATGCTGTCAGGAAGGGATCACTTGACTCTACTTATAACTAGTGAAACGAATGTCTACCAATTTTAATAAAGGAGTTACGGCCCTTTTCGTAAAAAAATTAAAATGGCCTTCTTACCCCACCCATCGGGCAAGAAGCCCCCCTATTATAATCCTATGGCAATTTTTTTTGCGAGCGCATTCAGTTTGAAAGTTATTTCTTGGGGTTCTTCTATCATTTTTAAGGCATTCTATTCACTTTTTCTGAATTTCAGAATTTTTCTGTTCATGCATTTATTTTTTAATATTTTTTGCCCATTTTCAATTTCGGCCAAATTTTTTTCTATTTCAATTAGCTATTCTATCAAGATTTAAGGTAAAGTAAAACATTATTAAATGGTTCTGGAAGCAGCTTCGAGGCCTCAGTGAAGGGGGCCCCATGCCCCATACCATGTGGGGCCTCTCGCCCCAAACCCACATATTTTAATTAGACCTCTATATTTTGAGCTAAAATGCAAAAAACATGATCCAAATCATATTTATGTGATGGTCATAAAGTGAAGCAATGCAGATATCCATTATACTTTTAAAAATTCCAAAGTTATTTCTGACAACCACTTTCAAAGAATTAATCAAAGTTACAAAAACCATGCACCTTTTTTTGTTTCTTTAATTACGACTATGGTTTGGTGCTGAATGCCTTGAAAATTTGTGACGTCACCTAAAAAGCTTCTAGCTTCTATCCTATCAATATAAAAAAGCACCAAAAATGTAAGTTTAGATATAACCCTGGGGGGGCTTCTCACCTAACCCGGGCTTCTTGCCCCGACCCACTCTATACAAGGTAACAGAAGCAATAATCTCATTCAGTCTCACTTATCAGGAGATTTGTCTTTCATCACTCACTACGGAGACCAATTTGTGAATGTAATTTGGTAGTTGATGGTTTTACCTTTGTGATTCTTACCTGTAAATAAAGGTGTGTGTCTGTGATATATATCAATTGCACGGTAAAAAAATCCATATTGAGGCCCATGTGCATATATTTATGGAAAATACATTCCTCATCTGAATCTGAAGATTTACACTCCTTCAAACTTGCTGCAACCAAAACTTATTTGACCAAAAAAATCAGTAATCGAAGATTGGCAAGTTCCAAAATTGCAGCTGTTATTTCTCATGTGTGCAAAGTTTTCCAAATTCTCTTGTGTGAAACGCACATCTGCCGTTCATTGTTGTGTGAAAGCTTTGTGAAAATGTGTCACAACTCAGAGGGCACTCACAGCAATAAAACATTGAGAGGTGTCATGCAATTCTAAGGAGGTGTTTAAATAAAATAACTTAAACGGATTTACAATCTTGTGAATTTGTCAGATATATGGCCAAAGGAGAACTGATCCTAGCTATTCAGGAAGAAGATCAATAAAACAAAAGTATTTCTAGTATTTACGGCTAGCGCTATATGTATGTGTGCTGCAGACATATATAAAGTAGGGGCAACAAAGGAGTATATTGGAGAGTATATATGATACAAATGGCTGTCAATTGTACAAGATACAAATATTTTTGGCCATGTAGAAAGGTTGCACTTGCCGGCAGTTTAGAACAGAAACATTGCCTTTAATCAAAATCCTTTTTTAGAAACATTACAATTATGGATTAACTTCTTCTTACCTTTCGGTTTAAAACATTTATTATGTTGCTTTTAAAATTTGTACGATCATTTGAATGTGTGCTTTGTTGTTGACAATTATAAACAATGTTTTCCATATATTACGTACATGGCGTTTATGCCTATATCATAATTATATTCCAAGTGGAAAAAAATGAAGTGGTAGCGGAAACCGTACAGCTCACAACATTGATGGATGTTTTTAATGTTATAAATGTTCAGGCTGTGATTTTTGTTAATGAAATAAGGTTAAACATGCAAATTTGGTAATCTTTTAAATACTCTTTAGCCATGTATGATTTAGGTTTGATAACCTCACTATAAAATTGGTTTCCAGTGCGGCAGAAAATATTGTGTGTCATTGAAAAATGTGGCCACCCTTGATTTTGGTTTTGTGTGATTTGGATAATAAACAGCCTCTCCCCCTGCTAAGTATGCAGCCCACCAACTAAAAGTTCCAACGCTCATGATGGTGTGATCACATAATGTTAATAAAGCCAATTCTAGTAGATCTGCTCTTGCCATGGAGTAGATGACATCATCGCCCATTATGTTTTCCTTGGCCCAATTTTTGTCCTCGGAAACAATGATGAAATAAACCTTCCTGAATTTCTTGCGAAAGTAGTCCATTGCCTTCTCAAAATATGACCTTTCAGGCAATGGCCAATTTTTTAGGTGGGTTTTATCCCCTCGCCGAATTTGAATTCCAACAAGCTCTGTAATGCTGTCTGTGGGGTTCCTTGACACTCCTTGCTTGAGGTTTTTGATCTGAACTTTTAACTCCTCATGACCACTGCAAATCTCTATCAGATAGTTTCTGGCCTGAGTCTGTAAATCTTCAGATACAACCAGCAACTCCTTCATTTCTTTGTCGTATTTAGGATACCAGTATGATGGAACACCTGAAAAGAAAATGAATTGATTTGCAATTAAAATAACCTCATTGGCGTTGGCTTAAGTCACTCATAATTGATCTCTAGCTTCTCCCATCTTCTCAAGGCACCTTTTGTAGGGTCGGTCTGTAGGACAAAAAAAAAGGTGAAATCAAATTTATTTTTTAAATTTTAAATTTTTTTTCCGTCGGCAGAAAATCTATTTTGTCGGCAGGTCCTTATGTCATGCTGAAACACTATTATACAAAAGCATGATGTAAGTTCGATATGAAAGTGGGATTTCTATTGACAGAGGTTCAGCTAGAGTTCAATATGAATTTATGAGTGCTAAAAATATTATTATGGCACAATATTAACTTACTTGTTTTTGTAACATAACCACATTTGCTTTTACTACATGGCCACTGTGCTGAATCTATGCAATAAATGTTAATTTAGTGGGATTCTTTTCACAGAGATTTATCCCACACTTGTTCAGTTATCCTGCCATGTAAAGGCGTTTATTTCTAGGTTAAATAACAGCAAATTCCCCCAGTTACCACAAAACCAAAATTAGATATACATGTAGCCACCAGGAACTCAAAGTGCAATTTGACATGTGCGCAACCCAGAGTATTATTCATTTTTATTATTTCTTGAAATTCAGCAACCACAGAGCAGTTTGATGCACCTGTCTTGTGAGTTTCTTGAAGTGACAAATTCAGTTGTCATGATAAAACAGCTGTTGCCGATGGTATTGGTACAAGGCTCAGCCAATCACATATTTTTAATTCTCAAAAAAGAACCATTTTTAAGCATTTTACTTTGCATTTTAATGTAATTTCAATGGGGGTTTGCAAAAAAAACGAGTACGTGTTACCCTTTTTTTTACCGCCAATTTGTAGCATTTACACCCTGTAACAAGATACTAGAGTTACAAAAAAAAATCTATTGTAATGCCCTTATGGTTACGCTTAGGGGGGTTTAACTTTAAAATGATAATTAATAAAAGTAGGTAGTACCTAATGCAAAAATACTAATAATAGGCATTTATATAGAGCTAATTCCAGTAAACTGCTCACTAGCGCTTATGCATGATCGATTTATTTGTAGAAACTCTTAAATAGATAAGTTTTAAGATTTCTCTTGAAGACTTCAAGCGTTCTAGAGACCTTGACAATCTCTGGGAGTTGGTTCTGCAGTTTTTGAGCGGCATGCGAAAAGGCTCCGTCTTCATATTTGTTTTTGTTGAAGGGAGTTGGTTCATTTAAGAGCATCTTGTTATGCTTCTCAGATTACAGCTCTGTTCAGATTTTGGCTGAATCATCTTTTGAATATACAAGGGAGCTTGTCCGTTTACTGCTCAAAATTGAATGTTTTTTTTCTCAACTAAACAATGCTAAATGATTAGATAGAGTTAGATCATAATGTTAATATACAGAAACAGAACTCACCTAACCATCCATGAAAATAAACATCTCCAGTTGCCGCCACTATGTCATCAGTTGTCTTCTTGTGGTATTTATTTGGACCCAGTTCAGTTATTCTGATTAAACCTGGGGGTTGACCTTTGATCAGATTTATGAAATTCTTCAATTTTGGAAAAAATCGCATCAGTCTTCCAGCTTGACCGTTGTCGTTGAAAAAGATCTTCTCACAATTTGCTGCCAACTTCACTCCATATATTGCTGCAAACTGAAAAATTACATTTCCAAAACGTCCCTTAAATCTTGCGTAGATGTCTTTTGTCTTGTTACTGAATGTTCCGTTTTTTGTATCATTAGCAACAACTTGACTATTTTGTGATGATGATTGAAGAGAAGTTTGTACAGCCTTTTTTACTGGAGCTTGTGTCAATGTTTCGACAACCTTCTGTCTTTCTGATGGTGATTTTTGTTTGGAAGACGGCAACTTGTGCGTAGAAGAAAGTAGTTTTGATGACGGTGATGACGATGATGGTGACAATTCTTGTTTCGGTAAAGAAATTATTTTCCGTGATAATAATCCAGACATGTTTGAATTCCTCCAAAGCTGAGTAATATGATGGGTGATGTATCCTTGCTCTTTGTAGAAATTGTATTCATATGTGATATAAACCATTGCTACTGTAATTACGAAACATGCGATAATCAACCTTCGTGTAATCATCTTTTCAAAAGTATAATTCCAAAGCAAGACTTTTAAGTTCCGTTCTGTTTAGTCTAAAATATAATCTATATATAATCGCATAAAGCCTCATTTATTGGCAAGCATGAAAAGCAAAAATGATGTCGTGATACACTAAACTAATACTTCAATTGGAGTTGCTGATAGCAACTTATTAGAAAGTCAGTAAATAAATGTGTGACTTCATGTGTGTGCATGATTAAAGGATGAGTGTGAAATGCACTCTAAAAAATGTCGGGACAAAATTGGTTTTTACCCTCGGCAATGTATACATTGCCGACGGGTATTGTAGTTACTTTGGGGAAATTTGTCCGTCCGGCGGGCGGGCGGGCGGACGGGCGGGCGGGCGGGCGTCCGGATAACGGGCGTCCCACTTGTGTATTGGGAGTAATGCCAAAACTATGGAATGTATACTTTTTATTTTTGGGACATTATTATATCTTTTATCCTAGTTGTGCCTTTTAGGGGTTTAATCCACATGAGATGAATACTTTTCTCACAATTATTGAAAAATGTGAAAAAATATTTTTTTGTGTATTGGGTGTCAAGCCAAAACTATGGCATGCATATTCATCATTTTTGGGTAAATATGGTATCTTTTATCCCAGTTGAGCCTTTCATAGGTCTAATCCCCATGACATTAATACTTTTCTCACAATCATTGAAAAATGTAAAAAATTGTTTTTTTTTTGTTTCTGTGACAGAGCTAAAAAACTGCAGTACTTTTGACACTGAAATTGGCATATTGTATGTATTAAATACCCAAGATGTGTTTTTTGTGGGTCTAAATGCTCTGAGAAAGTTGAACGGACAACAATTTACCAAAAATATGAAAAAATACTATTATTTTAAACTTGTATAATTCAGTCAATTTTGAAGTTAAATCTATGAAATTTTCCACTTAGGTGTCTAACTTATGCCTCTTTAAACATCTCTAATCAGTTGGAATGTTGGTCCTATGAATTTTTATAAAAACCCAAAAATTCTAAAAAATGCCAATTTTCCAACATTTCTGCATGAAAAGCCAAATGGTAATGGGTAAGTTAGTTAACTTTAGGTCTTATTGTAGTTAGACACACTATTGACTAATATTCACAGCCATTGCATGAGTTGTTGCAATTTTTTCCATTGAAATGTATGATTGAAAAAAGGCAAACAATCATTGAAATGTCTATTTACTCTCCATTTTCTTCTGATGTCATACCAGTCGTTGACATTTTTTTGTCAAAATAAACCTGACATGTTTCACATCATCATCATGCTGATTTTGAACAATATGAAAACTTTTATTCGCAGCATAGGTCAATATTAACAAAATTAGATAAATATTAAGGATTTTCAGATAATCATATATCAGTAAATATTGGCCCTGGTCAATCAAATTTGCCACAATAATGTCTAAGGTTTACTTTTTCTACATCTCCTCATGAAATATTATCAAGAAGAAATACATAAATTTTATATATAATTATGTGGACTTTCAAAGCATTAATTAAGTATATTCAAAAACATGCATTTGTATGTTAATATTTTATAATGTTGACACTAAATCTTTTTAAAACTCCCAATTATTATAACTTCATGGTTAATATCTAAACTCAGTGATGTAAATTTTTAGAAGATGAATAAATGTCAGCCCCTTTTATTTAGTTGTTTGCATGAAAATAAAATGTGATTGAATCAGACAGATTGGCTTTTGTTGAATGGAGCACTGGAGAAGTCTTGATTATGTAATGTTATGTCACAGGGTAATTGTCTTCCCTGCTAATCCTTTGACAAGAAATCTTAAACTCTCAATTGTAACTTATGGTTTAAATCTAACATCAGTTATGTACATTTTAACATATGAAGTACTGTCAGCTTACTTTTATTTTGGTCTTTAATGGAAAACATATAAGACAGACTGGCAATAAGACCGCTATGTATTTATAGAGGGTTATCAAAGAAAATTACTTGGCATGCAAACCCAATTTCTGCAAATTTCAGTGTGTAATTTTACATTTCAAGACATTATTGGATAAATCTGTCTTTTAATTCATTTTAAAACTCACTCCAATTGTATTTTTAGCATTTTAAAGAAATATTGTTTAGGGGGTAAAAGTGTCATCATTGGAAGGGGTCCAGTTTTTTTTGTGAATCAGCCAGGAGACACTATGTCTGTGCTTCATTGTACCCCTCCCCTCCAGCCATTCATGTTATGTAACATTGTGTCACTAATCCTGTCCAGTGACCAAAGCTAGGAACAAAGGAGGACAAAAGCAGTGCACAGCACCCTCAACTTTTTAACAAATTTTCTTTTTTCTTAGAAATATGTCCAGACTGCATTGACACCAACTTTGTAGTCTTTTATTGAACAAATAAAGAAATTTCCAATTTTAATAAAAGATTTAGGCCAACTAGAAGCTGAGATATGACTTTTTGTAGCCCATACAGGCTATACACAGAGTTGGGACTTGTTTCTCTTGTTTTGTTTTTCTTTACAGCTATTGTTATTCTCCAAAGTTTGACCAGCATTTAACCTTTGTATTAACTAGCAACGTGCTTAGTCTTAAAAGATATATATATATATACTGGCATAAACCTTGTTTTAGTGTTACTATTTACAATGGTTTTGGTTGGAGACATCTTATCTATAATTTATGTTTTTAGACCCATATTCCATATTTGTAATTTATGATAAGAATAGCTAAGACTAGATAGATAGATAGATAGATAGATAGATAGATAGATAGATAGATAGATAGATAGATAGATAGATAGATAGATAGATAGATAGATAGATAGACAGATAGATAGATAGATAGATAGACAGATAGATAGATAGATAGATAGATAGTTAGATAGATAGATAGATAGATAGATAGAAAGACAGATAGATAGAGATTGATAGATAGATAGATAGATAGATAGATAGATAGATAGATAGATAGATAGATAGATAGATAGACAGACACATGTAGATAGATATATATATATATATATATATATATATAGATAGATAGATAGATAGATAGATAGATAGATAGATAGATAGATAGATAGATAGATAGATATATAGATAGATAGATTGATAGATGCATACATAGATGGATAGATTATTAGAGTAATTTTAATTCTGTACAATTTCTAAAGCTTTACAATGATTCAAGATTCCTATAGGCTACATGGATGTATCACAAAATCCAATCATCAACTGGAATTATTCTTTTTTCTCAAATTATTCTTTTTACAAAAAGCACAAAATCAGCCATAGGCCTACTTGCCCGAATCACATGATCCAGATTTCATTTTGACTAGTAGATATATCATTTCAAGTTTCATCTCTTGGTAACCATTGATTTTCAGTGATGTTTCATTGGACCCCCCCCCCCCCTCTTCACAGTGGCACACTTCTGAGGTGTGAAGTATGCCACCCTCCATTCTTTTGTCAGGTTACATAATGGCATTGCATAAGGTGATTAAAAGATTGGGGTAGAGCAGACAATAGCCAATTGATATGGGTGTTCAGCAGCTGAGGAGGGGGACTAAGGAAGCCCCTTTAACCCCTTTAAGGGGAATGTCTGCAAGGATAATGTAATTTAACTGAAATTGTTACAACATCCAACAATTTACATGGCTACATTCTAAAATGGATCCAGGATCAAGATGATGTAGAACTGAAGTCAATGACACTGTTTGATTAGATATAAGATTTACAGACAGAAATTTATTGAACTGATAGATATCTAATTTTTGTTCAAACAATAGCTACCCTTATTGCTATTCAGTTTTATGCAGTTTAAATAAAATAGTAATTTTATCTTTTCTGCAGGAATTATGACACATCTTAATAGAAAAACTGATAATTGGATTGATCAAACTACCAAAAATCTATCTATCTATCTATCTATCTATCTATCTATCTATCTATCTATCTATCTATCTAAACAGTCCCCTACATGTCCTGATCGTTTTCTGACCGTCTTTATCTCAATTGTTGTCCATTTCTAGCTGTCTTTTTAATGGTCATTACCTGTCTATTGTGCACTGCACTGCTTTATTTTCCTGTCTGTCACCACTGTATATTACATTCAGACAAAAATAAGTTTGATAAAAAACCAACTTTCTAAAATGGTAGTGGAAGAGGGGACGAATTACTGTGGGTAATCCATGCCGGATAATATTGTTCTTAATATTGTCACCGAAACCAGTCATCTTCTTGACTTCATTTATTTTTAAATTTTATTTCTCAAATTGTTTGTTCACAAAAAGGCACAGATTTTGCCAAAGGCCACCAATAGGCATAGTGGAATACTTGCCTGAATTTCATTATCCAGATTATACCAAATTATACCACTTCTACAGTAAAATGTAATTTCTTGCTAATTGCTAACCATTGCTTTTCAGTTCATTTGATCTTGTGCCACACTTTTTGACTCCTTGCCCAAATTTTAACTGTTTCCCCTCTTTTTCTGGGGGGGACCCATCCTGCAAGCTGATTGCATGTGGATTTTGAATTCCCGCCAATACAAAATGGCAGACAGGAAACATTTATATTATTTTGCTCACAGCTCTTGGCCATTCAATGAAAGTTTTTCAACTGGAATTTCATGTTCATGAGGATATTAGAGTACCAGTGGGGTCCTGCCTCAATGTATCCCACTGTCTGGAGAATAGCTGCTGAGTAGCCGAGGGTATGCTGCCGCGCAGCCTATGTTTTAGATTCAAAATGGTTTTTTGAAAAACCAAATTTCTATGCAAAACCAACTTGGATTTTTTTAAAAAATCCATGTTGGTTTTTTGCATTGAAATTTGGTTTTTCACAAAACCATTTTGAATCTAAAAAAACAATTTTGTCTGAAATTTTTTAGAGTGTGTTTAAAATTCACTTAACGCACAATTCTGACTTCATGAGTATGAGTAAAATGGGACATTATTTTGAGATGATGTGTATGTCAAATTGTTGGTGACGGTGTCCATTAAGCGAACTGTGGACGAATACGAAATGTTAAGTGTGTGTCCTTTCCAGCCACCATATGTTTGTGTTATTTAAACTACATTACATTTGTATGAATTGAGGCATAATAAAATCATTACAAAATAACTAGAATTTTCAAAGCTTATGGTTCGTGCACTTGCCTGCTCCAACACTTTCATGCACTTCCTTGCACTTCCCTGTACTTCCATACTCTTACATGTACTTCCATGCACTTCCATACTCTTCCATGTATTTTCATGATCTTCCATGTACTTCCATGCTCTTCCCTGTACTTCCATACTCTTCCATGTATTTCCATGCACTTCCATACTCTTCCATGTACTTCCATGATCTTCCATGTACTTCCATGCTCTTCCATGTACTTCCATAAAAAATCCATGCAAATAAACATCTCCAGTTGCTGCATCTACATCATCTGTTGTCTTTTTGTGGTACTTGTTGGGGCCTAGTTCATAAATTGTTAATAAACCCCGAGGCTGTCTCTTTTTCAGATTTATATAATTTTTACATTTTGGAAAAAATCTTATCAGTCTTTGGGCTTGATTGTTGTCATTGAAAAACATCTTTCTACGATTTGTTTCTAACTTCAAGCCATAAAGAGATGCTATCTGAAAGATGACATTTCCGAATCGACCCATAAAAGTTGCGTAGATGTCTTTATTAATCCTCTTTTCCAAGTTTCCATGTTTTTCCAAAGTTATAGCTTTTGTTGTATTGTTATCATTATTCCCAGACATTTTCCAAACCTTTTTAACTTTACTTTTTGTTAATGTTTGAAAAGCCTTTAGTCTCATTGACGATGTATTTTGTTTAGGGAATTCCGATTTGCGTTTTGATGAAAATAGTTTCAATTTTGATGATGATGATGAAAGTGATGATTCATGGTCCACTGGAAAAGGTCCAGATGGGTGTCCTGTACTCTTCAATGAAAACAATCCAGCATTATTGGATTTGTTCCAATTCTTAGTCAGAAAATTAACAATGTATCCATGCTCTTGGTTGAAATGGTATGCATAAAGAATATATACAATTGCTGCGGAAATTGCAAGACACATAAAAGTCCACCTTTGCGTTGTCATTTTACTTCAACTCTGAAGCAGTTGTTGAGGTGTGTCTTGTTAGATACTCAGAAGTAAGGCCACACGTATTTGATTTTAGCTTAATTTTGTTTTTGCCAATTATGCATGTCATTGTACATTATCGTTGGTTTTCACTTCATCTCTATGTAGCTTATATTGTTTAAGTCAAGCAGAAATGCTTATTTTATACTGTTCATTGTAATCCGACTTGAAATGAAACTTATTCTATCTTATCTTTTTAACTTATCTTCTCGAGATCAAACCGAGAAAAAGTGCCTTGAGAAGATTTGAGAAGCTGAAGATCAATCAGGTGTGGCCTTATCAATGTCACACACATCTGTTGAAATGTCAAATGAAACTACATTAATTGGAAGTTCAAATATGAGTTGTCAATCATTTCTACTATTTATAAATCAGAACTTCATTCTGGTGTGACTAAATTGGTATATATATGCATTATATGAATCTATGATGTTGTATCTTTCTCTTGTTAAGGCCTTGATGAATTGTGTTATTCTGTCAATGCTAAGTTTTATAGTGCTTTTAAAAGGGCATTGAACACTCACATTGGTCTGGATAAAGAGGGGACCTGGGGCCAGTCATAACTCAGTTTATTAGTGCTATTGTGTAAAAATTTTAATTAATCAGATATATCTAAAATGAGATAATCTAGCGGCCACATGATCATCCAGTGGCCACTAGAAAGATGAAATGGCTATGACACAGATGAGAAAGATTCATTGGCCATGAGAAAAATCAAGTGGATTTAGTGGCTACGAGAAAGGTATAGTGGCTAAAAGATAGATGAGAAAGATTTATTGGCCATGGGAAATATCTAGTAGCTACGAGATATTTGAGAAAGATTTATTGGCCAGGATAAAGATTTAGTGGGTACGAGATAGACGAAAGAAGATTTATTGGCCATGAGAAGATCTGGTAGCTACCAGATGGATTAGAAAGATTTAGTGGCCACAAGAAAGGTACAGTGGCTATAAGATAGATAAGAAATATTTATTGGCCACGATAAAGATTTAGTGGCTACGAGATAGATGAGAAAGATTTAGTAGCCGCGAGAAAAATCAAGTGTCTACAAGATAAATGAGAATGATTTAGTGGCTTTGAGAAAGATCTAGTTGCAATGAGATAGATGAGATAGGTTTATTGGCCATGAGACAGATCTAGTTGCAACAAGATAGACGAGAGAGACTTAGTAGCCATGAAATAATTTTGTTTTGGCCATGAGATAATTAGGTTTGAAAATCCTTATTTTTACCACATTCTCATAGAGGCTCCATAAGCTTCACTCTGCTTTCTATAAAATAGGTTTCCAGTGTGGAAGAAAAAATTGTGTATCATTGAAAATTCGAGCCACAACTGAGCCAGGTTTTGTATGTTTTGGATAGTAGACAACCTCTCCCCCTGCTAAGTATGCAGCCCACCAGCTGAAAGTTCCAACGCTCATGATGGTGTGATCACATAATGTTAATAAGGCCAATTCCAATAAATCTTCTTTTGCCATGGAGTAAATGATATCTTGACCAATTATGTTTTGTTTCGCCCATTTTTTGTTCTCGGAAACAACAATGAAATAAACGTTTTGAAACTTCTTTCGGAAATAGTCCATGGCATGTTGAAAATATGACCTTCCGGCCACTAGCCACCCGTTTCTTGCTCTTGTTTTGTCACCTCGGCGAACTTGAACTCCAACAAATGTAGTAATCCCATGTGTTTGATTTCTGGACACGCCTTGCTTGAGATTTTTAATCTGACTTTGTAAATCGTCACGACCATTGCAAATCAGCATCATATAGTTCCTAGCCTTGGCTTGTAACTTCTCTGACACAACCAGTAACGCCTTAATTTCTTTCTCATATTTTGGATACCAGTAGGAGGGAACACCTGCAAATAAATTGATATTAATAGTTTAGGTCAGTAATAGCGATGCATTGTATAGTGTAAAGGAGTCTTGACTGTCTGACACAGCAATTTGCCTTTGTCATAGCATTATTTTGCAACATAACTTAACCAGTTGGCCAGAAATCTCAGAAGGACAAGAGCTTTTTACCTTCAACGAACGAAGTTCAAAGAAGGTATTGTTGTCACTTTGGTCAAAAGTTGTCTGTCTGCCGGTCGAGCGTCCGGGCGGCGGGCGGATAGATAGTTTCCGGGCCAGTACTCAGCCCCTATTCAATGTACGTGGATGAAATTTAGTACGCATATAGCCTGTATGGTCTAGTTGCGCCTTTTGATGGTCTGATTGATGGAACTTTTGTAATTTTTGAAATATTGAGTAAAATATAAAACAAATATTTTTTTAGTTTCCTGGCTAGACCTCAGCCAGTATCGCATGCACATGGATGAAATTTGGTACACATGTAGCCTGTATGGTCTAGTTGTGCCTTTTGATGGTCTCATGGATGGACATTTTGAAATATTTAAAACTTTTTTTTTCATTCTGGGCTAGGACTCAGCCACTGTTACATGTACATGAATCAAATTTTTTACACATGCAGCCTATATGGTCTAGTCGTGCTTTTTCATGGTCTGATTGATTGATATTCTGTACTTATTGAAATATTGAGAAAGATGTATTACTTTTTTTTTTCATTTTGGGCCAAAACTTGGTCACAATTGCAGGTACATGGATGAAATTTCTTACACATGTCACCTATATGATTAATTTGTGTCTTTTGTCGGTGTGATTCATGGATATTCTTCATATCTTGAAATATTGACAAAAAAATATTAAAATTATTATTTTTTGTTTCCAGGCCAAAACTTAGCCATCACATTCCCTATATAATATTTTAGTGCCCTTTCTTGGTCTGCTTCATAGTTACTCTTAATGCTTTTTGAAACATTCTGACCGATACCTCACAACTCATTCCTTGTTTATGTATGAAGCTGGTCCATATAATGTGTATATTGGTCTAGTAAGGTCTTTCCATCGTTCCACATACCCTGGCATGCAGGCGGGCATATGACGGGGCATATAGATAATTTCAGACCAAGATCGGGCCACTATTGCAAATATTACATGCAATGTGGTTCACATCACTTTTATGGTGTAATGGTGTCTTTTTAAAATGTTGTTCTTTCGCTGAAGGTTTGCTGCTATGCAGCCTATGTTTTTCATTTCTTTTACCAGTCAGTGGTACAAACTACAACAAACAACCTCTATTTTCCCCTTGTCGAAAGTAGAGAAGATGACACTTCATAGTCTATCATCAGTCACTAAGTGCATTTCCGCAGTGAATTGGCCCTCATTTTTTCTATATCAAAGTGACAGACTGTAAGAACAAGGGAGACTGACACATGTTGGCCTTTACGTTTTATTTTTTATTTTTCGACGCTTTAGAATACGCCACGAATATGATTATAAATTTTCTCAATATGGCTTTTGTTGGTTGAAAGAGTTGTTTCTTTTTTAAAGTAATCCACAAGACATGGTCAACACAGCTCTTCAAGGTCTTGCAAAATTTGATTTTGTGTTAAGCATATTTTCGCCAAAAATGTTTTTTTTAATTCAGGAACTGAAATTAGTTATGACTGCTCTTTATAATAGGATTAATTGAGCAATGAAACTATGTGCAAACATCATTACGCAGCTTTTTAGAATAAAAAAGTGTGTTTTTTCTTGGGAATTTTTAGTATTTTCTTATTAATCATTTATTTAATTTGCTGCTTCTTTGGCTGATTTTGCAGGGCTCTGGCGAAAGAAGTTGCATGGTGGCCTACCTTTTTTAAATTTAGTTTTGGAAAGCTGTTAACCAAAATAAAAATTTTGAATGTATAAAAATATCTGGCGGAAGATTTTCTATGAAGCGCTTGTCCTTAATGGATACATTATTGGAGATAAGTGTGATACACATGTTTATTGTTATTAATTTTATTAATCCTATACAGCCTGTTTGAAAATTTCTCAAGTGATTTTGGATTCTTCCAAGTTTGAAAAATAGTTTTCAGACCCAAGAAAAATCTTCTACAGCATTTTTGAATAAAATTATAAACAGTCTAGCATCTCACTTTTGTACATTCATTTACAGTACTATATTGACAAGGCAAAATGTTCAAATTAATAAAAGTTCAGAACTTACCTAAAAATCCATGTAAGAAAACATCTCCAGGTGCCGCAGCTACATCATCAGTTGTCTTTTTGTGGTACTTGTTAGGGCCTAGTTCTTTAATTCTTCTTAAACCTTTTGGCTGCTTTTTAACCAGATTGATGAAATTCTTCAGTTTTGGAAAAAATCTTATCAGTCTTGGGGCTTGATTGTTGTCTTTGAAGAACATCTTTCTACAATTTGCTGCTAAGGTCATGCTGTATAGGGCTGCTACCTGAAAAATGGTATTTCCGAAACGGCCCCTGAAGTTTGCGTAGATGTTCTTGGTCCTGTTAGATATGGATGATATAGATCCCTGTTGCGGTATGGTTGTCTGTTTTGCTTTATTATTATCACCATGAGATTTACCATTTTTCGGATTTGTGTTACCATTAGTTCTTGCAGTTTTTGTTAGTTCACTTTTTCCTTTGTTTTTTGTCGACATTTGGAAAATCTGTTTGCTTTTGAAAGATGATTTTGTTTTATCAGAAGCCAAATGACGCTCAGATGAAAGTGTTCGCAATTTTGATGATGATGATCGTGACGATGATGATGGTGATGATGATGATCGTGATGATGATGATGGTGATGACATGTCAGGATTTGCTGATGTGAGTCCGGCACTTTTGAATGCCAAGTTTATCACTTTTGAGATATTGTGGTTCTTCCAATGCTTGGTCATGTAATGAATAATATATCCTTGCTCTTGGTTGAAGTTATATTCGAATGTAATGTAAACAGTTGCAACAAATATTACAAAAGATATAAAAATCCATCTTTGCGATGCCATTTCAATTTAAACTCTGATGCAGTCATCACTTAATATTTAATTTCAACATTTGATGCCGAAAGTAAGCAACGTCAATCGCATCTGTTACAAATAATTTAGTGTGGCATTATCAAATGAAATGGACTGGAAGTTCAAAATTGACATTTCCTATCGTTGTTCTCATAAATCATGATTTCTCTCAAATATAGGATATTAGGACTGTAGGTATGCATATAAGATTGCCTGGAAATGTTTTTTCTTAGCCACAATGTTGTGACCAGAGGCCAAAAGTATAAATATTCTTTGTTTCGCTTCTGTGAGCACCCCCCTGGAAAAGACTTTGTATAAATTCAAATAATATAGTGATGGAGAATATGTAGTGAGTGTTTTTGTTTATTAAAGCATGAAGTTGTGAGTGTTGGCTAATATAAAGTCATGACATAGTGATTGTTTTTGTATGTCAGGGCACAACGTGAGAATTTATGTAAAAAGCCATGATGCAGTGAGTGTATCTGTGTGTTAAGCCATGGTGTAGTGAATATTTCTGTTTATTAAGTCAGGGTGTGGCGAGTATTAAATTTTCTGTTTGTTTAGTCATGATGTTGTTTGTGAGTATTTTTGTTTGTTAAGCCATGGAGTAGTGAATATTTCTGTTTATTAAGCCCCACTATATATAGTGAGTATTTCTGTTTGTTAAGCCATGGTGTATTGATTTTTGTTTATTAAGTAACAATATATATATAAACTTGCTTTAAAAGTGTAAATTGAGGCACAGTTTCTTATTAAGTGTGGCACATCATTGCATTCTTTGAACCTGTGTATTTAAAAACCGCTGCTATATGTCTCTGCTTTTTTTGAGGGATCTGTTGTTCTGGAGAAGCTGATTGTCTGTTGATGAGTCTTTGGTCGTGATTGTTGAACCAACACTTAAATAAGTACTACTGTAGGTGCAGTTCCATTCATGAATACACAAGCAAGCATGACATTGTTTTATATGAGAAATTAGAATTAATAGTTATGATTGTTAATAACTAGACTATTAATATATCTTGTGAATGTTAATACCTACTCTGCCTGAAGTTATTGCAAATATGTTTTGAAAACTATGGTAATTTATTTTGAACACTTTTCTGTTTTTGATGTGTTATTTTATCTTTTTAGAAAGATTACAGATGATTTCATATTTGTTGATACTGAGACTGAATGTGAATTTTTTCACTTTTCCAAATAAAATATGTGTCATAGAAAAAATAAATCCAAATTATGTCTCAATGTCCACAATTATGAAATCATATGTAAAGAATATCATTTCTTCTTTTCACCTTTCAGTTAGGAAGTCCTAATATTTTGTTTAACGAGGAAAACATGGATAATTTTTTGAATTTTTACAAGGGTGCAGGTAACCCAAATGTTTTTCCATACAATTTTTACAGTGGTTTATTTGCCAATTTTTTCATGGATATATAAAATAATATATTCAAATACATGCTTTTACTATGGCTACTGCGTGTCTTGGCATAATTAATTGTGTAATATTTGTTTTGCTTTTGTGTTACCTGATTTTTAAATTATCTTAGCCAAAGGAATTGGCCTGCAGGGCCCTCTGTAAGTGAGTGAAACGGGTGACGTTTTGCCACTGGGTCAATGTTGGACATCCTCAGCCAAACTGCTTGTGGAAGCATGAATTCTCATTTGCTGAGATGAAAACACGTTGCGTCAGAATAAAGGTTGATATTTGATGCGTATGGGACAACAATGGCTGCTGATTTTCTCGGCCGTACTCAAGAGTGAAAAGTGTGGGTTGAAGTCTTTGATAGTAAGTGATACACAAGGCCAATGTTATTTTCTTCGGAAGGGGTATCATTTTCTTTCCAATGATTTTGATCCAAATGTAACTGTTTGTCGAGCAAATAAAAGGGCAGCCATTTGTATCTCGCATGTCTCAAATTACAATTTTGTTTATTGACCATATCAACAGTTCAAAACAAAAAACAAATTTCTCACAACAGCTTGGCTGGCTGACTCCTTAAAGATCCAATATTTATTATCTCATCGGATCCCTACAAGCAGTTTTGTTGAAGATGTTTAGCATTGACCCAATGGCAATATACATCACCCATTTCAGGGCACTGTTTATTAGTAACGTTTAATAGTAGAATCCATAAGGGGATGACCATTTAATATCCTGGAGTGGGGCTGGGAGTTTTTTTGAAATAAATAATCCTCCTCAATTTCTGTTAAATATATAAATTCTTTTAGGGCAGTCATAAAATAAATAATTACTAGTGGGGGTATTTCTTTACAAGGTGTTGCTTGATTTCGGAATGAATATTTGGGGACTTTGCGTGCTTTAAAAATAATAATTTCTGCCTCCGGTACTGTGAAATAAATAATTTCACATTAAGGAAAACTCCAAGCCCCCTTGATTATTTAATAGTCACCCCTTAGAGCCTTTCAACATGCCGTCATCAAGATACACCTGTTGCATTACTGTAATTGATGGGTAAGTATTTCAAAGGCAAAGCAAGTTCACAATCAAATTGTGTTCGTTTTTGTCTCTGTAGTGAATGATAAAAGCAAATCTCGCGAGAAGAGAGACTGAACGAGATGATTGTATGTCATTGCATATGTAACCATAGTTACAGCATGATGTCATAGCAACTAACATGTGGACATGTCTCCGAGTGGAATTCAGTATTACGTTTTGTGTCCATCTGTTTATCTTCATTACCGCAAATTGTGGCAAATTTGTTTTCATAATAACTGTTTTTAACCGGCCAAAGCCGTTTATAGAGGGGCTCTGCGGTTGAGGGGGGGGAGTGAAAGGGAATCGTCTGCTCATTATGACATTGGTATTTTGCCTGAAACTTGGTAATTTGTGAAAGAACTGTGCATTCTTTTCATATAAGTCTTTATACCTGACACAAGGATAGTTCTGCCATAAAAATTACATCTGCTTAAGTTGTTATTTTGTCAGTTTCACAGTTTTTTTTGTCTTGAACATATCAATATTTTTTTTCTTCAGTGTTACAATGTTTAGAATGCAGCTTGTATACACCACCAGCAGATGGCACCCCAAAAATCTGATGCCCCCTGGTGTTAAATGACTAAGGCTTCTGCAAGTTGACACTGAGCTGAGCTGAGATTGTCTGATTCTCATTTGGCAATCAAAATCATATCCAAGTGATTCAATGACACTTGGTCATACACTTGGTCACTTATCACTTAATGATAACACAGTTTGGTTCAGTTTGTTAAGTCTTGATGACAATTACATCAAAGTGTCATCCTTAATTACTTGTAATTGAACCTGGGCCATGCAGCTGGACTGTCAATATGCCTTAATTTGGCAAAGGAGATTCATAAAAGTGTTCTATATCTAGCCTATATTACTCTCTTTTGCTTAATATTTATCATAATTATCGATAATTTTAGAAAGAATTATATGAAATTAGTCAAACAACAATCAAGACTTCTGTGATTGCTCTTGTGGCATTTTGATTTATTCACTCTTTCAAGTCAGTCAATCACAATTCACAATGTCATATCCATTGTGCACCACATCATTGTAAGAACAAACTTTCTCAATACCAGTTAATTCAAATTCAGAGAAAATATCCACATAATGACCATTTTATAAAAGAGTAATTAAGCTTCTTAGACTTTCGGGAATCAACAAGATTAATTTCCTCTGGCACGTCTGATTATTGATTAATGACAAATAGGCCTACAGAATATTGTAACAATATAAGTTATATAAACATTAGCATTAATGTGAAAGTAAGGTGAACATCTGAAGTTAGCCTCTAAATAGCCCACACTGGTGCTGATACACACATTGGTGCTGGTGTAAAACACCAGCTCACTCACTGACTCTGAAGGTAACAATGGGGTAAAAACCCAAAATTAAATCAATAAAACCAGTGTAAAATACAAGTCAATTAATTGTCACTCATTTTCACGAATGCACACAAAAATTTCCTCAATTTTCCAACTGCCATTATATCAATGTTGAATCGTTTCCAACAACTTCGATACTGAGTAACAGTGCAAAAAAGGCATGTGAAATTGCTCAAGAGTAAAAAGATTCCGTAACTTCGAACATCCGCCATTGTGAGCTATAGGGTGGGGACACGAAACTTGACAGATTTGAAATTTTGATGGAAACGGAAAACTTAAAAAATTAATATCTGGGACCTCGTATAAATGTTCAAAGTTCATGATAGGCCAAAATGTGCCTCTGAGTCAGTCTTTCTTGCCCGTAAGTTTTGTAATAAGAATCTTCTTAAGTAGTCATAAGCCACTTTTTAAACAGAGCTTTAAAGGGGTTACTTCCGTTCAGTATTGCCGGGTTCTCAGCTCCATTAAGCAGGTCTATGTGCATGGCCATGTCACATCTGTGGCCGGGTCAGCTGCCCTAATCATTTGCACCTATGCTGGACAGCATAAGCCCAGTCGTGGCATAAATGAACAAAAAAGCCCTATCAACCATGCATCTCATTGCTCTGTCCTAGCTTACTAAAATACATGCAAATGGGAGGCCTATCCATCTGTGTGTTTCAGGTTTTCAATTTGTGCTTGGCTGTCTTTATTCAGCTGCCTGTGTGATTATTCCATCCTCTCATTAAGTAAATGTTCCGTGCAACTACACTTCCAGTCTAAGGTCTACCAATCAACTCTTTCTTCCATCCTTGTGGCATCAGTTGCTCACTGGTTAGGGAAATGCAGCCTTCACTGCAATTACAATAGGCCGGTTTTGAATCCTTGGATTCTTGTTTGCCATGATTTTCATAATGTAGGGCATTTGTTTACTTAACTGAAAATCAATAAAATTAGCACTGAATTATTCTAGAATGAAATCATCACTGTGCTGATAAAAAGTTGTGTAAATATTAGCTTGAGAAGCTACTATATTTACCTATAAAATTAAATGCTGTGAACTTGTGATCCATTGATTGCTCAGGCGTCATGACAAACATCTCAACCATTTCAAAAGTATGATTTTGCAAAAAAGCTTTATAAAAAGCTTTTCTATAATAAAACCCCATAACAGTGTATTTCAAAGCTATGAACATTGTGAGTGTCAGGTCTGCTCAGGTAGACCTGACACGAATGCTGTTCATAGCTGTGAACTACACTGTCACGGGGTTTATTTATATCCCGCAATGACTTTATCAGTGGTTTTTACTAAATTTTAGTCTGATAACTTCAAATTCTCCCAAGTTAGGAGCAGCAGTTTGTTGTGACGTCACCAGCTGCCCATTGTGACGTCATGACATAAACAATTGCTGCCCATTGTTTGCATAACAACGTCAGATAATTTATTTCATTGAGTTCACTAGGATGAACTCAATGGTGTGAACTAGGCCTAATATTGTTTTTTCATGGTGTTCACTTGCAATTGCAGGATATTATCGTATATGTGTATATATTTGGAATAGCTTCACATTTTGAAAAGATGTATAAGCAAACTCTTCAGAAAAAATTGTGTTTTATTGTCAGTTTACATTGCATCATCTTAGATTCAAATTAACCCCAAGGTACAATTCCAATACCATTCATCCAACTATGTAGGCTTAATCCTGACCTTTGGAAGTTCATTTTGAATAATATCCATTTGCACAAATGTCTGTTATTCCGAACTCACAAGGAGCTTTCACCCTTCTCACAAGCTGAAGAAACCCAAATTCTTGGTTGTTATAATTAGGATGAAACGATATATCTGTGACCCCTTTAGCAGTGTCTGATCTGGGCAAGTAAAAAAAAAATCTTTTTCATGGGAGACATGATGAGGACTGCCGCTGTCGCTCCCATCTCATCAGTCATCGCTAGTGAGTGCCGAGGCTTAGAGGGCTTCACTTAGTGCATCGACATCTATCATTAGCAGCTGATTAGTTTTTTTTGTACTTTTAAGATAAAGAATAAGATATATGTCTTCATTAAGAAACCTTTGAACTGTGTAGACACATGACAAGATGAATTATATCACATCAGATTCTCACTAATTAGAATTACATTGAGCTGTCATAATGGATCATGAAAGATGCATCATTGTGGAAGAAACATAATATGGCTTTGGTCTTGTAGAGCATATTGGTTGATATGATTACAATGTAATTCATGTGTTATGTGCACAAGATACCATTTTATACATGATCCATCCGACGATGATGGTTCATTATAAATTTGAAATGCCAGTCGAATAATATATATTTGATATGATCATTGGTTTTCCTTTGGGAAGGAGACCTGACCAGATTAATAACACACAATATAAGCCAATTAATATAGATAGATAGATATATAGCTAGATATATAGCTGGATAGATAGATAGATAGATAGATAGATAGATAGATAGATATTGACGTATAGAAAGATCTATCCAAATATGGGAAGATATTGACGTATAGAAAGATCTATCCAAATATGGGAAGATATTGACGTATAGAAAGATCTATCCAAATATGGGAAGATCTATCTACGTATAGGAAGATCTATCAATGTATAGATAGATCTATCGATATATAGATAGAATGGTAGATAAATGTGGCCCTCTAAGCAAGACATGACCAAAAAGCCTTCAAGTTATGTATGTTGACAGAAATGAAAAACAAATTTTAATCGAAAAATCTTTGATCTGTGTAGAAACATGACAAGATCAATTAAGTCAAAATTTGCTTATCCCAGTTATATGATTTCATGAGACTGCCATTTAAGCTATCTATATTTGTAATGTCTGAATGACTTACCACTAGATACTCAGGGGTGGAAGCCTGTAAGGGTTACTTATTAACAACATCTTTCTCTCTGGCTGTGAAAAATGTAGGAGAGGCACTAAAGAATGCTATATCATGATGTTAATTTCACTGCAATTATTGAAAAAGCCTCCTTCATCAGGGATATTAAGCCCGTCAAATTGTGGATCAATTTCAGATGCTATCTCCGTCCAAAGCACCAGGGTGATAGGAATTAACATTGAAGTTAGAGAAAGACTTTTAGTCTCAAGGACTTTCACTGCAGGGAGTATTCACTAAAAGGAATGTAAATTCATATTTTTCTTATAATTATTGCGGTGAAAATGTTGCTCCAACTTCTAATTGTTAATGGATTTAGAACCTGAAGCTATGTTATGGATCATGAGACATTGATAATTTCATCAATCCACTCCACAAGTTTAACATCTCATGAAAATTAATCTCTTCAATTTAAATGGTACTATGGAGGGTCTTATTCATTAATTTGTGTGTTTGTCTGACAGTAAGCCGCCTAGGGCTAAAGCACTTTCGCATGAAATTGGTTTCTCTCCGATTTTGTGATGGCTCTTTTTTATATTTAGATTTCTTATTTATTGTATTCATCTTTCTGCCATTTCCTTGTTATTTTTCACCCTGCCTGTCTCTGTATCTTTCTTGAAAATGCTTTGCCTTTTTTGTTTTTTCTTCCAGTGCCTCTGTTTCTTAGCATCTCCAAGCATTTGTCAAATATTCATAGCCTTTAAAAACCATTGCTTTTTCAAAGTGAATGGTTTCAAAGTAAGAATGCTTCTACAGAAAATGGTTGCTCAGATTTTTGCACTTTTTTTTCGGAAATCCATTTTCCTTTCTCTGCTTTACTCTTTGACGTCGAAGTGATCAAATACGGCATTTCTATGTGTATGGATATTTCGTGCAAGTTCTGACGCAACCTTCATTGTGCGTCAGAGGTTTCCTTCGTCTTTAACATGCATTCAGACCAATCGGAAGAGGTGAGAGGTTGGCTCAGTCTGTAGAGTACTGTGCATCCAATTGCTGGGTCTCTGCCTCAATTTGTGTTGAGCAGCGTCTCAGTTATCCTTCCTTCACTGATGTGTCTTCCTTCTGAATGCATGGAACCAGGAGGTAAAACCCCCACCATCAATTTATCCATCTGACTCCTGACTCTCATCTGTTTGTAATTTGACTCCGAATCTGCCTACTCCCAAAATAATCGGACTTCATTATTCCAATTCTTGACCTTGACTCCAACTATACAACAGTTAAAATAATCAGTGTGTATGCCAGACAATCAAGATATCCTACAAATGAAGCATGGACTTCTCTCAACTTCTCTCACAGATTAATTCCCTTGAGCAATGAGCAGCCACCACTTGCCTTGGAAGCCTTTCAAATTTCTATCTTACACAATAGGCCTATCCTGCCAAAAGGGAAGAAACTTGTTCGAAACTTGTGGCTGCCTAAGATGAGAGAGCGCAGGATGGTTACACAAGTGGCTTTACATAAGCCATATGGCCAGTCTGTGTGTTATCAGGGGTGGTACCTGTTACTTATTTTAGAAATTAGCCAAAAAAGCATGCAATATAGAATAGCCTTGTAATACTCCCGTACTAAAACTGTAGTTTATGTAAATATGATTTGCAATAAAATGGCATTTAAATGTAACCCTGTCATTACCAATTTCGTTGGCATTAAATTGGCCTAGTCTCAAACCTTTTGTTATAATCAAAAACCAACAGTTGATGTGGATCTGATTGAATTCGACATAGTGGTGTTCTCTTTCATCAATTTTTAAATGAAACTTTGAATCAATATTAAGCCATCAGTATTATGGCGCTTTAAGAAATGAGCATTTGGATAGAAACGCAAAGTGTGATTACAAATTCTGCTATTAACATTAATTGAAATTGAAAAAGTGGAAATTGTGAAACGTTTTCTCACATTATTTGCATGTATTATGAATGTGAGAAAAATTAATTGAATGGTTATGTAAGTGTTGTTGTAGTTCAGATTTTCAAATTTGAAAAACAATGAGTATTGGAAGTTTTCTATAATTATAACTCTTTAATTAAACTGCTCTGACATTTGCTACAAAGAGATATTATTTTTGAACTACCGCAATGAACTATTTCAGATAGAAGAAAATCTGATAAGTAATTTTAGAACGCTTGATCACACTGATAAATTTGTAGCAATGTTGCGTTCTAAATTTACTATTAAAGGATATAATCAAAGTGTAGTTCCATAGGTGATTTTGGAAAAAATGGTTCATTGCTTTGTATGCAAGAAAAAAGGGGTTCTTTTAATTTGATGTATTGATCTTTCCTGTGCCTTTAGTTCACAGGTAATCAGATTGAATAAAGAAAAATGTAATTAATGAATTGAAGTAGGCCTACTGTTTCTCACTTTTCTATTTGAATCAATATGAGGTGTCCACTTTAAGCTGGTGGAGAAAGCAGCTGTATCAATTTGCACATAATAGTATTGCCATTTTGGATATGATAGTATTCTGGTCATGATTTAATAAAGCTGTGCGACATCTGGCTTTTTCAAAATCAAAGTGTTTCATGAAAAGATCTCATAATATCTGTTTAGATTCAATGAAGTATCACCTGGCTGACTCGCTGAAACAACTTTCATATTATCATCATTTTTTTTATCATCTAATTAATCATTTATTCCTTTCATCATCGCCGAAAAACCTCAAAATATTGTACATTTCAAAACTCATCCTTACAAATAATCCATGTATTTAAGCTTGTATTTTCTGTTTCTTACCCATGGGATATAACCTCCTTCCAGAATGATTGCTGTGTTTCTGCCAGCTTGGGCCCTAGTTGTCCCTAAAGGCATAAGCTCTTTTAAAAGATCTTTGGCTGTCCTACAATTGTTCATAATTTGTAACAGGTTTGTCCCAAACCCTGGAACTTTACCATGTATGTTCAGCTGTTTGCACAATATAATGAAGGTAGTCTAATGCCAAATCTCTTTTGCCCTGAGAATTTGGTGTGTTATCAATCCACCTTTCTGTTAGTGCATTGGAAAATGAACATGGAAACTCACTGAATATCTTTTTTCCTTTAAAACAGACAATGATAAATCAAAGATCATTGTTATGTCAAGTGATTATGCATCATCACATCGTGCAGTCTTTTGAGAATTCTTTGACTAATGCTCTAGATTGTTGCCAGAAACATTGCACTCTGACACTGTCTACATGCCCTGCCTTTTTTTTCAAAATACCAGTATATCCAGATAAGAAGCTTATTGCCACAGAGAATGAATTACAAAGATGAAAGACTTTATTAAGGCCAAATTCTCAACCTCTGACCTACATCCTGGCACTTTGTGACCTCTGTTGACCTTCTTAGAGGTAACAGCCATTAAATCTTCCCTGAAAGACTATTAGTCAAGCTATCTTGACAGATGAGCAGGTTTATTTCATTTGCTCCTCATTTCAATAACTAATACCCAAGATTCATTGCATATAACTCAGGCATGTCTCGCTTGTGGCCATTTCTGCATAAAGTCTGGTTATAAGAGGAATAACGTATTTGGTCTAGGTTGTTGCTCAGCCATTGCTATTGATCATGTCAGAATAATTCTCAATGTTTCTTATGCCTTCACATGCAGGGATTTACAACTATTTGTCATAAAAAAGTAAAATAGACAAACACGTAGATCTATAGATATTGTAAGCATAGGCCCATAAAGCAATGTCTTATAACTCATAGAGATTTATGAGATGGGAGAGAATGGATGTTCTCAACATGTTAGATATTTGTCATTTCTCAGGGATCTTTTCTTTGCCAGCTCACACACTTGTCACAAGAGGAAGCAAATTAAACATCCAATTTTGAAAAATGTAAACGTGGGATTTGCACTTCAAAGTTGAATTAATGTTTAGAAGTTTCAATCCATACAGGGACAGACATTCAACGGAGCAGCTTTGCAGTAATAAAAACAAGCCTCTCAGCTGCACTGATGATAATGGTTTAGCTTCACTCTTACAAGGTGACATAGACGCTGCCTATTTCTATTATGTGTATTTTATCAGGCGCAGAATTGAAAAGGTTCTTGAACAACATTTTTTTAATCATCGAACATGCTCGTTTCATGCATGCACAATATGCATTATGACATTGAAGTTAAGTCATTAAATGAAAAACGACTTCAATATCTTCCAATTCCATGAGTGATAAGTGCATAATAAATTGCTTTTTTTATGGCTATTTGTTAACAATATCCATCAATGTTAATATGCTATTTATGAATTCTTTTGATACCAGGGACCAGCCCTAAAGACAAGGAAAAACTTCTCATGTTATATCATTAACTTGTTTTATTGCAAGGGACTTGTTTTACAGCTGGTTGTAAAGTTGTCAAGGTAACAGGTTGTCAAGGCAATAAGGTGTCAAGGTAATGGGGTGACTGGATTTAGGAGGTACCTGGAATATTGATGCTAACAGGCAGAAATGTGCAGGGATGACTATAGATGGAAGGAACGTATATGTATCCAGAAATTATCTAGAAATTGTCGGAGGAGGGAATGTAACAAGCTGTGGATGAGCAGAAGCAGCTGTCCATGCAGCATGATGTGGTGTATAACATTAATCAAAGTATCCAGTAAGTTATTTGACAATGCATTTTCTTGGCTGTAACTAATGTTGTCAACTTTGATGAACACGCTTCAGAGAATAACAATTTTTTTCAAAAGAAAAATTAAGATATCATCCACAAATTTTACTGATTGGACCGAACAACCCCGCGAATTCTGTCCATTCCACAAATCTATCTGGTCCATATGTTACTACGACACTAGCCCAAAATCTGGTAATCTATTTTCCCCAGGTTTGACAGTGAGTAGGATGAAGTGACACCTATATTTTAGCACACAGAATCAAATATCTTTACTGTGTCTATATTCCAAAGGGCTGAGGCATTGCCTAAAAAATAAATGCGTAGGAAGGGAACATGAATGGAAAGAATCACTGTGATGGCATCATATAGAACTGTATAGTATAGATTAGAAAAATATGTCACAAAAAATGTCTGTGAAGGTATAGATCTGTGAGTTGGCAGCAAACACCCTACACAAATGATGCCAACAAAATAACAGAGAAAAGAACACCAAGGACAAAAACACAGACAGATCTATAAAAAACAAAAAGACAATCACAAACATTGCAAAGAGCTATGTCATCATTTTCTGCTAGCAAGATTCACCACAGCAATGCTATGCCTTGTTTTGTGACCTATGACATTTCTGTGCTGTGTGTTTTGCCATTTAGGTTTTAAAAGGTTAAGAAGTGTGAAATTCAAGTTTATCAGGCACAAACACATGTCTCTGTGATGGTTTTTCTGTTACACTTTTAAACATGAGGGATTATTAATTGGTTTATACCTCTATGTTCCATGCTACACATACTGAGATACCCTGCTGGTTAGTCCTATAATAAGACCCAATGGGTATGGTGGTATTTTTAGATGTACTCCACGAGTTGAAGATATCCTGAGTCCTCTGTACTCACGAGTACGTCAGCACTAGTGGGTACAGAGGACTCAGGAGATCTTCACGAGTGCGAGTACATCTCAAAATACCACCATACAACCATTGGGTCTTATTTATACCCCATTATGTAACTCCAAAGAAAGCTGAACTTCACTCAGGTGATCTATACTCAACAGTGGCCTCAGCCAATCAGAGCACAGATAGCAGCTCAAGTGATGATGTCACAATGTTGTGACATCACCATGGACATGATGTCACAATGGTAAACAATGCGATGACATCATCAACAATGATCAAACCATTGAGTATACAACAAACCATTGAGTATACAACACAATACCAATGGGGTATATCCACTGCTTTTTCATGTGGTATTGTAAACATTATGGGGTATTATCCTATACTCACAGTGTTGTGAGGAAATGTCAATGAAAAAGCCTTGTCTCACAATCAGATATTTTCTGTCTTACTTCTCCTTTCAACGTGAAGATATAAACTACTGACAGTGTGTGACATCAGCGACATCCAGATAATTGCAAACCTCTCTACCCAGTCCTGTACACTTGCCATGTTTGATTGATGAGATAGGAGAGAGAGAGAGCAGGAGTCCTCCATGTATTGCACATTTACCCCAATTGAGATAGGTCTTTTACTTGCCCAGCATTGACACTGATACAAGGGGCTGCCAATAGAATGTCTCATCCTGAAGATGCCCGAAAGTATTACTCTTATTTCCCCCACCATGGAATGTTTATTACTAAATGGATTTTTGTCAAAAGTACAGTGGAGGTCTCGATGAACATCATTCATAATGATGACAAGGTTTGGTTTTAAAGTAAAGCCATCTGAAGCTATCTTCATGCGCAAAAATTGCACATCATCCTGAATCATGCATAGCTGCATTCTGATGGAATATCAGTATTTGTTTTCTCTGCCATTTCTTCGCATATTTACCATGATGACAGAATCTTTTTCATGTTTAAGTTCGTCTTTGGTCTTCCATATTAGAATGACGTTTCGCAGAGGTATCAATATGGTGCCCCTGAATTGGGCAAGTATTTAGACCCACAAACCTGTTCAACTTGAGTTCTGCATTAAGACGACCACTCATGTGCACACAGGAATTGTAGGAGTGCACTCAACTCAAAGCGGTTGCTGTAAGGAAACAGACAATACCCTGTGAAATGGCAATGTGTGTTGTGAAAATATTGTAAGAACATTCTGAGATGTCTGGAGTTAGGTGATGTGTTGCCTTTCCGAAATGTTTCAAGAGGTGTTGTTTTTCTTATAGCCTGTTGTAAATAGCTGCATCCCTCAGGAAACAAAATCTACTTTAGTTTGTGTTTTCTTTTTGATGACTTGACCAAATAGATTGGAGGTATTGTCTTTGTTAGTTATTCACAATATTTTTCAGTCAGTGGACGTTGTATGGAGCAGAGTAGATTCTTACGACATACGTTTTATGATTTTAAAAGATGAATTAGATCAACAAATAATTGGAGCTTTATGTCCTATATCATGCCCTTCGGTACTTAAGCTAATTAGTACATGGGGAAGACACGGTAAGGACCAAGGATTATTGAAACTGCTGTTCAACATAGGTCAGGTTGACCAGGTCAAACTTGTATAAAACCCTGAACCAAGTGATTAGAAGGCCAGAACATTACAAACTGAATTACCCTCCAATAACTACGACCCTATAACCAAGATTGGTCTTGCCTGGATTTTTTTCTCATAAAATTTTGCTATAGTTTTACCTCAGGAGAAGAATGGGGGACCCATGAGAGGACAATAAAATAAGTTAAAGGCTGAAAATTAAATCTCATCTGTCTTGGTTGTTGCGTCCTTCTGTTAGTTGAAAGTCTCATCTAATTCTAAAGAGTGTTTTGCAACATGGAATTTTAATTGAAACACTGAATCAATATTTTCCAATCAGCATTAGTGCATTTTAAGCAATGTTGAAGATAAATTAAGACAATGCTTTGTTGCAGAGAGATGTCATAATATTCATTGAAATCGACAATATGGAAATTGCAAAATTAATGTGTTCATGCACAATGTCGGTTTAAAAGATTTCGATTCAAATGAAACATCTCTGGACACTATTTGTTTCCAAAATTCCTAAATAGTTTATTGGTTCATAAGTATATGTGAATTTAAATTGACACAGTTGTAATATTTACTTTTAAAAAACACCCTGGGCGTCTGCCTTCAAACATAGAGAGGAATCATTCAATCTTCGAAGCTCTAAAATGTTGATCAGTGTTTCAATATCCCCTGAAGGTACTAATGAATTTGCCTGTATTCAATTTACAACAGCAATAAATATTTGGTGTTTGCATAGTTTTCCCTGAATAAAAAACTCATTCAAATTAAATTTTATCGCAGCGTCATGCAGTTGAAGTAACTTGTGTGTTTGCTCTTGTTCTCAGTACACATAATTCCGATGAAAAACATGTTGGTGTAGAAATGTGTTATTAGTTTTGAGAAACGTTTGAATGATGATCAAATATACTGAACAAAAGTCTTGGCTTTCCCAATTGCATAATTAATTGATGTGTAACTACATTTAAGCAAAGAAAAAAAATACGATTTTCATAATGTAAAAAGTATTATTCCTTACCTATTTTCATTGATCCTATGCATTGTATTTGATTATGATGATATACTAATTGAACATTATCTTGTCTTTCCAGGTAAGAAAACGTGTCAGTTGCTCAGATTCCAATATGTCCATTTGGTGAGTAACACTTAATTAAGAAATCGATAAAAACTGATTTTTTGGTTCAAACATTCAGTTAGATTCTGACACCTCAAAAGGAGGCCTGCGTCTTAGCCTCTTTGACCTCATACACTAGGAATCAAACCCAGACTAAAGGTTATAAAAACTCATTATAATACCACTAAACTGAAACTGAATATACAGTTAAGCTTCTTGAAATGACTTTGTATGTTGTTCTGATGTGAATTCCCACTTCTCCAAAATACAAAAGAACAACTCTGATGATAACAGTTCAAGGCAGCATTGCTAAAACAACCATCACAGTCAATAGCCTCTAAAACCTTAATTGATGGGCAAGAATTTCAAAGGCAAAGCAAGTTCAACATCAAATTGTGTTCGTTTTGTCTCTGTAGAGAATGATAAAAGGCAACTCTCGTGAGAAAAGAGACTGGATGAGATGTTTGCATGCGTTACTATAGTAACAGCATGATGTCATAGCAACTAACATATGGTCATGTTTGTAAGTGGAATTAAGTATTGTGATTGCGTTCCCCTACATGTATTTATCTGGGTTGCTGAAAAACAATCTGCTTTAACGTGAACATTTTTCTCATAACATTGCTTCTTTCTTGCATGATTTTCATAATGTAGGGCCAATATTTACTTTACTTAAACCACGTAAAGTCAATCAAATGGGTTTTGAATTATTCTAGGATGAACTTGTCACTGTGCTGACAAAAGTTGTGTAAATGTTAGCCTGAAGATCTAATATTTACCAGTTATGCCCCTAGGTGTTGGCCTTGATTTTTCAGTTGGCCTTACACTGCATGAGAGCATCTAACATCAAGCTCTTAATTGAACAGAAGCGAACATCAAATTACGACAATTCGACATATATTGAGAAAACAACATTAGAAAAAGCATTCCTCTAATAGACACACCAATATGGTGAATGGAAAATCTAAACAAAACTTTCGAGGTGGCAACATCTTAATTTTTCCCTATCTCTGAAAAAGGTAGAAAAAGGTAAGAGAGGCACTAAAGAATGCTATATTATGAATGTAAATTTCACTGCAATTATTGAAAAAGCCTCCTTCATCAGGGATTTTAAGCCTGTCAAATTGAGGATCAATTTGAGATGCTATCTCCTTCCAAATGGCCAAGGTGATAGAAATTAAAGAGAGAAGTTAGAGAAAGACTTTTAGTTTCAAGGACATTCACAGCAGGGAGTATTCACTAAAAGGAGAGTAAGTGAATCATTTTCGTTAAATTTTCAAAATGAAAATGATGCTCCAAGTTCTAGTTGTTAATGGATTTTAGACCTGAAGCTATGTTTTTGATCATGAGCATTGGTAATGTCATCAATCCACTCCACACGTTTAACATCTCATAAAATGAAATGCTTTAACTTTAAATTAGTCCCAAGGTTCGTCTTATGCATTAATTTGGCTGTTTATCAGACGGTGTACCACCCAGGGCAAAAACACTTTCACATGAAATTGTTGATTTCCCTCTGATTTTGCCATAGCTCATTTTCTTCCTCTTTATTTTTTTAAAATCTTATTTGCCTTAAGCCATTTCTATGTTGTTTTTTTTTCACTTTACTTGTCTCACTTGTCCTCCTTGAAGCGTTCATCTTTTTAAAAATCTTTCCCCCAGTGTCTCTGTTTCTAAGCTTCTCAGAGCATTTGTCAAATATTCATAGCCTCAAACCATTGCCTTTTCAAAGTGAATGGATTCAAAAGAAGAATGCTTCTATAGAAAATGGCTGCCAAGATTTTTCCCACTTTTTTCAAAATCTCATTTTCTTTTACTCCGTCACTGTTTGGTTGTGAAGTGATCAAATATGGCATTTTTATGAGTTCTGACACAGCCTTCATTGTTTTTCTTCTTTTCCTTCATCTTTGACATGCATTCAGAGCAATCAGAAGGCATGAGAGTGATGGACTTCCAATAGCGTGCCTACTGTTCATTCCAGCTCAGGTTGGATTGCCTCAACCTGTGTTGAGCAGAAGTTTAAGTGATCCTTCCCTTCATTTAAATGTCCTCCTGAATGCATTGATACAGGAGGTAAAGCTCTGACCATCCATCTATCTCTCTGACTCCTGACTTCCTCTGTGTGTGTGTATATGTGGGTGCTTGTATTTTACGCTCTGCAGCACCTCGATGAGCTGTATTGAGGTAGGCCGGAAATTTGACATGTCTTTGCTTTTTTCCTCATATTCTGCAGTATGTCTGTTTGAGGCAAAAATGTAATTTTGTTTTCCGGTTTTTGTGTAAGAAATTGGATTGGATTTGTTGCAGACCTTGACACCAAATCTTCAACATAGTTTCAACAATCAGTGCGTATGCTAGACAATTAAGATGTCCTACACATGAATCAAACTTAACTTTTAACTTAAATATACCAATGACCAATCAATTTCATATTAATGGCACAGCCATGAAATTCGCGCAGCACTTAGGCCTAAAAGTTTTTGTAGGACTTAAAGTGTTACCCTAACTTTCATTTTTATTCATATTTAATGTATGAAAGGCAGTTATGTAACTGTTTCAAAAAATTTTAAGACAGTTGTATCGAAAGTCTGAGAGAAATGTAGACTAAAAATATAGATAGATCAAAAATATAATAGACAGATAGATAGATAGATAGATAGATAGATAGATAGATAGATAGAAAGATAGATAGATAGATAGATAGATAGATAGATAGATAGATAGATAGATAGATAGATAGATAGATAGATAGATAGATAGATATTAAATAGATAAATAGGATAAATAGGATTGAAAGATAATCAGCTAAATAGTAAAAAGGCAGACAATACTGAAAGCTGCCTAATTTAAGTCTATGTTAGATTGTTGATATTACATAATAGTAATAAAAAACAATAACATGTAGATTGAATGTTCACTGTCACGTAATCATCACTTTATAAAGATAATGTTACTTTAGTTTTGTTTTCTTGTAGTCTGTTTTGAATTGAAATTAATTATTTCATTCAGCTTGTCAGAACTAATAATTAACTATTCAATAAAAATTGTGGGTACAGGGAATACTACTGAAGAATATCGAATTTTTAAGACACTTTTGAAGAGGAATATGTTACGCTGTCTTATCTTCGAAACTAAATCATTGATAAGAAGATGGACCAACTTGACCTAATTTCCTCCTCCAGACTGTTGATGTTGAGACCATCACTGCACTGATTTTTTAGTCCTCTCTTGTGCTTAATTCGCCTCATGAAATGGTCTGTGGTGAATATTAGAAAGAGCTTTGCAATCATTTTCCATATTTTAGCTAATTTGAAGTGATTTACCTTTAGAGTGAGGTGAAAAGTTAGGCATTGAGGGGTGTGCAAGGGTAAGCAACTTCCTGAGGGAATTGCATTTACGAAAGCATTTTCAGTTGTACTGTACTTGTTCAAAGCTTGCATTATGTAATTCTTTTATATTTGACTAGTAAAGCCCATTAAAAGCTCAGAAACCGATAAGGCTCATGTGTTTTCATGAGGCGAATAAACAGGTGGAGATTTTCACGGCATGTTGATTGAAAGTTGTCAGTCAAGTATTTCTATAAGATTGTGAAGGGCCAGAAAACGTTACTGCTTGTCAGTGCAGGCATGTGGCATAACATTTTTGGGGGAAAGATTTCTGACCCAGTAGCTGATTTGCATAAGTGGAGCTCTGGTGGAGACAGAGGGAACTACCTGTGATGTTACTCACAAAGTACCTTAAACAGCAAAGGAAACAGCAATTTATGATGTTATCAGAAGAAGAAAAGAGTAAAAGAAGGGGAGGTGAAGGGTGTAGGGGAAGGACAGGCGTATGGAAGGAGTTTTTAGCTGGCAAACATCCTGTGACCTGGCATGACCTCATTTGCATGTCATTAGCATATTTAGTTTGAATTAGTTTGAATGTATATATAGATGTATATATAGATGTATATATAGATGAACATAGTGGTACAGGCAGTAATTATTATTGTTTCTTCAGGCCACAGAAGATGCGCTCTGCTTCTATAAAAGAGGTTTCCAATGTGGAAGAAAATACTGCCTATCATTGAAAAAATTAGCTACCTCGGTGTTAGGTTTGGTGTGGTTTTGGTAATAAACAACCTCTCCCCCTGCTAAGTATGCAGCCCACCAGCTGAAAGTTCCAACGCTCATGATGGTGTGATCACATAATGTTAATAAGGCTAACTCCAGTAAATCTTCATTTGACATGGAGTAGATTACGTCTTTGCCAATTACATTTTCCTTGGCCCAATTTTTATCCTCAGAAACAACGATGAAATAAACTTTTCCAAATTTCTTTCGGGCATAGTCCATCGCATGTTCAAAATATGTTCTTCCTGGTACTAACCATCCATCCCTTGCATGCACTTTATCACCTCGCCGAATTTGAATTCCTACAAGCGGCGTAACTCCATCCTTTGGATTTCTTGATATTCCTTGCCTAAGGTATTTTATCTGGGCTTTTAAATCATCATGACCATTGCATATCTGCATCAAATAGTTCCTGGCTTGGGTCTGTAACTCTTCAGAAACAACAAGCAACTCCTTAATCTCTTTGTCATATTTTGGATACCAGTATGTTGGAACACCTGCAAATGAATTGATACGAAAAATATTAGATTTATAAGTGAATGCAACTAATATTGTATTTTACGCGACAAGTGGGGTTTGCCCTATGCAGTTCTTACACTATGCAGTCATTTGCCAATTCGAATTTGTCATAGAATTCAACTGATAGTTTTTCAATCCATCGGCCAAAATTGTCCGCAAAAGTATTAATAAGGGACCGTTCAGAATTTATGACTGGGGGAGTGGGAGTTTTTCTGGAACTTCCCGTCAAAAATTGATACCCCCCCTTGAGATTCATGCGGATTTTTAGTACCCCACCCCTAGGTTTCATGCGTATTTTTAGTACCCCCCCCCCTCGACATACAAAGCAATACACACATATATACTGTTACACAATGTCATGCATACAGATTCGCGTCATTTCGCAGACTTATGCACGTAAAAAAGTCTAGATAAAGGGAGTTTATGTGTGTTTTATAATTTATTTTTTTGTTAAAATTTCTTACCCCCCCTTGGAAGTGTTGTTAAAAATGTATACCCCCCTTGAAACACGTGTGAAAAGTTAGTGCCCCCTCGGACAAAACTCCCACCCCCCCCCAGTCATAAATTCTGAAAGGTCCCTAATCCCTTGTTCAAAGCTTTAAATACAATAATAATAGTGAAGGATTCATTATTGAACAATAAATCTAATATGTTTGCTTCTTGACAATCATTTATCTCATACAGAATTATTAAGAATTAAAGTCAAAAGGTCTTTTCTACAATGTCACAATCAGTTTGAGATCAGCCCTGCGTATGAACAATTCTTTACAGTGGATAATTGCAGTACAACCCAAAATGAAGAATAACATTTTCTGTCAGAAGTCCTCTATTTACCTACTTTACCGTACTTTCTCCTCTCAACCCTACGTCTACTTAAAAGTGCCTTTGACTCCTTTCCATAACCTTATCCCATACTATGAACTCTTATCAAGTCAACTGGCATTGTAATTAGCAAGGGGCCCAATATCAAAGAAATCAAACACAATGGGGTCGTTAGAGTTTGAATTGATTTAGGCTTAATAAATAAATTTAAAGTAATTCTAAAAAAGTAGTTTAAAGTAGGCAGATGTAGGAAGTGATTTGGATGGAGCCAATAGATGTGAAAGGGTAAAGACGTGGGTCATTCTTCCTTCCTGCTGTGGTAGTCATACTTAATTTTGGGTTTTACTGTATGGTAAAAAAGCACATGTATAAACATCTGAACTTACATAAAAATGCATAGAAGTAAACATCTCCAGGTGCCGCGGCTACATCATCTGTTGTCTTTTTGTGGTACTTGTTGGGGCCTAGTTCATAAATTGTTAATAAACCCCGAGGCTGTCTCTTTTTCAGATTTATATAATTTTTACATTTTGGAAAAAATCTTATCAGTCTTTGGGCTTGATTGTTGTCATTGAAAAAAATCTTTCTACGATTTGTTTCTAACTTAATGCCATAAAGAGATGCAACCTGAAAGATGACATTTCCAAATCGACCAACAAAAGTTGCGTAGATGTCTTTATTAATCCTCTTTTCCAAGTTTCCATGTTTTTGTGAAGTTGTCTCTTTTGTTGTATTGTTATCATAATTCCCAGACATTTTCCAAACCTTTTTAACTTTACTTTTTGTTAATGTTTGAAAAGCCTGTAGTCTCATTGATGATGTATTTTGTTTGGGGAATTCCGATTTGCGTTTTGATGAAAATAGTTTCAATTTTGATGATGATGATGAGGATGATGATGATGATAATGAAATTGATGATTCATGGTCCACTGGAAAAGGTCCAGATGGGTGTCCTGTACTCTTCAATGAAAGCAATCCAGCATTATTGGATTTCTTCCAATTCTTAGTCAGAAAATTAACAATATATCCTTGTTCTTGGTTGAAATGGTATGCATAAAAAATGTATACAATTGCTGCAGACATGGCAAGACACATAAAAGTCCACCTTTGCATTGCCATTTTACTTCAACTCTGAAGCAGTTGTTGAGGTGTGTCTTGTTAGATACTCTGAAGTAAGGCCACACATATTTAATTTAACCTTATTTTTGATTACCAATTATGCATGTCATTGTACATTATCATTTGGTTTCACTTCATCTGTAGTTAGCTTCATATTGTCAGAGGCATGAAGAAATGCTTGTTTTATATTGTTCATTGTAACTCAACTTTAAATAAAACATATCTTATATTCTTATCTTATGTTCTCCTGACAACCTGATTCAACAGACTGACAAAAAAAAAAGTGCCAACCCGAGAGAAAGTGCCTCGAGAAGATCCGAGAAACTAATGATCAATTATGTCCTGCCTTATCAACGTCACACACATCTGCTGCTAAGTCATACGAAGCGAAATGAGCTGGAAGTTCAAATATGAGTTGTCAATCATTTTTACTATTTATAAATCAGAACTTCATATACTAGTGTGACTGAATCTGTAATTTTGCACATTATATGAACCTTGGATGGTGTATCTTTCTCTTGTCAAGGCCACAAAGAAGTATGTGTTTCTGTCTATTTTAAGCCAAGTTGTATAGTGCTTTTAAAAAGGTATCGAACACTAACATTGGTCGGGATAAAGACGGACCTGTGGCCAGTCATTACTTATTAGTACTATTGTATAAATTGATAAATTGAATTTTTTAAAAAATAATAAGACATGGTCAACACAGCTCTTCAAGGTCTTGCAAAATGTGATTTTTCATTAAGCATATTTTCGCCAAAATGCAGGAACAGAAAGTAGTGATCACTGCTCTTTTTTAATAAGATAAATGAAGCAAACTATGTGCAAACATTATTATGCAGCTTTTTTTCACATTGCCTGTCCCACTCTGTATTTCTTCATGGAAATGCTTGTCTGTCTTTTTCTCAATCTTTCTCTAGTGTCTCTGTTTCTAAGCATCTCAGAGCATTTGTCAAATATTCATAGCCTCAAACCATTGCCTTTTCAAAGTGAATGGTTTCAAAGGAAGAATGCTTCTATAGAAAATGGTTGCTCAGATTTTTCCACTTTTTTCAAAATTCCACTTTTATTTTGCTCTGTTGCTGTTTGAAGTCTTGGTGATCAAATATGGCATTTCTGTGATTTTGGGTGTTTCATGCAAGTTCTGACACAGAAATCTCAATTAACATATTTTTACATTGCTGAGCATTCATTGAGCTTTTAGTTTTCCTTTATCTTTAACATGCATTTCGAGCAATCGGAAGTTTGAGGAGTTGGCTTAGTTCAGTTTGTGGAGTGCTGAGATTCCAATTGGTGGGTCTCTGTTTGATATCGTTGGCCCCTATAACTCAGTCAGTAGAGTGCTCACCTCACAAGCGAGGGACCCGGGGTTCAATCCCAAGGCTTGCCATCATGTCATTCCACGTTCGCATCAGATGTAAATTGGAGGCGCCATTTTCCCAATTGGAAACAAGTCACTGACTTTTCTTGGCTACCCCCGTTAAATAACATTTACCTTTACCTTTATCCTGCTCTGGCTGGGTTGCTTCCACTCATGTTGAACAGGGGTTCCAGTAATCCTTCGCAAGATTCATTTATGTGTTCTCCTCTTGAGTGCATGAAAACATGAGGTAAAGCCCCAACCATCAATCTGTCCGTGTGACTCCTGACTTTCACCACTGTTTGTAATTTGACTCTGAAATCTAACTACATGTACTCCTAAATTCATTGAACTCAATGATTCCAATTCCTGGCTGTGACTGCGACTCCTCAACATAGTGTCAATAATCAGTGTGCATGTAGAGAAATTAAGATATCCTACAAAAACAGCAACAGCAGGAGCCTCTCAGTATTTCTCTCAGCAATCAACTCCCTTGAGCAGCCATGACTTGCCTTGGAAGCCTGTCTTATTTCTATCTGACAAAAGCTTCCTGCCGAAAAAGTAGAAACTTGTTCGAAACTTGTGGCTGCCTAAGATGAGAGAGCACAGGATGGTTACACAAGTGGCTTTACATAAGCCATATGGCCAGTCTGTGTATTATCAGGGCTGGCACCTGTTACTTATTTCAGGAATTAGCCATGAAAGGAAAGACATGCGATATAGAATCGCCTCATGGAACTCCCATCTTGAGGTACATACTTTATAGTGTCACTTACATTTATTAAACTGTGATTACCAGTTTTGACATGCATGCAAAAATGCATTGTATGCAATGAATTGGCCTAGTCAGAAACATTTTGTTGTGATGGATATAACTATTACTTATATGAATCTTTTCAAATTCAACAAAAGGTTACTCTCTTGTGTAGGATTTTAATTGAAAGTACTATCCATTACCATTAAATAAAATAGGTGATTTGTTCGATAGTTGCCTTGCCAAATTCTATGCTCAATGGGAAACCTGTGTTCAAGGCTACTAGGCAAGCAGAAGTTGACACCTTTTCCTTTCATGCTGAGAAAATGGAACACTCTTCCCACACTTCTTTTTATGGAGTGTCGTAACCATCTACACATTTGTGGCTTTCCTTAGCTATTGATCTCTACTCTACCACATACAAAAGAATCTTTGTGAGCTCCCAGTAGAAGATTACCTTTCAATAGCCGACTGCTTGTCTGCATCCAATGGCTCAAGTCACTAATGTTGAGTGGTCCATAAGCCATCAATAGATCAAAACAGTTAATGCTGAAAAGAACCACTGGGCTGTTGTAACTATCAGTTGGTTTTGGGTCAAAAGAAATTTGTAAGATGTAACTTATCAGTATGGTTCAGTTGAGCCCACTTTGTAACCATTTTTGTCTTGATTGTGATGATTTATTTTTCTTTGATGGTGTCTTTCTGGCCAAATTGTTTGCGCTGGGTGAGCTTAATTCATTGTGGTTAGCTGAGGATTATCTATAAAAATACCATTAGTATCCGTACCAATTAATCATCAAAGCTTCTTGAAGAAAAAATGTTTCATAGCTTTGTACCCAAGAAAAAGGGGTACTTAAAATTTGACTTGCTGATTTTTCCTTTGCTTTTAGTTCACAGGATAACAGATTAATAAAGAACAATGAAATTTATGAATTGAAGTCCTGTGTGAAACCATTCTGTATCCATCTGCACATATTTAATTGTCATTTTTAATATGATAATATTCTAGTCCTGATTCAAAACAGCTGTGCGACATCTGGCATTTTCAAAATCGAAGTATTTCAAGCAAAGATCTCAAAATATCTGTACGGATATAATGAAGTATCACCTGGCTGACTCCACGAAACAACCCTCATACATGTATTATTATCCTGCTTTGTATCATCAAATTAATAAATTATCAATGTCATCCCCGCTCAAAGGCTTCCCATAAGAACACAATACTCAACACATTGTACATTTCGAAACTCATCTTTACAAATAATCCATGTATTTAAGCCTGTCTTTTCTTTTCCCTACCAATGGGCTTTGTATAGAGATATGCATATTGGCCAAGAAGGATAGGGACAGAACCAAATTCGATTTTTCTCAGTTCTGCTGGGAAATTGCCCTGTCTTTTAATGATTGTTCTGTTTCCCCCTAATGGGACCCTAGTTATCCCTAAAGGATCAGGTTAAAGATCTTTACCTATCCTGCAATTGTTGATACTTTACAATGCATCCACAGCAAGGTGGATTGATCAAACCATCAAATTCTCAGGGCAAAAGATATTAGACTACTTTCATTTTATTGTGCGAACAGCTGAACATACTTTCTTTGCATAGTATCCGGGGTTTGGGACAAATCTATTGCATTATATAATGAGCATGGAAACTCATTGAGTGTGTTTTCTACCCTGAATGTGTTTTTTCCCTTTCCAAACTGAGAGGATGTTACGCCAAGTGAATATGCATTATCACATACTGCAGTTGATTGTTTTAAGAATTCATTAACTAAACTAATGTAGGCCTTCTTAAATGTTACCAGAAACATCGTACTTTCACAATGTTTACACGCAGTGCCTTTTTTCTGCTTATGAAACACTAGTATAATTATCCAAATCTGTATGTATAAGAAGCTTTATGCCACAAATAATGAATTACAAAGATGAAAGACTCTTATTAGGGCCAAATTCTCATCCTCTGACCTACATCCTGGCACTAGGTGACCTTGGTTGACCTGCTTAGAGGTAACAGCCATTAGTCAAGCTATCTTGACAGATGAGTAGGTTTATTTCATTTACTCCTCATTTCAATAACTAATTCCCAAGATTCATTGCATATAACTCAGGCATGTCTCGCCATGCGGCCATTTCTGCATAATGTCTGGTTATAAGAAGAATAGCGTATTTGGTCTAGGTTGCTGCTCTGCCATTGCTATTGATCATGTCAGAATAATTCTCAAAATTTCTTGTACCTTCATTCCATGAAACCTACAAATCAGTCAACTATTTGGTTTATCAGCATCGATATAATATATAATATGGCGAGTGCAGCCTTGTAAGGCAATCTCCGACAGCTCACAACGATTGATTTGTGAGATGGAGAGAGAGTGGGTGTTCTCAACATGTGCCCATTTACCTTATATGATACATCTTTTCTTGGCAAGTGTACACAGATTTGCTCTTGAAGGTTGACTGATATATTTAGATTCATCAATGCAGCAAGTCTGGAGAAATAAAAATTAGCCTCTCGACTGCACTGATGATAATGTTATAGGTTAACTTTTACAAGATGACATAGACCCTGCCCATTTCTACTTTGTGTAATTTATCAGGTGCAGAATTGCAAAGTTCTTGAAAAACATTTTTTTCAACCATCGGATATGCTCATTACATGCATGCACATTATGCATTATGACATTGCAGTCATATCATCAATTGGAAATCCTTTTTAATATCATCCAATTCCATGAGTGATAAGTGCATAATAAATAGCATTTTTATGAGAAGTTGTTAACAATATCCATCAACGTTGAATTCGTTAATATGCTATTAATGAATTCTTTTGATACCAGGGACCAGCCCCAAAGACAAGGAAAAACTTCTCATGTTACATCATAAACTTGTTTTATGGCAAGTGAATTGTTTTACAGCAGGTTGTAAAGTTGTCAAGGTAACAGGTTGTCAAGGTGATAAGTTGTCAAGGTAATGGGGTGACTGGATTTAGGAGGTACCTGGAATATTGATGCTAACAGACAGAAATGTGCAGGGATAACTATAGATGCAAAGAATGTATCTAGAAAGTGTCTGAGGGTGGGATGCAATATGCAGTTGATGAGTGGACATCTGAAGCTCTCTTACAGATACTGGGAAAAAGGCTTTTTTGAAAATAAAATAATAGGCATGATCCGTAAAATCTGCTCTTTCTGTATTTATTGTATGCTGTCCCACAAATTCGGTCTCTTTTTAAAAATAATCCATCCAGTCCACATTTTACTTTGACACTTATGCCTTATCTGGTGAAGTATTTTCCCCGGGTTTGTCACCAGGTTCATATGAAGAGGCACAGAGCAACAGGTATCCTCACAATGTCTATATGGTCAAAGTTGAGTTGTTGCCTAAAATAGAAACATAAGTTGGGAATAGGCATGCAACAGATAACGGCAATGGTATGAAATCCAAACAAATGACAAAATAAGAATCTTTATGAAGACATCTGTGAGCTGACATCAAACACATGGCAACAGTCTGATGCCAAACAAATGACAGAGATAAGAACACCAAGGACAAAAACACAGACAGATCTATAAAACATATTCTAAAAAAGAAGCCAATCACAAACATTGCAAAGAGTCATTTTCTGCTGGCAAGAATCACTACAGCAATGCTATGCCTAATTTTGTGAACTATGACATTTCTGTTCCATGTGCTTTGCCATTCAGGTTTTAAAAGGTTTAGAGATGTGAAGTTCATTAGGTTTAATCAGGCACAGACATGTGTCTCTGTTATGGTTTTACTATTACCCCCGGAGAAATATGAGGGATTGGTAATGATGTCATATTACACTTATGTTCCATGTTATGCATATTCTGCTGGGTTGTCTTATCTTATACTTGCTATATTTTGAGGGTATGTCAGTGAATTACATATAGCCATGTCTTTCGATCTCATACATCATCAGTATTATTGCTTTCTGAAGGATTATCAGCATTTGTTTGCTGTGCCATTTCATTGTATACATGTATTTACCTCATGGAAAGATTAGAATAATTCATCATACGAAAGTTCCTTTTCTATCTTTCATGTTGGAAAATTGTTTCATCCTCTGTCAAAAGCACATTTCCACTCGTTATCATGAAATATACCTGTCTAGATAAGCCTAAATAAGGAGTCGTATACCTGCCTCTTTAGTCAAGCCATTGGTGTTTTAAAAATCCAACAATTATGTGCTGAACAAATGAAAGGCAAGAGACAGCCGTATCAATTGTGGTGCCCTTGAATTTGTACGACAAAACAGAATTCAGAAGAAACAAGTGCCACCTCAGTTCTGCACACATCTGTTCAGTGCATTCCGTACACCCACTCATGTGCACACAGGAATTGTAGGAGTGCACTTGATTCAAGGCTGTTGCTGTTGGGAAACAGACAAAACCCTGTGTTCAATGCAGGTGTGTGTTGTGAAAATATTGTAAGAACATTCTGAGATGTCTGGTGTTTGGAGATGTGTTGCTTTTCTTAGATGTTTCAAGAGCTGTCTCCTATAAAATCACCTTTCGGTATTGTGTTGCTCATTTTGCAGACTTGACAAAAAAACCTGAGTTTTTGTTTGTGTTATTGTTCATTTGGTACTCACCATATCCAATGGTTGATGCTAAGCCAAAGAAGCATTAAGGGTTAAGGTAGATTCGATGGATGGATGTATCCTACTATAAATTCATGGATGCTTTACTCTACTTCACACAGACCGCTCATTGCTCAACCATGAAAACTTGTAAGCAGCTTTCTTTCACTCTTAGCAAGAACCTTATCTAGGTTTGGTCTCTTAAACTTAAAACCTTTTTTTTGGCCGAACATCATTATTCACCAATTATTATGTTTTATTTCCATTTCATCTTTTATCTCATCCTGTCACTCCTGCATAACATGTTTCTTTTTTTTTTTATTGGGGCTTATTTCCTGTGTTCCTAAGTTAATTAGGACAGGAAGAAGACATGATCGAGATGCAAGGATGATTTAAACTAGCCAAACTGGGATCAAATCTCGAACCAAATGATACTAGAGGCCCTGAGCACTACAAACTGAGTTAACCCTCCAGTAACTAATATATATAGATATAAGACCCGTTGACAAGATTCGTCTTGACCAGGATATTTGTAACTACTGTTACTTGAAAACATAATTCAAAGTTTTCTTTAAAAATGTGTTAGTCGTAAGGAAGAATAAGCAACCCATGAAAGGACATCAAATTTAGATATAATGCTCAAAATAAATCTTATCTGTCTTGGTTATTGTGTCCTTCTGTTTGGTTTAAAGTCTCATCTAATTCTGCTAAAGAGAGTTTTCCAACATGGAATTTTAATTGAAACACTGAATCAATATTTTCCAATCAGCATTAGTGCATTTTAAGCAATGTGCAGGATAACATTAAGACAATGCTTTGTTGCAGAGAGCTGTCATAATGATAATTAAATTCAACAATGTTGAAATTCGGAAAGTGGATGTGTTATTGCAAAAATTTCAGTTGATTTGAATGAATATTCTTCAGACACTTTGTTTTCAAAATTCTTAGTTTATTTCTGCAAAAGTATGTGAATTTAAATTTGAAATATAGATATGTATTTACACAGAACTCTGTCATATTTATTTTTAAGACATCATCGGAATCTGTCTGCAAATATCAAGAGAATCAACATTTTTGAAAACTTCCGACTTGGAAGCTCTAAAATATTGCTCAGGATTTTATTTTGCCTGAAGGTACTAATGAGGTTGTCTGTATTGAATTTACCTCTGCAGTAAATATTTGGTGTTTGCATAATATTCTCTGAAAAACAAAAACAACAACTCATTTTAAACTAAAATTGCCTGTTATCACAGTATCAGCTGAAATAACTTTTTATTTTACTCTTGTTCTGGGTATATCTAATTGTTGCCGATAGGTTCATTACGGGTTAAAGGAAACCAAAGACATTCCGTGCGTTCCATTATTTATTTCACGAAGAAAGTTCACAGGAGAACCAACCCAATTCCGTTCCATACCATATGGAAACCTTAAGAAAAACACCTGAAACATTGTACAAATAGTCAACAAGCGGTTCATCACTACTTTTCCTAAATGTACTAAGTTCATAAAGAATAATCACATAAATAACATTCAATAAACTGATTCTATTAATCAACATACCCTGTTTGGATGTTTAAGTTGAAGCATTAGACCATTGAACCAGCATAGAACCCGGATAAAGGGACAAGTTCCTTATCAGAACTCTGTCATATTTATTTTTAAGACATCATTGGAATCTGTCTGCAAATATCAAGAGAATCAACATTTTTGAAAACTTCCAACTTGGAAGCTCTAAAATATTGCTCAGGGTTTTATTTTGCCTGAAGGTACTAATGAGGTTGTCTGTATTGAATTTACCTCTGCAGTAAATATTTGGTGTTTGCATAATATTCTCTGAAAAAAAAAAAAACAACTCATTTTAAACTAAAATTGCCTGTTATCACAGTATCAGCTGAAATAACTTTTTATTTTACTCTTGTTCTGGGTATATCTAATTCTCATGGAAAACATGTTTGTGGTGTGTAAATGTGTTATCGGTTCTAAAAACATTGGCCAACATTATTTTGAAGTGTTATTATTTACATTGAACAAAGATTTTGACCCTATCTCAAAATTAGTTAATGTGGAACTAAATTAAAACACTGAAAGAAAAACATCATACAATATCACAATGTGAAAATATCATTCCTTGTATGTTTTCATTGATACATCATTTCATTATGTAGTTAGTTATATTGATTGAACGTTCCCTTGTCTTCTCAGGTAAGAAAACATTTCTGTTGCTCAGAATCAAGTCTATCCATTTGGCGAGTAACACTTAATTATGAATGTGATAAACACTGATTTTGTGGGTTCAAACAAACAGTTAGATCCTGATACATAGTTATATGAGAAGTTCAGCAGGCAGTAAGCAAAAGCCATAAGATCAGATTCTCAACATGCATTGTACAATTGCTATCAGTTACTACCATCAGGCAGGAGATTCCTAGCACAATACACAAGAACGGCAAGGCTTAGTAAATCACTTGTGCCTGCAAGTGTTAGGCTGCTGAATAGTGTATAAATCGTAGATATATAATTATATATATATAAATTTATGTATAATTGAATAATTGATTTCAATTTCACTATGTTCTGTTTGAATATCTTCTATTGCTATAAATTTTGCTGTACTTGTAACAGTGACAATAAATTATTATCATATTGTATCGTATGGAGACCTGCTTCTGACAATCTTATACCTCATACACTGGGAATCAAACCCTAAGCAAAGGTTAAAAGCAAAATGTGCTACCACTGAACTTATTAAGCAGAAATGGAATGTATTGCCAAAAGACTTAATGATGTTTCCAATGCAAATTTCCAAATTTGCTGCCGTATAAATGAACACATCAATTCAAACATCTATGCAACAACCACCAAAATCAATACTCGCTAAAAGAGTTGCATTGTAAATTCCACTCAAAGAAATTGCACCTGTTGCTCTACCTTAATTGATGGGCAAGAATTACAAAGGCAAAGCAAGTTCACCATCAAATTGTGTTCGTTTTGTCTCTGTAGTGAATGATAAAAGGCAAATCTCGTGAGAAGAGAGACTGAACGAGATGTTTGCATGCGTTTCCATAGTAACTGCATGATGTCATAGCAACTGAGTTTGTGAATGTACGTTTGTTTTGTCATGGATTAGAATTATCCTCTATGAAAATAGACTTGGAGAAAATGTTTGTATTCTACAGTACAATATAAGTTCATGATGACTTACTTTCTGAAATTATTTTTATATCGTCCCATCAAAATGTTTTACTTCAATATTTTTTCACTTTGATTCTAGCAATTTTGTTATGTTGTAATTTGGTTTCCTTCTACTCATTATCATTCATAGAACTAATTGTTTGTGCTGAAATTCTTATATAATTGTTGTTGACTGTTAAATTTTCCTTCGTGTATACGAAAATTAATTTAGGGACCGTTCAGAATTTATGACTGGGGGGGATGGGAGTTTTGCTGGAACTTCCCGTCAAAAATTGATACCCCCCCCTTGAGTTTCATGCGGATTTTTAGTACCCCACCCTTAGGTTTCACGCGTATTTTTAGTACCCCCCCCCCCGGACGTACAAAGCAATATACACATATATACTGTTATACATGGCCACACATACAGATTCGCGTCATTTCGCGGACTTTTGCGCGTAAAAAAGTCCAAATAAGATGAGTTTATGCATGTTTTTTAACATTTTATCTTTGTTAAAATTTCTCACCCCCCCCTTGGATGTGTTGTCAAAAATCATTACCCCCCCTTGAAACACGTGTGAAAAGTTAGTGGCCCCTCGGCCAAAACTCCCACCCCCCCCCCAAGTCATAAATTCTGAACGGTCCCTTACTTCATCGCAAACATGATAATGTAAGATAGATTATGTTTTATGGTAATATCAAAAGAGAAAATAATGCAAAAAAGAAATGGAAATTTTTTTCAAAAGATATCAAAATGAAGACAAGAAAATAACAGGAAAGAAAAGCTTCTCCGTGTCGGCAAAGTTATGTAAGAGTTATGTACATGGGCAGCAGATAAGCAAACTTTTTTGACATGAATCGTTGACAAATAATAGTACGCTAATGATTGAAGCAAAATAATCTGAAAATTTAACGTTTTCAAGGCCCTTCCAAATAAAATGTGGATTTTGCATAATTTCGTCAGACACCAAGATATTTGAAAATATGGCGTAACTTAATTTTGCCTTAATGAATCTTAATGAAAATTACATGGAAGATTTCCAAGCCCAGTTGTTATGTCAAAAGGATATGATGTTTGGCTCAAAAATGTGCATACTACTTTGAAATATGCGACTTGCGTAATTTCATCAGACACACTGTATACCTCAATTTTATTACAGCTCTAGCAATTGATGTGAAGAAATCAGTTTTTTTTCTCAGTGCCAGAGTGGACCTATGATGTCATAGGTGGAAACAACATTGCCAAGCACTAGAGGATATGCAAAATTGGTGCAATCAATGATGCCATAGGTCAAACTGGCCAATATCATCCGTTGTGGACAGTTTCATCAGAGCCTTGCAGTTACATCATTGCCAGAGTGGCCAATAATATCACAACAACTCAGGTGCAAGGGGAGGGGGCACTCTGCTCAAAAGCAGTCATTTGAACCTTATGTCTCCATATTAACTCCTGTGAACTGTGGTAACCAATAAAACAATATAGGGTTAAAGTAATTGTTGGTAGTTTTACACTGAAAGGAGCCGCCAACAAAACTGCAAACAGTAAACAAAATGCCTGACTTGACAGCTCCATATCAAATCCAATTTAGATCAGAAGCATGTTGGTGAACAACTGTGATTAGTTTCCAGTTATCCTATTAACCATGCTTGGTTGAATTTCGGGCACTTTTGGTATCACCAAATAATAAACAATCCCCCCTCCCACTTAACACCTGAGTTTTTGCAGTGGTATCATTGGCTCATCTGGCCATGACATAATTGCAAGGCTATGATGAAGTTGTCTACATGAAATGCTATTGGCCAGTTTGACCTATGACACCATAGCTTGCACCAACGTTGTATAGGTTCCAATGGAGTCTCCAGCTTTGACATCATAGGTCCACACCATGAAAAAAATGTATTTCTTCAGAGCAATTGCAAGATCTGTAAACAATATGCTAATGTTTCAAAACGATTCAGAATGATGTGGTACACAATAAAGATTTTGAAAAAAAAACTACGTGAGCCGTGATAAAATATTGAGACTCCGTGAGAGCTCGAAGGTACCAACACTGGGTCTTACAAATGGGACAATTTTGCATTTTGCCCTCTCTGTCCAATTGGTTATAAGTTTTGGGCATGAAATTCACTTTATAGTATTTTATAGCATTTTGTTACATCCATGTATGAATCTTTCTTGGCTAAATTGAACTTCCTTGGAGGAACAGCACTATGACCTACGAACCTGAGTACTGAACTGCCATTTTACTTATTTTGAATTTCTTTATGCAGGATAAAAATGAATCAGTTCTTTTTTGAATATGCAAATTGAATTTTTGAAATCTCAACATCACCTAGTATAATGCTATTTTTTGTCATTATCGCTCAAATAGCTGAAGGATTTTCTGTAATCATTAACCAGCTTCTAGACATGGTGAATCTATTTTCAGTAACATTTCATTGAACAGTTATTGATTGCACATTTTGAAGCAAGATAGGGGATCATATTTCAGTAAAACCACCAATTTCAGCATCAATTTTCAAACAAAGAGGCAAGTTATTATGTGGTCATTAAAACTTTTCAAATCTTTTAAAAGCAACCTTATCATTTTTAATATTTGCTTAATGGTCAATGTCAAGAGCATTGCAATGAATTACATTACTTTTAGGCAGTTAAGTATTGCCTTTAACACAAACTACATCTCATGAATACCTCACTTCAGACAGTAAGAGATTGTGCCCATGAATTTGCATTCACAAGCACTGACAGTAGCCAGATATGTACAATGCATTACTCTAACCAGCTCATAAATATGAAGCTATAATAGGGCCAAATTCTATTTCAGTTTCCTTTTTCGAACTTCTACTTCTCACTTCTGCTTCTTACTGCCACTTCTATGAAGCTTTATAAACCAGCGGTTCTTTTTCCCCAACCGTTTTCTTAAAAGGCTATGTATAGGCAGTACCAAGAAATAATAGTACGAGTATTATGGCCTTTCACACAGTAAATTGTAGCCTGTGACAGGCTAACTGGTAAAAAAATTATGTGGTTACTGTGAGAAGTTTGAATGTGCCAAGTTTACTAAATAGAATAGCAAGTAAAGGCACTGAAAGCCAGTCTTGAAGTTGAAGGTAGATGCTTGCTGAAAACCAATTACAGAACAGGGTTATAGCATTTCTGAGTTTTCCTTTGATCACATGATCTCTGGAGGTCACATGACAGGATAAAGACTTCTGATTGGCCGATCAAAGAAGATGGTAGTGACACATGATCCTAAGTAATGGAGATTATTTTCTCTGGTATAATATGATCTAGGTATGGGTATATATAATATTTAGCTCTTTGGAACATTCTTAGTAATGCACTTAGAGTGGGTCGGGGCAAAAAGCCCGGGTTAGGTGAGAGGCCCCCCCAGGGTTATATCTAAACTAACATTTTTGGTGCTTTTTCTTATTGATAGGATTGAAGCTAGAGGCTTTTTAGGTGACGTCACCAATTTTCAGGGCAAACAGCATCAAACCATAGTAGTAATTAAATAAACAAAAATAGGTGCATGGTTTATGTAACTTTGATTAATTCTTTGAAAGTGGTTGACAGAAATAACTTTGGAAATTTTTAAAAGTATAATGGATATCTGCATTGCTTTACTTTATGACCATCAGATAAATATGATTTGGATCATGTTTTTGCATTTTAGCTCAAAATATAGAGGTCAAATTAAAATATGTGGGTTTGGGGCGAGAGGCCCCACATGGTATGGGGCATGAGGCCCCCTTCACTGAGGCCTCGAAGCTGCTCCAGGAACCATTTAATAATGTGTACTTTACCTTAAATCTTGACCGAATAGCTAATTGAAATGAAAAAAAAATTGGCCAAAATTGAAACAGGGCAAAAAATATTAAAAAATAAATGTATGAACAGAAAAATTATGAAATTCAGAAAAAGTGAATAGAATACCTTAAAAATGATAGAAGAACCCTGAGAAATAACTTTCAAGCTGAATGCGCTCGCAAAAAAAATTGCCATAGGATTATAATAGGGGGGCTTCTTGCCCGATGGGTGGGGTAAGAAGGCCATTTTATTTTTTTTACAAAAAGGGCAGTAACTCCTTTATTAAAATTGGTAGACATTTGATTCACCAGTTATAAGTAGAGTCAAGTGATCCCTTCCTGACAGCATGAGCGTTCAAATAATCGACAACAAAAAGTAGGTCAAATCGCACCTCGAAGTTAAGGGGGGCTGCATGCCCCGCGCTACTCTACGTACAGCCTTTATTGGCATTTGTTGTGGATATTACCAAAGGGAAATTAGCAATCCAAATTCTAATTTTAACTTTGTCATTGAAAGATAGGCTTACAAAGGGCCACAATTATGTTTTGGCTTGAATGGAATACACTGTTACAATCATAAAAATGCGAGCAGTTTAGAATAACAAATTCTTATTTAAGATAAACATATTTAAATTGGCTGACAGCCTGATGTACACCGACTTGTTAATTGTTTCGTACAATGTCTACTGCTTTATATGATATTCCACCAACATCAATGCACACATAATCAAACCATCCATCTTTGTCCCAATGTGCCATAGCTATCTGATGACCAATCTTTCTAAGATGCATTTGTGTGATGGATCAACAGCTCCCAGGACTTGGGCTTGCATAATTGCCAAAACGTTTCGCCAGCACTACACTGCACATGATGGGGTCAAAAATGTTGCGGTGCAATAAATGTGTTAAGGAAAATATATGTTTTGTAAATATACACTATTTTGAATCAATGTAAGCATCGTGAATACAGAAATTTGTCTAAGGCAAGTTTATGGTAAACAAAGTAAAATAAGGAATGTCTTGCTATCTTTAAAAATTGAACCTTTTTTCTACAAATATAAGTTATCTTACATATATGTGGCGATATCAGATCAAGCCATATAACTTTTAAAAGTTCCTTTGCTTCTATTTGATTAGAATTTGTCCCTCGTTTTCACTCCACTGTCAACTTTGTGTCACTCTTATCTCCGAGTTAATGAAACCAAGACATCAAAGCAAATATTTTCTCCAGTTGCCTCTTTATCTGCTTCTTATGGCGAAATAAGAACTACCAAGCTTTGTAAAATACATAAGACTAGCCATGGGCTGACATAGAAGAAGTTAGTTATATATTCGGATCTGCTAAGTCATTGTGCTATGTTTTATATCTTTGTCTAAGATTTAATTGGGATAAGACTTCAAAATAAGACCTTAAACTCCAGTAAATCTGTTTTTGGTCTTATTATTTGAAAAAAGAGGCTTGTGGTATATACAATGTGCTTTACTCATTGTATATTTCGATCTTTGTACAGAAGCATCCTTTTTTCATCTGTAAGATTTGTTCAGAATACCGGTAATGTTGATGCGAGGTAGAGTTGTCCCACTTGCCAAGATCTATTTGCTTTAAAGAAGCGATTTTGAGAAAGAAAAAGAAAGTTTACACAAGTATACTGTGAGATGCTGTAATAGGTCCACGTTTGCCAATTTGAGTTCACAATTTGCATGACAACAAGCCGTAAATGGTTGTGAACTGGATTTAGAACAAACTTTGAAAAAGGTCTTGAGCACTTGCAAAATGCCAACTCAATGAAGAGTTGGCATTTTGACAGTTTGAATGAGCTGCTGGTGCCTTAGTAAATTTCTGGAAAACCCATGATGTTTTGATTTGGAACATCATTATTACATAAAGCTGTATATTCACTATGCATGTAAAGCACAGTACAGTAGAATTGTTCTGGTAATTTAATCCACTTTCTAGACACAGGGTAGACTTCTTCCTGAGAGGGCTCTGTGTCAAGGCTTTCATTACAACCAGGGCTTTGGATAGTAAGTGAACCGACTGTGATTCCCGACTTCTGCTTATCGCCATTATCGCGCACAAATATTACATGGCTGGGAGGGGAGAAAAAGTAATCATACAAAGTTTTCATAAAATTTTGAACATAAATAATTGGTTTGGAAGTTTTGTGATACATTTCACTGATCTCTAACTGTATTTTCTTAATAAGGGTTATTAATAGGAAGCAGGAGTCACAAATTTAACTTTCGACTCTGACTATGACTCTACCAGATAATCAAAGTTCGACTCCAACTCCTACCCACCCGAAAACCTCCGTCTCCTGACTCCAACTTGTGACTTCGACCCCAAAGCCCCAGTCACTACCTGTTTCATGAAATGGCTTATGATAATTTTCAGGTTCATATTAGCAGCTTGTCACATTGTAGGATTGATAGCACCTTTCTGACTAATACCAGCACCTTGGGGAATAAGCCATGGCCGTATCTAAGCCAGACATGATTCATCACTTGACATTTAGCAAAGGGCAACGACCTTCACCCTTCAGTGTCATATGTCAAATGAATGGCACAAGTCAAACAAATGTCTCTTATGTCACATGAATGTCTGTAACCCTAACTAATGTCCAGTCTTGACCATAGAGCCTTGTACTAATGGCCCCTGGATGGCTATGATGGGTTGTCAGCTTGTGTAATAATATAATATAGTAATATAGTATGATTTTATATAGCGCCCATTCCAGATAAATCTGCTCACCCGCGCTCACCATACTGAACGGCAATCATACCAATCATTATAGTGATAACCTCTAGACATGGCCGGAGCGGGGATCGAACCCACTTCCTCTTGTGTACAAGGCGGGGATGCTACCCACTGTACCACGGAGCCACATGTAGTTTTCATGGTAAATGCCTACCAACATGCAATATAACACTTGAAGCTGATACCATATAATATTTCACAATCACAGTTTTTACTTCTCCATGACTGTGCAAAAATACATGAAATTGTTGCATGCAATGACGGACCAGCAGTGCATGCTAATTCCGGGGGTTATAGTATTTTGTGAAAGTGATGTGTCTATTGCAGTTCAATTTTATTTTGTATGATGAAATTCAACTTCATCAAAAGTAAAGTGTTCTCTGCTCTGTATACTGCAGTAATGATAATGATAAGTCTGTAACTTGGTATACTAAAGGTGAGATAAGTCAGAATTTCAGTGCAAACTTCTGTTAATTTATATAATGGAGTGTTTGAATCAATAAACCATTAAACAATCGCTTTTAAAACTGGCATGTGGTATCTCCTGATTGTGTTAATGAACTCTCATTGATAGCATGATTTTCCACCAGCCTCATGGCATACATAAGCAAGCCATCCATCTTTGTCCCAATATGCCATCGCTATCTGATGACCAATCTTTCTAAGACGCATTTGTGTAATGGACCAGGATCTCCCAGGACTTGGGCTTGCATAATTGCCTAGATGTTTCCTGGGTACTCAGTGCTAAGATGTAAGGGCTCTTGTGAACTATAGATGAAATCAAAAATGTCCTGAAGAGAATATTTGTTATTTGCTGTCTTACTATCAATTAACGATTACTGTATTTTATCTAAATACACTTTTTCTTACTATCCGTTGACAATATCATGTTAGGCCTAACATAATTGATCCTAGCTTCTTCTAATGTCTCTTTGAGCTACTCTTTCTAGGGTCAGTCAGAAGGAGGAAATAAAAGCTGTTACATCAAATTTTAATATGTCAATTACATTGTATATAAAGAAATGAGGGTAAGCTCAATTTTCTTTTCAATAGAAGAAAATCTGTTCGGTCTGTCCATCCAAAAAGCTAAAAATTAAATATGTCTGGCCTTATGCCATCATATTTCTACCTTCTTTACTTCTATTTGACAAGAACTTGTCTGAAGTTGTCTCTTTTTCTTGCTACACTGTCTACTTTGTGTCATCCTTATCTCAGAGTTAATGAAACCAAGACATCAAAGCGAATCTTCACTCCAGTTGCCTCTTTATCTACTTCTTATGGAAAATGCCAGCTTCTAAGCTACACAAAATACATAAGACTGACCATGGTGCACTGAGGCAGTGGTGATATATTTGGATCTAATAACTCGACATATGTTTTATGTTTTGAGTATTTCTAAGTCTGGAAAGAACATCAAGGCAAAATCTGTGACTCCCATAATATCATATGTCTGTTTGAGTGTTTGTGGTCTTAATATAATTTATAGACTCTTGTAGGATGTATACATGTGCTTTACTTGCGGTAATTTTAAACCAGTGTATAACTATTTATACCATTCAACACCTCTGTCAGCCAATCACGTGCCAGTATTGCAGGGAAATAATTCTCATATTCTTTGTTGTCCAGTTATCGTCTCATGTTTTACTGTTTGAATGTTTGTCTCATGGTATAAGCCGGTTATTCACCATGGGATCAGGAATATGTGTTTATCACACCTCGGGCTAAAGCCCTCGGTGATAAATCACATATTCCCTCTCCCTTGGTGAATAACCTTTACATATACGTGTATAGTCATGCTTTATCAATCTATATTTTTTCCAAATTATGATATTGTATATTTACAACGAGGCAATGGAACTGACAGCAGACAAATGAATGTTCTTTGAAATACATTTTTATATTACAATGCTGCAGTATTGTCACACATGGTACAGGAGAAAATTACCTCTACTAATAGTACACCAGTTGGACGACAACATAACTTGTTGCATGTCCATAGCTTTCATTGCCTTTTTCACCAAGTATTTTATGGTGAATTCCTGATATGTATTAATAGCTTGTCACATTGCAGGATTGATCGCACCATCCTGGCTAAAACCAACACCTTGAGGAATAAGCCAAGGCATGATTTATCACTTGACATTGAGCAAAGGGCAACAACCTTCACCCTTCTGTGTCATATGTCAAATGAATGCCACAAGTCAAACAAATGTCTCTTATGTCAAATAAATGTCTGCGACCCTAACTAATGTCCAGTCTTGACCATAGAGCCTTGTATTGATGGCCTCTGGGAGGACATGATGGGTGGTCAGTTGGTGTGTAGTTTTCATGGTAAATGCCTCCCAAACATGCTATATAACACTTCCAGCTAATATCATGTTATCCTTTACCTGCTCCTGTTGTGGTCTTACTGCCAGGAAAATACATGACGTTGTGACAAACAAACAAGTGACCAGCCCTGCATGCTACAATCACTGCATACCTTGAGGAAATGGCATGTCTATTGAAATTTTATTTGCTGAAACTTCACTGACAGAACTGAATTTGCACCATTTTCTAGTATGTTTGTTATAGTCATGGTGTCCATTTGATATACACATCTACTCACAGGCAAAGGTATGTTAATCTGCATAGAGAAACCTATAGAGTTAGAGTGTGATATAAGGAAATTAAGATCATATGTAGTACAGAGGCTTATATTTTGCTGCTTTTTTCATGAGCCACTGAGAAGAGATGTGGTATATTTTGTTACCCTAATGCACTAAGATTGGCAGCGCAATTTCCAACCCAACATCATGACATGCATATACTAGACATCCATCTTGTACGCCGTCACTATCTGATGACCAATCTCTCTATGATGCATTTGTGTAATGGACCAAGAGCTCCAAGGACTTTGGCTAGCATAATTACCAAAATGTTTCCTTCACACCCATGCTAAGGCGCAGAGTGTTATAGGACAATAGATACCATGATGTTTGTCTGTAAGTTGTTTATCACCCTGCACAAAATACTTTTAAGAAGGTGAGGCTTTTAAAAAATGTTAAGCTTCTATCCCACCAATAGCTGTCTATGGATTTCATTACCTTTTACACCAAGTATTTTATGATGAATTCCTGATATGTATTAATAGCTTGTCACATTGCAGGATTGATTGCCACATCTTGGCTAAAGCAAACACTTTCAGGTATAAGCCAGACATGATTTATCACTTGACTTGAGCAAAGGGCAACGACCTTCACCCTTCTGTGACATGTGTCAAATGAGTGCCACAAGTCAAACAAATGTCTCTTATGTCAAATGAATTTATGCGACTCAAATTAATGTTCAGTCATGACCATAGAGCCTTGTACTAATGGCCCCTGGGCGGCCATGTTGGTTGGTCAGCTGGTGTGTAGTTTTCATAGTAAATGCCTCCCAACACGCTATATAACACTTGAAAATAATATCATTTCATCCTTTACTTGCACCATTTGTATGTTTTATGGCAAGGGAAAAGTAACATGGATATTCTGCCAGTAAAAAGATTGTAATTTAAGATGTATAACAGCTAAGCTTACTAATGACAGATGTTAGAAAAATGTGACCTGCTCCACCAAAATGGGTTCAAAGTCGGCCTCCTATCATATTCAATTGTGAAAATGACTTTGTTCTACTGGAATTGGGCTTTAAAATGATGTTTCATATGTCTTGATATCTCCACCCAATCCAAAGATATGGCACCTCAAACATTGATGATACGGTACATTGAACTTTGGGAAAATGGAATTTGAATTTACCACCATTGCAATAAAAGAACTAATAATAATAATAAGTAAATCAAGAAACACACCCAAGTTAGATAATTTTAAATCTGTTTTTGGTTAAAACGGTCTTAAATATTCAAAGAAAAGGGAATTTGCTTAAACGTGGTACCAACAGTTAAAAAACTTCAAAATGTGACCTTTTGACACATTTTGCCGATTTCTGGAAAATAGGGATTGCCTACTTTGAACTCATTTTGGTGGAGCAGGTCACAAATGTATAAGTTTACTGAGTAATTTGTTGTTGGTGTAATTCAGCTTTTTAGGCTGGTATAATGTTCTGAGCTTGTAAAACAAAGTGGCTGCATCAGTCTTACATCAATGACCATCATCAATACAGAAAATTGCTATTTCGCTGTCGAGAATGTCTGTGTTTTTTTCATTAATATGACAGTTTCTTGCAATTTTAACAGTCATCCCTATTAAAAAGATGCAGCCAATAGTGGTCATGTTATTGTTACACACTTGAAAATAGGCCTAGTACATAGTTGATTTAGATAAATGTCTAAAAATTGCCACTTGTACATATATATTTTTTTGTTTGTTCATGAACTATTATATAACTTATGACGTTTCTTATTCTTTTCAGGTGAGCATGAACCAAATGCAGAGTGGGTAAATATATTTGGGGATAACGTAGTGTGGTAAGTTGTCAGCTTCTGATATTTAACTTTGGTATAACCTTTGCTTTTGATAGTATGAGTATTATAGAATAAACTACATATATACGTTTAGGTTCAGTGTCAGTCACTCTCATCATAGCTTCTGAAAAAGGCTTATGTAAAATAGACAAAGCAGATCTTGTAGCTGATTTTGGTAAAAATGTTTGTGAGCATCATGGATATTGGCAGACTGAATCCTGCTTGTCTGTTGTGATCAACAATTAGTTGAGCCTTTGTTTCTCTCATATAGTTTGTACAGACACCAGCTATTGTTACTTTTTCTGTTTTACACAAAACCTTTGTAGATAACATCATTCAGAAAAGTAACTATATACGGCATGGTCAAGACTGAAAAAAGACAATGTTTGGCTTTCCATACACATCTATAACCAGTCATATATTTGTAATAAGAAGACAGGCGTTTACCATAAATAAATAATATGCTATCCTCCCACACACGGCTATTGCACCGCCCAAATATAGACTTTAGTATTGAGTGCTTGGAAACTTGGGCAATTATGCAAGCCCATGTCCCAGGAGTTTGAGGTCCATTACACCAGTGCGTCTCAGAAAGATTGGTCCTCAGATGCATAATGGCAGGGAGGAATGTCTTGCTCATTGATGTAGGGTATGACAGTCTGAACGACTTTTACCAGCAAATTATAGTAGATATCTATAAATGTAAATGGTATTCAAAAATTACTTTAAAGGAACAATTATGTTACTTTATATTGCCATCATCCCATTTTGGTGGCTATATATGTACGTACTGTATCTAATTACCAAATGCTTGTGTAATATTTTGTGACAAGTTACATATTTTGGAATATGGATAAACTAAATGCTTTCATTGAAGCCCTGTTTTCTGACTGATGTGTGAGATTTCTTTAAGATACTTAGATAATTTCAATAATGTCAGGCTGTGTCAAAGAAGACCTGCTACGATCGAGTGGATTCAAAATTTATAATATTTTGGAATATGAAGATTTGGCCTTGATGTACAGACTGCTCTATTTTGGATGCAGACAACTCCTTTTATATAATTATATACAAACAACAGTGTACTTTTGGAAATCCCATTATGATAAAGAAAATAATCTCCATTACTTAGGGTCATGTGTCACTACCATCTTCTTTGATCGGCCAATCAGAAGTCTTCACCCTGTCATGTGACCTCCTGAGATGATGTGATCAAAGGAAAACTCAGAAATGCTATACCCCTATTCCATAATTGGTTTTCTTAATAGTCTGGTTCCAGTAGTAAGAGAATATGTCTGTAGTAAATGACGGGGTTCTATATAAAGCTTGCATCAAAGGAGTATTGCCAGTTTTTGGCAAATATGACTGCTCGGAATATTTGACTTGGTCTACATTGATATATTATATGGCATATGTTCTTCACTTATAATAGCTTCTTTGAGCCATTTCCTAAGAATAGAATGGAATCAAATGAAAAGAGGACGGTGTTTAGAATAGAATACAGCAGAATGTGAATATGCCATCCTAATGTAAACTGTCATTTCTGTCAAGATATTTCTTCAAGCGAGCCAATCAGGAACCTTTTTCCGATCACACAGCTTGTTCAGAAGGTTCACACTCTACTATACTGTCTATATATAGCATATAGATGCCTAAGTTTTTCAAAAAAAGAAATATTACTAAAAGAGAGCACTGGATACAAATGTATGCTATGTGTTCGCGATTCTTCAGCTACTGATATTTATTCTTCTATTATGCAGAGAACTTCTAAGCTGCAAAAATGGTTGTTAACTTCGCAATGATGTTCCAATTTAAATTTTTCAAATGAAGTATACTAAATACATGTATATTAAAATTGGATGACCACTAGCCAGTATTATGATCACTGGCATTATACCCGTTCTACGAAAGGGAGGTTTGAGAGCCAAGGCATAAGTTATGGCTTGATAGCGTAAGTTGAAACAAACATTTACGCCCATTGGCAAACATTTACGCCCGTTGGCAAAACATTTGCACCCGTTGGCAAACTTGTGCCCGTTGGCAAACATTTGCGCCCGTTGGCAAACATTTGCACCCGTTGGCAAACATTTGCGCCCGTTGGCAAACATTTACGCCCGTTGGCAAACACTTGCGCCCGTTGGCAAACATTTGCGCCCGTTGGCAAACCTGTGCGCCCGTTGGCAAACATTTACGCCCGTTGGCAAACATTTGTGCCCGTTGGCAAACATTTGCCCCGGTTGGCAAACATTTACGCCCATTGGCAAACATTTGTGCCTGTTGGCAAACATTTGCACCCATACATTTACGTCGATTGGCAAACATTTACAGCCATCAGCAAACATTTACACCAATTTGCAAACACTTACACCCATTGGCAAACATTTACACCCAATGGCAAACATTTACACCTATTGGCAAACATTTACACCCATTGGCAAACATTTACACCCATGGAGACCCATTTACATCCATTGTCTAACATTTACGTTCATTGGCAAACATTTACGTCGATTGGCAAACATTTACACCCATCGGCAAACATTTGCACCCATTGGCAAACATTTACACTCATTGGCAAACATTCACACTCATTGGCAAACATTCCCTCGTGGCCTAATGGTCAAGACCGCTTGACCACTGGCTTTGAGGGCGTGGGTTCAAATCTCACCCCGGGAACTCACTTTAGTCCGAGCCCATGGGACATTAAAATGGAGGCGGGTTGTATCCAGTATTCTATGCTGGGGCAACTGAAAGACCCTAGGCATCCCTGAATTAATAGGGTATGTTCCAGACTCCCAGTCTTCTCATCTCATCATCATACGGCGGTCACCAAAAATAAAAGTGCAGCTCCCTCCACAAAGATGGTGGTTGAGCTGCCCCGGCACAACACAAGTGAAGTCAAGTCAAATTCACACCCATTTACACCCATTAGCAAACATTACACCCATTGGCGCTTGATAGCATAAGTTGACACCTCTACCCCCTGACTGAAGTGTGGACCCTGGGGCATTATGTTGTTCATACATAATCCAATAGGGGAGTTGTGTTTATAGGTTGTGATTTGCAGAGCCCTCTGTTGTTATTTGGTAAAAGTATTTGTTTACATTAAATGGAGTGATAGATTGGGGAAGAGAAATGAAGACTTTTAAAGGATTATTACGGAATACTGTTGAGCAGTAGGGAGGAGGGGACCCCCCAGTAACACTGAGGGAAGAGGTTAGATGAAGTGGATTGGCATATTTGGGGGATGGGCGTGAAAGGGAGAGCAGTTAGTGGCTACATTGAGCATAGCAACCATGCTGGATTTGGTGAGTTGTGTTGCTATGGAGCACGCATTAATATATGAGATGATCATTTGTTGACAAGGAAACCATCTGCACAATATTGATATCATTTTTGGTTTGGTAAAATAGATAGGAGTTTCATCATGGCTGCTGTCACGTATATGTGCACAGGAGCCATGGGCGTAATTTGGTGGGGGACGGGGGGACATGTCACCCCCCACATTTTTGACCCCAGGGGACATAATATGAAATGTCCCCCACACCCCACCCGGCCACTTCTTTTGTTGTGGTAATGGCCCTTGGGCTCAATTTGGTGGGGCGCTGTTCCAAGAGACCTGGAGACATGTCCACCACCTTTCTACTTCAGCAGGTCACCATACCATACAAAAGTTTGTAATTCAACAATTTAAATAAGACTGACGGACTTTGTTATTTGCGAGCTTTCGCGCATCCGTCGACCGATTCCGACAGCGTGACCGCCGTGTCCCCTCCACATTTTCAGCGAAAATTACACCCTTGACAGGAGTCATGCTATTTCTTTGTTATTATGGTAACATTTTCAAGGGGCCCATTAACTACAAAACCTCCATAATACTGGAAAATGTATCAATTCAAAATTGTCGCTATAATGACCGGAAAAGGGACATTTAAAATGTGCATTAGGCTGATGTGAATCAGTTTGAAACTTTTAATGACCAGATGATCACATTCCTCCTTGTTTGAAAATTGATTCTTGAATTGCCAATCTCCGTGAAATATGATCTTGAATTTGGCATTGAATGTCCGATCGATAACTATTCAATAAAATGTTGCTGGAAATAGCGTTATCAGATTCATTATGAGCTTATTGATGTCTGCAAGTCAGCTAAAAATAACGGAAAATAACATTGGGTATTCAATTCTATTCATGAGAGATAATCATGCATAATAAGTTACAAGGCTAACTTGAAATCCTAGAAATCAATGTACTGGAGGCTTCCACATTTAAAACTGGTAATTTCGCAGGATTGGAAAGCTACATGACATTTTAGTTTTGACAGGTGCACTATAGTAGTTCATACTCTATAGAGCTTATAATCTTGATTTTATCTGATTTGCAGGAACTTGCAACATAAAAGGCACTGCTAACAACAGACAACCAAGCCTAAAGCAAATGCTATCTAGGCTGACCAGTATCTCCTTCAAAAATAATTTGATTGTAAGCGTTAGGTCAAGAATGTTTGGCGTATTTGTGCAAATTTCTTGATGTGTGAGACTGATATTTCTGTTTCGACTAACATTTGTCAATGCTTTGAAATAGCCTGCACAGTGCATGATTGACACCAGCTAAATATCTGTGCTCTGCCTATTTTACAGTTTACTACCTTATTTTGACCATTTATCTGTGTTTGCTTAAGAAAATACAGATATATGTACTGAATCAATTATATGTCTGTATATTTTTAAACAAACATACATAAAGGCATTACATTTATTTTGCAACAATTTACCTTTAGTAGTGCTTGTAGTATCCCTGAAGCAATTTCCTTCCTTCCATCCATACTATAGTATACCATAGCACTCGCAACTTTCTCACAAAAAAAACCAGCTGACACCTTGACATTTATTGTGGGTTCCTTATTACAGCAGGGATATTTCTCACCGGCAACTTCATCTCGTCTTTATCCCAGGGATTATGTTTGGCAGGCAGACAATCCACTGCAAATTCTGTGTAAGGTTCGTTTGGCATCTTGTGACCTGAGTTACTGACCTGTGTGCCTTTGTGTAAACGTATCAGGAGTAATTTGGATAGATTCTGAAAGGAATAATGATGTTTATATACAATGCTTCACAAAACCCTGATGTATGCCAAAACTCGCGCCAATCCAGCATTTGGCAAGAATGACTGAAAAAGAGCACCATTATATCTGTAACATTTATATAGCAACTTGTTCGAAGGAATTCAGATCAAAATGTTGTCATTTTTTTCTTTGATGAGTCCAACCTAAGAGTGATCTTGTTCATTTAATTGTTGACCTTTAACATTCTATGATTTTATTGTATCAGCAAATGTTCTGATTTTGCTCCCTCTGAAACCTCCGACGACTGAAGTTGACATTCTGTAAAATTTCAATGAACCTCAAGAATTTTATTGCAAGCCAGCAAACAAGAAAAGGAATAATTACTTGCAGAACAAGATGTGAAAGGAGTTACTGAAAAATGTGTTTAGATTAAATTTGGCATTTTATATGATTGTGCCCTAATTCAGAATCAAACCTTTTTTCTATGATCCGCAATACGGTCAGAAATGAGATCTGATACCTCCGATCAAGGTTTGACTTGGAAGCTAGTAATATGGTTATTCTACAAGCTAATTTTATAGCTTTATCAGTCTGGTTTCTTCTTTATTTAGCCATTTGCTGAAAAGGTAACAGGTGGCTTTCTTGATGAATCCCAGACGAACCATATGACTTGTCTGCTGCATCTGCTATAGTAACTTCTGAAGTTTTGGTGGTTTGTGATAAAAGAAAAAAGAGCTTCTAAGGTGCAAATTGCTGTTTTACATCTTATCCATCATCGAAACATACAAATGGTCTGGAAATACCTTGCATTTCAGCCTTTAAACCGCATAGTCCGAAAAAAAAACAAATTGGCTCAAGAAAGGCTCATCGTGCAGAATAAGGTTGGTATCAGTAAACACTGTGTACCGTTTGCCCTATGCGAAGCGACCTAGTTAATCATAAAATCTTCAATTTTAGAGCAGAAACCAATTCAATAACAACATAACATAGCCAGTATGCTGTATTTATGTATTAGACATCCTGATGTGAAATTACAAGCATTAAATATTCAAAAATCAAAAGATTTGGGATTCTAGTAAAAAAATGCACTAAAATTTACTGTTTTGAAAACTGCCTAATCTCCCAGAAAACTTAACTGACTGATTCCAAATTTTGTATGTGTATTACACTTGTACTGGTACTATAAGACAGCATACTGGCTATAATACAAAGTTTGTTGTTTGCTCTAAATATAAGACCTAGCAAAATGTGAACAAAAAAAATCCTTAATTAGGTCACTTGGTTAGTATACAGTGTAAAGGATCACTTGAGTGAATGACATATATACATACAATGCCTGAAAATGTTTTGCAGCAAATCACTACTCTGATTCAGTATTTTACTGGCACTTCACTTATTTTACGTCAAAGACACTAATTTACTTACTGAAAGTGCAACAACATAAGAACTTTGGAACACAAAATAAGGTTGTTCCGCACAAATTTGTGTTCAGCTGGTCTGAAAATGATTATGGACAATTTGTATTATGGTGCATCGTTTCATATCTGCAATGCCGCCTGTACCTGTACTTACAGTATAACCCAAAATAAAGTAAGAAAATTTCCTGTCAGAAGTCCTCTGTTTTCCTATTTTGCCCTCCTTTCTCCTCTCCACCCCAAATCTCCTTACAACTACCTTTGACTCCTCACCACAACCTTAGCCCACATTTAGAACTCTATTAAAACAGCTATGAATGAAATTGCAATTAGCAAAGGGGCACAATATCAAAGAAATCAAACACAATGGGGGGGATGAAATTTGAATTGGTGTTGGCTGAATGTGAATTAAATGTAATTTTAAAAGGTAGTTTCAAGTAGGAAAAAGTAGGAAGGGATTTGTAGGGTGCCAAAAGGTGTGAAAGGGTAAAGTAGTGGCTGATTCTTCCTTCCTGCTGGGGTTATCATACTTTATTTTGGGTTGTACTGTATAAGGTAGTGAAATCGGTGATGTTTGGCCATTTAGTCAATGCATGCTAATATCCTAAACCAAACTGCTCGTGAGACATGGATTTTCATCGGATGAGATGAAAACATATTTGGTCATAAAGGATGATATTTCATCGGTTAGAAACCAAATAAGCCCCTATGGTTTCTAACCAACGATTTTCTGTTACATGCAGTTTACTTGAGGACCTTTAGCATTGACTTTAAAATGGCAACAACTCACCCATTTCACTTACTAACAGGCAGCAATGAATAAAATGCTAAAAAATGTGTGTTTTCGCTGGACAAAAGCACACATGGGGCCTGTATGTTAGGCATTATACGGCATCAGTAACAAGTGTGAGATGGCATGCAGGGAGCTACTTACCTGGAACACTACTTACATCCCAGACACCAATCATGGCCACCCGGACGCCATTAATACAAGACTCTATAGTCAAGAATGGCCATTAGTTAGGCTCGCTGACATTCATTTGACACAAGAGATGCATGTTTGAAGAAACCAGAATGTAGAAGCTGGGGTCCTTGGTCTGTGGTCCTTTGGGCGCTAGGTTTTTCAGTGTAGGCACTTCAGAGAGGAACAGTTACTAGTATGTGGTGTCCATGGTTTCACAATACTCTCTTAATAAATCAAGTTGGCATTCATGATAGGTCATCAAGATATAATCAAATGAGTACATCCATGTTGTAGCAAAGTTGTGACAATGTTGCCATGTTGGTGAAAATTACACAGAATTGTACAGTAGAAATGATGGTGTCACAACATTGTGAAGCAACAACTCAGATGTCTTGTCAGCATGCGACGTTATGGCAACATTTTCAGACATTGTGAAAAAAATTTCAATGCCGATTTCATGTTGTGGCAACATAATTTCTACGTGACCAACATAGGAACCCTCCACCAATTAGTGACGTTGTACTTTGTGTGCCCCTAGGGAATAGACAAAGCTTGATTAACTTGACTCAGATTTTCTGATGTAATTTAACCGCCAAATATATTTACCTTGAATATTAGTAGAGGAAATATGAGCTCATTTTTGATGATGACCCCGCACGAAAGTACAACAGGCCGAATCATATACCAAAATGTTCGCCAGAATGTCAGCTATCTGAATCCGGCTAAGAAAATTACTGGTTCCAGGTACTAAAGGGAGAGCTGTTGCCATGGCAACAGATTTATTAAAATTGTAATTTGCAAATAATTCATTTTTAATGCTTTTCTTAAACACCAAAGTTCACAGGTGAGGTTTTTGTGCCTGATCAAACTAAAGTTGAGACAGACTTCCCACTGGCAGACCAATTTTGCTTTTACATTGTATTGGTTGCCATGGAAACAAGAAATCATAACAAGTTTGAAGTTTCCAGTCATTATCATACACTTTGATATCTTATACTCCAAAATGATTTCATTAAACCCGCTAGTGTTTTATGTGGAAATGTTGCTGAGAGTGTCGTCTTTCAAAACCTGAGCGAGATTTTTATGTTTTATGTCTATTTATTGCACTACAATGGTTTCCAAGGAAATAAGTCAGGACAAACAAGTTTATAAGAATTTTGGAATTTATCAATATCTCAACTAATAGACATGCCATAGTGCTCATTTTTGGACATAGTCATTGTGGCAGGATGACCTTCAGAAAAGTGAACCCTCAGATGTGTGGCATGGTACTGGTTGCCATGGAAACAGGATATCATAACAAATTTGAAGTCCTGGTCATAATGGACACATTTAGAGCTCTCATATTCTAAAATGATCTCATAAAACCTGCAGTTTTGATACATGAAAATGTTTGGGAGAATGCCCTCTTTCCAAATATGGGTTAGATTTGTATGTCATGTGCCTTGGTTGCCATGGAAACAAGAAGTCAAAACAAATTTGAAGTTTCCCCTTGATTTTTAAATAACACACTTTGGTCTCTTTTGCACTAAAGTTATTCATAAAACCAAAAAGTTTTGTGAATCTAAATGTCTGTCAGAGTGCCCTCTTTCAAAACATAGACAAGATTTGCATGTTTTATGTAATTTATCTCACAAAATCGTTTCTGAGACAACAAGTCAAGAGACAACAATATATTTGAATTTTATAATTTATCAATATCACAACCTATATCCTGACCATCATGTTCAATTTTATGACAAACCATTATGTAGCAATGACCGACAGAAAAGTGACCCTCCATGGGATATTGTGGTCCTTGTTGCCATGGAAATGCATAAATCTTTAGATATTATAGGTAATTTTGAGAGTTTAACAAACTAAATTTTGTGAGATCAATGAATTTCCAATCAACAATGCATTAGTACGTAATTAGGCATTTTTCAATTCCAGTGTGTCAGACCTATTACATACCCGTGTTTCTTCAATATATCTCCAAATTAATAACGCCATTTGGATATGTTTTACACATGGTCATATATGTGCCATGGAGCCAATACACCAATTTTGTCAAAACATGACAGTTCAATGAGGCGTTGTGACAAACAGTCAAGTTTTGGGTGTTCACACTTATTATGCAATTTCTTCAAATTCCCTCGAAAAGAACCAAAAATCTATCCAACTGATCATAAATACCATGAATGTTTACCTCATAACACAGTGAAATGTATAACCGTCATTTCAACCATGGATGAATTCATGATCAAAAAATGCATATAACTATCCTGCATTGACATAGCATTGAAATTGCAATTTATTGCAATGAAAAAATCATGCAAGCCAGACAAAAAATGAAAGCATTATCAAACTTATACCTTGCTTTCCTTAAGTTGAGAGCTCATCTCAAACCAAAGAACATCACATTGCAACAATGACTGGCCATGCAATTGAAAATATCTTGAAATTGATGGAGCTCATATGATTTTACAATACTATTCCTATGGGAAACTGAACCGGGAATTTTCCACTTGCCATTATGTTTCCGAGAGATGCAGGGTTTGATGGTTCGTCACACAGGACTAAAGAAGGGTCCTAAAGACACATTCTAAGGATAATTTGCTGTGATATGACGTGTTTTGACAGCAAGATGGACTTCTGTTTTTGAAAAATGGTACTTCCAATGGTTTTCAAATACAATTGTATAATTGTATTACTTGATCATTAAGGCATCCATTGCATCAAATATGTGAAATGCAAGATGTCACTGCTTCAGTTTAGGTTTGCAAAGTTACACTTCAGTAGATTGTCTGGGTGAAAAAATATGACACATGAAAAACTTGCAGATCAAGAGTTATCACATTATATATGCAAATTCCATCACCTTTAACCTGAGATTGGCGTCATTTCAGCCAGTTAATCTGTGAAAATCAGCCAATTTTGACACTTCAAATTGCAGGAATGTCTTGAAATGTTCACAGAATATATGTTTTAAAGCATTTTCTACAAAGTCATACCTCCCTTTAGACTCAAAACAGCCCCAAAACAGCTGCGACAAGATACCTTGTCGCAACTGTTCTACTATGCTTTGTTCCCCATCCTTGACAGCTGCACTGTCCAGGAGGATCTTCCTATTTACCTCAATGGTATCTAAAATATTAAGGATACCCCTACAAACCTTTAATTCAATGCAGGACTGGAGCAAAAGTACTTGTTTGTTGAGACTATGTTAAGCTTAAATTAGATTAGTTATAGGATGACCTGAAACGTGCTAACAAGCTTTCCCAGCATCTAAATAGCAAAAGCGGATGCTTAGTGCCACTAAAAATTATTTGACTTTAGCGACGTGACTACGGTGACAATTTGTGAAGTAAATTGAAATGATACATGGTTAATAAGTTATCTATAATATCAATAATATGTATGTGTTTCTATTACAAACAAGACTGCAATGTATCATGGAGGATTCACTTTTCTGAAGGAGATACATACACAATGACTTAAATGGCAAGTTGTCAAGAGTATCAGTTAAGATACTGATTAATTAAAAAAATCCTTCAATTTTCTTAACCTATTCCATTGGCTTGAAAACCGTTCTGTGGATAAATTTTACATCATACATAAACATCTTGCCCAGGTTCAGAAAGAGGACATTCTCACAATGCATTTTAATGTTCAACACTTGCTGGTTTTACTCGTATGTAATTATTTTTGAGTAAAAGAGACCAAAGTGTGTTAATTATGAATCCCCTCGAAACATCATAGTTGTTATTGATAACTAATACTTGTAATAAAATGTCATGGAGGGTTCACTGTTCTGAAGTTCAACCTTCCACAATGATTATATACAGAAATGAGCAAGATGACATGTCTATTAGTTGAGATATTGATAATGTCTCAACCTCATCCAAATTATTTGACCCGATATGTTGCCTTGGAAATAGTTTTAATGAAATAAATTTCCATGAAACATACAAATCATACCCATATTTGGAAAGAGGACACTCTCACAATCATTTTCATGTGGCACAACTGCAGGTTTTATGAGGTAATTTTAGAGTATAGGAGTTCAATGTGTGTTAATTATGGCCAGAACTTCAGATTTTTTATGATATCCTGTTTCCATGGCAACCAGGACCATGCCACACATCCGAGGGTTCACTTTTTTGAAGGTCATCCTGTCACAATGATTATGTCCAAAAATGAGCACTATGGCATGTCTATTAGTTGAGATACTGATAAATTCCAAAATTCTTGTAAACTAGTTTGTCCTGACTTATTGCCTTGGAAACCATTTTAATGCAATAACTAGACATGAAACATAAAAATCTCGCACAGGTTTTGAAAGAGGACACTCTCAGCAACATTTCCATGTACAAAACTAGCGGGTTTAATGAAATCATTTTGGAGTATAAGAGATCAAAGTGAGCGATAATGACTGGAAACTTCAAATTTGTTATGATTTCTTGTTTCCATGGCAACCAAGACCATGCCACACATCTGAGGGTTCACTTTTCTGAAGGTCATCCTGCCACAATGATTATGTCCAAAAATGGTCACTATGGCATGTCTATTAGTTGAGATATTGGTAAATTCCAAAATTCTTATAAACTTGTTTGTCCTGACTTATTGCCTTGGAAACCATTGTAGTGCAATAAATAGACATAAAACATAAAAATCTCGCTCAGGATTTGAAAGACGACACTCTCAGCAACATTTCCACATAAAACACTAGCGGGTTTAATGAAATCATTTTGGAGTATAAGATATCAAAGTGTATGATAATGACTGGAAACTTCAAACTTGTTATGATTTCTTGTTTCCATGGCAACCAATACAATGTAAAAGCAAAATTGGTCTGCCAGTGGGAAGTCTGTCTCAACTTTAGTTTGATCAGGCACAAAAACCTCACCTGTGAACTTTGGTGTTTAAGAAAAGCATTAAAAATGAATTATTTGCAAATTACAATTTTAATAAATCTGTTGCCATGGCAACAGCTCTCCCTCAGTTAGTACCCGGAACCAGTAATTTTCTTAGCCGGATTCAGATAGCTGACATTCTGGCGAACATTTTGGTATATGATTCGGCCTGTTGTACTTCCGTGCGGGGTATCTCCTTAAATATTGGACTTTTTGGCTTCTGTTTCCTCTACTATATATTTTAACCTTGAATTAATAAATGGTCCCTATGTAGACCAACAGAGTATTATTTAATCCCATGTCCCTCAGAGCCGCTAACCCCAAGGTTTCTCATTCTGCCAAAAAAATCTTATATTTTTATGTATATATATGTAAAATCAATTTGACATACAACAGTGCGGGTGAAGGTCATCGCCCTTTGCCTAATGTCAAGTGATAAATCAGGTCTCGTTAAGACCTGGTCATGGTGTTTTCCCAAAGCGTTGCTATCAGCAGGAAAGATGCAATCAATCCTACACTGTGACAAGCTCCAATAATCACAAATGAAATGTTGCCCTCTGAGGAAAGTACTTGTTACTAACAAGGTTTTATCAATAACCAATAACATAAAGGTGTAGAAAATTTCCCCATGGTATGAGTGTGAAATAGACCTGACGGAGTGTGGTATGAGGACTGCTTCTGGTTTATATATTTTACATACGTGCAATTTTATGGTATGTTTGATAACACTAAATTAGGTGGCAAACCATTAGATAATGTAGATGCATGCCCCGTATTAGTTATACACCATTTTAGAGGGTTCTAACATGCATTTTTGTCAGTTAGTTACTCTTCTTCTATAATACTTTTTAAATCTTAATTAATCTGATTGATTGTTTGCTGATGTCTACCGTGTTAATTCTTAGCAGGGCGTTATCATGCAAAACTGTCAGTTATATCCAGGCTTTTCCCGTGGTATAAGTATCTTGGTGATGTCTAACTCTAGTTGGAGTTCTTCAGGAATAAATAATTTCCTGTCCAGGTTTGGTGAAATGAATAGATTCTTTCCTGATTGTCTTGAAAGTAATAACCCTTTGGTTGGAATCTTGACACTGTGTTGTTAATTATAAGCAAATATTTACATCCACCGTTTCCGAAATAAATCCACGTCAAGGAAAACTTCAAACCCCTAGGCCCTGAACATCCAGTGCATTTGTTAACATGGTAACTGGTAGACCAATTTCTTCCTTAGACCAAAAACAATTTCCATTTTGGTTGTTGCAATTTGTAGTTCTTGGGTGAATTTGAAACCCGGGCTACTTGTTGTAATAATCAAAAATATACTTAACATATTTTTGCTTGTGTCATCTTTCTGATTTCAAATTTTAAAACATTTTGTAAACTTGTCTTGGTGACAATCGGCGAGACTCCTACAGTGGGGTGCGAAAGTTTGGGCACCCTTGGAGTGGGGTCACGTTTTTTCAAGTTTGAGACAAACCATTTGCAGAATCTTTCCAACGTGAATTGTGTGAGTGAAGGATACCCATGCACTCAATTTTACCCAGAAAGAACAATGGAAATATAAAAATGTAAAACAATATAGGTATTTTTGTTAGATTTTACATGTGCAAAAGTTTGGGCACTCCTACAGATTCTTATCCTGCTTTTTGTATAACTCTAAATTAAAGCAACACGAAAGCTCTAAAACGCTTTGGATAATAATGTAAACATCCCAGGACTTCATTTTGTGTGAATTTTAGTTTTAATCCCCAACAGAATGACTTCAAATTTGGCAGATTGGAGGTACTCAAGGTACGTCAGATTATTTCATAAAATTTCTATTATTTTGAGTCCAGCAGCTGAAAAAGTTGATTTATCATGTTTATTTTTCATTACCTAAACATGACAGATTATTCTTTGATGACATTTTGGAGCAGCTCAGACCTATATCCAACTAAAATACCTAAAATGCCACAAAAGTTAAACTTTCTGGGCATCTATGTCAGAGTAACTTGACTTTTCTTGTTAAAATATTTCTGAAACTGCTGTTTTTGAGTTGTGTTGTGTAGAAATGACAATTTCAGAATTAATACAGCTGTCATCCATAATTTTCGGCCTGCCTATTCTTGCCCTTGGAGAGTCAAACTTGTTTATCACATTCTGGTGTATCGGAGCAATTCCATTTCAATGCATTTTTTTACTTCCTTGTCTCAAACACCACAATGACTGATCCAGAATGCTTCCAAATAGCTAGATGGGTCCTTTGGCATGACTCAGACAGTCAGATTAAGCTATGTAATTTTTATACCTTGTATAGCTTGGCTTTTCACATCTGCATGCTGACGGTGGAACGATGCACCTGTCGAACAAGTTCAGTGTCACACCTGTGGAGGTCTATGAGGTTGATATATAAGATTTAATTGTTACAAAATAGCAAAATTGACTAAATAGAAACAAAATTAACCCCAAATTGAAATTGTTTCAGCAAAAATAGTCCCTGGCTGGCAACACAAAGTTGAACTGCACACTAATATTTTTAATTTTGCTGGATATTAACCTAAATAAATCAAGGAAATCTTAAATAATTTTGGTTATTTTAGATAAAATGTTGATTTTAGGTAAAGGAGAAGGTAACCAGGTCTCCTGGCCAAGAAATTTTCAAAACTCTCAGAATAACTGGACATGTGCAATTGATGCCATAGGTACCACAAAGATGCAACGTTTGGAGTCTCTCTGTTGGGGAGCGCAATAAAAAATGCAAAGAAATGAAGTCCTGGGATACTTACATTATTATCCAATTCGTTTTAGAGCTTTTATATTGCTTTAGTGTTGAGTTATAGAAAAATCAAGATCAGAATCTGTAGGGGTGCCCAAACTTTTGCACATGTAAAATACCACAAAAAGACCCATGTTTTTTAATATTTTTATATTTCCATTGTTCTTTCGAGCTAAAACTGAGTGCATGGGTATCCTTCACCCACACAATTCACGCTGGAAAGATTCGGCAAATGGTTTGTCTGAAATTTGAAAAAATGTGACCCCACTCAAAGGGTGCCCAAACTTTCGCACCCCACTGTAAATTAGCAACCACATTTACTATTCAAACACTCTTTAGCGAGCAAGTAATTACACAAATATATATTTTTATTGATATAGGTGTACTGCTGATCTATTAATGTCGTGCACCATGACGCTACGAAGTTTGTTCGGTCTCCAAGTCGAAAATCCTTAAAAAATGCTCTGTAAACATCATATATAGTATCTGCTTGGAGAGTGGGCATGACACTATGTATACATATATAGTGCATCATTAAAGAAATTAATTTATAACAAAAATGTTAGAGATGCATGCATCAACTGCTCCTGTAGCCAACCATCAATCAACAGCAAAAGGCAAGTTTAAAGGGTAGCATCTGTTTTCTCTATCTCTAATCTCTTGAAAACAGTCCATCCGCAATCAATTATCTGTTATCATGCAATCTATGAACTTGAGTTGCCAAGTCTTGCAATGTTACGTATTCAGGCCTATTCATTTATGTTACATCAGAGATTCTAAGAATCTAAAAATTCACGATAGTTAAAACATGACTACAAAGCAGAGGCTTTTGGACATCGTCCATCCATATAAATGGTCTATTCCGCTTTGTTATGCTTTGTCATTAATTAATTTGAGCTATCATAAAGAGGTGAATTTACCTGTCATCCGATACTTTTATTTATTTTAGACTATTAGGCATGTACTTATTTTTTACCAGTCTGTAAAGAAATTGTCACCGTATGCCTTCAGATTAAATTGATGTAATGTGTGGGATTCTTGCCTCTGATATCGCACATGGGGGCAGTACATCCATTATATGGCATCAGTTACAAGTGTGACATGGCATGCCGAGAGCTACTTGCAACACTACTTGCAACACAACCACACATTATAGCTTCCCCGAGGCCATTAATACAAAGCTCTATGGTCAAGACTAGCCATTAGCTAGGTTTGCTGACATTGATTTGACATAATAGATGCATGTCTGAATTCTGACTTTCCTTTTACATATATGCCAATCATTTGACGTACGACCCTCCAGGGTGAAGGTCATTGCCCTTTGCTTAATGTCAGGTCACGCTCAGAAGATAAATTATGTCTCGTTAAGACCTAGTCATGGTGTTTTCCCAAAGTGTTGCTATCAGCAGGAAAGATGCAATCAATCCTACACTGTGACAAGCTCCAATAATCACAAATGAAATGTTGCCCTCTCAGGAAAGTTCTTGTAACTAACAAGGTTCGATCGTTAACCAATAATGTAATGGTGAGACAAATTTCCCAAAGGTATGTTTATGAAATACATGTAGACTTGATGGATAGTGTAATATGACATCTGATTATATTGGGTTTGGTTTCTTGTGTGCATACAGGTTCCTTTATGGTGTGTTTGGATCTACTGAAAAATGTGCTGCCACACAGGGATCAATTTTTTAGGAGCTCAAGCAACTTTTGTCTGGAAGAAATCAGACCTCATCTGGAGTATGTTGATGGCCTAAATGTACTTTCATAGTTAACCATATTTTCTGGTCTGCCTTGGGTTGACTTACATTTTAGCTGTTAAACAGAACCTTTGTGAGTGCGCAATGACATTGGAACTACATACAGAAATAACTATGTGCCCGGTGGCAGCGCATGCAGTTTTCAGTTTCAAAGAGACTGCTGAAAAAGCATGTTAAAGTTGCATGCATCAACTGTTTCTCTTAGCAAACCATCAATTAATGAACACCAAAAGACAAGTTTAAAGGAGTAGCATCTGTTTTCTCTATCTTTAATCGCTTTAAGATACTTCATCCATAATCAATTATCTGTTGTCATGCAATCTGTGAACTTGAGTTGGTCCTGCATTACTTAACATGGCTGTGCTCTTTTGTAGCTTGTTAGAGCCTCATAGATGAATAGATATGGGACTTTATATCCTGTGTTTATGTATTATTACAGGTTTATGAGGACAGGAGGGGGATGGATGGATGATTGGGGCTTATGTCCTGTATTTATTTAATTGGTAGGCTAATGCGGACATGACTTTAGCCCTGGCTGTGATAAACATATATATTCCTGATGCCATGATGAATAACCGGCTTATACCATGAGACGAATTTAACGTTCAAACATAAAAAATTGCAGAATAAGTGTACAGCATCGAATTATGGGATTTATTGCAGTGAACGAAAGGATTGTGATTATCTGATGGAGGTGTTGAATCTGTAAATTGGCAAAATAATGCATCTCCCATTTTTGTTTGGTGTGTTGGTTCAATCGATGAAACTATGAGATTTTTCTCTTTCTAAAGTACAGGTCACAATGTGTCACAACTAATGTCCTGAGCTGCTGAGGCTAATGTATTATATGTTGTTTTGAAGTTTCCATTCTGTAAGAAGCAGATAAACACACACAGAAAGATAGTTCATCTCTTTGATGCCTTGGTTTAATTAAGTCTCAGATAAGGATGACATGAAGCAGACACCATAAAGGAAAGACACATGACCATATCAAACACAAGCAAAGAAAGTTGATGAAAAATGGCTTAATCTGATATTGTCAGGGCATATTCAGAGAAGATGTGCGGAGAAAAAAAAGTAGCTATTTTCAGAGTTGTTTCTAAAAAACAAGAGCTTTTAGAGTTGATTATTTTTTAATAAATCATTAGAAAAAAGATGTTTAGTCCATGCTTTTTCAAAATTCATTCTAAAAAAACCATAACAACTACGTTCTGTAAGGAGAATAGGTCTGACACAAGTTGATTTCCTGTTGAAAAACTGAAAAACTCTCAAACCAGTGCCCAGAGATTTTCAAGGCCTCAAAACTTGAAGGCTTCAAGAAAAATCTTAAAACTCACATTTTTTAAGAGTTTCCCATCATGCACAAGGGCTAATGAGCTGTTTACTAGAATTAGAGCTATATAATAAATGTATATTATAAATGTGTATTATTATAACATACTTATTATATGTCAATTTACTACTATGTGAGGGCTGAGAGGTATGGCTTTTTGTTTGTACTTTTGCTCGATTAGGCAGACCATTTATAAATTATAACATACTGGTATATCCAATGGTTTGCATGTTTAGTATATTTAATTAACTCCTGCATGGGAGAAAACACTGGCTGTTCTTTATGACCATTCCATATGTTTTGGACTCGACACGATTTAGGCTGACCCTCTACTACTTGCCTGAGGGAATCATAATTTGAGCTGTACAAATTGTTGTCTCTGAGATATTACCACATGTACATATGAGTCTGTAGTCCAAGAGGGGCCATTATGGGGGTCTCACAAGTTATCAATATACTAGAGGAGACCCTGACTAATCAATCTCCTGTTGAGGCCCCATTTGAGGTCAAAGGTGGAGATGTTAGTATGGGGGGGGGGTGGGGGTAGGGTTAATCAGTCGTAGAATGCTAGGGTGCTAATCGCTGGGTCTCGGCTACGAATCAAGCTCTTGTCGGATCACCTGTGCCTATGTTGGATGGATGGTTCAATCATTCTTCACCTACAATTTTGTATCCTCTTGTCCTAATTAGCCTATCAAGTGCATAAATACAGGATGTCAAGCCCGTATCAGCCATCCATCTATGAGATGTAGGTTTGTTCACAACCGATATGAGGTTTTGTTTGTTATGTGTCTTAAAATATCAATATTTATCATTGATGAGGCTTTAGCCAGTGATCAATAACGCATCAAAATAGACAATTGTACTATCCATCAAACTCCTGGGAACATCGCTTTAACAAAATCAAAGGGAATCACTGCAAAAATCAACATTAATGACATTATTGGCCATAAATATTTTTTTAGGCTTGAAAAGATTTTCTTAAAATTCAAAGGATCATAAACAGCAGTGTCTGCTTTGTGTCAATTGATCCTGCATTTTAGCCTGGCCCATAAATTGATTTTCTGAGAGGGTTATCCTGTTATAGAGTGATTTATGATGTTTACACCCTGAAATCTGCTAAATGAGGCATGAAAATTGTCAATAGAGAATGTGATAACATGTCATTAATGGGACCTTTTCCCAGTTATGGATAATTATATGACAATGTTGTGCTATGTCATATATTTTTGTAAAGTATAAATTGTTTGTTAATTGGAAAAGCGGAATTGAAGTTATTTTGACCATGGAATACCGCTGTTAACATTTCATGTATGTAATATTAATTTATATAATGTCACATTCATCAGTCAATTGGAAAGCCTGTTACAGAATTATCGTGTGGATTATAAACATTTGCAATCTCATTTTCTTTCATGATTTATGATGTTTACACCCTGAAATCTGCTAAATGAGGCATGAAAATTGTCAATAGAGAATGTGATAACATGTCATTAATGGGACCTTTTCCCAGTTATGGATAATTATATGACAATGTTGTGCTATGTCATATATTTTTGTAAAGTATAAATTGTTTGTTAATTGGAAAAGCGGAATTGAAGTTATTTTGACCATGGAATACCGCTGTTAACATTTCATGTATGTAATATTAATTTATTTAATGTCACATTCATCAGTCAATTGGAAAGCCTGTTACAGAATTATCGTGTGGATTATAAACATTTGCAATCTCATTTTCTTTCATGAGTTCTTTGCGATAACATATTTCTAAGATTAGAAATAATTGATATTTTGCTTCTAGGATCAACCGACCCAACAGATTTTCTGCCTGTGGAGAAACTGAATGTTGATACAACCTCAACAAATTTATATAACAGGTTTTTTTTACTACTCGACCCTACAAAAGTAGCCTTGGGATGATTCGAGAGGCTAACAATCAATTTTGTCTGGCTTAATTTAGGGTGTATTACCTCTGCCTGGAATTAAGTTGAAATATTTCATGTCATTATCATGACAAAAGGAGTATGAGTCACAATTTTATTTTCATCACTAAAAATCTATCAATTATCAATTTGTATCAATTTCGAACGGAAAAATAAGATTTTAGAAGTTGTTCAAATCATCTCAAAAATGTTGGGATTGTAAAATCAGTGCTGTTCTTTTGCAAAAATCTCTTCGGTGATTTCACTGTGTCTTGCTGACTTACAAAGACTTTCTAGTCACAAAGTGTACATCTAATGGACTGGCAACTCCCTCGGACGTGTTGTTGCATAATTTGGCAAATGTTTCCTCTCACACAGTAGAGCTGTGATGTTGCAACAGTGTACCTGCTTTGTTAGTCAATGTGGTGTGCTCTTGGCAAACTACCAGTCTTAAGGCAAACGGGAAGAGAATAATATGTATGATGTGTCAATTTGTACCAGTATTACAATGACTTTTGTGTTGATTTTAGCATATCACTGGTATCATCTGGAGCTATAGTAACCTGACGTGTTGAGGGCTCCTGTTACTTTATGCCACAATTGAACATTTGAATACTGAAGACATTTTTTCTGCACTTGAATGCATCAAGTGTTACTTTGAACCCCCACTCAGTCACAGAAGTGCTGCAGGTCCCAATATGTATTCCATTATACTTGAATACAATCCCACAAGGACATTGTACTGCTTTGGATGTATTCAATTCACGAGAAACTGATAAACAGGCCTTGGAGTTTAGACTCTCACTTTGATGTCTTGGTTTAATTAAGTCTGAGATAAAGATGACGCTAAGCAGACAGTGTAAAGCAGATTAGAGACACGTTTCCATATCATACTTGAAGTAAGAAGTTCAAGATAGATGGCTTAATCTGATACTGTCACATATTCGGAAAAGATGAGCAGAGAAAAAGAGGGATATTTTGAGAGTATGTTCTCATAAACAAGAGCATTAAGAATTCTACATCGCAGGTTCTCGAAAGAGAAGAAAGGGCATTTCAAAGACTTTTACAAAGAATCTTGGGAGGATTATGAATTTGTCTTGTCCATTGCATCGTCCAATGGTGAAGTTTCAATCATCATTCGCCTCAGAACTGTGCCTCCTACCTAATTAGCCTATCAACTTATCAAGTGCATAAATACGGGATTTAAAGCCCCAATTATGCCATCCATCCATTACATTTTGCCTATACTACAAATAGATAGCTGAATGCTTTCTATGTCTTTCAATATCTGTGATTGGTGTATTTATATTTTCTTTTCCCCTTAGCTTCTGGTATGTTGCCAAGCAGAAAAGTGCTGAGGTATGTTGTGTTAAGAAATCATGAGTAAAACCCATATTAATCTATGTGAAAACAGCAGTAATATGTCTTGAAAAAATTGTCAATTTATTTACACAAGCTATTATCATAGCCACACAATTCTCTTATGCTTTTAAGGAGTATATAAGAATCATAGTGTAAATGTAACATCAGCTGTGTCACAATGTACACAAATATTTCAATAACTTTTGCCTGTTCTTCCTCAAAGTGTGTGTACCTCTAATATTAGACGTTTTGTTGCAGAAGACCCTTTGGTGATTTCACTGTGTCTTGCTGACTTACAATGACTTGCCTTCTTCAAAGTGTACATCTAATGGACTGGCAACTCCCACGGACGTGTTGTTGCATAATTTGGCAAATGTTTCCTCTCACACAGTAGAGCTGTGATGTTGCAACAGTGTACCTGCTTTGTCAGTCAATGTGGTGTGCTCTTGGCAAACTACCAGTCAGATACGAATGGTGAAGAGGGGATGTCAAGGCGTTCGTCTCTGCAGCATAGGTAAAAGGAGTACAATTGTTGGCGTGAATAGAAACTCATTTATTCGCTGAAAGATACCTTAATTTATCAAATTGTATATGGACAGAATTGGTGGTAGTGGAAATATAACAATGTTTGCATGAACACTCAACTTAGAATGATTTGTGAGAGGACTTTAAGTACATTAGTTTTAAAAAGTGAATTAAAGTCATTGTTTTTGCAGTGTGTTGAGGTAAAGATTTTGATGGATTGTACTTTAATAGTATAAACATCATTAGTTACTTTGGAAGTTATTGTGCATTCTGTGCCAAATTACTGTTGACATTCCATTTTCTGGGACCAGAACCAATTTATGGTGATTCTTGGTATTTTTGCCCTTGTAGTGAAAGTACTAATGGTGCCAGAAATCATTGACATCATTATGTGGTATCAGCTACAAGTGTGGCTTTGCATGTTGGGAGCAATTTACCATCAAAACAACACACTAGCTGACCACCCATCATGCTGCCCAGGGGCCATTAATACATAATAATACAAGGCCCTGTGTGAAGCCTTGACATTAGTTAGGGTCGCAGACATTTGACATTACAGGATTATGTCAAATTATATGTCTGACTTGGGACATTGGCTTGACTTGTGACTCCCTGCGGTGAAGGTCATTGCCCTTTGCTCAATTTCAAGCAAAAAATCATATGTTAAGCATTTGATGACATGTTTTTAACTTGTTGATCTGAACGTGGAAATCAAGCCACAGATACTTTGACAGCGCTCTTAAGGAAAACACTTGTTATGAACATGGAAATGAAATCATGTTTTGAAATAAAACCTGCTCTAAAGGCACTCCAAAGAAAATCCTAAGGGTTTATTCAGATTGTGAAAGTTTTAGACGGTACCCAAAATAAAACTTCTGTGAACTCACAACCGAGTGTCTCCCAACAGGTCCTATTATACCATGTACTGACAAGAAGTGACACACACAGTAACACACCGAATGTGGTCTTCGATGTCTTGGTTTAGTTACATTGAGACTGCAACTGAAGACTCAAGGAACTTATGAAAGAACATTTATGGCACTATTATTCGATAAAAATACCATGTTTACTAACATTGTACGTTGTGTTTTCAATATATTTCAGGTACTAAAATATCAGTTTCCCTGCAATATTGTTCCAGGGTGGCATTTGAACATATATCTCTCTTGCAAATGATGGCACTATAATTCTTTCCCCATTTACCATTCTTTCCTATCCATATGTTTTAGACTCAACACGGTTTAGCATGACCTTTGTATTTCCTAAGAGAATCATAACTTGAGCTGCACAAATTGAACCTCTGACATATTACCAAATGTGCCACTCTTGTTCATAAGGGGCACTTATGGGGGTCTCACAAGTAGTCAATATCCTTCAGGGTGGCCCAAAAGTATAAATCTCCTGTCAGGGTCCCCCTCCAAGGCCAAAGGTTAGAGATACTGGCTTTTGGGAAATTTGCCAAGGTCAGGAATATTGTTTGTTTCTAATCTTTTGACATGGTACTTGGAATGACTTTTTATATAAATTATAGGTTGAATGCATGATTGGGGCTATATGCATCTTGCATTCATGCACAGGTTTAGTAGGCTAACTCAGTGCTTTTCCTAGCCATTAGCCACATTAGCATTGGCTAATCCATCCTCCATGTGGCCAATGAAAATTGCATATTTTGAATGCAAATTAGCCACACATGCATGCATTTAGTCAAAATTGGCCTCTGTGGCTAATTGAATTTTTGTCCTAGGAAAAGCACTGTAGCTAGGACAGGAGGAGGACACAGGAATGAGGGGAAAGATGATTGACAAATAGGCCCGGGTGACCCAGCGAGAGATGTATCCAAACCCGAGACCCAGCAATTGGTAGCCATGCATGCAGCTACCACTGAGCTAACCATCATGTTGGACAAGTGCTGTGAAATCGCAAGGACATCACTCTTAAAATCAAAGTTAATTTGCTGAAAATATTTTTTCCGCCCACTTTTCACTCGAAATTTGTGCTTGTAAATATCAATGAATGTGTCTGTTTTGTGTCAAGTGATCATTCATTTTACCCTCCTCCATAAATTGATTTTCAGAGAGGATTACCTTGTTATAAAGTGATTTATCATGTTTGCTACCAAAAAATCCACTAGATAGTGCTTGAATTTTGAAACGACAATCTCTCTGATATAATGATAGAGATATGAGGTGCTTTCCTGTGTATCGATTAAGGGTAATTATAGTAATTTTCATCAATATGGTTGAAATGTGTTATTGTTGGGGTGAGGAGAGTCACTCTGGTTATTTTACTATGGGTATGGGCAGTTGGAAAGTCTTAATTACACATTTCTCTCAAGACCTAGTGATTACCCTTCATTAACTCTAGCTATTGATTACCTACGCCCTTCTAAATCTGAAATTCAAAATACATCATTTGACCAATTTCATCATTGCTGAGTTACAGTCTGAGACCAGACTGCTTCCTTCCCCCCTCCCCCTTGCTTGAACAAAAAGCACCACATCATAAGGTTCCATCATTTGGGGTACTCCTAACACAGAAGGGAAGTCCAATGAGAAGAAGAAGAAGCTCCCTCAGAATATTGTGCGAGCTGTGTCTGGCTTTTACTGCCTGATTATGTACTGATCATTGCTCATGGATTGTGTAGTAATTTTCCTCAGTGATGTGTCGGTCTATTTGCTCTTCGAAATCAGACTGTCCCTCCACTGATAGTGGAGGCTGACATATGCAGAGGGACAGGTACAGTCTGGCTGAGTTATGTAGTTACAAAACTGACTGAAATGCATGGTCTCTGATTAGCATCAGGTTTTCATTGATTTATAAAGGGTCAGGAGGTCTGAACGGCCTCAAAAACATAGATGTACTGCATGGAAATACATAGAACAGACATGAGGCTGTATGATGCCACCTCGAGATGACGTCACCAAATCGGCCATATTGGAACTGCCCTGAGACATGACGTCATTGTGACGTCACTGCAGGAGCAACAATATGTTGTGTTTGGTTGATTGTGACATGACATAATGCCATTGTTACCAGTGACGTCACTATTATTGGTGATGTCACAGTTACCAAATGCTAGGCTGCCAGGCAGTTCCAAGATGGCGATTTGGTTGCTTCATCTGCAAGAGCCTCATGTCCGTTCTGTGTATTTCTATGATATCCTGTGTTGAACATCTTCCTGTCTGGATCAGCAGCCTTTGAGTGTCCTAGTACATATATTCTATATTCTGGCAAGCAGGTTGCACCCTATTCCGTGTGGATGCTAACCATTGCACGTTTTTTATTACAAATTTCAAGTTTATTAAAAACTAACATCATATATTTTATATACATATACTAAAAGGCATGCACATCAACGCTAGAAACTTATCTGTTTTTGTAGAAAGGGTAATCTATGGATGGACAAAACTCTTGTGTTCAGTTATTAATGTAATTATCCAAGCAAATATGCAAAATAGATAGCTTATAATTCATGTGCTTCTAAAGGTATTTTAGGTTAGCTTTTGTATGGAAAATGGCACATTTTTAATTTACCCTCTCGCTTAAAAATATAACTGTTTGTTGTCAATGTAACTAGTTATTTCAACTCTGGAAATCATTCTAACTTCAAGATAATACTCAGTAATTTTATGTTCGAAATGTCATTTCAAATTTCACAAAGGATACTAGAAAAACAAATAATCTGGCATGTGAAAATTAAAGACTCCAACAAACCATCATGCAAGGGAATTGTAAGCTCAAAGCCGGAGATAAAAAATCATCAGCTATCATGCATTTGCAGAACCTCCAGTGATATTTAACAGTTCTAATATGCTTTCACCAAACTTTGAAAAGCCAGCTTATAATTTGCCCTTTAATCCTTATCGTTGGCAGCCATTCTCACTAGGGGTTTTACCACTTCCTGTGCAGCTAAGCACTTCCGGCTCTTCTGCTTCTTTTGTTGTTACCATGGCAACAGATCATGAAATGGAAGCACTGATGTGAAATGAGGCAACTTGAAAAGCTTCTGGGCGCCAGATATGCATTACCAAAATGCATTTGCCTTGAAAATCTTTCGAGCACATTTAGTGATGGACAGATCTGTAGAACAACTTGCGGATTGATAGATGATTATATCTTTGTGGCCCTATGATAGTCCAGTTGGGGCAGGAAGAAGACACAGCTATGATCCTCAGGACAATTGAACCTGTTATCCAACATAGGTCAAGATGACCAAGTGATTGGAAGTACAGATGACCATGAACTGTACTCGGCCGTCTTCCATATTATTTGCAAATTAGTGTCTATGGTACATAAGAAAGTTTCGTAAATTGATAATTTGAAGAAGAAGATTCTTCATTCATGAACACACATATACAGAAATTCCTTGGCCCTCTCAATCATACCTTATTATCTCTTCATTAGGTTTGCCTCTACAAGTGGAAATGAGACTGAAAGTTTTATTCACAAAAACGAATATTCTGTGAGCAAAAGATATGAAATGTTCCCATAATTGCCTTGTCAAATAACCCCAATATTGTCCTGCTCAAGCCAGCCTAAGACAAGGAAACCAGCACACCTGAGCAGGTTATTGACACAGCCTCATGTTCCTGTCAAATATTTATCCAAGTGTTGCAACAGGGTCTCGCTAATACACTCTTCTGTCTGGTGTAATGACACTGTCTAGACAGTAAACTGTTCTATTTCTCTATCTTTTTGGGTTCTATAATAATTATTCTAGTCCTATGTAAATATTAAAGGTTCGGTTAAATATGATAAATTGTACCCTTTAAGTTTATAGTCCAGTTTAATAATAGAACTGTTTCTTGTCAGTTCACTTTGATTTGTAGAATGTAATTGGGGTGATATCAAACCAATGAAAGCATTGTAACTTCATGTGATATTAGCAAATGTTTTTGAAATTGGAAGGGTATTTCAAATTTCATAACAGAAACTCTAAAAACAAATAATCTGTAATGTGAAAATTAGAGAGTCTAACAGACCGTCATGCAATGGAATCGCAAGTTCAAACCTCCAGATAAAAATATCATTAGCAATCATGCATTTGCAGGACTTCCGGTGATATTCAACAGTTCTAATATTCATTCACCAAACTTTGAAAAGCCAGCTTATAATTTGCCCTTTAATCCTTATCTTTGTCAGCCATTCTCACCAGGGGGTTTTACAACTTCCTGTGTTGCTAAGCACTTCTGGTTCTTCCGCTCCTTTTGTTGTTACCATGGCAACAGAACATGAAATGGAACCGCTGATGTGAAATGAGGCAACTTGGAAAGCTTTCGCTCTCAAGATCTGTGTTACCAAAATGCATTTGCCTACATATACTATCAACAACATTAGTGATGTATAGACAGATTTATATAATGACTTGTGGATCCTGTATGTGTGCCCTATGGTGAGCTATTTTGGACACGGGGACTTGCAATGATTTGAAGATCAATTAAAGTTAGTAAGTCCCCATATTTAATAGTCTGTCTATGGATGGATTTCAGTCATATATAACACATTCCAGTTGAAAAATTGCCCTAATTGCTACTCAAATTAATGGCAATGTATGAAGTTTATTCCCCTGAAAATTATAAACAAATTGTTTTTCATGTCGTGAAAAAGACCTGCTTTGTTTACATTTTGAGCAATGCAGGGCTCTCCTCAAGTAATTTAAGAGCTTTAAAGGCTTTATAATCAATTAACTCACTTGATTATGGAAATCACGCAACTCTGTTGATTGGAAGTGCATACTATACTCAAAATCTATTAGTTTATGATCTATAAATGCAAGTTTAATTTTACATAGAAGTGGCAGACTTACTACCTTTAATTGCAGTGTTATATAGGTTGAGGTTACCCGGCAGTGCATGGGCTATAATAGGTCTTCAAGCTAAAAATTGAAAGTGATGTGAGCTATAAACCGCACTCACCCCCTTCCCAACAAATAATTTGTGATTTTCAATAAAGGCTGGTAGATAGACAGATCGAGGAGCCATCAATCATGGATGTAGATATTTTCTTGGCATTCTTAATAATAACTTTTCAGCTCTTCATAATGTCTACTTGTAACTAATATGTGATAATGTCATGATATTTGACAACTGAAGCAATTGTAGATCTCCACTCACAACAAAATATATTCTGGAGGCAAAGTGTGGAAAATACTCCAGTAATTGTCTTCCCTTATAACCCAATATTGTCTTGCTCAGCTAGCCAAAGACACGGACAGCAGCACACTTGAGCAGTTTATTGACACCGCCACGTGTTAATGTCAAATATTTATCCAAGTGTTGCAACGGGGTCTCCCTAACACACCCTTCTGTCTGGTGTAATAACACAGTCTAGACAATTCTGTCTTTCTTTAGTTATTTTTAGGAGGCTTGTATATTCTGAATACCATTTTTGACATATATGTGAATTAGCTGTTGTGTTATATTGCTATCAACACTAAAGAACTTCACAATAAGGCCCACAAAGAATTTGGGTTTTCACTATTTTTTTGGCAGTGACGAAAGTAAATAGAAAGAATAGATAGGCAAAAATATGCCCTCTAACAGATAGATTGGCAAATGTGAGCCTGTTGGTTGCTATCGCAACAATATTATTAGATAGCACTTGTGCTGAACACGGTTACGTAACATGTAGCAATACCCCTCTAATGGATGGTTAGACAGGTAGTTATATATGTAAAAATTGTGGATAGATAGATAGATAGATAGATAGATAGATAGATAGATGTAGATATTGTAGATAGATATATAGATAGACAGACAGACAGCTAGACAGATAGATAGATAGATAGATAGATAGATAGATAGATAGATAGATAGATAGATAGATAGATAGATAGATATTTGATTGGTTTACTGAAGCGGACAAATACATTTAGTGCACTGGGTGCGGTTGTAGAGGTATGCCACTCTTGAAACATGAGGTTTTGTTGTTAAATGTGTAGTTGAACCTGCCATACTGGAAGAGTTTGAAGTGGAACCAAATTGGGTTGTTTTATTGCACGAAGTGCAGTGTGGTGTGATATTGTTGGTCACAAATTTTAACTGAAATGATACATTCATGTTTTATGATGTATCAATTTTACTGGGCATGTATATTGACTCTTCGTGTAATTATGCTGCTTGTCCACTTTTGTTGGTTTTACAAAAATTTGCAAATTCATCTCGAATATGATTCTCAGAGATAGATAGATAGATAATTTATTTCACCAACATCACATGTACACGTTATTTTTGAATTAGACTGGGTGATGACATGATGTTGGAGGGATGCCCAGAGAAACTTGAGAGTTTGTTTTTTGGGCACCCCAGGTGACAAGAAATGAGATGAAATGATATGGGCATGGATTGATGAAGGAATGATACAAAGAATAATAAATAAATATGATATCACAAGTACTAAAAATTAAACATACAATGTTATAAATTTGTCATATTGGGGGGGGGGGGTTAGATACCTAATACACCTAATACAATCTATTAAGACATGATAAAGCCTTCAACTTGAAGTAGCAGAGGACAAAGACTACCAAGCAAAATTATTACAGCCAAACATGTATCTGATATATATAACATACACTAAACATATACATATTGAAAAAAAAAAACAAAAAAAAAAACAAGGAAACCTTCAGATTAAAATTCAAAATTCAGTTTAAATCAGAAAAAGAAAAAAGAGGATAATAATAAAACCATTTCAGAATCGACCGACAGTAAGTATTTTGTCAGGGAAACCAAGGTGTGGGAGGAATTGAGGGAGAAGGGATGGGTTGAATTTTGGGGTGGGGAGGGGGTAGTTTCAAAACCAGGGACTTACCTAAGACATATAGTACAGTTAGGAATATGGCACTTTTCTTCGTACAATGACACAAAATGTTTTTTTAACTTTTTGGAGAATGAATCAGGGGATAAATACGTACAAGATTTAATAGCATTCGGAAGCATATTCCAAGTATAGGAAATTTTAAAATTCAAGGATTGCTTTTCATGAGAAGATTTAATATTTATGTAGTGAATATTATGTTGTTGCCTTGTTTCATAACTGTGAATTTGATTATTAGTTTCAAGCTGGCTCTGAAGATACGGGCGTGGTATATTATTTAAAGATTTTAGATAAAATTTACAACAACTGCTTTGGAAAATATCATTTATAGTTAGAATATTTAGTTTCTTGAAGATAGGAGCTGTGTGACTGTTGTAGCGTTTGTTTAGTATGTGACGAACTGCCTTTTTTTGGAGTGTGATTAATCGTTTAATTTCTTTATTTTGAATGTTTCCCCAGGCTATGACTCCATAATTTAAGTGGGGCAAAATCAACGAATTATATATGGTTTTCAATATTTGGGTTAAATGCTAAGCTCTTGCTTGATGACATTGTCAATGGTGTATAAACTATCCATTGCCATGATATAGGAACTTTATTGATGTTGATATCCATGTAAATTATCTGAAACAAATCACCAGAGAAGAATCATGTCGGACTGGCACTAAGTATTAGTTAGACATAGACACTGGTGTTTAGAACCCGAAAATAATTGTCTAACTGACTTAGACCTCATACCCTTCTGACACTATTTATGCAAAAATAGCAATTTTAGCAACATATACTGAAGTAGCTATTGTTTGTTTATGTCTGTATATTCAAGGTATACACATTTTTCAGACAGGCGCTCACATGCACAACTCTTAGTTAGCGCCCGGCTTTTCAAAACTTTAAGTTATCTTAGTGACTGACGTCTTAACTGGGATTATCATGACAATTGTAGTAACTTTACACAATAAAAACCTTTTGCTACAGCAACTCTGAATGTTATAAAATTTATTATATAATTAATATATGTATTTTTGTTTCCTTCCAGCCTGGCACAACATGATCAAACTGGGTGCAGTGGCCTGTTCCCATCCTTCCAATGTAGATGTCTGCAGATCCCATCATATCAACTACTACCCCACTATTATGGTAAGTCAATTCATTATTTTCAAGGTATGATAAATAGTATGTTTCTTCATTGATATGATAAATTATGCTTTGGCTGTTCATGTGTTTATAATTATGCTTGATGATAACACAATCAAGTATATAATTGTATTAACTTCTGGATAATTTCGGCAGCAATATTATTTTTGGCCTATTTCTGGAAGGCAAATAAATTCTTGTGAAATGTATGAAAGTTTAAAACTTTAAATCAGCATTAAGACGATATCTTGAGAACTTGGAAACCAATTGCTCTGTTATGGGTTTGATTCCTGCTCTGACTGGGTCATCTTGACCTACATGTATATCTTGCAGCAGTTTTGTTTGTTGTTTGTAAATTTATTAATAGTTTTGATCACTCTTCTCCTAATGCCTGTTCTTCAACTGTCACAATTAGCCTGCATAAGTAACTATGGGACGTAAAGCCCCAACATCCATCCAACCCCCTAAATCCCAGTGTCAGATGGTTGACATTTCCAACTCTAAAATGTCTCCACCACTATCTATCTTCTATCTATCTTCTGTGTGCAGGCCTGGATCAGCCAGGTTGCTCACCCACTGTTAGTGGGGGGCAGCACTTTTTTGTATCTTCATTATTTTCCATATTTTTCTAGCAATTTTTTTCAGTGTTTTTGTTTCTTCTTGGAAGATGTCCTCGGTTTTTACCACAAGTTGGTTACTTGTGCCATGGATCATCTGGCATTTTTCCAGGATGTGTTCTTGTGTTTCTGGTTCATTTCTGCAGTTTCTGCATCGTTGATCTCGGTATTTATTCTTGTAGTTTTCCTTGATGTCCAGCATCCTCGTCCTTGCTTTGAATATCAGGCCTACTTCTGTTCTAGTGCATTCCTTCATGTAGTTTGCACATTGACCCAGTTTATCTTTGGCCTTGTTGTCGAGGTAGAACTTCGTTTTGCTTTTCTCGTTGCCTTCTCTCTGTAGCTCTTCAATCATTTTTTTCCTGATGGCCTGGTCAACCCGTCGTTTTCTTGTCTCTTTTTCTACTCCATCTAGGTTGACGTTTCCAATGGTGTCGTCCCTCATTTTTTTCGTCATCTTCCACCATCCCTTTTCATCTTCATCTCCCCTGATGGCCTCCAGGAGTGTATTGTTACTGTTTTTCATCTTTTCCATGTACAGGATTTTGTTACGGTTGATAAGGTAGTTAGTCTCCATGAGTCCCGTTTCCAAGTAGATCGGCTCTCTGGGTGTCGATCTGGGGGTTGTAATAGTCATTTTTATTAAATTGTCAACGATTTTTCTCAGGTCATCCAATTCCTTTTTTGTATTGACTGCTGCTTCCCCGGCATATGTGGCAATGGGGACAATGCAAGCCTTTAGCAATTGCCACATTGTTCTCATTTCGACTCCTTTCAGATCTGGGGTACCGGCTATAGCCATGGCAGTGTTGTATGCGGCTTGTACTTTCCTCTTAACCTCCTTTAGGTGTTCATCCATTTTCCCACTTCTTGCCATCATTAGTCCTAGGTACTTGTACTTCTCACATTCTTGGAGTCTCATGGGGCCCAGGGTGAATTCTGCTCTTGGCGTCTTCTTCCCAATTCTGAGGATTTTACTTTTTTCTTCCCCAAATTTGATTCTGTACTTTATGCTGACATTGTGTGCAATGTTAAGCATTTTTTGTAGTTCTTCTTTACTTGACGATACGAATGCTACGTCGTCCATCCATAGGAGGCATCCTATTTTTTCATTACCCAGGCGGATTCCCAGATTTTCGTTTTTCACCTCCTTGGCTATTTCATCCATCAATGCTGCATACATGATGACTGACAGTACTCCTCCCTGGCGGATGTTGTCTTTCATCTCGATTTTTCTTGTGGTTCCATGGATCGTCTCAATTACAGCTGTTAGGTCTTCGTTTAGCTTTTTCACTATTTCCCATGTCCTGTCTGTTAGGCCTTCTTTATGTAGCACATGGAGGATTCCTGCTGCCCATGCTTTATCGTATGCCTTTGTTACATCTAGGAATGCAATGTAGACATTTCTTCCTTTCCTTGCTAGTTCTAGGAGTGTTGTAATGTGGTCGACTGTTTGGGCTCCTTTTCTTCCACCACCTTGCATGTCGCTTATCTGAATGCATCTTTTTGCTCTGTTGTTGATGATTCTTTCGAAGAATTTTCCCATGTTGCTGCCGATGCTTATTCCTCTTTCATTGGAGCATTTGCCTCTCACTCCTTTTCCTTTATACAGAGTGATGATTCTTCCAGTCTTCCAGTCTTCAGGGATTTTCCCTTCTTCTAGTATAGCGTTCATGTTTCTTCTGAACTTTTCCATGATATTCTTGTTGGCATGGATTATCGCCTCATTGGGGATCAGGTCTGGTCCGCAGCTTTTCTTCTTTTTTAGTTTCTTCCTTGTGTTTTCCATCTCCCAATTGCTTATACTTCTTGGTTTTTCCATTTTTCCCATCTCTTCTATTCTTTTCTTGTTTTCTTGGAGTATCAGTGTAGTCCATATTTTTCCCTCTTCTTCTTCATCTCCTGCCCTGTACAGATTTTCATAGTAGCTCGCTATGTGTTCCAATGCTCTTTCTGGGTCTTCTATTTTCTCCCCTTTTTCATCCACTGTGTCAAAGTCTTCTCTCTTTTTTCCAAGGAGTTTTTTCCTTACTTCCCATATTGTGTTTGGGTCCTTGCTCTGTGCAATTCTTTCCAGGGTGTTCTTTATTCTCTCTTTTTCTTGTTTGTCAGCCTCTTTTCTGAGCTTCTGCTGGGCCTTGTAGTATTCCTCCAGCTTCTGTATTTTCTTGTTCGGTGATGCTGTCTTCATTTCTTTTTTCCTTTGTTTCTTCTCCTGTCTTAGTACTTTCATTTCAGCCGTTTCCTTCTTTCTTCTTCCTATGGAGATTATTTTTTGTCCCACTGTTTCTTTCAGAGCCTTCCTTATCTTCTCAGTCATTTCCTCATATGTGAGTTCCTGTTCTTCAAGGTACTCTTCCAGTGACTTGTTAAATTTCTGCCAGTCCGTTTCCGGTTTGATGTTCCACTTGGTGATTTTCTTACTCCTGTGTTTCGTCATTATTCTTGCTTTGAAGGTGATTGTGTTGTGGTCCGTTTCTTTCTTTTCGTTTTTCAGCCTCTTTGCTCCATCCTCATCAATTTCTACATCCCATATCTTGGCGGCGCCACTGTTGTTGGCTGTTATGTAGTCTATAATTGATTTTTCATCAGGGTTGTGTCTGTTAACCCTTGTCCATGATCCCGTTGACGACATGTGGTTCATGGTTTGGAGTCCCGAGTCTACCAGAAGCTGTTGAAGTATTCTGCCATTTCTGGAAACGGGCTGCCTTACATTATTTTCTTTTATTTCCAGCTTTGCATTGAAGTCTCCCACTAGTATAACTGCTCCTTTTGCGTTCAGGAGTGCTATTTGGGTTTTTAGGTCATCGTAGATTGCTTCCACCAGGTCCTTCTGGACATTTTCTTGGGGTCCGTAGAAGCACGCTATGTAGATCTTCTCTCTTCTTTGTGAGGTTAGTTCTATCCAGATGACTTCTACTTCATTGTCTGTTTCTTGGCTTTCTATTTGGGTGACTTTTACCCCTATTGAGTCCTTGACTGCAATTGCGACTCCGCCTCCCTTTTTTCTTTTTCTTTGCTTGGAGAACCATGTGAAACCTTCCAGGGCCGGTGGTTGACTCTTCGTTTCGGTGATTAAGGCGACGTCAGTCTTCTCTGTCTTCAGCAGTGTTTCCAGGCTGAGGATTTTACCTCTAATGCCATTTATGTTGCAATATAGGATATTGATGTTTGTTTTTTTGTTTTTTCTTTTTTTTCCCCTTCTCGTTGGTTTCTTCACCTTGATCCGGGGTATGAAGTGCGTAGTTGCGATTGTGCTGTCATCAGGGAAGGTCACTCTCTTCGGTCTCAGTCGTCCATTCTTTAAATCCTATTCATGTCATTTAATGTACACCCTCCTTGGTGGGCTCTGAGACCTATCTCGTCTCCCCTCGTTGTCTTTGTCCCTATTCCATACAAAGTTAGTTCCCCTTCTGCCTTCCTCACTGCCTCTCCATTTCGTGCTCTCACGGCTGTTTTCACCCTCCTTTCTGGTTCTGCTGGTGTCCGTCCTAGCACTTTCTTGGCTTCGGTTGAGTACATGGAATTGTTCCTAAATAAAAAACCTTGTTTTTTACTTTCAGTATTACCCTCCAAATAGCGCACATGACTTCAGAGGTCTGACGTCTTACATCTGTCCGGAAACGGTTGCGGGTATGCGGATGTGTCTGGTGGATTTCTTAGAGGGTGTAATAGTCAAGCCCATCTGGTGGCCTCCGCTGCAAGCATTTACGTAAGTTGTTGTGTTCAAAGCATTAGGATAAAACTTGCCTTTAGTGTATAGACTGGCGAAACAATAAAGGGTCACAAAACCCGGAGATTTTTAATGTAAAGAATAATATGTAGCAACAAATTCTGTACATTTTAATTTAAGAAGTTGTCCCTTCAATATTTTCTGAATCTATTCTGCTTAATTTTTACAATATCGCGATGCTACAAATTTTATGAATACTTGTGTAAAATAGTGGCCCTCAACATGTATCACACTCTCAATAGGAATTATGAAGATTTGGGAGTTAGACATTATTTTCTTTTCTCATTCTAATTTTCAGTAATATTCGTGAAATCCAGGATTACAGCACCAGAATGGATTACCTTGAGCTTATCATTCTGATTTTGTTTGAGGAACCACCAGACAGTAGAGTTGGGCCTAAGGAAGTCAATTATCTAGGAAGAGAGGTAAGGATATTAATTGTATCAAACATTTTAATAATCTAGTTTTAATGATGTATAATGTATATATATGTATATGATTTGCAAGCAGCCTTCATTTTGTGTATATATAGGAAAACGACTATTTGAAAAGTCACCCATGGAGGGATTAATCAAAATTAATTGCTCGGAATGGACAAGCATTTGGTGAATTCTATGAACAAAAATCCATATTACAATGTAATTATTTTGCTTGATCTCCATATAATATGTACACCGTGGAGCCTTAGAAAACCATCATTGATATGACAGATCATTTTAGTGTATCAATCATTTCACTTTTTTGTTAAATTTCAGCTTATGCTAGACATGTCGGTCCACAATGAAAAGTTGTTCATGGCACGAATGCTCAGATCGTATGGGGTCAACTATGGAGTTACATCATACCCATCTTTATATAGACTTAACTCGGATGGTTCTATCACTTTTATAGCACAGTAAGTACATGTGATGTTGTATAGGCCTACTATGAAATTGTGTTAAAGAAAAAAAAAATATATATATAATGTATGTATATATTGACTTTGGATATTTCAAACTTGTAAATTGTTTTGTTTAAAATTAAAATGTCTGGTAAATTGTTTGATTCTAATAATATACATGATTTTGTAAGACGTTTCCATTGAAACATTTCGTATCACCTGCTTGCATGTTAAGATCTATTATTGCTTAAAATTATTCCCAGTTTTTCAATCATTATTTTTCGATTACAGGGGTTTAAACAGAGAAACATTTGGATACTTGATAGAGAAAGATATTCTTGGAGTTATTAACCCAGCAGAGAAGGAGAAGGGGAAATATGGACAACTGATGACAACTGTTAAACCTATGTGAGTGTCTAATATTATTTTACTGCAATTTCAAGAAGTATGAGTTTCTGCAAAGGGACAGTAAAACGTAGTAAATGCACTGGATGTGATTGGTTGAGACACTGAATTACACAGTATAAAACTAATTTGAATATGATTAAACATATATCAAGGCCAAAAGACTTGCCTGTTGGAGTGTTGGTGGCTTATCTTATCCACAAACCAAACTGAGCTGCTCACTGAAGCAGAATTATTACAATGTTCACAACTTCCAAAGTTCAACATACAGATTTGGAGGGCGTTTTATTGCCCACACACCAATCAGATGAGCCCAAAATGCAACGTAGATAGCTGGAAAAGTTGGCCAAGCAACTCATACTAATTGAAATTGCAGTAACATTGATGTCTTTTTTGTCTACCTCAACTCTTTTAGATTTGCCTATTTGTCTAGATGTTTGTCCAGCAATTTCTTCAGCCAGTCTATTTGTCCGGATGTTTGTCCAGTCAAATCAAATGAAGTTAATTTCACACTCAAGCTCCTAAATCATGCTGAAATTGATATTTTATTTGTGAGGCAATTGCAAGGGCTGCTTTGAAAAAAATCTTCAAATTGAACTCTTTAAAGCTCAACATTATGTTTCCATCAGATTTGTTTATTGGTCTTAAATATATTTAGTGATTACTAGGACAGTGACCTGGTGCACAGTAGTGGCTCAAATTACCACTGTCCTCAATGGAATCATACCCTTTCACATTGATTGACAGTAATTCCTATAATTGCTATTAATCCATATATAGGAACTGCCTCCAAATAGGCAAATACCAATAATTATATTGAATATATTCTCCCTTTATGATTTCAAAACATCGTTAAGTGGACTTTTTTGTGAGCAAACATAATGAATCACTCCTATACAAGATAACCCTCTTAGAAAATCAATTTATGGGGCAGGCTAAAATGAAAGATCATTTGACACAAAACAGACACATTAATTGATATTTGTAACCCCCGCTTTTGAGTGGAAACTTTGTTAGAGAAAAAATATTTATGGCCCATAAAAGTTGATTTTTGGAGTAATTCAATTAGATTTAATGAGTGATCGGTTCTGGATGTTTGCGATGCCATCCAAAAATTACAAAGATAGTAGAACTTGACATTTTTAAGCTGCTTTGTTGTTGAACATGTCACCAAAAAGCATTCATCTTGGTAGATATAGACATGTTTAATGCCATTGGTTTGCGATGTTAAACGTCCCTATTGGTCGTAAATATCTATAGACCTCTATGAGATATAAGTATTTTTTAAGTTAATACAAATAATTTGATTATTCAATATTACCTGTAGGACAGTATGAGTACATGATATCATAGGACTGGATAATGTGTGGATAGGATAGAACAGGACACATTTGACGAGGCCAGGATATGACAGGATATGCAAAGCTGAACAAGATTGGATTATGCTTGGTCTATTTTAGTTTCAATTGTTTGTTTGTTTGTGTTTTACGCCTCTATAACACCTTAGTGGGCTATACAGAGGCAGGTGATCGCCGTATGATGATGAGATGAGAAGACTGTGAGTCTGGCACATACCCTATTAATTCAGGGATGCCCAGGGTCTTTCAGTTGCCCCAGCATAGAACACTGGATACAACCCGCCTCCATTTAATGTCCCATGGGCTCGGACTAAAGTTAGTTCCCGGGGTGAGATTTGAACCCACGCCCTCAAAGCCAGTTGACAAGCGCACTTACAAATTAAGCAACAGGGGAACTCTATTTTAGTTTCAATGTTGGTCTTATAGGAGTGAACAGAAACTATAACAGTATTCAACCAATGACAACTAGTGTCTCTAACCTTTGACGTGAAAAAGGAGATTGCACATGGTCACATTTTAGATTTATATACCAAATGATATGTGTCTTATGTAGATTTTTACCAGAAGCAGTTTCTTCAGACAGTCTGCTAGGTCACTGTAACAAGAAGGTTAGCTCTTATATCTTAAAGACCCAATTTGTGCAGCTAATGTTAGAATCCTCCAGGGGATAGTCGAAGTAGAGTGGTTGACTAGTGTGCAAAACAATTTATGGTTTGGACATGAACAGGGTTGGAAAAGTATTGAACCTCACCGGCGCACCGCTATACATTTCTCATGTATTCATTGATTTTTTCCAAAGCAACTCGGTGGTTTACTGAACAAGTTGCAGGAGAAGTGCAAATGTGCCCTATAATATCTCAAGAGACCAATTAATTATGTGTAACCCGTGTTACAGTATAAAAGAAGGTCAAACAAAATCGTTTTGATTTATAACCTAAACGAATGGAGTAGTCGTGAAGTGGGTTGGCACTTAATCATAGATTTCTTAGAAGCAATTTCTTCAGTTAGTGTAACAAGTCACTGTGGGAATGAGGAGGTAGGACCTAATCTTGTTGAGTCTGTAATGTATGGATGGCCACAAGAACAGACAGAACAGTGGTCGGAATATTTGGACGAGGCTTCCGGAATAGGGTGCAGTGAAAACTTGGAAGGCGAAAAAGCACAACAGAAGCTTTTTAAAGTTACCACAATAAAAAAGATAAAATTCTTATAATGAGCCAATTCTAGGTCAAAAACACTTTTAAAAGTGTTTCAAAATCGGTTCTATAAAGTAAAAATATATGCATACCTTATTATAATATTTTCTGCAATATCTTATTTCAATAAACCTAAAACCAAATTCAGCATATTCTGTACATACGTATAACAATATAAAATTCAAACAGTAAGTGAAACAGGTTTATCTCAGTGGATGAGAATTCATGCTTCCACAAACAGTTTGCTTTAGGATGATTAAAATTTTAAGCATTGACCCAAAGATAAAACATTGCTCATTTCACTTGCTTACAGGCTAAACTGTATATACAACATTTCAGTCGGAAGACCTTTGTTTGTTTACCCTTTTAGGTTTTTAACTCTTGGCAACCCGAACCTCCCCCATTTCGCTTTTACTACTGCAAACTTAGGCAAAAAAGACGAGAAGAAAAGTGATACAAAAAAGCTACAACAAAATACGGAGTGTTAAAAAAAAGAGGACCCGTCTAGACGGTGTTATAGCACCAGACAGAAGAGTGTGTCATGGACCCGGGTGTAGCACTTGGGTTGGGGACCGGTAAATACAGTGGCGGATCTAGAAAGGGTAGTTTCAGGGGGCCCGGGCATCATTTTGGCATTCGCAGGCCCACACTAGTGTCGTTTCGGTTTGCACACGCCTGCATTTTATGAAAATGTTATTTCCATCTCAGTGATCTAGGACGGGAAGGGAGGGGGCACAGGCCCCCTGGGCGTCCTAGGCCCCCTCTGCCCCCTTGATCCGCCTCTGAAATATTTGACAGGAACATGAGGCAGTGTCAATAGAGCAGCTCAAGTGGGCTACTGTCTTAGACTGGCTTAGATGAAACAATATTGGAAGTATTTGGCGAAGTCGTTTCTTGAGTAAATAATGTAGTAAGCTGCCCAGAAAACCACCATTTTCGTTAATTTGTCATTTGTGTTTGCAGTTTCGTCTGACAGACTACAAAATTTCTTTCCTGAGAAATGTCAGAATGTAATTTTTTTAATTCAATATTTACGTGTAAATATTTTCTCCATTTATAGCTGAACAATGTATAAGCTGCTTGCTTAAAGTAGAAAAAGGTTAGAATACCATTGAATTTATCCATAGACCATGAAAAGATATATTTTAAAAAAGAGGAAAAAAGACACCCATCTAGACTGTATGATTGCACCAGACAGAAGTGTGTCAAAGACCCTTTTACGGCAAACATTGGACGGGAACATAAAGCTGTGTCAATATTGCAGCTCAAGTGTGCTAGTGTCCTTGTCTTAGACTAGCCTGGCTTGAGTGAGAAAATATTGGACATTTGTATGTAGTAGCTTTCATAAAGAAGCTTGTTGTCCGGTTGTTTGTAGCTAGACAAAGCTAGGGTTGTCTTCGTACTATAGAGACAGTCTAGTACACAGATTATGCAGGTGTTGACAAAACTAAGTCATTATAGAAAAGGCTCCGTTAAATTATGTATTTTCTATTTTTTATTTAAGCTCTGCTTGGACTCTTCACTGACTGGATAGTTATAACTTTACCATGCCTAGTAAAGAATAATACGCTGTCAGATTATCCATTCGCGGCCTATGCCACAAATTCACAAGCCATAATGTCACTCAATGAATCCCATATCCTTTGTTGGACATGCAATTCCGTAAAGTCTGATTCACAGATTTGACACTTTAACAGCTTCTGTAGCCCATCAGTACATCTGAGGTATTTCATTGTGAAAACAGGGATGATGCCTGGTAAAAGGGGTATCAGACAAGCCATGAACCAAAGCTCACATTGTTACAGGAATTGAGCTGTGGCAAAATGTCATGGTGTCGGAGTACATCGTGTGAGTCCGACATGATGACATTTTGCCTTGTAGCTCAGCTCCTGTTGCACTTGGAGCTTTGGTTGATGGCTTGTCTGATATCCCTATTATCTGGTCTCATGCCTGGATAACAATGAAATAGTTAAAGTATAATGGTAGTACTACTCAAGCTGATAAAAGTCAAATCTGTAAATCGAACTTTACAGAATTGCCCTGTTGTCAACTTATTATTCCGCAATGTTAGTATGTTTGAGTGTTTGTCTCATGGTATAAGCCAGTTATTCACCATTGGATCAGCATTATGTGTTTATCACATCTCAGGCCGAAGCGCTCGCTGGACAGATCACATATCCCTTGTCCCTAGGTGAATGACCTCTACAAAAGGTATGGGGAATTGAGTACATTTTGATTAGGAGAATGCCAAACAATGTGGCGTAAATTTCTGAAATTCTTTCATACAGATATAGTTCTTTATACACACAAAACCAAATCAGTGTCAAGGAAGATTTGGTAAACTGTCAGAACTCTTCATTTGGAGTTATGCCTGCCACATTTGTGGGACTATTCACTTGTGGAAATTGACAGGATTGGGTTCGCGGGGGCAGAAGGGTCAATTTGTAGTAATATCATGAAGTGGACTTTCCATATTTCCATTTCACACTCCCCTGAACCTACAGATTGAGTTCCATCTAAACCCCTCCAAGAGTCTTCTTCTTAGTTGGGCAGTTTTACAGTATTTGCACTCAAAGTGTCTCATGGGGGGTCAAAATAAAGGTTTGTAAATGAGAATTTCCTTCATGCTATCATGAAATGAACATATTAAAGATTCATAAATCAACAAGAACACATGTGATTTGTTGGTTTATCACCAAATTGCCACTCCATAAAGTAGGCCAGGTTTGAATTTTTGAAAATAATGTTTATCAGAAAAAATGTCCATGTGAATACTAATTTAACCATTTTTGCAATGGGAATCCAGCCATCTTGTTGCATAGAACCCCCAAAAGCAATACAAAACTTAAATTTCGATGAAATATGGCAGAACTTTATTTCCAACGATTTTTATGACGAAATTAAATATTCCTTACTCTCAAAGTTTATGTTTTAGAGTGTTTAGTAAGGTTTTAGTCTCAATAGACACATGATTGTCAAGATAAATAATGCTAGGCATCATACTAACTCAAAGTCAAGCTTTGTTGCTGTATGATTTGAATTCATAGTGTTTCCTTTGAGTGAAAGACCATGTCCTAGAGAGAAAAATCACCGAAAATGACCCAAAATTAAGGCTCAGAAAAAAACACAGCTTGAATTGCTCCATAAACAAGATATTTACACATTATCTTGTTTAGTCACTCTGTTATTTGCGAAAAATTGCAGTTATAATGATATATTTAATAAAATAAGTGCCTTTTACTCTCAAGTTTGATTTTCTCATAATAGTGCAATTTAATAATCTAAAAACATATATCTTTATTTTCTATATTTATAAATACCCTTTTTAGGCATCCTTGTTAAATTATTTATTTTAGCCATGTTCTTTTCTTTAATGAATCCAGTGTTAAAAGACTTGAATCAGAGCGAAACTTATGATGTACTGGAGAGGACATTTTGTTACATAATGAATTTTAATTTCTGAGAAAATGTATGTGCATTGCCTGGATATCTTTTACACTTGCACTTGTCACATTGATGTAGAGGCACACAATCGGGAAAAGAAAACACAAATAGCTTGTTTTTTCCTTCCGAATCCTGAGTGTTTTTTCCGCGTACTGGATAGGACACATTTTTTTGACATCATATTCAAGCCTCAAATTCCGAAAACAAGGTATAGATTCTGGAATGAAACTTTTTGATTTACCTTGAGACATGTCTCTAGCTACAAAATTGACTCAAACGGTAGATACAGTTTTTGATACTGATTCATAACAGCATATGCAGCAATAAATGGTCCATCGAAGACAAACTTTTTGACACATGCCATTTTTTACATTGTGGGAGACAGCTCCTTTTGTATATAACTTATTCACATGAAACCTGCTGTATTTTATGCCCAAGAAATAAGTCCAGACAGGCATCATTAACATGAATCACAACTGCCTCGATTTGCTTTTCTGTGTTGCCATAAAAATATGCGAAACTGCCCGTGAGACGCAAAAAAGTGCAAAAATTGGTCATAAATCGCCTGCTGTATCAAAACTAAGTATCGTAGCAAGGTAAAATTTGGTACACATATACTTCAATGTAGTACAAGACTGACACCAAGACAAATTTCTGTGTACCTGTCATACTTTTCTCACAGTAATTGCTTAAAGACAAAAAATCGGTCGAGTGCAAAAACCGTAAAACTGCCCAGTTATTGATTTTGGAAAACATCTTCAAAAATCCTGACACTCAGGGAATTTCTGAGGCTATTTTTGAGGGCGTATCTTTCTTTATTCTTCAAATTATTGATCTGAACCTTTTTTCCACTATCTCGGAGGGTTGCGGTGTTTCAGTTAGTTATTGATTTTCAGAAATCTTCACATTTTCTGACACCTCGAAAAGCTTCCAAAAGAATTTGCTTTGACCACAACGGAGTGTGTTTTGCAAACATTCTCCAAATCTGTTAACCCTTTATGGCCTAAGTCATCTATTATGTAGTGTTTACAAATGGTCTCTCTCCCAAGTTCATTTCCCAACGAAACACTTCCATGAACTAATAAGAATGTCTTGACACAAAAAAGAAACTTTGAAAACCATCATCGTTATTTATTTTCAGAGAGGAATTTTACAAAAGTAAAAAGATCAATATTTCAACCCCTTTTAAAATACCATGACTGTGTGAAGTATGAATTGTGTTTGGCTTTATATTGTATTGATCAAAGGAGAACATTTTAAGACATATTTTATTTATTTTCTTATATAGGTGTAGGAGAGGAGATGAATTTGCGTCAATACGGCTTTCCGCCCGAAATTTCAAATCTTCTCCTGAATTCAACGTATATTTGAAAGGTTGCCTAATTTTTAGGGGGGAGCTACTTCCACCACCTGCCCCACCCCCCAGCTGATCTCTGCGCCTATGTTCTTAGAAGTTCATATTATTTAAATATTCTGTAAAATAATGATCCCTCGGAGAGTTGGGAGTGTCCATTTTACTTTCAATTTATACGAATGGTTTACATATGTACCTCTTTGACATTTCAGAATAAGGAAATGGAAACATGATTTTCTGTCGTTTCACTAAAGAACATTCCTTTGTAATCTCTTTTCAGTCTGCCAGATGGCGTCCACATGCAGGACCTAGAATCAGGACTGTACTACTCCTTGTGGCATGAGGTGGCAATGAAGGATGCGATAGAAGGAGAAGCACTGGCTGCACTCAAGTCCCATATTAACATTCTTGCAAAGGTAGGTGAAAGCCAAGCACAGATACCGTAGATTCGATTAGGTAAGATAAGTTCATTTTTAACATGCACAACATTTAAATATTAAAGTGATGACATGTGTTGTTGTCAAGATTATAATCAGTTTCAAAACACCAACTGTAACATCCAAAGAGACCAGTCTCTCTGGTTAGAGTCTGGGGCTGGTTGGTTATAGAGAGCTACCAAGCAAAGCGGTGAAGAGCTAAATAAGTAAAGGTTATTCACCACGGGAGAGGGAATATGTGATTTATCACCCGAGGCCTTTAGGCTGAGGTGTGATAAACACATATTCCTGATCCCATGGTGAATAACTGGCTTATACCATGAGACAAACACTCAAACAGTCAAACATGGGAGGATAACTGGACAACAAAGAGTATGGGAATTATTCCCCTGAAATACCGTAATGTGATTGGCTGACACAGGTGTCGAATGGTATAACATTTGATAAACTATGAATGAAGGATTAAAAGAAAAAGGACTGCAAGCTAGTGAAACTAGCCTTTAAAGAGTACTGTTACAGGATGGCAAAAGATGGTACATGCAGCAATATGTTTTCCGAAAAGAGGTTCACTTTGCACCAAATAAGAAGTAATATGAGGAAGATGTCAGCTAAGTATATAGCACCGTGAACTTCCAATCTTTGGGTTTAAAATCTGGCAAGGTCAACTGGCACTGTTACTCTCTGCTTGTCCATAATTGTCAGATCAAACTTGCGCAAAAATTCTTGGCTTAAATAAGCCTCCATCAATGCCCCATCATCCATCTGTCTCTTTTCTCTTTTTAAGTTATTTACAATTTTACATATCTTTAAATGTTTTCTTTTTCAGTTTTTGCCAGTTACTGCCCATGTTTCCAATTGGTTGAAAAGAGTCCGAAATTGGTTGAAAGACCAAACCAAGGTTCGGGGTAAAGTATGGGCCGATACGATAAGCGGTCTGCAGGTGAGTTGCACGAATACATAGTTGTATATACATTTTAAACTATAATTATCTGATAGCAACTTTACAGTATTCTGCATACTAGTTGTAGCAAAATGTAGGATTTTAAAAGCCTGTCATAGAGTCATATTGACTATCCTGTTTATATCGCAATGCTGCCTGTTAATAGCATATACACTGAGCTCAATTAAAAACGCAACATCGTTAAACTACTAAATTTTCAAGTTTCTGTGGCTCAATAATTATAAAATTTGGCACATACCTCATGCATGATCTTACGAAAAAGTGTGGAAAAAATCATGAAAAAGGGTTGACTTTTCACTACACACTCCTAATTTTAGTGAGCTCTCTCTGAAACATAAACTCACTGACTGTGCTTCACTTGAATATGAGCCAACGGAAATATTGGTTTTGTGGCTTGTTGGATGGGATTAATCTTTTAAGAAATTTTCACTTAACATGCACATGACTTCAAACAAATGTTCCATGAACGTTTTGGAAAAAGATATTGAGGATAAGGCAGATTTTGAATTAAAAACTCAAAATGTGGGCATCCGTATCTGGAAATGAAGCATATGAACCCAAACTACTGAACAATGGGGTTGCAATGCATACCCATGATAGAAACAAAAATACAGACATTTCATTACAAAAATTTTAAAAAATCTAAATAAAATATCTTTTTTGAAGATTTAAACGAAAAGCTCCTATAGGGGGCTGGCCAGCATTGACACTAAAATTTCATGATCTTTAATTGATGTTGGGTCAAATATCACTTTTTTCTATCCAATCAAGCAACTAAAATCATAAACTTTCCTGACTAATCAAAAATATTGGGGAAAGAACAGGAAAATTATTGAAATTTATGATCACAAGATCTTGAAATTTTGTGACTTGCATTTTCAACAATAGCCATGGCGATTTAATTTGACACAAGAGTTTTGCTCACAGAAATCAGTAATTTTTTGTAAGTATACCTGATGGCAACTTCTAAGTGTGTGCAAAATTTCATTCTGAAATTTTGAGAGGAAGTACCATTTTTTTGCCATTTTGCAATGTTGCGTTTTTAATGGCGCTCAGTGTATTACCAAAAGGGAACCGCCACTTTGAAGGCAATACATTCTTGTCGGTCTTATATCCTGATCAGCAATAATGGAATTCGAGATGGAGTTTAATATCTGGATATACCCGAATTTACTTTCCTGTGGCATGTCCAATTGTTCAAAATAAAATAGCTATGCATGCCATGATGCTGACGTAGGTGTAACAGGCGCAAAATTTTTGGTGGAGCGAGCTACATTTGCCCGAATTTAAAGATTTGAATTTAATACCATTTCTAATGAAATTGCCTGGAAATCATTAATTTTCAATAGTTTTTATTGAATCCTCTGCCCAAATGTTTTTAGGCTTTTTGCCCGAATCTCACTGCTTCTCAAATTTTTGGGGGAAGACCACCCCTCCTGCCCATGGATGCTGAGATCATGAACTACTACTTGCACCAAATTCAAATAGAAATTCTAGGTAGCAATTCGAAGGAGTGCTAGAAAGAAATTTCTGACTTGTGATGTCACTCAAGGGTGCCGGAACAGGGGGGGCAGGGGGGCAATTGCCCCTCCTGCCCTTGGCCAGGAGGGGCAAGGGGGCAAGGTTGCCCTTTTCATCTCCAAGAAAAAACATTATTAGGCCTTAATTTACAGTTATTTAGGCAAAAATCTGTTAGTATATAACTATAAATGTTAAAAATCCTCATTGGCGCTACATTAAATTTTTGTTGCGCGAATTAGATTTGCCCTTTCTCGACTGACTGCCCCTTGTCGCCCTCGTTTCCTTCCGGCACCCCTGATGTCACTGATGTGTACATTTATTTCATCTACTATGTTTCAGACAAAAGATGCCTATCTACCAGAGAGGGTCATCTGGACAGGGTGTTTGGGCAGTAAACCCCATTTCAGGGGGTACCCATGCAGTTTATGGACCACGTTTCATGCTTTGACTGTCAGTGCATATAATGCCAGCCAACACGGTAAGTATAACAAGCATTTTTGAAGGATTCGCTTCTGGCAGATAGCCGGAACAACCTTAACCAAGCTGGTGCACTGATGTGCCACATCTACAGACCAGTTGGAGGTTCATATATATGATTAATCGCCCATGATTACTTCAAAAAGGAGTTTGCACTTTTTGAGTTGACTGATAATTTAGGAGTTGGGCTAATTTCCACCTAAAGGACTTTAGCTAAATATATTGTGAAGAAAATGATGAACTTCAAATTACATTGTACTGCAAGCAAGTAAAACAGGTGACGTTTTTTCGACGGGTCAATGCTAAATATCCTCAACCTTACTGCTTGTGGTGCAAGGATACTAATCCGATGTGAAGAAAACTTATGGGTCATAAAGGACAATATTTGTAAGGCATGTGGCCATGATGTGGGATATAAATGGTTGCCAAATTTCCTTGCTTTATAAACATATGGATCAAAATCTTTGATATGTATACATTGTCAGTGAACCACACCCCCCGCCGAAATTGCATTGGCCTTAGACTTCACATTGTCATTGAAAACGTTTACCCTTATAATTATAACTCTTCAGTCAGCAAAGAAAGTTGGGTGCCGTTTGTATCCCACATACCTCATAAATTGTGATTTTTATCTTAAGTGTTACCATGATATCATACTGCACATTTAGTTCTTTTGTCGAATTTAGAAAATCTAATCATTTCAGGTTCTAAAGAAGGTCCCAAAGAAGTCCTAATTGGCATGAAGGGTTTTATCAGTCACTTCTTCAGTTGCAAAGAGTGTCGGGATAACTTTGTCGATAAGGAAGCCGCAAATCTGGAAGAGGATGTCAAAACGCCGGAAGAAGCCGTATTATGGCTATGGAGGGTGCACAATGAGGTCAATTCACGCCTGCGCGATGATCCAACAGATGATCCAAGACATCCAAAGATGATGTTTCCAGCGTACAGTGCGTGTGCTGCCTGCTATAAAGCTCGTCCAAGTAGCAAGGATACAAAAGTCCAGTTCAGCGACACCGGAGTCTTAAACCACCTATTGACTTTTTATGGACGCAATCATATTATCGATGATACTTCGCCGTATGTTTTTCGAGCAGTAAAGAGTTTTTATTACTCCTCGGCTACTCCTGTGTTGTCCGCATTTAGCTTTTATAGCCTTATTCACACTTCTATCGTAATTATCGTATCGCTTTTTAATGTCTTGCAATCATAGCGCCACGTCAAAACATAATCGAAATCGGTATTCATAACTCATCATGATTTCATTTTAACTCATCATAACTCACACTTGTAACTCATCATTAGCTGTAATTATTGATTATTGTTGACACACTGTCATAATATAAATGAGGTAAATTTTGTATTGCTATCATAAAGATATTGCTTGTCATAGTCTTAGTTATGACTCATAATCTTGTCAATATCTCTTTTAATGTTATTATGTTGGTTTTTTTAGAAAATTGCTTATTTGTTATGATATAATCAACTAATACATCAAAGAAATTATTTGCTTACATGTTAATAATTTGTTGAAACTGTTATGGCATTATTGTTTGTAACTACTTGTTATTACTTAAATTGTTGTTATGACCTGTCTTAACTTTAAGTGAACAAGTCATAAACTATTATTGCCGTCTAAATTTTCGTTGATGAGTAATTTGTTAAGTTTACATTTGTAACTGCAATTAACATCAATGTTGAATCACTATTTTAAATAATTATTATTTCAAAGCATATTTCTTACATAACCTCAGTCCATTTTGCATTTTAGTCATCACTTTTGTAAATCACTGAATGTGCAGGCTGTATTGTCACCAAGCCTTGAGATACATTGTTTCATGAATTTAAAACAAAAAGATTACTGTCATTTTGAGAACGACTTTTCAGCTATGAAACTGTTTTTGTAATGCAATTAGCACTTATATTCCACTGTTGACCTAATTTGTAACTTTCACGATGTTATCATTCAAGCATGGACAATTGGATTGCATTTACTGTAAAAATCATCATTACATCATTGTTTTGTGACTTCATCCTTGCATTACAATGTAAACTCATTCTGTAAAATCATCACCCATGCTGTAAACCCTTTCTGTAAAGTCATGCTGTAAAATCATGACTCATACTGTAACAGACACTGTATTATGCCACTTGTTGTAAATTTGCCATGGTGTAAAATATGTTGTGCCCTCACTTTGAACAATATATAGGCCTAATAGTAATATGGTAGTAAAAAGAGTGAATGTAGTTACTGAAATATTGCTTTTAATAGTCAATAGACATTGCTTTTATGTGTAATATACTGCAATATTGCTTTTGATAACTAGTATAATATTGCTATCCAAGTATATAATATTATGATGTCTGGTTGTGCAGGTAGAATGTTTCTTGTACATTTGAAGTCATGAACCTACCAACAGACATCCAGACAGAACTGTAGACGGACAGCTAGACACACATACTGAAACTATAAATACCCACAGCTTTTGTAATACTCATAACAATGTATTAACTTTTCAATTACAGCAAAATCGTGTTATTTTCATGGATGTCAATAAATTTGATTGAAAAATTAAAAGCTGTCCTATTCTTGTACATTTGATGTAGTATAATTATTCTATTGCTAATTTGAGTAACTTTGGTTGTCAATGATTTACTATTTGAGCAGTTTTAGTTTTCAATTATTTATATGCTGTGTTATCTTGTTTACAATAAGTGATTTATAGGCCCACGTATATTATTATAGCTTAACTTAGTTTGCTTATGTTTACTTGTATCTTTATTACAGTTGTACATTACATTGATTTGATAGTTTAGATGTATTTGCTTTCACAGTCACGGATTTGTGGTAATTTGTAAATATGCTTTGTTTTATAAATGGATGATAGCCATGGTAGTCATACAAAAAAAAATCTTTGACAATACTGATATAATCAGAGCTGATCAAATATTGATACATTTACTTGGTACTAGTTGCGACTACATGTGTATGTCTTACTAGAATGGCGTCCCACAACATTGCCACAAATGCACCAAACAATGCCATACTTTAATAGTTTGTATGATATGATATATTTTGGTTTTGTCAAGCTTTTACTCATAGGGGAGAGTTGGGTAATATGAGCATACTTTTGTCTCGTGGCTCTAGCCATCAGCATAAATGTGAAAAGTACAGTATTCCAGCTTTGTGAGACAGAGTTGGAATATGGCTAAAACGTGAAGGTAATTTTAGGACATTTGGTCAATTTGTTTTTGAGTAATATCACTATGAAAAAAATTTTAAAATTGCCCATATTAAACTGATGGAGCATTTTATGGGCACCTTAGAAGTATAATATGAGCACCCGGATAACTGCTATTCTTGAAGATGACAGCTTATCCTGTAATAGACAATAGCACACAAGGAGTCCATAACAACATCTTTAGAATTTTTCAAATTTTGTGGGATACCATTATCTACACATTAGGCACTGCAGGCCGTGCTCAACAAGAGGGTCGGTACAAGAAGTTGAAAACTAAGTATTTGGTAGGATAATATGAGCAGTGAGCACCCCTGCTGGACATGCCCGTATTAGCAGACAAACATTTTGCATAATAAATAAAGGAGCAACCATATGCCCATAAAATCAGACAAACAATGTGCTCATATTAACCTACGACACATCATGCTGTATTTCGGTGCATCACAAATATCTGATATTATGGGCAGCCACTTTCCACACTTCATAGTCAAGGGAAGAGTATCTCTAACCAAATTTACATCACTTCGAGGCATCTTCTACAGTCAACAATATACTAGAGGCAATTTCCCGAAGCAAAAACGACGAAAGAAATTACAACCAAATGTTCCAGTGACAATACCTTGAATATCATGGCAGCAATCAAGATACTGTCTGCTGAGAAGATGATCAGGTTCAAAAGACTTACGAATTCCAACAGAGGTCAGCACCTACCAGCATTAGTTTTCATATGGCAAAGGGTGCTCATATTAAACTACTGCCCATAATACCCTACTTTCCCCTATGTTGCAGCTGTTTTAACAGTTTATTATTTGATTTTGTATTTGGTTGTTGTTATTAAAAGTTTATCGTTGTTACTAATGTGATATTGGAGTGTTTACACACTAATTTAGGTGTCAATGTTGACACTCTCTTCAAAATAATGAAGTAAAGTTGCACATATTTATGAATATATAGACAACACAGGATGACATGGTCATTGAGTCCACACGCCAAAGTCTGCAGTCTGCACTTAAAAATACAAAGGTGATCTGCTCTGACTGTGCCTGTTAACTTCAGCTGAATGGAAAATAGATAACTTATGAATTTGACCAATCAGAGGAGTTCTGACAAATATAACCTTTCAAAGAAGTTCTCTGATTGGCTGATTATCTGTTCAGATGAAGTTGGCAGGCCCAGCAAGAGCATGACACCTGGAGTTTCTGGTGACAAATACTTTAGACAAGACTCTACTTTAGCATTGGCCTGTGTTGAGTATAACAACTGTTGTTCTGTGAAGCAGCTCCACCTTGTGTCAGTGACAAGCACTTGGGAGAAATAAAGACAAAACCACAGCAAGAAGAAAGTATGTTGTACTATTCATTAATTTTACCTGTACGTAATTGCAAGGTTATTTTATATTGGTTGCTCCTAAGCAACTCCTTCACTGCAATTTTCCAAATAAATGGTAAACATATTGAAGTACCATTATTTTGCTGGTAATTGAGATATGAATATAACTATTGTATAACTGTCATGTATTTGCCAAAATAAACAAAAAATATTAGTACAACGAAAAAAGCAACACGAAAATAAAAGATTTCAGTTAGACCTTGTTTGTTATCAGTTTATTTATTTTATCTTTTTTTTTTTGGTTGCTTTGAATATGTAGTTTCCACGAATAGATATAGGCTTTCAAGAATGCTTCTGAAATAATTTATTCACCTTACAAAACAACAATTAAATGAATGCATTATAGATATTATAAGTAAATATATTAAGAGGCCCCAGCCTTGGAGATTCTCTTCAAAATCAAATGTCCAGGCTTAACTGCCTATAAACGTAATATTAAGTGGCCTTTCAGAAATTGTTCAAAGGTATACCATTAAAACAATAATCAGGATGGCTCGCACCACTGTTTTAAGTGTCATTCTCTGTCTGTTTATCATATAATTATAAAATGATTACCATTGATGACCAATGGAAAATTCTTTATTATTATTAGTTCACACGTATGTGTTAAATGGAGAGTCAACATGTCTTTGTCATATAAATCCAATTACACTTTACAGCTCTCTTCGAAATACAACTCCAGTCTATGCTGTAACAGAATACCCTTCATTTTGACTTCCCGAAACTGTAGCTATGTTGGTGGTTTTAGTTCCGGAACTGGCTTAAGTAGCCATGGACGATGAATCAACTTTCATTCCCAACATTTCCTTTAGTTCATCTCTAAACTTTCGCCCACTTAGACAGTATATCTCAAAATTTATGGCATGGTTGAGATGAGCGAGGAACTTCGAGGTGGCAAACCTGAAGCAAGAAGAGAACCAGATTTATGATGAAGTCTTGTGTTGTAATGATCTGAAGTTGCCCAGATGGACAAATTCAGAACAACAGTCCACATTATCCGTTGAGAAATTTGATGTAAAATACAATCACTCAACTCCATACAGTGAATTTTCATCACCATTTAATTTTTGGTCCGCACAATGACCATCATCAGAATGAAATGAAATTATGACATGTGACACAAGCATGATGGAATATTAGCAGAGGATATTACATCATATAATAAAGATACAACAGAGAGTAATAGAAATAAGAAGTATTAACAGAGGAGACTAAAACTTAAAGATTACAACAGAGAGATTTTATACACCACATCTGATGAAATTACGCAAGTAGGTTATTTCCCTGTAGTACAAAAACTGTTGGGCCCAGCAGTGCATCCTTTTCACATAATCATTGGATTGGACTGACAAATATTCCATGTGACTTTCATCAAGTTTTGTTCAAGCAAAGTTGAGTTATGCCATATATTCAAATATTTTGGTGTCTGACGAAATTATGCAAAAGCAACATAGTAAGTAGAAAGACTGTACAAAAGTTTAATTTTCAAATAATTGTGCTCAAAACATTAGCGTTACATCATTTGGCAACTATTCATATCAAAAAAGTTTGCTTACTTGCTGTCACTGCCAAGCAATATGCATAAATTGCCTACATTGGAATAACATTGATTTTGCATATTTTTTTCAAATTTACGCTCTCCAAAATCTAAAAAAAGTTCTGATCCTTTTAAATATGCCTTCAAAAGTTACCATTTGATATCAATTAAGTTCAGCTAAACTGAGGGATAACCTGTGCATTGGAAATTGACAAACTGTTGAATGAGGAACTGCACCTCGTAAACACAATGCAATTCCAATGGCAGGTCACAGAAATAATTTTTGATTGCTAACCATTTCAAAGAATTGTTACTTCAGTTTCCTTTTCACACAGCTAAATAGACAGAGTGAGGTGAATGCTAGAAGCATTTTTCAAATGATTTGAACGATTTTGATGTTTTGGGGAGCATACATTTGAGAAAAATGTGTAAAATCAATGAATTATTCTAATAGAGACAATTTATGCATATTACTTGGCAGTAATAAGAAGTAAGCACAATTTTTCAATGTGAATGTTAGCCAAATGATGCAATGCTAATGTTTTGAGCACAATTATTTAAAAATTAAACTTTCGTACTGTCTTTCCACTTACTATGTTGCTTTTGCATAATTTCGTCAGACACCAATATATTTGAATATATGGCATAAGTCAACTTTGCCTGAACGAAACTTGATGAAAGTCACATGGAATATTGGTCAGCCCAATCCAATGATTACATGAAAAGGATGCACAGTTGGGCCCAAAAGTTTTTGTACTACTGCGAAATAAGCTACTTGCGTAATTTCGTCAGATGCGGTGTAGAGTTGTCGTTATCATATTTTACAACTAAAGCTTTGGGCAATTGCTACACTGTAAAATTGAATTTTGAATCATATATACTAAAGTCGTCTTGTCGTCCACCAAAACACTGGACGCAGGCCCCAGGAACGATCAACCAACTCCCTATTTTTCCTCATCCAGCATCCATCAGCACCAGAGGGATGCCAACTCAGTCATGTTTGTAGGCCTATGCGACCCTAGTGGTTTGTCTGAGCAATACATCTATACATCCTTCAGCTTGCAAAACAGAAAACATTGGAATCTATAAAATGAGGCAACAAAATTAAGGCAAAAAATATTTGACACACTCAAGAGCAGACATTAAGATTAATCTTCAAAAAACTAAGTCGTCCTCTTTCTTCATTTTTCACAAAACATTATACTCTGGCATTAGGCATGTGGACTACAGTAGTTTTGATAAGAATGAGTTTCTTTTCCGACTACAACATAGCTCAATTGTTCATAGAGCAAGATGCATGTGAAATGATATACAGGAAGTTGCAAGAAAATTATCACAATAGAACAAGATGAAGTTTTAAAATATAGGCAAGCCATTTTTTCTCCTTTCCCTGAATGTTTCTTTTCTTTTTTTCTTGGGGGGGGCTGGGGGTGTTATTACTTTATTGTATTGTTATTGTATTGCAATTGTTATTGTAAATACTGTCGGGCATGCACTGCAACGCAGGCACAAAATTCATGTTGAGCCTCCCACAATGATACAGCTCAGGGCAGCCATAGAACGGTGCCTATGGGCAGAGACTAGAGGAACATTGCCCAGGTTTCCCATGCTGTAGCATTCTCCAGTGTTGGTGACCGCCCTATGATGATGATTGATGAGAATACTGGGAGTCCAGCACATACCCTATTACTTCAGGGATGCCTAGGGTCTTTCAGTTGCCCCAGCACCAAACAATGGATACAACCCACATCCATTTAATGTCCCATGGGCTCGGACCAAATTGAGTTCCAGGAGTGGGAGTCAAACCCACGACCTCACAGCCAGACTGGTAGCACTAACAAGCACCTGAAACCATTAGGCCACGGAGAACTCTCTATTGGCTTTACCAAGAATAAGATCCCACAAGCACATACGGATAAAATAATTTGCAGAGTATGGAAGTTCCTTACCACATGCGAATCTTTCCGCTGTAGACCAAATTACTTGCTTTTGTCCCAATCCAATACGAACAAATGGGAGCAGTGAGCACGATAAACGTGAAACTGACACTAACCAACATGGCCGTCATGTTGAGCGTATGACTGCTGGTTCTTGTGGAACCCTGGTTAGATGTTTGCCTCCTTCGAATATTGCTGAAAAAAGTTGAATAGGAATGAATGGAGACAATTGCTGGAGCTCGTATTCAATATTTTTTCAGTATAATAATAATATGATGTCAAAGTGTTTGGTAGTATGAAATGGAAGTGGCAAGCTCAAGGATGTTGGACAGCCTGGCAAGCGTGGAAATATTATATTGACTTGATCTATAACCAAATTTTCCCTAACATTTTGCAATCAGTTTTAAGCAGTTTAACCCTACTGTCCTTCTTGGTGTTTAGAAATCATAGTCCTGAATAGGAATAACATATATTTACCAAAGTGGTTCAATCATTTTTCAACATACCCACCTTAATATCACAGTGAGGATGATGGCTGCATTAGATGCCAAGATAATACAGAAGGGGGCACCACTGTAAATGCAGAAGTCAATCCAAGGCCAGGCCTCTTCTGCAAATTGTTTCAAGTCTTCGGTGCCTGTCGTTAGTGGTGTACATGTAGAAATTGTTGTTCATTTTCAAATATGCAATTTTCAAACTCAAAGTAATTATTACCGACTCAGTTTATACTACATTTAAGCTAACTCAAAATTTTACAGTATGGCATTGGATGACATACTGCATAAATCTAATGTATTCAGTTACCTCAGGAAATTGTCATCATTTTAATTTAATGTTAAACGAATTAATAGACTTCTTTATCACAAATGATTACATGTACTTAATAATTGGCATATCAATGAAAATATATGCCCTTAAACAAAGGAAATGAAGACCTTTTCTGAAAACCTAGAAATCTAGCTTCTCTTTTCTAACATTCATTGCAGTATTGCTACAGCTGTGCTCAACAGTAAGAAATCTTTTGAATAAATTAAAGTCAACACAAACAATGATTTGGAATAATTATTTTCCAAAAATATGTCTTCATGGCTAGTTCAAATATAAGTTATGGTCTGGTCTAGTCACACCTATGGCTAAAGTCCTCGGGTGATAAATTACATTCGCTTGCTCGTGGTGAATAATGTATACTTCAAGTCTTATCAGGAGTTTTTGAGAGTATTGCCTTTGACTAAAAATGAAAGAAGAGCCTACCTCTTAAGAAGCACCTGTAGCCAATCAGTCTCCCAGATGAGCTTGAATACAACGGTCCCTTCTTGATAAGCCAGCCCACAGGCATAGTTAAGCCAAGCAGAATTAACGATGTCACAGTTAAGACAATAGCAGCCCTTGATTTAGTGATTAGGACTTTCGCCTTATGGGGAATTACAACAGCAAGAAGGCGTTCGATGGTCACAAGGACTAGAGTCCATACTGCAAGATTTCTCATGCTGAAATGTAAAGATGGTCGGATGATGTACTGAAGCAGTCAGATTCTAACATCACGATAGATAGATAGATAGATATGATTAGTGCAGCCCTCTAAGCCCAGTTCTGGGCGCTTACGAGGGATGATTGATGAGACGGCAGAGAGAGCAGGAGTCCTCAGCATGTTACACATTTACCCAATTTGAGGGATCTTTTACCTGCCCAGTATAGACACTGATACAAAGGGCCACCAATTAAACGTCTCATCCGAAAGACATCCAGCTGGGATTTTGCTCATGAAGGTATACTGAATATGTTGGGTTCTCCACCCGAGGTTCGAACCCATGCAGGCAAAGACCTTCAGCAGAGCAGGCAGGCACCAGAGCCACTTAGCCACCCAGCTGCATGATTACGGTTTGGTAAAAACATTCAGACAATGTCACTTGATTAGCATAGATTATTCACCAGAAGAGAGGGAATATGTGATTTATCACCTGAGGGCTTTAGCGCAAGGTGTGCTAAACATATATATTCCCCATTCCATGGTCAATAACCAGCTTATAGTCTAAATACCATGAGACAAACAGTCAAACATGAGATGTTTAGTGGACAACAAAGGGTATAGGAATTATTACCCTGAAATACTGGCATGTGATTGGTTGAGAGAGGTGTCAAATCTTATAAATATAGGTTAGAATGATGGTAAGTGCTCGCGAGCGATATATTATAAAGTATGGTTACAATTTTATTAGTGCTCTGTACAGAGTCGATTTATTCAGGAATTGCAGCTCAGATCTGCATGTACCGTATTGTACCCATTATCTAGTAAAATATATCCAGCCCCTTCTGGACTTGAAATGCAACAAAATTATGTTATTCAACCGAGAACAATTGTTTTCCACTTCAGGGGGCTAATAATTTTGTCCCAAGTAAATTTTGTTTTATTTACTTGTCTCGATTAATTTTGACATTTTTGAAAAAAATCAGCTTTTGTAATAGAAACACCATATAAATACAGCTTAGATGAAAATATGGTTGTTCTGTGACACCCCATTTTGGAGAAAAATGGAATTAAAGGGGGTATCCAGAGGGGGGCTAATAATTTTGACTCTGTCCACAGCGCCCCTGACGGAGATAAATAAGGAGATCAATCAGGTGTTCAATCTTATCTAGGTTTAAATTTGTAGATTATCATAGATTATTATTCATTTATTCTTCACTTTAGCGTACAAACAACAGAGTATACATATCATGCCAAAAAGATTTGACTGCTGCACAGTGAAAATGGCACTTTGTGAGTCATCATATTTTTCTACATTCATAAGGAAGATTTGTCATGATTCCACCGAATACTTTCAATGTTGACTTGATTGAAGGAGACTAATCCCACTTGTTAGTTACAGGCAACTGAAATGATTATTTTTACTTTAAAATCAGTTATGACAAATCAAATGGCCTTCTCTTGATCATGACTAATCACACAGCTTCTATGTTTCCGGGGTTGAAAGTAGAGAAGATGACACTTCATAGTTGTTCATGAGTCACAAAGTGCATTTTTCACAGTGAACTGGTCCTCTCTTTTTGCATAACTAATGGATAGGCTGTATAATAAATTTACTCACATATAAGCGAAGAAGTATCTGGTCTTGCACCACCAGTCTGCTGTTCTTGTCATATCTGTACCACTAAGCGTCTGAAGTCCTATAGGAAGAACCTCGATGGCTAAATGCAACGTATCAAAAACTGCTAACCAACGAAAATAAAAAGCTGTAATACTACCTCTCATTTTAGGCCTATTAAATACCAAAAATGAAAATATATTTCCAATAAAACCAAAAGGTATTATAGCAACAGGACTCCAATCACTTATCATATCCCCAACATATCTGTAATAGTCTCTAGTAAATGAACTGGATCTTATAGTAGTGGTAATATTAAGTATATCATTAATTAAAGGGGTTGTGGTGTCATAAAAATCGTCCATGGTTGTTAAAGGTTCTTCCATGGTGATATAAATAAATCTGAAAATAGAAAGTTTTTCAAAGAAGTTTAAAAAAGAGGTGTTTCAGCATTAAATACAATAAGTTAAAATGAGTTTAAAGTTTTAGTTACAGGATACCATAAAGTGGCGCTTGTTTGCCTCACTATGGAAAAATTTACCTGATCAATATTAAAATCTTTGTACTCCATGCAGTACAGCATAAAACTGATTGTCATGAACACAGTTTTGATATTTTTTTACGGTAGCTTTTATCCTTGGTTTTTAGCAGTAACTTCTTAGCAGTAACCTTTTAAAGTAGTGCTACAATGTCAATTACTCCCCAAGTGAGGTTCGCCTGAGACAAAGACGGGAAGTCATCCCAAGAAGAAGAAGAAGGGGTACAGGAGCAGAAACAGACCCTCACATGACTGAAAGAGGGACCTGGACCGAGGTATGTAACCTGATCATATGATATTCACTCCTTACCTTTACCTCCAGTAAAGCATGAATTTGCAAAACAGAGTATAAAATATAGATTGCCATTCAGATATATAATGACATGACAGATCTTATTAGGCAAAAGATTTTCACTCACAGTTTCATTGGATTTAAATTGTATATTAAAAATAGTCTGATAAAAAACTACGAAACATATTGTAATAATGATAATTGTTATATCTGTTCTCAAAATCCTATATAATCAATCTGCTTCAAAATTGTAATTGTTTTAACATCATCTTCTTGTAGAAAGTAACCTCCTACGTCTGCATCACCCTCTCTGGTCACTTTATGTAAACGCCAGCCAGTATGAGAATACATTGCACTTATTCTCTTCTATTTCCTGTCTATTAATCTTTAATATATATATATATCTATAATTAAGACTCATATAATGGTCTTGTTTATGTGAAATTTGAAATATTTTGACTGGTGGCCCCTTGGTAGCAGCTCTTGGGAGCCTTAGAGGGGTCTCCAATGTGCTTATTTTGTATGATGAGACAAATAAATTATCTGAATTATCTTCCATCAATTTAAACACAAAAGACTTACCTCAGAAACTCTCGGCAATCAAGCAATAGTTGTATTTTGTGGTGTAAACATCCACTTAAAACTTGTAGATTTGGAGAAACTGGGAGCCACCAAAGGCTTTATATGAACACTCCTTATTTTCATAATTATGCTAATATTCTGAGGCTTCCATAAGAATTAAAGATGTAGCCAAAGCAAGTAATTAATATACACATACATTTCAGCATCTGCCTTGCATTATCAAAATGAGACAATAATCATGACATAGCGTACAAAGAAAATAAGAGTCGTAAACATTCCTTACGGCAGCTCTCAGGGATTCTTGCTCTATTGGGTCACATGACCATTTAGGGGAAAACTCTCAAATATGCAGGACGGCAGAGGCTTGAGATTTCCTTGATGGGAAATAGTACATTTCAATATGGCCGAGAAAATAGTTGTTTACTTCACTAAAACTAGGCAAGTATGCAGGTCTAGACCATGCACATGGAATTCCCATAGGCTAATGGTTTAAGCGCTTGACTGCGAATCCAATGGCATTTGAGGATGCGGGTTTATCCCCCCTAATATTTGAGTTAAATCTCAGGTCACATGACCTCTCCCGTTGCCAGCTACAAACATCTCCCACAGGCATGTCACTCCTCCAAACTATTGACCTATCCTTCTTTTTTTGTCCCCTTCTTCAGATGGAAGCCCACAATCGTTTAACTTCTCTCTCATTTCTCTTTCTCAACTCCACCACTGATCTCCCACCAGGAGTGCATGAACCTGCATATCTCTCTAATTTTACTCTTCCACAGAGGGAGCCTCCTTCTTATAACCATTTCCCCACAGGTGGCAGCACCTATCTTCATCTGCTTGCCATCTACAGGAATGTCTCAACAATTAATCATGTTCAATAAGTAATAGGTATAGGTATAGGTAGTACTGGTCGCAGGCTTCTAGCCTCTTTGACCAGATCATCGTCGTTGTGGTTATGGCTTATGTGATAGTCCTGCGATGATGATGAGTATATACAATGATGAATAACTGATGCAGACTGCTCAGGCAGTCCCAATTCTTCTTTAAACTCAGGTCTGCTAAGGCAGGCCTTTTAATTTTATAGTCTTATTTGGAACTGCTCAGGCAGTCCCCATACAAACAAGTATTTACAATATTTACAGTATTTACAGTATTTACAGTATATACATTCAATACACATGTTGCACCATCATTTGCTTCGAAATCAAATTCCGGTTGTGGGTCCAGACCCGGCTAGCTGCTCAGGCAGCTATAAATAAAGGACATTAAAAACAACCTAAATTTGTTAGTGGCTGCTCAGGCAACCGTGATATATTAACTTCCCGATTAACTTATATTTCCCTTCTTAACTCTGGCCTCTTGTTGGTCCCCGATCGGGGCTGCTCAGGCAGCCACTGTCCTCAGTCCGACGCCTCTAGTATGTTCAAATGTTACTTGCCAATGAGTTGCTCAGGCAGCTCAGATCAGAAATCAGGTCGCAGTCCCCTCTCGTCCCAGTCAAACTTGCAGGGGTGGTCTCTCCAATGCTTGTCCAGTCTGTTTTTGAACTGATTTACAGAAGACGCACAAACAACTTCATTTGGCAGAGTATTCCATACCTCGACTACTCGTTGAGAGAAGAAGAATTTGCGGATGTCTCTGTTTACCCTTCGCTTTGATAGCTTGAATGCATTTCCTCTCCTCGAGTCTGTTGCCCTTGGCAGGGAGATCGATGTCTCTTGATCTTGGTATTTATTAAAAATTTTAAATACCTCGATCATGTCTCCGCGTTTTCTTCTATAGACCAGTGTTGGGAGTTGCAATCTTCGTAGTCGATCTGGGTAGGTCAGGTTTCTGTAGCCGTTGATACATTTCGTTGCTCTTCTTTGTACCTTCTCTAGCCTCAAGATGTCTCCAATAAGGTGCGGACTCCAGACTGATTGTCCATATTCCAACTTGCTCCTGACCAGAGTTATATAGAGCGGTTTGAAGATCTCTGGCGTCAAGTTGCTGAAGGATCTCCTTATCAGGCCCATGATTCTGGAGGACTTTTGCGTAACATCATTTATATGAATCTTGAAGTTCAGGTCATTGTCGAATATTACTCCCAGGTCCTTTTCAAATGCTTTTCTAGTAAAGTAGACACGTTCTTGATCATCATTTAACATATCGTCTATCTCATGGAAGACTCAGTCACAAGAAATTTAGCAATTTTCAGAAATCCTGAAATTCTGAAAACTAAACAAATCAGCAAATAACTTCTGTTTCCTGGCACTGATTGTATTGAAAGTTATGTCATTGTGTTCGGCTTGGTGTTGTGATCGTGCAGAAACATAAATGATGTTTAAAAAATCTAGAATTTATTTAATAATGTTATTTTGACTGATTATTCCAGGAAGCTGCAAGACAGTGGCTTCATTATTTTAATTTCCATACTAGGTCAAAGTGGTTTGACTGAAGCCGACACTGTGAATCTGCCATAAGTCCAGCGGAAGACTCAGTTAAAGCTATGTTATGACTGAGTCTTCCATTGGAAAATGGAGGATGACTGAGCCAAAACATAGCTTTGACTGAGTCTTCCACTAGACTTGTGGCAGATTCATAGTGTCGGCTTCAGTCAAACCACTTTGACCTTTTCAGCTTAAACAACATACAACTTTTTGGAGGGAATAGTTCAACGGAAGACTCAGTCAAAGCAGGTTTAACTGTTTTTTACCTCATAAGTTCCCATTGTGCAACTCAGATTCTGTTGTGGAAGACTCAGTCAAACCACCAAAACCTAATTTTACATAAGACCAACCTTTCTATTGTTTTAAATGATGCATAAGCATAAAAGGTTTAATCAGTTTGTATGTTGACATGACTGATTGTCCTCTTGCATTGTATCATGGAAGACCAGGTCAAATCAATTGAGTTGAGTGAGATGAGCCATGAAAGATGTTAGTTTGCCATGGAGAAGTGCAATAAAACAGGGTAAAAATGTCCCAAAATACCGAGAGTTTGAAGGAGCTGTGTGTGGTAATAAATAGACCCATTGGGCTTATTTTTTGTGCCATTTGGTGCTAGAGATCCTCTAGTTTATTTTTCCGAAATATTTCAAAATTCAGTCAAATTGATTTGACTGAGTCTTCCTTGAGATAGACGATATACCTTAAAGGCACCTCCGGGATGACATGTGGGCTTGAGACGATCAGCTGTACGCATTTGTCAGGATGGAATTTAAGGCACCAGTTATTCGACCAGTTATGGAGTTTATCTAGATCACATTGAACCAGATTACCAGCACGGGTATTTGCTGGATATGCCTGAAATAACTTGGTGTCGTCTGCGAACATGTAGGCTGCACACTCTAGACCCTCAGGAAGGTCGTTTATGAATAACACAAATAATGCCGGACCGAGGACCGATCCCTGGGGAATACCACTTATAACCTCGAGTCTGTTGGAGTTTACTCCCTCCAGATGGACGTATTGTTGTCTGCCTGAGATGAATGCCTTGATCCAGTTGATGACTGACGGACCGAATCCATAGTTTCGTAGTTTCTGTAGTAACCGAGCATGTGGGACTGTATCAAATGCCTTCTTTATATCCATGTAGATGACTTCTATGTAGTTCCCCTGATCTAGCTGTTCTGTCCATTCATCCAGTATTTTTAACAGCTGACTGATGGTACTTCGGCCATGCATGAATCCATACTGCCTTGATGATATCAGGTTGTTTACTTTCATATATTCCATAATTGCGTCCCTGATAATCGATTCCAGAACTTTACTGATTATACTAGTTAGGCTGACTGGACGGTAATTTGTGGCCAATTTCTTCGGGCCTTTCTTATGGATTGGGCAGATGCTTGCCAGTTTCCAATCTTCGGGGACGTCACTTGATGTCAGGGAGTTCTTAAACAGGATATGGAGAGGGTAACTCAGGAGATCAGCTGCTTCCTTCAGGATCTTCGGGTGGATCTGATCTGGTCCCGGGGCCTTGTTTGGTTTCAGTTTTCCAAGCTTCTTTTTAACCAATGCCTCTGATATGATGATCTCATCCATTACTTCTCGATTTTCTGCCCTGGGTTCTTCTTCCGTAGTTATCTCACTTTCGTTCGTCTGGACACTTCTGAAGATATATTTCAATACTCTTCAACACTCACCCATGCAAGGTTCACTACAACAGCTAAGAGGTCAACAATTAGCACAAAACCAATCCGCCTCTTTCATCAATCTGCCCATTGCTGACATTAGGCGTATCAGGCAGATTCCACATCTGCATCTGCTGTTATTGTGTGTCCAGGGGGGGGGGGGCTTAATCCCCCTAAAAATGTGCCTCAATGGGCATTACTAGTATATATATATATATATACTTCAGTCTCAGACTCGCTTGAAATATCTTCAACTGATACACACTGTAATTACAGCTAAGATTTTAAAATGTCTTTTGCAGGTTCACAGATTAAAAGCAACAGATAATTGAAATGACTAAAAACTAATGGTTTAAAGTAAACATCGATTATCATTGGTTTTAAAGTTTCCAGATTGAACAGTCCAAAATCACCAGCTACGCTTATCATTGCAGCTATATATTCATTTTCCTTCCCTTGGGACCGATAAGATGCAGGGTATGCCGATCCATCGACAACTTCCTGCAGGAAGTCCACCTGTCCAGCGTTCATCCCAAATTCTTGACCAAATTGCTTCATGCTCTCTTTTTCTGAAAAAGAAGAAGTATTCAAATGAGACACTAAGTAAGTAATTTATTTAGCAAAATGTTATAAATATGTTCATGAAATGCAGTTCACTGCTTCTGAGAACATTTAAACGCACAATTAAAAATTAAAATAAGTAATTGGTGCAATACTATAGAGACAGGTTGATTTGAGAATTTTCCATTAGAAATTGTTTATGTACTTTATGCAGATATCGATATCTTGAGGATTAAATTCATTTCCTGTAGGGGGAACCGGAGCACATTGGGACGCGGGGCAGTGTGGGACAGTGGGGTTTTCTTGGATCCTGGCACGGTATATGATATGGTAGTGCCATCATATCTTGTTATTTCACATCCTGATGTTTCCATGGTTTTATAGACAAATTATAGCCACATGTAGAAGTATGGCAAGGAAAGTTAGTTTTCCTACTACTAAAGTAAACATGGACGGGTTCAATTCGAACCATTCTGTGGACAAACCATGAACAATGAGGCTTTTTCAGTGCTTGTATGAATTTTATACATCGTAGCGAACAATTATGAATTGCAATTGTGATAAACACACTCACCGGTGCCTGAGAAATTAGGATTTTGGTGTAAAGGTCATATCGGGGCTCATTGGGACAGTGAATTTGGGGCACATTGGGACACACTTAATATGGCAGAATTTAAGTGTCCAAGTCAACTGAATGACCGGGGACAGCACACAACAGAACAGGTATTCAGGCCACAGTGAATAGAGGTATAGTGGATTATCATGCTCTGTCAACAAATTTGTCGCAAAGCACTGTCTGTTACTCACATAGATGTCTGCACCCAGGACAGTTTATGTTAAATGTTTAAAACTGTTTAAAGTTATTAACTATTGGAACTTTAAGGTGTTAATGCACTTTATATTGTATACACACTATCTTCATGTAATATCTATTGCACATGGAGTCTTAAAATGATATTTTAATTTATGTCCCGATGAGCCCCGGCTGATGTCCCAATGTGCCACACCGGGGCACATTGGGACAGTCATTTTTACGACTTACATTTTGCTCTGTGGCTGCAAAAGGGTAGGTGCAGTCTAGTTTATTATGCCTTGCATTTAAGCTCAATAGTATTGGTGATATTCATGCAAAGTTCTGAGTTCTTAAGTGCTTTCAGCATTTAGCAAAATTAGTAGACGTTAAAAGTGTCCCAATGTGGCCCGGCTCCCCCTAATATTGCCAAGTTAGAAATAGTTTTAGGGAACCAGAACATTAGACATAGTGTTTGATTTTGGATGTTGGGTCTTGGGTACTGACCCAGGTTAATAGCAGATTTTCAACACTCCCCAAAATAGCCCTACTAATTTACATTTGAACATACATGCGTGGTCCATTGAAGAAAATAATTGAAATTGGCATGATTGATATTGGATTTAATCCAGAATTACCCATCTATAGCATTATTAACAGAAAAATATGGATTTGATAATTTTCTCTTATTTATCATATCTTTAAAAATATGCTAATTTTGTTCATAATTAAGTTTAAATTTTTCTCAAAATATTTTTTTAACGTTTTAAATATATTTTCAAATGATTATTCACAAGTATACATGCAATTGGCATGACCATGGTGAAGTAGCAGCTGGATGTGTCGGTTTCTGAAAACGTGACATACTTGTGAACGCACTAAAATTAGCTCTAACAAGTTCAATATAATGGTTAGAGACTTAATATTTCGTCCTGTATTGCAGTTTGATACACTTAATATCTGTAAAATGGTCTCAGAAAGTGAAGAAGTGTTGGTCTGGAAGAGGGATACAATGGGGCTTCCACACAGCCATCAGCAATATCCCAGATATATAGCATATATATTCCAGAAGAGATCAAATGTGCATGTTAGAAAATTAATGGTTTTCAAATCACGTGACATCTTCATGTAAAAAATGCTCTTTGTGGACCCAAACACGGAAAAAACAATACATTTTAGCTAAATATGATCTGTGTATTTCAGTCTGTGATACTCAAGAAATTATTTCATTTTCAAAATTGTCAAAATATCACAAGAATCACTCTTTATATGCAGTACTATTTCTAAATGAGCTATAAACAAGGCAAAAAATGTTTTTTTTAGCCGAATTTTGATTTATAGTGATAGACAAGTTCAACCAACACATAGCAACCCATATATTTATGAAAACTACACATTCTAGTTAGCCAGATACATGCCATGACCAAATGACATATCATGTCGAAATAATGAGCTTTTCTGTCAGAAAAAAAGCCACTGTACACAATACCATGCTACTAGCCCTATTAAAGTCACAATTTCTGGAATCTTGCCTAGACTATTATGTACAATGCATCATTAGAGAAATTACTTTGCGATAAGAATGTTGAAGGGGCATGCATCAACTGCTTCTGTCGCCAGCCATCAATGAACAGCAAAAGGCAAGTTTGAAGGGTAGCATCTGTTTTCTCTATCTATAATCTCTTGAAAACACTCCATCCATAATCAATTATATGTTGTCATGCAATCTATGAAGTTGAGTTTCCAAATCTTCCTGTGTTGCATGTTCAGGCCTATTCATGTATACTACTTTGAAGATTCCATCAGTCTACCCCTTATATGCTTGTATTGGAAATCCCATTTTTTTATTCCCTGTGATCATTAACAATCTTACAGCAAATAGGTGCAAAAGGAAATAATTGCCTCTACAAAAACAACTAGTAAAACTAGTTCACAGCCATTTGTAGGATAATAAATGTGTGGTGTAAAAGAGTTAGGGGACAATTTAGCACTTTGAGTCTTTACTTTTTCGTATGCCCTGGCATAGGATTGGGAATGCGATTTGCAGCACACAGAAACAAACTTGGTTTTTTGGGGTTTTCTACATAATCAATTGAATGAATAATAAATCAAAGGGATGAAACGGCTTAATTATGGTTTGTTAAAAAATCAAATGAATCATTTAAAGACCAGTTTGGTTAACAAGGGTTTATTGGGGCTCTATAAAAAATGACTTGGATATTTACAAAACCAGTAATGATCAAAATGGTTTTATTGCAAACCAAATGAATACTAAAAACACCATGTATCCAGGTTCATATTGATCTTTAACATTGTTCTCAGCTTCACATTTAAGGATATCAACACTTAATCTCGCAAGTTTGTGTTTGACATTGTTACAGCTTGTTTAAGGCTAATCACAAGGTAATTTTGTCACACTTGAGACACAATTCTATACCTTTTGTGAGAGTCAGTTAGACAGTGCAGTGACAATCTCTGACTGATTTGTTTATTGAATGAAGAGGCAAGCATATCCTGGTTTATCATCTGTTCCAAGGAATTTTATGATTAATTTTCTTTTAGTTTATGAGTTGCATGAGAACATTCCCTAACACTTATTAGACAAAATATGTATATATTATAGGTCATTGTTCAGAGTGTGCACATTTTTAAAAACCTGTTAGTTGCTAGTGATCAATTATCTTAAGGAAATAAGGATTATATGGCTTTTGATTGCGGTGCATGACTGATAGTATATTATACAATGGAATAGAATACAATATAATTATTATGATTATGATGAAATCACTCAGAGATTGCTGAAGAGGATGAAATAGACATTGAATAAATTCAAAATTTTGCCATTGCATGGCAAAACAGTTATGGTGTTCTCATAAAAAAAATCAAGCATATGATGAATTTTATTGTGGATCCTCCTATGAAATGAGTTGTCAATTTGACCCTGAGAGACATGATATGAACATATGTGACAAAAAAGTTATATGTAACTCACAAGGCTTTGAGTCATCCAATGTGCTTGTGAAACTGTATGGGTATGTGACATCACAATATAAGAGCAGTAAATTAAGTGGTTCACCTGCGGGTAATTTATAGCAATTCTTTATCTCAATAAATATTTTTGTTCCATGACTCCCATGTCACAGGGACTTTGATTATTGATTGATCGAAAGCAGTTTAACAAATTGTGTCATTTAAATCGCATGGAGCCAATAACATGTTTTTCACCTGACAAGTCACAATTCTAAAACATTGGGTAGACCTTATATTAGAGGAGACACCAGTTATATTGTTGCGCTGAATTGAAAAAGGTAATTTGTTTTTAAAGACTATCATAGATCACAAAAGCTACCAAATCAGAGTTTGATTATGATTCTCATAATATAAATGTCTTGCACCACACTAGAATCCAATTGTATGGTTTTAAAAGGTTATGAGTCCATTATCTCCAAAAACCATCAGCTAATTCGCTAAATGCAGGAAGGTCGCTATCTAAAGAAGAAAATGTACTTGAAAATAGTAAAAATACAACAAAAACCTGGCAGAGAAAATTTTCAGTGCATTTTATGCATAACATTTGAGACCCATTGGCTTTGTGGGCCTTTGCTTTTGCTCAGAAAAATATATAAACTTGAGTGAATTAATATATTACCTCGTACACTGTAGGCACTCCCATGCCCATCATATCAACCTTGAACTGGTGAGTGGTCATCTATCTATACTGTATATATACATCTACATATACATACATACATCTATATATCACATCTACATTCAAACTAAACTGACTGCATCATTGTGCACAGTATACATCTTCCACAGCCATCCCACAAGCCAATACTATCCACCTATCCTTCTTCTTCCGTACCGTACTTTTTATGACACCAAAACACCTCCTCACTCCTCTCTTATTGCCCTTTTCAACTAAACTTTTCTTACTTATCCAGGATCGCAAGTGTCTGCCATGACAAGTCAGCAAACAGGCATGACAACTTGACAAGTCACGAAAAACTTCACTAACCTCCTTCTCCTGCTTTCTCTTTTCAATCCCCAGGATTCATACTTTGTGCACCTCTAAACCGCTACCAATGCCATATTATTTCAGTATATGATATATATTTATTTGACATTAGCGAGAACAAGATGACCAGTACAAATATCATCATAAATTTGCCATCACATTACTTATTAAATTGTCGAGCAATCACACGAATTATTTGGTTCTTTATAACTTAGCAAATTTGTTATTATGGTGTGCCAATGTGAGTAGACTTGGATAGCCCTGGAACTGAAATTCAGGCCACCTTTCTTGTTAGGAATTTGATGAGGTGAGGCTAATGTTACGAATATGAAAATTTCTGTTTGATATTGATCCAGCTGATGGAGAATAAGGTCAAATTAAAACATCAATGACATATATAGCAATTTCGAATTTGACATGCAACATCATACTTAGAGAGGAAGTGTGCTTTTAGTTTACTTGCATATGCATAAACAGATTTTCCATAGTCTTTCAATGTTAAGGGAAGTGAGTTCCACATACTACCTATTTTATATTTGAGACATTGCTTTGCAATTCTGGATCTCGTCATTGGTATATAGAAGTCATGAGACTGTCTCGTAGTCAGAGCCATCTGGTTTGGGGATGCTAATGCAGTCATATGGTAAACTGGTAGTCTGTTGTGTTTAAAGTTGTATGCCACTTTCAAGCAACTGATGGCATACAGATCGTGCACATTCAGCAATTTGTGTTTGACAAATAACGGATTGCAGTGGCTATTGTATGGGGAATTTGTAATACAACGTATGGCCTTTTTCTGCAAGGTCAATACACATTTCATGTTACAATTGTCACTACTACCATAAGCAGATAAGGCATAATTTATGTGCGACAAAATCAGTGTACTATAGATGTAGCCTGGAACCTGGCGACGGATGCGATGGAGCACCCCCAGAGCCTTTCCAATTTTTTTACAAATATGATCTATGTGACTTTCCCACGATAAATTTTCATCTATTATGACTCCAAGAAATTTCATATTAGAAACATTCTCAACCTTGCATGCCACTTTATTTTTCCTTCATTTAATACGAAACTGTGCATCATACTGTCTGCCTCACCATTACTCAAAGGCTGCCTGGCAGCACACCCCACACTTCATAACTGATCCTACCATGCTGCACACCTACTTCATGTCCATCCCTCATCCACTCATCTACCATCATGGGTCAACCTTCTTATTGGCGAATTCTTCTCTTATACATACAGCCATTTATGTAATGCTTTCTACCAATGGGCTTATCTAGTACATATACATTCAAACTAAATAAGCTAATGACATGCAAATTAGGTCATCCCAGGTCATAGAATCGTTGTGCAAGGACAGCTACCTCCACAGGCCTGTCCTTCCCCTGCACCCTTTATTCACCTACCCTTCTTTCACCTCTTTCTTCTTCTGATGACATCATTAATTGTTGTTTTCTTTGCTGTTTAATGCAGTTTGAGTATAACATCAAACGTACTTCGCCCTCTCTCCACCAGAGCTCTGCTTATGCAATTCACCTGCTGGTTCAGAAATGTTTCGCCCCACAAATGTTATGCCAGATGGCAGCACTGTCAAAATGTAGGAGAATGATCTTTTCTGCCCAAATAACTCCCTGCTTACAAAGTCTACCGACCTCTAGAATGTCACTGTCTCATTTCTAATGTAATGCCCTCTTAATCTAGTACTTCACTAACAACTTTTCATCAACATCCCATCAAAATGTCCATTCACCTGTTTATTCCCTTATCAGTTTCTGTGCTTTCAATGGCCTTTACTAGTAACCGACATTAGAAGACTGTACACAAGCTGAATGTTATCAAACAGATTCTATCTACATATCTATCTATCTATCTAGCTATCTATCTATCTGTCTAGCTGTCTATCTGTCTAGCTGTCTATCTTGTCTATCTGTCTGCATGTCAATTTATGCACCTACTTACGAACCCAGTGGTGTTAAGATACAGCATTGGGTCATAATTTTGTTGAAAACTGGACTTCTGTGCGTTGATCTCCCCCCCTCCCTCTCGCCGATTTTCAAAATATGCATGTAATTTGTATATTCTTTTATCAGCAAAGTTATAAAGTAGTCTATCGGGGGGGGGGATTCATTGTGTAAAAGAAAGACTGGAATTTTCCAAACAGAAAGTTACATCTATATGGTTAGCCAAAACATCCAAAATGCAACAATGTGCATTGTGTAAAGTTGCATGCAGGCTACATTTCTTGGCCAACCTTTCACTATGACTTTGCATTTATCAGAAAGCAAAATGCTATAACATCTACAAAAAATGGTTGAAACTACTTTCATATTAGTCAGTCATTAAAACAGATCTAACCTGGTAAAAATAAGTTCACAATGACTGATGATGCAGGTGGAATGTTCCTTTGCATAACAGGCCACAATAATTGTCATCTTTTGAAGAACAAAACGTTTTCTTGGTTTCTTACTTATATATATAAATTATATATGTTACTTTTTTGAACATCCTCAAAAATGTAAACATTTTTAAACCAAGATTCCTAAACTAAGGGAATGTATTTTTGCTGCTGCTTACTGCTACATGGCAGCTTTGGTATAGGCCTACGTGGATTTTCCTTAATTTGTTCGCAAAAAGCGATGGTAACACCTATTTTACTCATTACAGTGTTCGATGGTGAAAGTGCAAAACCTTGTATATCAAAATTTTGCTGTTTTTTTTTAGATTTCGGGTGCAATGACTATTTCAATATCCAATATATGCCCCTGAATCAGTGGCGTAGCTAGGGTTTTTCTCTGGGGGGGGGGGGCAAATGACCCTGAATTTCCCCAAAAAGCAATCGGCAACCCGGTGTATGCAGGACCCAGGTTTTTTTTTTTTTTTTTAAACATACAAAATGCTGAAAACAATCATGATGCTGCACACTTTCTACATAGAAGAGCTAAAGAAAAAAAGTGTTAGAAAGTTGCTGGTTTGTACCGCATAACAAAATTATGTAATGAAAATATCTTTGGATAGGTTGCTTCTACATTAAACTCACAAAAAGATGCAAAACTTATAAATTGAAGGTTGATTTTGTTGTGATGAGGAATTTTATTCTGGAATTTTTCTTGTTGTATTCCATCGTTCAGTGTAGGTATGTTGCAATCTGCTGCAATGACCCAGAAAATTTCTGTCTGCAATGTGCGTGGCGAAAATCTGTGCATTTGAAAACATCCTTCACAAAAATAGCTCTGGCTATGTCTGTACTCAACATAGCTTGATGATTTTAACAGCGAATGTTATTGGGATCATCCTTGACAGCCTAGTTTTTAAATATTTAAATTTTGTTCAGTTGTTTGTCTTTTCCAGCCATTTGAAAATTACGGTGTAAATCAACTTGCTACAGCCTTTTTCGTGAGCTATGGCCATTGATTAGAGGTATATGGCCATTTAAGTTACACTTTCACCTTCATTACTGCAAAATTTGAAGGAAATTGTATGGATAGGGGAAAAGTTATAAAAGGCCTAAATTTCCAAAGTCACTCTCATTTGGTTAAAATTTTGCCTTGGTGGCCAGGCTGAAAAGCTGACCCTCTTTATGTGAAGCAACTGATTTAATATCAGTATACCTATTAATTAACTGCTACCTTGTTACTTTCTCGTGTCCCAAGGAGCCTAACAAATGCATAAATATGCGACATATAGCCCCAGTCGTCCATCCTTGTTTCTCTGGCAATAGATGTCGTAAATGAACAGTAGATGCTTTGCAATGTGTTTGATTTTGGTTCACATTAATTGAATTTACCTCAAAACTTTGGAATGGTATTTATTGTTTAAATAAGTGGTATACTTCACCTTGTCTTTGTTGGTTGCCATTAAAAGTCAGGTTCAACTATAGCAATGAAGTTATTGGTTAGTCTACATAAGACACTGAATTTGATAACCATCTGTTGAAAGTTTCATTCAATTATCTTCATTTTCAACAGAGTTATGAAGATCACAATCGTTGATCACAGACTTTTTGTAATTACAATGCTAAAACATAGCAAATTATTACTTCATTTTTGGACTACAAAAATGCTTGTAACTTCTTTAATAATTGACATATTAAGGTGGTTCTGGTGGCTAATTTTCTTTTATTGAAGTGTTTGTCACATAAAAATAGTTTCAATGTGAAATTCCAGATTTAAAATTTTTTGCAACATGCCTACTGATTCAGTGTGTAGCCAATTTTGCTTTTGATTTCTAATTAAAAATTTGACATGTTTTGGATCATCATCAGCATTTTCGTCACTATTCAACTAATCTCTATTTTAGTCTCTTCAAAAGTTTTACCAACACCTTGATTCTCTGCAGTGTGTTTGGCTTTGGCCAAAATAGCCGATTACTCAAGCCTTCATTTGAAAGATCATTCTGGATGTTGGGTGATATATCAATGTAAACAGTTCAACAAAAATAAGTCCCCCTTTACAAAAAGGTGAATATCTCAAAGATCTATTCTCCGATTTCTTTGGAAGTCAGCCAGTTTGTAGGCCTTTATATTGGCAGTGTGCGTGTTTATTTGTAGCTTTATTGCTTAATTTTTGTTTGAGCCAGCAGACCCCGAGTGCATGTACTCCTATTTTCAAAAATTCGAAGTTTTTGCTTTTCCAAAAAAAAATTTACCATTTAAACTCCACTCAAATTATTTGTTATTGCATCCAAGGAACCTAAACTGTAAAACTGTTACAGGAGAAGTCCTTATTTGCCTGCTAAATATGATTGAGAAACAAATTTTCTCCAGACATGTGATGAAGTTTATCCAGCTATCTAGGCTAAAGCATTTTTTTTTAATGTTTGATTTTTTTAACTGTTCATGTTGGCCTACAGTGTATATATAGGCCTATATTATAGTAATAATATAATTGCATTATACAGGGCAAATAGAAGAACAGTTGTTTGCAGTATCTGCCACCCTGCCTAAATATATTCTATATAAAACAATAAAATGATCTATCTATCTGTTTTTCTATTTACTATTTATACATCTATACAGCTACCTGACTAACCACTTCCCAATCTATCTGTTGCATGGGTGATAGGGTGATAGAGTGATGAGGCATCTATTCTTTGATTTTACTTTTCTTCTCAGCCAAACACTGCAATGAAGGTGTCCAATTCTCTGTGGGCTTTATTTTGGCTCTTAATTTGGCATAGATAGCAAAATATAGCACAACAGCTAGTCCACATGCGTCAAAAGGGGTATGCAGAAAAAAAGGAAGAAAAATATTAATGTCTAGACCATGTTATTACACCAGACAGAAGGGAGTGTTATATTAGGAAGACCCCGTTGCATCACTTGGATAAATATTTGACAGGAACATGAGGCTGTGTCAATATACTGCTCAAGTGTGCTGCTGTCCTTGTCTTAGGCCAGCTGAGCAAGACAATATTGGGGTTACAAGGGAAGACAATTACTGGAGTATTTTCTTTTGCCTCCAGAATATATTTTGTTGTGAGTGAAGATCTACATTTGCTTCATTTACCAAATATCATGACATTATCACATATTATTTATAAGGAGACGTTTAGCTGAAAAGTTACTATTAAGAATGCCAAGAAAATATCTACATCCATGAATGATGGCTCTTCGATCTATCTATCTACCAGCCTTTATTGACAATCACAAATTATTTGGTGGGAAGGCGATGAGTACAGTTGATAGCTCTCTTCACTTTCAATTGATATAGTGCTGTGGCAATGGAGCACATTTGGGAGATGACCCCAACAGAAGGTATAACAAAGCACAACCTATACCATCTTGTGCAGAATATTGTCTGGGATCTGAAAAATATGGTTGTGGTGATTTCAAAGGTGTCTGACATGTTCAAAAGAGCATATATCTGATGAAAAGTAAGTTACGAAAACGAAAAAAATTAAAAATCACTTTTCTGCCTATATGGGCTCCCCTATGACACTTAAATGCTTCAAAATGGTCCTAACTGATGCCAATGGGTGTAGAATAGTATATTATAGGTTAGTTATTGTAATATTTTCTATATTTGACAAAGCAGGGGTATTTTAATGTCAAAAATTAGCAAAAAAATATTTCATTTTCAGATTTCCGAGCCACTTAAATTGCATAATACCAGAGAACTATTCATCAAATGTGAACATATTATACATCAAAATTTTCCTTATTTAGTCCTCTATCCAGTGGTATATAACACATGTAGGTCTGAGTAATAATGTAGCCACAAGAAGACAAAATGCTTCCCCTTACCCTTATTTTTCGAAAATCGCATAAATTTTGCATCTGCAACAAGAAATGTGCAAAAAAGATATTTAATGAATAACAATTGACCACATTAGCAAAAGAAGCTCTGATGAATGCAATCCTTCTTTATTCAGTACATTTTGGGTGATTTATGGGTTTAATTACTATATATATGGTAGTTCATGCATGCATTATGGCATAGTATAGGAATGGCCCCCTAATCAACACAATCACGACAGCATTTCCTACCAGCAATTACAACTTGGATTTCTGTCTGATTTCATGTTTCTCTTTCAAATTATAACTTATTCAATTACAATGTTTCGTATTTTCTACATTGTGCGATATCATTCACATACAGGCCTTGGTGTTTTATGACCATGAACTCTAAATCATGGAGCCTATCAAAAGTCAAGACAACTCCTATCAAAAGTCAAGACAACTCACTTGAACATTGGCCAAGACCAAATTTCCACAAGCCGAACTTTAAAGTATTTGGGTGTACACCTTGATAGTACACTTACATTCCAAGAGCACATTCAGTCAAAATGTAAATCGGCCATAGCTGGAATTATGAGGATTAAACAAATACGCAGTTTCATTGATCTTCACACTGCAAAACTTTTGGCATCCGCCTTAGTATTGAGTCATCTGGATTATTCTAATAGTGTTCTTTGTGGTTTGCCTGCTAATGCCATCCATAAGATGCAAAGGGTTCAAAATTGGGCTGCCAAGGTTGTTTTGTGCAGGAGTAAATATGAGAGCTCCTCAAACGCATTGCAAGTCCTTCATGGCTGCCAATCTCAGATAGGATACATTTTAAAATCTTGTGCATGGTATTCAAATGTGTACAAAAAACTGCACCAACATATTTGTCGGAGCTTATCAGAGTGAGAACAGCTACACGTAGTACTCGATCCACCAGTAGTGCCAACATAACTCTGGTTGTTCCATTCACAAGGCGTACAACCTTTGCCCATAGATCTTTCAGCGTCTATGGACCCCGTCTTTGGAACACTCTTCCCGCATATATCCAGAACACTCAGAAATATGAGACTTTCAAGAAGCAGTTAAAAACATATCTCTTTAAAAAGACATTCAACATGTAATTTATTTATTTTTGTTTGTTCTTGTACAGCGCACTAGAATTGTTTCTTTGAAATAACATTGTAGCGCTTTATAAATCCATTAAATAATAATAATAATAATAATAATAATAATAATCAGATGTTGTAATGCCATTATTAATTATTTACATAATTTCATTTGTGCAGTAGGTGTTGTTTTTGCTTTTTTGAAAATGTCTCCGTGCTTACTTTAAGAGCTTTTCGATAAGTGACATAAGATTTTTTTGGGAGCAAGTCACACCCCAACAAAGAGAATCACCACCAAGGGCCCTTTACCACGACAAACAAGAAACTAACTTTGCTGAAAAAAGCTTGCATCAGAAAGATTGCAACCTTTTTCAATGCAACAAAATTAGGAGGGTGATATTGCAGATAGGCTGCAGTGACTACCCTACAAAGAAGACATAATCCCGGGGACATAATAACTGTCTTGTAAGATTTTGTGGAAGTATGGAGGCCTGAGTGGTGTATATTCCTGTACCCTCGAAAAACAAGCAGGGTGTAACGGTTTTATCCTCAGACTTCTTGTTTTATTGATGCCCATAGATTATCTTGCAAACTGAGTCTGAAACATCTCTCAATAAGAAAGCAACAGCATTGTGATGTCATCAATAGTGCTGTCACCTGGATGATGTCACAATGGCTCAAACAATGGCATTGTGATGTCATGACAATTGTTGCTGCATGGATGACATCATAACAATCCTATGGTTGTGATTGTGACATCATTGTTTATCTCATACACCCTCTCTGGTTACAAGTGAAGTCATAATCAAGAAAACACTGCAAAAAGCGTCTGAATTGCTGGAACACATGGCAACTGTTACAATCGCAAACTTAGAGACATTTTCTAAATGGAAATAAAGAGCTGAAGGGATGAGGAAGCTTCCAGGTCCAGACCTGGCTAGGAATTCAGAATGCCATGCTGAAGATACCTTTGTCCGACCACATGTACCTGGAGGTATGTTTCTCAACATACAAAGGCATACTTACCAGATGGAATATGGTCACAAGCTGTCGAAGAACCATCATTTCCACACTGCATGATTTGCAGTGTTGCTCCATCAACCCAACCAGTGTTGGTGCGGTTGATGGAGCATATTATGTCCCACCACCTATTTTGGCAGAAGCATAGATTGTAAATATTCATTTTTTAATTGTGAGCATCCAAGGACCTCGGTCCACGAAGGCTGTTGCCTGATTTTGCCCCACCACTTTAAGAATGAAACTGATGCCCCTGTGATTTGAATTGCACTGAACTTCCTAAACAAATTCAAACTGGGCAATATGTGAAACATGTGAAAACCATCACATAATTATAATATAAATATTATTGGTGTTTCCAATTCTATGCTGGTGATTTGCCATTGGAAGTCTAATTGAACAGCGGATGCTGGTGGGCAGTGTGCCCACATCAACCTATGCACCTTGTAAAATCTGGGTGTTAAAAGTTCTTAAAAATCATGGTAGAATCAGGATGATAGCTGGTCCTGACATTCAGAGCAGTTTCAGTAGGGCTGTATTGAAGCTCTCCAATGATGGTACTTGGATTGCACCAATTGATACCAAGTCCCAGTTGTCAACGGATTGTCCTGGGGATGAGGCTGTACTTGTACTTGTCATGATGTACAACTTGTCATTGCAATATTGTCTAGCAGGTGCCGATGTACATTGCACATATTGTGGGATGTTAATGGCAGCTCCTCCTCCCATCGCCTTGAAAAATGGAATTTTAAAATCTTCTTACGCTTGCCACTTTAGCAGTGTTTAGATTCAGGAGGATCTTTGTTACAGTTCCCGGCTCTTGGCGGCATACAATTCCTAGTAACAAACCCGGCAACCCTCCATTGCACCATCTCAATGGAAATAGTGTTGCATTGTCTCTACAGATCCCAGATGAAACATACTCAAGGTGTGGGTGCACTGAGGACTTGTTTGCTTGCCCTGTAATGTCCTAAGGACATTAGCTTGGGGTTCGTCTCAGGAATCCCTGTGTTCATGTTTCCTTGTTAATCACATTCTCAGCAAAATATTATGCGTCATTTTACAGAGGAAACGAGTTGAGTGATCCCTGAATGTCTTTAGAAGCAGCAGAGAAACATTTCAGAGTCAATGGTCAGCACACCAGTGATGTAGTGGAGGTACGTAGATCCGAGGCTGAGCTGAGAAGGAACGCGAGGCAGGAGCCACTGAGACTGAGACTGAGGCCTTCAACAGTGGCTCAAAGACGCCCTAGACCTCCGACACTGCAGCAAATCACTCACGAATATGGTTGTTGATGTCAAGTGGCGAACCACTATATCTTGTTGAAGCCAAGCAGTTCAGATTATAATGATTATGGAGAAATTGAAGGAATACTCAGAGCAAGAGTTCTGACTGGTCAATAGGAAATGATATGGCATGTCGGTTGTTGTGCACTCCAGTTATGACTAGCTAGTGATGTGACTACATGATTCTTTGCATGATTTTCCGGATGGCAAGTCATTTTGGTTTGCATAAGTCACACAAAACTATTGAAAACAAAACTTTAAATCCAAATGTTGGATCAACACTGTTTTGACAATGTATCAAATGTTAATGGAAAGTAAGCAGTAGACCTACATTTTTCTTTGTATTTCATAATAACCAATTTTTACTGTTACACCATTGTCAAAATGTGGTTATTTCTCCTGTCTAGCAAGCCAGCAGTCATCCATGTTATATATGTTGCAGTTGACTCACTTCATTTTTCTCCAAAAAATATTTACTTAAAATGATGAAATTATATTATGAAGTGTGACACAGAAGCTAGAACAATTGTTATTTGGAAAGCTGCATACATTGTAAGTACAACGCACCAGATCGTTTCAACACTTTTCTTGATTCCCTGTCAAAAGTCGTCCATCAAGCCAACTTTAGTTCAAACATTTCACAATTAAATCCTAAATTAAATTATAAAGTAACTACAGATCTGTTGTTTTGTGGCAAAAATCAAATTGCATTTTGCCCTTGGAACCGTAAAGATGGTGTGCATCCTCACTTGGGAATAACCAGAATGTATAGACTAAATCCTTATAAGCAACAGTCTGCTGTTTTCCATAATTCACTAATATGTTCCTTAGTAACAAAGAAGAAATTAACAACTCAGCTTCATCATCAAGACTGTCGATCATAATATCTCTTTTGGAATAATGACAAATTTCTGATATTGGCGAAATAAGGGTATGGGTTTGACTCCCTTTGGTCACATACATTAGAAAACTCATGTGCGTCATATATCACTGCCTGGAGTACAAAATAGGGAAAGCAAGAAATCAGATATATAGGCAAGTTGTTGATTGCCTGGTGAGAATTGCTGTCGTGATTGCGTTGATTAGGGGCCATTCCTATATTATGCCATAATATATGCCTGAACCACCATATATATAGTAATTAAACCCATAAATCACCCAAAATGTACTGAATAAAGAAGGATTGCATTCATCAGAGCTTCTGTTGTTAATTGTCAATTGTCATTCATTAAATATCTTTTTTGCACATTTCTTATTGAGATGTAAAATTTATGCGATTTTCGAAAAATAAGGGTAAGGGGAAGCATTTTGTCTTCTTGTGGCTACATTATTACTCAGACCTACATGTGTTATATACCACTGGATAGAGGACTAAATAAGGAAAATTTTGATGTATAATATGTTCACATTTGATGAATAGTTCTCTGGTATTATGCAATTTAAGTGGCTCGGAAATCTGAAAATGAAATATTTTTTTGCTAATTTTTGACATTAAAACACCCCTGCTTTGTCAAATATAGAAAATATTACAATAACTAACCTAAAATATACTATTCTACACCCATTGGCATCAGTTAGGACAATTTTGAAGCATTTAAGTTTCATAGGGGAGCCCAAACGGTCAGAAAAGTTATTTTTAATATTTTTCGTTTTCGTAACTTACTTTACATCAGATATATGCTCTTTTGAACATGTCAGACACCTTTGAAATCACCACAACCATCTTTTCATGATCCCAGACAATATTCTGCACAAGATGGTATAGGTTGTGCTTTGTTATACCTTCTGTTGGGGTTACTCCCTGTTTTAAGCCTCTTTTGAGAATATGCCACAGCACTAATAGCTTTGAGGATCAATTAGAGCCCAGGCACTGCCAGGTAACCTCAACCTATATAACGGAGCAAGCTTGATTGTCCTTCAAATCATTACAATGTCCTCGTGTCCAAACTAGCTTACCATAGGGCAGATTTCACGAAAAGTGCTCTTAAAAGGTACCTTAAATTTTCCAACCCTTTTGTTATCTCTCTGATGATTCCTGAAGCAAGTAAACCTATTACTAAGTACATCTGCGAGGTAATGAATAAATATCAATAAAATATATTCCTCAAATATGTAGCTTTTTCCTCTTAAAAAGATATTTTTTATGCCTCATGAGGACAATTTTGGACGACCAAACTTACTGGTGATCAGACATGCTTACTTTGGCACTCTGTGGAATCTGCTAAAACCAATTCAGGAAAATGTAATGGTATGTGATTGATAAGAAACATCCTGAAAATTATTTTGGAACCATTTTTAATTGTCTTGGTCATTATAAAACTTGAAAAAAATGAAAAATAAAAAAATACTGCTAATGTAACTCGATTCCGTCACAGGACACTGAGGTTACATTAGCAACTTTTACATGGAAATTTTTCTGTGTTCTCGCTATTTATGCCAATTTCACATAAACGACTGGGTGTGGTACCTGTTTCTTTATTGCTAATGTAACTGCAATTTTGCATCCGTCCATTTCATATTGTTACATTAGCAAAATGTGTACATAAAAATTACCTTAAAAAACACATGATTAGATCTCAAATTTCTTTTTAACTGAAAGTCAGGTCTCCCAAGAGCAGGCCAGGGGTGGTATCCTGCTGGTGACTTCATTTATATTGCAGTAGGATCAGCATAAAAAATTCCGTCCTCCAACATTCATCGTTGTTACATTAGCACAAGGCCATATTTTAGCTACTCTGACCTACCAATCCAACAGAAAAGATTGTTTACCCGTGATTTTATTTAATGAATTGACACAATAGAAGATTTAGATTTCACCTTTTTTTGGTCCTGCCAGTTATCCTCAGAAGAAGCACCCTGAGAAAATCTGAGAATCTACGAATCGATTATGTCTGGCCTTATCAGTATTGTGCTAATGTATCTTGTGGACAAGTTGTGGTAAGTAATTTTGCAGCTTTTTCATGAAATCTGCCATAGGGCATACACAGGGGTGCTGGAACAAGGGGGCAGGGGGGGCAATTACATTATCAGGACTTTTTTTTACACATTTTAGGCCAAGTTGGTGAGTACAGGGGTGCCAGAACAGGGGGGCAGGGGGGGGGCAATTGCCCCTCCTGCCTTTACCCAAGGGGGCCAGGGGGGGCAAGGGTGCCCTTTTGAAAAAATATTATTAGGCCTTATTTTATCAATTTTAGGCACAAATTAGTAAGTTTTCTTTCAAATTATTGTCAACTCTCTATCTAAATTTTGTCATGTGAAATTGGCGCGAATATGATCTGCCCTTTTTCGTCTGACCGCCCCTGCCGCCCGCGATTCCTTCCGGCACCCCTGGGTGAGTATATATTTAAAATTACTGTTGACTCTCTATCTAAAGTTTGTTACGCGAAATTGGCGCGGGTATGATTTGCCCTTTTTCGTCTTACCGTCCCTGCCCCCAGCAATTCCTTCCAGCGCCCCTGGGCATACATACAGGATATGAAGCCACAATCATCCATCTATCCACAAATCATTCTAGAAATCTAACAATACATCACTAAAGTTATTGAAAGAATTTGTGGGCAAATGCATTTTGGCAACACTTATCTGGAGAGCAAAAGCTTTCCAAGTTGCCTCACTTCACATCAGTGGCTCCATTTCATGTTCTATTGCTATGGCAACAACAAAAGGAGTGGAAGAACTGGCAATGCTGGGCTGCACAGGAAGTTGTAAAACCCGTTGGTGAGAATGGCTGCCAATGATAAGGATAAAAGGGCAAACTATAAGCCGGCTTTTCAAAGTTTAGTGCATGCATATGATATTAGAACTGTTGAATATTACCAGAGGTTCTGGAGATGCATGATAGCTGATAATTTTATATCTGCAGCTTTGAACTTGAACCTTTCTTGCATGACAGTCTGTGTTATTTCCACCTGTAGCAATATTTGTGTTTTAAGTTTCTGTTATGAAATTTGAAATGCTCTACCAAATTCAAAAATATTTGCTAGTTTCATGAAGTTAGAATGCTTCCATTGGTTTGAAATTAACCCCGTTGCAATCTACAAATCAAAATGAAATGACAAAAAACAGTTCTATTATTAAACTGGACTATAAACTTAAAAGGTAAAACTTACCATACGTAACCAAACCTTCAATATTTTTAAACGACTAGAATTATAGAACCCAAAAAAGAAAGAGAAAGAGAACAGTTTACTGTCTAGACAGTATTATTACACCAGACAGAAGGGAGTGTTAGGGAGACCCCGTCGCAACACTTGGATAAATATTTGACAGCAACATGAGGCTGTGTCAATAAAACTGCTCAAGTGTGTTGCCCTCTTTGTCTTAGGCTGGCTTAATATTAAGCAGGACAATATTGGGGTTATTTGACAAGGCAATTATGGGAACATTTCATATCTTTTGCCCACAGAATATTCATTTTGTGAATAAAACTTACACTCTCATTTTTCACTTGCATCAGCATTTTCATAATGTGCTGCCTAGAGGCAAAACTAATGAAGAGACAATAAGGTATTATTGAGAGGGGCAAGGAATCTTCTTTATATGCGTGCCATGCCCCCCCCCCTCCTCAGGCCCAAAATTAACATGGAGAGATAGGAACTGCCGCAGAGCGCTACGTATTTGCCTCCATGTTATGCCCCCCCCCCTCAGTTCATTTCCAGATACGCCCCTGAATTTACACAACTGAAAACTCCTAGACATCAAATTAATGTTGCATACACCCTTTCTCATAGATATGGAATACTTCAGTAATCTCCACAGAAAATGATAACATTGGCAACTTCTGCTGGAGCACATGATGGTCTGATTCAAGTGTGAATACTTGCAATAGTCATCAGTGTTGTTAGTAATTGTAATCCGAATATGTAACCGGATTAGATATTGCGGTAACTAAGTAATCTATTTGATTTCTTACAAAAACTGTCATGCTCGGATTACAGTTACTCTTCTTTTTTATGTTAGTTACTTTTTAAAAAGATCTATCAATCAACAATAATCAAACTGGGTGACCTTGTTACATGTGTTGCCTGTTGGCATCCAGCTGCAGTTGTGGTTAAAATATTTGTGCTTATTTTCTGTTGCAAAATAATTCATTAAAAATGTGTTATTTAATTCAATTAATCGATTAAAAAAATTGCGAAATACCTTAGTTGTTGGTTTAAAATTCACAACAGTTTTGTCCAGAAGATAAAAGTAACTGAAAGTAATCTAACTTGTAATCTATTAGTTACCTACCTTGCTGTCACAAGTAACTTTTAATGTAACTAGACTACTTTTTTCAAAAGTAATCTGTAATCAGTAACTAGTTACTTTTTCAAAGTAACTTAAACAACACTGATAGTCACCATAGGAAAGAACATGTCACCATTTAGAACTCATGTTACTGTGTTTACCCCAGTTACAGCAGGGTGAAAAGTGGAAATTCAGGGGGGTTTCTGAAGGTGGAGTGCATCCTACTCAAAAGCCAAAATTCTATGTCTATCTTTCTATGCCTATCTTTTTTCCATTATATAGACAGAGTCCATCTCAACAGACTGCACTGTTACTCCCTTGGCAGGCCTGTTCAAGCATGAGCCTTTCTCAACTCCCTGGGGAGTATGAAGCCAGGCAGCCATATAAGGCGCCACAATGCTAAGTCACTCTACAATCGCCATCACTGCTATAGCCAAGTACCCATTTACACCTGGGTTGAGTGAAGCAAATACTTATGGAGGATCTGCTCAGTTCCTTCATGGCATGACTGGGACTCCAACCTACAATATCTCAGTTACCAGGCGAGCACCTTTTCCACTAGACCAAGGAATCTCGTGTTTTTGTTGAAATGGTAGTTGAGGCTTTCAAACAGTGATAGGGAAGATTACTAGATCTTTACTGTAGTCCTTACTAGCTTTCAAACTCTGAAATTATTTGTATTTGGCACTTTTTAAAAACAAAAAATTCCTTATTTATGAGCAAGAGTGTATAATAATAATAATAACTAGAACCCTGTAACTGACCGAGGTCAGTGACTAAGAATTTACCAAGCTTTTACCAGTTCATGCAGCATAGCCCAACGACAGCTGGCAACAATATTGTGGAGCACAGTGCCACCGCGGTGCACAGTGAGACGGTGGCACACAGAGCCACTGTTCCGCACACTGCCACTGTGCTGCACAGTGCCACCGTGACTGTGACTGTGGTGCTAAACTGCCACTGTGGTGCACACTGCTGTGGTCTAAACTGCCACTGTTCTGCACACTGCCACTGTGTTGCACACCGACACTGTTTTGCACACTGCCACTGTGGTGCACAATGCCACTGTGGTGCAGCCTGTCATTGTGCCACAGTGATGCACAGTGCCACAGTGATGCACAGTGCCACAGTGATGCACAGTGCCACAGTGATGCACAGTGCCACAGTGATGCACAGTGCCACAGTGATGCACAGTGCCACAGTGATGCACAGTGCCACAGTGATGCACAGTGCCACAGTGATGCACAGTGCCACAGTGATGCACAGTGCCACAGTGATGCACAGTGCCACAGTGATGCACAGTGCCACAGTGATGCACAGTGCCACCATGATGCACAGTGCCACCATGATGCACAGTGCCACCATGATGCACAGTGCCACCATGATGCAGAGTGCCACCATGATGCAGAGTGCCACCATGATGCAGATGCCATGATGCAGAGTGCCGCCATGATGCAGAGTGCCATGATGCACACTGCCACCATAATGCACACTGCCACCATGATGCACAGTCGGGTTAGGTCAAGGTGGGGTTAGGTCTAGTTGGGGTTAGGGTTAGTGTTAGGGTTAGGGTTAGGGTTAGGGTTAGGGTTAGGGTTAGGGTTAGGGTTAGGGTTAGGGTTAGGGTTAGGGTTAGTTTGAGGGTAAGGCATGATGTACAGTGCCACCATGATGCACAATTGTGATAACCCTAAGTACATAATGAGAGTGAAAGCTGATGTTCCAGTCTCTGCAGAGCTACAGTCATTTGATAAGGTGTGGAAAAGATGAATTTTTCAGGGTCCACCGATCTTTTTACCTGTCGGTGTTACAAGAAAATACACAGAAATTAAATGAAGAGGAATATCTTAGCTTTCCAAAACTGCTTTTGTCATTTATGTATCTTTATTGGAACCGGAGATATAGCCCATTGAAATAATGGTAAAATTGTGATATTTCATCAAAAAATGGTCTCTGAAAATGTCAAGTTTTGAACTTCAATTTGTTCCAGAAGGCAAACGGTTGGGAGGAGAGACTTGAAATTGCACAAACTACTGTAAATGTGTTAGGACTATACTCACAAATAATATTGAATTTTTTGAAGACGGATTTGTGAGTAAAAAAAATGTAAAGATGTAAAATCATAACCGAAAACATGAATTTTTCAGGGTCCGGCGATCTTTTTAACTATTAGAGATACGTTAAAACGTGTAGAAAACAAATACTAGAGGAGAATCTGGGCTTTCCAAATCTGTTTTTATTTTTCCTGTAGCTTAATTAGAACCGGAGATACAGACCGTCAAAGTATGGGTACAAGTGCAATGTTGACAAATGAGCAGGTCAATTTTGCAGTCATTTCTTGACCTTGTGACCTCAATTTTGCAATGTAGGTCAATCCGAGTGCCTTCAAATTTTGCATGGGGCCTCTAGGGTATTATGGCACCAAATGCTCATGAGATAATGCAAATCCCTCAATTGCTTCCCTGTTAAGAAAAATGTAATGTCTGAAATGTCCAATTTCAACTAATATTTGACCTTGAGTTTGACCTTGAAAAAACGTTTCTAAGTCAAATCCCATATTTTTCCCAGATTGGCATTGTGTGACTTTGGGGGGGTCATTCAATTGTTTGAACTGCGTAGCATCAATATTTATCTCTCCAGAGGGCAAAAATAGGGTGTTTTTACATGTCGCGCGGTATGCAATATTCGTGATTTTTTAACAAATCAGCAGGAAAAGATATCTGAATTCCGATTTCAGGCATCAAACAAGCTGGCTGGCACCTTCCAGAAACCAGAAGATGAGACTGATACATGAAAAAAAAGTTAATTTTCAGAATTTCTGAAAATCACCCATATTTGAACTTTGAGGGGTCAAATGACCTTGAAAAATGAGGTCAAGGTCAAATCTGAAGGTCTGTATGGGGTTTTTGGGGTATGTTAAGGGTAGTTTGTTATACATTTGCATGACCTCAAATGACTCCTTCATGGTGTTCCATGACCTACACCCTATAGCCCGTAGACTCATGTCGCTAAAATGACCGCTGCTCCCGAACCATTGCAGATATCAAAGTGAAAATTACGCGTGCACACCCCCCCAGATACTGGCCATCTTCCAGAGTAATCAGCCTTTGTCTACCTGTTGTCGTTCTTGAGTAAATTGGGAAAAACCTAAAACAGTGTTTTTCTCATAGCTCCGGTTCCGCTTGAGCGATTCCGGAAATTCTTGTGCCTAAATACAGCCAAGTACTTTTGTGTAAGACATGACCTGTACAATGATGCCACCTGTTACGGTTGCCGAGTAATAGGCCATCGAAATTTCCAAAATTTTGTGTTTGAAAGGCCCTGTGACCTTGAAAAATAGGTCAAGGTCATATCTTTTGTGCATGACCTAGTCCTAGTCCTAGAGGTACCCTGTGACCAAGTTTGGTGAAAATCGGAGCAATCTGAAAAAAGAATAATAATAATAATAATAAGAATAATACCAAAAACAATAAGAATTTACCATGTAATGGTAAATTCTTAATAATAATAAGGATTTATATAGCGCTAATTTCAGTAAACTGCTCATCAGCGCTTTTTCAGATCAATTCACTAGTAAGAATTCCGGAACAAATGGGTTTTTAGATTCTTTTTGAAGCTTTCTAATGTTTGTGCAGTTCTCACTTTTTCAGGCAAGGTGTTCCAGAGTTTTGGTGCTGCATAGGAAAATGCTCGATCCTCAAACTTATTTTTGTTGCATGGAACAGGTTCTGCTAACAGCAGTTTGTGGTTGCTTCTCAGGTTATGTTCTCGTTGAGTTTTGACCTGAACAAGTTCTTGGATGTATTGTGGTGCCTGATTGTTCATTGCTTTCCATGTAGTTGTCATCAATTTGAACTGAATTCTTGCAGTGATTGGTAACCAGTGCAGTTGTTTCCTACTCTGGCTGACACTTTCGTGTTTTTTCAACCTCTCAATTAATCGAACTGCTGAGTTTTGAGCAACCTGAAGTTTATTCAACAATCGGGTAGCAGTGCCATACAACAGCCCATTTCCGTAGTCCAAATGTGGGGTGACAAGTGCATTGACAGCAGTTTTAACTATTTCCTTGTCAAGGTTTTTTCTGAGTTTCGACAGGTTTCTTAAATTAAAATATGCGTTTCGGCACATTTTGTTGATCTGCTTCTCCATGGTCATATTTTTGTCAAAGAGCACTCCTAAATTGCGGACATGGTCGGCAATTTTGATTTCAACATTGTCAACCTTGATAGATGTCATTTGAAGTTTCTTCAGTTGGTTTGGTGCTCCAATCAGAAGAAGTTCGGTTTTATCTCCATTATTGCACAGCTTGTTGTCATGCAAGAAATTTCTGATTTCAGCAATACACTTTTCCATTTTCTGTTTTGCATGTTCTTCACCCAAAAAGGTTGGTTTAAACGATAGGATAAGTTGCTCGTCATCAGCGTACTTCTGATTGTGAACTTGATTTCTTCGTGCTACTTCACTGACTGGGGCAACATAGGAGTTAAATAAGATTGGTCCAAGTTTGGAACCTTGAGGAACTCCAAAATTGAGAGGAAGTTTGCTTGAAGTTGTATCATTTATTATCACTGACTGTGATCTTTCAGAAATATAAGATTTGAACCATCTTAAGGCTGCACTTTGCACACCATACCTGTTACGTAGTCTTTCTAGCAAAATGCCATGATCAATTGTGTCAAATGCAGCAGACAAGTCCAACAATACTAGCATTGTCACCTCCCCATTACTCAGATTGAGCATAATATCATTATGGATTTTTGTTAAGAGGGTTTCTGTGCTATGAATTTGCTTGTAGGCTGATTGTTTTTCATCGTCAAGATTGTTCTGAGTGAGGTGATCAACATACTGTTTGATTACAGCACTCTCAATGATTTTACTCAGAAAAGAAAGGTTAGAGACTGGCCGATAGTTCTTTTTGATCAATTCAAGACCTTCTTTCTTCAAAAGTGGTTTGACAAGTGCATGTTTCAGTTCAAGGGGCATTTCTCCAAGCGTTAATGACATGTTAACAATTTTCGTTATGACTGGCCGAAATTCATCAACACATTCAAGCAGTAGCCATGTTGGCATTGGATCAAGTTGGCAGTGTTTGACAGGCATTTCATTGATAAGTTTCTTAACTTCTTGTTCTGATAGAGACTTAAACTGATGTGAATTGTGGCTGAGGTTGGTTTGAGAGGCATCAGTTGTGGTCTTCCTTCCTGAATCTAATTTAGATATGATGATTTTGATCTTTTCATCAAAGAAGTTGTTGAAATCATTCGCTAGTTCTGTTTCGTTTTTGTGATAGGGAAGAGGCAGATCTTGTTTTCTGTTGAGATGAGAATTTAGAAGTTTGAACATCGCCTTAGAATTTCCCTTTGTGGCTTGAATTTTACACCTGAGATCGTCTGATTTAAGCTGATTAAGCTTTTCATTGAGAGAATTCCGTTTTTCTTTGAAGCTATTCCAGTCTTTTTCTAAACCAGTTCTTCTCCATAATTTTTTTGCCTTTCTCTTCTCCTTTTTAAAAGGCTTTATTTCTTGATTTGTGAATGGGTTAGGTTTGCGAACTGTCACAAGTTTAGTCTTAACAGGGGCGTGTCTGTCAAAAATTTTTTCAGTTGATTTGTAGAGTGACACAAGTCTGTTCAAGTATACTGATCGATTATGGTGTTGTAGTTTTTGTGACAGATGCTGTTCAATGTCTTTCTTGAATTTGGCTATATCTATGCTGCGGGTCTTCCGGAAAGCAATCTTTTTCTGTGGATTCTTGCCCTTGTTGATTTCAATGTTAAAGAGGATACATTTATGGTCCGACAGTAGGTCACTGACAGCACAATCTCTGAGAGTTGTTGTTTTATTGGTTATTACCAAATCAAGAGTGTTTCCATCTTTGTGTGTTGGTGAAGATACATGTTGAACAAGGTCAAACATTTCAAGAATGTTTTTAAATTGGATAACTCTGGCATCATCTGGTTTATTCACATGAAAATTGAAGTCTCCGACTACTATAGTTTCATTGTGATAAGTCTGATAGTGGGATAAGAAGTTTGTGAATTCATTAAAGAATTCTGATAAACTGTATTTGTTCTTTTTGGAGGGTTCCGTCCTGTACACCACAAGAATTGTGACAATTCTTCCATTTAATTGCAACTGAATTTCCATGTGCTCAAAAGTCTTTGTTTTCATGCTTTCCTTTTTCATTGCTCTTATGCCTGTTTTTACAATGCATCCAACTCCATCTCCAGGTCTACCCTCACGAGATGAACCCGAGTAGAAACATTCACCATTTCTTTCCAGTTCCCCGATTTCAACTCTGTCATCTGCTTTTAGCCAGGTCTCAGTGAAAAGAAAAACGTCAAGATCAAATTCATCTCTGAAATCCTTCACAACTTGTGTTTTTTGTCGTATGCTTTGAGCATTCCATATGCAAGCTTACAGTGGGCGGGACACCCTCAGATTTTCCGAGCCAAGTTGAGTGTCTGCTTCTGCACAATTGTTAAATCGATTTCTTTGGTTTGTTATAAATTTATGATCAGTAGATGTTCTGACTTTTTGTTTTATCATTTGACTTGAACCATGTCGATCTTCCAAATCTTTTAAACCAGTGCGCACCACATCAGAGTATAGCTTGACTGGTTGAGTCATACTAAAGCCGTCAGTGTGTGCAAGTGCTGCATATAGGCAACACAGGCAACCTAGTTTATTAGACAAATTGATTAGATTCAAAGATGCTGTAGCTTGTAGGACAGTAGGCCCACAAGTGCTACGTTCAGGCAGCACAAGCACGTTAGTTTGTTAAGCAAGTTTTGGCTGGTTCGCAAGTGCTACGTACAGGCAACACAAGCAAGTTAGTTAGGCAAGTTTGTTAGGTAAGTTGGCTCAGTTCGCAAGTGCTACGTACAGGCAACACAAGCAATTTAGTTTGTTAAGCAAGTTTTGGCTGGTTCGCAAGTGCTACGTACAGGCAACACAAGCAAGTTAGTTAGGTAAGTTTGTCGGGCAAGTTGGCTCAGTTCGCAAGTGCTACGTACAGGCAACACAAGCAAGTTAGATTGTTAGGCAGGAGTAAGCAAGAATTGATGACCAATCAATTTGTAACTGACCAAAAGATTAAGTTCGAATCAAGGATCAATCGATTGGTTAGATCAGGTAAAAGTTAGCAAGTCTCTCAGGTCTGTGAGAGGCAAGAGTTGATAGGAGTGAGGCTCTGAGGTCTGTCAGAGTTTATACGCAAAAGTAGTGAGTCTCTCAGGTCTGTGAGAGGCTAGAGGTGAGAGGAGTGAGGCTCTGAGGTCTGTCAGAGTTTAGAGGCAAAAGTAGTGAGTCTCTCAGGTCTGTGAGAGGCAAGATCAAGTCAATATAAATGAAGGATTTCACAGGCCAAAGTGAAATGTGAAGTGTCTCAGCTGCTGAGGGTTTGCTGCAGAGGAATTTATGTTGCTGTTAAGCTGAAACAATTAAGTCAAATTATGTGAAAGGTAAACAATTTGTGAGGTTAAAGGTAAAAAATTTGTGTAGTTATAATAAAGTTTAATGGCAAAACGTTGTGCTGAGAATACAGGTACAATAAATAATTAATTGGGTCAGCTGCTCAGTGAAGTGAGGAAGGTCTGAGTGGCCTTGTGTATTCGCAGTGTAGAGAATTCTTCCAAATTAAAATTTTCCAAAACTAATGCTGTGTGGTGTTGTTGTAGGCGTCTGAAATAATAAATGAGTGCTGAAGATAGAAAATATGACAATTAGATACCTTTTCAGATGCAAAAACGAAGGTAAAATGAATTGAGTTCTTGGATGTGTATTGGCAGTATTCAAACTCAAAATTCCTGTTCAAACTTAAAATTCCCATTACCTAATGCTGTCAAGTGATGTAGAAAGTGTCTGGAATAGTAGATTAGTGCTGGAAATAGAAAATATGAAAGTTGGATAGCTTTTATGGTGCAAAAACGAAGGTAAAATGAGCGAAAATTGAGGTCAAAACAATGTGTATTGGAGCCAGAAAACGATGTTGAGGTAGCAGGTAATTAAATTGCAAGTTATTGCATTAAAATCACCTGGAAATGGCACAAAAAGAGTAAATAACAGGTAAGAAACACTTTACCGACAATCACACACAAGAACTGTGTATGTTAGTTGCAATAGACATCTTGAAAACATTTTAAAATTAAACACCGAGAATTCATAATGTTTCCACAGCGACTGTTCCTCCATTTTTTAAATTAAAAGTTAGATATATTAAGTGGCTCAAATTACTACTCCCCTCAATGCAATCATACCCTTTCACATTGATTGACAGTAATTCCTATAATTGACATTAATCCATATGTATAGGAACCGCCTCCAAATCGGCAAATACCAATCATTATATTCTCCCTTTATGATTTCAAAACATCGTTAAGTGGACTTTTTTGTGACCTAGACTTATGGATTGGTCCTGAAATGACAAAAACAGCAGCAAAACATCACAAAAATGTGACAGAAAAATTCAAATTTGCTAATCTACCTATGAATACATGTGTATTTCTGCTGCGTAGATGAGGAGCAATCAGGCCAAACACCAGTTTGCATGTTGTGAAACAAACTGTATATCCAAATCAGTTATTTGGCATTACTCTTCATGTAATGTTTTAGTCAGAAGTCCATTATTTGTTTACCCTTTAGGTCTTTAACTCTTGACAACCTGAAACTCCTCCATTTCCCTTTTACCATCTCAAGCTCGAGCAATAAAGAAGAGAAGAAATGATTTTAAAAAAACCACCACAAAATACTGAGTGTTAAAAAAAAGGAGGACCCGTCTAGACAGTGTTATAGCACCACACAGAAGAGTGTGTCATGGACCCGAGCATACACTGTAAATTCTGAAATTTTGAGTTAGCTTAATTGATTGAGTGAGATGGTTGCACAATTTGTTTGAGCCATGATAGCTTGCTGTTCTGAGTTATGATAATCTTTATGTTGTTATAACTTGCAAACAACAAGCTATCTTGGCTCAAAGGAATTGTGCAACCATCTCACTCAATCAATTTTAAAAGCTAACTCAAAATTCAAAATTTACAGTGTAGCACTTGGGTCGGGGACTGGTAAATAAAGTGGCGGATCCTGACAGGGTAGATAGGGGGCCTGGGCATCGTTTTGGCATTCGAGAGCAAAAATCAAAATGTTATTTCCATAGACCTCAGTGATCTAGGTGGGAGGGTTGTCCATGATTTATAATTTGGGCAGTTTCAGTTTTCAGTTATTCATATGTTGTTATCATGTTTACAATAAGTGATTTATAGGCCCACATATATAGCTTAACTTAGTTTGCTTATGTTTACTTGTATCTTTATTACAGTTATACATTACATTGATTTGATAGTTTAGATGTATTTGCTTTCACAGCCACAGATTTGTGGTAATTTGTAAATATGCTTTGTTTTTTAAATGGGATGATAGCCATGGTAGTCTGAGAAAAGTTTGGCAAAAAAAAATCTTTGACAATAATGATATAATTAATAGTTGGTAAAATATTCATAAATTTACTTGGTACTGGTTGCGACTACAAGTGTATGTCTAATTACTAGTGTGGCATCACACAACATTGCCACAAATGCAATAAACAATGTCATACTGTATTAGTTTGTATGACATGATATATTTTGGTTTTGTCAAGCTTTTACTCATATGTTGCAGCTGTTTTAACAGTTTATTATTTGATTTTGTATTTGGTTGTTGTTATTAAAAGTTTATCGTTGTTACTAATGTGATATTGGAGTGTTTACACACTAATTTAGGTGTCAATGTTGACACTCTCTTCAAAATAATGAAGTAAAGTTGCACATATTTATGAATATATAGACAACACAGGATGACATGGTCATTGAGTCCACACGCCAAAGTCTGCAGTCTGCACTTAAAAATACAAAGGCGCTCTGCTCTGACTGTGCCTGTTAACTTCAGCTGAATGGAAAATAGATAACTTATGAATTTGACCAATCAGAGGAGTTCTGACAAATAGAACCTTTCAAAGAAGTTCTCTGATTGGCTGATTATCTGTTCAGATGAAATTGGCAGGCCTAGAAAGAGCATGACACCTTTAAGTTTTCTGGTGACAAATACTTTAGACAAGACTCCACTTCAGCCTTGGCCTGTGTTGAGTATAACAACTGTTATTCTGTGAAGCAGCTCCACCTTGTGTTAGATACAAGCACTTGGGAGAAATAAAGACAAAACCACAGCAAGTGAGAAAGCATGTTGTACTATTCATTAATTGTACCTATACGTAATTGCAAGGTTATTTCATGATAGTTGCTCCTAAGCAACTCCTTCATTGCAATTTTCAAATTAAAGGTAAATATATTGAAGTACCATTATTTTGCTGGTAATTGAGATATGAATATAATTATTGTATAACTGTCATGCATTTGTCAAAATAAACAAAAAATATTAGTACAACGAAAAAATCAACATAAAAATAAAGGATTTCAGTTAAACCTTGTTTTTTTTATTATATTTATTTCCTTTTTTTTGGTTACTTAGGGTATAGTTTCCAAAAACAGATAATTATAGGCTTTCAAGAATACTTCTGAAATAATTTATTCACCTTATAAAACAACAATTAAATTAAGTACTTTAAATAGATATTATAAGTAAATTTAATAATCTTGGGGATTCTCTTCAAATCAAATGTCCAGGCTTAGCTGCCTATACATAAACATAACTTTTATTCAGTTTATTTATCTGGCCTCTGAGAAATATGTAAATACATATCAAGCGTTGGCCCACACCACTGTTATCTCATTCTCAGTCGGTTTATCATGTAATTATTACCATTGATGATCCATTCGAAAATTAATTATTATTATTAGTTCACATGTATGTTTTAAATGGAGAGTCGACATGTCTTTATCATAAAAATCCAATTACACTTTATAATTCTTTTCGAAATACAACTCCAGTCTATGCTGTAACCGAATATCCTTCATTTTGACTCCCTGAAACTGTAGCTATGTTAGTGTTTTTAGTTCCGGAACTGGCATAAGTAGCCATGGACGATGAATCGACTTTCATTCCCAACATTTTCTTCAGTTCATCTCGAAATTTCCGTCCACTAAGACAATAAATTTCGAAATTTATGGCATGGTTGAGATAAGCGAGGAACTTCGAAGTGGCAAACCTGAAGCGAGAGAAAAACCAGCTTTGTGATGAAGTCTCGTGTTGTAATGAAGTCTTGTGTCGCCCAGGCGGATAGATTCAGAACAACAGTCGGCATGTTCTGCTGAGGAATTTGACGAAAAATGCAATCACTACAACTCCGTAAAGTGAATTTTCATCATCATTTAATTTTTGGTTTGCACAGTGACCATCATCAGAATGAAATGAAATTATTACATGTGACAGAAGTATTATGGAATATTAGGAGATTTCATCATATACAGGAAAAAGAGAGAAACAATTTTAACGTAATAAAACTTAATGGGAGTGTGGTTTACGGCAATGAACCTCATCAATGTCATGTCGTGGAAGAATACAACACGAGTCTGAAGGACGAGTGTTTATTCTGAAGCAGACCTGACATGAGTGAGGTTCATTCCTGTGAACCACACTCCCACTAAGTTTTACAAGGGGCGTTCAGAAAGTTCTAGGCTTTTTTTTATATGGATACTTATTTTCAATCTGGAACTGAATTTTTCACAGGATAAAATTCAGCATATTTGGAATGGATTCCCAAAATTTTGGACAATTTGAACATTTTTAATTCATCCTCTGGTTGCCATGGAAACTGAAAGTTCAGCTTCTTGAGGCAGGTAACACTGAAACCAAGAATGCCAAGAAATTGTGACTGTGAGAGACTTCTCTCTGTCACTTGTATTAGTGAGATTGACAATATTTGACACAAGAAATATGGCATTAGCTTCTAAATATGCTTTCATGCACACCAAATGTGGGTATTCTTACACTGAACCCATGTAGGAAAGAACTCCTGCATGCCAGATTTGGCGAGGGACATTCAGGAGGCAAAGGTGTGTTTCCCTGACTACATGAGGACTTGTGAAAGAATGGATTCACTAATATGAACAAGAGACCAAAATGGACAGCATTATCCATCCTAGCTATTCCTGTGGCATGTTGCTTTACTTAAGTCCTGGTTTTCCCTTACTTTAGGCCATGGGGTCTATAGTTTCAGGCACCGGAAGTGAAAAGGCTTTGGAAGACCGAAATCTTTAACAGAACTTTGTTTGGAGGACTTCAGGGAGCATTTACTTCAATGGGTCAGGTGTATGAATCAATGCTTTTGGTGAGCTTGGGAGTATTTTTTAAGGCTAATATTATATTTCTTGTGTCAAATATTGTCAATCTCACTAATGCAAGTGATAGACAGAGGCCTCTCATAGCCACAATTCATGAGCTTTAGTGGTTTCAGTATTATCTGCCCCAATAAGCTGAACTTTCAGTTTTCATGGCAACCACAAAATGACTTAAAAATGTCAAAAATTTTGGAAATCCATTGAAATATGCTGAATTTTATCTTGTGAAAAATTCAAGGTTCTAGATTGAAAATAAGTGTCCATATAAAAAAAAGCCTCCAACTTTCTGAACGCCCTTCGCATTTATATGCCACAATAATAATAGACCTGAAGTAAAAAATAATTTAATAATTTCAAATGGCACTATTTTATTTTAATGGTCTATAAAAGATCCCCGGCAACAACACTGACCAATCAGAGCACAACGATGAACCACATGGTCTAAACGATGAACTGCATGGTCTGAATGCAATGTTTTTTTGCCAGAACTTCACTGTCTACTGTGGTATGTCACAGGAGACAACAGCATAAAGATCACAACAGAGAGACTTCAATCGGTGAATAACTAATACGAATTTTTAATTCACGAAATCTGAAAATTTGAAACATGATATCAGCAGATATATTTTGTTATGACCATGAAGAATTGTTATGAAGAAAAATTGCTCCGAAAAACTAAACACAACCAATGTATAACTAAAAAGAATAACTGTTCACTGGAAGACCGTTTGGTTACCTGCAGCAAGGAAATTTGATTTGCGCTGAAGAAATGGAGCTTTGCATGTCATTGTACTGATGATTTGTCATGACCATACCAAATACATGTAATTTCAATGTTAATTTGATTTAAAGAGATTAATCTCGCTTGTTGGTGACAAGCAAACGAAAGGATTATACATATGAATATTACTCTAAAATCAGTTATGACAAATCGAATGGCCTTCTCTTGATCATTACTAATAAAACAGCCTCTATGTTTTCCATGTTGAATGTTGAGAGGATGACACTTCATCAGCTATCATGTGTCACGAAGTGCCATTTTCAACAGTCCACTCTTTTTGCATATCAAATTTCCTGACTGTAATGGTCTCCCAGTTACTATGTTAAAAAATGCACTAAGGAGTTATCTTGTCACATGAATTGAAGATCTGCATACTGCAGAACTTCATCCTATACAGTTAAAAGCAGTTTTATGATTAATCATTTTGTATACATCTGGGGATATTCTTGTTTTTACGTGGTTAGATACCTTAATTAACACTACGTGGTGTCATTGTTGTCAATTATCCGAAAATTATTATAATTTTTTTTTAGGCTTCATGTGAACATTTTTAAGACAATATGCTTGTGTTTCTACGCATATACTATGGGTTAGTTATTTTTTTCTCAGCAGGTTCCAGAGCATTAGGTATCATATTTTCTGGGTGGCCCCTTGATAGCGGCCATTAGGCCTTAGAGGGGTCTCCCCATGAATGATATATATATATACATTGTCAGAAAAAGAATAGTTATGACACCTCTGTATAAATATATATTATGTATCATTTATGTTAATAAAATGTCATTGTCTGTCTGTCTGTCTGTCTGTCTAGCTGCATACTGGCCCAAGGAACAATCAAAAGACTGCTTTTTTTCCTCATCCAGCATCCATCACCACCAGAGGGATACCAGTATATTTATGTTTGAAGGCCTATGCGACCCTAGTGGTCTATCTGAGCAATACAGAAACCCTTCAGCTTGCAAAGCAGAACACAATGGAATCTATAAAACGAGACAATAAAATAAAGCCAAGGAAATTTGTCACACTCACCGTACTTACTTAAAAGCCAAAAGACAAAAATCTGTACAGAGAAACTTGCACTTTGTCTTTTGATTTTAAGATTAATCTTAAACAGTTTTCCTTTACATAGGAAGTTGAAAGAAAATTATCACAATAGAAGAAGAAGAAGACGGTTTAACAATACGCCGCCCAATTTTTCTCCTTTCCCTAAATATTCCTTTTGTTTATTTTGTGGGTTGGTGTGTTATTTTTTTATTTGCTTTACCAAGAACAAGATCCCACAAACACATATGGATACAATAATTAGCAGAGTACGGAAGTTCCTTACCACATGCGAATCTTTCCGCTGTAGACCAAATTACTGGCTTTTGTCCCAATCCAATATGAACAGGTGGGAGCAGTGAGAACGATGAACGTGAAACTGACGCTAACCAACATGGCAGTCATGTTGAGCGTAGCACTGCTGGTTCTTGTGGAGTCCTGGTTGGTTGTTTGCCTCCTTCGAATATTGCTAAAAAAATTAAATAGAAATGAATGGAAATTCTATGATTTCTCTTTCTACATCCAATGATTAAAAATTACCTGAAGATTCTTTCGCTCTGCTTAGCAAGCAGGCTTCTTCAGTACTGATGTTGCTTGTGCAGTTGTTGTATGACAGTTTGATAAAGGTGCGAAAGCTCATAACAACCTTCATCCCTGTTGATGGCCCCCTGCGTGCGTTGGATCCAGATTGCTTCCCTCACTTGTCATTTGCGTCTGTTTTGCTTCTTTGTCTATGACCTTGGTGCCTCCCAATCTATGATGTGGTTTGTAGTAGACACATGATCCGTGATTGTCAATTTCTAAGTGGTACATACTTTCGCTCCTCTATAAAACTGTCATACAACAACAGCACAAGCAACATCAGTATTGACAGGAGCCTGCGTGCTAAGCAGAGCGAAAGTCTCTACAGGTAATTTTTAATCATTGGATGTAGAAAGAGAAATCAGAGAATGCTTACTGCAATTTCAAGAAGTATGAGTTTCTGCGATAGGACAGTAAAACGTTGTAAATGCACTGGATGTGATTGGTTGAGACACTGAATTACATGGCATAAAACTAATTTGAATATGATTAAACGTATATCAAGGCCAAAAGACGTGCCTGTTGGTGGCTTATCTTATCCACAAACCAAACTGAGCTGCTCACTGAAGCAGAATTATTGCAATGTTCACAGCTTCCAACGTTCAACATACAGATTTGGAGGACGTTTTATTGCTCACACACCAATCAGATGAGCTCAAAATGCAACGTAGATAGCTAAACAGGTTGGCCAAGCAACTCATACTAATTGAAATTGCAGTAAACAAACCATCCCGCGAGATGTTCATAAATATCAGAAATGAATGGAGACCATTGCTGGTGTCCGTATTCAATATCTTACAGTTTAATAGTGACATAATGTCAGAAGCATTCAGTGGTATGAAATGGAAGTGGCAAGCACTTACAAGCATGTTGGCCTGTTGGAAAATATGGACATTTTGTATTGACTTGTTTCATAAATAACCTTTCCCTGATATTTTTCCTGTCCGGTTCAGGCAGATTTACGGTACTGTCATTCATTGTTCAAAAAATTTCCAAACCGGAGTAGGAATAACATATTCACTTCTTATTTTTTTCTTATACCACATATTCCTCTGTGCTTATACCCACCTTAAAACCACTGTGAGGATGATGGCTGCATTAGATGTCAACATAATACAGAAGGGGGCACCACTGTAGATCCAGAAGTCTATCCAAGGCCAAGCTTCTTCTGCAAATTTTTTCAAGTCTTCGGTGCCTGTTTGTAGTGGTATAGAAAATGTCATTCAATTTCAATGAAGCAGTGTTCAAACTTAAAGCAAGCCTTTGGCTTTTCTTGATACAAATTACATTTGACATCATGTTGAGACTGTCATGCACAGTCGAGGTGGGGAAACCGCCTTATATGAAATAACATCGCAGCAATGCAAATCCAAACATACACTCTCAACAATAATGTTCTATATATATGGAACCTTTAAGGGTTTTATAAGCTGGTATAGATAAGGAACCCTAAGATGTTCATTATTAAACTTTTAAAAAGGATCAAACAGTAAATGAAAACAACACTAAGATAATCCAACTGCACTAGACTCCCACAATGGAACCCCTTTCTCTCAAGTTGGGAGCGTAGGGTTCAATCATAGGGCCTTCCCAACAATATTTAACCTTTTCAATTCCGTTGAACCCTCAACAATTAATTCTGGCTGTGGGTTCTTTATACCATCAAGAACCTTTTGCGTTAAGAGTGTATGCCGCAATGCTGCGAAATAGAGGCGGCTATATTGACGGTCCAACCTGAACTGCAGACCGGGATAAAACTTTAATTTGAACAAGCGATGAAGGCATATTTTTGGACAATATGCCAAATATTGTTTGTGTCAACATTTATTGATTAAAAACGTGTTTACTCTTGAGCACAGCTGTAGTAATGCTGCAATGCATGTTGGACAAGAGAAGGTTGATTTCCAAGTTTTCGGAAAAGGTCTTCATTTCATTTGTTTAAGGGCAGAAAAGGTCTTTGTTTCATTTGGTTAAAGGCATTTTCATTCATACGGCGATGTTTGGAATTCATTTGCGATAGGAAATCTATCTATTCGTTCAACATCGAATTAGCATTTTCATCAAGGAAAATATCCTACAAGTACACCACATTTTGACCTCTCAAATAGCCACTTGAAAATGATGAGAATACATTACCTCATGTATCTGTTAGATTATTTTAGCTTTTGTAAATACATCTTGGACACAGCAATTTACAGAAACCTCATAATATGGACCTGCCATACCTCTTGAATAAAGTATATCTGAAATCTTACAACTAATTTCAGAGCAGTTAATATGACATCCATGTGAGGATGTCGCTGATGGGGACCATAAAAAAATCCGGCACAGATCCATCTTGTTTTAAGTTTCAGGTCAAACGATAAGTTTACCAATTAATTTTACCCTTGTAAAAGACAAAATATGAGGCATATATATTGTTTTATACCTAAATATTTTATCACAATTTTGGAAATTGTCAATCGACAACGACTGGACCGTAGTTGGATCAGACATCTTTGAGGATTACAAAACCATCCCACCAAAAGTTGTTTTAGTCCATGAGAATGCCCCATTTAAGTATGGAACTTCCAAATGGAGCTTCCTTTTGGGGCTTCATGGAGTTATGGTAGTCGGCAGGACTTATCTGGGCTTGTGAGAGTTTTCAGGGGTTAGGGGGAGTTATGGGGGTTACTGAGAGTCAGACACTGATTTTAAGGGTTCTAACAGTAATTTTTGTCAGTTAGAACCAAAAAATAAGGTGTCTGATTTAGACCTCATATACTTCTATATACTTCTATATATTAAAATATCAATTTTAGCAAAATATACCGAACATGCAAAACTCTCGGTTGGCATCAAGCTTTTCACAGCTTGAACGGTCTGACAGGACTAATTGGTACTGTAATGTATCAATGCTTTTGAAGTAGCATGAGGGAGGCGTGAGAGTTACCAGGAGTTATTAGGATTTATTAGTATTACTGCTTTTGACAAAAACAATTACAGCGAAACACTTTGATATAGAATTAAACTGGACTCTGACAGTGTCAAAATGACACTTAATGACTCATGATAGCCGATGAAGTGTCATCTTCTATACTTTTAACATGGGAAACATAGAGGCTGTTTTATTAGTCATGATCAAGAGAAAGCCATTTGACTTCTCATAAGATATTTTAGAGTGAAAATCAGATGCATAATCCTTTTGTTTGGCTGTCACTAACAAGTGGGATAAGTCTCCTTTAATCAAATTAACATTGAAAGTTAATGGGTTTGATCATGACAAATCATCAGCATGATGACACACAGTGCCACAGTCCACTTTAATTCTATATCAAAGTGTTTCACTGTAAAGAAGAGTAAACATACCTCTTAAGAAGCACCTGTAGCCGATCAGTCTCCCAGATGAACTTGAATACAACGGTCCCTTCTTGATAAGCCAGCCCACAGGCAAGGTCAAGCCAAGCAGAATTAATGATGTCACAGTCAAGACAATAGCAGCCCTTGATTTAGTGATTAGGACTTTCGCCTTATGGGGAATTACAACAGCAAGAAGGCGTTCGATGGTCACAAGGACTAGAGTCCATACAGCAAGGTTTCTCGTTCTGAAAGGAAATGATGGTCAGATAACATTCTCAATCTCACAACTGTGCTAAGAGACTCACTGCGAAGAGACACAGTAAACAAGCACTAGGCACTGCTAACAGGCATTGTGAACAGGCAATGTGAACAGGCACTGCAAACAGGCACTGCAAACTGCACAGCTTTGCAAGCTCACACAAAAGACTCTGACATCATGAGAAAGGTTGTATTATATAACTTGTATAGAAACATGGACAGATTTGGACGAACCGTTTAATAAAGGTATATATTATTTATTAAAGAGCTCACAAGCAAAAGATTATAGTGAATGCGGAGTCAATTAATTCGAGACGTAGGTCTACAACTAGGATCCACATAAATATTATATTGTATTGTCCCCCTTAGGTGTGCATATCATCTCCTTTTGGCCTTAAAATGTAACAAAAAGTTTATCATGTAGCCAGAAGGACCAATAATTATTGTTTTCCACCATTCTTGATCTTTTGCCATGCCTATATATGCATGGCACTTTCGTGAAATTATTGTATGAGCACCCTGTCAATGGCTCTGTCCACTGTGTGGAGATTAATCAGGAGCTCGATATCTTACTTGGGTTTAAGTTCCAAAATTATTAACAAAGATTATTATTAACTCCGTTCTTCACTTTACTGTACATACTACAGACAATGACAAAAGGGGTAAAAGCCATTGTAAAGTTGCATTGTACTGAATATAAATGCAAGGCACGCCTTAGTTTTTTAATCTAGAAGTTCTACAAAAAATACAGATAGGCGACATCCACCCGCTTTTGAAAAAAAAAAATTAATAAAAGTAATAATAAAAATACTCACATATAAGCGAAGAAGTACCTCGTCTTGCACCACCAGTCTGCTGTTCTTGTCATATCTTTACCACTAATAGTTTGAAGTCCTTGAGGAAGAACCTCAATAGCTAAATGCAATGTATCAAAAACTGCTAACCAACGAAAATAAAAAGCTGTAATACTACCTCTCATTTTGGGCCTATTAAATACCAAAAAAGAAAATATATTTCCTATAAACCCAAAAGGTATTATAGCAACAGGACCCCAAGCTCTTATCATATCTCCAACATATCTGTAATAGTCTCTAGTAAATGACCTTGATCTTATAGTAGTGCTGATATTAAATATGTCATTAATTAAGGTGGTTGTGTCATAAAAATCGTCCATGGTTGTTAAAGGTTCTTCCATGGTGATATAATTATATATCTGAAAAAAAAAATTCAATTTAGTCTTGAAAGCAGTTATTTCCGCAATGAATAATTAAAAAGAAGTCTAAATTTTATATCAGACATACGCTGCAACAGTAAGTATGTCACATCAAAATGTAACTAAATGTGTTTTGCACTTGTGACAATTTCAATAAAAAAGACTTACCTTAGCAACTGTCGGTAATCAAGCAATAGTTGTGTTTTGTGGTGCAAAACATCCACTTCAAAACATGTGGATATGGAAAAACTAGGAGCCACCAAAGGCTTTATATGAACGCTCCTCATTTTCATAATTATGCTAATATTCTGAGGCTTCCATATGAATTAAATATGTAGCCAAAGTAAGTAATTAATATGCACATACATTTCATCATCTGCCCTGCATAATCAAAATGTGACAATTGAATTATCATGTGCATGAAAAGACAAGAGTCGAAAAAACATGCCTTATTTGGTAGCTTTTAGGGATTCTTGCTCTCATTGGGTCAAGTGGGTGGCCAAGTGGATAAAGTGCCCGCTTGCTCCTCTGAAGGTCATTGCTTGCATGGGTTCGAACAAAATTTTCAGTGTACCATCATGAGCAAAATCCCAGCTGGATGTCGTTCAGATGAGATGTTAAATTGGCAGCCCCTTGTATCAGTGTCTATTCTGAGCAAGTAAAGGATCCCTCACATGGGGTAAATGTGTAACATGTTGAGGACTCCTTCTCTCTCTCCCATCTCATCAATCAACCCTCGTGAGTGCCCAGAACCGGGCTTGGAGGGCTGCACCTACCATATCTATCTGTCTATATATCTATCAGATGGACCGTTTAGGCACAACTCTCAAATATTCAGGGGGGGATTGAGATTTCCTTGACTGGACTGGAAATTGGTACTTTCCATGTAACCAATAAATAGTTGATTACTTCACTGAACTAGGCAAGCATGGTAATATTCGCAAGGATATGCAATAATTTTTCGTGAGGGAATGTAACAATATTTAGGCTTGAGAAAAAAAACCGCAAGGGGAAACATTAATTATCGTGAGGGAATATGAAAGATCGCAGGGGAAGGTAACACAAAAGATCACGAGGGAACGTATTAATATAATTTTTTAAATGCCGTGCACTGATACAGGCTCCATAGTAAGAACAGATTTTAATTCTGAAAAATATCCATGTCTCCTCCATGATATCTCGTTATTGTAAATATATTGGCCAGTGGATATTAGACTGGAATCTCATTGCATTGTCAGTCTGTCCAATGAGAATGCAGCCACTAGCCAATATGATCGTGAATCAGCCTAATATCCGCTTGCCAATCACTGTCATGTGGATATTAAGCTAAATTTCACTTCGCCAGGAGGGATGTACCGATCTGATACCAAGTATCGGTGTCGTGTTTCGATTCATCCCTAACCAGGCCTAGGATATTTTAAAAGCTGCATTCTCAAAGGACAGACTGTTCTCTACTGAATTCTCATTGGTCAGCTTACAATTATCTGAAGTGTTTGATCTTTATCAAAATCCAAAATCATAGGTGTACGGCAGGAGAAATTTTCGGGGAAGCGACCAACATTTGCTAAAATTTCATGAACCAAATTTGATTACCGTGTCAAATTAAATCACTTTGAAAATACTTATTTTCAATAATATTTATTTAATTATCTGCATGCCTGAAGTTTTAGCTTCCCTGAACGAATTTGGGAATTTTTAGGGGGGGGGGGCGGGGGTTGCTCCCCCTTCTCCTCCCTCTGATAATCAGAGAAAAGGCACAAATTCGGAAATTCGAATTATTTAAGCATGTATCCAAAGGATTGGGACTGTATCAAAGTCTAGAATAGTTGTTGTGAATGACAATGAGTATTAATTTTGTTCATGCACCAAAAGCCAAAAGACCAATATTTTGCCCAATGGACCACAGGATATTTGGATGGAAGCTGTCACTTTGGGAAAGTCATGCCTGTAGGAATCATAATGCCCAATGACCCTATATTTTGCCAAGATGCCCTATAATTTGCTCAAAGGTCCAACAACTTCCCTGAAGGCCTGATATGGGCCTTAGCAAAATGTTGTCCCGCATAGGTTCAGGTGACCCTGGCTAAGATTACATGATTGTTCTTGTAGTGAATATATTACAGTTCTCCTTTCCCTTTTAATTTTATTTTTAAAAGTATATATGAAACACAACAACAGAATTTTCTTAATAATAATTGCTGGACTTAGTCACTGGCAACACTTTGCAATTAGGCATGGGTGTATCCCAGTTGACACAGGTGGTGAAATCCGAGACGGTTGTTGGTGAAACTACAAATATAGATAAAAGTAATCCCAAAAGGCACTTCACACAGGATAACTTAGAAGTGACCAGACTTCTGCAGAGTTGTGTACGACCACACCTCAGACCAGGTGCGACAAGTTTATTTATTTTTTGTTGAACTATTAGTCAATTTAAAAGTTACCACTACCAGAACTTTGAGACATTAAATATTCACACCAAATGTTGGGTGAGGCTGCTTTGACCAGTTGTGCATTTTTTTTATTATAGTTATTATTTCCCTTGATATTAGGCAATCCCTCCTCTCGTTCAGCTTTTGGAAATAGATATCAATTAAACTCCCCCCCCCCCCGCATCAAATTTCGCTAGTATCCTCAAAACCAGTCAAATTGAGTCAATATATACAGTGGCGTCCCTATGGGGGGGACACAGGCGGGCACGTGCCCCCCCCATATTGGGCCTGTGCCCCCCCAGGTGACCCCCATTTGAGCTTTTCAACCTTGGCTAAAATATACAATTAGTATTATGGGTGCCACCCCCCCGCTAAGAATAGCGTGCCCCCCCCCCAGCTGCCACCCATACGCGACCCCCTAGTTACGCCACTGAATATATATGTATAATATCGCCCTGGCAGCCCTGCAATAGCAGGCCTATGATGTACAGTCAATTTTTCTTCTTCTTCTTCTTCTTCTTCTTCTTCTACTTCTTCTTCTTCTTCTTCTTGGCGAGAGCAGACTCCCATTAGCGTATTTTCACTCTTTGCATAATGTAGTATTTTATATCTTTGTTCTCAAGACAAGAAGGAGATGGAAACTGTCTGGGAAGGTCTTGCATGATGCAAATAGTATATATCGCTCGTGTCCCCTTTGGGTATACCATTCACAGAATCACAGTATACAATTTCTGTAATTACAATAAAAAAGTTACTTTGTAAGTTGACTTCAGACATTGCCACGAAATACAGAATAAGGAAAACATCAACGTAAACATTAACGTTATAGTTTTACGCATGAAGAGAATTTATGATTTCGTGTGAGGAGATGCACATTAAAACTTTACTTCAGTTTTTATGTCTTTGGATTTTTATTTGTTATTGAATAACTTCTCACTTCTCAAGTTCTGATTAAGGTGTGACTTCAGGCTCTCCTGCACACAGTGACTGACAGGAGCAAAGGTTACTGCTTGCAGTTTCTGAAACATTGAAATTTTCTTCTATAGTACCATAACCAGCGCAGTGGCATAACTGGGGGGTCTCGAGCGGGGGGGGGGGGGCACCTGGGGGGCACGCGATTCTCGGGGGGGCATCCAGTAGGCCTATACTATTTATATATATTTTAGCCAGAGTTGGAAAGTTAATATGGGGGGCACCTGGGGGGCACAGGTCCAATATGGAGGCATGTGCCCCCGTGCCCCGCCCCACGTGCCCCCTGTGCCCCCTATAGGGACGCCACTGAACCAGCGTGCTTATTAATGGATAGATATAAGTGCAGCCCTCTAAGCGCAGCTCTGGGCAGTCACGAGTGTTGAATGGTGAGATGGTGAGATAGGAGAGAGCGCAGGGGAGTCCTCAACTTGTTACACATTTATCCCACGTGAGGCATCTTTTTCTTGCCCAGCATAGGCTATTTCTGATGAAACTATACAATCTTATGTTTACAAGTTTGTCATTTGAAAAAAAAAATAATTCAAATTTGAAAACTTTTTATGCCAATTCTATTAGTTGGTAAACTTTGATCTTTTTTGTACAATTTGCTCAGATTAAATCTAATTTTCATCATGTATCGTATGTCAGTATACATTTTATTGGAAACATTTTCTGAAAATTGGTTATTTTGAAATGTGGACTTTGTTTTCTTTTTATTTTGTACAACTGGATGTACATTTTATAAACTATTTATTAACATGATTAATAAATGGCATCCGGTGGCTTTCAAAATTAAACACTATTCACCTGTACAAAATGATTTTTTGCTCACTGAATAAGTATTGTTTTTTTACTTGCTTAAGATTTATGGAATTAATTTTCCCATATTTCATTCACAGAAGGTTTGCTGCTATGTAACCCGTATGTGTTTATTTTTGTCTTATCAATGAACTTCATACATATCCACCATTGTATCAAATTTTAAAGTTGAATTGCACAGAATACAGCTGCTCCACCTATTGTACTCCACAGTTCAACAAAAATGCCCCAGCTGGTGGCTCCCCCGCTTGGTCAAATTGTTCATATGCACTGGAAAAGCCACAGATTTTTTAAAACAGGGCTAGGTTCACTCGAAGGCTGCTGGCTCTGCCAGAAATAATGGCATCAAACTATAAATGCACACATTTTGGGTCGATATACAGGCCACTAATCCAATCCAACTTTCATAAAAATCGGAGAAGGAATCTTTGAGATATTCAAGTTTATTTTAAGGGGGACTTATTTTTGTTGAACTGTTTTTCATAATTTTCTCATATTGTACACCACGTAACTCTCAAAATCATCGGTAACCCCCCTTCAAAGACTTGTTTTTCAATAAAGTGTACTTTCAGCTATATTCCTTTTTGAAGAACTTTTTGGCAAAGTTTCATGAATATCTCATGGATTTTAGATTTCTTGCTAAATGTGGATTCAATTTTAACACCGAAAAGATTTCACAGTGCAAGCAAAACTGTGACTGAGACAGAGTGACTTGTGTTTGTCTTTTTAGGGGACGACCATGTAAGTTCCAGGGGGGGGGGGGGGGGTTGGGAGTTTTCCTCAGTGGGAAACTATTTATTTCACGATAACGGTGGCCTTAATTATTTATTTCAAGCGTGCAAAGTCCCTGTTCAAATAGTCATTCACCCAAACTCCATAGCCCGATCCCCCCCCCACCCAAGATAATCGGCCCCCTACTGGTGATGATGTTAAGACAGCATTGTTAGAAATATCACATCTTTAAGGGTGATATCCTTGACACATGTGCATTGTATTTCGGCTACAGCACTTAATAATTTTCACGAACAACCATTTGATAAATAAGAACATGCTGGAACGCAGGTGCTAACAACTAAATGGCATGTTGACAATACCTTTCCGCTTTCTCTAAGGCGGCTTCCCTTTAGTGAGACAGGATCGCATGTCTGATATCTCAGAGTCAAACAGACTTTTGTCTGCGAAAATGTTGTGAGCAAACACATAATAAAGATTTATAGCTTACAACTCACTCACAAACTGAATCATAGAATAAAAATATGGAATACATTTGTGATTTTTAAATAATATTGCAAAGTTTTCAGAATCTGTTGCATGGGAATATGATGGTCATAGTTCAGGAACCAACCCCCAAAAACTTGCTTATTTTAAACAAGTTTTTGGCTTTGTCTGTTATGTCAAAAATTTGGGGCCCGTTTTGAAAGTCTAAAGATTTAATATTTAATGTTCAGACAGTCAGACTTGAAAAAAAAGCTGGCTTCTCCCTTCTAAATAGTCTCCTTCACTAGTTTTCTTCTGTGTCAAAGATAATTACATCTTTATTTGAAAATTGATGTCCTCTGTCATGTAGATTGAGGAACACAGCTGAGTCATGTCCACTTGAACTAGGATGGAGGCATTGGTAGGGGAGAGCGGGCACAGTGAGACACTTTTTTTTATTTTCATGTGTTCCAAAATGTTGACAGTAACAAGTTAAAGGAGATCAGGTCCACATTATAGATAATGACGTTGGGTATATTGTCAAGTAGTTTCAGGATCCTGCCTTTTACAGGTATGGAGAAATTTCGAGTTAAGTCCATGCTCGATAAGTGTCTCACTGTGGAGGAATATATTTTTCACTATTTGGCATGTACACGAATTTTTAAACCTGCAAAAACGAACATACACGGGCCATTCCACGCCAAATGGACCAAAATCAAGAAATTTTCCCACATCATGTTTTCCGATTTTTATGAAATTTTAACCTGATATACATGTATATGTTTAATGAGCACATGCAAAATATTTCTGACATACTCCATGTAAGAAGGACGTAACGGTAGACTCGATTTCACCAATAAGTTTTATTTACGCACAAAGCAGAATGTAATTGACGTGTTCAATGTGGTAAATCTACAAATAAAATAAATATCACAGTATAAATACCTTGTATAAATAATTGTTAAACTTTACAGATAAATCATAAGTGGAAAATAAATATGGTAAAAATACATAAATTCAAGTAAACAGTTTCTAAATTCACATTATCAAATATGGCTAAAAACAACTTACAAGAAACTATGGGGCAACATCACAACCCTCATTGACTTGATAAACTTGACATTAGTTGGCCAATACACATCATGGCACTGACAGGTGACCTGGAAATTTCCAAGTAAAACCCTCATTAAATAATAGTTCTCAAAATACATAAATTTATAATCTATACATGATCTATTCAATCATATGAAATCTAATAAATTGACTAGGAAATAAATGAGATATTTAAAAGGCACACACCTGATTTAGACCAGATAAAATTCTAGAGACATGCTGCTCCTGGCATGGTTTTGGCTGCAATGGGCAGTTGGATTTGAAATATTGGCCAGTGGCCAAGTGGTCATGGGCCAGTGATTACAGGTGAGCCAGCAGGAGCATGAAGATGGCACAGCCACTCTCATTAATTAATCAATACTAATCAAGCCATGATAATAAATAAAGCAAACCATGATAATAAATTATTTTTGTTAACATAAAAATAACACTCCCCGGCTATGACGTGCCAACACAATATTTTTTTTTACAAAAGTAACATGAATAATGTAAAATCATACAAATACAATTCACAAGTGGGGTCAATATGTATAATAAATAATTTTATAATTTTTTTTTACATTTTTGATTGCTAACCAAACGCCACATACCAAACAATAAATACAATTTGAGCATATCATGTCTTAAATCATAATCATATTTTAAATTCCTTCTAGTAGGACCACCTTGGTCACAGGTCGGACAAGAGTAGTTGACTTGGTCTTGAGCCTTAAACTTCTCACAAGGCCATCTCTTCCTTCCTTGACCTCTTCAACCAGTGCCAAAGGCCAGAGATGTCTTGGAGTTCCCTCGTCACGAACGAGGATGAGGTCGTTGACCTTGAAATTTCTCTTCTGCTTGGACCACTTCTGTCTTCTCTGTAATTCTGGGAGATATTCCTTAATCCATCGCTGCCAGAACTGGTTTGTGAGGTGCTGTATATATCTCCATCTCCTTCGATACATATCCGTCTCGGAAAACAAACCGGGTGGACCTCTCGGGCCATCTCTCATCATAAGCAGGTGGTTTGGAGTGAGAGGAGCCAAATCACAAGGATCAGAGCTTAATTTTGTGATAGGCCTATTATTTAAGATTGACTCAACTTCGCAGAATAAAGTCCTCAATATCTCGTCCGTTAGTCTCTGCTTGGTATCCAATAGAAGACTCAGTAGAACCTTTCGCACACTGCGGATCAGTCTTTCCCAGATTCCTCCCATGTGAGAGGCCGTTGGTGGATTGAACTTCCACTCAATCTTTGAACTCAAAGCAAAATTTTGGATGACTTCTTGATTTACTTCACGGAATGCCTTGGCCATTTCCGTTTGTCCAGCAGATATATTTGAGCCGTTGTCAGACCACACTGTCATCGGCTGTCCCCTTCTAGCTATGAAACGTCGAAATCCGTTGAGGAAGAAGTCGGTCGTCATTGTATCCAACACCTCGAGATGCACAGCTCTAATTGAAAGACAGGTAAAAATACAGCCGTACCTTTTAACCTCACTTCTTCCATATTTCACCATGAACGGACCAAAACAGTCGAGTCCAACGTAGCTGAAGGCCGGAACATCAGGGTTTACTCTTTTAAAAGGTAAGTCTGCCATCTTCTGGTTGCACAATGAAGCATTGAGTCTCTTGCATCTGACACAACAGTTGACTACTCTTTTGACAACAGACCTTGCCCGAGTGATCCAGTAGTTTCGTCGCAGAAGTCCAAGGGTCCACTCTACACCCAGGTGAGCTTCGCAATGAATTTCACGGACGATCTTCTCCGACAGCTCATTCTTGTGCGGCAGGATGACGGGAAATTTGGTGGAATCAGGTAACTCAGCATGGCGAAGTCTTCCTCCGACGCACAAAAGACCTTCCTTGCTAAGCACAGGACACAAATCATTAAGTGAGCTGGATTGATTGACTGGATGACCATGCATGAGATTACTCAGTTCTTTATCATATGAGCTGGCTTGAACATGTTTCAAGATGACAATTTCTGCGGATTTGAACTCCTGAACAGACAGCATTTCATTCTTCAATTTGCATTTTGATTTTAGAATGTCCTTCAGACGTAACAACCAAGCTACAGCTCGTCGTAACTTGGTCCAGCTTGAGAAATGTTCAATCAACATGTCAAGAGGATGAGAATCCGCAACTGCAACATGAGTCACAACACTTGCTTCTGGGCTTTTCTTTATCTCAGGATCATCATGACATATTGCTGCATCAAAGTTACCTTGGGTTGACTTCCAGTCAGACTTGAATGTCCTGATGAAATCTGGTCCTCGAAACCACTTTCGCTTGTCCATGTTGCCAAGGGTTTGACCTCGAGATATGACGTCCGCTGGGTTTTCCTTGCCGGAGACGTGGTGCCATTGATCTGGTTCAGTCAATCTGCGAATTTCACCCACTCGATTAGAAACATACACATGAAATCTCTTAGTGCTGTTCTTGATGTACTTCAAGGTAATTTCGCTGTCACTCCAGAAATAGGATCTGGCCAAATCAATGCTCATTTCCTGACGTAACATTGAATCTATCCGAGCAGACAATACCGCAGCTTGAAGCTCTAGACGTGGTATCGTTACATTTTTGATGGGTGCTACCCGACTTTTGCTGAATACCAAGGCAGTGTTTATCTCACCCTTCTGGTTGATACTTCGGAGATAGCTGCAGCTTCCATAGGCCTTTTCGCTGGCATCGCTGAAATGGTGCAATTCGTGAAACGAATCGTTGAATCTTGTAGGCTTGACACACCTTGGAACTCTCAGCCTCTTCAGATCACTCAAACTTTCCAGCCAGCTTGTCCAGGATCGCTGCATCTCCAATGGAATCTCCTCATCCCAAGTGAGCTTCAGCCGTGTGGCGTCTTGCAACAGAATCTTTCCAGCAATAACTACAGGAGATACAATGCCTAAAGGATCATACATGGTAGAAATTATGCTAAGCATTTTCTTTCTATCAACCTTTTTACAATCCTCAACATTTAAATGGAACCAAAACTCATCATCTTGAAAGTTCCATCTGACACCTAATGCCTTGCTTTCACAGTCTTGTACCAAATCTTTACACTCTTTGGCACGGTCTTCTTCTGGAACTTGGCTATTTACAGATCGATCACTGCTAAAAAATTTTGTCAGACGAAAGCCACCCTTCTGCAAAAGGGATTTTACACCATTTATGACATGTACAGCTTCATCGCAAGAGTTCACAGATTTTAAACAGTCATCAACATAAAACGAATTCAAAATCGTGTCGTCCACAGATTCGTCGTTTCCACCATAATCTGTAACAGTTCGTCTCAAGGCGTACGTTGCAGCGCTCCCCGACCATATGCCTCCGAACAGGTGTCTTGTCATGCGATAGTGGCTGAACGCTCCATCTTCATCGACCCACAAGAAACGCAATGCATCTCTATCACTTTCAGGTACTAGCACTTGATGATACATGGACTCAACATCAGCCATGAACGCAACACTATTTTCTCTAAAGCGTAACAGCACATGCACAAGTTTGTTGTTAACCTCAGGACCTTGGTGAGATTTTTGATTCAGAGATTCACCCTGAAATTTTGCTGAACAATCAAATACAATTCTGAACTTTCCCTTCTTGTTAAACACACAGTGATGAGGCAAATACCAAGCTTCACATTTCTTAATGTCATAAATTGGCACACGTTCAGCATAACGCTTATCAATGAGAGACTGAATTTCACAATCATACTTTTCGAACAGTTCACCCTTTTTCAACTTAACACACAGTGACTTCATTCTTGCTTCTGCCAATGTGCTGTTGTTCGGAAGGTGGACGTCGTTCTTCCACGGAATGGGCAGTTCATAATGACCACCGACGAGTTTCGCCTGAGTATCCCACAATTTCTGTACATCACGGTCGGCCTCAGATGTCTTCTGACCATTGGTTGTGCAGACGTCGCTCTCGATATCCCAGAGCCGATTGATGTCTGCTTCCACGGACGACACAACAAAATGACTAGTGACACTTCTACGGACGGGATTGTTGGTAAGGGCTGGGCCATTCGCAGACCAACCAAACATTGTTCTCACAGCGAAAGGGTCACCTCCATGTCCCCGCCGAGTTTCCAAGGGGACAAGGGCTTCACTGTGATCTTGACCAATTAATATGTGAACGTCACCACTGACAATACTCAAATCTTGAAGATGCTGATACTTAGCGAAATCTATTGCAGGAGAACTCACAGGGATGCTGTCAACTACATAAACATTGGACAATTTGAGAGAAGCTTCACCATCTCTTGACATCAAATTTAAGCTGACAACTTTGGCAGATTTTCTTTCACCTTCCCTGCTCATAGTGTTAAGGACATAATTTACATCACTGCCCTTCAGTCCAAGCGAATCGGCTAGCCATTTGGAACAAAAGGAACTGTTGGACGCTGTATCGAGCAGTGCTGAAACTTCTTTTCTGTCGTTTACAACAACAGGGACTGTAGGCACAATTACATTCACATTGTCATTAACCTTTGTCTGATTGCTTACAACTTCACGAAAACCATCATTGTTACCACTTTCACTGACATGAATGAATTTCGTGTGTCGAGCGTTACAGCCCGGCACAGAACACACAGATTGCTTTCGACAGCTAGCAACACTATGATTGTCAAGAAGACAGTTCTCACACAATTTACGCAGGCGAACGAGATCAAGACGCTCCTTGGGTTTCATGTCTTTAAACGTTTGGCAATAGAACAGACGGTGAGCATTACCACACAAAATGCAGGGTTTCTGCTTACGCTTTTCTGGACCAGCTGATGTCACGAAAGATGAAGTTTTCACACTTTTCTTGTCCTCCTTCACAGCAGGGGAATACGAAGCGCTGTCCTGACCGTACACAGGATCCATAGCATCTTCAGCAGCAAATCGCACAAACTTCACAAATTCAGCAAATGGAGGATATCCTGACTTATCCCTCTTCGAGTCCATTGCCTTTTGGCGCCACTTGTTTCTGAGATGGGACTGTAAGCGACCAGCAATGGCGGAAATGGAACCATGAGTGTCTATTTCTTGAAGCTTATCGAGATTCTTCAAAATTGAGTAACCATCGTTCAGTTGATCGGACAGCTGTTGGAGGGCCTGTGCAGATTTAATCCTACTTCCATCCCTCAAATTTCGAATGACTATGTCAGCAATTATGTAAGGGTCCCCAAATCTGATCTTCAAAATTTCCCGTGCCTGCTTATAGCCTGCATCGCCTCCAACAAGCACACAGTGAGAAATTGCATCATGAGCTTTGTCAATGGTACTTTGTAACAGTCTTGTTAACTTTACACTGGCATCCATAGTTTTCTTATCGACTGCTTCATCAAAAGTGGCACAAAAGATATGGTACTTCAGTGGATCGCCATTGTATTTTTCAATTTCAAGCTTTGGCAAGTTCATAAAACTAGCAAGTTCATTGGCCACAGAAATTTCCATTTTTGGGACTTTATCTTCAATTGAGCTCACCTCGGTTGATTTAGCATTATTGTCGAAGAGGCCCTTCATTGCAGACAACGCGGTGATGTAACTATCTTCGGCTTTATCGAACCATGTATCACTTTCTGCGATTTCGGCTTCCTCGGTGAGTAGATCGTGATATGCGTCATGAGCTTCTTCCATTGCAGCGTACTTCTGTTTAAGACGACCTCGGCGTTCTTCTACCTCGTCTTTGATGCCGGATCTGACAAGTTTCATAATGGTGTTGATCTCTTTGGTCAGCACAGACTTCTTCGCAGCTCTCTTCTTGGAGGCATCAGCTTTTTGTTCTGCTTCATTCATCTTGGAGGGTGGGACTGTAGTTTCTTATTTACTGTAAGAATGACGTAACGGTTGACTTGATTTCCCCAATAAGTTTTATTTACGCACAAAGCAGAATGTAATTGACGTGTTCAATGTGGTAAATCTACAAATAAAATAAATATCACAGTATAAATACCTTGTATAAATAATTGTTAAACTTTACAGATAAATCATAAGTGGAAAATAAATATGGTAAAAATACATAAATTCAAGTAAACAGTTTCTAAATTCACATTATCAAATATGGCTAAAAACAACTTACAAGAAACTATGGGGCAACATCACAACCCTCATTGACTTGATAAACTTGACATTAGTTGGCCAATACACATCATGGCACTGACAGGTGACCTGGAAATTTCCAAGTAAAACCCTCATTAAATAATAGTTCTCAAAATACATAAATTTATAATCTATACATGATCTATTCAATCATATGAAATCTAATAAATTGACTAGGAAATAAATGAGATATTTAAAAGGCACACACCTGATTTAGACCAGATAAAATTCTAGAGACATGCTGCTCCTGGCATGGTTTTGGCTGCAATGGGCAGTTGGATTTGAAATATTGGCCAGTGGCCAAGTGGTCATGGGCCAGTGATTACAGGTGAGCCAGCAGGAGCATGAAGATGGCACAGCCACTCTCATTAATTAATCAATACTAATCAAGCCATGATAATAAATAAAGCAAACCATGATAATAAATTATTTTTGTTAACATAAAAATAACACTCCACACATTTTGCTTGTGGCAGCATTTTGAAAATGTTGGGCTTTCAACATAAAATTAATTTTTCATCTTTTGATATATCTGAAAATGGCTGCTGAAGATTCATTTTTCAAGATATCACCACAAAACTAGGAATATATCATGGTGAGATATAGAGCATAACATACGCTGAATATAATATAGATGATGCTTTCCTTCTGTTCGCACCAGCCTGTGAAATTTGGTTAATTTTTGCGAAATTTGAGTAAATTGTGGGTTTTTGGAATTGTTTACCTCAGAAACCCAGCTTTCAATAAACCTGAAACTTTGCATGAATTGAGGCAGTATCAAGTGCTAATGTTACGAATTTATTCATATTTCTAACTCCAATACTTTTTATGCATGTGAAGAAAATCTCAGGACCATTCCTAAAATTGACTTTCAGGTTTATGGAAAGCTTGGTTTCTGAGTGAAAAAATCCCAAAAACCCACAATTAATCCAAATTTTGCAAAAATGAACCAAATTTAACAGGCTGGTGCGAAAAGATGAAAAGCATAATCTGTATTAGCTTTGGCCAGCAGCATTTAATATATCTGAGCTTGATCTGTGCACAATTTGATCACAATATCTTGAAAAATGTAGCTTCAGTAGCTTTTTGAAATGACTTGACGAGTGGAAAATAGAAATTTTACTTTGCAGACCTTAATTTTGAAAATGCTGTCAAATTAAAAATACTTGGAATACATGGAAAATACTTTGCATGCCTTCATAAAACATGTACATGTAACTTGTGTAATAATTTCATTACAATCTGAAGCCATGATGTGGGAGGCATTGGTCCATTTGGCATGGAATGGCCCACACACGAATTTAGCATTCGTGTAAGTGTGAAATATTGCTTTTCACGAATTTGTGTAGGTGTAATTACAAACATTGCAACCTTAAACTTGGCTAAAACTAACTCTAAACCTAATTTTGACCCTAAAACTGAAAGATATAACACCTCCACGAATGTTAGAAATGGCAGGTACACAAATGAATAATAAAGCACATATACGAGTGCTAGTTATTACACAAACACGAGGACCTATGCTCGTTTTTTCATGTCCACAAATTCGTACATGCTCGTTTTTACACCTCCACAAATTCGTGTGCATGTCAAATAATGAAAAATATATACATGCACTGTGCCCCCTGGGCGGGGCACAGTCAGACAGCAGGCGGAGCACAGTGAGACAGGGAATCTGCTGTCATAACTGTCGATCCTCAGGACCTGCGGAATTGTTCTATCAATTGTTGCTACAGAAACTACTGTAATCTTACAAAAGTAGCTGGCTAGACCTAACTTTTTAGGTCCTCTTTTGAGCCTGTTTTGAAACTTCATTGCACAGGACACATGTATGACTTATTTAACCTGCCGCACCTGTTACACATTAATCAAAATTCTTTCTGATGCTTCCCTCTGGATATGACTCACTAAAATCAGTAGTTTATAGCAGGAATTTTGTTTTTAATAGTGAATTGTGAGCTGTGCATTACATTCAGGTCATTTGGAGTGTAATTTGTGATGTCTCACTGTGCCCCGCCTCAAACTGTCTCACTGTGCCCCATGCAGCTCTCTTTATAAAATTAGTGAATCCTACGGACCGGATTTATCCATTTTGGATCATCATCTCACTAAACTAGGACAAATAATCAAGGTTTGAAAGCCTGGCAATTGATTTGCTTTATACCATTTTTCTTAGGAATTATAACAAAAAGTCGTTTAGCAAAATTATTTACTTTTACTGGCTAAAAACCAAAATATTGAAATTCCACTCTTGATATGCTGTGCAGGCATTCAGGATATAGGACAGTCTCTCACTTACTTAATTTTTGTTTTATACAAAAGAGGGTTGATCTGTAAACAGTACCAGTTAGATGCTACGGGCTTTGTCTCACTGTGCCTGCCATCTCACTGTGCCCCGCTCTCCCCTACATCTATGAAGGCAGTCATGGCCAAACTAATATCAATAGCGGATCCGGGGGGGGGGGGAGATCCCCCCCCTTGGGCCCAAGCAAAAAAAAAAAACCACAGCTCTAGACAACTTCGCTGGCGGTGTAAAAGTCCGAGAGAACTGACACTCGTGTTTGACACTTTAACAGGGAGTAGGAATATAGACCTTACACTCACTTAACTTTGGGGTTCTACTCACGAAGTTGTTTCAATGTTCTTTTTGGTTTCTCATTTGAAGAGGATAGTTTGTTATGCTAAAGTGCACTGAAGGCACACACTATCTGGTATACTGTTGATGCTATCACTACATAAAATTGACACATTAATTGGTGACAATCACTACCTTAGTAATAAGTAATTTGGCTGGCATGTCCAGTTGTGACACCTGAACTTGATGCAATGGATAATATCCTCGGCAATGTCAATGAAGCCCCCAGAAAAGACTCAAAAGAGAAACAAAACAACTTCACTTAATTTGCCAATGATCTGGCTTGGTTTCTACTCCCTGTGGGTTCTTGATGTGATGTTTATTGGAGTGCAACAGTTTACATTGTAATACTGCATCTCAACAAGCTTTAATGGTTAACTGACTTTGAGGTTCAACTCTTGAAAAAGTTAACTCTTGCTTTGATTTCTGTTTTGGTGTTTCTCCTTTTTTTTACAGGTTAATATTTTTCCTTGAAACTCCAGAGGTGGGGGGAGAGTTGTCCCACCCTGGCTACGCCGCTGTTGAGGTGGGCATAACATGGGTTGAATGCGCTGCGATTTGCATCTTTTCCTATGTTTCCCATGTTAATTTTTGGCATGAGTCTGTGCATTGCATGGCCAAATGGCCACCTAAATACACCTATGCTCCCATGTCATCAATCAACCCTGACGAGGACCTGAAACTAGTCTTACAGGGCTACACCTACCATAGTTATCTGTCAATTCATCTACCTGCTGTATACCCTTATCTTGAGACTTCCCTGATTGTTTTGAAGGCAACGTTTTTCTACAGAATTTAGCAGCTGATGCTACACTCACCAGCAGCTCGAACCTTAAAGTATCCTGAAGTTTAGGACCTAAACACTAAACACCAGGTGGAGCAAGCTCTCCTTTACTTGATCCTCACTGCCATCTTGCACCAAATTTTCAGTGAATTGTGGCAAGGCATTCATCTCAACTGCTGTATTGCTTGTTAAACAAAATTATCCAACATTGATGCAGTAAAGATACAGCATTCCTTGCAACCTACAAAGAGAATCAATACTCATTACAGTCTGTTAATTTGATATGAAAAAAGGGACCGTTCAGAATTTATGACGGGGGGGTGGGAGTTTTGACCGAGGGGGTAACTTTTCACACGTGTTTCAAGGGGGGGTATTAATTTTTGACAACACTTCCAAGGGGGGGTAAGAAATTTTAACAAAGAAAAAATGTTAAAAAACAAGCATAAACTCATTTTATTTGGACTTTTTTATGCGCAAAAGTCCGCAAAATGACGCGAATCTTTACGCGTGGCCGTGTAGAACAGTATATACATGTGTGTATTGCTTTGTATGTTGAGGGGGGGGGGTACTAAAAATACATGTGAAACCTAGGGGTGGAGTACTAAAAATCCGCATGAAATTCAAGGGGGGGTATTAATTTTTGACGGGAAGTTCCAGCAAAACTCCCACCCCCCCAGTCATAAATTCTGAACTGTCCCGGACTGTCGCATTGTGAAAATGGCACTTCTCGAGTAATCGAAGTGATGATATGTCATGATCATACCGATACTATACAATGTTAATTTTACTTAAGGACTCTACTCCCGCTTGTTGGTGACAGGCAAGCAAGAGGATCATGCATTTGATTTTTACTCTAAAGTCAGTTAAATGACAAATCAATCTTCTCTTGATCATGACTGTGCCCAATCAAACAGACTCTGTGTTTCCCATTTTATATGTATGATGATGCCACTTCATCGGCTATCATGAGTCCCAAAGTGCATTTTTCACAGTGAACTCATCCTCCTTTTTTTGCAAAACTAATGGATAGACTGCAAGGAACATCCTTGTGATATGCCCATGGGCAAACAAGGTGATTGTTAAGTTGGGTGGTCAATACTAAATTTTGCCATAAAATTTTGATAATTTCCCAATTTCCTCTGATATTAGGCAGAATATGCTCAGATCTGTCCTGAAATTTGTACAAGGGGGCCCTGGGGGACTGAGATGGAAAGGGGCGTTTGAAGAAAAATTATGACACCGTACTGGCCTGCAAAAAGCACCTGCACCACCATTGACAACCATTTCTGAATCTGCCACTGGTCATACACTGATTACTATGAAGCTCCTCTGGGGCCAAAATCGTAATCTCAGAAATTTCTGAGAGAAATCTTAGAAATTCTGAGAGAAATCTCAGAATTCTCAGATTTCTCTCAGAATTCTGAGAGAAATCTCAGAAATTCTAAGATTCTCTCAGAATTTCTAAGATTCTCTCAGAATTTCTGAGATTCTCTTAGAAATTCTGAGAGAATCTTAGAAATTCCGAGAGAATCTTAGAATTTCTGGGAGAATCTCAGAAATTCTGAGAGAATCTCAGAATTTCTGAGAGAATCCCAGAATTTCTGAGATTTTCCCAGAAATTGTGAGAGAATATTAGAATTTCTGCTATTATCTTAGATATTTGTACAATAATAGTACATTTCAATGGTTAATCTCACAAATTCAAATCAAAATGGCGACAAGAGAAGCACACTGGCATCCCAGGTCTGTCATAAAAGGTAAGTTTAGTTCATATTTCTTAGTTTATTGGCCGATTCTGGGGCTTGACACGGAAATCAATCATTTTATGGCAACTTATCCTTTCTTTGAGACTGCTACCTTGGTCAAAAACGATATAATTTTGTTTGTAAACTGCCAGTTTTGCAGTCAACCTATAATTAGAAATTCATCATATTCAAGGGTCATTGTCTTTTCATGAATTCTCGTTGGAGTTGACTTTTTCACACATTTCTTCAAGCTGTTTGCTTTACATGACATGTGGTAGAAACCTACTCAAGTGAAACTAATTTCTGATTCAGTAGTAAATGAATAATTTTGTGTTTGTGAATGGAACTGAAAGCTGCTTTCACGGTTTCTCTTGTTTTTGACAGTATTTCATTGTTGGTACTTTAATTTGATTTGACACTGAGCTCATACATGTATATTATTAGTATGCACCACACGTCACCTGAGCACAGAATGTCACGAGTTATAAACCAATTTTAAGTAACTAAACAATTTTGGCAGATTTTATTTTAAAATTTAAAGTAAAAATATCATTAAAATAACCATGCCCTGCTGCAGGTTAAAGTGGATGGAGATTGGATGCATATTATTTTAGATAAAGAGCAAACAAATTTTTTTCCGAAAACCCAGGGCAAAAAAATCCTGAAGTCAACTTCAACGCAATCTCCTGTATTATATAGGCCTAGGCCGAGGCTTAAACCTTAGTGGAGTGGATTTTACCAAGCATCCATGCATATTACAGTGGGGGGGAAGGCAAAAAATGTGTACAGATGTTCAAATTTTTGATGATTTTTTTTCTGAGCTTCAGACTTTTTCGCTTTTTTTTCCCGCTTTTCTCCGTGTTTTAATCCTGGTGCTTGAGGCAGCATTGATGCCCATGGAACTTCCGAACTTCAGCAGTGGTCGAAATAGGCCATGTTACTTGGGGGGGTCTCTCAGTTGAAAGGCCCCAAGGGTTGAAGCCCTAGCTTGTTTTAGCCGGGTCTGCGCTCCGCAGCCGGCAGCCGCCGGCGCACCGAAGCCGAAGACTTTCAGATAATCTAAAAATAGATTCTGGACATTTTAAGGCCATGTTTTATCTCAGAAAACAAGTTTTGAAAACTCTTTTTCTGATGTATATAAGTCACTAGAGGTTGTTGTGTGCTGATAAGGCTTCTTGCTTATTCCTCTGGACACATTCAGTATTTGGGGGGTTTTTTTCAGGACCCCCTCTGGGTCCTTCTGAAAAATGTATTTGAGGGGGTCAAAACACCCCTTGACCCCCCCTTATTTCGACCACTGCGTGGAAGGCCTTTCATGCATATTTTAATTTGACCCGTTGACTTGAAAAAAATTGCAAAAAATCATCACCCGAATCTTATCTGGGCAGTTCTTTGAGTTCAGCAATACTTAATATTCAGTCTAATTGAATTTCCAAAGCTTATTTCAGACAATTCTTGACAAAGAGATACTCAAATTTATAGAAAGAATGCAAATATTTTATTTCATGAAATGTTATTGTTTGGTGCTGTTCACCCTGAACATTTTTTACATTCCCTGAAAATTTTCAATTACATCCAGAAGCAAGTATACCAATAATACAAATTAAAAGGTTTTAATTTTACAATGTTTATTGTTTAACCTGTCACTATACTCTATGGCTGAGGTCAACCTCCTCTCACACGTTTGTATTGTATGTATTTATTACGGTACCAGAAGAAGCAATGTACTTGTCGTACCAAAAGCCTCTTAATTTGCTTTGAGAAAAAAGAATTTGGCTGTTCTTCATTATCAGTGCTTAGGGACCGTTCAGAATTTATGACTTGGGGAGGTGCGGGGGGGGGTTGGAAGTTTTGGTGGAACTTCCCGCCAAAAATTGATACCCCCCTCAAGTTTCATGCGGATTTTTAGTACCCCACCTTGTTTCTTGCATATTTTTGTACCCCCCTCGACATACAAAGTAATACGCACTTATATACTGTTATACACGGTGAATACAGGTCAACTAGTAACCATGCCAAGTGGTAACCAAACCAACTCGTAACCACTTTTGATTTTTACTGACCATGACACTCAGTAATGAACAGGCCATGGCCAAGTAGTAACCAAAAAAAGAAAATTGTTTACCAACTCGTAACCAGTGGCTGTTGCCAACTGGTAACCAGGGAAATTCAGAGTGAACCAACTAGTAACCAACTTATAATCTACAATATTTTATTATATCATTGCAATTATAAATATTTAGATTAATATAACTTATATTTGGATAATTTATCTTAGAACAAACACATGTTATTATTTATTCATTAAATTTACAGAGATTTCTTGGGTTTAAATCTTATTTAGTTTTGGTTACGACTTGGTAGTTAGCAACAATTTGGTGGTTACTAGTTGGTATGGCCATGAAATTGATTGAAATCCATGGTTACGACTTGGCAACCCACAAAAAATGGCTGGTTACCAGTTGGTAGGGTTTTTGGTTACCAGTTGGTTGGTTACTAGTTGGTTGGTTACCAGTTGGTTTGGTTACCAGTTGGCATGGTTACTAGTTGACTTGATACCTACACGGTCACACGTACAGATTCCCGCCATTTCGCGGAGTTCTGCGCATAAAAAAGCCCGGATAAAGTGAGTGTATGCGTGTTTTATAACAATTTTTGTGTTACCCTGGGTTCCTCCAGGGTAATTTTATCTAAAAAACCAGTATGAGAGGTTTTCGGTAAAAAGGTTTTCCCAGGCTTAATACAGGTGTGGGTGTGGTCAAGTTGGCCATTTTGTGTTCATATAGAGTTGAACTAAAATGCGTTGTGGAATTGGGGATAATTAGTAGTGACTTTTTTCTTTTTTTCTAATTAAAAAATTTTTTTTTTAAATTGTTTCTTGTGTCATAGATCATTTGAGTTTGTGCATAGATCGTTTGAGTCTTGAGGGGCTGTTTTCAAGTTGACTTTGCATTGTAATATCGCCCACATGACAATGGTCCATGCGTTTCAAGGAAGGCCAATGATGCGCTTATAGCAATTGCTTTTTGCAGTTCATCTATTCTCTGAAGCAGCCTAACAATGCTAATTGCAATTCTGCAAGTTCTAAAGCCTTTGTTCACCCTAAGTTTACCAAATTGCCATTTTGAAACAGCTCTTGAAGTCAATCTGACAGGTGTCGAAGCTGATTGCACTTCGCAGTCCTGTGCTACTTTGATGTCCATGGATCTTATGCTCAGGCCTATTGCTCATTCCCAACCGAACCCAGGGTTTGAATCCTCAGATTCTTGTTAAATTTTCTAACCCCCCCCCCCCTTGGAAGTGTTTTCAAAAATTAATGCCCCTCCTTGAAACATGTGTGAAAAGTTAGTACCCCCTCGGGCAAAACACCCAACCCCCCCCCCCCCCCCGCGTCATCAATTCTGAACGGTCCCTTATTGGAATCAGGGGCTGTGAGTCAGAGATCGATCATGCTCTTACATGTAATGTCGACGAGGGTTTCATTGAAGTCATTGAACATTCCGTTTCAGGAAAGGTCTTTAAGAATGGCAGCAGGCCAACTTATGAAGAATATCATAAATGGATTCAATCATTGGAGGAGAAGGAGTTAATCATGTTCTTCTGATGGCACAGTGTAAGTATTAATAACTTTGCTTTTCTGCAATTAAAACTAATTTCTGGGAAAGTAAGGGGAATTGGTTGTACCTGTGACAATCCATGGAAACTGGAAAATGTCCTGTATTTTCAGCTCGAATCAGAATATAAATAATTGTTTTGATCATGATAAGCAGGACTAGAAATAATTTTGGTATTTATTGGCAATAAAAACAATAATGTGAAACTTTCCCACAATTGGAAAATAAACTTATCTCCAAAGAGAGATGATACCAGCATCGCAAATTACATGCAATTTTTTGAAAAATGTCCAATCAGATTTAGGAATTTCCAGACAATGCCCAAATTCCCTATTCTTTCCTGCCATGATAAGACAAGAGTAACCGAAAACAAGAACAATTGATGTAAATGTCCTTCCAAATAGAAAAATATATCCGAGAAAATTCAAATTATGGTTTCAATTAGTATCTTCTTGATCAATTAACAGACAGAACCTCCCCATGTATATTGTTTGATCTTTTTCAAGAAGAACGATTTCCTGTTAAATTTAAATTATTTTATTCTGACTACAATTTCGGAAATTCTCTGCGCGAGTGCATATAATTTGAAGGCACCCAATCATGTTTAAATTCTTTATTTTGATCGATCCAGGCTCCATGATGCTAGGACTGGTGTGAAATGATTCAAGGTGATGGGCTGCCGCTATTTAATTAGTAAATACGAAGGTAAATATTACTAAATTCATATGCAATCTAATACAGTATCATATATATATATATATATGTCATTGACATCAGTCTTAAAATGTCTTATAAATAACTATTGAAGTAGTATGGCTGTCAACAGTAATTAATTGTGAATTAAAAGTTGACTGGTCAATCAGTAATCTCATGAATAATGCACGATCTGTGCTTGTTTCATATTTAAGGAAAAAGTAATATCCTTGTTTTTCTTCTTTGAAAGGTATTGCAGTAATTGCACTTTCAGGGCGTCCAGCGGTCAGGGAAAAAATCAGGGAAAAGTGAAATTTCTTCCAGGTCAGGGAAAAGTCAGGGAATTTTGAAATTATGATATTGTACGATGTCAAAAATTGCAGGGACTGATCACCAAATAGGCAATTGAAGGCTAAGAAAAGAACTGAGGGAAACAGTCCCCTTATAAAAACTGGTCATCTTGTTTAATGAAATTGCTCCATGCAAATAAGCAGTATCTTAACTGCTGGACACCCTGACTTTGGTGCTTAGGTATTTTAACTCATGTATACAATTTTGATCATAAAATAAAAAACAAAAATAATTAATGCGATCTGAATAATTTCTCCCAAGTTGTCGGAACTGTCTCAATAGATCTTGCAACCTCATATACATGTATTAAATATCAGTACTGTTTTTTACATGATTATAATGGCATACATTTATCATTTGCAGGTTGATGACCTTTTGATTTTGCTGGTGAAGATGCAACAAAATTTGTTTATTGTTCACAAGTCAGGGTCGTAATTCTAACAGGAGCAGACCTTCAACAGAGCAGGCCTTGACTGTCACCACTCTATCATCAAGCTTCTAATCCCCTCACTTTTAAAACTGCTTCATCACATCCGAATTATTTGTGTAGAAATTATATACAGGACTTTGGACTGGTCAAGCCAACTGAATATTGAACCTTTCATGAATGAAATGACCCCCATGCATGGTCAATTTTTAAGCAAATAATTCTGTGATTGTGAAGAGGATTTGACACTTTTCACAAAGAAATTTAACAAAGAGCATGAAAATTAATCTTAAACCAAGCATTACGTGTTTAAAGGTAGTAAGTCTGCTGATTCTATGTAAAATTCAACTTGTAGTTATAGATCATGAACTGATAGATTTTAAGTATCCTATACACTTTCAATCAGAATTGTTGGTTTTCCATAATCAAGTGAGTTTAATTGATGGTAAAGCCTTAATTTACTTAACATTGCTTTTTCACAGCATGAAAAACTGTTTGTTTACATTTTTCGAGGAAGTAAACTTCATATATGCATTGTATTGTCTTTATAGTAGCAATAAGGGCAATTTTTCAACTGGAATGTGCTAAGTATGACTGAAATCTATCCATAAACAGTCTATTAAATATGCGGACTTACTAACTTTAATTATCCTGGTGCTATAACTTTTTTGAACAATTTCATGGTCCTTCCCCAATACCAAAAATGAAGCATATTAATGCGTGTTTTATGTTTATCAATTGTTGAACTTGAACTTTGAAATTAAAGACAATTTTCTCTGTTAATTGACCTTTTAGTTCCGTCTATCAGGCTTGCTTGCTGAAAATGTTGCGTAGATTTTCTGTGCAGTAATGCAGTGCCAAGTGCCAAACTCGAGTTGGAAAGTTTGAAGGTTCTGCTTAGTTAAAGTGAGATGCCAGCACTAGTACCGATCCTGGAGTGGATGGGATTTCTGTTGCTTTGAGGAAGCCCATGACAGGTGCAGATTTAACCTTCCCAGCGTTCAGACTTGGCAGACACTGATGGCATCAGGGCCATAATCTCCACAGAGCACTGGTATGTCAGTTTGAAACTGAGTCATGACCTCAGTTGAACCCAAATCATTGGGGCGGAAGTTGCTAACCACTGCTCCCTTCAATACTTTCATAATGTATCAATATGAAGTGGTCAATTGGTTATGACCTGCATTTAAACTTGGTAACTTGTCGAATTTTTGAGAAACAAGGCTTCTTATTCTCAATTAACCCAGGAAGAAATGGGAAAAACTGCACAATTAATTTTCTCGATGCCGATTGTAAATTGTAAACTGAACCAAATTAAAAAAACAAAACTATTCCCAGGGCTTTATTTTGCTCGATATGTTTCATATGGGCTGTTGAGTGTATGCATCTGCGTAATCAGGTGTCTAAGGACGTAGTTGGATGCAATCACTCAAGTGTGACAATTTTTCGCATGTCTGTGACTAAGTTTATCACATTGGGGTATGGTGACTGGACAGGGGTATTTGGCACCCGTAGGGCAAATCTGAGGATTTCATGTGAAAATGATGCAAAAGGCCAGACAATTCACTTCATTTACTGCCACCAGACTTGTTAAGAAAAAACAAATTTTAAGAAGTCAGGTGAAAGTTTTCCACAATGATATTCAATGGAATAATGCAACTACGGAAACAAGTCCTCAAACAGCCCAAACAATAGCTGCGGATGAAAAAGGCTTAGGATCTTTCAGAAAGGCTTCACACAACCTGTGTGTCAGCTGCAGAGTTGAAAATCAGCACTTTCAGTGCTCTCCTTTCGCTATTCTCCAAACCACACATCTGCCACCATAAGAAAAGCATAAGGAAAGCACACATGGTACTGATGTTAGTCCTACGGCTACAATGCAGATTGCTAGAGGTCTTTTTGATAGGCCCTCTGCCTTTTTCACATGGTTTCATGCGTTTAGGCCGTTCATTGCCTGGGGGGGTTCTTGTCCCGAAATATGACGGGGGTGCTCAGCTGAGCGTCTCGCACCCAGACCCAGTAACGGAGTGCCGGGAACCCAAAAATAGGACCCTGGACTAGGGAAAATTTGCCCTCAAAGAGGCATTTTTTTCGGGTCGGCTGTATTATTTTAATTATTTGTCCCAAATAATTCCTTTTTTGCCACCACGGATGTCCTTCGGAAGGTGATTTTTATGCAAAATTCGGAGCGCTGGAAATGTTGGACCATGTCTAGGAATATTCACACATCATTTTAGGACCCTTAGCTAGGGAAAATTAGCCCTTGAAGAGCCCTTTTCAGCCGAGCATAGGTGTAGACCAACATAAAGTGAGAACCCCCCCCAGGGTTCATTGACCAGTTTCCATAATCGCATTGTTGCACTGCAACATCATTGCGTGTGACAAAATTTAACAGGACTTCTCAAACATTTTAAGAAGTGGCACCAACTGAAGCAAATTCTGCGACCTTTTGCATAATTTTCTTCAAGCTTTCACATGAAATCATTAGATTCGCTCTGTCGAGTGCCCAATAACCCGGCCCAATGACCATACCCTAATGTGATAAACCTTGCAGCAGATCCGGATGCAAAAGTCAGAAATACTACTCAGAATTTAATGATTTTATGGAACCGAGTCCTTTGACACCCGATTATACATATGCATCAACTCAACAGCCCATCTGAATGATATACAGAAAAATACAGCCCTGGAAATAGTTTTGCGTTTTTAATTAGGTTCAGTTTACTTCTTGAGGCGAACACAAGCAGAAGACTTGGGAAGTGCTAACCAATGCACACCAGAAACACGACAAATTCTATGCAAGTTTATAGAATCTATGAAGAAATAACTGCCTGCAAGATGTTCACAACTGAATGTGCAGATCCAGAGAAATAATTTGAAAATTTACACGGCTCCATGCCAATGTGTTAAGTTAAAATGAAGAGACCCAAGATTATGTCAGACTTCCAACTGATTTAAGACAAACAAGCACAGTTCACAGTCCAATAAATTAGCACATTATAAGACTTCGACAAGAAAAAGTTCATAATTTTTCAAGCAGGGAGGATAAGAAACTTTCGTAAAATTAATTAATCAATATCATGATGTGGACGGACACGCAAAAGGTCAGCGATGGTTTAAAGTCCAGTAAAAGTCAAATAGTTCCTGAGTATCACATCTACTGTGTTATTTGGTAGATGATATGTCACCATAAAAACCACTCCAAAATCAGTATGGGTGCTGGAGCGGCAGTCCCATATGATGTCATGGCAACTGTCACGACCCAATGTTTCTATAGAGCAGACAGTCTCGTTGGAACTACTTATAAATACCTATATTGGACTTGGAACATATTGTTGCATGAATGAAATTTTAGGAGAGATGAAAATAAATAAAAATCTGAATCTGATACAGGATGGGAGGACACTGAACAGCCATTTTCCCACACATAGCATTTCTATGAACATTGTAAATTATGTTAACACAGATTCAATGAGATGATTTGCAATTTACGTGAAAAAACATAAAAATAACGGAATTCAAGCAAGCTAAATATAGAGTTACAAATACAAACATTAAGTGTTGAATGTTGTGATAATTCTAATTGCTACTGAATAATTTTTTTTGAAAGATTCAAAAATTTCAAATCCGTGATAACAATAACCATAATATGTAATACTAAATTTAAAGAACTGGAGTCGCAATTGCATTATTAAATTAAAAACTCAAACCAGTAATAAATACATTATTTATGACCTCAGTCGACTGGTTATCATCCGAAAAAACACAAACAATTCTAAATCCATTAAGCCCACAAAATGAAACTCAGTTAAATATGAAAATAAAGAAAAAGCTACTTCCTGTGCTGTTTCTATCGACTGATCAATCAATAATAATTACTGTTGGTATCTTTATTTATGAAAGTAAATGAAAATGATACATGAAAATGACACGGCTGGTATGAAAATATAATGTCAATATTCTGAGGTATCCATTGTGTGGTGGAATTCAATTCGGGAAGATCCAGATTCTTTCTGAAATCATTTTGAAAAAAAATAAGAAATTTAATTTGCCATTATATCATTCAATTCATTGTTCAATTCAAGAATCCTAGGATTCAAAGCCAGGACCAAAGTTTCAGTGATTATGTGTCAACACATTGTGCATTGATCATGTCATTGAGGCTGCCTAAGTATTGAGTGTTGCAGAGGAGAGATTGGCACAGGTGGCGCAGAGTATTAAAGCAAGTAGGATGTTTGTAGCGAACGTGGAAGAAATTTGACTTGATCTATAAATCGAAGACCAAGAAGAGTCAAAAACAGTGCCTGAAAATTACCTAAAATTTTACATGCCCACTAGAAACTGATTTCTGAAGTTTATTACAAGATTGAATTGAAATTTTAAAAATAGCATGCAAGCCAGTGACGCAAATACTTCGGACAATCGGCTTTTGCCGACTATTTTTATGAATGGCCGACCTGTCTCTTTCTCAGGTCAGACAAAAAAGCCGACAGGGACTCTATTGGGCAATCAGCAAGCCTTTCAATGGCAGTGTAGATGGCAATTTGCAGGTGTTTGAAGTGAGTCTTATTGTAGTTAGTTAAATTGCAATTATGCCACTTTTCAGCTTCTTTTGACCCTCAATTGACCTAATTGCAATTTTTGACCAGTTTCAGTGTTCTTGACTAAGTATCAGAGTTAATTACAATCATCTTCCCACTTTCAAAGTCTAAAGATGCCAATTTGCTTCATGAATACAACTTTAACATAATCTGTTTGATCATTCAATCAGCATGCACTGTAGTAGTTTCTGGCTGAAGTCTACTTTCTCTTAAAGAAAGTTATGTCAACTGTTAGATTTAAAATACATGAATCTCATATATGTGTGTGTGTGGAAATGACTTGGGAATGAATCATTTGGCAAATGTAATTTTTGGTCCAAAATATAGGCCTACTTCTGGGAAGCTCAAATTCTGCAAAACTCGTTTGGATTTCTCCACAGATTTTGAATTTATCAGACGGTCACAAGTTAGACAGAGCATTAAAATTAATTTCTTTCACAAGAAGAGAAATTATTGTCTGACAAAAATGAAAATTGTCTGACCAGAACTCTCTCTCTGTCAGACAAAATGTCTGACCAAAGTCAATTTGCTTTCGCGTGCACTGATGCAAGCACTCTAAGCGGCCCCCTAGCAAGTGGTCATAAGTTATGGCAAAAGTTCTTCAGGAAGAGTTGCGCTTCGTGTGACTAATAATTTAGTATTCATGTGACAGATCTCATTTTAGCAGCTCTTTAAAATGAGACCAAAACGATCCTGTGAATCAAATATTCACCAGGTTATGTCTCTAATTTCTGTCAAGTGGAGACCACCAGTGGCGTATTTAGGGGGGCACTAGGCCTAAAATTAACATGGAAGAGATAGGAAACGCCATGGAGTGCCGCATATATCCATCAAGGATACTAGTCAATCAGACCAGAAAGCGCAAAATCTGTTCCCTGAAAATCCTGGAGCTTTCACCTATCATATACATTGTACCTACTTGTTTTTGTAATTTAGCTTTTTGATAAGTGGAATGGAGAACGTTAGCACTTGTCAATCAACAAGATTAGGCAATTATTAAATTATTAATATCACGAAAGACGTGGATAATCCAAGTCACTTAAATTATTTTCTGCCACAGTGACATCTTACTGCCAGCTCATGATCAACACAAGTGCTTAAAATTTTAAAATTTACTGGTTTTTGCAATTACATTCAATACACAGACATGCTTAAAATGTCTTAATTTAAGGAGGAAATTTAAAATTTACTGGTTCTTCAATTATATTCATACAAAGGCATATATATTCCTAACTCACCATCAAAACAATTCCGCAGCCAGAGCCATTAGTCTGTCGCGGTACCCCTCTGGAGACCGCTATTACTTCAGAAAAGTTGTCCCACACAGACGAATTACGTGTCTTGACATACTTCCTGGAAAAAGAATAAATGTATTTAGTATTCAATGCTAAAAATCCTATATTCTCATAGCTGAATCACTTACTGTAAGGCCACAGTTTCTTGATTCCTTGTTACTCTGAACTTTTTCGAAGGCGTTTGGACCAGTCAGTCGGTCAGCAAATTAAAACAAGCATCCTCGGATACAATGGCTGGTTAATCCTATGGGAAAGTAGAAGGTGTGATTGCAGCATGCGAGAGCGTCTGAGGCAAAAAATATGAGTGTAGGAACAGTGGAACTGGAGGTTGAGGTATAGTAGGGTGATGTCTGCGTGAACTAGGTTCTCTTGACGTGAGGGTATAGCAATGAAGTATAGGTGCAACTTGCTGCAGTGAGCATTGCGCAAGTGTTTGAGTAGAGCGTGACAGCAGACACTAGTGTCTAACAGAGTCGCTGCCCATATAGAGCTATGGGCCGACAAATTCATAATGTGGAATACTTGTACCAAATTTCATAACTCTAAAATAAGCGGAATATTAAGGTCACAAATGGACAGTTCAAGAATGACAAAAGATGGCTGCCAGAAAGGCCTACATCTTGAATTTATTGTCATGTTCCCAATCAATACCCACAGGCGTACACCTGAACCAAATTTTATAACCCTTAAATGAAATATTAAGGTCACATTTGGCAGTCCAGGAATGAAGAAAGATGGCTGCTAAAATGCACGCTATCTCAGTTGTCTCGACAGGTAGGCTACTCATTCTTCTGCTTTCACCCCTAGCATATAACTAGCAAAACTAGCAAAAAAAATTTTTTTTTGCGAGGACAGCCCCCGGCGTGACCCCCCCCCCGGACTTGTAAAATATAAAATTTTTAAATTACCTCCTTCCGAGGAGAGCCCCAGCCTAGAAATATAACTAGCAAAAATAAAAATTTCTACAAGTACCCCCCCGGATGTGACTCCCCCCCGGGCCTTGTATAGAATATAAAATTTAATACCTCATGAGGTGACCCCAGCCTATCTAGCAGAAATAAACTTTTTTTTTTTTTGCGAGTACTCCCCCCCCGAGGTGACCCCCTCGGGACTTGTAAAATCCTAAATTTTTTAATTACCTCCCTCCGAGGTGACATACCTAGAAACATAACTAGCAAAAAAAAAAATTTCTGCAAGCTCCCATCGGATGTGGCCCCCCCCCCCGGGCCTTGTATAGAATATAAAATTTAATACCTCCCCCGAGGTGACCCCAGCCGAGCAATATATCTAGCAGAAAAAAAATTTTTTTTTTGCAAGTATCCCCCCCGAGGTGACCCCCCTCGGGACTTGTAAAATCCAAAATTTTTTAATTACCACCCTCCGAGGTGATCCCTAGCCTAGAAATATAACCAGCAAAAAAAATTATTTCTGCAAGTACCCCCCTGGAAATGTCCTCCCCCCCCTCGGGCCTTGCACAGAATATAGAATTTAATACCTCCCCCGAGGTGACCCCAGCCTGGCAATATAACAGGCAGAAATTTTTTTTTTTTTGCGAGTACTCCCCCCCCCCCGAGGTGACCCCCCTCAGGACTTGTAAAATCTAAAAATTTTTTAATTACCTCCCTCAGAGGTGACCCGAAGCCTAGAGATATCACTAGCAAAAAAAAAAATTTCTGCGAGTACCCCCCCGGATGTGACCCCCCCCGGGGCCTTGTATAGAATTTAAAATTTAATACCTCCCCCGAGGTGACCCAAGTCTGGCAATATAACAGGCAGAAAATTTTTTTTTTGCGAGTACCCCCCCCGAGGTGACCCCCTCGGGACTTTTAAAATCTAAAATTTTTTTAATTACCTCCCTCCGAGGTGACCCCCAGCCTAGAAGTATAACTAGCAAAAAAAATAATTTCTGCAAGTACCCCCCTGGATGTGTCCTCCCCCCCCCCCCCGGGGCCTTGCACAGAATATAGAATTTAATACCTCCCCCGGGGACCCCAGCCTGGCAATATAACAGGCAGACAATTTTTTTTTTTTGCGAGTAACCCCCCCCGAGGTGACCCCCCTCGGGACTTGTAAAATCTAAAAAATTTTAAATTACCTCCCTCAGAGGTGACCCCAAGCCTAGAGATATCACTAGCAAAAAAAAAAAATTTCTGCGAGTACCCCCCGGATGTGACCCCCCCCCCCCGGGGCCTTGTATAGAATATAAAATTTAATACCTCCCCCGAGGTGACGAAAGTCTGGCAATATAACAGGCAGAAAATTTTTTTTTTGCGAGTACCCCCCCCCCCCCGAGGTGACCCCCCTCGGGACTTTTAAAATCTAAAATTTTTAAAATTACCTCCCTCCGAGGTGACCCCCAGCCTAGAAGTATAACTAGCAAAAAAAATAATTTCTGCAAGTACCCTCCTGGATGTGTCCTCCCCCCCCCCCCAGGCCTTGCATTCTACATGTCTCCCTATTGGCTGAAATGGCCACTCCCACCAAGTCCTTCATTCTCATTGGCTCTAAATGGCCACACCCCCAAAAATTAAAAATTTTTAAGTACTGCCACAGTTTCAACCGAACAACTGTCAACCCATTACACCTTGCCTAATGCTGTCAAATTAGCCAACTAAGATTGCTTCTAACCAGCAATTACCACAAACACAAACTCAACGCATGATGGCCAAAAATGCATACCTGTCATTATGCGCCACACCTCCAAATATCGACCACACCCCCAAAACCCATTATTAAAAAGGCTAGAGAATTCTCCAGAATTCTCCAGCCAAAAAACTGAAATTCCTCATTTAATTTTATTTCCGTATTTCCATCCGAGAGTAGTGGGTTGGATGAAAAAAAAAGAATTTCAGTCATCAAAAGCCTTTTCGTCCCTCCGGTGCCTGAAACTATAGCCCCAGTGACTAAAGTAAGGGAAAACCAGGACTTACGTAAAGCTGTGTGTCACAGGAATAGATGGGATGGATAAAGTTGGAATCCTCCCCCCTAGTGGGGGACAGGATTCATCTCTGTGAGTGAAGACTCACAGATATGTGACATAATTTGTCACAATCAAATTATGGATAATCCCTCGCGAAGCGCACTGATTGGCCGAGAATTTCTTGTGTATTATGTGCTGACGTCACGCCTTCCTGCGTACTACGCCGTGTCTCCACACCTGTCATTGTATTTCGAGGAAACCCCACGAGAGGGGAGGCGGGTGGGAGACTACAGTATGTCACATATCTGTGAGTCTTCACTCACAGAGATGAATCCTGTCCCCCACTAGGGGGGAGGATTCCAACTCTATTTCCCTCGACTCACAGATATGTGACATAATTTGTCACAATCAAATTATGGATCGAGTCCCAAAGTGGAGGAGGGAACACCATACTAGTGAGTGCGAGAGACACAAGCCACATAATACATCCAAACGCCAGACACCAAAGTCTGGGAAAGAGAAACAAGTCAGGAATGACACATAGCCATAGGAAACAGCTATTTTCCGAAACCAAAACCAAGCCCAAGGACAGCAGTAAGCTGAACAGGCAAGACAATTGCAAACACCTCAGAGGCAGCAAGCCCAGAACCATGAGCAAAAAAGGACAAAGAGGAAAGTCCCAGTTCAAAAGTTTAATATACCAAAATACCAACACACCCAACAGCAGGGTAACATCCCAACAGCAGGGAAAATATAACAACAACAATAGTTAAGATCAACAACAGATTAATTGTGTGTTAAAGTCACTCTCTTGCCCGCCACAACAGGGCAAAGGCGAAATTGAGCATTGGGTTGTAGCCGGACATCGGCTAAATAATAAGATGAAAAAGTGGTATGAGACTTCCAGGTACAAGCAGACAATATCTCCTGCAGATCATGGGAGCCGGCAAGATACGCCCAGGACGCAGCCGACCTCCGTACTTCATGAGCCGAAACCCGAACCTCCGGGTCAGCAACAGTCGTCCGGATGCACCGGACTATCCAGGCCGAAATGGTCTGCGACGAGACGCACTCCCCCCCCTTGATGGGCTGAAACAGGCGTTGGTGAGAACGATAGCCGCCTGTGGCCAGCAAGTAGAACTTGAGCATCCGAACCGGACAAAGCAGCCGATCGTCCGTGTCCCGCCCAGCGAACTGCGCCAGGGACGGAACAAAAAAGGGCTGGGGATCATGACCAGGCAGGCCGGTCTTAGGTAGGAAACCAGCAACAGTTCGCAACGACACACCCTTGGCCGAAAATACGATGTCGGCCTCATCTCGAGAAATGGCCTGGAGCTCACCGCGCCGTCGAGCGGAAGCCAGGGCCAACAAAAAGACAGTCTTCATGGTGCACAGCAGACGGGAAGCTGGTTTGTCCCAACAGGGAGGTTCAAAGGGAGGCTGCCGAAGCCGAACCAGGACCTCGCTAAGATCCCACTCAGGAATCCGGTTTCGAACGGGCGGGGCACTATGGAAGAAAGATTTGAGCAGACTAGAGATGACTGGATGGGAAGCCGCACCGTGGAGCGGCCGGACCACTTGAGCCAACGAGGAACGGTAGTTGGCAACAGTCTTTGGGGAGAGCTCCTTCTCTACCCGGAGATACAGTAAAAACTCTGCTAAGTCCTGAACATTAGAAGACTCGGGACTGCAACCCCGTCCAGTACACCAAGCGTCGTAGCAGCGAAAATGAGATTGGTACAAGCGTACCGATGACCTCCGTTGAGGAGCGGCGGCCTGGGCCGCAACCGCCTCCGAAAATCCTTCCTGCAGGATTCGACGCTGGATAACCTCCAGGCGTGAAGGCGCAGCTGACTGACACCGGTGTGATACAGGGGACGCCCCGGCTGGGACAAGAGCCGACGATTCTCCGGTAACTGAATCGGAAAGTCTGACGACAGACTGAGGAGGCCGGGGTACCAGCTCTGACTGGGCCAAAGGGGGGCGATCAGCAGCACGTGGCAATCGACAGCTTGGCGGATCTGAAGCAGCACATCGGGAATCAGAGCCGTCGGGGGGAACGCATAGCCCATGAGGGAGTCCCAGGGCAACGACAGGGCATCCGTCTCCCAGGCTTGAGGATCAGGGAAAGGGGAGACGAACAGGGGCAACTGGGCGTTGTAACGAGTTGCAAATAGGTCGACAGTCAGGTCGGGCACGGCCGTCAGCAGACGCCGGAAGACATGCCGGCAAAGAGACCATTCCGTCTGGAGCACCTGATCCGGCCGAGACAGCTGGTCTGCCAGGACATTGCGATTGCCCGGGAAGAACGTGGGCAGAAGATGAAAGTGACGCTCCTGACACCATAGCAACAAGGTCCGGACCTCTCGAAACAGAGGAAGGGAGCGGGTACCCCCTTGCTTCCGAATGTGAGCAACTGCTGCTATATTGTCCGACATTAGGCGAACTGAGAGACCCACAGCCGTGGGGAACAGGGCTTGTAAGCCGTATCGAACTGCCCGAAGCTCCAATACAGCAATATGAAGATTCCGCTCGGCGGGGGACCAACGGCCGTTCGCAGAGGCCTCGACTGTGGTCGCCCCCCAAGCCGTCAGGCTGGCATCCGTAAACAGAGTCAGGGAAGGAGGCGGGGGTCGAAAGGGCACTCCGACCTGAAGGCGAGACGACTCCTCCCACCACTGAAGTGCCAGGAAGAAGGCTGGCCGAAGGGGCACCAGCGCGTCCAGGTGAACCCTCACCGAAAAGGGAAACGTCGCCAAGTAGAACTGCAGGGGGCGTACATGTAACCGACCCAGGGGTACTAGGGGAGCCACATGGTTTAAGAATCCCAGGAAGGACAGAAACTATCTCAGGGGTACCCGGCGGTAACGCCTCAACAGGGCACACCATTGCCCGATCCGAGCAATCTTCTCCGGAGTCGGCCGGACCAGTCCGACCACCATATCCAGATCCATTCCCAGAAACACCAGATGCTGGGTGGGAATCAAGTCGGACTTGCGGGGATTGACCAACCAGCCGAGACGGGTCAAAGTATCCACAACCAACTGGGTATCGAGAAGAGCCTGCTGGGGAGAGGGGGCTCGCACCAGCCAATCGTCCAGGTAACGATGTAAGGTTACTCCTTGAGAGCGCAGCTGAGCTGCGACAGGCTGCAGCAGCTTCGTGAAAGTGCGGGGGGCGGTGCATAGGCCGAAGCACATGCTGGTAAACTGCCAACTGCGACCGAAGATGTGGACCCTCATGTACTTTCGATGGCCAGGATGCAGGGGAACATGCAAATAGGCGTCGGTAAGGTCGACGGACGTCAGCCATTCGCCGGGCAGAAGCTGGCTGCGAATGAAGGTATCCGACTCCATTCGAAAGGTGGGACAACGAACGTACATATTTAACACTTTGAGATCGGTGACAGGCCGATACCCTCCGGACTTTTTGGGGACGGGAAATAAATGAGCGTAAAAGCCGGGACAGTCGTGAGGTACGGGTTCCAGAACCCTCTTCCGAATGAGGCTGCGTACCTCGGCCAGCAACGCAGTGCGTTGCTCTAAATTGTGGGGCAGGACCACCGGACGGGGCTGAAGTGAAAGCGGTGGGGGAGAGTGAAACGTGAGTTTTAGTCCTTCTGTTAGTAAGGTTAGACACCAATCCGGTTGAGGTAAGTGGGCCCACTCGTGGGTGAAGAAGCGCAACCGACCCCCAACCTGGACCTCCGGCCGGGGAAGGGCTGGCAGCAACACAGGCCCAACGTCACTTGGAGAAATCTCCGCGACCTCGCCCAAACCAAGATCGGGAACGTCCTCGACGACCCTGGCGGCGAGCGAAACCCCCACGTCCACGAGAGGTGGACTGCTCCGAGGCACCACCGCGGGAGGCTCGAAAGGACTGGGACTCGAACCGAGGCTGATGATGCTTCGAGGCCATCGCAAGGAGACGAGACTGGCCCTCATCCCTGGCCATACCTCGCACGGTCTCCAAGGTCTCCCCGAACAAGCCCGAGGACGAAGCAGAAGGCAAGGGCTGGAATTGCAACCACTGATGGGCCCGGGAGGGCACCTTGGCCGGGTCCGCGGCAGTGAGGAAGGCCTTCCTCCGGACCACGGTCGACAACGCCACCGAAGCTGCACTCCACTGGGTAGCATGCCGAAGAGCCCTGGTGGCAGCAGACCAGGTCTGCTCCAAACGAACCGGGTCAGGACTAGGCAAGCTCAATAACTGGCGCAGCGTGCCAAACAGCCAGTCGACCGTTCCCAAGGCCGACAAGGCATGGCGAGTATGAGACTCCACTGTGACCACATCATCTGCAGGAATACGACACTTCTGACCTTGCCGCAGGAGGGCACACTCATCCGGTGAAGGCTTCGTAGCCATGACCGGGAAGGACTGGAAATCTGTATCAGCATAGAACCGTCGCTTATAATCTTCTACCCAGCGCCGAGGCTTGACGGAGGCAGCAGGGACGGAACCTGGGTCGGCAGGCGTGGACCACTCGCGGCCCCACATAGCGGTCATGGCTGAATGCAAGGCGCCCACGACCAAGGGCGAGTCGGGGAAGCACAGTGCCAAGCGATCTCGTGGCTTGAGCCCGGTCGCAGCCAACTGTTGTAACTGAGGCTTGGCAGCAGGGAAGTCCTCCTCCGGCCGGAGGAGGGCCCAACCCAGCTGAATCAATTCCTTCCAAGGGGGGAAGTCGGTGGCCTCCTCGTCGTCCCACTCGTCATCCGGGGTGTCCACTGAAGCCCGGGGGGCTGGAGACCTGCAAAGAGAAAACCAGACATAAGCATGGTATTCCCAAACCTGAACTGAATGTCCAGAAAAGTAGGTCAAATGCACCGAGGCAAATTTGCAAATAGTATGTCGTAGGGTCAAAGGTTCGTGACCCATTTAGCAAAAAACCCAGAAAGAGGCTGCAGTACGGACTCCTGAGTAGCTAAAGACATATGTACGGAGTCTATCGCCACGACTCATAGTACATTACCAATAGGGTCTAAACGTCGTGACACTAAAGGTGGCCAGGCATACCTGGAAAGTGGTCTGGGTCGCGACCAATAATTACCTGGTTTGAGCAGCGTCCAGGCGTTGCTGCAAAGCAGCCACCTGCTGAACTAGAGCTGGAACTGACGTGTCCCTGTCTGACAGCTCGTCTGACGAATCCACAGCAGCACCGGCCTGTCTGGAAGGGCTGGACATGCTGGACCCTGCTCCTTTCACAGTCACCTTGGGCATGACACTAAAACCAAGGAAAACAAAACAATAAGCACATGGTAACCCCGAATAAGCAAAAGAGGGGCAAAGCCCAATAAATAAGGCAAAAAGAAACCATGAACGACGCCCAACAACAACCGCCATGACAGAAGCAAAAACGCCACGACACGTGGCGGCGGGCGATAATACGTTAAGGTGAAGAAAACCGCTCTAAAACGCGGAAAAAACTCACCCAAATAACGCAGTAAGCGTTGAAACTTGAAGTAAACGAAGAGGACTGCTAACTACAGTCAAAAACGAACTATCTCAGCGTGCAAACGATCGAGTCTAGACGACTAATCGTAGATGTTCACAGCGCGCGGCCGAGAAATAGAATGACAGGTGTGGAGACACGGCGTAGTACGCAGGAAGGCGTGACGTCAGCACATAATACACAAGAAATTCTCGGCCAATCAGTGCGCTTCGCGAGGGATTATCCATAATTTGATTGTGACAAATTATGTCACATATCTGTGAGTCGAGGGAAATAGAGCTGTCTCTTTAGGTCTCTTGTTCATACCAGTGAATCCAAGCTTTGTCATAAGTCCTCGTGTAGTAAAGGACCCACATCCTGCCGCATGAATCTCTCTTGCAAAATCTGGCATGCAGGAGTGCTGTCCGACATGGGTTCAGTGTAAGTCTACAAACATTTGGTGTGTTTGAAAGTATATTTAGAAGCTAATATCATATTTCTCGCTTCAAATATTGTCAATCTCACTAATACAAGTGATAGATAGAAGTCTTTACCAGCTGCAATTCATTGGCTCTCCTTGTCTCAATATTACTTGCCCCACCTAGCTGATTTTTCGGTTTAAATGGCAACCACACAATGACTTAAAAATGCCAAAATTGTCAAAAATTAGGAAATCCATTAAAAAAATTCTGAATTTTATCCTGTAAAAAATTCATAGTTCCACATTGAAAATAAGTGTCCATACAAAAAAAAAGCCGTGAACTTTCTGAACGCCCCTCGTATGTTGAACTTCATTCATAAACTAGCTATAACTAACTCTATATCATACAAATTTAAGAATATTAGAATCTACCTCATTCTTATGAGCTTGTGTCACCAAGATGGCCTTTGATCCAATGCACATTGACTCAATACAACGTGTTTGGCTGACTCGCCCCATTGATGTCTAATTGCACTTAGCAGTTCACACCTGTAAGCCATGTTGACAAAAGGAAACCCACATGTAGGCCTACTGTATTGTATCTAATTACACTTAAGAAAGCAATTGAATCAACCAAACACTGAAGATCTGAAGATAGTTCCAGCCCTGTGCACCAGAGGCTCAGAGGTTTTTTTTAGGGTACAGTGCAATTTATGTTTTGAGCGGAAATGACGGACTTCGCGTAACAAGTCATCAAAAAACTGTGGCCTAAAGTAATATTATCTGCATATTAAATCTGTATGGCATAATCTTGACATTAATTACCTCCACAGTCCCCCAATATTCCAAGTATTTGTGACTCCCCTGTGATTCTCCTTTGAGTCGAGGACAAACATTTCTCTCTTCTGTAGGTCCACTGCCAGGCGAAGCCAATGTTGGTTGTCTTGGTTGATGGGCAGAAGGATCAGGTCGCTGCTGGAGAGTTCTGCCTGCAAGCACACAAAAAACAAATTTATAGATCTCCGTTTGAGTATATTTTCATACCATGAAAAAAACTATCTATAGATCTCCGTCTAAGTATATTTTTGGTGTTCCTCCTTGGCCTAATGGTTAAGACTGCTAGTTTGCGCAACCACTGGCTCTGAGGGCGTGGGTTCAAATCCCACCCCGGAACTCAATTTAGTCCGAGCCCAAGGGACATTAAATGGAGGTGGGTTGTATCCAGTGTTCTCTGCTTGGGCAACTGAAAGACCCTGGGCATACTTGAATTAATAGGGTATGTGCCAGAATCCCAGTCGTCTCATCAATCATCATCATACTGTGATCACCAACACTGGAGGGTGCTACTGCATGGGAACCTTTGGCAATGTTCCTGTATCCTCTGCCAACTGGCGCTGCACTGCAGCTGCCCAGAGATGCATCATAGGTGGAAGCTAGGCTCACCACAAATTTCATGCGCTGCATGTTGGTTCATGACCAAGAAATTAAAATCAATCAAATCAAATCAAATACGACACCATGCGATCTGGAACTCAATATTTAATTTACAAAATTCATATCTGTGCTGACATATTCAATTAGCTGTCAAACATTAACATATATTACCTTAGCATAAAACCACCTCTCATAATGCCTCTGTTCGAATAGCTGCACCAGGAAGCAAGGTTAGACGCTGATCTTCTTTGGAGATTCTCGGGCCAGGATATTCTAGAAAGCATGAATGATCTGTAAAGAAACCAGATATGTTTCATTAATATGACCTTTGTATATTTTAAAACAATTAAGTGTGATAATAATGTCGCCCAAGTTGCAACAAAATGATCATCCAAGTACACAGATATATATTTATTGTTTCATTTTACAAGTTTATTGTAAATTAGTTCATGTGCAATCTGTATACTGAATGAAAAGTCTAGCTTACCTGGTCATTGACCCATGCGTTGCCCTAGAGGGAATCGAAGTCACTCGTGACCAAGGTCAGGTTACCGGATGATACCTTCTTTCATGGAACTTTGGCTTCGGCGACATCTATCTTAACACAAACGATAGCAAATATTGGGTCCTGAAAATGTAAATGTATACAGGTTAGGATGGATGGATGAATGGGGCTCTACGTCTTGTATGTATGCACTTGGTACCTAGGTTAATTAGGACAGGTGGAAGACAATGCAATGACGTGAAGGTGATTGAAACAGCCGTCCAACATGGGTCCAGGTGACCCGCAAGACCTGGATTTGAACCCGGGACCCAGCAATTGGCAGCCCAGCATGCTACCACTACACAAAACTTCCCCCTTTGCAGGTTAGGAATATGCCTCAAACGTTTAATGTGTTTGGTAGAATTTATTTCTAACAGTACTGCTAAGTGGTTCTCACTAATCAAAGATTTACTTTGACAGTTATAAATTACTAAATAAATTAGTATTACATTTCATTACAGTTGTAAAATATGCTAAGGAATTATTAAGAACAGCTATTGGTATCTTGGTTTATGATTTAGTACAAAGTTGGTCCAGTTTAAAGCAATCTTACCAGCTGAGATACTTTTGGGACATCCTCTAGTGCCCAGAGATAGACCACAGGGTGTCGAGTGGTAACCTTTGGGGTGGCCACGGCCTCTTGGCTTGCCAGGTAGCTTGATGTCCTCCAGTCTAACTTTCTTGCATTCTGCCTCCTTGATCCCACCATCATCTTCTCGTACCTTCTTTCTCGTTTCAGTAGGCTGCAAATAAAAATATCTAGAAGTTCAAAGGAATTATTAATAAATTTATATTACATGCAACGTCATATATGTGTATGGTCACTGCAAGGTATTATATAAGAGCATGACTATTAATAATAATAATTTTTTTCTTTTTTGATAACTCAGATTCAGATTTTTTTTATTTGTAGCTCAGATAACATAATTTTCATGAGCATTTTGCACAATAGAAGAATCACACAATGAGCTACAGGGACCCCTCTAATGTAAGAAGTGCCACTATCGAGGAGCCCCTGTAATAATTATGTTGAAATAAGCAGTGGTACAGTGGCTGGTCAAGGAGAAAAGATTATTAATAAAGGTTGAATAGGAATTCTGCATTTATGTTTCTGCTGACTAGACCCAAAAGAGGAGTCCAGCCGTACCGCGAGATGTAGTGTGAAAATGGTATGGAATAAACTGATTTCATTTAATTGCAAATAGGCCTATAGCAATTGAAAATGGAACATATAGGGGAATGGAACATATATGTAGTATAATAACTCTTTGTCAGTTTATATAAATCTTAAAACTAAATTGACTACAGAGGTGTGAGTATTGAGCTGCTTGAATAAATTGCTTGTATAAGTGTTGTACTTGCTTTTTGTTATAATCTGAATTGCCTTTTTTTAAAATTTTGAATAGGTTGTGGGAATGTCAGCCCCATATAGAGTAACCATGATTGAGATGGGGTAAAATCAGATCATTATAGATATTATAAAATGCATCAGTTGGAAGAACATGCTTAAGTTTTGCCATACCATTTGTTATACTAATTTTCTGGGAAAAGATCTTTATATGGGACTTCCATCTTAAATTTTTATCTAAAATAAGGCCTAAGAAATTAAATTTGTCTATAAAGTCGATCTTAACGTCATCAATGTAAATGTTTGGGATTTTGACTGTTCTATTTACAGAATGAAACAGCATGGCCCTTGTTTTTTCAATATATAAAGACAGTTTATTTAGCTTTAGCCAAGTACTTATTGATTTCAAATCATTGTTAATTACTCTTTCAATTACTGAAAGTTAGTATTATTCAGTGTTGCAAACAAAGTTGTGTCATTAGCATAAATCAAAGTTTTTAATTTCTTTGTAGCAGACGGAAGATCATTCAAATATACTATAAACAATAAAGGGCCTAAAATCGAATCTTGAGGGACACCACAAGTGATAGTTTGATTCCACATTATGATCAATTTCTAGATATTGTGTCCAAGCGCAGATAACATCTCATTAATTCCAATAATTTACCTCTTAGACCATAATATTCTAGTTTATGAAACAATATTTGATGATCTAGTGTGTCGAAGGCCTTAGATAGGTCAATAAAAATATTTGGTATATTGTTGTTGTTCATTTCATCAATTGTTCATTTCATCAATTGTTCTTTCTACCAGTTCCATTGCAGCATATTCTGTGGAATGATTATTTCGGAAGCCGTATTGACTAGAATAAAGAAGTTTCAGGTTGTCAAGATGTTCATATATATCTGATTATGCACAGCGCTCCTGAATAAAAAGCAAGATTTTCAAAATATACCGAAAAAGTTAAGAACGTAGTGTGAAAGTAGAAGGTCTCAGCTTTGTATCGATGTAAAAAGTAAAATATTCTGTTGGGAAGATTTTTGAGATATTAGAGTTTTAAGTTTTTTGTTTATCACATTCCATTTTGGACCATTAACACAGGTTTTTTGCAAGTAACAAACAATTTCTTTATGAGATATAAACTGCATGCATGTAGAGTGTAGATAACAGAGTATCGTATAAATAATTTACATCTAACAGAAAATTTATTTTGGAGGAAATTGACCATCATTAAATTTGTTTATCACATTTTATGTTTATTAGCATTTTGAGATTAAAAATATATATATTAGACAATTGTACGCAAGAAAATTCTACCAGAACTGTGTTATCTATTCTAGATGTGGTAATCCTTCCGTAGGCCAAAATCTCCATTGATAGGTCATATCCATGCATTTTCCTGGTGCTTTAAGCTATGAAGCAGCCAACACTGTTTCCATTTCTCTCTTGCCTCCCCTAACTTTGTGTATGATACAGTTTATTTAGTGTTTCATCTGTGTGAGAGTTTAAGTTTGCATTCACCTGTAATTTGGGCCTCATAGCACACTTCTCAGTTTCATCTAATTTTTAGGACTTAGTTGGTTTTGGTGTTACGATGGATCATTCAGATGCTCGGAAAAAAGTTTGTGTTATTTGTTATTGGAAGGTGTCAAGATTGTGAAGTTTCACCGACATAAAGCGATTCAGACCTTTATGTTAAGCAGTTTTACTCTGAAACTACCAGAAAATGACAAATGAAAGTGGTAACAAAACCACATTAAAGCAGTATTACAACTGTTTTTCAAATGAACCAGTGTTTGAAGGCAAATCTGAGCCACCCACCCCTGTTCTTGCGGTTGTTCCTCCTCCTGCACTGCATGTTAAGTTGGGGATTTTGAATAAAATATATTCTGAAATCTGAATTGAAGAAAGTCTTCCCAGATCTTGATCACTGGCCCGATGTTCTTCATATCCAAAAGGAGCAGCACCATGGAGGCACATTTGAGGGTATCGAGTGCAACAAGCTCCTTGCAAACCTTGAAATGCTAAGCAAAATGTTACCTCAACACTTCATGAAGTTCCACACTGCTTTTGTCCCACTTTGTGATGCTCTTCAAGCCTCATTTGGCTTTACACTTGATGATGTTTACGATGGCAACATTGCAAAATTTGAAAGAGCATACCAAGAATTAGGGATTTCTTTCACTACTAAAGTTCATATCATTCTCCATCGTGTGCCAGAGTTAATTGAACAGATGAAGAAGGCACTGGGCCACTTTTCAGAGCAGGTTGTCAAGAGCTGTCACTCAAAATTTGACAGACTCTTCAACAGCTACCGAATCAAAAACATCGATCATCCCAATTATTGAACAATCTCTGCTACAGCGAGCCCGAACCATCTTTGGGGTAAAAAAAATGGCCCAGCACAACAATAGGTGCCATTACTCAGCTTAAGGTCAGGCAAACAAGCAGATGTGAAGAACAAAAAATCTGTTGGGAATTCTTCGAGATATTTCAATTTTTCAATTTCTTGTTTGTCACATTCCTTTGTTTTGGTAATATTCCATCAAACCTGGGTGCAAATTACAATTTCATGTGATTGGACTTCAAAACAATATAATTTCACTGCCTTTTAAATAACAATTGAAATACAGAATGTCATAATTTATTAGGAAAAGTCACATTTTGATGAGATGTGTGTGATAAACTTAAATTGCATATTTATTAGTATGTCACAAGCACAATGTAACATTGCTGGCCTTACCTATGACTTTGAGTAGGAAAGGACACAATATCTTAATAAATAAATTACTTTAAACTAATTATTTTAAACCGAAGATTCAAATGTTCCCAAATTAGTTCTTTTCACTCTAATTTCATGAAAGAATTAAGTGTATTTTCAAGTTAGGTAGACAAATTTGATGTCAGGCAATGCACAGGTTTGAAACTTCAAACAGACCTTTATTACATATATATCCTAGCCTTTCATAACGTTTTGGTGCATCTAAAATTTGTTATTTTAATCCTGTACTGATCAAGTTGCACCATGCATGTTCATCTATTCAAAAAGCTATTGTTATTCAAATGGATTGGAGTCAAACAGTATATTACAGGTCTAGTTTTGTTAGATTATTTGAATAACCTATGTTTGTTGTCACAGATTCGCAATAATGTTTTTTTCCTTACCTTCTAAATTGACAGGTTCAGAGTATTCAAGTACAAAAGCTCTGTCAAACATGTATGCACATAATGTTATATAGCAGTGTGATTTCCAATTTATGCCCTAGGAATGACTGAGTGTGTTCATTTTTGCAATTCTTATGAAAATTGACAGTTTACTTGGAATTTTTGCGTTCATGAGTTTGTCACACCTTCCTGACATTAAATGCAACTGTAGGCCTATGTATTTCCATTTTCAAAGAAGAGATTTTTATTTCTTTTGAATGACATGTTCTATCCTTAAAACAGGTTTTGCAAAGATGGCGCTCATTAAGAAGACTTTCCACATGACTTTTGATGCTAAATACTGGGTGTGATAAGTGAAATTAAAACAAACTAGAAGGCACACAAGTGTGCAATGGGCGGTAGTTATGGCATGGAGTGCTCAGTGCTTTGCTGAGCACAGGTGATGGTGGTATATATTTAAGTTTAAGTGTAATTAAACTTAAACGTAATTATATTCATAAATGCAAATGATATGATGGTGACACAAAGTGTACTAGAAATGAGTGCACGAGACATACCTGTGCTAGCGGTGCAAGTGGCATAAACACCTACGGAGTCTGGGTTGGGTTGGGGGGGGGGAATTTCCATCAAAAAAAATATCCGCCGGACCCCACTCCTATCCGCCGGCCCCGCTCCTATCAGCCGCCCCCGACTACTCTCTGCTGGCGCCGCCCCCGACTCCTGTCCGCCACCCCCGACTCCTGTCCGCCGCCCAGACTCCTATCCGCAACCCCGACTCCTATCCGCCGCCCCCGATCCTGTCCGCCGCCCCAACTCCTATCCACCCCCAACTCCTATCCACCTCCGACTCCTATCCACCCCCGACTCCTATCCACCTCGACGCCTATCCACGGCAACCGCCATAGATTCTGTTGCTTGTGAGTCATCATGTAGGGACTACGTAGAGTTTTAACAAATATGGCCACCAAGGTAACAGAAATGGTTCAAGGTCATCCAAATTGTTACAACTCATTCAAGGTGTTACTGTGATACAAAATCCCTGTGAGTTTGGTGGTCCCAGGGAGAATAATAGTAGAGTTGTTGTGTATATAAGCTTTTTACAAATATGGCTGCCAAGGTCACAGATATAGGTCAAGGTCATTGGTGTCAAAACTAATTCAAGGCCTTACAATCATACATAATCCCTCTTAGTTTGGTGATCCTAGTGTAAATAAAGAGTAGTTATCGTGCACACAAGATATTTACAAATATGGCCGCCAAGGTCACAGAAGTAGGTCAAGGTCACTCATGTCAGAAATCATTCAAGGTCTTGCGGTCATACACAATCCCTGCTAGTTTCATGATTCCAGGATGAATAGAAATTGAGTTATCTTGTACACAAGCTTTTCACAAATATGGCCGCCAAGGTCACAGATGTAGGTCAAGGTCACTCATAAGTTATGCCTGGCGAGATGTCGAGGTATTTGATGTATTTGACTCATACTGGAAGTCTTGGGCAGCCTGTGCAAAGTGAAATCATCGTCAATAGGGAGGACAACAAAGACTACCAAACCTCACACTACAGCAATATGGGCGGGATGGCCTTTGGCCACCGCCCATAATTAATATCTCAAAAAATTCTCAACATATTTTTTTGTTCTCTACATCTGCTTGTTCGTCTGACATAAAGCTACGTAATGGCACCAATGGTTATGCTGGGCCATTTTTTTAACCCCAAAAATGGTTCGGGCTCACTGTGCTGCCGTACCATCATGCATTTCAGTTCATATCCTATACAGGATGTCATACAAGCAAGTTAGGAGGCAGTAAGATTCACTTATACCGAAAAATATGATCATAAGAGTTTGCAACACACTCCATTCTATATTTATCATGTAAGTGCCATTTAAAAGATTTCTTCAGTTCGATTTTTATGAATTGTCATATAAAACATGTAAAGCTACAAATTTACTGCATGATAAAATTATCAGATGATTTATTGGGTGATAATGATGTTAATTAAAGGGTTGTAATAAATAAAAAAATTAAAACTCAAATATCTCAACATTTTCCCAACAGAATATTTTACTTTTTACATCGATACGAAGCTGAGACTTCTTTCACGCTACGTTCGTTACATTTTCTGTATATTTTGAAAATCTTGCATTTTATTCAAGAGCACAGCGGCTGTGCATGCATTATTTTCTCAAAGACCTTCGACTAGCTAAAATGGAGACAGGTCTATAATTGCTGAAGAGATTTTTTTCATTCTTTTTGTAGATTGGTGTTACTTTTTGCAACTATCATTGAATCAAGGAAAATTCCGCTGTTGAAGATCTGATTTTTTTTGGTGTGTGTTTAACACCTCTGCAGCACCTTAGTGGGCTATATCGAGGCAGGCGACCGCCGTATGATGATGAGATTAGAAGACTGTGAGTCTGGCACACACCCTATTAATTCAGGGATGCCCAGGGTATTTCAGTTGCCCCAGCATAGAATACTGGATACAACCCGCCTCCATTTAATGTCCCATGGGCTCGGACTAAAGTGAGTTCCCGGGGTGAGATTTGAACCAACGCCCTCAAAGCCAGCTGACAAGCGCACTTAACAATTAGGCTTGAAGATCTGATTAATAATTTGTGTCGAAGGCCAGGCTGTCTCATTTTAGATGTATGTTAGAAGTTTGTCCGTAACTATTTTTAGGTTTCAGTGAGTCTATATCCTTTACAACCTGATGTATATTTGTTTTGAAGCAAAATGTTTCTTGCACAGGGGATTTCAGAAAATCTATGAATGACGTGTTGCTGGGAGTTTCTATATTCTTTGACAATTTTGGCCCTATCTCTACAAAATATCTATTAAATTCATTAGCTATCAAGTTTTTTGTCCGATATGGGTACTTCATCTATTAAAAAAAATATTTTGGATAATCATTTGATTTATTGAACTTATTTCAACAAATTTTAGTAATTTACATGTTTCTTTACATCTAATACAAACCCAAAACCACTATTAGGACACGACATCTGTTTGGGTTCCTTTCGTCAATTATCGCCCATAAAAATAATGGCTACCATGGCGCCGCCTCCCGGATACTCCCCTCGCGCATGCGTGCGCATCCACTTCCGCCATATTTCACATTTGACCAAGGTCCGGGTCAAGATGCGGGGAGGTGGGTGGGTAAGCCGCGTGGTTTTGGGTTTGTATTTGATGTAAAGAAACATGTAAATTACTCAAATTTGTTGAAGTTTCTTTACTCATAATACCAACCCAAAACCACTATTAGGACAGAATGGCCAGAACTGGATGGTGGGAACCGGCCCTTGTCCTGTCATAGACACAGCTTTTAGGAGTATCAGAGCAGCTAGATCCATGAGGTCAGAGAAAGTGAGTGACCATCCCTGCCCCAGTAAAGGATCTTCAGTCATTTTGGGAATGAGTGATCCCCTTTATGACTGACAAGAAGAAACCTCCCTGCGCCCATTAGGGGATGGTCGCAGTTCTTTCTCATCTAGTGATGCCTGGTAGCTCTGTTCAGACTGACTTTATCTTAATGATAGATAGACGGTAATTACTCACCATGTCAGTCTGGGCAATCTTCTCCTCCTCTTCTCCAGGGTCATCGATGGTTCTGCTTCGGGATCCCCTGGAGACTCCCCCCCCTTTTCTTTAAAGGAGGTTATGGGGGCTTGGCGACGACCTTCTGCGCAGCGACGACGGGCCCCAGATGGTATATGCCCTCCAAGTCGGCTGCCATATCTCGCAAATAGAATGCTGTGAAGGTCGATTGTCTTGCCCAGCGTCCTGCCCTGAGGATCTCGTCTATGGACGTGTTTCCATAGAATGCAGTTGGAGTTGCCACCGCTCTTATTTCATGAGATGATACTGTCACTGCTGCTGTTTCTTCTGGTGGATGATCCCAGTAGGCATTCAAGATGGTGGTCTTTACCCAAGATGCCAATGTATTCTTGCATATTGCTCTGTTCAGCTTGCTGTTCAAGGAGATAAAGAGTTGCGTCGTCTGACCTCTGAGCTGTTTCGTGCGATCAAGGTAGTAACGCAGAGCTCTCACCGGACACAGTTTATACTCAGTCTCAAGTCCGGGTCCCAATCTGTGTTTGAGGGCTTCTATTTGGAAACCTTCAAAATTCCTCCCTCCTGTAGAGTAGTTGTAGTTCTTGGCTAGGAACAGTGGGTTCGGGGCTAGCTTGACCACTTTCCAATCTCCATGCTGAGTTAGCTGTTTGACGTCCAAAGCATGTACCTCGCTCCTTCTAGCTCCTGAAGCGAGCCAAATCAGAAATACTGTCTTGAAGGTCAGTGCTTTCAGATCAGATGAGGTCAGAGGTTTGTAGGGCGCCTTGTTCAGTGATGTGAGAACCAGTGCCAGATCACATTTGGGGAACACCTTCAGTTGTCTTGGCTGACTGTGTTCTAAGGCACTGATGAGGTCTGTCAAAACTTAAGATGATGCCAGGTCCGTCTCATTCGTGTATAACAGGACTTTTGATATTGCCGTTATGTACACCTTGATAGTGGACAGGCTAGTCTCTTTGTCCTTAAATAAATGCATCAGGAAGTCCGATACCTGCTGTACTGATGCTTCCTTAGGTGGGATAGCTCGTTTCTCGCACCACTCAATGAAGTAGCTCCACCGTGCCTCGTAGATTTTAGACGGGGAAGTAGTCACTGCCTTCGTAACTTGGATGGCTACTTCTTTAGAGAATCCCTTCTTCTCTACTGCCTGCTGGATAAACTCCATGCGTGTAGATTTAGCACGCCTGGGTTTAGGTGGAAGATGGGTTTCCTGGGTTGCTTCAGCAGATCTTCTCTCCGTGGCAGCTGGAGGGGTTTCCTGTCTTGCAGAGCTGTCAAGGTTGGGAACCAAGGTTTCTCTGGCCAGTATGGTGCTATCAATATCATTCTGCATCGATGAGATTCCAATTTCTTCAGAACCTTTGCCAACAGTCCCGTAGGAGGGTAAGCATACACCAGCAGGTTCTCCCAGCTCATGGACAGGGCGTCTACTGCAAATGCCAAGTCGTCCGGTACCGGGCTGACGTAAAATTGTAGCTTGTGATTTTCCCTCGTAGCGACCAAGTCTATTGTTGGTCTCCACAGGGTCTCCCACAGGGTTTCGGCTACTTGTGGATGAAGTGACCACTCTGTTGGAAGTACTTGATCCTGCCTGCTGAGTGAGTCTGCGAGCACATTCAGTCTCCCCGGAATGTGTCTGGCTCTCAGAGAGATGTTGTGCCGTTGGGCTTCTAGAAACAGCTTCCTTGTCTCTTCCATCAGGGATTCTGACTTGGTTCCTCCCTGATGATTGATGTAGGCCAATACTGTTGTGTTGTCTGTGGCAATCAGCACCTGTTGGCCTCTCATCTGATGTCCAAAGTGCTTTAATGCTAGGGTGACAGCTGTCATTTCCAGAATATTGCTGTGTGCTGCATGTGTTTCTGGCCATTTCCCTGCAATTTCCACTCCTTTGCAGTGGGCCCCCCATCCTTCCATCGACACATCCGTGAAGATGGTCTCCTGGGCCATGAAGTGATCTAGAGGTACTCCCACTGTAAGAGCTTCTGTGTCCGTCCACCACTTCAGGGTTTCTTTCACATCCTCTGAAATTGGTACCAGTGTTGACCTTGGCTGTAGGAAAGCATTCCAGTTCCTCTTCAGCTGGAACTGCAGTGGCCTGATATGTAGTCTCCCTAGGGGATCTTGATCCGTCACCGAACCCAGTAGACGAATTAGGGTAAGCCAATTCCCTGCCGTCGCCTCGGTGCTTTGGCAGAAAAATTGTTTCAAAGTCCTTATCTTTTCCACTTGTGTTGTTGGTGGGAAGGCCTTCCCTTCTGCTAGATTGTAAAGGACTCCCACATATTCTAGCTCTTGCCTTGGTACAAGCTCGGACTTTTTCAGGTTTACTAATAACCCCAAGTTTTAGAGAAGGGAGAGAGTGGAGACGATTTGCGTCGTCAGTGATTCTGGATCGTCGTTTTTCAGCAGCCAGTCATCTAGGTAGATGTGTATATTCACACCAAGCGTCCGAAGAACTTTTGCCACTTCCAACATCACTGAAGTGAAAATCCTTGGCGCTATCACCAGTCCAAACGGGAGTGCCTTGAACTGGTACACTTTTCCCCCAGTCGCAAACCTGAGGAACTTCTTGAAATGTCTGTTTATAGGAATGTGATAGTAGGCGTCTGTCAGGTCTATGGAGCAGGCCCATTGTCCTATTGTCATCGCCTGTTGTATGGAGCGGGCTGACTCCATTCTGAAGGATGAATTCACAATTATCTTGTTCAGTTCTTTTAGGTCTATTATGGGCCTCCATTCGCCTGAAGGTTTGGCCCGTAGAAACAGGATGGAGTAATAGCCTTCTGATCCCGTATTTGTCACTTCCTCTACCGCTCCTGTGGAGAGGAGGGTGTCGATAACTGTCCTGTAAACTTCCAATTTTGCAGTTCGGCTGTCCATGGGGTGCGCCTCAATGGAGGGGGGTGAGAAAATTCCCATTTTAGGCCGTGCTGTAGTATTTCCACCACCGAAGTCTTGACTCCTAGTCGTTGCCACATTTCCCAAAACTTGTGTAATCTGGCTCCCACTTGTGTGCCTTGTGTAGTTTGGTGCATAGAACTTCCGAAGTGCAGAAAATCTTGTACTCGTGGGAGAGCTGGGGTTGCTTAGTCATTTCCCCTGCGGTTTTCCCTCCTTCTGGCTGGAAGGGTTTCCTCGGCCTCTGCCTCTGTTGTACTTGTTGTTCCCTCGAAAGGGCCGCTTTCCTCTTCCCCAAGTGGTGGGCCTTGTGGAGGTGGAGGTTTTTGGAGAACTCTGTCTAGCTGGTCTTCTGAGATCTGACTGGGAATCACTTTTCTTTGTGAAAAAGTTGTCATTTATCTTAAGGACCAATTCAGCCGTCTTCTTCTCTGAATCCTTGTGGATCAGACTGCTCGCCCTGCCTGCAAACAGGAAAGGTCCCCCAAATGGCTGCATCCTGAGGACATCTCTGGAAGACTCACTGAGTTTAGAGTTTGACAGAGCATGGTCTCGTCTGGCCGATACTGTGTCTGCCAGTTGCCATGTCAGCAGGGAGGTCAGGTGTTGTAAGGCCCTGGCTCTACTTTCCAGGTCTGCCTTGATCCTATGCCTCTGCTCCAAGAGGTTGATTAAGTCTGGAGGCAGGGAGCGGTCTGAATAAGATTCCAGGCAATCCCAAAGGGTTTGCAAATCAAAATTCAAAGAGGAGCTGAAAATGTCAATCATATTCACAATACCCAGTGAAGACGAGAGATTCCCTTCCCAATCTTCCAGTCTGGTCGCTTGGACAGAGGCTGTTCCAACTGTGGCATCCGAGTGGTCCATTTTCAATGATTTGGCACACAAGTACTCATTGGGTGGGAAGCAGTAGTCAGACAGGTTAAGCCCTGGTTTGGGGACGGATTTGTTGGCCTTGATGGGATTTGTCGGCGGAAAATCCCAATCGGGGTGCCAATTGTCATCTCCTTTCAGCCCAGTCATATTCCTCCAGGTGTCAACCATCCTAGACGTAATCAAATCAGATAATGGCAGAATCACCCCTTTCTGCTCATTCGCTTGTTTCGGGTTACACAGAGCCGGGGCGGTAGCGTATACCCCCATTTCCGGTAAGGTCATGCCTGCTGCCTGAATCGCCACTAAAGCTCTATCTCTGTATGGCTTCACTTGCATAGTTTGAGAAAGCACTTCCAGGGAGGTCTTGGAGGTATTGGATAAAGTCTGATTACGTGCTACTTCTGTCAGGACCCTCATTACATGGTCCAATTTCCCCGGTTCATAGCCACTGTTTACATTCCCACTATGTGAATCTCTACTCACAGATACACTATGTGACCGGCGTTCTCTATCCCGATCCCGGGCTTGTTCCGATCCTCTGTGGTGTGCATCTCTTCCTCGAGATCGTTCTCTAGCTCTGTGAGTTGATCGTCTCGAAGACCGGCTCCTGCTTCGTCCACGATCGTTGATTTGTTTGTGGCCTTCTCTTTCAGATCGGCGTCCGCCATCTTGTCCAAGTGTGGAAGCTGATCTTGGCCTGTCTTTACGCGGTGATTTCTCGCTGCTTCGATCGTTTCGACCCATCTGAAACACACTGAAATCACTATTAGTTCTTGTTTGATTGAATTAAACCTTAACTGCATTATTCGTAAGGTTAGAACTTAGTAAATCCGCTGGAACCCTGCTCAGCGTTGAGAAAACATCGTTCTTGCCGCGCGTCAAAAAGAAATATGGCGGAAGTGGATGCGCACGCATGCGCGAGGGGGAGTATCCAGGAGGAGGCGCCACGGTAGCAATTATTTATATGGGCGATAATTGACGAAAGAACCCGAACTGATGTCGTGTCCTAATAGTGGTTTTGGGTTCGTATTATGAGTACAGAAACTTATTATATTATCGATAGTAGACCAAGTTATTTCAAAATTCCGTTTTAAATTTTAGAAAACAGTTACTATAATAAAGTTTCTCAGCTGACTGAATTGTCCATTTAAGTATTTTACTATATGATCTAAAGTTCGTTACGGTTGTCTGATATGGGGCTATTCATTGAGAGTGACTTCAGCTTTACATAAAGTTTATCCTTATATGAGGTTGATTTTAGAATGGCCTCAGTGACCCAATTAGACTTTCTATGTTTATATTTCTGAAATTTTACATATTTACATGGGAAATGTTTGTCTAAATACTGAGTTATGCCTGTGTAATTATTGCAACTGTCATTAGGATTGTCTTTCAAAATGTTGTTAAACTTATTTGTAACTTGAGAACTAGGCATGTCTTGTCTGAATTTTTGAAATTGTCGAGGATTGTTTGAGTATATTTTGACATATTTTTAGGAGATTTTTCACTGCTGAGGTAGTCTAATGAAATGAAACAAGACAGTTGGTTTGATATATTACTAAGTATAACCCTTGCTGTAGTATTTGACATCTTATCTGATAGTTAAACGAATAAATTGCCTATCAGCGTACCTGTTCTCTGGGTAAGTCGAGTGGGGAAAGCTATCTTAGACAAGTATTCGATATTAAATAATTAATGAAGTAATTTACTGCTGAATTTATTTTAAAATTCAATAAATTGATATTGAAATCCCCAGTAATTACAATATGTTTAAAACGCTTTAATCTCTTAAATATAATATTCATATCATCAATAAAGTTATATATTTTCATGGTTAGAGGGAGGGGGTCAATAAAAATTCCAATAATTAGTTTCTTATTAATAGTGTTTGAAGTTTGGACAAATTTTCTATGAGCTGGTGGTCCCACAATTCCAAAACAATAACCAGATTTATTATACTATAATCATAATTTTCATTTAGATAAATACAAGTTCCACCATGTGCACTGCATGACTTACCTTTCGAAATAAGATTGTAGCCAGGGAGCTGGAGCAATGAGACGTCGCTGTCTGCTGCGAGCCATGTCTCCTGCAAACAAATGGCATCAAGTTCAGACGATTCATTAAAATAATCAATATAAGTTTTAGTAGGTGGGTTAGGTCAACAAAATAGGTGGTTGACTTCACTTTCTGATGCAAAGGTCCCCTTTGGCACAGATGTACCTTGGGGTCATAGGAAAAGATTTATCCAAAGACACAAGTGAGATCACCCCCTGGATCGGAAATACAGCCATTTTCCAAAATGGCCGCCGCAAGTGCAAAAAGTCCAATATCTCCGCTTCTATTTCAGCTAGAGAGACAAAATTAGGGTCAAAATATATGTTTTTGGGGTCAGAGAATCCATTGAAATAGTTCCTGAGTATGAAAAACCAATATTCACACAATTTATTGTTACCCCTGCTTTAAAAATGACTGCCAGACAAGGTTGGCGGCACCGAGGCCACTGCTAGTGAACATTTTGTGTTACTTTGATACCATTAGGTTGAATAATCTGCAAACATTGTTGGAAAATCAATCTCTACTCAAAATCAACCTACTCTTACCCAATTGAAAGTAAGATATGCTCAATATCAGCTCTATTGAACAATATTTATGTGGTCTTCAAGCCCTTGATCGATCACATTTTGGCATTTGCATTTCCTGATCATTTTGTCAAATGGTAGTCTACATTAAGGAATTCTACTGTCCTGATATCAGCAGAAAAAAAACAACTTTTACATAGACAGCATCAAGCTGTGTCAAATTAATTTTGCTGTACATTTCAGATAATAGTGTTATTTAAGGCAGTTGTCCAGTCACTCCCGCAGGATCAATCATGAGATGCACTCCACAGCATCTTATCATATGCTTATGTATCAAAGTCACCAAGAAAGCAACCCACCAAGCCCAGACTCAGGAGTTTCCACTGCAGGTATTAAAATATGTTTTCGGTAGAAAATTTTGGTAAGGCGTTTGTACAGGATTCAGAAATTTATTGAGTGCCGGAGAACATTCATGGTGTGTCATGCTATAGTTAGACATTTTGGATACTCAGTGAACAGAGGCAGCATATATGACTTGGCTATGGGTTATGAACTTGGCTAAGAAATAGCAGCAAAGTATGCCGCCCAGTGCAAAGGATATCCAGTTACCATTTTCATGTCTTTGTTTTGCTACCCTTTCTAACCTCTTTGATGACCAATTTTGCAAGGCGTAAAGCTTGTAGGGATGGTACATACAGGGTGTCTACAGAAAAAAAAGGACGGACAACACAATTTGATTTGTTTATAGCTTATTTTGTGCCTTGCTGTGGTAACTTTCTGTAGATGAGACCAAAATGATGCAAAAACGCGTTTGATGAACTCCGCCTACATTTTGCCTCTTGCAGACATGATGGAGGCCTTTAACGTTACTGTGAGGGTAGGAATAACTTGCTGGATTCTGCCTTCAAAGTTGCCCATACCAAGTAATTCACTGCGACCAGCTCGGGAGACAAGGGGTGGCACCTTACCTGGCTCATCAGGTTTGTTTTGAGGCACTCCTGAGTCTTCTATGCAGTATGAACAGGTGTTGGAAGATGATTTTGCCATCAAAAGACTTTCTTGTCTCATGCCATGGCATCACAAATTCTTTAAGAATGCTATTAGGCTTATAAACATTTGCATTGATTCCGGCACTCTGATCAATGGCTATTTGAGACATTTTTGTGATTTTCTTGTCATCAGTGACTCCATGTTGAAGACCAAGTGTTAGGTCCCAAATTTGAATTATCGGCAGCTGGAGCATCAGCAAATGTCCCACTACTCACAAATGATTCATTCCTTGTCTTACAAGCACCATAAATGGTGAAAAATTTCTCATCACCAACGAGGAAGACAGGACGACCATAGTCAGCTTGAAGCAATGCAAGCACTTTCACATATCATGCTTCCGTTTTGCCTTTAGTAGTAATCTAATTCACAAATACATTTTTGCAACAGATCTAATATGGCTGACTATCAAATCCACTCTTATGTCAGACTTATCAACAAATTCTGAAATTATATGAGTGCAAAAAAAGAAGACAAGTGACTGTCCTTTTTTTCTTTGGACACCCTGTAGCCTTTTAGAGATGTCAATCTTTTAACCAAATATTCCCATTTTAACTGGATCAAGGATGTCAGTCATTTCTAGTGGTTTGGTTACTTGTCTAGAAGAGCTGGTTGATGCAATGCAAGTTCCATGGATAACAGAAGTACACATAGCTGTAGAGAATACGGGATTCTGATCAATATTGTTATATTGTAGCCTACTATGATAAAGACCCCATGCGCTGCTTGAGATGGTACCATAACTTGGCATTTTCCCGAGGGGCTGATCACTGAATCAGTCATATCTGTGCTAATTGTCTTCAATCTGTCATGTGTTGGCCTACATGACACACAGCCCTCATCTATGGATGGCTTTTACAACTAATGCACTTCTAGTTAAGATATGGCTTCATTGCCACATAAAATGGGTTTTGTCTCCTTTTTAGCAAGGCATACAGCTGTGATGCTTGAAGCTGCATCAATTTTTTGTTGAAATTTGAATAAACTGTTGACCAGAGGAGACTGATCCATACCTGGCCCTTCGACAGTTAGGGAGTTTATAGTCACATGAGGACTATTGCAATTCTTGCTAAGTCCTGGCCCAGCCAGGCTGATTGAGTATGTGGGGTTGATCGGGCTGGTGTCAGAAAAAAGTCTGACCTCTGTACAGTTATCCTCATCTCCCACCAACATGTCAGTAGCTGGACAGACTCTACCCTGTTTTGTTTAATCATTAGTCCCTCATGACAGTACCCTTGTTTTCTCTGGAACTAATGGGTTCTTTTCCTGGTTATGAGTTGGAGAGGGCTGGCAAAATTTACAGAGATAGTTGAGACCCTGATACCACTTCATGCCAACTAGGCAGTGATAAGAGCAACAGGTCTCTTGTCAGTGATGACACTGGACTCAGAGTCCTGGTCATGGGGTAGTGAAGACAGTTATGAGGTGAGAGTCTTGTGGGGCTGAGGGCATAGGAGTGCTCAGTATATGGTGTTCTTCTAGACTATTCAAGCAGCATCTGGAGGAATGAATCCGCCTCACATTAAGATGAATGGAACCGGTGATGACTGCTTCATCAGAAGAACCTCTGGTGTAAGATTTTGGCTCCCTTTGAATATTTGCATCATCTAAACATCCATCCTCCAGTACTCATTTTTATGAAATCCTTAAACATTTTTTTGGCAGGACATTTTTCTAACTTTTTTGCTGCCAAGCTTAATACCAAGTAACATTGGTCATCAAAGATGGTCTGACTGGCAGGAAAGAGCCAAAAATCTTCAAAATAAAGACATGAAAGTGATCACTAGATATCTTGGGCAGGGGCAGCATACTGTGCAATAGTCCAGGAGCCAACCTGTAAAATTGAGAGTTTTTGGCCCCCGACTGTTATATTGACAATTTTAGGCTCGTTTCGAAGCTGAGAATCTAAAGATTCACTTTTTGATGGGTGGCAAGCTCGCACCAATCGCATAACGTCACAACGCGAGGCAGAACGTCAAGACCTCCATTTTTGGGGGAAAACTGTGAAAATCATGTTTTTTGGCTGTTATTTGATCAATTCTCATCAGAATCTTACCAAATTTGGTACACATGTTGTATTTGACACCACCTGATGGGATTTGGGAAAACATTCCTGAAGAGTGCATTTTTTGAAATATTTTGAGTTCATAATCTATTTGCAGAATGCAATTTTTCAACATTGGCTTAATAATGTTTTTTCCTGTTTCAAGAAAATGACTATTTTTGCATGAAGTTTGCACTTATTTTAATCCTTACAATCTCAGCTTTCCAATGATATGAAATTTACTGGTATCCATAGCACTCGCAAGGAAATGTTAGGTTGCTAAGCAGCCAAAGTCCTATTTTTGGAGATTGGCGGAAAAAGGTGAAAATGCTATTTTTCTCCTTTTATTTGATGATTTTTCATCAGAATTCATCAAATATGGTAAATATCTTGAATTTAATATCAGTCCGTGGAATTTAGGGGGAAAACTGCAAAGAAAATGCATTTTTTGAAATATTTTGAGTTCATAATCTCTTTTCAGAAGTCAATTTTCCAAATTAGTTTGAAAAATAAAGCTTATTCTGCTTAAAGAAATTCACAATTTTTGCTTTAATTTTGTACTCATTTTAATCCTTAGAATCTTAGCTTTCCAGTGATATAAAATCTATTGGTATCCATGGCAATGGAATCAAAATATTCCGTGCCCAGACAGCCATAGTCATTTTTTTGGGTGACTTGCGGAAAATGGTGAAAATGCTATTTTTATCCTTTTATTTGACGATTTATCATCAGAATACCAACACATATGGTGAATGTGTTAAATTAAACATCAGTTTATGGGATTGGGGGGGGGAACATTTTTAAAAAGTGCATTTTGGGAAATATTTGAGTTCATAATCTTTTCGCAGAGGTAAATTATCCCTCTTTTTTTTATATATAGCACATTCTGCTTCAAGAAATTCACTATTTTTGCATGAATTTTGCTCTCATTTTACTCCTTACAATCTCAGCTTTCCAATGATATGAAATTTATTGGTATCCATAGCAATGTCATTGAAATATTTGGTTGCCAGGCAACCAAATTCGTTCTATGGTTATATGCGGTAAAAGGTGAAAATGCTGTGTTTCTCCTTATTTGATGAGTTCTCCTCAGAATTTAGTCAAACTAGGTGAATATGTTGAATTTAACACAAGTTGTGGAATTTGAGCACAATTCTAAAAGTGCAAGAGTCACTGGGCTTCCTAACTCAGTGCACCCAATTGTCCTTAAAAAAACCTGGGCACTGCTTTGGTGCATATCTACTGTAACACAGTAGGGGAGACCGGGCTAAGTTATGTGATTTTTTACTGAATCATGTAATCTAAAAATCAGATATCAAAATATAATACCTTGGCCAGAATCGTGCCAAGTTTCATGGCAATTATTTGCAAAAATTCAACATGCTGCACAAACTAGAATTATTTATTGTTAGGAGCGCACGCCTTTATCTGCTAACATGTGGTATGACATGTGACAAAACAAATATTTGTGATTTTCAATTTCTCACTGCAATACTGCAGTTAAAAGATGTGTGAAAGGAACATCTGACTAAAATAATTCACAGGTCAACATAGAGGGTGACCCCTCAACTCGCACATTGATATTGCAACAAAAATTGGCATTTATAATACAAACAACCCATTTTAAGTGGAAGTGACAGAGCCAAGAGGATACATTGTATATTAATAAAAGTTTGGTTCACTTCTGAAAAAATTGGCCCAATAAAAGAGTTTACTCTTTCTGCATAGGTTTTTTTTTGGATATGTTTTAATTCAGCTGCTTGAATACTTGAAGAATCTTTTGTGGTACTCCAAGGTTTCATTGTGTACTAAAATGCAATATGCACTGTGTCCCCATCATAAATTTCAAAGGTAAAAAGTATGGTTCATTATTACTCGTGAGAAAAAGCATTAAGGAAATGATAAATATTTAGCTTACATAGTGATAAATATTTAATATTTAATATTTCATTTAAGGGTGGACACAATTATCATGAATTATGGTCTAAAAAATCCTTGCCAATAGATTTTCTAAAAAAAACTAATGCTTCACTCTTATCACTACTATTCACTGTACATAATTTGAGCCTGTTCTTGTAGTTATGAGCAAGTTGAAGGAATGGCCTAGAAATTGTAAATCTAACTTGGAGCAGGGTTACCATCTCCCTGAAATAATGTTACTGTTCTCAGATTTTAAATCGTTACAGCTATTACCTTCTCTCGATTCAAGATTTTACGGATCAAACAGAACCTGTCTACTGCAGTCATAGCACACTTTTAAAATGTTTGTGCTAGTGATATGAGCATTATAAAGCTTTTTTAGCTTTGTCTCACTGGACGATAAGCAGTTCAGATATTTGGTGTCCACCATTTTAGGATATGGTAACAATTGTTGCTGGCAAGGGTGTTATTGGTGACTAAGTTAAGACTAAACTATTATATTGAATACACCAGCCTACATAAATATTTTTAAAACTCAGTCATGAAAAAATATGTCCTCGACTGTTGACAATAATACAGCATTTTTATGATATATATATACATGTATGTATTTCACCAACTTATATGAAAAATTAGTCTTTTCTTGCAAGGTAGCCAAAATTTAATGTTTTGACACTGTTGCTATGGACACCAACAAATACCATATCATTGGAAAGCTGATATCCTAAGGATTCCAATGAATGTAAACTTCAAACAAAAATAATGATATTCTCGAATCTTGAAAAAGCAAAACTAAGGCAAAATTGGAAAATTGCATTCTCCATGCTGTGACCGTGGATACCAACACATTTCATCTCATCAAAAAGCTGACATTGTAAAACTTAAAATGGGCGCAAAATTCATTGAACAAATGGATTTTCCTGAAGAAGAATAAATATATATATTGCCTTTCACTAATTTATTATTATCTCAGGTTTTTTTCAAAGAATGCACTTTTCCCCATTTTCCCCAAAATCCAATACATGTAAACTGATGTTAAATCCAACAAATTTACCATATGTGATGGAATTCTGATGATAAATCTTCAAATAAAGGAGAAAAATAGCATTTTCACCTTTTTAGCACTATGGCTGTCTGGGCGCCAAATATTTTGATTCCATTGCCATGGATACCAATAAATTTCATATCATTGAAAAGCTGAAATTCTAAGGATTAAAATTAGTACAAAATTAAAGTAAAAGTAGTGAATTTCTTGAAGCAGACTAAGCTTTATTTATCAAACAAATTTGGAAAATTGACTTCTGAAAAGAGATTATGAACTCAAAATATTTTTAAAAAATGCATTTTCTTTGCAGTTTTCCCCCTACATCCCATAGAATGATGTTAAATTCAACATATTTAACATATTTAATGAAGTTCTGATGAAAACTCATCAAATAAGAAGAGATAAATAGCATTTTCACCTTTTTCCGCCAATCACCAAAAATAGCATTTTGGCTGCTTGGCAACCAAATATTTCCTTGTGAGTGCTATGGATACCAATAAATTTCATATCATTGAAAAGCTGAGATTCTAAGGATTAAAATGATTACAACATTAATAAAAAATAGTGAATTTCTTGAGGCAGAATTAGCTTTGTTTATCAAACAAAATTTGAAAATTGACTTCTGAAAGGAGATTTTCAACTCAAAATATTTCAAAAAATGCATTTTTTTACATTTTCCCCCTTCATCCCATAAACTGATGTTAAATTCAACAAATTTACCATATTTGATGAAATTCTGATGAAAAATCATCAAATAAAAAGAGCATTTTCATCTTTTTTCGCCAATCACCAAAAATAGGACTTTGGCTGCTTAGCAACCAAATATTCCTTGCGAGTGCTATGGATACCAGTAAATTTCATATCATTGGAAAGCTGAGATTGTAAGGATTAAAATAAGTGCAAACTTCATGCAAAAATAGTCATTTTCTTGAAACAGGAAAAAACATTATTAAGCCAATGTTGAAAAATTGCATTCTGCAAATAGATTATGAACTCAAAATATTTCAAAAAATGCACTCTTCAGGATTGTTTTCCCAAATCCCATCAGGTGGTGTCAAATACAACATGTGTACCAAATTTGGTAAGATTCTGATGAGAATTGATCAAATAACACCCAAAAAACATGATTTTCACAGTTTTCCCCCAAAAATGGAGGTCTTGACGTTCTGCCTCGCGTTGTGACGTTATGCGATTGGTGCGAGCTTGCCACCCATCAAAAAGTGAATCTTTAGATTCTTAGCTTCGAAACGAGCCTAAAATTGTCAATATAACAGTCGGGGGCCAAAAACTTGTTAAATAAGCATCTTTTTGGGGGTTGGCTCCTGGACTACAAGTTCATGTCCCTAGTCATGCATGCCACTGCTGTTCACAAGTCCAAATGTACCATAGCACACTATACATGTTCTCCACCAGCCTAAACATTTTCATGAATACTGGTTAAACCCATGCGATACTTCTTTTTTTTTACCCAAAATTTCTGACAGTCCGTCTAAATAATTTCAATTGAAGAAAACGGCAGTGGAAACATCCTTACTCCTGAGACATTAGGGCTTGGCTGGGTTCTTTCTTGGTGAATATCGTAGTTATGCACATTACATAAGAAAATGCTGCCGAGTACATTAAAAATTAATTTGACACACTTTTCATTTACTGAAGACACCATGCTTGAATTACTGGACAATTAAAATGAAAGTTAAGCGATGACGAAAAATTTGTAAATTGATAGAATGTAAGGTCAGGTTTAATATGAAGAGACAGCTAAAATTAAATGGAACCACAGCTTGATGCTGTTAATGTAAAAGCTGTTGATGTGATATCAGGAATGTAAATACCCTTAATTTGAAGATTATGCTTTGGGAAAATTATCGTGAAATGCATATTCCCAAATGTGATTGATCGAAGTGAAGAAATTTGAGAAGCTTTTAAGACCACATAAATATTGTTCAATGGAGCTGATATTGAGCATGTCTTATTTTCAATTGTGTTACAGCATGTTGATTTGAGTGGAGATTGGTTTTTCCAGCATTGTTGGCAGATAATGCAACCTAATGGTATGAAAGTAACACAAAATATTCACTAACAGTGGCCTGGGTGCCACCAACCTTGCTTGGCGGCCATTTTTAAAGCGAGGGTAACAATACTTGCGTAAATATTGGTTTTTCATAATCAAGAACTATTTCAATGGATTCTCTGACCCCAAAAACATATATTTTGACTCTAATTTTGTCTCTCTAGCTGAAATAGAAGTGGCGATATTGGACTTTTTGCACTTGTGGCGGCCATTTTGGAAAATGGCTGTATTTCCGATCCAGGGGGTGATCTCACTTGTGTCTTTGGATAAATCTTTTTCTATGACCCCAAGGTACATTTGTGCCAAAGGGGACCTTTGCATCAGAAAGTGAAGTCAACTTTGACCTAACCCACCAACTATTTTCAATAGTTCAAATTTTGCATTTAATGGCTGGAAATTTAGAGAAAGAATTTTGAAATTGTTACAATTTTGCTTCAGTAAATTCTTAAAATCTGAATCATTTATATATGGTGAATTTTGAAGAAGTGTTGGTTCATTATCTCCCAAGTCGGCCGGATCACTCTCCATTAGGTCAGCCAAGGACAGACATTCATCAAATGATGGATATGATTGAGCAGACATGCTTATGTTGAGAGGATTTTAGAATACCAGCCACTGTACCTGAAAAATTGAAAATATACAGGTAATTACCAAATTTTTATATTTGCAAGTGTCATAATTGCTAAATCTGACAAGTCACTTTTAAAAACACACGAACACGTCAAATTGATATGAAACGTAATTAAAGTGCAAGTAAATTTGAGCATTATACAAGTAGTGACGCTGTGGCTATTACTTTTTCAATTAAGCAAATTCTATAAATTTAGACTAAAATTTCAATGACACTGATGGAAACCAAATATTTTATATTATCAACCACTGATAGAAATTTTACCAAAATTTGAAAGTTATAACAGATATGAGAAGATCAGAAACATCAATGAGAATAAGCATTAGTAATGAACAAATGTGCAATCAATGTAGAACGCACAAAACAACGCTAATTAGAACTCTGTTTTCTTTTTAAATGATAACTAATGATAGTAGGCAATTATCTATCTTACCTGTCATTCAATGCAGTCACAATGGTCCCTTGATAGTTTATTAACAGTATTTGGGATAAATAATGGTAAATATTTCACTTTCTGCAACTTCGTGACAGTGTCTGAATAACTTTTTGTTCCTGAAAACAATAAAAGTGGCTCTTTTCACCGGATTTATTTCCAGTTATTTTAATACCAAGGATGTTTTTGATTGCATATTTCATGCTTACTTAGAAATTCTTTCAAAATAGCAACAAAACAGCAGATGTCAGAAGAATTTTTGGTCTGACTGTATAATTGTTTTTATTCATCTGCCTTCCATCTGCCTTTAACTTAAAGAAGAAGATGTGTGTTTAATTCATATTTGATAGTCAATTGAAAATTCACATGATCTGCATTGAAATAGTCAATTTTTAATTCTTACCTGTGTACTTCATCAATTCGGCTTTGGTCTCTGAGCAGGTGCTGGGTGCATCATTCGCTTTCTTCTCCTGTGAATTTCGGAGCTCAAATAGCGCATCAAGGTCATGTTAGGGTTCATCATTGTCAACTGTGTTCCCCAAAATCTCCTGAAAAGATAGATACCTAGAAAAGGAATAAGAAAAAAGATACATAGCAAATTAACAGTATCTCTAAAGTTTTTCAGTGTCCAAGTAGCTAACAAATGGTCATCCCAGGGTATTCACATTTAGGCCTATATTTCACATGCATATTAACAAAGTTTCTTGTAAATTACCTGAATATACAATATCTCAAAACTTTTTCAATGGAATAAATTCAAGATCTCATACCTGGGTAACAATGTCCAATACATTGTCCATCCCCAATTCATTTCTGAGCTTCCAGTTCTCCAGCAAGTCTTCCAATGGAGCAATCTTTTCCTGGTGGCGCTCCAACGACTGCTCGGAAACAAGGTCAGCAATCTCCCTGCACACAGATATCACATTCTGGTACTTCTGCGTCTTGGTGAGCAGCTGGGACTTTCAACTGGGCGTGACGTGAACCCCACCTGCCATAACGGTCTTGCATTCTTCGACATGCCATCGTTCATCGACAAGGGCCAGATCGAACACTGGCAGGGACTTCTCAGCATGGACCTTGAAGATATGCCTGCAGGGAATGGCCTTTGTCCCAGTTGTGGAGCACTTGCAGGACGTCTCGCTCTTTCTTTCTTCTTCTTTCGGTGTGCACATGACCGGGCTCGTCTAATACTCGGGCTTCACTGTACAGGTGGAAGCTGCTCTGATGTGCTGTATCACTGCAGAAGAAGCGTACTTCATCAGAGACTGGCTGTACTAGGCCTCTTCTTCTGACAGTCCCTTTGTGTTGTACCTGGTCGTCAGATGGTTGACCTTCCTTCGATGCGTCCCAGCCTAGATCATTGAACGGTGAACCCAGAACAGTCTACTGATGCACTCTGCCACTGTCATGTCCTTCTGAAGCACGTTTTTCAACTTCTGGTGGAAACTCTCAATTCCGTTTGTTGTGGTGCTGCCAAGGTGCCGGTTGTCGTTCATTGCATACATAGCCCACATCTCTGGACAGTGTTGTATCCAGTGTTCTATGCTGGGGCAACTGAAAGACCCTGGACATCCCTGAATGAATAGGGTATGTACCAGACTCACAGCCTTATCATCTCATCCATCACACAGCAACCATCCAATGTGCAGCTCCTCTGATCTGTAGAACAGGCTGAAGCTACCTGGCGACCCGGGGTATCCCAGCATACAGCAGAAGAAGAAGAAGAAGTGGCCAAAATTCTTCTAGAAGTTCCCTAGGAAAGGGAGGGGAGGAACCTTCAGAGTTCGCTGCAGGACTCGTAAAAAATAGTGTGACTGTTCCCGTTGAGCATGGCGTTTGTCTCAGGGGCGGACTCCTTCAGGAATGACTTATGAGTGTGGAAGGCACTGAGCAGAACAAATGCATCTGGGAAGACTGTCTTCATGCTGTCTATCTCCGAACAGTCCTTATCCATGACAATCAGGTCGGGATCATCTCGGCGCTTGCAGCATAGGACTCGAGCACAAACTTCATGTTGTCCGTGGTCTCCCTGCAGATGAGAGCACGGGCCTTTTCCACCAGAACCTTGTCTCAGGACCGTGTACAGTTTGATCAGGACGTCACCAAACTTCATAGCCGCTTCCTTCATCTGTTTCATCTGGAAGAAGGTCAAATCCAGGGGCCCCATCTTCCGATTTCTTCAGGTGAATGGAGGCAGGTGGATTGTCTTCTCAGTGAGCGTTCAAAACGGCTGTCAGATCATCTTCGTCTCCCCTGGCCATTAGTCTCTTCTTTTATCCTTCAGGTTGTAGATGTCTTTCTTCAGTATGGTCATATCTTGCTTCTCAAGGTGAAGTCTGATGTTGTTGAACACCAAGCGTCAAGAGGTCAATAACTTCTTTTTCGGCACCTTCAGACACGCCTGTAAATAAATTTCATTTTAAAAAGATTTTATTATAATAATATTTTATTTTAATAATACTTTATTCCAGTGCCGTAAAGGTGGTAGCAACCTAAATAAACTTGTATGCGGCCAATAGAATCAATATTTGTAACATTACTAAAATTAATGTATTACTCTAAGACTGTAAATTATTGTTAATAAGAATTTACATTTACTGTATCATTAATGCACAGTGAAATGTATCATTAATGCAATACAGCAATGATGTATTATATTGTGTCATTGACCAGTAATAAATACATTATATGTTCTTTTCAGATACAAATCTGATACTAGTGTATTTTATAATAAATTATACCTCTGGGTAGAAGTGATAGAGTTCTGCAGCACACTTGGTTGTGGTCCGTCTGCAGGTCCGTCTGCAGGTCCGTCTGCAGGTCCGTCTGCAGGTCCGTCTGCAGGTCCGTCTGCAGGTCCGTCTGCAGGTCCGTCTGCAGGTCCGTCTGCAGGTCCGTCTGCAGGTCCGTCTGCAGGTCCGTCTGCAGCAACAGAGATATTCATTATGAAGGTTCTAAAATGAAACAAGAAAATACTGTTGTAGACTGACAATGATAATAATAATAATAACAATAATAATAATATGGATTTTTTTTTCAGTAAACTGCTCATCAGTGCTTTTTCTGATCAATCAGCTTTAGGAATTCTGAAGCAAATGTGTTTTTAGATTCTTCTTGAAGCTTTCCAATGTTTGAGCAGTCCTCGGTTTTTCAGACAAACTGTTCCAGAGTTTTGGTGCTGCATAGGAAAATGCCCGATCTTCAAACCTATTTTTGTTGCAAGGGGCGGGTTCTGCTAAGAGTACCTTGCGGTTGCTTCTCATGTTACGCTCCTGTTGAGATTTGATTGGAACAAATTCTTGAATGTATTGTGGAGCCTGATTGTTTATTGCTTTCCATGTAGTTGTCATCAATTTGAACTGAATTCTTGCTGTGATTGGTAACCAATGCAGTTGTTTCCTGCTATGCCTAACGCAGTCATCTTTTTCAGTCTCTCAATTAATCGAACTGCCAAGTTTTGAGCAATCTGTAGTTTATTTTTCAATCTGCAGGCAGTGCCATACAACGATCCATTTAGATAGTCCAAGCGAGGGGTGACAAGAGCATTGACTGCTGTTTTAATTGTTTCCATGTCAAGGTTTTTTCTGAGTTTTGATGAGTTTCTCAGATTGAAATATGCGTTACGACACATTTTGTTGATCTGCTTCTCCATGGTCATATTTTTGTCAAAGAGCACACCTAAGTTACGTACATGACTGGCAGTTTTGATTTCAACATTGTCTACATTGATAGATGTTATTTGAAGTTTCTTCAATTGGTCTGGTGCTCCAATCAGGAGAAGTTCAGTTTTATCTCCATTATTGCTTGTTGATGTCGTATATCCTGACTTATCTTCAACTATGAGCTGCAATGTTGCACTGATTGGGCAGAATTGACAGTACCTATATAAATTGTTTACGTAACATTACACTTGATATTTTTTCTATATCGACATAAATTTGTAACTGATAAACATCCAGCTTGTATATGCAATTATTAACTATTACTGAGTTTTGAGAAACAAAATACCTCTTCTTGGACCTCTTCTTGGATTCCAAGCTGGGTTATTTTGAGCTGTTTGCAATATTTAGGTGGCAAGTCCTGAAGAGAGTTACATTGCATGTCCAAAAAAAGGCCCAGAATAGCTATATGTCAACAGAACACTCAATTTTAAGTAACAATATCTCATGAAATCATAAGTTGAAGAGATCTAATATTTTACAGGTTGTCATCGGAGTAGTTGAAGCATCCTTGGACAGGCACCAGGTTATATTGGATAAATCTGCCTGAAAGTTTTAAAAATAAAACAAGGGTTGGGTGGTTTATAAAAGCTGTTACAAAAATTAAACTAATTGACTACTGACATCTGGCAGTATATTATATTTATTTATTTTATTTACAGATTTAATATAATAATGTATGTGAAGTTATGTTTGTTTGTTTATGCTGACTCTTCTAAATACCAATCTTGCTACTGGCTGAATTTCATATCACGAAGTTGACTGTTGTATGATTATAAGTACGTTTATTTTATTTTATTTATTGATTTATTTTTTGTGTTTGTTTTGTTTAAATGTGGGTGCATGCCAGGTTGTGCCTGTAATAGTTATCAAACTTGCATATATCCTCTTCAAGCACACCATTTATGCAATATTTACGGAAAATATATGTATGTATGTACAGTGTGTTTGAAAAAATAAATAATCTAATCTAATCATCTATGTAGGAATTTTGAAGAGGATCAGAGATGATCGAGCTGAGAGTCTTTGCATGACTTTTCTTGAATTGACATAACATGGAATATTGGAATAACCAACCTGTGTGTCCTCAACAGGATGACCTTACAGTTGCATGTACATTGATAATACTTTTGACAATTGAGGCTTTTTCATAAGTAAAAATGAGGAAAAGAATATACAGAATTATTTTACATTGCACTACACTCCAAAGTCTCCAACACTCTAAGAGATCTTCTCCAGATATTTGACATCTCAATATATGCATATTTTCTGGATTTTAGAAAATTTCAAAAATCTTTAAAATTTATTGTAGCCTGAATTGTTTTATTGGTCAGGGTCAATTTTTATAGAACCGCTGAAGGAACTACTACATTTTTGCGATTTGGCGTGGTTACGTGTCAGTGTCTATGCTGAGCAAGTAAAAGATCCCTCACATGGGGTAAATGTGTAACATGTTGAGGACTCCCGCTCTCCCATCTCATTAATCAACCCTCGTGAGCGCCCAGAACTAGGCTTAGAGGGCTGCACTTAGCCACTTACCAGATCTATCTATCTATCTATCTATGAGTGTCCAAATAAGTTTCATATCTGAATTCCTTGCAGGAAGAGCTTTCAAATTAAAATAGTCCAAGGTTAATTTTGAAGAAAAAAGGAAACCGTTGATGCAACCATTCATTTGAAAGCTCTTCTGACAAGGAAATCAAAGATATAATCTGATTGGAAATCAATTAAGATTTCAAGAAACTATGGGAAACCGTGAAAAGGCTGTATTTTCTTTGACAGTTCTAACAAAATGAACCTGAACCAGCCTGGAAATCCACAGTTCCACCCAGAAATCAAATAGTAATGTTTTTTAGGCCTGTAAAATGAATAATGAGCACTGTTTTCACATAGTGTAACTATAGGCACTTAGTATAAAGCAGGAAAATGTCAGAATTTTTGGATCAGGGCAGCCATGAATTTGTACTTTTTTTTCAGAAAATTTACTTCAGCAATTACATCTCACAGAATAAAAAATTTACAATTGCATAAGAATGTTATTGATACACTTAAAATTTTTTGTAATGATTACCTCACTTTTTTTTCACTGAAATTTTACCGTTGGTAAGGCCTTTTCGCTGAAGATGTCGACATGTGGAAAGATACAAACTGAATGGAGGTTCATGATAGCAGCTTGAACAGAACTATCATAGAACCTGAAAATAAAGGAACACATACATTCTAGTTAGAATACATTGATCTGTGAATACATTGATCTGTGAATAAGTACGGGAATACGTTTTCGGGAGGTGTATATAAATCTAGCCAGAGTTTTTGATGGTGTCTTGTCATCTTCATCAGTGACAATGTTGTGGAGTTGGTGTTTTTAGATTTGCTTTATTTGATAGGTCACAACAGTATCATGGAAACGAATTAAAATTATTACAGAATAAAAATATGGTGGATGATTTTGAGTAATTTTCTGTTTTATAATAGTTTTTACATGACAGTATAGTATTTTGACAGGAGTAAATAAACAATATAAAATTTGTTTTAGAACTTAATGATCGGGCTCGTTCACGGCAACAGGAATAGCAGCATAGAAATTATAAAAAGATAAGATTCAAAGATAAATTAGCTGCTACTTCATTCTCTTACATGCTTCTTTGACAGGTTTTTAAAACTTTTTTATTCTACTAAATTAGTACTAATGCTCTTTAAAGTATTCCAATCCTTGATGCCAAAAATATAGAAAGATGTATAAAACAGTCTTTGTCGTGAGGCACTTTTGAATTAGATGATCCAGATCAGGAAGGTGTTTTATAAAAATGCTCTTTTACATCAGGTGGATGGATGATTGGGGCTTTACTTCTTGTATTAATGCACTAGGTAGGCTAATTAGGACAATTTTACATCACATTACTTGAACACTCCTTTAGAGCGAATCCGACTTGAGACCTCTCAACTCGGATTCGAACTCACATTTTCAGGTCTCCAATCCGAGCAATTATCCAATTAGCACCTGGGGTAATTGTCCCGGATTGCGTAATCCTCTCCAATGACCGAAGCCAACGATCGCTGGATAGGGTAGCTGCATGCTGTTACATAACACCCTCAATTTTGTGACAAATACTAAGATTTTTGTATAAATGTTTAAGGAATGCATTTATAACACTTTTTGTGTGGCTTTTTAAGATAAAATGAAATTTCCAGTTTAAATCAAAAAATTCGGCTTAGTAGAAGCTAAGATATGGGTTACAGCTCTATATTCAGGCCTATTCTGACACAGAATATAAACCTCATTCATGCACTATAGTCATTTCTCAAACCGAAATGAATTACATAAATAGAAGCTCTAATATTTTTAAGGACAAAAATCAATACAATTTAATTTCTAGGGCTGTATACATAATATTCCTTGTGAATGCTAAGTAGGGGAGAGCGGGGCACAGTGAGACGGCGGGCACAGTGAGACAAAGCCCGTAGCGTCTAGCTGGTACTGTTTACGGATCAACCCTCTTTTGTATAGTACAAAAAGTAAGTAAGTGAGAGTCTGACCTATATCCGGAATGCCTATGCAGCATATTGAGAGTGGAATTTCAATATTTAGGTTTTTAGCCGACAAAAGTAAATAAATTTGCTAAACGACTTTTTGTTATAATTCCCAAGAAAAATGGTATAACGCAAATCAATCAGGAATTCAAACCTTGATTATTTGCCTTAGTTTAGTGAGATAATGAACCACAATACAGGCATCTGGTCCGCAGGCTGAGTCCGCGAAAAGTGCCGGTTTGCCGGTCAAAAGGCAAAAATAGCGTGTGTCCGGCTAAAATAAAGTTGTTACCTGCCCAAATGTCCGATGGTTGTGTTGGGAGTGTGAATGAGCAGTGGAGAGTTTATACTGCAATAAACGCAATTACTGCAGGCCTTTGAAATCTCCAGTGCAATTGACAAACATCATTGACACAAATTTGTGTCAGAGGTGTCAATTGGATTGCAATCAATACTACAATGACGGTCAATATCCCAGCTAATTGCAGTTAGCAACAATCAGCAACGACAATCTTTAGCTCAGTAAGTTTTTATCAGCACAGATCAATTTGATGTTGCAGTAATTCAGCTGGCTTTTATACTAAGCGGATTATGCATGTGTAGGCCTATAATAAATACAGTTAGGATCAATTTTAATGATGAACCTAAATGTCATTATTTACCTGACCTGTTCAAAATCAACAGAAATATGTTCAATACAAGGATTTTGAAATCTTATAATTCCAGACTTTATTACCCCCATTAATGAGTTAGTAGGCTTTATTAACATGGGAGCAGAAATACAGATACATGATGTCTCATTGTCTCAATTCAATTGCCATCTTTGGCTATGCACTACACTGACTGTACACTGGGGCATTTCTGAAGCCGACAGCACACTGTAACTCACTTCCAGTTGAACTTATTTAATTTCGGGCAGACAGAATCTAATTCGGGCAGGTAAAATTCAAGATCTACCTGCCCGAATGTCCTGTACACCAAAATCACTTTTCGCGGACTCTGTCCGCAGGATTCAAAAATTCTATAAAGAGAGCTGCGTGGGGCACAGTGAAACAGTTGGAGGCGGGGCACAGTGAGACATGGTGAAATACACTCGAAACGACCTTAATGTAAGGCATAGCTTACAATTCACTATTAAAAACAAAATGCCTGCAATAAACTCCTGATTTTAGTGAGTCGTATTCAAAGAGAAGCATCAGAATGAATTTTGATTAGTATGTAACAGGTGCGGCAGGTTAAATAAGTCGTGCATGTGTCCTGTGCGATGAAGTTTCGAAACATGCACAAGTACGGACCTAAAAAATCACCTAGCCAGCTGCTTTTATAAGAGTACAGTAGTTTCTGTAGCAACAATTGATGGAACAATTCTGCAGGTCCCGAGGATCGGGGTTATGGCAGCAGATGCCCTGTCTCACTGCGCCCCGCCTGCTGTCTCACTGTGCCCCACCCACGGGGCACAGTGAGACACTTAACGAGCATGGACGTAACTCAAAATTTCTCCAAACCTGTAAAAGGTAGGAACCTGAAACTACTTGACAATATACGCAATGTCATTACCTATAATTTAGACCTGATCTCATTTAACTCGTTACTGCCAACATTTTGGAACACTTGAAAATAAAAAAAGTGTCTCACTGTGCCCCGCTCTCCCCTATAGATCTATTATAATCGACCATACATCATTACAAATCATACAGATGCTAATCTTATGTAACTGTAAATTACATTGGTATTCTTTAATGATGCAAGAATTTGATTTAGGCCTACCATGCAATTATCATATTGACTTGTAGGCCACATAACTGTGTACTTCAGACAAGGTTATTTAATTATATTCTTTAGTAACTCAGTAGCAGAGAATCGTCGCATGTGAACATTGTCATTTGACTCATATCCAACTTTGTTGCTTGCTTCCTTATTACTTGGAGTTTCATTTTATAAAAATTAAAAGCCAGGAAATAGGGAATATATAAAAGTAGAACATTAATTATTTTTGCAGATGCTGTCATCTTTAATCACTCTAACAGGGTTTGAATAGATGGATAGATAGATAGATAGATGTAGATAGATAGATAGATCTACAAGCATGGAAACAGATATAGACAGTAAATATATAAATGTAGAGAGAAGAACAGACAGATAGATAGACAGATATATAGAAATGAATAGCTACCAGCGCACCTTTAAAAAAAGATTTTAAAATTAATTTGCCGCTCGTCTTCTAAAGGTAAAAATTCAGTCCAGTGCCCTGCAATCTGTGCTTGTAAACAATTTATTAATGATAATTGTCAATTGACAACAGCTTTCATAATGCAAATGCTTTTTAATCAAACAATCAACAAATAGCTTGACAGCCAATCTACAGGCTTATGCAATGGATAAGCAGCATGGCAGACATAGCACGTAGCAAGGGGTCCGGTGCCGTGATTGTCCCCAAACAGTTTAATACCTGTATGAGGGGGGCGGTCAGGCACACTCAAAATTGTCTCAGAATAATCAGCATCGAGTCACTCAAAAGCCAAAAGGCATACTATTTATAAATGCACAATTAGTAGACCTACATAACTAAGATTTAATTAGCTATTATTTACCGAAATTTTAATTGCAGAAAAAAAAAGTTCAATTTCCAATATTTTCATGAAATAATGACTACACTAATTGCCACTTTGTTGATTGTTTCATTAAAAAGTTATTGCATTACGCAACTTGTTTACATAATCTGCAGACCTGACAACTTTTAGTTAACCTCAGTTAAGACCTTCTTAAAAGACAAGTGGCACATTTATAAATATTCAGAAAAAACTACTGATTATTTGATCGTTTGATAGCCCTGATCTTTGTCTGATACCTTGCAAGTGACACAATTATTCTGTGATTTGAAGAATAAAATTGTTTATTTATCAGCAAAATTGCCTTATCAAAGTACAGTCTTAATTGTTGACTTTGTGGCACAATTAAACATGCATATCAATATGATAATTGTACAAAATTAATCTTAATATTACTAAAGAATAATATCTTGTTACACAATACTACTCTTTGTTCTGTAAGATATGAAGTTCTGTGTGGTTAATTATAATTTAGCATTTACAAGGTATCAATTCTATAAATATGCCAATATAATAATTCAATAGACCATGTGACATGTCAGTAGCATATTATTCATTAAATTTAATTGCATCAAATTTTATTTAAGTTTGCCTGATTGGTTTTAGCCATATATATGTGTTGATGAATTACATAATTGTAACTGATCTGAAATATTATCAGTTTTAACACAAGGTACCAGCATACTTGCACTTATAATTACACCCCCCCCTCCCACACCCAGGGTAATTCTTGGGGGACAGTCAGGGCACCGGGTGTGGCCTTGCAGGGAAGGTCAGTGGTCACCAGCCCTGCCCCCCTTCCTAACAGTGTGCTGAAGCACCTGGTTTAGAATGTTGTTTTAAAATGATTTACTGAGATTACAGTCTTTTAAAAATTTGAGATGAAATTGGACCAGATCAGTGTTGGAATTCGGATTCCTTTTGCAAAAACACCAAAGAATTCTTGACATACTTAAACTTTTAAAGGTAGTAAGTCTGCTGATTCGATGCAAAATTCAATTTGTAGTTATAGATCATAAATTGAGAGCTTTTAAGTATACTATACCCTTCCAATTAACATAATTGTGTGTTTTCCATAATTAAGATGACGATGGGGTAAGAGGTGACAAATAAGCATGATTTTCACATTTAGATAGATAACAATGAAATATACACTTGATTCAGTGAGAAGGGTACAATAAAGTAATTCTTCTAAAATTATTTCACACATGCATGAACAGGAATAGTTTGTCAATTGCCGAATTTGAAGCTGCATGGTGCGACCTAACTGTTGTCTAATAAGTACGGCCGTATGAAATAGCCTCCTGACATTTTTGTACACTATTAAATTTTTAGAAATATTATTTTGACCCTTCCGACCCTATGATTTAATATAGGCCTAATCTCATATTTACGGAAAAATAGGGAATAGGGAGTAAGACTGCTGTCAAGAGTTAATGACTGCACTAATTGCCTAATTGCCCCTTTGATACTCCAGTTCTGGATGTCGGTCATCTGACACCCTCAATTCACACCTCACATTTTATTAGCCCTGAAAATGTGGGTAAATTCAGAATTTCATTCTAATGGAAGGTTCAAGTAATGAGGTGGAAACCTGCCTATTAGATAATGTACATGACAGAGTCTTAGTTGTTTGATTCGACATGAAATATCTAATAAGTCAACCCAATCCAGTTCTTTATAAGTCATTTTATGCCTAAGTGGTTAATCTTACCATTACATTTTGGATGGTTCGCAATTTAGATTTAAATTCGCTAAGGCTTTCGTACCATGACGCATATGACATTGAATTGACAATTTGCATGGTATTTTCCTTGATCTATTAGACAGACAATATCTATGTTTATAAAAATTCGGTCCCTGTATCAGACATGAAATTGATCCTTGACCCCATCTCCAGTTTGTTACGCAGCTGTGTAAGAACTATCCTATAAACAATTTTAGGCGCTCAAGGAACAAAGAATCTTGTCTGACTTGTAAATACTTCAGCAAACTAGTGTAAGTCTCACAGAAGAAGAGGTCATAGTTCTTTGTATCGAAATTCGACTGGGTGAAAAGATATTTGATTAGTGAAATACCATGTTAGAGATACATTGAATTAACAAGAACCCAGGGGTTCAAAATGGAGGTGGCGGCATTTGTTAAGAATAGACAATTTCCAGCCCAATCACAACCAACTAACTTGTAGAGTCACTTGTATATTTCCAGTTGATAAAATTGGACAAAGAGTGTTATAAAAGAGTAAAATTCAGAGATGTTTGGGGAAAATTTTATACACCTGGCTTCTGAGCATGCGCAGCTTCCGTAACGACGTTTTCTTCTATCTCTCTCACTTTAACCTCTTATCTAACAATATTAACCTAACTGATCTCAACCTCTTCCATCATAGTGAGTTGTAAAGGTAAGATCTACAATTGGAGAACATCCAGAGCACGAAAATCGGACCGATCGTGGAATTTACATCGTCCAAAGAGGAGGTATCGTATTATCGCCCATGGCAACGTGACGCCATGACATCAACATCAAGTGGCGCGAATGACAGCACAGTCTATTTCTGTCCAAGATGCAACCACCAAGTGACCTGGGAATGCCAAGCCCTGTGCTGTGACACCTGCAACAATTGGATACACAAGGACTGTATGGGTATGTCAACAAAAACTTTCCATGACTTAGAATCAGAAGGACCTGATGTCCTATGGTTTTGCCCTAGGCCTGATTGTGACAGACCTAATTTCTCCGTCCATCCATTCAGCCCTCCCATGGTCACAAGCAGTAACAACAGATACAGCATTCTCGCAGAAAGAAGCCGCAGCACAATACCATCAGACGCAGGGTCGATCAACACACCACCCCTGACGTCCCCCTCATCAGCCCCATCATTCTCCTTCCACACCCCCAGTAGTGTCGGAGACCCTATCCACGCATCTACGCCAACCCAGAGCATAACAACAAAGGATTCACATCCACAGCAGAACAGACCACGGAATAACTTGCAGAGGAAACTAGTACTTATGAATTGCCAGTCAATCTGCAACAAGAAAACGGAATTGGAGACGCTTCTTCTCAGCCTCCAGCCAGACATCGTAATAGCCACGGAGTCTTGGCTAAAGCCCGACATTCTGAGCTCCGAGATATTCCCCCCAGGCTACATCGTATACAAGAAAGACCGCACGGATCAAGACGGGGGTGGAGTATTTATCCTGGTGTCAAACACACTAATAAGCTCAACACTGGAAGAATATTCGTCTGATCACGAAGCCCTATGGATCCAAATCCAGGAGGAAAAAGGCCCGAACATCACCGTCGGGGCCTACTACAGGCCACCCAAGAAAGACTTAGAAAACTTGAAGAACTTTGGCCAAATGGTAAACAATGTCACCCGCACTGCACAAGGAACCATCATTATAGCAGGCGATTTCAACCTGCCCGGAGTGGATTGGTCAACTTCCTCGGCCAAACCTCATGCACAGATGTCATCCCTCTGCAACTGCCTCATAGAAATCGCACAAGACAACGGACTCTCACAACTCGTCCATGAACCAACTCGGAAGGACAACATTCTAGACCTGGTATTCACGAATAACCAGACTATTCAGCAACATCAAGTCCATGCCACCACTCTCCACACAAGCGGACCACAACACCATATTCGTAGATATGGTCATCAAACCCAAGATTGCCAAACAGCCTCCAAGGAACGTCTTCAAATTTGACAAAGCCGACTGGCCCAGCATTAAGAAAGAAGTCTCTCATCTATCAGATACCATCCTGAGTACAGACAGCGACATGCCGGTCCAAGAAATGTGGGACAGAATAGAAGACAGATTAACTACACTGATGCAGGAATTTGTACCATCAGTGAAGATCAAGGGACACAAGGAACCCCCATGGTTCAACCAGGAGATCAGGACTGCATTCCAGAAACGCAATGCAGCTTACAGGAAATGGGTCAGAACAAAATCCCATTCAGATGAACTGACCTTCAGAGAATTAAAATCAGAAGCACAGAAGAAATGGAGGGAAGCCAAAGATAGATATACAGATATATAGGTTACAGCGCTTTAAACACGACACGATGTGCACTGTCACTCATTATTAATTTTGGTTCAGTTACGGCTGGCGCACACCCGTTAATAGTTCGGTTTATGAAAGGTGTTTATAATATTCGCCCGCCTCGGGCTCGGCATGCTGATATTTGGGACCCAACAATTGTGTTGAACTACTTAAAGACTTTGGGTCCAGGAAAATTTTTGAGCCTTAAAGACTTGTCATTAAAATTAGTTACTCTTATGGCACTTGTCATTAAAATTAGTTACTCTTATGGCACTTGTCTCAGCACAGAGAGTGCAGACGTTGCACCATTTAGACATTAGCACCATGGTTAAGAAGAAAAATGTTATTACTTTGCCTTGGTAAAAATGTTTGATATATAAATATTTTTTTTCTAATCTTATTTTCACAATTCAACTTGCATTATGAAATTTGTCTATGTAAACTTCTTGACTGGTGGCCCCTCGGCAGCGGCAATTGATAGCCTTAGAGGGGTCTCCAATGATCTTGTAACTTTTTGAAACAAGGCAAATAAATATATCTGAATCTGAATCTGAATCTGACTGACCCGTTGAAGCAGTCCAGACCAGGTCGCTCTGTCTCCACAATCTCATTTAAAGCTTTTGTGCCAAACCGCAGACTGTGTGTCGTTAATTATATCAATGAATACTTAAAGCGTACAAAACATTTCCGACAGAGTCAGCCAAATTTTTCCTAAGTTACTCGAAAAATCATAAGCCAGTGTCTAAGGCTACTATTGCACGCTGGATTAAAACCATGCTCTACCGGGCAAGCATCTCTGAAAACTTCACAGCACACTCAACACGAGCCGCTGCTATTTCGTCCGCACTTGCCAGCGCAGTACCCATTGAAGAAATTCTCAATAAGGCTGGATGGTCATCAGGGTGTACATTTGCAAAGTTTTATCACAAGACCATTACTCCACCAGATATGGCTTCAACCTTGCTCCACAGGGCATAGGTAGGTAAACTTTGTACACGGACCAATCATTGCTTCAAACTGTGTGGAGGAAGCGTTGTGGGTTACATGGCGCATGCGCAGCGGGAAATCCCGCAGCAAATTCCGTTCTTGCGTCAACGATAATAGAATCCCCCAATTACACTAACGCTAGGAATTGTGATAGGGATTCTGTAAGTTGACGCAAGGAACGAGAATTTGATGCGCCCACCCTGCCCTTCCCTGTACTGATATGGGATAAAACTGTTGTTGCCAACGCTTGAGGATTGATTGGTCCATATATCGGGCTATCGGAAGCGTTGTGCGTCGCACATCGCATGCTCAGCGAGAAATCCCGCATCAAATTCTCGTTCCTTGCGTCAACTTACAGAATCCCCATCACACTTCCTAGCGTTAGTGTAATTGGGGGATTATAGAATTTTGAAAACTATCTTTTGGAATGAGTTGAACATAGAAATTATGCTTTCTTTGACCACCCTGGTGCTTATATTAACAGTTGAACTAATTCAGACTTATGAATAAGTGAATTTTAAAGGAATATAACATAAAGAAGGTGTGACAAACTTTCTAGACTACGTCCTGCATTCTCAGAGCACATTTTAAAACATCTAATCAACTGAACCTACATAGGGCTACTAATTCATTGAGTGTCTACGTTAAGTAGCCAAACACTGCAGCAATACATTCAATAATAAGACTTATTTAGATAATTATTTTATAGCATATTTTTACCCATATTCTGAGACATATGTCGCAACACTTTCAGAGTGCATCTCTCAGTATTAATATCAAACCCTCTCATCATAAACGAAGCAATATGGTCATCTCAATTGTCCATTCCTTAAATTTGATATTTTTGTTCAGGGACTTTATTTCCGCAGGTATGTTATAGATTGTCTTCAATTGTACATAATTCTGAAATTAGTACTTTCTACGTAGATTTTACATCACTGATGCAATGAATTGGCAAGAAAATATGTACAAGATGCATTTTTGAGTGTTTTCATTCTGACCATGAAAGAAAATCAAGTAATTTTGCCAAAAATTATTCTTTTCTGAACTTCTGGTGTGAAGTTAACTTGTTTAAAGTGATGATAACTCTTTATTGTGTCTGGAAAGTTCAGATAAATGATATTAACTGTGTAACTGTACAATAGTATAGTAAAATCTGTTGACTAATAGTTTAACAATATGTTGATTACACAAAGGCATGATACTACTAAACAACTGAATTCCAATAAATAATCTTAACAATTGGAAAAAACAGGTTAACAAAGCACTTAAAATCCTTCAGAAGACCACAAAATGGTACCTTTATTTCAGTGTCGATAGAGACATTGTAATAAAACTTGGAATTTACCATCTTAGCCCACTTGCATAGTTTTTTTTATTGATTTTTGAAAATAGTTTTATAAAAATACGTAATTTCCTTAAATATCAAATACAACTTACATGCAAAGCTGTGGTGAAGATACAAATTTATCAGATCCCAGCAGTAGGTTTTAATACATGTGTCTACTGTTTATTGTCTGATAACTTAACAGATGTTTTGTGAATCTCCTTTGAAAAACATCAACTGGTGAAATGCTAAAAATCTCACTTTACATCACTGAAGAAGTTTACAAGGAATTTTCTGACATGCTGGTGGTTCATATGCCGTTTTTTGTTAGTTCAAGAAATAATAAAGCTGGCATGGTCATGTATTATATGATTTAAACACAATACAAATTCTGTGAGTTTGCAAACACTCCTGAATGTTTGAAATGATCTGAAAATTAAAAATAAAAAGTTTTTCTTTGATTTTTTTTACCTAATTGAGTAACCTAATGTATAACTAAATAAATTATGATGTTTCAGTATCACTGAACTCAGTGAACTGCCATTTGATAAATCTATAACAGATATTTTGCATGCAACAAGGGTGTGAAAAACCAAAAATTTTAAATTTCAATTTTCTTGAAATTTTTCCCAACTGATTTTTTTTATCTTTACATCAAATCGAAGCTGAGATTACACACTACAATGCTGCGTTGACAGATTCATTGTACATTTTTTTAAACCCTAAACTTTGTTCAAGGACACTGTGAGAGAAGTCTCTCACAGCCACAATTCATTAAGGTCGGTAGCCACCGGCCTTCATGTACATATGAGGGCCCTGACGTCTGGCGTCCACTTGCTTGATTACCCGAATCGTATGGGAGATGATTTCACCTTGCACAGGGTCCCAAGTTGTCAGGACATATGAAAAGAAACATGTCGCAGGAATAGCTGGGATGGATAATGCTGTCCATTTAGGGCTCTTGTTCATACCAGTGAATCCATGCTTCGCCACAAGTCCAGGAGTGCTTTTCTACATGGATTTAGTCCAAGAATGCACACATTTGGTGTGTTTGAAAATAAATTTAGAAGCTAATATATTTCCTGTGTCAACTTTGTCAATCCCATTAATACAAGTGATAGAGAGAAGTATTTTTCAGCCACAATTCACAGCCTTTCTTCATCTCAAAAATTCTCAATATTACCTGTCCCACCTGGATAAACTTTCTGTTTCCATGAATCCATGGCAACCACAGAATGACTCAAAAATGTCTAAATTGTCTAAAAGTTTGCAAATCCATTCCAAAATCCCTGAATTTTGTCATGTGAAACATTCATAGTTCCTGATGGAAAATAAATGTCCATATATAAAAAGCCTCAAATTTTCTGAACGTCCCTGGTAGAGAGCAGGAGTCGAGTCCCATGGTGTAGAGGTATGAGCACTGCAGCTGCCTCCCTTTCTGTTGCCTCTTGTCTAACTTCTCATAGCCAGGACACATGACACAGTTGGTGTCCTCCTCTTGTGTAGCAGCCCCTGGATGCTGCCAGTCATTGAGAAAAGGGCTGTAGTGACATCATCGGTTCAAGTCCAGTATCCGGACCAAATAGTTCCAGGGTGCAACAATAAGTGTATTGTTTGGTTGGTGACATCATAACAAACATTTCAGCTGATGAGCCGGGGTCTTCGAAGCATTGGGTCTCATCACAAGTCTACAGTCTCCTGAAGTGAAGTAAAGTCCCAGCTCGGCGTCCATCTCAGCATCCTGGCAATTCTTCTTATAACTCTTGTAAGTAGATCTTCCCTTCTTGTAGCAGACAGGATGGTCCTGATACCACAATATGGCAGGAGATTTGAGAGGGCCTTCAGCTTCTCCCTTTTCTTTTAGAGTCCCTTCAACAAGCGGAGTTTGCATTTTTGCTTGCTTCCCTGACCCCCCACCCCAAGCGCGGCGGATAACAGCGACGTCACGAAGCAGGAAATTTTCCACGCAGACACGTTTCCGTGTATTTCAAGGTCCTGCAAACATTACAACTTGTACGTCTGAACCTCCCATAAGAAAACAGAGGTAAAGACCAACATTTTTCAAATACTGAATCGAAATTAGGACATTAAATTCGACTGTCCGAAGTTCAAAACCACAAAATAAAGCCAATATGCTGTAACTCTGCACAGCATAAAAATTCCCTACAACTCTCAAGCACATTTCAGACAATAAGTACCTTGAAGGTCCTTCATTTTCCAAGTATGAATTGAAGAGGAACATCAGACGGACAATTTTGAGGATCAGCAGACAGCACTTCACAGAGGACACAGCATGCAGCCACCACAGCACTGAGATTTCAACGATGACAATTCAATTGTGATTTCAACCATAAATAACCATCTGCAATTGAAAGAGAAATCAATTTGCATTTAGATCATTAGAATTCCTATGTATGATTATGAAAGCAAAAATCCTGGAAAATACAATGTTGAATGGAGAACTCGTTCAAAAAATCTGTAGTTTTCATTAATTAATCAACTGGAATTGGGAATTAGGCATAAAATGGCTGCCAGCAACATACTTGTTACAAATTTATCCAGCAAATCTTAGTTCGCTTAACTCAAGCAAAAGATAAATTTGCAAGTCATACATGACCAACACACTAAATATGTAAGAATTGATGATTCATGAATCGATGATGATGATGATTATGAAGCTTGGGCTGAAGGAAACGTAGTCGCTACAGCCTTGAAAATCAATTGTCATCTACCCAGACGGCCTTTTTTAGTCTAGAGATCAGATTTTTTTTTACTTTATAGTTTAATTCAGTCAAATCAGTTTGTAGCAACAAGGGAAATACACATATATTTAGTAGTTCAATAGCATAAAATATTGTAAGCAATGTCAAAAGATTATAGAAAAAAAAAGTTAAGTACCTTACGATAAATTTACACCATTATCTGCCATTCGCCTAAGCACTGTTTCACATCTTTCTTTATAGTCGATAAAAATTTTCTTGTGCATGGAGTGTCGTCTCTTCGATTGTCATATCATTGGTGCTAAATAGGAGCTTCGAAGATCTTGAACCAACAATGGTCTCCTCATCAGAAGTTGTTTCATTGATTGAGGAACTGAACTATCCGATCAGTCTATTTCTGAAAATAAAGGAACCAAAATAAGAAACAGTTTTTGGGAAATAAGAAAACAACATGGTCGAAGCTGAAAAACTTAAAAGTATAAAATAAAACAATTATCATGACAGACATGAAATCACCTGTGTATCCAGCAAATGTTTGCTAGGTTGATTCCAATTTACTATTCAAGGAAAAGCGAAATATGTCATCACATGTATATACCACACAAGACACGTTGAAACACATTGGAGAGACTGGAGAGAATTAATCTTCCAATGAATTTACAAATCAGTTATTCACAAATTCGCAATGCGGCAATGGAGCATTATACAATAATTAATTAGTTATTTCGAGCAATTTGTGCATCACCACTAAAGTAACAAATGCAAAAGTACCTGTCTTCAATTACAACGTAGCACTACAAGATGGCCAAGGAGATGAGAGGCATTTTACAAAGACGTCTTCTATTACTTCTGAAAAGATAATACGAGTACCAATTAGGAAATGGAATGAAAATAATTGAAGTTATGAATAATAAATAGCTAGTTGTTTGGCCTTCGGGCAATTATAATCTAAACTCATTGAAGTTTGAACGTTAAAAGCCAATGTACTGAAAGCCGAAACGATTCAACAATTTTCAATATCTAATATTATATGTTATCAGTAGTATTACGAACATCACACAAAATTCATAAGAAATATGTGAAATGTTAAACTTCTCATTTGCTTGGGCAGTTTCCACAATTTGAGAAAGCTCTTAGGCCTAAAATATAAGCTCTTGACTGCTGTACCATTTTACAGTTATTTAATTTTACAGACAATTTTATTTTATAGTTCATTATTTTTCCACAACACATGATACGCTTACTCAACTGACGCAATCGTCTGACATTTGCCTAAGTACCAAGGTGTCCGACCACATCACAGCTTCTCTAGCGGTCAGTACAAATGTTGAGGTTCCAGGAGGGTCACATCTTCCATAGTCTTGCTGTTGTTTCATCATGGTTATTGCTTTGCTTTTTCTTCTTTGTTATGCCGTTTTGGAGAGGCTGAAATTGCAAAATTTAATACATTAGTAACAAAGCCACAGCACGGCTTAGCTGTACCATAGATCCATTATAGATCTGCTGAGTTTGATGATTTTAGTAAAGCATTAATCATTATAATATTATCATTATACACATTCTGTCAACATCTAATCATCAGCACAAAAAGGCAATAGAAACACAAAGGCAATACAAATTCAAGACCTTAAGCGGTAAATATGAGAAGTTTTGGGCTTCAACCGAAAAGACTGACACCTTAATAATAAATGTAAAATATCACAGTTAAAAGAAAAAATTGCATCTTTTGAAATGTGAGAAACAAACACACACTACTCAATTTTCAAAGTTGGCATTGATTAAAACAATTGGTTTACCGTTATTAATAAAATCAACTATAATTGTTACGAGGTTCAAAAATGAAGATACTAGTAAACCTAAACATAATTCTGTCAATAATACAATTCGCTGCAACCTACAAAATATGTTACAGACAGAACTTCGGTAGTGGAGCTTTCTACAATAGGACATTTTGCTATAGAGCTCTGCTATAAGTTGGTCCACAAATAAAAATGTTCCTGGACTGAAACTTACCAAAGGAAATTTACTCTCCAGTCACTAATTCTCAAGACGGTTCTGCCCCATTTAGTTCCCAAACAGTGATGAACTTGACTAACATAGACAAGGATGCTGATCCCAGCTTGTCAGGAAGTTTCAATGGGTAGGAATCCGTAGGATGTAGGAACAACCTGCATTGTTGAGAACAAATAATAACATAACGCTTAAACATATTGTATACAAATGTGGAGCATCAACATTGACTTGACGTAGATATAGCAAAGCCTGAGACAAAGCATGATTAACTTGAATACATTTTATATAATTTCTGCAAGGCCATATCAATAATGAGAGATTCAATTGAAGTTGAACTTTTTGTTACTTTATAATCGGACACTTATAACAGAATGAAGACTACCTGTGTCCAAATTATCCTTAATTTCAAAACTCAGGATTGCCAAATCCTTATTTGTCCGACTGAGACTCATTTGAACATTTCGCTGAGCTTCTGGGCGGCCAAATTGATTAATTCTTTGTTCTTGTAATTAAGTTCCATATATATAAGTGTAATTTATCTTATTTCAATGTACATACCATAAATTCTCACCCATTATTCATAATTCCAGTTCTGGTTATAATTCCTTATTCACAATCAAGCTTGAATAACAAGGACGTCAAGGGACACACAGGTAGAAGAGCACTATTCTCTGTCCCTACTCCTTGGTGAAGAATGCATTGATGATGTAACCATGTGAAAAGGAAAAGATGTGTGTTGACAGGATGGCATGAAAATAATAAATATGGACCATATATTACACATTATTGTAAATTACATTCTATTTAAACATTATCAAGAGGTCCTTTATATCCTATCATACTGCGTCAAGACTATGATACATACAAAACGTAATTTGTAATTGATTTGGAATATAAATTGTAATAAATTTGGAATATCAATATTCACATGTCATACTCACTCTTGGCCGTCTCTATTGAACTAAACTGAACAAATTAACAGCCACATGACATTTAAATATTATTTTAAAATGATAGTTATTACCAGAAAAATTTAATCCCAATTCAGAAATCGACAGGCGCCTTCATGTTTTACATTAAAAGACAGAGGTGAGATAAACGTAAGATTGTGAAACGTTTCAGGAGTCTGCAATTAACAATAACTTCTGTAGACCCGGTAGAACAAAAGATGTACAATGATCTTGAAAATAAGACAGAAGTTCTCGAACTAAGCATCGGAAATGCAAAATTGATCAAATTAAATCTTCAGTCCGCAATGAAAAATAACTACTATATATCTGAAAAGCAGAAACTTGTCACGTATCTGGAAAATAAAATACATAATCTCTACCTAAGCTTCTGAAATGCAAAATTGATAAAACTAGCAGGAGTCCAAAAAGGAAAAAAAAATCTGTAGATCTGAAAAGCAGAAATTGTCCACGGATCTGTAAAAAAAAAGAGAAAATCTCGATCAAAGCTACTGAAATGCAGAATTGAGAAAACTAGCAGGAGTCCACAAAGGAAAAAAAATCTGTAGATCTGAAAAGCAGAAATTGTCCACGGATCTGTAAAAAAAAGAGAAAATCTCGAACAAAGCTTCTGAAATGCAAAATTGATAAAACTAGCAGGAGTCCACAAAGGAAAAAAAATCTGTTGATCTGAAAAGCAGAAATTGTTCACGGATCTGTAAAATAAAGGAGAAAATCTCGAACAAAGCTACTGAAATGCAAAATTGAGAAAACTAGCAGGAGTCCACAAAGGAAAAAAAATCTGTTGATCTGAAAAGCAGAAATTGTTAACGGATCTGTAAAAATAAAAGACATAATCTCTACCTAAGCTTCTGAAATGCAAAATTGATAAAACTAGCAGGAGTCCACAAAGGAAAAAAAATCTGTAGATCTGAAAAGCAGAAATTGTTAACGGATCTGTAAAAATAAAAGACATAATCTCTACCTAAGCTTCTGAAATGCAAAATTGTGAAAACTAGCAGGAGTCCACAAAGGAAAAAAAATCTGTAGTTCTGAAAAGCAGAAATTGTTCACGGATCTGTAAAATAAAAGAAAAAATCTCGAACAAAGCTTCTGAAATGCAAAATTGATAAAACTAGCAGGAGTCCACAAAGGAAAAAAAATCTGTTGATCTGAAAAAAAGAAATAGTTCACGGATCTGTAAAATAAAAGAGAAAATCTCTACCTAAGCTTCTGAAATGCAAAATCGAGAAAACTATCGAGGAGTCTACTAAGGAAAAAGACTTCTGAAGATCTGAAAAGCAGAAATTTGTTGTGGATCTGGAAAATAAGAAAGAAAATCTCAAACAAAGCTTCCGAAAAAGCAAAATTGCAAAAACTCTTTAACGTCTGAATGAAAAAACAATTCTGTAGATCTGAAAAGCAGAAATTGTTCACGGATCTGGAAAATAAAAGACAAAATCTCGAACGAAGCTTCTGAAAAGCAAAATCGTGAAAACTACCTGGAGTCTGCAATGAAAAAAGACTTCTGTAGATCTGAAAAGCAGAAATTTGTCAATAGCCTGGAAAAAGAAAAAGAACTTCTTGAACTAAGCTTCTGAAATGCACAATTGAGAAAAGTATCTTGAGTCTGCAATGTAAAATAACTTCCGGAGATCTGAAACGTAGAAAGTTTACAAGGATCTGGAAAAAAAAAAATTATCAAACTAAGCTTTTGAAATATAAAAATTACTTTCTGGAGCTCTGAAAGGCAGAAATGCAAAAAATGTCTGAAAGTGTAACTTCATCGATATGTTAGTGGATAATTATTTAACCTCCCTGCTCAATAAAAGTATAAGAAAAAGACCATCAAGGGGCTGAATTATGTACTTGACGAAAGGACACTTCGAGTAAAAAGTCAACACAAACGCCAATTTACATAAGCTGGATCTACGACTAGTCTGAAAAAATTGTGACACACTGACAATCTACAAAATGCAGGAGAACTACTTACATTGTATTCGGTGTTGGTATGGGCCTGCAATTCTCACTTGACCCTTATTTCACTCTGGTCTTCTGAGATACCGAACAGGTGAACCTCAAGCCTCGTGTAGTCCGGGAAGCTGAAATAGACAAGTTATCAGACAAATTATTATTCTATAACAACTCAAAATTGTATTATAATACAAGAATCCGCGGATTCAAAGCCTGGCTCAAGTGGCAGTAATGACGGCAAAATATATAGCAATGCTGGTGAAATAGTTAAGTCTACTTTATGGTTTGGAAATGGCAGAAAAAGGTGGTTCTGAATTGCGGCAAGAGAAGTGTTGTTATTGCGGTTGTTCCATGTACAAAATAACATCCAAATAACCACGAAAAGAATGTGTACGATTTTTTTAAATCTTGAAGTCGCCCAATTTCCTCCTTTGAAAAAATTGGCGAAAAAAAAAAATTTGGACAAAAAAAACTTTAATCTTTAATCTAGGAAAACATTTTTTTTCTTTTTTTTAATTTAGGAAAAAAAAATTGTAAATCTTGGAACAAAATGTTTAAATTGAAAAACAGAAGTTGCCCGATTTCCTCTTTTTGAAAAAATAATAATAAATTTTTTTTTTTAAATCTTGGAGAAAAAAATTTTGGGAAAAAATAAATTTTTGAAATTGAAAAAAAAGAAAGTAATTTCCATACATCTCGCTACCCTAACAAACCAATAAAACACAAAAACAGATATATTGAACCTATAGTTATTGAACAGTAGAGCTGACAGACAATATTTTCAAACCATTAATCCTGAATTAGCCTGGTGAGCCAGGCTAAAAACTGACTCTCTGGTCTATGTCACAAGCCCTGATGCAAGTGACCATCAAATTGATGGTGAACATTTGGGATGACATAATGTTTTCCTTGAATGGATGACCTCATTGACCTGTTATAGAATTAACATATTTTAAATATTTTCTAACAATTAATTTTTAAATGTAATTAATATAAATTAACTTTTAGAAATCAATAAATTCAAGGAAATGATAAGGAGAGTATATATTATAAAGTTTACATATGATAAATCAATCATTAACACCAAATAATTTTTACATTACAATATCGCAGCCATGGAAAATGGATGATCAAAATTGCATAATCATGAAATTAATTAGATTTTGTTTGTTTGTTTGTTTGTCTTTTACACCTCTGCAGCACCTTAGTGGGCTATATCTAGGCAGGCGATCGCCGTATGATGAGATGAGAAGACTGTGAGTCTGGCACATACCCTATTAATTCAGGGATGCCCAGGGTCTTTCAGTTGCCAAGCATAGAATACTGGATACAACCCGTCTCCATTTAACGTCCCATGGGCTGACTAAAGTGAGTTCCCGGGATGAGAATTGAACCCACGCCCTCAAAGCCAGTAGACAAGCGCACTTACCAATTTGAAATTAATTAGATAAAAACTTGCTTAAAAAATCGATCTAACATGAATTTTACGTCACTCGAAGCTTTTACTAATAAATAAATAATATCTGTAATATTGTATGAATAACAAATCAAATTCTACATACCTCAATAACTTTGTTTCCGAAAACGCCCCAAGTATGACACAAGTGAAGACATCTATAATGGGGTCCAATACACAAAATTATAACTAAGGCTAAAAAACAGCAATCTGGAGTGACTGTGTCGCAATCTTAGCAGAGATTGTCCATTCTCTGAGAAGACAGAAAGTACTAATTTCTGATGACCTGGATCTTGACATTGGCTGGTCTGTTAGTGAAACAAGGCTCTGGCTTTTCAGTCGGTGGTATTCACTTTGGAGCTAAAAAATGGAAGGAGAATTGACATAATAAATAGAGTATAAGTGAAGTAGATTGTGTAATTAGTATGAAAGTATGTCTCATTGAGTAAGTCTGAATGGACTGCTGAAGCCTCATCATAACAGAACTAACAAATCACGCAATATCGCTCTTTTTTCCTTACAAATATATGGAATTCAAACTTTGCACTAAGGAATTGAGAAATTCTACTGATTCTAGTCAATTTTCCACCATGCGGTTGATGATTACTGATTTACTAGGTTCTACTTTTCAGTAGAAATTAGGGCTTGGCGATATATCGTTTTGAAACCGAAATCGCGATATTACAACTTACGATATGCATATCGCCGAAATTTGCGGATTTCGGTTCCGCGCGATCCGCATTTTAAGTGAAAATCCGAATCCCGCAGTCCGCAGGATCCGCATTTTACGTCATCCCGAAGTGCCGTGATTTCAATTATGGCTGCCATGCTGCTGCTGAGTTCAACATTTCCTCACTTTTAAAGGACCAAAATGCTAATAAAACACTTATATCATCCCATCTGCACGTTTTGAAGATACATCAGTATCTATTTGAAGTATTCACATGCTAATTTCTGAAGATTAAGGTTTGCTTTCTTTAGAATCTTTGAAATTTCACTGCTAGCTGCAGTATCCTTACTCTACTGCAGTATCCTTTGCCTGCTTCAATACACATTTCAAATATTGCGAGGTTCATGCAGTGAAGTTACTCAACTTTGTCTTATCTATTTAATTGCACTTTACACTTGTAATAACACTTCATGCCAATACACAGGTTCAATTAGATTAGGCCTGCCTAAGTGGCATTCAGATGCATTGCAGAGACAATAATAACTTGTTGATTGCCCTTGAATCTTGATCACATTTTGTGTTGTTTGAGCTTAGGCTGTCAGTCAGTATTGATATTGCAATAAATATTGGTATCGCATTTAATATCGATATCGCAATATATATCGATATTGCAACTTTTTCTGCATTATCGCATATCGCAAATTTTCTCAATATCGCCAAGCCCTAGTAGAAATGCAAGTCAGCAGCTGTTGCAATAAGTTAAAGTTGTTATTTTTTTAGAAGATCATACATGATCAATCTGAATTCATATAACTCACGTGACTACTAGATAGGGCACTTTAGAGCCCCTTTGACCTACTTATTTAATGTCCTAATTAACCTAATTAATTACCCATTAACCTAATTAATTAATTACCCATTAACCTAATTAATTAATGACCTAATTACCCCATTAATCTAATTAATTACCCATTAATACAATTAATTACCCATTAATCTAATTAATTAATGACTTATTGACCTCATTAACCTAGATATATGATCTATATTAGACCTATTAGACCCTATACCTATTTGACCCAGATTTCTTGGCAGATGACCTATCTGACCTCCTAGAGGAGTCGGCCAATCAGAGTCATTTGGAGTAGTAATCTCCTGATAATTGAAAATACTAAGCCCTGATTGGCTGATTTATAACAAACAACATTTTTCAATTTCAACATTTATTATATACAAGTAACATTTTCATTATACACATATATACATATATACAGTGTCTACAATTGTACATTTTAAATGTTTATTACTATATATAACAATATATACAATATATACAACTTTAGACATCTACATAACCATATGGTAGGGTATCAAAATTATCCAGTAACATTCTTTTTGTATATACTAATTTGACAGTTTTCACCATCCTTCTATTGTATATTGCCCCCCTGAGTTTGTCTCTTACAAAAAGATCATAAGGAGGAAGTTTTATTTCTTTGCCCTCAAAAATAATTTCTTTGATGCTATTAAAGTTGACAAATTGAGAATTGACTCTATTGATAGTGACTCCTTTGAATTTTGTCTTCTCTTTCCCATCATCCTGCTTGTATGCATAAGATTTGGGTCCAGATGAAATAAATTCTTTGATGAATCTACCAGGAGGGAGTTCATCTGTAAGTTCTCCCAAATAATCTCCCAGGGGTGGCATACTATCTCCTACTTTTGCTTTGAATATAACAGAGTCAGTATCCATGTAGAGGACCCTTTCTCCCAGGAAATCTACTATCTCATAAAGTTTTAGCCTAGCCCAACAGGTTGTGAAACAAGCTATTACTTCATTAGTTTTCATATTGTCTGGCTCAAATGTAGTCTGAGATTTGTATTCTACTGATAAACAAGAGTCATTTATTTTGTGAACTAGGCATATTTCTTTGGTTGGGTCATTTGCCAAAAGTCTAAACTGTGTTGCATCTGTAATGTATGTGTTTTTAGTCTGATTAGTCTTTTCCCCAAACTTTCCCCAGAAACTATTTAATGCTAATTTGGCTACTGCCCTGAGACCAGGATTATGACTAATATTTTCTTTAACCAAATCTATTCCCTCAGCTGCTTGATAGCATCTGATGTATTCATCTTTGTCCTCCTCACTGTTAACCCACTCAGGATAGCCAGAAGATTCTTGTTTAATTCTTAAGAATGTATTGACATACTCTGCAAACAGTTTTGAAGACTGTCTCTCCCAATTGTACACTTCATATATTTTGAGGACAGCATAACCCTTTTCAATTGCCTTATGAATTTCAGGAGTGCAGAATGTTCCAACTATTGCTCTATCCTCATCATTGCACTGACAAGGGTGTTGAGATTCCAGATCAGCACAAGTCCTGCAGAGAGGAAATTTCAATTTGCCATTTGACCTATATGGTAAAACTGGGTGATAAAGTGTCTTGGGAGGTAAAATTTTGACTTTGGCAATTCCAAAATATGATCCTAATGAATAATCAAAGTCTTTTGTTATTATTGTTGGATGTCCTGAAGGTAGATCCTTGTATTTGTTTACATATGGATAGAGGGATGTGAAGTCATAGTAGAAAATCTTTTCATCCTCTTTTGCCTGATAATGAAGCTTTATAGCATTCACTCTCCCACCAAAGAAAGCATCTCTGATCTTTAACCTTTCAGGGACATCAATGTTATTCACAAAATCAGCCAAATCTGAGTCCTTTCTGACCATCTGGTCAAACTCACATTCCCAAATTACTTTTAAATCTCTGAATTTCTTTCTCAAGTAATGTTCTCTCTCTAAGGTATGAGCATATATTTCTTTCATTGTCTGGCCAGTCTGAGGGTCTTTTGCTTCTCTATTGGGGAAACATTTTGGACAAGCATGCCATCTGCACCCATGAAATTCATAAGCAATTGAATTTTGCCTGTCATAACCATCTAATCTGTAATTATCAATTTTGAATTCTCCTACATTTCTGGCATGTTCAATGAATACACCAGAGCTTGCAGCTACAGATTCAAGCCATTGAATGGACTTGTAACTGTGATTATGTCTTGCTACATAACCCTGAGGAGGTATATGAGCAATATCAGAATCATTGAATTTTTTGTCACTGATTTCTCCTGAAAGTACTTTCTCCCCTTCATGATAGAAGTTTCCCCCCTTCTTTTCTACAGTTATTGCCTGCCCCTCCCTTCCCATAGCCTCATACCTCTCCTTAAGAAAATTCTGTCTATATATCTGCATGCAAGTGGAAGCTATTGTAACCTGAGAAAAAGGGTCTACATTCTGGATACCATCCTCTGTTTCCACTGATGTCACTTCCTGAATTAGGCCTCTGAATTTCAAACAAGCCTCTCTTAAAATTAGAACATCATTTCTGCAGTAAGAATACATATCTTCATGCATGTCATAGGAGCCAATCATTGACAGATGCCACTCCTTATCTAGACCTTCTCCATAATATTGTGCAGCAGGATAATGAGAAAAGAATCTTTGATTGAAATTGTGTCTGGTATTAAATTTGTGAGGAAAATCCCCTTTCTTCAATTTTGATGATAAACCCAATGTCTTTGGCAATTTGCTAAGAGCCATTGGTAGAAAACTGAAAGAATCTACAAACCTGATGTCTAAAGAATTGTATACCTGCATGTACATGATCTTTGAACCAGTCCAAGTTACTTGAGGGAAAATCCCATTATTAAGCAGATAGCTTAAAATGAACATGTAGTCATAACCTCTTCCATTATGACCAATGCAAGTTGCCCCTTTGTGACCTTCTCTGAACAGCCACTTTCCAAATTTATCTACAGTGTCAAAACCCTTGAACATCACCTCCTTCTTATAACAATCCACACAATTTTCTCCTTCTAAATGTGATGAGCACTGTATGCCACAAGACTCACAGTGAGTTTCCTCATCTGTACAAGAGTCACAAGAGGACTGAGCCACAACCATATTTGGTAAATGATGTTTCAGACCACAATGCCAAGTTTTGCAGTTTTTACACTTTCTACATATTGAACAGGTATGATCATCTGTACAATCTTGACAGTTTTCTCTTCTTTTATATACATATCCCTGATCACACTCTGATATTTCATCTTGTGTTGATTCAAAATCAAAGAATATGAATTTGCCTCTTGGTTTCTTTGGCTCAGCTCCTCTCATGTAGCATAAGTGCTCACCTTCTACAAATTCTTGACAGCACTGACAAAACCATTCATTACATCTATGCTCCTCTCTTGACCTCTTTGTAGCATCTAATAGTTTGTCACAATCTTTACATTTGTAGTACTGTTCACATCTTGAAAGCTTGTCCTCTCCCTTTCTCTCTCCAGCCTTGTACTGTCCAGCTTGCTTGTGAACATCATGACATTCTCTATTCCTACATGTTCTATTACAGTCTTCACAATTCACCTTTCCCTCCCATTTACAGCCTTCTCTATTGCATATATGACACTTTAACTCACAGTGATGTGTTGAACACTTCCAGAAGAACTTTAAACATGTTGTGCAGACTTCCTTCTTTGCAAATAATCCATGAATATTTGTGATAGCATGGAAATGTTCACCCTCTTTGAGCAAAAAGATCTTTCTCTCTCTGGTCTCCCCTGCATAGACAATATTGTAGCCTACAGCTACATCCAGTACTACTATCTGCACATCCAGATGATTCTCAAATTTCCAAAAATCTCTGATCTCAGCAGGTGTCTCATGTGATAGGCCAACTGCACTGAGAAGATCCAGGGCTCTCCCCTTCTGTCCATTCTTTCCCAGTCTGTGAGCTCTTTTAGCCTTTTGTAGATGTTTCAATTGAGGGTCATTATCCAACTTTGCCATACACATTGCAATTGCTCTTGATGCACATGTCTGATCATCTGGTAGTTCTGGAATTACTGTGATGCACTTTTTCTTGATCAAAGAGTTGTTCTTGTCTTGGATATCTGTGTTTGTTATTGCCATCCTTCCTCCTCCTCTGTCTGTTCTGAGAAGCCCAAAGTTGATTTGAAAACTATTGTCAATGTCCAATGTCTCATCTGACTGCAGAACTTTTTCTATCCTGTTCATGATTGCTCCAGCAGATATGTCTCTGTTTCTTCTCATGTGTATGACTATATCTCTCCTCAGGTCACTGTGCTGTATTGTGATGCTTGCCCTATCTTCTCCACTGTAGTCTCTCAAAGCTCTTGAAATCACATCTTCAAACAGTCTTCTGAGCTGCCCCTGAACATCCACCAGTCTTCTGCCCATGTATTCTTTTGCAAACTTGACTTTGAATTTTCTCTCTTCATAGCCATATCTTCTTGGCATCCTTTCAGTACTTTCTTCAATGTAATAGGGGTCTACATCCATGTCATCTTGTTGCACTGCATCTTCATCAAGCCTTTGTGACTTTGAAGGCACTCCTTCATCTTCACTTTGTTGTCTTTTTGCCATCTTGCACTGTTACTGACTCAGTCAGGAATGATATTGTATGTGTAATGCTCCCTTAAATACTGTACACAGGCAGTGGAATGGTCATTAAGGGGGGCACCTGCCATAAATGTGCTATAAATAGCATCACTTTGATTGATTGATGACACACCTGTCAAGGTCACATCTGGTATCCATAACATGTCAGAACTTGCTCCCACATTCCACAAATTCCACAGAGGGGTGCAACCTGTCAAAGTGATGGATGACCAGCAACACAAAACAGCTGGAATATGCCATTAATCAGTAGGGGGGTGAGTCAACAAATCCCTCTGGAATAGTCCATTAATTGAGAGGGGTGTAGGTCTGTCAAAAGAACACTACTGAGTCATCCACCTATCAGATAGTCAGTGGCTATCTTTTCAAGCATTTGTGAGAGAAATTTCACCCCACTTTCCACAGTACAGAGTCCACTCTCCACACACACACGTGTGTATAGACATAAATATGCGATCTGCATTTAAAAAAATCTAATCTGCAACTTTCAAAGTTGAATCTGCAATTTTACAATGCTAAAAGATAGGATTTTTTTTTTGCATCTGCATTTTGATTTTTGCATTCTGCATTTGAACATAATGCATCTGCAACTTGATTTCAATCTGCATTTCTAAAAATCAAATCTGCAACTTGAAATGCACGATCTGCAATTTTACAATGCTAAAAGATAGGAAATTTTTGCTGGATTTACATTTTGATTTTTGCAATCTGCATTTCTAAAAATCAAATCTGCAACTTTATTTTCTTCTGGAAAAGCATGATCTGCAATTTTACAATGCTAAAAGATAGGAAATTTTTGCTGGATTTACATTTTGATTTCTGCAATCTGCATTTTAACATCTGCAACTTGAAATGCACGATCTGCAATTTTACAATGCTAAAAGATAGGAAATTTTTGCTGGATTTACATTTTGATTTTTGCAATCTGCATTTCAAAATGGAGGATCTGCCATAAGATCACACAACACAAAATAAAACAAACTCGTTAATTCAGTTTAAAAACTTTATTTGTCTATCAGCATCATGGCACAGTTACAAAACACAAATCAGTCTCAATGACTGTTACAATATTAAAATCGAATCCAGTTTCTTCTAGCAGGAATTCCAGGAGGTCTTCTAACAGCATCTTCCTTTTTGACTTCAGGCTTCTTCTTCTTCTTTTGAAGTGATTTCCTCTTCTTTCTATGATCTTCAGTAGATTCTTTCTTTCTTTGGTCTTGAGCATGTTCTTCAGTAGGTTCTTCAGTAGATTCTTCAGGAGGCTCTTTAGTGGGTTCTTCAGCCTTTTCTTCAATTTTCTTCAGTAGGCGCTGGTACCTCTCTCTTGGTAACAATACATGATCCTCAGCCATCTTTAACCTGTTTTAGACAAGCTGTTAACAGTACTGAGACAGTCTTTGTATGTTCTCCTGCAATAATTCTCCTCTTCTTACTTCTGACCTGTCTATCAGCCAGCAGGCGAATGATGTCAGCATCTTTTTGGAGCTTGTTTTTATAATATCTGCTCAGCTCAATCCTCCCTTGTAGAATGTTCAGCGCCAGTTCTGATATGGTGTTGAGTTGATCCTTAGTTGATGTTGATATTAAAGCTCTTGCTTGTTCCACAGAGGAAGGGTCTGTTAGCAATTCCAGGAAGTGAATATGCTTCAAGATATGCTCCATCCTGAGACTTTAGGTCAAATGACACCACTGCTTCTTGTTGTGGTAATATATACTATTTTGGAAGATAAATCACAGTGTCCTCATCAGGAAATATACAGGTTCTGAGAGCATACTTATTATCAGGGTGAACAATTAGGTACCCATATGGTCTTTCCACAGCTTTATGATAGCTATCCATAAAGTAGTCCCTTTTTCCAGGGAACATCTGAGAAGCTAGTGTTTTAATCTGTTGAGCGCTCCTGCTATTTTTGAATAAACAGAAGCAATCTGTGTTCAAACCTATCTCTCTTATGTGTTGATTTGGGTGGAACAGGTTCTGCAGAGTTACCATGCAACTGACATGAGCATGATGGGATGTTACACAGAATATTTTTGAAATTTCTTCATTTATAAGATGCATAAAATCATCAATTATCAAAAGGGTCTCTCCTCTGTTTTCACTCCACCATTCTACCAACTCTTCATTGGAAGGTATGCTTTTTCTAAACTCTACATGTCCTTCCAAATCTTCATAGCCATCTGACCAGGTTGAATAGCAATATAAAATTCTTGAAGGGGATGGTTGAAACATTTGCTTAGCCTCTAAAATCATTCTTTTAATGAATTCCGATTTGCCTGACCGGCTTCTGCCTACCACAAGAAAATTTGTGGGCAGTGTGAAAGGTAAAGTGCACATCTTGATGGCTAATTGAAAAATGATTACATTTCATATATGGCCCTACTTTTATCCATCTTTATCCCACCTGGAAATTTTGCATACACAATGATGCACATTCCCTCCTTTAAGGCCTCATCAAACCTCAATGAAATGGACATATTTCCCACCCGCTTGACTTGTAATGATTCATTCCACTCCTCATGAAATCTGTATAGAGTGAAGCCATTAGGGTATGCCATTCTGGCAATTGGATTTACTTTTTCTTGACAAATACCATTTAGTGTTTGGTATGCCTCAACATAGTTTCCTTCCTCTGGCTTTGCACCATACTTTGGTTGCAAAGGATCAATGCCCATTGGCTGTCCATCCACTGTTACTCCTATGAAATTTAGTTTGGAATTTTCAAAAAAGAATGGGTCATCATCATAGGAGGAACCATTCTGGGCACTGTCTTTCACCATACCTATGATTATTTCAGAAGGAATTCTCCCTTGGAAGGGATCATTAATTGACCCAGAATACATTCCTTTTCCTAGAGTAAATTTCTTCACTTCTGTTTTGGTGTAAGGAAACATGGCAGGTTTTGTAGCCATGATTTCTGAGTGTGCTATAGCTATTTCTGGTGCAATGTTGACAGTGCATACAGAAAGGGAAGCCTTTGTTATAACAAGTTTATAATCAGGTTTTGGGTTGTTCATGGGTGAGAATAGGCAGAATTGATCTTTACTTCTGTGTAAAGTAACTGAAAGTGGAACTCCATTTGGAATTAATTTAGGAATTTCCATCACAGAGGAACACAGTGGTCCCGAAAGATCCACTTCCCTAGATTTGTCAAACAATATTCCCCTCTTATAAGTTGATGTTTCAGGGTCGGAAACAGGCCAGCTCCTTTCCTTTTTCTCTGTCTCTTCAAAGAACCCCTGGCTCTGAAGAGCCACTTTTTCTTCTGCTTTAGTCATTAGGAGGGCTTTTAGGTATGCCTCATAAGGGTAGCAGTCATCCGAATTGGTCAAAATCTTATCCTGCAAAGCTATATCTACCCTTGACCAGAGACTATTCATGATATTGTTTACTGGATGTACCATATCTGAGGTCCCTTGTGAAGCAGCTGGCTCATCGCCCTGAGTCCTGCCCCCAGGAGAGTTACCTTCTGACCCCTCCTGTGAAGTTCCCTTTGCCTGCACGGCTGTCCTCTTTTGTTCATCAAGAAATGATACAAGGGGTGACCCATCTTTGTGTACTATCTTACAACTCACATGTAATTTTGTTTTCCTTAGATCTAAATAAGCTCCACTATTGTTTGGTATTCTAAACTGGATAACTCCTTGGGTACTAAAATCATTCACCGGATAATAAGTAATACATCTAGCCTGTTTTACTCCAGAATCATGGACAGGTTTTTCAAATATGGAAAGCTCTTCTGGATAAGCCACTTCATTCAATGTTTCTGCCATTTCTTGTTGAAGATATCTTTAACTTCCTTCACCTCTGATTTTGCTTTTCTCTTTACAGAGCTCCTTCCTCTTTGAGTGTTAGTGCTAGACTGAACAATGTCCATGGTGCTCTCCTTTATATCCTCTTTCAGGTCAGACTCAGCTCTTTTGGTTGCTGCCTCAGCTGGTAGAACAACTTGCATCTTTGGCATATCTTCCTTAGTCTTCCTCTTGGTATCAATCACAATCAAATTTCTCTTTCCACTCTTCTTGATGACCTTGGAGCCTCCATCAGCTTGCCTCTTGAAGTGTTCCAGAATAGCCTTGTAGTCCAGAGAAGCCATTATTTTGAAGTGTTCGGGTTGCCTGTTCGGGTGAAAATGAATGTTTTTCTCCTTTGTGATCCATTATATAGGCGCCATTATTTCTTTCTCAGGTGAAGTGTGCAGACGGTCCAACCATTTTTAAACTTTGGTTTTTCTCCATTGTGGTCCAATATGTAGATTTCAATGGTTCGCATTGATTTCACACTGATTGGTACATAACGAGGAGTGGGGATGATAAGTGAATTACCAGCTCTATAATAAGATTTGAATAATCTATACAGCACTGGTTTTTGTACAGAATCTACTATACTTTCTGCACAAATGTTACTGTACAAAGTAACAAACTGTGGGTAGTATTTTGGCATCATAGTTGGAAGGTCTATATCCAAAATAGCAATTTCCCATTCACCATCCAGCTCCAAGGTTGTACCGAGATCAATTCTGAAATTGTCTGCTTCATTGTCCGGGAAGGGTACTTTGATCCCACTGTTTCCATAGATGTACATTATTCAATGTCCTTCAGTTCCTTTGCATTGACCCAACTGTCAAATTTTGATGAGTAGCCCTTCCAGCGTATTAGTGCTTCCCTGGTTCCTTTCCTTCTGCGGTATCTGAGTACTTTCTCCACCTTATATACTCCATCATCCTTGGCCAGCTGCAACTCCTGCTCATAGAAACTCGACTTGATCTCTTCACCATTCAAATCCACCAGTTTGTATCTTGGAGGGTGAGAAGCTACCCTTTTGTCTACCACAAACAATTCATCTGTCCATGTTTGTTCATACCCCTTTTTGAATGGACTTCTCTCTGTTGGGATTCTCACTTTGTCACCTATTTGAAACTTGTAAATTATAGGTGTTTTTTCCCTCTTCAATTCGGTTGGTAGGTACAGTTTTTCATACAATTCCTGCTGGTTGTCAATTGTGACCTGATTGGGAGCCATCTTGAGGAAAGAATGTCTGCTGTTATTGTAGGCCTGGACAATTTCCTGAAGGTGATCAATGTACTTTAAGGTCTGATGCTTGGTAAAGTATCTGAATATTCGGCCTTTGATGGTCCTTATGACTCTCTCCCCATAATTTGCATGATACACATTATAGGCTATCATGTGATGCACATCCTGGCTCTTGAGAAACTGTTGTACAACTTTTCCTGTATATTCTTTTCCTTGATCCGTTCTGAGTGTCAGTGGTTTCCTTCCTCCTTTAAAAACCTTTTTCATTGCCTCAGCCATCAGCTCAGGAGTCTTCTTCTTGAGAGGCTCAATCCACAAATATCTGGAGAACAGGTCAATAAAGACAGCTAGGTACTTGTAACCTTTGTTATACCAGCCTATTTTGTCCAAGACCATAAGGTCTGAATCCCACTGTTCATCCATTTTTCCAACGATGATGCTCTCTCTCTTAAATTTGTCATTGTATGGTTTGTGTAAATTGTAAGTCTCCTCATCCTTCAACCATTTCTTGACATCTCTGAACTTGAGTTTAAGAGGATTTCCATCAGCTTTTATGGCATTCCATAGAGCTGTAACACCTCCATAACTACCAGCCTTTTTGGGGTCATAATAAAGGGATTCAAGATATTTCTCAGACATTGTTGAGAACTATCTTATTCCTCTTCACACTAGGATTAGGAAGTAAAAATCCGATACTGGAAGATAAGAGTCCTATCCAGACCTCACTGTGCTCTTGCTTAATGCTGAGGTTTACAATACAGGTTATGATGACAATGTACAGTATGATGATCTGGCTGAAGAATACTACTTCGTTTTTGGGAACTTTGAAACCCAAAACCTGCCAGTCTTGATTTGATGTTGTCTCATCCATGTCCAACTAACAAATGACAAACAACTAAGTATCTTTCAATATTTATTCTTTACAATTACAAATGATTGAAAATTTGAATTTGAATGGTAGTGATGCATCTAGTCCTTCCTCATCAATGTGGTTGAAGATGGTGTCCTCATCCACTGAAGAAATGTCTCTCAAAGTTATGACTATTGACTGGTCTGCATTAGGATGGTTCACCACAAAGCAGGTCAGATCATCTTCTTTATGGCCCTCAAAGGCTCTTTTTAACAAAGTCCTGAACATTCTTCTCATTTCCCTTTCAAAAGCTATCAGTCTGTCCATCAGATGAGGACCTGCATCCAGCTTGTGAGGTTCAAACTGTACATAGAAGCTCCTTTCCTCCATGCTGAAGTATCTGTTGAAGTCTGCTGATATCAGTTGAATTCTAAAGGGTGGTGCCATCTTGCAAAAGTTTTGCTAAATCTTCTCTGCCCACTAAGTTGAGAGCTTGAACAAAAGCTAGGAAGGCTCGGGGTCCACTTCTGTGTAAACTGTCAAGAAAAGCCCAACTTCTTCTAGATGGAGACTCAAATAAGATGTCTTGGACTGTTGTTTTATTGAAGATCTTTTCCTGATAAAGATGAGCTGCCACTAGAGTAAAGGGTGTTTCTTCAGATAACTTGACCCAGTTTACTCTTATTTTCTCACGATGTTCCCTCTCCATATGCACTGTGTGCTGAATAACTGTAGAATGATGAAAGGAATTGTGGAGAGTTCTTTTATAGGGTGCCATGTCATTGCCAGGCCCTGAGATGTCTTGATATATTTAGAACAATGATGACATCCAGGTGTGACCTTGACATGAGGGACTGATACAGGTCATCAATCACTCAAGACTGGAGCTATTTTTAGAACACTGTTGAGTCAGTGCTGACAAGTTCTGACATGTTATGGTTACCAGATGTGACCTTGGCATGTGGGACTGATACAGTTCATCAAGTACTCAAGACTGGGGCTATTTTTAGAACACTGTTGAGTCAGTGCTGACAAGTTCTGACATGTTATGGTTACCAGATGTGACCTTGGCATGTGGGACTGATACAGGTCATCAAGTACTCAAGACTGGGGCTATTTTTAGAGCACTACTGAGTCAGTACTGGCAAGTTCTGACATGTTATGGTTACCAGATGTGACCTTGACATGTGAGTCATCAATCACTCCGGCTATTTTTAGAACATTTCTGACACATAATGGCACTTGCCCCTATAAAAGGACCTGGCTGACTGACCTGACATCACTTGTGAAGATGGCAGCAACAAAGGAGTTCAGCTACACTTTGGATGATGGCACAAGACTGGAACTTTCTACTTATAGGAATGAACAGAACTGCCACATCAGAAGATTCTACAATGAGTTTGCTACAAGAGAGGGAATATGTTTGAAGGAAAGAGACATTCCAGAATTCTTGAAGATGAAAGCAGCCATAAACAGAGCTTATGAGGAAAAGGAGAGATGGGAGTATGAATTCAATGAATATATTGGAGTGACTTGCTACCCCTCTGGAACTGTGGACTTGAGATACAAGATAAGATTGCAGAGTGGCCATATTCTTTACTCCAAAAAGAAAGGAATCAGCTTAAGAAGAAATATAATTGTACAATTATTTGACATTTTGTGTAAAGAATACTGCTATTAAAGTCTTAAAATGTAATAACTGGTTTGTTTTTATTGTATATGAAAAATGCATAGAATATCAAAGATTTACATTGGGGTGTTCTTATTGCATAGGTCATAGGCCACATATAGGTCAAAGGTCATGACATTTTAAATGGTCTCTAAAAGCCTCCTCATAGTAGTATATCCAAATCAGGATTGACATTGGAGTGCTCTTATTGCTGTGCATTGGTTGACTTTATATATATATATAGGTCATACCCATCAATGAGATTGGACCCCTAAGACACTCCATAGTAGTACAAATAGTTAAATACATAAGAATAGTACATTATGTGACATTCTGTGACATTCTGTGTTTGTATAGGTCATGGACCACATATAGGTCAAAGGTCATGACATTTTAAAATGGTCTTTATATGTCCAAAAGACATTTCTAAGTTCAAAAGAAATTTTACAAAAGTCCTAGGTGAGACAAAATTTTTCAAAAAAATTTTCAAAAAATTTCTAAGTCCAAAATTTTCAAAAATTTTTTTAAAAAATTTCTATGTCCAAAAGGCATTTCTAGGTTCAAAAGATATTTTACAAAAGTCCTAGGTGAGACAAAATTTTTCAAAAAAATTTTCAAAAATTTTCTAAGTCCAAAATTTTCAAAAATTTTTTCAAAAAATTTCTATGTCCAAAAGGCATTTCTAGGTTCAAAAGATATTTTACAAAAGTCCTAGGTGAGACAAAATTTTTCAAAAAAATTTTCAAAAATTTTCTAAGTCCAAAAATTTTCAAAAATTTTTTCAAAAAATTTCTATGTCCAAAAGGCATTTCTAGGTTCAAAAGATATTTTACAAAAGTCCTAGGTGAGACAAAATTTTTCAAAAAAAATTTTCAAAAAATTTCTAAGTCCAAAAATTTTTCAAAAAATTTCTATGTCCAAAAGGCATTTCCAAGTTCAAAAGAAATTTAACAAAAGTCCTAGGTGCGACAAAAATTTTCAAAAAAATTTCTAAGTTCAATTGGCTGTTATATATGAGGCAACAGAATAATACAGATAACACAGTGCATCTGCATGAATAAAGTGCTAACTTACCAGTATGAGGTTTCTCCTGGCCACCAGGGGGCTGAAATAGCATTGCATATTGAAGGAGAGTTGCCAGATGTACTGACAAAGTTTCTCCTCTCCACTAGAGGGCAGAAAATACAGTCTGAGGTGCTGGACTGTATGGTGGCTCCTCCTAGTGGGTTTGGATTTTTACTGCAATGCTTTCCCTGGCCATTAGAAATTAAAGAATTGGCTAATATTGGTAGTCTAATGACTACCTGTTTTTTGGGGGTTTTTTGGGGTTTTTTTCTTAATTTTTTTTTCCAAAAGTATTTTTAATTTTTTTTTTTTAATTTTTTCCATATTTTTTGTAAATTATTCATGGACAGGGATAGGCAGTAATCAAATGACCTCTCCTGTATACCACTTTCAAAGTTTTGGTAGCTATAATTGCACCTTCATGTCCAATGGTGTATCCGATTGGCAAGTCGAAACTGTGAGTGGTGACTTCATCTTCACCTTCCCACTCCAACCAGCCCCATTCGACTGCGTTATGAATAAGCCATTTAATTTGGGAATGACTATATTCTATAAAGAATGAAGATCTTCCAATTCTCACCATTTCTTTTGGACAGTAATGTTTAGTTATCAAGTGCCTGAACCCCATTTCAGCAGTATATGAATTGCTCTGAGTGTGTGCTGCATTTTAGGCACACTTGGTTCATATATCAATTCAAGAAGAGCTCTTGACAGGACATAAAAAAGGGTTCCTTAGCAATAATTGGCCAATGTCATCCCTTAACCCCACCCTCCAAAAACACATGTACCAGGTCAGTGTGCCAAGATTAGGGCACTCTTGGACATTCTAGGGGACTGACCTTGGAGGGTTCCTATTGGTTGATCCCAGAAACTTACTCCTCCTCCCAATCACCCTTCTGTGTAGATGGCCCTGAGTGAGACAAACATTCATCAGTGAAACTTGCAAGTAGAAAGATGCCTCTGTTAGATCCCTGTTGCCTGTGCTTTGAAAGATCCAGTGTAATTGCATTTCAATGTTGCTACAGAGAAGATCAGTATTTTTGCTGCTTGTCCTGTCTGGAGAAACTGTGTGCATCAGAAATTGCCAGCTGTATAAGCATGAACAGTGAGTTTATATGTTATATTATATGACTTACCATTATTCTCTGTAATATATGGTAACAGTATAATATATTTTATTCATTTGTATTTCAGAAACTCCTGAGGTATCTTGCCCATTATGTAGATCTCCAGTCAGTGAAATACAATACCAAATGTATGAACAACCCATGGAGCTGAAGAGGATTGTCAACTTAAGCCTGATAATTGCAACATGCAAAGCCTGTGTCTTCATGAGGGAGGAAGGTGCTAGAGAAGAAAGGTTTAGGCAAAGACTATTACTGAGAGAAATATTACTTCCTGATGTTCTTGAGCTTGCTGGATTAACCCAGCTTGATTTGTAATTATTTGTCTGTATTATACTTATTTCACATTTCCAGCTTGATTTGAGGAGCCAAAGAAGATTTCTGTACATATTTCCAACTTGATTTGCCTGTATTATTCATATTTCATATTTCATATTTAATATATATTTCATGCAAAAGTCCAACAAAGAAATCCTCCTTGAAAAATAATAAATGGCAGAGCCAAGAAAAATTGAAAAGAAAAAAAAAAAAGAAAGACAAAGAATAGAAAAGGCTATAAAGCCAAAAACACTGTTAATTGGAAATAGTATTAGCCTCATGTGTTGGTTGATCACCATCTCAGATGCACTCTTTGACCCCTCCTATATGACCTCTGACACACCAAACATATATGTTGATCTCTGAATATTTGCTTCTGGTTTGGATCTCTTGAAAAGGCCTAAGAACATAAAAAAGCTATAAAGCCAATACCTTTAATTAGAGTGATTAGGGTTGTTGACTGATCTGGTTCCCAGATGCATTATCTCTCCTCTGACTCACAAACATATGTTAATCTTTAATTTAACTGCTTCTGAAATGGGTCACTTGAAAATGCCATAGCACATTTTATAGGCCTAAGAACATAAAAAGGCTGTAAAACTGGTTACTTTATTTACTCCTGAGATGGATCCCTGAAAATTACAGAATGCCTTTTAAATAGATAAGGTCTACAATCTGTGCTTGGTCTGACAATTTATGTGACTTAATCTTTCATGTTTGTCTTGAAGTGACATTTGATGATAGTGTATTTGCTTAGCTGTTCCAGATTTTACCACATGGCATTGTACATGAAAAAGAATCAATAGGCTGGTTACAGAAAACAACAACAATAACAATAAAAAGGTCTAGATCTGTAAATATGCTACAATTAGTTCAAATTATCACTTTCCTTTCATCTAGACAAAGAAACTAACATTTTCTCCAAACACGTGTTTATTCCGGAAGCGGAAATAAGCAGACTGCAACATGCGCGCAAAATATGCGCCACAACTAAACCATTGTCAAGCGTTGCAACGCCAGGTATGGCGATTAAATGCGCGTTTTAAACGTATAAACGAAGTTGAATCGATCATTTTGTAGTGATTAAAGAGGTTTTGAGAACTTTCCAACAATTATTTTAGGGTTTATGAAATATTAAGAGAAATCTGTGCTTGGTCGGGCAAGGTCAAGGCCAAGATGGCGACTTCACATTTTCGGGAAGAAGGACAATTTTCGGACGCTATAAATGATGGAAAATGGGCAAAAAAAGACTGTAATGATGGTGTGGATTGAATTGAGACATCTTAAGAGTACCAACGAACGGTGGCAAGTCAATCAACGTCCGATTCGGCGAGAAAATCACCATCGAACAGCGGGAACATGGCGATCACGTGGGTATTTCAGATGTGAAATGTGATGTTTTGACATGTTTAATCGACCGTACAGTCGATTTAAAGCAAAATTATGGTTGAAATAGAATACTATGGTCTTTATACGATATATATCTATCGTATTTTGCTGCATGGAAGGCCCAGGCTGGTTGTAAACACTGAAAATCGACTTCGTCTGTTTGGCGCATTTTGTTGACATTTGCGAATGCATTGTTTTGACATGTTTAATCGACAATATAGTCGATTTTAAGCAATATTATGGTTGAAATAGTATACTATGGTCTTTATACGATACATATCTATCTTATTTTGGTGTATGGAAGGGCTAGGCTGTTCGAAATTAGTGCAAATCCACATTGTTGATTGGACGCATTGTTGTCAAATTTTGACAGGTGGCAACTAAATATTGCATTTCGATGCAAAACACTGTTTCAGGCTCTGATATGTGAAACAAATGATGTAAATGAGGTCTAAGTAGTGCCATTTGATCAAGTTTAAGTTTCAGTTTAAATAAAGCAAAACTTGGCCTAATCTGACCATTATGGTTTTCCTGCATTTAGCACTTAGATTTTAGGTTAGAAACTATATTTTCAATAATAAGCAGTATGTACAATTACAGGCAGTACAATGCTTACCAGCAGACTTGCACTGTACTTGATCTGTGACAAGTCCAGTGATGACTCATCTTAGAATGTCAGACCAACAGCTGTGATATGGCTGGTGTTGACTCATTTCTGTAGTCCTATTTTAAGACCTACCAGTTGATGACTCATTCCATTGCCTGTATTGGTATTTTTTATGGCTTAAGATATATGGCCTCCAGCTGTGATGGGATACTACACATTCCTATTTTACCTCTGAGCTCTGAGACCTGGTGAATGGTGACTTGCTGATAATTTATGTGATTGGTTTACTTAAATGGCTTTGATGGTGCCCATCATGATGCTATTTTTGGATTTTTATTACCCTACAGATCACTTGGGTGACAGGTGGGATGTTGATCATGTGATCTGATCACTATATAAGAGACCAAGTAAACTGTCATTAACTAAACAGCTGTAGTTGAGCTGATGTTGCTACAGCATAATTTTCAGAATTTTATAATGGTTACTCAAAAACTCAAATAAAGTAACATGATTTTGGGAATACTTACTTCTGACCACATCTTGTGTAGTCCCCCTAAAGAGGACATTTACTGTGTGACATGATTTTCAGAATATTTTAAAATAACTGAAAGCAAAACTAAATTTTTGAGCAGAAACTTTTAATAAATCTGATGAAATGTTGTGGATTCTGGCAAAGAATTCTGTAGAATCTGGGTTACTGAGGAACTTATGAAATTTATGAATTTGAGAAAAATCTATGGATTCTGTGTAAATGACTCTGATTGGCCGACTCCTCTAGGAGGTCAGATAGGTCATCTGCCAAGAAATCTGGGTCAAATAGGTATAGAATGGGTCTAATAGGTCTAATATAGATTATATATCTAGGTTAATGAGGTCAATAAGTCATTAATTAATTAGATTTATGGGTAATTAATTGTATTAATGGGTAATTAATTAGATTAATGGGTAATTAGGTCATTAATTAATTAGGTTAATGGGTAATTAGGTCATTAATTAATTAGGTTAATGGGTAATTAGGTGATTAATTAATTAGGTTAATGGGTAATTAATTAGGTTAATTAGGACATTAAATAAGTAGGTCAAAGGGGCTCTAAAGTGCCCTATCTAGTAGTCACGTGGTATTCCTTTGCCTTGGATGGCCCCAGCTGAAGAGACCTCCTTCCGAAGATTACAGCACTTGTGGAATCAATGACAAAGTATTTTGAAGCAAGACTGTCTCCACTCTCCAGTGATGAAGTATCTGATTTGGTGGTTGTAACATGCCTGCAAAAACCACAAACAATTACCACAATCAGTTTATATACATGACCTAATTAATTCTTGAATGTTTCTCATGACATTTACGACTTCAAACCTGGGCAATAATGTAAATTTAGCTTTTAAAGACCATGGTCTAAATGCAACACAGTGGTTGTTAAAGGAAGGAGCCAAATATGAAATTGACAGTATTTAATATCAATTTTAAGTCTTTTTTATCAGAACTTTTGTCAGTGATGGAACTGGAAATTTTTGGTGGCAGCGTGAGTGGTGCAGCAGCGTCACGTCATTCTAAATTTTTAAAAGGGAAAAAAAATCCTACCACCAGGGCATAATTTTGGCTAAAAATTGGAGCTCAATTCCGCCGAGCTGAGCTCCGCCTCTCCTCCATTTCCATTACTGAGTTTTGTCAAGTGAGACATCACTAACAGCAGTGTTACAGCACCATGTCCTTGGTCTCCATCCTCGCAAATGGTGTTTACATTGAAACCTAGCATTCTCGCGAGGTATTAAGATCAGCAATACTCGGCATTAATCTTTCAATCTTGAGAAATTTCTCAAGAAATGAGGCAAGTGTATATTGATTGTTGACTTTTGTTTGACATGGTGTTGATGTTTTCAATACGTTTGTAACAGATACAGAGCATAGAGTTGTTTAGATTAATATTATTATTAATCTGCAATTGCAGCAGAACATCTGGGAAAATATCGTAAGGGGGGGGGGTTACAAATGAAAATGTACTGAAAATATCGGGATTTCATTAAAATCTACAGGAAATTATATTTCAAACTGCCCCGAAAGATTTTATTTCCTTACACCAAATCTAGTCCAGGGAGACTCGAGACCTGTCCAGAGGGCTGGGCAGGCCCATACAGAAGCTGTGAGGCCCCGGCGCCTCTCACTGCTACCACACCAAATCTGAGCAAGAAGTTATTTATTTTAAAAAAAACTCCATAGAGTTTTTTTCTGAGTAAGACTTTAGTGTACTTTCTTGATTTAAATAATTTATTATTAATTGCCCCTGAAGAAATTAAATCTTTCGCCTGGATATTAAATGGTCGCCCCAGGACCCCTAAATGGGCCAAATTGAAGAAGGCCGGACTTGCCCTATTAAGCTAAATAAAAAGGCCTGGCATGGCCTACAATTAACATGATTAAAGCAGATCTGGTATCAGTATCAAGTATCAAGTATTTACTGGACGCAGGTCCTCATTCGTTCTTTATATATTCAGATCTTAGTAATGCTCCAGAGGGTCAATGCTCTCCATAAGGATGAGAGATGACACATACTCCATTCATGTACAACCACAGATTCCACAATAAACTGATAGGCCTAAACCAGAGGAAACCACAGTGACACCCAACCATTATATACGGGTAATAATTATACTAATAAACAGTAGATGCTAAAATTTCTAACTATTTGTAATGTTCAGTGACTTACCTCGAGCTGGGCATGCACTTTACAGTTGAACTACATCGATCAATGCATCATTCAATGGCCAACAAGAACTGTCTCAACTTCTAGAAGTCAAGATTGTCCACTGTTTGGTGTACTACTCAAATCAGGCAGGACAAGCTTCTGAAAGCTTCTGTTCCAACTCCAAGAGCTTCAAAGCCTGCTAGTCTTGTCTACAGTTCTATATAGTCTCCATAAACAAGGTCTATTCCAAGATAATCCACCCAGATCTCAGGCTCTGCTTGCAGGTGCTTCATGTGCTCACTGGTCGATAATCAGGTGATAATACACAAGTTTAAATGTCCATTTAAATGCCCTTGCAACATTTGAATTTGTGAGAGAATCGTATAAATATCTGAAAGATTTCTATTTCTCAGAGATACTAACATTTCTGAGATTCTCTCAGAAATGTCTGAGATTCTCTTACAGATTTCTGAGATTCTCCTACAAATACAAATTTCTGAGATTCTCTTATAAATCTCTGGTGATTATCACCCGAAGTGTTTGAAAGGCAGTCCAAGGCTGGGAATGTCATGTCATTAAATGTAAGTTTTTCAACATATTTATTCATTGCCTTTCCTGATACATTGCATGGAATCAATCTAATCATTTAGGGCTGACTCAGTAATCAGGTAATCACTGGCTCGGCCCAATTTGTACTTGTTTTAGGAAAGGGGAGTCTGATGGTCTAATCAATGCCGGATTTTAAGACGGAAGTTTGGACATTTTAATGTGTGTTTTTTTTTCTTGGCATGGCTGTTTAAAGAAATAGGCCTATAGGCCTATTTGGGAAAATGTCATGTGTCGTTTTTTTAAGAAAATGTTATTTCATGGGGAGGGGGCTTGGTCAACATATTAAAATTCATTATGCAACCAAGACAGTACTGAGGCTCTGGATGGGGGGTTCTGGGGGACAGGAATTCAAAATTAATCAGGCCAAGAGGGAATTCACTTATAAGGGGACCGTTCAGAATTTATGACTGGTGGGGGTTGGGTTTTGCTGGAACTTCCCGTCAAAATTGATACCCCCCTTGAGTTTCACGCGGATTTTTAGTACCCCACCCTTAGGTTTCACGCGTATTTTTAGTGCCCCCTCCCCCCCCGACATACAAAGCAATACACACATAATATACTGTTATACACGGCCACGCGTACAGATTCGCGTCATTTCGCGGACTTTTGCGTGTAAAAAAGTCCAAATGAAATGAGTTTATGCGTGTTTTTTAACATTTTTTCTTTGTTAAAATTTTTTACCCCCCCTTGAAAGTGTTGTCAAAAATGTATACCCCCCATTGAAACTTGTGTGAAAAGTAAGTACCTCCTCGGCCAAAACTCCCACCCCCCCCCAGTCATAAATTCTGAACGGTCCCTAAGTAAAATAGCCAACGGTCACAGGGGACACAAAACCTTTTGTAGAGCTGAGGGACAGGGAATTCAAAAGTCAACAGGAGAAGTTGCAAAGGGATGGGGAATTCAAAAGTAAAATGGCCAAGGTACAGAGGGACACAAAACCCCATCCAGAGCCTCAGTACTAGGGGCAACCATTAGATGCAGGAACAAAAATTTTAAAAAACTCAGAATCATTTATTTGTCTCAAAGGAACTGGAGACTCTCTTTAATGCATTAATAGTAATATAAGGCTTAGAATAGCTGCCGTAAAGAGATCCAGGGCTGGCAGGAGGGCTTGGAGATTTTTTTTTCTTGAATTTCTTGCCTGGTTTTGGTTGAATAAAAGTTAAAACAATTCTCTCTAAGTAATATTTAGATAAATCATCTCTGGGGGGGGGGGAGATATTTCATAACATGGCATTGTTCATTTAAAATTACAAACAAATATCTTGGGATGTACCTTGTAGGCCTACAAAGCGTACTCAAAATAAAGAATGACTCCCTGCATCACAGTGAAATAAATAATTTCCATCAAGCACTAATCTGTAAGGAAAACTCCAAGCCCCCTCCCCTTGAATAGCTTAATTATGGTCACCCCCTTTAGACAACCAATGAAGCAGAAAACTGGGTGGCGACTCGCACCATCTTGTAAGGGGGACAATTAAATATCCAGGGGGCTTGGAGTTTTTCTCGGCGGGAAATAATTTATTCACGGCAGCTGCAGCAGCAATTATTTTAGGAGTCCCCGATAAATTAATTAAAACATTAAGCAACACCTTGTTAACATATACCCCCACCAGAAATTATTTTTTTCAAGACTGTCCTAAAAGAATTTATTTATTTAGCCAAATCTGAGCTAGAAATTATTTATTTTAAAAACATTCCGAACCGCCACCCAATATTGAGATTAAATGGTGGCCCCCAAGAGGAGCTCTCACAATTTTGACATTTTGGTGAAGATGATTGAACTTTTCTGTTTCAGGAAATAAATGACAGCAGCTGCAGTTTTGTAGAATATCATGGATGCAAGCAACATTATGTTGGAGAAGAGGTTTATCATCTTCTGATGCATTGTTGTAACTTAGTAAGTATTAATATCTATGTTTCTTGCACTGCAAGGTCATTCCATGTCATATCAGCATAGTTGTTTTGGGGGGGGGAGCGACATTTAATTGCCTGAATTTAAAGATTTAATTTAATTTTCAACAGTTTTTATTTTTAATCATCTGCTCAAATTTTTTAGCCTTTTAGCCCCGAATCTCACTGTTTCCCAAACTTTTGAGGGGCAACTGCCCCCCCCCCCTGCAAATCAGACATACACTTCTGCAATGTCCTAGCTTAACCAAGTCCGATCTTCTTGATACTTGAAAATTCTTACACATTATATCCTATTACTCTCACCAAGATGAGGATGGATGGATGATTGGGGCTTTACGTCCTGTATTTATGCACTCGGTAGGCTAATTAGGATGGGAGGAGGACAAAGCAATGAAGCAAGGAATGTTATTTGGTCCCCTCAAAGTATTTTATGATGAGACATTGTCACCTAACAAGGAATTGTCTGGTAACCACTCTCTTTCTGACTGTCAATTGGGCTTTTAAAAGTTCTGTAGCTACAAAGATATTCTCGTAAGGACTTGATCTCCCACCAAGATATTGGATTGGAAAAAAATTAAATATGTGTGGCCTTAGTAATAATCTGCCAAAAATAATAATTCTCCTGGAAGGTCATCATGCATAAAAATATATATATAGTTGAAAGATCTGATATTTGCCAAAGGAGGTGTTTGCAACAGCTATAGAAAAGTTCCTTATTCGCTTTATGAACTTCATAGGAATTATTTCAGCATATGGCATACGCATAGCATAATCATCATCATCATAAAGTAAGCTTAATCATCCCTATCAGCATAAGTGGTAAGCTGCAATAAATAAAAAGGCTAACTTTAGTAAAATATGTCTAAGTATACTTACATGTATATGACCTTATGGCTAATTAAAAACAAAGAAAGTATTTTTGTTTGACATTTTGTATAAACTATTAAAGTATGATAAAATTAAATAAATTATAAAATGCACAACAAAATGTATGATTTCATACATGATTGCATATACATATTTACACATATATGAATGAATGAATGACTGAATAACTAGCAAATAAAAATGCTACATAAATACAGCATATCCCTATAATCCGTTTATTGATCTACCTATAGATACAGTTCGATAAATAATTTGTATACTTGTACAATATATATATCTTGAAATCAGTTTAATGTTACAATAGACTATTTGACTTACTAATTTTTTTCTCTGTTCTGTTCAGTTACTCTGCTTCAACTTCAAGTGACAAATTCTGACATATCTGGGCCACCGGAAAACACTGTTTATCACAGCTTCCACTGCTAACTTTCACAGCTAATGGACCCATGCAGTAACTATGCATACTTTTACAGTTTGCAAAATTTCCCTAACACAAAACGAGCACACTTTTAAAAAGTTCAACACAAAATTTACCATTAAAATAAAATAGAAATCAACTGGACAGAAATGAAATAATCAGTTACAACCAGGAGGCCAATTTATAATATATTGAAATTGTGCACCTTTTTAAAACTTTCCAATTTAGCAGAATATTATATAAAAAGATGTATCTGTGATTTTAGTAAGACTTAGCAAACTTTGGTTGCCAAGTTATTGAAAAAATGATATCTTATGTTCACTAAACTCTTAATGGAGCAAACTCTTAAGTGGACCAGTGATATCCTCGAGAAAGACATTTATCTGTCGAGCAGCGATTGATAGTTTAAGTTGACGCACAAAATGTTGGTCCATTGTATTTACTATTTTCCTTATTTTGCTATACTACCAATTACGTGATGAAGTACAGGTATAGATGGTGCCAGACTGCCAGTTGTCTTCCCTTAGAAAATGTATGTCGCAGTTGACATAGTGCATAGAAATTGTGAGTTCCCCCTTGGAAAATTGAGTGGCCCCAGATTCTCCCCCTCCAGTTTTTACGCTACTGCTAGCAAATGTCATACTTTCTCCTTTCAGTATGATTTATGATGTGTTAAGAATTTAAGGTATGGCCAGTCATTGCTAAATCATGAATTTAAGTAATTGTTTTGTTTGTCATAATGACTACGATAATCCAAAATACAACCAGCATAATATCCTTCTAAATTATGTAAATAAGATTCCTGAGTGAATATTGCGCTGAAAACATGGCCATTAACTTCGATCTTTTCCAAGGAAGGGCAATTTTGTGTATTTTGTTTGTTATGAGTACTAATTTGGCATTTCTTAGTTGAAGTTGATTTCATATTGGGCCTAAACGCATTTCTTTTACTTTATCACAGATGAATGGCTGGCAGATGGATTGATGGTGTTACTAATCCTTTAGGACTGGGAAAATATATTAAGGTAAATTATGTTAATAAATTAATTCACAATCTCTTGTTTGACCTACTTTAAATTTGTATGACAACTAATTTTTGAAGTGGGCTTATAATCTGGTTAACAACGATTTCACAGGTCAATTCAGTGGCGGATCCAGGGGGGGGCCTTGGGGGCCCGGGCCCCCCCTAGACCACTGAGATCAATAATAGTATCTTGAAGAAAATATGCCGCGACGCGGGCCCGCGAATGCCGAAACACGCCCGGGCCCCCCCTAGATGACCCGGTCTGGATCCGCCACTGCAATTGGTACTATCTTAGACTAACAGTATCACAATCTTTATATAAATTTAAGGAACAAAGCGGTTGCCAGACTAATGCCAGTAGATAATTTGTTGGTGACTGTTCTAAGCTGAACAATGGTACTGTGACAATTACGATACTATTGGTATTGTAACTTGTTTCTTATACACGATCGTAAAAATCACAGATGAAATGCAATCTAAATCATTTCTACAAAGTTGTTGAAACTGCCCTTGTGTACTAATTATCACTGTTTTATATCACTATTTCATCATTCTACATATATATATAATTATGTGACTTGTTTTTCCTTTGCAGGTTCATGTTGCAAGTTGAGGCCGAGCAATTTTAGATTTGCTGGATCACCTTGAGACAGAAGTTCTCTATCGTCCAGAAGAAGTTTTAATTTAGTAACAGTTTCATTAATGTCACCCAAAGCATTTTATTGTTAACAATTATTTCATACAAGTAACGCAAACCAGACTTTGTACTTGTCCATTATGTTCACATTTATATAACCTCAGGAAAATAAAAATGAATACTGGTCTACTTAAGACTAAAATGACCCTCCCAGTTTATAAACAAATAATTCTGGAATAGCACTAAGTAATTTCCTTTGGTTCATCAAGCTATATAATACATGACAAAAATAGAAACCCCAAGAATGTATACATTTGTTGTGGTATGATTGTAAAGTCAGTCAGGAAATTGTTATTTCATTGAAATTTGCAGTATAAATCCTTGTGTTACCCAAATCCATGCTTCTTTTCCAAGACGACAATTAAAAAACTTTCTTGTCATGTAAATGTGTGCAATCAGTTATTCAACGAGGAAATTTTTGAATAAAGTACATTTTCTGTGTCATAACCGTGAGTTAATCTTTTATTGACGGATCTGTGTATCATTTAGGCTCACATGCTTGCTACGAAAAAATGTGCAGAAGATTTTCCACTGCGAATAATTCATGTAGCAAGTAATCCTTGTAATGCAGAGTGCACTACATGAAACAAAACTAATCCTTATAATATATAGGAGTGCATGGTCAATGGTAATGACGTACATTTTGCTCCTACTTCCAATTGTCTCTAAATATGGCTTTAAAATACGACCTGATTGTGACTATATAAGGCTTCCACTTAGCTCTTTTTTTATTCCTTAATGGCATGTTTGATTCAATTAGTGAGACCTCTGAGGGCTTTTTGATGATGGTGCAATATGGATTTTTTGGATTGTAGCCTCCTAGCCCTATGTGCAAGTTTTACAATGCTTCAGAAATGTTGGAAGTTGTCACACTCAGGCCTTCTCAAAGCATGCAACTGCCATAGTTCTGTCTCAGTGTCTGTTTTTGGTATTACTTGTTAACTAGATTACAGGGATAGTAATTCCTTCTGGAAGCCATTCAAACAACTCTCTGGAGGCGCCCAGGAAACTGAACATTACTGAAGTGTTTGCAGGATGCAACTCAGCCTGTTCAACTCCAACTCTGTGAAACAATTTAAATCCTGACGGCTCCACCAAATGGCCACCACTAAGGCTGATGTCCTCGGGTTCTAAATTCACCCAGGTCCTATGTTATTCAGTCTCTATGTTTGTCCATCACAGTGGTTGTGAATTATTTGACAGGTTTTATTTTGTCCCTAGAAAATGAAGTCTGCGGTGATGATGTCAGTATGTGGTGACAGGGCCAGTCTGCGGTGACGGGGCCTCGACCACATGGTGGCTTTATGTCTTGGAGGGATCTGTACAGGGACTATTTCGACAGCTTTTCTGTCGCCAAACACCTGCAGACCTCCCATGATGCATCATCTACAGTAATTAATAAGGCCAGTCTACAATGACATGGCGAGTCTAAAGTGGTTGGTTGAGTCTATAGTGATGGCGCCAGGCCACTAAGGCAGGGTCAGGCTACACCGGCCCCAGGTTACAGTTTAGGCTCGGACTCAGGCAACAGTGCGGAGGATATGGTGACGATGCCCCATCACCGCAGACTGGCCCCATCACCGCAGACTGGCCCCATCACCGCAGACTGGCCCCGTCACCGCAGACTTGGCCCGTCACCGCTGATTGGTTTCTCCTCTAAGCAAAGAACCCATCACAAGACCCAATGGCATGCTTTAGCCCCCCTTCGTTACTTTTGATGATAAAAGACTCAATAACAGGACACCAGAAAAGCAAGGCACTATAGTCCATCAGTAGACAAAACCAGACTGCATTGAAATCGAAATATTGAAAAAAATGTCCAAACCCAACCCTACTTTAGAACACACCAGTATTAGGCAATCGGATGCAATCCGTCGGTTCTTGTTAGACTTTTGGACCTTGAAAGACTCTTGGAATTGATCCCAATGACCCTGATCAACTGAACTGACTTTTCATACAACTCAAGAATAAGGCACTCGACTACAATCTGATATGCAGAGAAGCGAAAAATTTCTAACCAACCAAAAAAATGTACCACTCAATGAACGCCGAGGGAACTGCTGAAACCGCACAATCCATTCTATCTATGGCTAATTGTACTTCTTCATGTTGAAGTGCTAACCATTGCACAACCTTTTTAAGTAGTATGAAACTAAGTAGAATAATATACAACCTAATATATGAATGGACCAAGTGTCTTTCACATTTTAACATCCACAGAAATAATTCGGAAACAAGTTAGTATGAGATATGAATAACTTGAGCCACCAGTTTGAGACATACTTTTTAAAAGTACCATTCACAGTCCAATCAATAACTACATAATTTAAAAAGACAAAAAATTAATAATAACAAATTTCCCAACAAGAAGAAAGTTTAACATATTAGGGACCGTTCAGAATTTATGACTGGGGGGGGGTGGGAGTTTTGGCCGAGAGAGTACTAACTTTTCACACATGTTTCAAGGGGGGTTATTAATTTTTGACAACACTTCCAAGGGGGGGGGGTAAGAAATTTAACAAAGAAAAAATGTTTAAAAACACGCATAAACTCATTTTATCTAGACTTTTTTACTCGCAAAAGTCCGCGAAATGACGCGAATCTGTACGCGTGAGCTGGTATAACAGTATATATGTGCATATTGCTTGGTATGTCGAAGGGGGGGGGTTACAAAAAATACGCATGAAACCTAAGGGTGGGGTACTAAAAATACGCATGAAACTTAAGGGGGGGGGTATCAATTTTTGAAGGGAAGTTCCAGCAAAACTCCCATCCCCCCCCCAGTCATAAATTCTGAATGTTCCCTAAATGAAAATAGTTTTGTACAATCATAATCATAGGCATTCACTCAAGAAAAAATTCAAACAATCGCATTGACACAGATTTTCCAACATAATTTTTAGATGGGATGATTGGTGATAAGTAGAGTAGCAGATGCACAGGTGGCCAGCTGAGCATCGCCTCTGATGGCCTCTTTGCATTCAAACAAGCAGAAGAAAATTAATAATCATGTACATTTCAATCAACCAGAATTTAAATTTGGCACAAGTGGAGCAAGAGATGCAGGTTTTATCAAATGTATAAAAACGTAAAACATCATAACGTTCTGATGCTAAAGTTTTTTTAACTTTAAAACAAAGTAGCATTGATTAATAAGAGAATTTTTTTTATTTAGGTGACTTCGGTCAAGTCAATTACATGATTCCTGTCATTAGAAATGATTGTTTGTTTGTAAATTTATTAATAGGCTCCAGAAAGAGCCGAGGCTTATCTGGCTGGGGCCTTTGATGCCAAAAGATATGTATACATCAAAATGAAGTATGAAATATAATAAGAAACATTATAAAATTTAGTATTTGAATTTAAAAAAAAAAAGAGTATTAATGACACATTGAAATACAGTTAGCAGAGCAAGCTTATTGTGCAAGTAACAGAAATCATGCATGCAAAATCGAGAGTTACAAGCATCAAATAGAAGTTATCATTATTCTTACAATGAACTTTTAAATTACAATACTTTTGAATGAATCAATAATCTCAAGACAGTGATTTATATGAAACAACAATTGCATCACAAATGAAAACTACTAGCTTCTCAATTGCAACATTCAATTTAAAACTTAATACAATCATTAAAGACTAGCATTGTGTGAGCTGGGTATGATAGAAATTTTACGACAAACTAATAATGAGAATATTCAAGAAATTTTTTTTATGGGGGGCTATCTTACTATAATGAACAGGAAATTTTCGATTTACAAATCCTGGTATGTTCACTTAAATGAAAGTTCATGATGACGATAGGCCTATCATAAAATGAAAATATTTCAACATCCTCCCACTCAGTACATTGAGGAATTGATTTTCGTTTGATACGCCCAGCTTCAACGCACATGCACACAATCCAACAATTCTTCATCCTGAAAATAATCAAATGCACACGTTTGTCTCCGTAATGGTCAAACACTTCATAATCCAGATTTTGCTTTACTTAATTTGATTAAGAGATCATTTGTCACAATTATAATATATTCATTGAATATTTAAAACTAATCAAGGTAGGATATCATTACTGTGATGTTATTGTTTGACATTGCTGGACATGAAAAATTTTAATGTAATGTAATGTAATGTAATGAAAAATACTGAACGCAGGCCTGCTAGGGCCTCTATGTTCAGATATAGTGAGTGGACGGTAATAAGCGGACGGTAACTATGTTGACTTGAATAATAAAGTGCGGACGGTAATAACAATGATGACTTGAATAATATCGAACTGGAACGGTAATAACAACGATGACTTGAATAACGTAAATATTCTCGAACAGGAACTTCATAACTATATACATATGTACAGTTGGCATTAGTGCTCGACTAGTTTCCTTTGCCCTCACAGGGCTTGAATTCTTCCCGGAAGCAAGTAAATTGGATCCATGGCATTTTGTATGCAATCCATTAATTTGAATTACATAATCATAAATTAGCACAATGTAGTATATATTCCTTATTATTAGCTAAGGCCTCTCACGATGCCTCCGCCACTAATTAATTAATCTGCGGTGAAATTGTATCCATTGATTGATCGATAGGTTTTTTACGTACATTTTTTATAAGCAATTCTGTAATATGTGTAGTAGCTAAGGCCTCTCACGATGCCTCCGCCACTACTATAATAATGCCTCTAATAATGCCTAGTATTATTCACAAGCAACATAAGGCCTTGCACGATGCCTCCTCTCACCCGTATCAGCTAAAGCAGTGAAGTCCTTAGATTCTGTTGAGATCTTCTTGTATTAGGAAAATACTAACTTTAATACCTTTTGAGTATATTGGCCTTAGAATTACAATGAACTGAATTCATCAGTTACTGTGTAAGGTTAAGTTAAATACGACTTATATAATCTTTCTATTGAGCATATTTTAAATCTAGAGACATAATAGCTTGAACAGTTCATCTGAATGTTGCTTTACTCAACTTTTGTTAGTATTATAATTATTTTTATACTATTTAGCCCATGGAGTCCTCTTTAGTTTATTAACAGACCTTCTCTGTTTCTAAAGCATGTAAAGAGTATAGGCATTTAGTTCACATTTATCCTTGATTTACCTGTAGCTTTGCCAAAGTTGTTCCTTCTTGTTGTCCACATTATGGAAAGATATAGTGTTGAGCAAGTCGAAGGGTTGTTTGTAGTTGCTTTTCTGGAAAATAAAAGGGAACTTCTATTTTAAATGTTGCTACTTTGACCAATACATTTTTGAAATTTTGATGACTAAGAAACTCTAAAGACTTAGTAATCCTTCCATATAAAAGAAGGTTTGGAGCATTTTGTTTTGTACAATATTTGTGTCTGTTAATCTATTCGGTACAATAAAACAAATATAGACTGACTATCTCAGACATTAGTCAAATCTATTTCCCTCTTGTGTGTGTAAGGTAAACTATTTGACTAATGCCCTCGAAATCAGTCAATATTTGTATATTAATTTTCATGATAATTGTTAGATTAGGCCTGTGTAATTTACTTTCCAAAAATAGCACACAGAGCCTGACAAACAGTTCTCACAGGGGGGCAAGAGGGGGGGGGCAAGGACGGCTATAGGGGGTCGGTTGCCCCCCTGCCCCCCCTCTGGTTACGCCACTGCCTTTGAGGCACTAATCAATCAAGAAAGTGAATCACAACTAGTACTATCGAGAGGCCTCTATAATAAATTTCTGGAAGTCAATTTGGGGCCCACTGACATAAATTTCTCGAGAAAGTGTTGAATTGAACATAAATTGTTTTTAACATTTATATAATGGAGGGATGATTAGGGCTTTACATCCTGTATTTATGCACTTGAGGCAAAGAATTGTTGAAACAGCCATCCAACATAGGCCCAGGTGACACGTCAAGAGCTAGATTCAAACCCTGGACCCAGCGATTGGCAGTCTAGCACGCCACCACTAGACCAACCACCCCCCCCCCCCCCCGCCCCCCCCCCAACATTTATATAAAACAATTAATTAAAACACTACAACTTATTTTAAAAGTACTTCATTTTCTTTTTAATGGAATTGCTTTCAATTACCATTTTTGGCTCTGTCTTCAAAGTCAGGTCCGTAGGTAACCAGGCCGTGACTGCGTGCTGTTACATCGATTTCTTGGCTTCCAATAACTGGCTTGAATTGTAAATAGATATCAGTCCTCTCTCTTGTGCTTCATCTCCAGTTGGCAGTGTCAGCACTCAGTCTGAGCAGTATTATTCCTTTATGCAGAACAAAATCCTGAAGCAAAAAGAAGACATCAATTAGATAATTAAGTCTTAATCAAATGCTAGGGATGCACCCATACGGCCATACCAATTTTTCACTCCCCAATGCGATACCGATATTGATTTTTTCGCTGATACTTACTGATACCATTCCGATACTGGAGCACTGCCTCCGATCTGATACCGATACATCATTTTGGGTTCCTATCCCAACGATACTGGTATCATTATCGGAACATCCCTAGGCACAATGCATTATTTTTCCCGAATATCTTTACTTCAGCTAATGGGGTTTTTGCCCAAATTTTTCTACCATTTGCAGGGCATTAACATCAATATTGAAGTCTGATTTTACCCCTTAACTCCCACGCCCATACTTAATTCAAGATGGCGTACATACATAGATCTGTAAAAACAATGAAACCATTACTTCTTTATTGGCAGTCATTCTGCAGGTAATTTTTTTAATTATTTTTAAAACAGAAATTTAACAATTGTGCTTTACGTACAGAAGTTCAACCCAAGAGACATGCTAGTCAACTAAATAGCAGCTGAATGCTAAGGGTATGCTGCTGAGCAACTTATGTCTTTACCTGAAGTTAACTGATATTAGATGCCTTGTACTGATCTGTTTCTGGCTTCATATGCTGCCCTGATTGCTCTGTACAGATACAAATGATTGATCAGTCCTTTGGGATGTTCTTGGAAGATTTTCTTGCTGACTTGATAACCTGAAACATGAGGCCAGACACATTTAATCTTTAGTTTTGAGCGTACTCACAATTTTTTCGATTCCTTTTTTTTCGCCCTACCGACCCACCCTGGAAAAAGTGCCATGAGAAGATCCGAGAAGCTAAATCAGTTATGTCTGGCCTAACTTGAATTATTAGTTGGTACAGGCTGAAGTTTAATCTATGAGATATCAGCATATACTTTGAAATGCAGGGCTAAAAAAAATGTGAATTTCCAGGCAATTTGATTAAGTACGACAAAATTTGTGAATCGAGTGACTACTTCCAAGCAGGGTTGGCACAAAAAACCCGACCCCCGGGTTTAACCTGGATTAAACCCGGGTTTAACCCGGACTGGGCAAAACGGTATTTTCCCCAAAAAGTGGTCAAAATCCGGGTTAAATGGCAAATCGTCTTGAAATTTGCAAGATAAATAGCAGAAGTTGGAGAGAAAGAAAGCTGAAATCACAAAAACATCAAACTATCTATTGTCCTTGTAATTTTACCACTATGGCAAAATATCAGCCAACAATGCAATGGATGCATGTACCCCAATTAGGGCGAGAAAAAATTGTAATTTCCAGGCAAATAGATTATGTACGACAAAATTTCCCAAGTCTGAGATTTAGAGATTTCCACGCAATAACATGCCCATGGTCCATGGACAGGCCTTTCATACGTGTACCATACATGTTATGCAAATGAAGTTGATTTAGCCGCTTAAGCAATTCCATAAATAGCAGTTATGATTCTTGCGGGTGGATATCTTCAAGAGCTTTAAAATGATAGGTGTTACGCCTCGGAGGAACTAATGGTAACTTTATGATAATAAACAATTAGAGAGTAATTCATCTGGGTTAAACTCTCTGGATGTCAGCTTGGTGTCCAACCGAAATTAGAGAATATTCCTTCAATCTATGCTGAGCTGGCCGGCAAACTAAGAATCAGACTTTTAGGGGTAAAAAGCATGAAATACTCAGCTATAGTCATCTGTCTGCTCAGCTGTGTGTGTAGGCCTAATATTGAATGTAGAGAGATGTGGACCAATGTTGCTTTCCTTGCTCAGAGGTGAGAAGAGGATTTTAGAAGATGTAACTGGTGTTCAAATCAATACTACCCGCATTTAACCCGGATTTTGGGATAAAAACCCTGGTTTAAACCGGTTTTTGACCGGTGGGCTGGGCAAAATGAATAAAACCCGGTTTTTTTTCAACCCTGCTTCCAAGTAAAAAATTTGGACCTTTTCTTCAAAAATTTCCAGTGAGATTTATAAATTTCCAATCAAAAACATGCCCGAATTCATTACTTTTTCCAGCCATGTGACGAAATGGTTAGAACTATGAGCCACGGGGGGCATGTACCTGGGGGTCGTACCCTCCCCCCCCCCATATTTGAACTGTCACCTGTGCCCCCCAGGTGCCCGCCCAATATGAACTTTTCAACCTTGGTCAAAATGCACAATTGGTATTGTGGGAGCCCCTCCAGAGAATCGTGTAGTTACTCCACTGTTGGTAGGCCAATTAGGACTGTGGGAGGATTCTGCAATGAGGTGAAGGGTGATTGAAAAAGCCAGCCTACATTCTCGATTTTGATAGGCCTTATCCATGTATAATTAGAATGGCTATTTGGATGACTCAAGACATAGGCTTAAAAAAAAAATAGGCCTACAATAGTTACTAACACTACACAGTCACAGGCCTACATTGAGTACATTAACAGATTAAGACTGTAAACAATGTTAAAGGCCCCAGTTCACATTTGAAATAAATACTGGGCACTGAATCACAAAATACAATGCACTGTGCCAGGGACAGACTGCAGTGCGTGTCCGGGTCTCTCCTGATAATTAATCCCTGCTATATTATCCAAACATTAAATCATATAATAACATTATCTGAGTTTGATCACAGTTCTGTACTACTAAGAGGGTGGGCGACTATTTATATTTCAAGGGAGGACTTGTTTCTTTGGTTAGAAATTATTTATTATACGTATGGTAACGGAAACAGAAATTAATTATCTTGAGCATATGACGTCCTCAAATATTCGTTCTTAAATCAAGCAACACCCTATTAAGACAGCAAGCTGAAATTATTTATTTCAAGACTGCCTAAAAAGAATTTATTCATTTCACCAAAACTGCAAGATATTATTTAGGCCTATTTTAAAAAAAAACCAAGCGGATATTATGAGCGATGAGCGACTGGTAACTGGTCATTGAAATTAAGTGGACTGAAACTGATAATTTATGAGCTATTAGCTAAAATAGCCATTTTCGCATGAAAATTCAATGTTAAACCCCCATCTATCTTTGGAGCTCTTGAGCACCATCTAAAACACCTTCAAATGAACTGACATTTTACATGGGAGTCAGATAGGGGCTATAGAACACATTTAGAGGTTAGCACCAATGAATTTCAAACTTTCAATTTTTTGGGACACCCTACCTAATAGGCTAATACACACCTCAAAATAGCGACTGCATAGGCGTATCGGGCATGGGGCAGGGGGGCGGTCGCCCTCCACCCCAAACCTTCTGAGAAAAGGTCCAAATTTGGGAAGGACGCTAAATATTTGGGCAGATGATCAAATAAATATCATTGAAAATCAGGGGTTTCCCAGCAATTTTATTGGTAGTGGTATAAGATTTGGATCAAATATTGCCCGCCGTACGCCTGTGCCTATTAGCCCTGGACCCAGGGTGGACTGGGCAACCGGGATACGGGGAGAATTCCCGGTGGGCCGATGCTCCTGTGGGTCGATTGACCAAAAAACAAAAAAGTAGAAAAATTTGTAATAAATTTAGTTCCCGTTTTCCCATCCCCAATGTATGTGGTACCATTAGAATCGTCTTGAGAAGAAAATTCCAGTGGTGCCAAAATGGAGTTGTTCTGTCAAATTTTATATTTGTACTGAAGGATTATAATGGTTTGCATTTCTGCCTGGCCCTAAATGAAGCTTTATTAATCTATGAACTAATCCAAGTTGTTGATTGGTTTCTGGTGATAAAATTCAAAAGTTATATTCATCGCACGCGCAACACTCTGAACAATTTTGATCGTATTCAATTTTTTTTCTGACAAACAGTAAAGCGATCATTCTAATATTACTTGGAGAGAAAATTAACATATAATGTCAGTAGTTGGAGTACGCTTCATTGCCTAATTACTAAAATTACAACATTTATGGAGCATTCTTTAAAATTTTGGGTCAAATTGTCTAAAAAGGCAATAAAAATTTACAAAATAGTTTTTATTTCGTAAATGGTTGTATGTTTCCCCCAGTTATGACTGAAAATTCATATAAAATCAATTTGAGTCAAAACTAGAACATTTTTTGAAGATTCATGTCACACCTGTACTCAGGGCTTTGGAGTCGGGTGATAAGTGAACCGACTCCGACACCCGACTCCTTTGACTTTCTGAAAAGCGACTCCGACTCCTTGGGTCTCCTAAATTCCGACTCCGACTCCGCTTATCGGCATTTTTGCACATTAATATTACATGATTAACAGAGAAGAAAAAGTCATTCTACAAAGTTTTCATAGGATTTTTTACATGAATACTTGCTTAGGAAGTTTTAAGTAAAATTTGGAGTTCATTTAACATTTTTGAAACTGTGTTTTTGTAAACTATATTAATTAATTCAGAGTCAGGAGTCACCACTTTAATTTTCGACTCCGACTCCACCTAAAAATCAAAGTTTGACTCCGACTCCGACTCCGACTCCACCCAATACCTCCGACTCCACGACTCCGACTCCCGACTCCGACTCCAACTCCAAAGCCCTGCACAGGCTGTACTTAAAATCAGCTTTTTATGTCGAAAAAGGGGCCAAAAATCACACTTCTATCATCATTTGCTGAGCAGACATTCACTCCAGTGCACTTATTTGGTATCAATTTGAAGCCCACATGCAGACGCATAACATAGGGCAGTTAAAACATTTTAAATGAAAACATATATATGCTTCTGGGGTTTATATATATATATAATTATATATGTAAGTTTTGAAAAGAAATTTCCTAAAAATTTCGAAAAATTGGGTGTTTCTCAAAATATATTACATGTATTTGAATGACAATCGTCCAGAATATTTTTAAAAATGTGCCAGTTGTTGTCAAATAAAGAAAATGAGATTTAATTTCATGACAAATTACATTCATCCCAGTTATGTTTCACTGCCATGAAAAACAAACTTTTAAAAATTCTGTAATATTCAGCAGTTATCAATTATTTCCACTCATCAAAGCACCAAGATAAATAACATGCTCAGGTCATTTCATACAAAAATACATTTTAAAATTTTGATGGTAATGTCACACTGTGGCTTCATTATTTTTTTAGATCTATATAGGCCTACATGGGTGCCGGAACGAATCGTGAGCGGTAGGGGCGATCAGATGAAAAAGGGCAGGTCATATTCGCGCCAATTTCGCGTGACAAAATTTACATAGAAAGTCACTAATAATTTAATATGTACTTGCTAATTTGTGCCTATAGAATTAGTAAAAAAAAGGCCTAATAACGTTTTTTTACTTTAAGATCTAAAGGGCACCCTTGCCCCCCCCCTGCCCCCCCCTGTTCCGGCACCCCTGTTAAGGCCTATATTTCGATGAATTTGCCTATTTATATGCAAATTACAAGAACTTTGGCAAGGGTACAATAATTTTGAAATTGCAATAAAAAAGTTTGCTGGTCTTTTGAATAGTATAGTTTGACGTTGCTTCACGTGCATGAAAAAGAAAGTTTGTCTCCATTACACCCCCCCCCCCCCCAAGTATCATCAGACCGGCCCCTAACTGGGCCGCTTTCCACTGAAATTTCCTGGGCCAATTTTCTCTCCCAGTCCACCCCTGCCTGGACCCCTGGGACAGGGGTCATGAAGGACACCCTTGAGATAAATCGTGAATTATTGATGCTGATTACCAATTACAAGTTCCAGATAGGCAGATTCTCTGGGTGGGCAGATACAATTCTCGGGTCAATCTTGACTTCAGTTTATCAGTTGTGTAAATTTTCCCCTTCATTTACCAAGCTCAATATTTAGATTCGGAAATATAAAAGACTCACAAAAGATATATATGCTGAAATACACTTACCTGGTGATACTAGGAAAGTAATCCAATAACTATTCCAAATAAATTATGTCCCAGACAGGTAGATAATGCCAAAAACGACCTGCATCCACACTCATGACCTCTCCATTACCATTACATGTGGCCCTGGGCGAAAATACCAGTAGTTTAGTCATTCTGAGAGAAATACACACATTTCTGAGAGAATTGAACAAGAATTTGGAAAGAATCGCAAACATATCCTAGAGAATCTTAAAAACTGCTGAGATTCTCTCACAAAGTTCTGCTATTCTCCCATAACCAGTTTTTTCATAAAGATAATCTTAGAAATTTCTGAGAGAATTGTAAAATGTCTGAGATTCTCTGAGAAATTCTGAGATTCTCTGAGAAATTCTGAGATTCTCTGAGAAATTCTGAGATTCTCTGAGAAATTCTGAGATTCTCTGAGAATTTCTGAGATTCGCTGAGAATTTCTAAGATTCTCTCTGAAATTCTGAGATTTCTCTCAGAATTCGGAGATTTCTCTCAGAATTCTGAGATTTCTCTCAGAATTTCTAAGATTTCTCTCAGAAATTTCTGAGATTACGATTTTGGCCCCAGAGGAGCTTCATAGATTACACTCCCAAAACAGTGTTTGATCTATGTTTCAAAGAAGAAATAACTCCATTGAAACCGTTTTATCACAAAATACAAATTCAAATTGAAAATCATGTATTTCAAAACTAGTGTTGAAGGATGGTTCAGGACCCAATGAGTGCAGACCAAACTATGAAACTTATTTCTTTCAGACTTTTGCTGCATAAAACTTGGGAGAACTTTTGACTGGTTTATATAGGGGAGACCGCGGTGAGTTGGCACACTCATTTTAATTTTTGCTCTGGAGAGCAAACGGTACAAGATATTCACACCAAATTTTAGCATGTGATAGTGAGCGTGTTTAATAACTCAATGATCAGCCCAAGGCATATTGTCACAGACACAAACTTCCAGAAAACAATTTTGATTCAACTAACCCCGACCCCGGGGTTAGTTGAAGCGCCATAAAAATTTGGAGACAACTTCTTATAAAAGGGGTTTCCTTTGCATAACTGATATCCCTATGATGACCACCAGCTTCAGTACAACACTCATTTGAAAATAAATTGTATACTGTAATTTACTAAATTTTTTGTCTATTTTTGGCAAAAAAGCTGTTTTTTCAGTATTTCCCTTTCAGGAATGCAAACATGCACTGTAGTAGTTCTAAACTGCAACTAACAAGGACTTGCAAGGCAATTTGAACAATTGAAATCTATGTTACCGCCAACTCCATCATGCATGATTCAACTAACCCCATTACACCTGGAACACAATATGTCTTATTTTTCAGTCTTATCAAAGTCAAACGAAAAAAAGCTTCTGGGCGTGGATTAGGCATGGATTTGCTCATTAAGAAATAAGGTTAGTTCACCTAGATAAAAATCATAGCTATACAACAACCCCCCTCGAAGACTGAGCAAACAAGTTACTAGAGCACCCAAAAAATAAACTTTCTTGCCTACAGAATTAGCATTTTGAAATTTTGAATGAATAAAGGTATGATAACATGTGCCAATAAACAGGGTATCTACCAAAAGTACCAGTTTGGCCAAACATTTTAAATAAAGCTGATTTTAGGCCAAGTTTCAACTAACCCCGCAATTCAACTAACCCCGGTCTCCCCTACAGGCCTTTTTCAATATTAGAAAACTTGGAAAGTTTCTAAAACCCATGAAAGTGTTTTCACACTATACTCTATCGACATTGAAAACACAGTATCCATCCTTTGTGGGAAACCTTTTACTACCTTCGGTTTCGCCTTGGGTGTTTTTACAACTTTTTTATCTCTGTCCCCAATTCCCCAAGTGGAAATTGCACTGTTTGTTGCCGAATCTTTCTGCCTAATGACACAAATTTTCTCCACTTGAGTAACTAGCAGTTAGTTTTATTGATCTGTAGGAAATTGCTTTTATCTCCAGGTGGCACTGAGGTTATTCGCCACTAGGGGACCCAAGAGCTTTTCGATTTGCCACAAGGTGGCTTTAGATCTGCAACTTTCCCAAACAGCCTGGGGCTGAAGGCTTTTTGGTGCTTCTGTTGAAAAAAGGTGCCTAGTCCATCCAGGCGAGTTCTTTTGCTGTGCTTTACATGTAATTTTTGTTACTAATAAAAGTTAGTTGAAGCAAAGAATGCAGGTTCATGCAATACCGTACAAAATACACACGTGTACAGTGTTTCTTGAATGTGTCTGAAATGGAAAGAAAGGGATAATGCGAAGCAATATTGCTATTGTAGAAAGGTGAATGGAAATGCAGAGTGGGAAAAACGCAGGGTAAACAGTCATACAGTCTACCGTGAAATTCATGATGTTTGTTGCAAACTTATATTGGGGTTAGCTGGAAAACATTGTTGTTAGAGTGCAAAGCAAAGTAAGCTTAAAGCTCAGAATAACATTGGAGTCTATAATAATTGTATCCTTGGAGTCTGTGCCCCTTGATGATAACAGCTAGCTTGTAAATGAATAACCAAATTTAGATATAATCTCCAGCCTACATTGATCAAAGAGACTTACAGAGGACTGACTCCATTTTGCCACATCACCAATATTTCCATGCACTACTGCCTCTTAAATAGAGAGGCGGTCACTGGAAATGGTCATTTTTCACCCGAATGAGTTTTGAAGGACATTTGTCAGCGACAAATCAGTTGGAAAGTTGGAGTATGATAAACTTGAAAAGGAACTGCTTCAGAGATAAAGTAAACTTGTTCATGCCCAAAAGATTATATTTGTACACTTTAGTAAATTTATTCAACATATTGAATTAATCCAATGGTGTCTGGGTATCAGTTATATTTGTCAGTCCGAGCTGCTACAAGACTCCTATCCTCCCACTCTGCATTGCCATAGAATCACTTTAGTGACCAAAAAAAGTAATTGCCATACAATTTCCTGATATATTACAGTTTAATGCCAGGAAGCCTTGGACATCAAACACCATGGCCAAGCAGCAAATTGCTGTGAAATTGAGCAGCTTTAAAGTGACAAACTACCAAGTACATTGGTCTCTGTATTATAAGAGGAAATGGTACCTCAGCATAGAGAACACACCAGTTGACACATTTTATTAATTTATGACAATAGCAGGTTGGGCATCACAAATCCTACAAAACCTAGAAAATTGAGAATTTGCCGTTATTGGCATGACATTCATGATGCTTGTTGCAAACTAATATAGGGGTTAGCTGGAAAACATTGTTGTTGGTGTGTAAGGCTGAGTAAGCTATATGCTCAGAATAACTTTTGAGGCTATAATAATTGTATCCTTTGAGTCTTACTCCATGTGGTGTCCCGTGATGATAAGAGCTAGCTTGTAAATGAACTAGAAAAGCCCACTGGGGAAGCATATTCCCACTACATGTAGGGGTATTTATATATATATTGAAAAGTGTGTAGGTAAGTGAGACAGTGTGGTTGCCGTGGTGATGCAATGCAGGTCACCTGTGGTAAGAAATTGTGGGGAAAACATTTGGGAAAAAAAAGAAGTATTTCCAAAGAAATTGTGGGAAAAAAGAATTTCGGAAATTGGGAAAAGTAGTAGCGCAGTCCCCTCAGGACAACAATTTAAGCGGGCTGTGGGGAAAAAACGATAGCCCAGTGGCCTCAGGTAAACAATGTCATGATGATTGACAATGTTGAGTTAGTGCAAGTCAAGAAAATTAAACTTGGCCAAAATCTGAGTGTAAGGACGCAATATTCTGTTAGTCATTGGGGGCGATCTATGCACGTTTGATTTGGCTTGATTTTGACTAAGCTGCTTTATTATGTGAATAAATAATACGTGAAGCAGTTAGTTAAATTATATAATACCACAACTGGCTATGGTGGGAAAAGAAATGAGAAAGAAAGGGCAATATTAGTGAATGGTGTATGTTTGAATGCATTTAACTATGATCTGGCTATCTATGTATTTATGTCATCAGATATGTAAGTATTTGTTGCAGAGCACATGTATAGAGGCATTTGATGTAATTGGATAGTTTGTAAATGTACAAAGAGAGTTGCTTGGGTGTATGAAGGTTTTGATGACTTGTCATGGCAGATTCATGGATGTTGTGTATTGACTCCAGGAGGCAGATAGGTGAGATTTTCAGTGTAAAATGCGGACCACGCGGGCCATGCAGACCATGCGGACCACCAATTAAACAAACAGACACTGTGGGTTTATGGGGTTAAACACACAGAGCAATCGTAGGGAAGCTACTGCTAATTGCTAATACAACACCATGCGGATCAAATGCGGACCAGGATGCAGACCAGAGTGCAGACCAGATTTGAAGTTATATTATTTCATTAATGAAATATATTATAGCAAATATACAGGGGGTATCATTTCTTAATTCGGAAAACACGGCCGTGTTTATGAATCTATATTTGGTGGTGTATTTTTTTTTTCAAAATATGTTCAAAAAGACTATGCATTGTAAGAGGCTGTAATCTAGAATGTCACCCAATTGAGATCGTTTCAATTAATTGCATTTAGGCCATCATCAATGATTCCCACTATCTGTAATCCACTGATTACAAGAACCTGCCGCACAATTGCTAATTAACAGATTTAAATTTAATTGTACTTTAAATCCAGTCCAGCGGCATTTACAAAAAAGGTAATTAGCATAAAGTATTTTGTCTTAAGAAGGTCATTCTGTATATTGTCTCTGGCATATACACAACTGCACTCGGATTTACCAAAAGCTTTGGATACTTATTGGATTTACACCAATTCCCTTCAGACTATTGCCAGGTTGGTGAATATTAATATTTATTTAATTTGTTTTACATTTATCAAAGTTATGTTTTTGACAAAATTTATAAGCAGACCAGCATTCCTATCATGCAGACCAAATGCAGACCAGAATTTCTTTCATGCAGACCAAATGCAGACCAGAATTCCTATCATGCAGACCAAATGCAGACCAAAATTTATAGCATGCAGACCAAAATTTATAGCATGCAGACCAGAATTCCTATCATGCAGACCAAATGTAGACCAGAATTTCTATCATGCAGACCAAAATTTCTAGCATGCAGACCAAAATTTATATCATGCAGACTAAATCGTGGTTTGTGAAACTTGGAAATGCTATTTTAAAAGCATATTAGAGTCTGATACCAATTACTGAATCATCACTTTCATAACAAAACTTAAATATTACCCTTGGAGTTTAAATTTTTCTTTAATTCTATTATTTATTTATTATAAACATTTAGGCCCTACTCTCATTTATTTATGAGCAAATAAAATATCTTATAAATTGTATATCATTAATGGCCATACGAAGGAGGTCAAAAAAGAAGACATGGGAATAAAAATTGGAAAAGAAAAAATAGGGTGTCTGCTGTGGATGGACGACATAGCTTTCATCTCTACGAAGAAAGAAGAACTACAAAAGATGCTGGACATAGCCCACAAGGTTAGCCTGAAATACAGGATCAAGTTTGGAGAAGAAAAAAGCAAAATCCTGAGAATGGGAAAGAAAACACCAAGAGCTGACTTCTCCCTTGGAACAATGAAGTTGGAGGAATGTGAAAAATACAAGTACCTTGGACTTACTGTTGCAAAAAGTGGTAAAATGGAAGAACAACTGAAGGAGGTGAAAAAGAAAGTCCAAGCGGCGTTCAACACGGTGATGGCAATTGCTGGCAGCCCGGACCTGAAGGGGATCGAAATGAGGGTAATCTGGCAACTGATAAAAACCTGCATAATGCCAATTGCCAGCTACGCATGGGAAGCAGTAAACAGCACAAAAAAGGAAAGAGAAGACCTGAAGAGGATAATAGATAACCTGATAAAAATGGTGATATGCGTACCCAGATCGTCCCCCTGGGAACCGCTATATATGGAGACAGGAATAATGGAAATCAACAGACTAATTGACCGGAACAGATTATTGTACTATGCTGAAAAAATGAAAGGAAGTGAGAACATGCTTCTGAAGGCCATTATGGGGGAATGCGACGAGAAGGGATGGTGGAAAACAGCGATAAAGAAAATAGAAGAAACACTGGGGTCAGTTGACATAGAAGGCCTCGGACAACAAGCCAAAAAACGAGTGGTGAACCAAGCAGTAATGAAGCAGATGGAAAGAGAAATCAGAGAAGAAGGTATGAAAAAAACAAAGACGAAGTTCTATCTGGACAATATATCGGCAAGGAGAATGGGAACTCCTGCAAAATACATGATGGAATGCACAAGGACTGAGGCGAGCATAATATTCAGAGCAAGAACAAGAATGCTGGATGCCAAAGAAAATTACAGAAATATGCACCAAGGAAATCAATGCAGAAACTGCAGAAAAGAAATTGAAACCCAAGAACACATCCTTGAAAAGTGTGAAGAAATCCACAAAAACAGCAACAACTTGGTAGTGAAAACCGAGGACTTTTTTGACGAAAATACAAAAGCCCTTAAAAAAGTGGCCAAGAAGATAAAGAAAATCATGGAAATCCAAAAAAGTGCTGCCCCCCAATAAAATTGGGTTGAGCAACCTGGATGAACCAGGAGAGCACACAGAAGATAGATAGATAGATAGGTCTATATATTGGCCATTTGAATTAGAAAACTAAAATAAATTAAAAAAAAAAAAAACTATTTTCAATACACTATTGCTTCCCTGAACAATAAAGCAAGGCCACATCTCGAGCTATCTGGGGGCCAAGGGGGGGGGAGGGGTATCAGTCAGGACGTTCTATTCCTCAGTTCCTCATAAGTCACAACATCGGCCTAATTGGCAGTTGCCAGCCTCAGTCTGTGTGGTCTGCATCTGGCTCCTTGGTCCGCATTTGGTCCGCATTTGGTCCGCATTCTTTACCCTCTGTGTGTTGTACTACCGTAGCTTCCATGGAAATGAAACCACGTCTGTTTGTTTTAGAGCTGGTCCGCATGGCCCGCATGGTCTGCATGGTCTGCATGGTCCGCATTTTACACTGACCCGAGATTTTCGTAGTAAATAGAAAAAAAAGAAATTGCACATAAGAGTGTGAATTTGGTGAGGTAATATGGCTTTGATAGCGGTTTAGAGGTTTACAGAGTATTACTTGTGTAGTTGTTGAATTTGAAGCAGGAGAAAAGGTTTTGTGAACTTTTTCCTGACTTGTCATGACAGATGTTTGCGATCCTGGATTTAAAAACAGGTGCTGTTGAAAACATAAATAAGACATGAGCCAGTAGGTAGTTGACTGTCATCAGAAGGAGAGGATAGAAGAATAAGGATAGGTGGATAGGTGAGGTCAGTTGGAAGGCCAGGGAAGACGATTATAGCGGGCAAGAGCAGTGGTTACGTGACCTGAGTTTAACAGAAATGTTGATGTGATAACCAAATTTAGATATAATCTCCAGGCTACTTTGATCAAACAGACTTACAGTGGACTGACTCCATTTTGCCACATCACCAATATTTCCATGCACTACTGCCTCTTAAATAGAGAGGCGGTCACTCGAAATGGTCATTTTTCACCCGAATGAGTTTTGAAGGACATTTGTCAGCGACAAATCAGTTGGAAAGCAGAAGTATGATAAGCTCAAAGGGAAACTGCTGAAGGGATGAAGGACAATAATTCAGGCATAGAGGATTATATTTGTACACTTTAGTATATTTAATTCTACAAACTGAATTAATCTAAATGTTATCTGTGATCAGAGGGTTATAAGACCAACCCCTCTTCGGTCATAAAGCGGTCTCTTGGCGGGGTGTGATCTCTCATCGGGGTCAAAATGCACTAAAAATAACGTGCACAAGGCCTTTTAAAGGGACTTCTGCATATCATCTAACTACTGATCTGAAGTCCTAGTTATCTTGTTTAACTGTTGTTACTAATACATAACAGGGCATATATAGGTAGCAACACATTGATGAAGCATGCATGCAGTGGTATTTTGTCCTGATTGCTGACCTCTTGTTGTTTTGAAAAATTCTCTTCTCAGTGAGCTATAAATAGATCTGGTGTGGGGAAGCCCCTCTATGACATCACAGGACTCCCTCTTTCCAGTTTTTCTAGTGTGTGAGGATGGCGGTTACATAAGGCAAGTTGGTCTTACAACAGGGGATCTTATAACGCCGGTACGCTTTATCAACTATGTCTGTCGGAGCTGTTACAAAACTCCTATCTTCCTATTCTGCGCTGTTGCAGAATCACTTTAGTGACCAAAAAAGTAATTGCCACGTTATTGCCTGATATATTACAGTTTAATGTCAGGAAGCCTTGGACATCAAACGCCATGGCCAAGCAGCAAATTGCTGTGAAATTGAGCAGCTTTAAAGTGACAAATTGCCAAGTAGTAGATTCAATTTGTTGTCTAATCAATTTAGAAGGCTTTTAGCCCAAGTGCTGGAATACCGTTTGATACAAGATAACCGGACAACCGGACATCGTCAAAGATCTGTATCTGCATGCAAGATTGACAGTTATTCCGAACTGATCAGGACTACTGAGCTGGCCTTTAGCTTGGAGTCTGAGTCATGGAATCCAAGGTTTTCCGGTGCAGTCAGAGTTGGAGTCGAAAAGTAATTAATTCTGGTGTCTCCTGACTCCAAAACAATTTTAATGACTGACAGAAAACAAAAAATATAAAAACCCATCACTCATAAGCCTCTTAAACTAGAACTATTAATTCACAAATCCAATAAAAATACTGCGGAATTTTTTTCTTTGCTAATTCCATGAATATTGTGTGCAAAAGAGGATTTGGCAGCTGGAGTCAGTGCCGTTTTTCAGGAGACCAAAGGAGTCAGAGTCAGAGTAATATTTCGGGAAGGCTAAGGAGTCGGGATTTTGAGTTTGTTCGCTTTTTAAAAAAATAATCATTAAAAGATTAACCAGTCTCCGGCTTGACAAACATAGTTCACAGTTTGAGATCATTAAAAGCGACTGGATGTATGTTTGAATGTTTCATTGTTATTGTGTTTGTTAATTGTTTCGAGTACTTTCCTTGAAGAAAACCACTAAAAATAATTTAAATCACTGCATTTTACACACCAGAAAAAAGCTATAAAAGGATTAGCAATTTAGCATATTCATGACTGTAGGCTTGTAAAGTGACTAAGCATTCCCACTGGAAATAGCTGCCTGACTGTCATTGTTGCCGCTGCTGATGCTATTGTTGTGAGTTGAGAAAGGCTCATGCTAGAACAGGCGGCCAAGGGCATAATTCTATTGCGGTTCAGATGAACTTTGTCCGTGTAATTGACTATATATTTACTTTTACATATTCAGATATTAACGTCCAAGCCAAACATGTATTAGATAACAACTTTTAGCTATACATACCTTGGCCAGTGTAATAACATGGTGAAAGACGTATTTTATTATGTAATAAAGAGTAACTACATTGGGAAAATCATTGTTAAGCATGGATGCAATCCATTGCTCGTGCTGTTAACTTAACATAATCCTGATATGTCCACAAGGTTTACCTTTGATGTTCTTCGGGCACTTTTATTTAAATTTAATCTTATCAGGCCACCTGGTGTCCTTTTCGCTGACTCTGATATTTCCACCAGGGAGAGCCACATTCTTAACTAGATTCTTATTTGTTCCTTTGAAGCTTTTACTGAGATTCTCAAGAGAATGTCACAAAATACCTAAGAGAGATCAATTTGCATATTGTGTAAGAAGAAAATCTTTTGATATATACAATTACCCTGTGTTGTTCTTTGTGAAAGCGAGCTTTGAAGCATTTAAACTAAGATCGTCAATAGATAGAGTTATCTAATTTCCAATTGAATCTATAGGAAAGTACACCGAAACTATTTCGTGGAAGCACAAAGAAATGAGACCTGGTTGTAAAAAAGTGGCCATCAAATATCTCTCGTATAAATTTTATTATTTTTTTGTTGCTCATTGATTCTCTTCATAAAGTCCACCAAGAGTTCCTTACAGGACAGAGCAGCTGTGCCCCAAACTAAAAAATATCTGTCTCAGTTTGTATGCAGCTTCAGTGTGAGTCAAGTTTAGTTTTCCATAGAAGACTCTAGCTCCACCCAAGCTTACTTTTTAGAGATCCAATTTGAGGCCAGCACCTGACACCTGTTATTGGGTAACACAATCAATAGTTCACATGGAAATTGAAATATGGCAATATCGAACCCTCCATATTAGATATAGGGTAAATTGAGAGACAGCTGTTCACTTCAGTGAGAAGGTACACTGTAAATTTTGAATTTTGAGTTAGCTTAATTGAGTGAGATGGTTGCACAATTCCTTTGAGCCAAGATAACTTGTTGTTTGCTAACAACATAAAGATTATCATAACTCAAAACGGCAAGCTATCATGGCTCAAACAAGTTGTGCAACCATCTCACTCAATCATTTGAGCTAACTCAGAATTTCAAATTTTATGTGGGGAAGAAACAACTTTCACCACTTTGTGAAGCTGTGTGAAGAATTATCACAACATTGTTGCAGCTGGATGGCTGAGTGGTTAAGATGCAGAAAATGCTGCTTGGTTCGACTCCCTGTTGGGAACCAGATATTTTCAGTGGACCTTCAAGAGCAATTCCGAGATGAAAGTCGTTTGAATGAGACATTAAATTGGCCTTGCATCAGTGTCTGTACTGGGCAAGTAAAACATTCCTCACATGGTGTAAATGTATAACATGTTGAGGACTCCTGCACTGACTCTCATCTCATCAATCAACCTCCGTGAGCACCCAAAACTAGGCTTAGAGGGCTGAACTAACCATGTCTATATCTATCTTGTAAAAAAAATATATATTCATACATTTCTAAGGCCATTACGTTTCTTTTTTAGCTAGTTTCTTTCGACCTTTTACTGGCAATATTCACAAATGTCGTTGAATGTCTATTTCTCAAATAGTATCAAACATGAAAATTAACAATGAGGGAATTCTCAGTAGAGACAGAAGACTGTTTAGGACTCTCCGGGGTTTCGCCCCTTTGCATAATATATATTTATGGTGCTAAATGTCAAATGGTTGTAAAAGCTACAAATGCTTTATATCTATATGTAAAAGAATAAGCAAGTGTCTGAGTCTGAGTCTATATTCAAAACTGTCAATGAATACATTTGCATGGAATTCTGGTGTTCTTCACGAAATGGAACAGTGACATGTTTGGATTGTTTTATCCTATAGATGCCCACATATTATGTATGATCATTTGGGTGTTTTGGGTTGTTCGTTTCTGACTAAATCAAAAATTTAATGGCTCAACATGATTGAAAGGCTACAATTACGCCTATATTTTGACCTGAAAAAACATAGTTGTACATGTGCATCATACCAAATCAGATACACTTTTAGATGAATGAATTTCATTGGAAAGTGCAGTGGAGTCAGTAGACATCTTCTAAAATGGCTAGTTTGAACATTATTCAGGCCTTATTCTTCTTGTGTGGTGAGTTACATTTCATAACTTCTTTTTGATTTAGTTTGTCAATTCTGATAACTGAGGTAACAATAAATCAGCAAATCTAAGTATAACATTCAGTTCCATGCAATATAAAGGAATTGTGTTTTTACAGTCTTTCACTTTGATGTAGAAAAAGAGTGGACTGTTGCGCTGTGAAAATGGTACTTTGCGTGTCATCATGCTGATGATTTTTTATAATCATACTCAATACTTTAAATGATAATTTTATTTTAGGAGACTTGTCCTGCTTGTTTTTGACAGCCAAACAAAAGGATTACACATCTGATTTTTACTCTATAATCAGTAATGACAAATCAAATGGCCTTCTCTTGATCATGACTAATCAAACAGCCTCTATGTTTCCAGTGTTGAATGAAGAGAAGATGATAATTCATTGGCGGCCATGATTCACCAAGTGAATTTTTCATTGTAAACTGGTCCTCTCTTTTTGCATAACTGATGGATAGGCTGTAATCAACTTGAAATTGGGCTCATTGTTATTTTTCTATTTTCTAGTGGCCAGCACAGTCCAGTCACAAAATAGTGAGAATTGTGAAAAAGCAAAGGCATTTGTTGCAAAAGCAATGGTGGAAATGTTTACGGAATACCCAGACAGAATTGGGACTTTCAAAAGACAGGCCAAATACAGATACGGAGTTGATTTAGATGACGTAGAAGGACGAAACGCCATTATTTGTGCGATTGCTGGTAAGTGAACAAAAAAGTTTTGTATTCTTGATTAACAATGAAAAATTAATTTTGTTGAATCAGTTTATATGCAGTATTATAACTCATTATATTACATATGTATCTATGCATCTATAAATTGCAATATCTTTGACAAAATGGTGAATTATTATTATTATTAATATTTTTATTTGTGGCTCGTGGCATACAAACAACACACGACAAAATATGAAAAAAAAATAAAATAAAATAACAACAGATTTAAAAAATAATAAATGATAGAACAAATAACACAAAATAATTACAAAATTAAGAATACATGTTAAAAAGTAAATTCCACAAGTGGTGAAAACTATTTTATATGAGTGTACATTACAGCGAAACACTTTGATATTGAATTAAAGTGGACTGTGGCACTGTGAAAATGGCACTTCATGTGTCATCATGCTGATGATTTGTCATGATCAAACCCAATACTTTCAATGTTAATTTTATTGAAAGAGACTTATCCCACTTGTTGGTGACAGCCAAACGAAAGGATTATGCATCTGATTTTCACTCTAAAATCCGTTATGAGAAGTCAAATGGCTTTCTCTTGAACAGCCTCTATGTTTCCCATGTTGAAAGTAGAGAAGCTGACAATTCATCAGCTATCATGAGTCACAAAGTGCCATTTTCACAGTGCTACAGTCCACTTTAATTCTATATCAAAGTGTTTCGCTGTAATGAACATTGATTATTGAAACCAATCTCTACCTCAGTTAAAGATAAGTACATGTTATTCACCACGGGAGAGGGGACATATATTATGCTCAGAAAAAAACTACCTCCTCAGCACCCTCCTGAGAGTTACAAAATGACTCGGTGCCCCCTTTGAGAGTTTAGGATGAGATTTTTTTGACATGAGGAAAGTTTTCATGTAATGTGCAGTGATTTTAATAGGTGGAAAAATGGAAATAATGAGCGTTGATAGGAACAAGTTGGCGGTGGCCCGAGTTTTATAAATTCTGAGACAAAGTCATGGGGTTAGCGGTAAAATTTAAGGAGAAAAAACATTAGTATTTAACTGTCATTAGCACTGAGATAAGAGACCTGCTTCAGCTATTATAGTGATTAGATACAAAATTTCAGACAAAGTGAAGTTTAGTGAACCAACCCTGAATATTGGCATTCCCACGCTTCCATTGTTTTGGGCATAAACTTATGTCCTCTATCTGATAGTTAGGTGACCTACCTTAATTTCCTATAGCAAGGCTATTTTTATAGAGGGCATGAGCCAACCCTGTGCAGCCATAACTCAGTTTTGTCACAAGGCAAAGTGAACCAACCCACATATTAGGGTGTCCCAAAAAAAGTGAGAGTGTGAAATTCAATGGGGCTAACCTCTAAATGTGTTCTATAGCCCCTCTCTGACTCTCATGTAAAATTTCAACTCATTTAAAGGAATTTTAGAAGTTGCTCAAGAGCCCCAAGGACAGATAGGTATTAAACATTGAATCTTTATGCGAAATGGCTATTTTAGCTAATACAGCATAATCCAAAATAAAGTAAGAACATTTCCTGTCAGAAGTCCTCTGTTTTCCTATTTTGACCTCCTATCTCTTCTCCACCAATCTCCTTACCTTTGACTCCTCACAACAACCTGAGCCAATACTAATCTATTAAGACAACCACCAATGTAACTACAATTAGCAAACAGGCACAATGTAGGAAGTGATTCAGAGCCAAAAGGTTTAAAAGGGTAAAGTTGCGGCTGATTCTTCCTTCCTGCTGGGGCAGTCGTACTTTATTCTGGGTTGTAATGTAGCTCACAAATTATTGGTTTTAAACAAATTAATGGATGGATAGTTGATACAAAGATGTATATATTATTCTGCACACTGTGGTGCCAGTTTCATATCTATGCCTTACTTGGTTCTTGTGTAATAGGCAAATGTACAGTATTTTACATGAAAAATGGATGTCAAGGCAAAGTGTCTTTCCTACTGAGGATTAATTGCAGTCTAATTTTGAATTTTAGACATGAGACAATAGCATATATATGGAGGAGTCAGTGTTCAGGTAAAATGAACAATCCTGAGCAACCATTATTTTGCGGCAAAAGTGAACCAACCCATGTTTTGAACTTTCTCTGAAGAACACGCTCTTCAGAGTGAGGCTAATTAACTCATTTGCCACCCTGAAGTTGTGATGGTCATGTAGCGGGGCAGTTATGTATGCATTTATACATAGAAGCATGAAACTTGGCGCACACTTAAAAAACTTCTATACACACATATTTAGATAGGGAGCCACTTCAGATTTAACTTAGGTGGCTACTGGCAGCCATTTTCCAAAATGGTGGTCAATTCTTCCATTTTGCTGCTTTCTGTGTAGTTCCTAGAAATGAAATACACGTAAATATTGTTTTTTATTGCTTCTCTAAGTATTCAGTACATTACTATAACATTTTTGGGTAGCCTTGGTCTATTTTCAGGCTTTGCGGAATCCTTTTTGTTCGAAATATTGATTCAAACCCTGGATTTCGCGGTTACGTATGGTTACACCAATTATTTATTGACCTCAAAATAAGTTACATATTTGAATTCCTTGTGAGAAGAGCTTTCAAATGAGTATCAATAGGTTTCGTAAACTTTGTACGAAAATGGAAAAAATGAAAATAAAATGATTTTATTAATGCGACCATTCATTTCAAAGCTCTTCTTACAAGGAATTCAAATATGTAGTCAGTTTTAAAATTAATTTAGATTCCATGAAACTAAGGGAAACCGCGAAAATGATACATTTTCTTCAGCAGTTCTAACAAAAAGGACCCTGACTACCCTAAAATTCCTCAGTTCAATCTGGAAGTCAATTGATAATGTTTTTTAGATCAGTAGAAGGAATAATGAGCACTGTTTTCATACTTTCAAACTATAGGCACTTAACTGAAAGCAGGAAAATGAGATAATTAGCCGCCATTTTGGAAATTGGCTGCCATGGGTCAACCAGGTCAAATCTGAAGTGGCTCCCTATCTAAATATTTTCTTTAAGACATTTTTGAAATGTAAGCCATGTTTCATGCTTCTTTGTATAAATGCACTATTACTCCCCTATTCATGACAAATCTGCCCCGCTAATGAAAGATCTTTAACTAATAGCAATTATTTATTCATTTTGTCCATTTTAACCTAAATCATTAGCAGTATCAAGCAAAAATATGGGTTGCTTCAGTTTGCCTCGCAATGAATGTTTTCCTTTAAAATTGCAATTTTCCATGTGGAAAAAATTAGAAATTATCAATTGATTTTGAAAAATAAGTAATTTCAAAAGCATAAATCAGTTTGTTATCAATGTGAAACAAGTAGTGGAGATAGCTTCAAATTTAAACCATGAGCATTGAAAATATAGTCAAAACTATTTTTGTCTCTCTCGAAATTTTGAATTTCGGGCTGTGGCGTCCCTACGGGGGAGGGGGGCATATGCCCCCATATAGGCCCTGTGCCCCCCAGGTGCCCCCCATATGAACTTTCTCTTTCTGACTCTGGCTAAAATATGCAATTAGTATAATGGATGTAGCACCCCCCAGAGAATCGCGTGCCCCCCAGGTGTCCACCCCCCCCCCTCCGTTCGAGATTCCCCAGTTGCACCATTTCAACGTTGGTTCAATTTGCCTCCTGGAGATCCAATTATGTATGCTTTCATTAATTTCATGTTCAGATTCAAGAAGCCTAGAGGAACTGTTTTCTGTTGTTCCCAAGAGGTTTGCTGGTTCTTCTTTTGAGGATTTTCGGTTGGGTTATGAAGCAGAAAAAAAATTTCTAATTTGGATTGGTGGATACACTAATGATGCCAGGTACATGGATATTGCATTAGAAGTTATAATGAACAGAAATATGTTTTCTTTTTAATGTAAATTTATAGTATTTTCAATTTTTTTAGTACCAATCTCATATTCCGGCACACAAGTGTTTGCTGTCAAACATGCGTAGTCGAGATCGATATGACAAAATAATTTAATATGAAGATCATTTTTCCAGATTTTCAGTTTTCAGAATTATTATCAAAATATGCTTGAACTAAGTTTAAGCAGGAAAATTTCACATTTCTTGCACTGAGTTTACTGACATGGCTGGTGTGCAAAGTCGCTGGTCATTTTGTTTTCTTGACTGTACAATTGTTGAGATATTTATAATAGTATCTCAAGAGTCTGATATTTTGGTTAGCAAAGCTTTCAGCCATATCTCATGGCTCTATTCCATGTTGTGAAGCAGCTCAGGTTACTGATGTTGTTGTCATTTCAATGTTGTCACCTGAGCTTCTTCATAAGGGGGTGACCATTTAATAATCAGGGTGCGGGGGGGGCTTGGAGTTTTCCTAAGCGGGAAATTATTCATTTCACGGTAACGGCGGCCATAATTATTTATTTTGAGCATTCAAAGTGTTCATTCCTTATTCAAGCAACGCCTTCTTAAGAAAAATCCACACCATAAGTTATTTATTTCAAGACTACCCAAAAAGAATTCATTTATTCACCAAAACTGAGCAAGAAATTATTTATTTGAAATAAAAAAACTCCTACTCCCCCCCCTTAAGCACAGTGAGCCCGAACCATCTTTGGGGTTAAAAAAATGGCCCAGCATAACCATAGGCGCCATTACGAAGCTTAAAGTCAGACGAACAAGCAGATGTAAAGATCTAAAAAATCTGTTGGGAATTTTTTGAGATATCACATTTTTTAACTTTCTGACTTATCACACCCAATTTTTGGCATCACAAGTCATGTGGAAAGTCTTCTAAATGAGCACTGGCTTTGCAGAAGCTGTTTCAAGAATAGAAATATCATTTAGAAGAAATAATAATCCTTTCTTTGAAAATGAAAATACATGCAGTAGCATGTATTATCAGTAAGGTGTGACAAACTCACGCACGCATTCATTTCCAAGTACAGTGTGAATTTTTCATAAGAATTGCAAAAATTAACATGCTCAATCATTCCATGGGCTTTAGTAAGAAATATTACAAAACATATGTGCATACATGTTTGATAGAGCTTTTGTACTTAAAAATAATTCTGGTCCTGTCAATTAGGAAGGTACATTATTATATTGCGATTTTGTGACAACAAACAACAAGTGTTAGTTAAAGGATCTAACCATACTTGATCTGTAACTTACTGTTTGACTCCAATACATTTGAATACTCATAACGTTTTGAGTATATGAACATGCATAGTGTACTGTCATTAGCTGCAACTTGATCAACTGGTACATGATTAAAATAAGAAATAGATATACCATGATATTATGAATAGCTAGCATATAGGTATATCTAATAAATGTCTATTTGAAATTGCAACCCTGTGCATTGCCCGAAATCAAATCCATTTACCCAACTTGAAAATATTCTTATTCCTTCATGAAATCAGAGTGAACAGAACTCAGAGAGAACTGACTAAAATTACGATTAAAAGATTATAAAACAAATTGAATACTTCTTCTTTAATACCAACTGCGTAAGGCAGACACATACGCATACATCATAGATACATAATATGTATCTTTAAAAACCATGTATGTCATAAGGGATGATAAAAAGATATGGCTATTATGGATAAGTCTACAACTCGAATTCCATTTTATTTTCAAGAAAAACTATAAAATAATTAGTTTTAAACTATTTGCTAATGTAGATATTGTGTTATTTCTTTCACAAAGTCAGCAATGCTATATGGTGTTTGTGACTTACTTCTTATAAATATGCGAATGAAGTTTATCACACACAACATGAAAATGTGACTTTTCCTAATAATTATAACATTCTGTATTTAAATTTTTATCTAAAAGGCAGTGATATACATTGTTTTGAGGTTCTATCATTTGAAATTGTAATTTGTACCCTGGTTTGAAGGAATATTGCCAGCATAAAGGAGTGTGACAAACAAGAAATTGAAAAACTGCAATATCTTAAAGAATTCCCAACAGATTTTTTTGTTCTTTACATCTGCTTGTTCGTCTGACCTTCAGCTACGTAATGGCACCTATGGTTTTGCTGGGCCATTTTTTTAACCCCTAAGATGGTTCGGGCTCACTGTGTAAGAAGAAATGGTGGCTCCCTAGCACTAAAGAGAGCAATGATATATGGCTGAAAGTTTTGGTAACCAAAATATCAGACTCTGAGTGACTATTATAATTATCTCATATGGAATACCCAGAGTCAGGGTCAAATCTACATTGTATAATTGTTACTTTCAGATTTTATGAAATGTATAGTGATCTTGCTTATTTTGGTGAAAAGGCTACGAATATGACACACAATGAACAGAAGGAGAATGGAATCCGATGCTTTAAGGCCATGCAAGTGAAATTTGGGTCGAGATGGCTGGAAGTGATCACCTGGTCTGAAGAGAACTACTTTTACATTGATGACCCTGAAACATTTGTGAAGAAGTATTATGGTAATTTGCTAATTCAAAAGAAGTATCATGGTAATTTGCTAATTCTAAAGAAGTATTATGGTAATTTGCTAATTCAAAAGAAAGTGACACCAAGAAATCTTTTTATATCGAAGATCGAAAAATATTTGTCAAGAAGTATTATGGTAATCTGCTAATTCAAAAGAAGTACTATGGTAACTTCCTCATACATAAGAGAGTGACATCAAGAAACCTTTTTATATTGATGATCAAGAAGTATTTGTGAAGAAGTATTATGGTAATTTTCTGATACAACAAGAGTCACACAAAAAAAATCTTTTTAAATCAAAGATCCTGCAACATTTGTGAAAGAAGTATTTGCTAATTCAAAAGAAAGTGACACCAAGAAATCTTTTTATATCGAAGATCACAAAATATTTGTCAAGAAGTATTATGGTAATCTGCTAATTCAAAAGAAGTATTATGGTAATTTGCTCATTCAAAAGAGAGTGACATCAAGAAACCTTTTTATATTGAAGATCACAAAGTATTTTGTGAAAAAGTATTTTGGTAATTTGCTGATACAAACGAGAGTCACAAGCAAACATCTTTTAAGTAAAAGATCCCGCAACATTTGTGAAGAATTAATTGCTGATTCAAAAGAAAGTGAAACCAAGAAATCTTTTTATATCAAAGATCACAAAATATTTGTCAAGAAGTATTATGGTAATCTACTAATTCAAGAGAAGCATTATGGTAATTTAATAATTCGAAAGAAGTAATATGGTAATTTATTAATTCAAAAGCAGTTAGTATTATGGCAATTTGCTAATTCAAAAGAAGTGATATGGTGATTTGCTAATTTAAAAGAAGTATTATGGTAATTTGTTAATTCAAAAGAAGGATTATGGTAATTTGCTAATTTGGGTGAAGTAATATGGTAATTAGCGAATTAAAAATAAGTGTTATGGTCAGAGTCCGCGAAAAGTGCCGGTTTGCCGGTCAAAACCGGCAAAAATAGCGTGTGACCGGCAAAAGTAGAGTGGTTACCTGCCCAAATGTCCGATGGGTTAGCTGGAGAAGATGCAGCAACCTAAGCAATTAGTGCTGGCTAGCCTGGCCTTTGAAGTCGCCAGTGCAATTGAAAAAATCAATGACTCAAATCCGGGGTCAGAAGTGTCAAATGGATTGCAACTCAGCACAACAATGGTCAATAGCACAGCAAATTGCAATTAGCAAATTACAGCTGGTATGTGGCCTGCTATAGGCCTACATGCAAGATTTGAGGCCCTTGCAAGGTTACAATAGTAAGGTCTGTGATTTTTTACATCACAAAATGATAGACAGCTTAGCCCTGGGATTAATACTAATGAACATAGAAATAGATGGTTAAATGTAATTAGTATAAAATAAACCATACCTGGTCCAATTTTATTCAATACAATTTATTTTAATTTTGTAGGCCAATAAACACTGGTTTAATTATATTAACAAGACCTTTTATTTACTTGCTATCAATGAGTTTGTAGGCTCTATTCTTATTGGGAGAAGTTTGGAGTAGTTTTATGATTAAAGTTGCAATTCTAAAGAAACACACAGAGTAATACTGATTGAAATAAATAAAATCAGAATTTTGGACAGACAAGATTTTATTCGGGCAGACAGGTTTTCATTCGGGCAGGTAAAATTCAAAATCCACCTGCCCGAATGTCCTGTACGGCAAAAGCACTTTTCGCGGACTCTGGTTATGGTAATTTGCTAATTCAAAAGAAGGATTATGGTAATTTTCTAATTCTAAAGAAGGATTATGGCAATTTGCTAATTCAAAAGAAGGATTATGGTAATTTGCTAATTTGGGTGAAGTAATATGGTAATTTGCGAATTAAAAAGAAGTATTATGGTAATTTGCTAATTCAAAAGAAGCATTATGGTGATTTCCTAATTCACAAGAAGTATTATGGTAATTTGCTAATTCAAAAGAAGGATTATGGTAATTTGCTAATTCAAAAGATGTATTATGGTAATTTGCTAATTCAAAAGAAGTGTTATTGTAATTTGCTAATTCAAAAGAAGGATTATGGTAAGTTGCTAATTCAAAAGAAGTATTGTGGTAACTTTTTAATTACAAAGTAGTGTTATGGTAATTAATTTTGCTAATTCAAAAGTAGTATCATCCCTTGGGTAAACACCAGTATCAGGGGAAAACACCATTAACAGGGGACCTAGACTTGGGATATAACGTTTGTTCTCTGACCTCAGTGTGAAAAACACTCCGATTGGCCAACAAGCCACCAGATATATATCGTTATATATCGTGATGTTCACCTTTGTATGATAGGTAGGTAAATATGGGATATAAATTGCTCAAGAACAATTAAAGGAACATCTCTTACAGACCAATTCTTCTGAAACTTGGCAATATGTGTCTAAATGACTTAAATATTATGTTTCTATTGTCTGCTCCTTTGACAGGCCAATTCAGTTGTCACAGCAATATTGGTCAACAGTTGCCTTGTCAGGAGCATTAGTCCCGGACGACCCCTGAAAGCGAAGTGATTTCTGTTGAATTTGCTAATTAATCTGTAAAAAGCATTATCAAACAAAGGATGAAAAGATTGTCCAGTCATCTTTTTTGTCTGAAAACTGCAAGCCAGGGCATTCAGAGTGTGCCACACAGAAATGTGCTAAAGTGAGAAGGGGGACAAAAGGTTTGGTGTGGCACCAAATGTGGTCTCTTGGCCTCCATGGATCATACAGGAATGTGAACAAAATGACCTTCGAGAGTTGCCCAGGATCCCCCAATTGACCATCCGCAGGTTCATCAAAAGCATTGCAATCTTTAACACAGTAATGAGAAACATTTGGCTGCAGTAGACAGTCAATTATTATCATTTTCATAGCTACATGGTTTTCAAGTTTGCAATTTGCTTCATTCCAAAAATGTTATGTCAGAGATTAAGTTGAATAATTTTGTTTATTACAAGCACAAATTTCAGGAAACTGACGAAGTGCATTGACACATGGATGATGTATGTTACACTGGTTCAGCTTGCCCTGGCTGAACGCTGCTTCAATGAACTGTAACTGAAGCAAACAGACTACTTAGACTCAAAGGAGAGTTGCAATTACTGACAACAAAAGTTGTTTGAAATTGTGATGACTGGTGTCTTGTGAAAAACAGCAACACATTTTGTTTGGAAAACAATGAAACTCTTTTGGTGAGGTGCAACACTCAGCTTAGACATGCGTTGTTTGTTAAACTCTGAACTGATATGTCACAGATTGAAGATTAGACCAATCACATTGACAGATACCCAATGATGTCATGGTTTAACTTCAAAACGAAGTTTTCAAAAAAACACATAGCGATGAAAACGACAATAAACAAAATTTTTGATTTGGTCATGTTTTGTGTTTTCACATCAGTTTTGGGAGTAACCAAAGTTTCAGGGTCCCTGTACAGACAATATTCATTCAATCCATTCAGCTGTGATTTAATGAACCCTTAATTCAAATGATAAAGATGACAAACTTTGCATTGAAAATTTGAAATTAATTTTCACCTTTCCTAGTTCCTAGAAATTTACTCGAAAAAGCTGTTCCTTTAATTTTTTTGAACAGTGGATATTGATTGATCAACTGTCTATCACATGTGTTATTGACCTCTTTGCAAAATGCATTAGCCCAAATATTTTTGTCCAAAATATAAAACAAATTATTTTAAAAAAAAAGGTTGTCAAAAAAATTCCCCCAAAAATAAACAATACAAAGAAAAAGAGAACAAAAAAAAATCCTCAAAAAAAACAACATCAATATTCTGAATCATTGCTATTTCAGTGAAAATGGATGACTTCAACCGAAGTCCATAATTGTATAATAATTAGCGTACATTTTGCTTTCTTTCAGAGAGTGAATCTCTTGAAGAATTCGCCGGTGAAATGGGAATGACACCATTCCAGGTCCAAACCATGAAGAATATCTTAGAAGGCAAAAGTTTTGACCCAAATTACTGGATAACTTATGAAAAGAAATATCAAATTCTTGCCGAGGGTAGACAATTATGTGGAGAAATGGGACTATACAACCTGGAATAATTTAATGTAAGGCTGAATCTACTTCATGGGCGGTAAACGGTATAAAGTGATACAACAATACATTTATGTAACTCTTGTAATTTGAGTCATTAATTTTGTCCTTGATTAGCCTATATAAAATTTCTATCAATGATTTCACTTTTGAGCATTTTTTGTTTGCATTTCATTATTTCCAACCACAAAAAAAATATCCCAGTATATTCGTTTGATGCTGTCATTGAAGTGTCATTTTATTTTCACTTTCTGATTATTTACTAACCGTCTTTAAAAGAGGCGACTTCGTTTAAGGAGTTATCGAATTATTCACCTTTCCCAGATCATGGGTGGCTAAAGGCTCTAAACAAGTTTATTCATGCATGCGCTATTTGATGGACAATACTGTAAAGTCCATTCCGTGTGTGTATATATAGCACAACCCAAAATAAAGAATAACCACCAGAGCAGGAAGGAAAAATCAGCCACTTCTTTACCCTTTTACATCGTCAGCTCCCCCCAAATCACTTCGCAACTTTACTTACTTTACTCTACCTTTTTAAAACACATTAAATCTATGTAAAGCCAATGGTAATTCAAACTCCATCACCTGCATTGTGTTTGGATTTTTTTATATATTGTCCCTTGCTAATTGCAATTACTGTGCCAGCTGCATGGGATTCACTCGAGCACAGCCGAACCAAGCGCGCCAAAATGTTCCATAGCTGTGAGTCATGGCTAGCAAAGAACGTCAAAGCAGCTGAGAACGTATACAAAATGACTCTTAAACAGATGTTGTCTGTACTACTGTAGTAAGAGTTACAATAAGTTCAGATCTAGTGATGTTGGAGTCAGGGGAATGTGGACCCAAGGCTATGATTAACATAGAAATACATAGAACGAAAATGAGGCTATATGACGCCACCTCGAGATGAGGTCACCAAATCTACCATATTGGAACTGCCCTGAGACATGACGTCATTGTGATGTTACAGCAGGAGCAACAAGATGTTGCTGATCGTGACATGACATGATGCCATTGTTACTAGAGACGTCACTGTTATTGGTGACATCACGGTAACCAAATGCCAGGCTGCCAGGCAGTTCCAAGATGGTGGATTTGGTTGCTTCATCTGCTAGAGCCTCATGTCTGTTCTATGTATTTCTATGATGATTAAGGCAATGCAGAGTAATTTTCTTCAACGCGACCACTGTGCGCAAAAAGTGACTTAGTACCACTAAGTCCCTTTTTGAACTGTTGCATTTTTGAAAGTTCAAGACCTTAGGATTAATATCTGTGAATATTAGAAAAAAGTGGATAAAACTGAAGGAGATATTACAGGTCGAAGTTCAGGATGACACTATTTTTGGAATAATGCGACATTTTCAAATTTTTGTTGTGTTTTTTTGTCTCAATTCAATAAGGGGCTTGGCTCGGCTTAGCACCTTTTTACCCAAAGCACTGAAATTTACTTAAACCATGATAGAAAAAATACCAGCTCTAAGCTCCTTTTTGTTCCGGATTACACACAGAAACCAGTTGGCGAATAAAGTAGCTTAGTGATCTATGCTCCTTTTTGTATAACTGATAATGCTTTGTTTAGTGAAAGAAGGAGCATTGGTTTTACTTCATGGAAAAATAATCATATTAGTATCATTATCTTCACATACATTGGCAGAAAATATCCATATATGAATATGCCTACCAGAAATCATTCAAATCAGACAAGTATTGATCGATCCAGCACTGAAAAGAAGTGTTCCAAAAGAAAAAGGCCACTCTCTCAAAATCACATTCTTCCACTAAGCTCCTTTTTGCGCCGAGCGGTCGAACAGTTAATGAACAGAAGATCCTACAAAGACAGTCACCTTGAGTGGGTGATCAATTTGGCAATGCAGTCAAAGAGACTGGCTGTTGTAGCACTCAAGGAGCTGAACTGCTGAAAGAAGGCCTGTCTTGTGACTATGCTGCTGAAAGTCTCGATGGAAACAAACAGTCCAGTCTTCAGACAGTAGGGGTAAGTTTTGATTTTCCAAAAACCAAAGCTTCATAAAATTTGCATGGAAAGCTCTGAATCATTCCTCGGAGGTGCTACGTTATATATTTGGATTGACTTTTGGATCAAGACAATCTGTCTTTTTCCAGAATATTGAGTACTGTTGTAAGAACCTGAATGTCACAGGTGATATTTTCAAGGATTCCCTGTGCAGCAGCATGAAACCCATCAGTGCGACATGTGCTAAAGTATGCAAAACTGAAGAAAACTTTGCAAAAGTAAATCTGTTAAAAGAGCTGAGAAGCTGCAAGGATAAACAGACTTTTGTGGACTTAACTGAGGGGGAGATTGATGATATCATTTATGATGTGTGTGTAAATTAAATGTTTATTTAATATAAAATAATAATTATATACTTTTATAACCACTATTTTTAATTACATCATGTACAGTGTATGTTCATTTCACCCAAATGACATGAATAAAGATGATAATAATATTAATAATAATCTGACAATAAGATATCAAAATATACTACCTGGGCCAGAAATTCAATTTTCAGGGCAGTCGTACCATTGAGACGATCAGGTAGGCATTTGAAAAAGTAGGTCAAGTGGCACAACTTGCCCTGGTGCCGAATTAAGTTGTGCAGCATGACGGGCCTGTTGTTCTGCTTTGTTTATTCTTAGCCTTGTATTTCACTTGTTTCTCAGGACTGATCATGTGTATCACATGTTCAGCATGTGGCTGATATGTTATATAAAACTTATCAAGCATTTATCAGCCACTTCACTTATAATTGAAAATGCTCCAAAAGCTAGTAAGTTTTCTTCGATTTGTCACAGTGTTATTTGAACATTGAAGTTGACAGTACACTGTAAAATTTGAAATTTTGAGTTAGCTCAAATGATTGAGTGAGATGGTTGCACAATTTGTTTGAGCTATGATAGCTTGCCGTTTTGAGTTATGATAATCTTTATGTTGTTATAACTTGCAAACAACAAGCCATCTTGGCTCAAAGAAATTGTGCAAGCATCTCACTCAATCAATTAAGCTAACTCAAAATTCAAAATTTACAGTGTATTATACAGTCACCGAGGTGCCATAAAAACTGATATTGAACGAGGTGATGTGCAATAACTGTTATATCATATGGTTTTTTGGTGTCAAATGCAAAGAAAAGGGCTGTTATTCCTTGTCCAAATTTTTTGTGTGTTTCTTTTGATCCGCCTTTTTACAATGTATCTCGTCAAAAGGCAATAAATATTTCATTCACAAAATTTTTTTTCGCACTTTCAGAATGGAAAAATGATTTACTTGATGATGGATTTTATTTTAGATTTTTTTCTGAAACTTTATAGCAGACTTTAGACATCTAAACACAAAAAAATCACGGGAAAATCGGCAAAAACGCTGTTTTTTGGTCACTTATTGCTTTATTCTGATCAAGCAAATAAAATAATCAATACGAAAAGTATATATCCCAATAGCCCTTTAATAGACGCATATTTTGCCGCTAAAACCAGCTTTCTAACTGCCTCCGTTGTTGTACAGTGCACTTTTTACTAAAATGGGAAAACACAAATTGTTTGTCATGCAGTCTGTGGCTATATTCCTCTCAGGTCCGTCCAATCTTTCACATGTTAAAATGATCGTGCAATATAATGCGTGCAATATCGTAGAATATTGCAAGGCTGTCAGCCAATGAGAAGCGAGTATTTCCGCTAGCCGTATGATATAATTATTTATTGTTTAGAGGGTGGTAAAGTACTTTTAAATAAAATACAGGGGTCAATTAGTGCATTTTATCTCATCCTACAACCTACTGACCTTGTTATTCAAATTGACTAGGAGCATGAAAATGCTTAGCCTTTTGGATTAACCCACTAAAATGCTTAGCCTTTTTGACTGGATTTGTCAAAATGACCAACCCGAGACGTTTTCAGTGTATATATAAATGTTATAATTGTTGTACATGTGAATATTATATAAGATATTGTATATTGTATAAATTCTTTTCATTTATGCCTCCAGAGCTTCCTTGTGAATAGATTTTTTGTCTGTATGTCTGTCTGTCTTATACAAGAGACAAGGAAACTAATTGTCCATTTAGGGCAATTTAAACAAAAGACAAGGAAAGCATTTGTCTGTTTGGGCAATTTACACAAGAGACAGGGAAAACAATTGTTTTTGTGGGCTTGGGCCTGGGTCTGTGATAAAAATAGCCTGTTTACTATGAAGCATTGTACATGTCTACAAACACCCTCTCATGCTAATTCTAGAGCATAGGGACGTTTTCGTACGTCAGTGTGTCTCAAAATTAAAAATTGTCAAATAAGATTTTTATCTATCATATGGAATATTTGAAACTATATCAAAAGTAATGTACCCTCATCATTTGGAACTGGAATTAATTTGCATATTATATAATGCCCGCCCCCATTTTATTTGCAATGTGTTCTACTTTCAGTTTTTTCATGGGTTGCTTCTGACACAATAAAAATTTGATAGCTCAGCATTATTGAAACACCATAATTACATTGTGACCTGGAAATGACCTCCATCATACCCCTCTGATTCATTTTAAAATTCTACATGAAAGTAAAGTCAGTTTTGTTCCGTAGCTGACATAAACATGGGTACACTAAACATCATTCTGGCTTTATTGTTCTTTTGTGGTAAGTTGCATGCGTCTTTTCTAACATAGTATACATGACATTGTTCTGATATGTATATTTTTCCTTGCAATCATCAAATTATGGCTGTGAATTATGGTGATATAATGATCATTAGTATGCATTTATATAGCACTAATTTCAGTAGCTGCACCTCAGCTGCTTTTCCAGATCTTATCACTGGTATTAGTTCTGAGCAGATGGGTATTTAGATCCTTCTTGTAGTTTTTTCTAGTGTTCGGGCAGGTCTGACTTTTCAGACAAACTGTTTCAGAGTTTGACTGCTGGATAGGAAAAAGCCCCATCTTCAGATGTACCTATTTTGGTGCATGGAGCAGTTTCTGCTAACAGCAGCTTGTGATGGTTCCTCAGGTCATGTTCCTGTGGAGATTGACTTGAAAAAGTTCTTAACAAGAAATTCTTTTTAAAAAAAGAATTGTAGGGACCTAGTATTAAATATGAGGTTCTTCGAACACATATCTGTAATATTCTATTGATTTCTTATGTATGTGCTGTTACATCTACCTCCAATGTACCGTTCATATAACTGTGATTTAAGAAACCTACCTGTTACCTCATGATTAGGCATGCCTAAATACAAGTGTTCGAATCACAGATACCAAACCAGGAAATGAGCCTTTGACATTATCTATCATGAACATGAAATTTCTATTTCTATAACAATTAATTTTGACTTGCATATTTGGATTGTTGCCCTTTCCATGTGCTTATGAACATTAGAGCAGAACTTTGTGAGAAGTTGAATATTTGAGTATTTTGACACTTACTCATAAATACTCCATTAGAACGTGTCCACAACTCAATAAGAACGCTGTCCACAACTCAATAAGAACGCTGTCCACAACTCAATAAGAACGCTGTCCACAACTCAATAAGAACACTACCCTCAAGTAGAACACCACTGCAGTGCACATAAATTTATGACACATAGTACTTGGCTGATTATTGGAGGTTTGCCCTCCTTACAAATTGCAAAGAAATTTTGTATCGCTTTTCAATCATACTTATGCATGATCCAGGGGTCTACAATTCTACACACTTGCACTATGAGCATTGTAGATGCGAGAAAGTGTTCCATTTGCTCAACTGGGATTGTCTATTTCTTTATTTTTCCACTAATTCATCTGCCACCTGAAGCAGCTCTCACACAAATGGCTCTCTGATCATGTTTACCTTAGCAACCAATCACCATGAGCGCCATCTTGTGTATATTGGTGAAGAGTCCCCAAATGGGTGCTTAATATTATTCTGGTCAATTTACCAAGCTATTCTTTCAAGACTCTCTTGCTCTGTCAACTGTATTTAACTGTTCAATTGGATTGGCAAATATGTTTGACACTTCTTTGACACTACTCAAAATAGCAATTAGCAACTGATGGCAATTAATACTCTTGACACATTCATAGATAGATAGAAAGAAAGATGATAGATAAGGGGGTGCCTCCTGGGGGTAGTCCTAGGGGGTGTCCCTTCAGGGTGAGGATACCCCAATGGGTGTAATGTTGCCAATGGGTGTAATGTTGCCAATGGGAGAAATGTTGCAAATGGGTGTAATGTTGCCAATGGTCTAATGTTGCCAATTGGTCTAATGTTGCCAATGGGTGTAACATTGCCAATGGGTGTAACATTGCCAATGGGTGTAATGTTGCCAATGGTGTACGTTGCCAAGGTTATAATGTTGCCAATGGGTATAATGTTGCTAATGGGTGTAATGTTGCCAATGGGTGTAATGTTGCCAATGGTGTAATGTTGCCAATGGGTGTAATGTTGCAAATGGGTGTAATATTGCCAATGGGTGTAACATTGCCAATGGGTGTAATGTTGCCAATGGGTGTAATGTTGCCAATGGGTGTAATGTTGCCAATGGGTGTAATGTTGCAAATGGGTGTAATGATGCCAATGGTGTAATGTTGCCAGTGGGTGTAATGTTGCCAATGGGTGTAATGTTGCGAATGGGTATAATGTTGCTAATGGGTGTAATGTTGCCAATGGGTGTAATGTTGCCAATGGTGTAATGTTGACATTGGGTGTAATGTTGCAAATGGGTGTAATATTGCCAATGGGTGTAATGATGCCAATGGGTGTAATGTTGCCAATGGGTGTAATGTTGCCAATGGTGTATTGTTGCCAATGGGTGTAATGTTGCCCATGGGTGTAATGTTGCCAATAGGTGTAATGTTGCCAGTGGGTGTAATGTTGCCAATGGTGTAATGTTGCCAATGGGTGTAATGATGCCAATGGGAGTAATGATGCCAATGGGTGTAATGTTGCCATATGGTGTAATGTTGCCAATGGTGTAATGTTGCCAATGGGTGTAATGTTGCCAATGGATGTAATGTTGCCAATAGGTGTAATGTTGACATTGGGTGTAATGTTGCAAATGGGTGTAATATTGCCAATGGGTGTAATGATGCCAATGGGTGTAATGTTGCCAATGGGTGTAATGTTGCCAATGGTGTATTGTTGCCAATGGGTGTAATGTTGCCCATGGGTGTAATGTTGCCAATAGGTGTAATGTTGCCAGTGGGTGTAATGTTGCCAATGGTGTAATGTTGCCAATGGGTGTAATGATGCCAATGGGAGTAATGATGCCAATGGGTGTAATGTTGCCATATGGTGTAATGTTGCCAATGGTGTAATGTTGCCAATGGGTGTAATGTTGCCAATGGATGTAATGTTGCCAATAGGTGTAATGTTGCAAATGGGTGTAATGTTGCCAATGGTCTAATGTTGCCAATTGGTGTAATGTTGCCAATTGGTGTTGTGTTGCCAATGGGTGTAACGTTGCCAATGGGTGTAATGTTGCCAATGGGTGTAACGTTGCCAATGGATATAATGTTGCCAATGGGTGTAATGTTGCCAATGGTGTAATGTTGCCAATGGTTATAATGTTGCCTATGGGTATAATGTTGCTAATGGGTGTAATGTTGCCAATGGTGTAATGTTGCCAATGGGTGTAATGTTGCCAATGGTGTAATGTTGCCAATGGGTGTAATGTTGCAAATGGGTGTAATATTGCCAATGGGTGTAATGTTGCAAATGGGTGTAATGTTGCCAATGGGTGTAATGTTGCCAATGGGTGTAATGTTGCCAATGGGTGTAATATTGCCAATGGGTGTAATGATGCCAATGGGTGTAATGTTGCCAATGGGTGTAATGTTGCCAATGGGTGTAATGTTGCCAATGGGTGTAATGTTGCCCATGGGTGTAATGTTGCCAATGGGTGTAATGTTGCCAGTGGGTGTAATGTTGCCAATGGGTGTAATGTTGCAAATGGGTGTAATATTACCAATGGTGTAATGATGCCCGTGGGTGTAATGTTGCCAATGGGTGTAATGTTGCCAATGGTGTATTGTTGCCAATGGGTGTAATGTTGCCAATGGTTGTAATGTTGCCAATGGGTGTAATGTTGCCAATGGTGTAATGTTGCCAATGGGTGTAATGTTGCCAATGGGTGTAATGTTGCCAATGGGTGTAATGTTGCCATATGGTGTAATGTTGCCATATATTGTAATGTTACCAATGGGTGTAATGTTTCCAATGGGTGTAATGTTGCCAATGGGTGTAATGTTGCAAATGGGTGTAATGTTGCCAATGGTCTAATGTTGCCAATTGGTGTAATGTTGCCAATTGGTGTAGTGTTGCCAATGGATGTAACGTTGCCAATGGGTGTAACGTTGCCAATGGGTGTAACGTTGCCAATGGATATAATGTTGCCAATTGGTGTAATGTTGCCAATGGTGTAATGTTGCCAATGGTTATAATGTTGCATATGGGTATAATGTTGCTAATGGGTGTAATGTTGCCAATGGTGTAATGTTGCCAATGGGTGAAATGTTGCCAATTGGTGAAATGTTCCAATGGGTGTAATGTTGTCTATGGGTGTAATGTTGCCAATGGTGTAATGTTGTAAATGGTGTTATGCCAATGGATGGAATGTCATGAATTGTTGTAATGTTGCTAATGGTATAATGTTGCCTATGGGTGTAATGTTGCAAATGGGTGTAATGTTACATATTGGTGTAATGTTGCCAATGGTGTAATGTTACCTATGGGTGTAATGTTACCTGTTGCCAGTGGGTGTAATGTTGCCAGTGGGTGTAATGTTGCCAATTGATGTAATGTTGCAAATGGGTGTAATGTTGCCAATGGTGTAATGTTGCCTATGGGTGTAATGTTGCAAATGGGTGTAATGTTGCCAATGGTGTAATGTTGCCCGTGGGTGTAATGTTGCCAATGGGTGTAATGTTGCCTATGGGTGTAATGTTGCAAATGGGTGTAATGTTGCCAATGGTGTAATGTTGCCAATGGGTGTAATGATGCCAATGGGTGTAATGTTGCCAATGGATGTAATGTTGCCTATGGGTGTATTGTTGCCATATGGTGTAATGTTGCCAATGGATGTAATGTTGCCAATGGGTGAAATGTTACAAATGGTGTAATGTTGCCAATGGGTGTAATGCTGCCAATGGGTGTAATGTTGCAGATGGGCGTAATGTTGCCAATGGTTTATTGTTGCCAATGGGTGTTATGTTGCCATACGGTGTAATGTTGTCAATCGGTATAATGTTGCCAATGGTGTAATTTTGCCAATGGTGTAATGTTACCTATGGGTGTAATGTTGCAAATAGTGTAATGTTGCTAATGGCATAATGTTGCCTAAGGGTGTAGTGTTGCAAATGGGTGTAATGTTACATATTGGTGTAATATTGCCAATGGTGTAATGTTACCTATGGGTGTAAAGTTACCTGTTGCTATACGGTGTAATGTTGCCAGTGGTTTTAATGTTGCCAATGGTGTAATGTTGCCAATGGTGTAATGTTGCCAGTAGGTGTAATGTTGCCAATGGTGTAATGTTGCCAGTAGGTGTAATGTTGCCAGTGGGTGTAATGTTGCCAATGGGTGTAATGTTGCCAATGGGTGTAATGTTGCCAATATGTTAAATAAATAAATAGATTTTTCTTATAATTCAGTGAATGTGGCTTATGGTTAAGGCTATTTCCAATGCTTCGGCTCTGCTTCTGTGTATTTCTTTTCACTTCTAGGAATATATGTTAGACAACTTATTTCATCTGTGAATTTTTGCACTTGGTGGTTCTAGCCCTGGCAATCGTTCCAATTCATTAGTTTTATCACCCTCGCAAGCCAAGGTATCAAGGATGTAGTTTTATGAAAACCCAAAAACGTAAAAACATTGGCAAACCTCCAATTGCTCGATTCGCTTGCGATCGAAATTTCTAGTTTTTGTCCCAATAGTAAGGGACCTTCCGTGTCAATTACTTCCTAATTTGGAGTATGCAACACAGATCTGAGATGGTCCCTACAAAAATGCATCGTAGTAGATGATTGTTCACTGCCTTACGTGTAATTGTCATAAATTTGAATATAATTTTATATACAATGTATTTGTACATTTACAAAAATCTCACACCACACCTTGCTGTTCTCACCTTTCTCCGTTCTCTTGCTATACTCAGCTCACGTTTTTACTCTAGAAGAATAATTAAGTCTGAACATGTATGAGCATCTTACATATATGCTAAAACATTGATTTATATCTTTTTGCTATTTTCAGTGGCAAACAGTGTCTGGGCGGAAAAAAGTGATAAATGTGAAAGAGCAACTGCATTTGTATCAAGAGCAATTAAGGAAATGTTTGCGGCCTACCCCGACAAAGTTGATTTTTTCAAAACGACAGCTAAAAATAGATATGGATTTGATTTAGATGATGACGAGGGACGAAACACAATTATTTGTGCAGTAGTTGGTAAGTGAATGAAGAAAATAAACGAGATGTACACTCTTGCTAATAAATATTTCTCATCAGCAATATTTAAAGAATTGATAACTTTGGAGACTTGTGTTGAAGCAAACGAAAGTCCCATTTACTTGTTACTACTTCAAATATGAAGAACGAGTTTATTTTCTATCGAACATATGAACATATATTGGATGGAACAACACTGTTCAGTTGCTCTCCTTCTGTGATTGATTTTGTACCATAATATAAGTACTAATTGGATACTACTTTTAACTTCGAAGATTTTTTTTTTCCCAAAAAAAGAGTAAATTTATTTTTTCCAAAATCTCATTAAATAAGGACACTCTCTTATGTTGTAAGCAAAATGCTCAACCTAGCATTCATTATAAATATACATATAGCCTAATTGAAATTTTCACTAATATGAGCGCAGCTCACGGCTGCCGAAGGCAGCCATGAACGAAGCTCACTTAGCACAAGGACAGCTCATTCTGTGTGGTGCTCCTGTCTGCAGTGACTGCCTGAACAGGAAGTGCCTGTAGTTGCCATAAAAGTGGAGCTAGTAGTTTAGTCACAGTTTAGTTTGGTAAATAATTAAAATATGTTAAATAAATTCCAAAATAGATTTAAAATTTCAGTTTTGGCCTATAACAACCTCCAATGACATATTTCAGCAATTTAAATCAACATGTGTATCAACATTGGAAATAATTATTTCAATACCACCTGATTGCAAGAAGTGAATAAAAATTAAAAGTCAATACAAATGTTAATGACTTAAATAGATCACCAAGTAAGAAATCATAACAACACTTAAGGTTACATAATCTTCATTTACTAGCAACAAATTATGTAACTGTCTAATAGTAAACAGTCACCTCTGAATAGCTGTGGTTTTATTTATCTCAGTTATATAACATCAATAATTTAGTGCAATCTGTCTATTTATCTAATTATCATCTATCTATTTCTCTATCTAATCGTATCTATAGATCTGATGTTATCTGTCTAATCTTGTCTATCTGCCCATTTTCACAGTCCTTTAAAAAGATACATTGGCCTTCTGCATGGAATGTTGAAGATAATGCAGTAGTTCTATGACAATGCTGAGCGAATTCATGGCAGTGCCATTTACATATTACATTAATTTCCTTTTAAGATTCCAAAAACCTAAAAGATCTGTACGCTGCTCTACCAAAGGAGATGGCTGGTCCCACTATGGATGATTTTCTGTTATTTTATGAAGGAAAAATAAATCAAGAAATCAAGATTGGAGGATATACCAACAATGCCAGGTGGATATTATTTATTATACATTTACATACAAGATAACAAAGATTGTAACATTATCATGATAGGCTGACGCCAATACTGACGTATTTGCCTTTACCAATCTAGCGTCCAAACTCCAAAGGGAAAAACTAGTAAGTCACATTTTGGGCCAAATTGAGTTAAGGTCCAAATAGGACTTCTGAGACATGTTTCAATATATTTATTAAGTTTAGATTTTAAAGAAGTGGCCTGCTATCCTAGAATAACACTGACAAATCTCAGAAAGTCCATCTCTTACTGCAAGGACTGGAATTTCAAAGTGATTTTTCTCAGAAACTCTAAAATGTGCCTTACTAGGTTTTCCCTTTGAACGCTATCAAGAGAGTCTTAAATATTAAACATTAATTATCATTTGCATATGGGAAAAATCAACAGGTTTTATTGGGTTAAAGATGGTAATATGGGCAGTAGTTTGATATGAGCAGTTGAGATCCTTTTGCCAAATGAAAGCTAATCCCAGTACAGGTGCTGTCCTCTGTTGGAATTTTAGTATAGCCTTCGGAACTTCATTCATCCTCTCAGCACACGGTCAGTTTGACACGACAACATTTTGCCTTGTAGCTCAGCTCCTGCTGCACTTGGAGCTTTGGTTGATGGTTTGTCTAATACCCCTATTACCTGGCCCCATGCATGTTTAACAATGAAATAGCTATGGTGTAATGGTATAGGGCTACACAAGCTGCTAAAATGTCTGATCTGTAAATCACACTTTACCGAATTGCCCTTTTTCAAGTTCCGAATAGCGGAAACCAGTCACTTCTATTTTCCTCACTGTAAAAAGAAATCTCTGTTTCAGATTCAACAGTATGGTTATTGACATCGCCCGTTATGGCGTTAAGGCCTTGAAAATGTCAGCTGACGAAAAGAAGGTCAAGGCGACCCACTTCTTCAAGGCCATGCAAGTGAAGTACGGGTCAAGATGGCTGCAGCTGATTTGCCAAGACGATTCGAAATCATTTTACATCAAGAATGCCAAAGAATTTGTGAAAAAATATTATGGTAAACTCACTGTCTAAACAATCTATCTTTTTTATTGTGCATTCGTATTTCTGACTGTTTTTGACTTAAACACATGTCATAAATGTTTATGCGACACCATGAAAATGACTTGTTTGAAACAGACAATACAAACATTACCTGATGTCCATCCAAACATAGCATTAAATGAGACAAAAGCTATGCTAATTTTTGATAATTATATTATCAAATTACAGACCAAGGTCTCTAAAAACCTTAATTTATATATCTGTGGAAATGACATGTTTTATAGAATTTGCAGTGACCGTAAAAAAAAAAGTTGCCTTTTCGGTGTATGTTATCTCAATGTCATAAAATCTGGATTACTCACAATTCCAAAGAAGTCTGCACACAGCACACATGTGGATGATAATTCTATTCAGAATTAAAAGCTTTGATCATAACAGCAAGATCCTAACTGGCTGTGAAATCAATTAATCTGTTATAATTTCCCAACTCTTTCCATAGATTATGAAATATCTTACAATTATCTATATTTGCTGATTTATGTGAGAATTTCTCCTTTGTAAATTGTTTCCACACTCATAATAATATTATTGAATATAAATATTTTTATCTTTATTTGTTTAGAGAGCACGGCAGAAGAATTTGCAAAAGAGATGGGAATGTCAGAATACCAAGTCAGATTCATGTCGTCAATTTTAGATGGAAGAGCTTTCGGAAGTAACGTCTTAGATTATGCCACCCAATTCCGGATCTTTGCAGAAGGAATCAATTTGGTTGGAGATATGGGACTATTCAATCTCGAATAATTCATGACAATAAGGAAATGAATATGTATAATTGCATAATATTGCAGGTACTACATACACTAAAAAAGGATTGTGTGAAACAGACAAATGAACGTTTAGCTGGTGTCCATCCAAAATGTATACATATTATTTTAAAACATTTCAATGATGAAATCACATGAAGAATTGATCAGGATTGACAATTTCCTTGTCTATTTCGTACAAAAATCTGATATACATACAATTTCGATCAGACACCAGTTAGCCTTAATTTTTTCAGTTTTACACAAACCTTTCTTTCAATGATATGTTCTCCTTGTTGTCAATGCTATCATAAATAAAAATATCGAGGTAACAATATCATATTTTAAAACATTGTTATTATAATGAAAAGTAGCTGACCGATGGGCCATTCTTCAAGATTATTATATATATTGCCATTGTTGATATAATTTACAGTCAGTCAACGGACCAGTGGCGTCACTAAGGGGGGGGGGCTAGGGGGGGGCTGAGCCCCTCCAAATGGAGCTTTCAGCCCCCCAAAAAATTTGGCCAAAAAAAAGAAACTTGTATGGCAGCTGGGTGGTGTAGTGGTTAAGGTTCCCGCCTGCTCCGCTGAAGGTCTTTGCCTGCATGGGTTCGACTCCCGGTCGGGGAACCTGAAATTTTCAGTGTACCTTCATGAGCAAAATCCCAGCTGGATGTCGTTCGGATGAGACGTTAAATTGGCGGCCCCTTGTATCAGTGTCTGTGCTGGGCAAGTAAAAGATCCCTCACATGGGGTAAATGTGTAACATGTTGAGGACTCCTGCTCTCTCTCTCATCTCATCAATCAACCCTCATGAGCGCCAAGAACTGGGCTTAGAGGGCTGCACTTACCATATCTATCTATCTATATCTATCTATGATGCTGTACCACTTGCTGGTAGTGAATGAATAACCAGAGCCCATGAAAAGACACTGTACGTAATACGTTGTGCACTAGTTATTGTCATCATTTTTGCAGTTTATGTATTTGCTATGTGTGCATATATCTGTAAACATCTAAAATCTTTGGATTTTTGGGCGGCTCGTGTTTCGACCCTTCGGGCCTCAGACAACGCTTCTAATCTTTGGGGCTGCAGACCCCCAAACTTGCATTTCTAGTGACGAACCTGAAACAGACTACATGTAGAAGCCAAACCAATATTTCTATTCACTGTGTCCTCTTAGATGTCACTCAAAGATTCACAAATGCACTATTTGTCCACCCCAGTGCCTCTTAAATTGGGGGCAGTCAATCGCAATGGTCATTTTTCAGATGAATAAATCTAGATGGAAATTTGTCAATGACTAATCAGGCAGAATGTAGGAGTGTGATAAGCTGAACAAATATAAGGTAACACAACAATGTCTTTCCGAAAATTGTTGTTGTATTAAAACCAAGGCATTTTTAATTTATGCTCATCATGATTGTCATTCATAGATTTACAAATTGTACTGCACTCTAAAAAATTTCAGACAAAATTGTTTTTTTAGATTCAAAATGGTTTTTTGAAAAACCAAATTTGAATGCAAAAAACCAACATGGATTTTTTTAAAAATCCACATTGGTTTTGCATTGAAATTTGGTTTTTCAAAAAAACATTTTGAATCTTAAAAACCAATTTTGTCCCGACATTTTTTAGAGTGTATTGGTATCAAGGGTCTCGCAACAGGTGCGCAGGGGGTAAGATGTGTCCTTCTGACCTTGAATACAAAACATTATTTAGCCTCATTTTAGGCAAATTGGTAAGAATATTAATGCAAAATATTCTTGACTTTATAATATAATTTTGGCAGTGAAATGTATCTGCCCTTCTTTGTTCAACCGCCCCTGCGGCAAAAGTTGTTAATGGTTTCCTTCCGGCACCCTTAATCCGTTGAGAAACCCTCTATCCCAGTTTCAGCAACAAACTAGCCTAATGCCATTAAACCTAGAATATATATGGGATGTCCACTCTAATAGCAATATTATAATAAAACCACATGACAGTGTAGTTCACAGCTATGAACATCATGAGTGTCAGGTCTGCTCTGAATTAACACGAGTCCAAAGGACGAGTGTTATTCAGAAAGCAGACCTGACACGAATGATGTTCATAGCTGTGAACTACACTGTTATGGGGTTTTATTTATATCCTGCAATGACTTTATCAGTGGTTTTATTAAATTTTAGTCTGATAACTTCAAATTCTCCCAAGTTTGGAGCAGCAATTTGTTGTGACGTCACCAGCTGCCCATTGTGACGTCATGACATAAACAATCACTGCCCATTGTTTGCATAACAACGTCAGATAATTTATTTCATAGAATTCACTGGGATGAACTCAATGGTGTGAACTCAATGGTTTTTCCATGGTGTTCACTCGCAATTGCGGGATATAACTCCCAATGCCCTACATAAATTTTGTCGCAGCCAGTTTATATCACTCGTGTGACCAAATACGCGTTTTATGTCAGATCTGCTGCTTTGAAGTGAAGAAGCCATGAAGATCTAAACCGAATCGTCCAAAGCTAACAATTTGCTGGAAATCAGCAGCTTTATTCTGATGAATCACTTACAGTAGAAGAAATATGTGCGCTTAAGAATTGGACTTTGTACACGGATGGAGGGATGGATGATCGGGGCTTTACGTCCGGTATTTATGCACCAGGTAGGCTAGTTAGGACAGGAGGAGGAGGACAAGACAATGAGGAGAATGATGAACACCCGTCTAACATAGGCCCAGCTGGGTGACCGAGCAACAGATTTGAGCCGCTGACCAAGCGATTGGCGGCTCAACACACTCTAAAAAATGTCGGGACAAAACTGGTTTTTAAAAAAATCCATGTTGGTCTTGCATTGAAATTTGGTTTTTCAAAAAACCATTTTGAATCTAAAAAACCGATTTTGTCAGAATTTTTTTAGAGTGCACGCTAACCAACCCTACCTCAAGTCCTCCACCCTGTTATGAACACATGAAGCTGCTGAAATATCTACTTTGAAATATTTGCTTCATTTTGTTGGTGCGATCAATCGATTTTCATCTCAGTGGAATTTGGGTTATTCGGGTTCCTTTCTTATCTCCTCAACCCTGAAAACTTCCACACTACTCTACCTTGATAATGGAGCACTTAACAGTCATAACACATTATCAACTTTGGGGTTCAACTTGGAATTTAATCAAAACTTTCCAAGTCCATTAAAACTTTCGGGGGCATGCTTTTAGAGTTCACAGAGTAAACTATACATGCCATTATCAGCTGATAATAACAACATTGTCCAAGATTCACCAAAATTAATAGAATGAACGAATTGATGATTGGTGCTTCACATCCTGTATTTATACCATATAATATACATTTTTCTGACTGATGATGTAAATTTCTATCTACTATAATTAATCATTCATGAATTGACTGACACAAATAATGTATAAGTAGGTCACGACAGATAGATTTTTTATAGATTATTTCATATTTGTAGACTAAAGGATGAAATGTGATTTTGTTTTCTAGGACATGGTATCCTATGGGGAAAAGTGATGTCATAAGTTTTCTGATGTCATTTTCCCCTATAGAATACATGTCCCAAAAAAATTCACATTCAGTCCTTATGTCTACAAATATGAAATCATCTGTAAGACATTTAACTGGTTTGGACTGTTTTGCTTACAAAATATACATGTAACGACAAAAGTAAATGGATTTCTGTATCTTTAAGGCTGCTCAAATAAGTGCTGATGGCTTGAAAAGAGATTGTGTCCTAGCAGAAAATGTGGACTTCATGACTCCTTACGGTGGCTCATGGCGGAGGATTTTGGGTCTGAGTGGATTGCATCTGATTCCTTTATGGAGCCATTTTATGGTGGTTGTAGTGTATCTGAAATTCTGAATAATTAGATTTGATGAATCGTAAATCACCCAGCTTTTTCAAACAGCTTGAGCTTGAGGTATTGATTTTGTGGGCCATAAAAAAGCCCTTAGAAGCACCATGAGGCTGGATTATAATCACAGCATAATTCGCATGTCTTTTAAAAAAGTCAGGTTCTTTCAAGGTGGATGTATTTACGTCCTATTTGCAATATACTGATAAATTACTAGTGGGAAAACTCAATTATAGAATTGATTCCCAGCCTTGATATTTAGTGGTAGCGTGATGGGCTGCCAATCGCAGGGTCAAGGGTTCTTGCCGGGTCACCTGGGCCTATGTTGGATGACTGTTTCAATCATCCTTCGCCTCATTGCCATGTCCTCCTCCTGTCCTAATTAGACTACCAAGTGCATGAATACAGGACATAAACCCCAATTATCCATCCATTCATCCTTGATATTTCATCTAAACATGCGCATGGCTGCATCTTCCAACATTCAATTAATTTTCTTCAAATGAGTTCCAAATTTGTTCTTTTTTAGAATAAAAAAAAGAGAAATCCTTGATGAAAATTACTTTTAGATGAACTTCATATCAAATTTGTACCTGATCTAAACATCAAAGTCATGATGGTATTGGGATAGGCTTTTGACACATCAAGGGAATCATGAAGTGCAGCACCGGGTCCCTGTCTCTTTACTTTTACGTATTTGAAACATATTTGTGGGGCTAATGCATTGGCTCAAACCTTATGAAACAGCTAAATGACAGTAGTTCACAATCACTCTATAACTGAAGCATACTTCTTCATATTTTCAAGAAAAAAACCTATAAATTTAAAATTTCAACAAGGCAAACTTCCATTTTATTGCCTAAGCCAATTTTATGAATGTCAAAGTAGGTTTTCCCATCAATTTATCTTTTGCATTACAAAAGGACATTGATAGACACCTTGCAAGAACATGACTTTTTTAAAAGACTGCAGAATTAGGTCGCGACAATCAATTTTTCTTATGATGTCACTGAGTGCGGCTGTTGAATAGCCCACAAAATAAATACGAAATCACTTGAAAGAGAGCAGGCATTTTACTGATTTATTTGGATGGTTGATAGGGCCTTTATAATTTGTCATTAATTTGCAGTTTGAGCTATGGATCACAATTTCATACCGAGGCAGACCTCTCGGGAAAAAGATTATAAGACTGATTGGCAAAGCAGGTCCCCTGATTGAAGATGGGAACGTTGATGTGAATCATATAGGGTGAAATTCCTGGTCGTGTTGCTGTAGCCATCTTGAATTAACATATTATATGACTGACATGAGATGATTAAAAGTCCATTTCACGGGTGCTGGAAAAGGGGGGCAAGGGGGGCAATTGCCCCTCCTGCCCTTGAGGTGGCAGGGCAGGGGAGGGGGGGGAGGGTGCACCCTTTGACCTGAAAGACAAGACATTATTTGGCCTCATTTTAGGCACACAAATTAGTCAGAATATATTATGCAAAAATATCATCAACATTACAGCTCTGGCAATTGATCTGAAGAAATCAGTTTTTTTTTTCAGTGCCAGAGTGGACCTATGATGTCATAGGCAGATGCTCCATTGCTCAGCACTGGAAGATATGCAAAATTGGTGCTAGCAATGATGCCATAGGTCCAACTGGCCAATAGAGTTCATTGTGCACAGTTTCATCATAGCCTTGCAGTTACATCATAGCTATACTCATACTGGCCAATAATATCACAACAACAACTCAGGTGCAAAGTTGGACTGCACATAGGGAGGGGGAACTCTACTTAAACGCTGTCAATTGTCCTTATGATTGCATACTCACACAAGGTACTGTGGTAACCAACAATGCAATACAGGATTAAAGCAGTTTTTGTTTTAAACTGAAAGAGACAGCCAACAAAACTGCAAACAGTCCATATCAAATCCAATTTAGACCAGAAGCATGTTTGTAGGCAACTGTGATTAATTGTAAGTTATCCTATTAACCATGCCTGGTTGAATTTCAGGTACTTAAAAGTGTCACCAAATAAACAACCCCCCTCCCCCGACTTAACACCTGAGTTTTTGCAGTGGTATTATTGGCTAATCTGGCCATGACATAATTGCAGGGCTATGATGAAGTTGTTCACATGAACTGCTATTGGCCAGTTTCACCTATGACATCGTAGCTATCACCAGAGTTGCATAGGTTCCAATGGAGTCTCAAGCTATGACATCATAGGTCCACACTATGAAAAAAGACGATTTCTTCAGAGCAATTGCTAGAGCTGTAAGATATAATCTTGTCCCGCTATTTTGATTTGCCCTTTTTCGTCCGACCGGGCTGCTGCCCACGTTTCCTTCTGACACCCCTGGTACATTTATTACAAAACCTTTAAGTCCAATAAAAAAAGGGTCACATTAATTTGGCATTCAAGAAATTCACCCAATCAGACATTTAGCAAACAATCTGTTTAATACAAACAAAATTTTATTGAATGTGAGTAATTCATTACAAATTTAATCAAGTGCAGTAATTTAACAACACGTTAATTGTCAATTTATCTTGTTGTCACTTCATCTCGTTTTCATGACCCGACTGTGCGTTGTGGCTACAAGACAACTAGTGTAATTATTTTCATGTAACACGGAATCATGCTTGTGAAGACCTGTATCTAGTAAGCTTCCAAATATGCCATAATTTTAAGGAATTTAATATATTTTAGGCATATATATCTGAGCCACAATCACTGGAGATTTCAAAGTTTTCACTAATTCTTCCTGCAACATGCCAAATAACTGGGCAATCTAGGTATTGTGGTCTCTAAAATGCAAGCAGTACATGTTCGGTATCACCAAATCAGCTTCTGTTTTTCCCCATGCATCATCGATTTTCCAATATATATTTTTATTTCTGGGCTCATAAATTGGCCCAGGATTAGGTGGGTGTTTTATTGGCAATAAAGAGAACGCCAAGATATAAACATGCACATTTTTTCTTTCGAATTGATTCGATGTGGGTAATTTTACCAAAAATAAAACGCTTTATTTACCCCAGCAGCTAGGACTACAGGGTGACTATATTTGAGCAACAGCTGTGGAGTATAAAATTCAGGGTGTTGGGTGTTAGAAAGCATGAGATATTTTGGGCTGAAAATATAAGAATGAACTTCCAAAGGGACAATAAAGGAGTTTTTTGAATTATTGGGCCAAATTAAAGTGAGAATTATATGATTGGGTGAGATGGTTGAATAATTTGTTTGAGCTAACACTAGCATCCAAAGGAAAATCCCTGTAAGTCACATTTTGGAGTTACTGAGAAAATTGACATTAAGTTCCAGTCCTTGCAGTAAGAGATAGACTTAATGGGATTTGCCAGTGTCAATCTGGGGTAACGGGCCACTTCATGAAAATCTAAACTTAATAAATATATAGAAACATGTCTCAGAAGTCCTATTTTGACCTTAACTTAATTTGGCCCAAAATGTGACTTTCTAGGTTTTTCCCTTTGGACGCTATAGAGTTACACTGCTTGTTGTTTTGAGTTCTGATGATCTTCAGCTGTTATAACTTACAAACAACAAGCCATCACTCTAAAAAATTTCAGACAAAATTGGTTTTTTAGATTCAAAATGGTTTTTTGAAAAACCAAATTTCAATGCGAAAAACCAACATGGATTTTTTAAAAATTCCCTGTTGGTTTTGCATTGAAATTTGGTTTTTCAAAAAACCATTTTGAATCTAAAAAACCTCATACGATTCATGCAACCATCTACTCAATCATTTTAGCTGACTCAAAATTAAAATTTTACAGTGTTGGGTTGTACTTGTACAGTGTGTGAATAACACAAATTTGTTGCATTTAGATATGTATTCAGACAGTCTCAGATACAAATTTTAGATTTCCAAGTTGATTGCTAGACATTCAGATCTGATTTTAATCATTTTATACCAATGAAATGGATTATGTCTTGCCAGATGATTAATATAACGAAACAAGTTCTTAGACATTTTTAACAATTCATTTGTTTGGTTTAGACAACCACTTGATTAAGTTGATTTGAATTATACTGAACAATCATTATCTGATATCAGACAATCCTGTCTTTAATTGTAAGTTACATGTATTGGACTTATCAGTGACACACATCCAGAAATTAACTTGATTGCAATGACTTAACATGTCTTCAAGGGTGCCGGAACAGGGGGGGGGAGGGGGGGGCAATTGCCCCTGCTGCCCCTGGCCAGGAGGGGCAAGGGGGGCAAGGTTGCCCTTTTCACCTCCAAGAAAAAACACTTTTAGTCCTTAATTTACAGTGAATTTAGGCAAAACTCCATAAGTATGTATTCAAAATTATCATTGCTGACCTGTGAATTTTTGTCTCGCGAATTAGGTCTGCCCTTTCTCGACCGACCGCCCCTGCCGCCCGCGTTTCCTTCCGGCACCCCTGCATGTCTTGGCTGTAAAACAACCAAAATGAACTCCAACCTTGCAAATTAAGAGACCATTTATTTTGAAGACACAATTAACTGGGACCATTAGGTGGAGTGAGAATTAATTTGTTGCTCAATTGCTTTAATTAAATTAGTGATCGATACTGGCCTTGATTGAGTCACCAAATTGTGTTGTTTGCCAAGGAGTTTAAGAAAATGTCAACTTTGTACAGATTAATGTACTTTTTAATAATAATCTATCCTCTTTGATCCAGATTGGATGGATTGATGGGTGATTTGGCATTTCATCTTGCACTACTAAAGTACCCTGGTATGAAACCAATGCACAATCTCAATGAGCGCTCTAAGTTGCAAAAACGTTGCTCCATTCGGAACTTTCATTAAGTCAAATAACCGAAAAACATTGTGTCAAATGCGAGATTCAGGAAATTCACCAAATTAGGCATCTCGCAAAACAAAAAATCTGGCGAATGCAAACAATATTTTACTCAATTCAGGGAATTAATCACAAATTCAACCAAGTGCAGTAATTAAACAACGTATTAAGTGTCAATTAATCCTGATGTCACTACCTAATTGTGCATTGCGTCTAAAAGATGAAGGGTGCATTTATTAACAGGTAACACAGATTGTTTTTGTGACGGTCTGGAAACTTCCAAATACGCCATATAATGTTAAGGAATTGATAAGGCATATTTTGAGGCCATTATCACATGGATTTTTAAGTTTTCGCTATTGTTTTCCTGCAACATGCAAAATAACTTGGCACTCGTTTTAATTTATACTCCACCAAGACAGTTTTCTATTGTCTTTTGCCATGGTATAACCAACGGATTTGTTAGTTATACCACCGTTGGGGATTAAGTTAGCCTGTTGTACTGTTTTTTTCTGCAAACAACGCAACTTAAAATGACAACAAAGTCACAAAATTTAGTTAAAAATCTTTTAGGGGGTCATATGGAGTATAAGTCGCTTATACAACTCATTTTCGGTGTATAACTAACATTTCAGGGGTTATTTACCTCGGGCTAAAGCCCTCGGTAAATAACCACCTGAAATGTTAGTTATACACCTCAAATTCGTTGTATAACCTATACATATTTTCTAAGATGCAAGCAGCACATGTTCAGTATCACCAAATCAGCTTCTGTTTTCCCCATGCAATTTCAATTTTCCAATATATATTTCTATTTCTGGGCTCATAAAATGGCACAGGATTAGGTGGGCGTTTTATTGGCAATAAAGAGAACACCAAGATATACAGATGCACATTTTTCTTTCCGAATTGATTCCATAAGGGTAATTTTGCCAAAATAGATTACTTATTTTATCCCACCCCCTATAAGGACTAAAGGGTGACTCTATTTGGGCAACAGCTGTGGGGCATAAAATGAAGGGTGTGGGGTATATAAAGCATAAGGACAAGTTCCTTGTACATCGAAACTAGTATTAGGTTCTTAAATATCACTAAAAAAATGAAAACTCATTGTCTCTAAGGAAAGTGACATTTAGTGTATCAATGATTCTTTGTAGCAAGTGAAAGACCAACAAATTCTTTGACATTAAAATTTAATAATCGTATTTGGACATTCAATTTGGAGAACATACAGATACATAAAAAAAGAAATAATCAATTTTCACATCACTAGAAACGGTTTCTACAACAATATTACAACAATGTTATCCACACACCCATGCACTGACAGACATCAAATATGGTAACCAATAACAGAATCAACACCAACAGACTGAAGAAGCGGCATCAAAAGAAGCCTTCCATCCCGTCAACGGAACTGCACGCTAAAAAAATTCAGACAAAATTGGTTTTTTAGATTCAAAATGGTTTTTTGAAAAACCAAATTTCAATGCAAAAAACCAACATGGATTTTTTTGAAAATCCATGTTAGTTTTGCATTGAAATTTGGTTTTTCAAAAAACCATTTTGAATCTAAAAAACCAATTTTGTCCCGACATTTTTTAGAGTGTACATCCCAGAGGTCAACAACCAACGGTTCAGTTTCAACCTAACCCTTCCACAGTTCTACAACATAATATTAGAATAATGACACAACAATTAGGTTATTTCCATTGTACTCATATCACAAGGTTTGAAAATTGCTACAAACAGTAATAATAATAAAATGATAATAATAGTGACTTATTATAAAGCATCCAGTCTAGTTAGTGCCTACCTTTTCTTGTAGGGTCAAAAATACACTTGTTTTTAATATAAGGAGTTCCTCAGTAATCCGAGCAAACCATAGTAGCATTAAAATTTATGAGTGTTTTGCTCAAATCACTTCTTTTCTTCTTCGGACCATACAAGAAAAGATCGAAACGCACAAGATACGTAAAATTGTAGATGAACAAAGTGATGAAATAAAGTTAGTACATGTGTTGTTCCAACAAATGATAGTGTCTTGAAAATGATGCTTTCTGCAATGATATAATGAAGTATAATATAGATATAAAATAGTATAAGTATCAATGCATGCAATGTTGTTTTTGATCCAAATTTAATGTATCACAGCTTGGACATATCGATCGCGTTTTTGTCACGACGTTTGAAAACTGCTACGTTAAATTGCAGATGAACAAGTGAGGCAGCCTTACGAAAGCGTTTCGTGAGGCTTTCTTGGTGATCGAAACCTAATTTATCAAAAACATAAGTCACGTATCTAAACGGTTTGGTGTTAATATGCTGTACTCCAGGTTGACCAGGTATTGCCCAGCTTAGAATGACTCCTTCCTTGGCGTGACGCACAATATTGTCCAAATAGATGGCTTCAGATTTGTGAGGAATGTGTTCTGCGACCTCAAGAGATATTATCCAATCGTAAGCTGGTAAATTGTACTGGGGAATCGTCAAATCCAGATACTTCACTTTTCCGCCACTGACGATGTCGTAAAATGGACCTCCATCGTAAGCTTTAATGGAAAATAGAAATTGTAGTTACTTTTTTTATATACAATACAAATAAGCATTATAAGCCAGCAAATTATTCTTGTGTTAAGGTTTACAGAATTAAGGGGGTGACCATATAATAAACCTGGGGCTTGGAGTTTCCTCAGCGGGAAATTATTAATTTCTCGGTAACGGCGGCCGTGATTATTTATTTCAAGCGCGTGAGGTCCAAGAATATTCATTCCTAAATCAGGCATCGCCTTCTTAAGAAAAATCCCCACAAGAGATTATTTATTTTAAGACTACCCAGAAAGAATTCATTTATTTCAAACTCCAAGCCCCCCCCTTAAGTAGATGAAATGATGGCATATCTGTGGCCATACAGTGTAATTCGTTTTACTTAAATGTCCAGTTTTCCATACATGAAGTGCATCTATCTACAAGTCAAATTGCTCTGAATTGTTCAAAAAAATATAATTTCTAATAATAATCTGTATAAAAACAATACTTACTTAAATTTGTTTGAATAAAACTAGAAAGGCAATGCACATGCCAATGTATGGTTTGTTGGTACAGTACAACTCAAAATAGAGTATACGCCTAATCTACCTTTATTACCCTTTCACACCTTTTGGGTGCCGGAAAGAATCGCGGGCGGCAGGGGAGGTCAGATGAAAAAGGGCAAATCATATTAGCGCAAATTTTGTGTGACAAAATTTAAATAGAGAGTCAATAATAATTTGAATATTTACTTACTATAATTTGTGCCTAAAATTTGTATAATTATGCCTAAAAATGATTTTTTCTTTAAGATCTTAAGGGCACCCTTGCCCCCCCCCTCACCTTGCCCCTCCTGGACAAGGGCAGGAGGGGTGATTACCCCCCCTGCCCCCTCCTGTTCCGGCACCCCTGTCCAAAAAGTTTCTTACTTCATTTTGGTTGTGCTGTAATTTGTTTTGGTTAACGCAATAAGGTTACTGTGATGGTAGGGAGCAACAACATTTATTTTGAGAGAGGAATCAATATTTGTATACTAATTACTAGGAAAAGCAAAGGATCTTCAGCTTCTAGGATATTCACCAAAAAGAACAACAAATTTTTGGAAAGTCGATTTGATAAAAATTGTCGGTAAGCTCAATTTTTTTTTTCTGAAAATCTGTTGGGTAGGTCAATCTGCGAAACTAATATAATAATACCCTTATGGTCATAAAAAGATGTGATTTTCGTAATAAATGTTCATTTTGTAAACACTTGCATAGCATATTAAAACCTACAGTGCCGCCTGTAAATAAGTGAAACGCATGACATAGTGCCATTGCATCAATGCTAAACATCCTCAGCCAAACTGCTCGTGGAGGCATGAATTCTCATCGAATGAAAGGGAAACAAAGTGGGTCATAAAGGCCGATGTGTGAGGCAAGTGGGATAAAAATAGCAGCCCATTTTCTTCGCTGTAGTCGGAGTTAGGTATGGGTCAAAGTCTTTGATAAGTAAGTGAACCACCCTTCCCTATGTTTTAACATTGGGCCTGCGTTTCACTTACTTATCAAATACTTTGACCCATACCTAACTCCGACTACAGCAAAGAAAATTGGCTGCTATTTTTATCCCACATGCCTCACATATCGGCCTTTATGACCCAAAATGTTTTCCTCTCATCGGATGAGAATTCGTCCTTCCAGAAGCATTTTGGTTAAGGATGTTTAACATTGATGCAATGGCACAATATCATGCGTTTCACTTACTTAGAGGCGGCACTGTACAATAAAATATTGTGTGCAGTGTAATCAGTGGCGTAACTTGGGGGTCTTGAGTGGGGTGGGCATCTGCGGGCCAGTGGGGGGGGCACGTGATTCTCTTGGGGGGCACCCAATATACTAATTGCATATTTAGCCAGAGTTGGAAAGTTCATAGGGGGGGGGGACCTGGGGGGGGGCGCAGGTCCAATATTGGGGGCGGGCATGTGTGACATACACGTTGCTCAAACTTACCATCATACGTTTGCACTTTGTTTAGACTGTCGATATAAGCCTTGTAGTGGCCCCGTCCATCCCCGAAGCTTGCGACCCTCTTTCCTTTGAGAAAATTAGCGAATGCTTTGGCAAGAGATTCGTCAGTAGCATGACCATAGGAGTTCCCTTTCACATCCTCTGGTTTTTCGCACCAGCCACCAACTTCACTCACTTTCTGAAATAATAATTGTTTCAAATTAGGGACCGTTCAGAATTTATGACAGGGGGGTTGCGTATTTTGGCCGAGTTGGCACTAACTTTTCACAGATGTTTCAAGGGGGGGTATTAATTTCTGACAACACTTCCAAGGAGGGGTAAGAAAATTTAACAAGGAAAAAATGTTAAAAAAGACACATAAACTCATTTTATGACGCGAATCTGTACTCTTGGCCGTGTATAACAGTATATATGTGTGTGTTGCTTTGTATGTCCATGAATTAAGGGCATGAAGCCGCGTTTTGTTTACATTTCAAACAATTTGCAAGGCTCTCCTTAAGTAATGGTATAGTTTTACGATCAATTAAACTTAGTTATGGAAAACACACAATTCCTTCCTTTGGAAGTTATACTTTAAATCTACTCATTTATGATCTATTACAGCAAGTTAATCTTCACATGATATTGGCAGACTCACTAGCTTTAAAAATCCACAATCCAATGAGAATATATTCACTCATAACTCATCATCCAAAGATAATTCCATGTCAATTCAGAAAATTTCCCCACAGTTTTTCAGAAACTTACCAGTTTATCACGTTGGTTTTCGCATGATAGAATTGCAGCCCTTTTAGACATATCGTTAAGTTGCATAGAAAGATTGTTTCTTAATTCGCGCAGATGTGACACTTCCTTCAGACACCGGTCTTCTGTTTTCTTGGTCCTGAATATCAGAAAAAAAATAAGATTGTCAGCAAATTGAAAGATGGTCTACACATAGAATTCAGTCATATTTGACATATTCTGACTGACAGTATGAGGTTATACCATGGGTAGGTGCAGTACATCCCCTGTATACTCCCCGAGACCCCAGTACAGGGTGTCTACAGAAAAAGAGGACAGTCACTTGTCTTGGTTTTTGTACTCATATAAGTTCAGAATTTGGTGATAAGTCTTGACATAAGAGTGGATTTGATAGTCCGCTATATTAGATCTATTGCAAATATGTTTATTTGTGAATTAGATCACTACTCAAGGCAAAACGGAAGCATGATATGCGAAAGTGCTTGTGTTTTTTCAAGCTGACTACGGCTCCTGTCTTCCTCATTGTTGATGAGAAATTTTTCACCATTTATGGTGCTCGGAAGAGAATTAATGAATCATTTGTGAGTAGTGGGACATTAATTTTGCTGATGCTCCAGCTGCCGACAATTCAAATGAGGGACCTAATACTTGGTCTTCAATGTGGAGTCAACTGATGACAATAAAATCGCAAAAGTGTCACAAATAGTCGTTGATCAGAGCACCAGAATCAATGCTTATAACAACATTGTGAAAGAATTTGTGATGGCATGGCGTCAGACAAAAAACTAATTTTGTGGCAAAATCATCTTCCAATAAGGTGGAGCACCTTGTTCATACTGCAGAGAAGACTCAGGAGTGCCTCAAAACAAACCTGCTGAGCAAGGTATGGTGCCATCCCTTGTCTCCTGAGCTGGATCCCGTGGATTAATCAGTATCGGCTACTTGGGAGACAGAATCCAGCAAGTTATAAAAACCCTCGCAGTAAAGTTAAAGGCCTCCATCATGTCTGCATGGGGCAAAATGTTGGCGGAGTGCATCAAACATGTTTTCACATCATTTTGGTCTCATCTGCAGGAAGTTACTACTGCAAGGGGTGCGAATATTGGGTAATTTGACTATTCTGATTATACTGTTCATATACAAATCATGCTTTGTTGAATAATGATGCTTGGCACAAAATGAACTTCTAAACAAATCAAATTGTGTTGACTGTCCTTTTTTTCTGTAGACACCCTGTTTATTCCCGACACCCGAAGGCTCGAGGGAATATACTGGGGTCGAGGGGAGTATGCGTGGATGTACTGCACCTACCCATGGTATGACCTTTTTATCCCATGTCTAGGCACATTTTTAAAACAATTTCAAACTTTACTTATGAGTAAATGTATTATAACGACTTCTTATAATAATTCTCGCTTGAACTGACAAGTCTTGTTTCAGTAATATTTTTATGACGGCAAGAGGTTTTAAGATATCGCCTTGAAATTTTGGATCAATAAGCCCTGGAATATGACGGACATGAATAACAGATATTATGGAGCTAGTTTATTTAGATCCTGAGATATAAAATTTAACGGCCATGGATCTTAAAAACATGTTGACTCAAATATGTAATTTTACGCTTGAACTAAAAATTCTTGTTTCACTAATAATTTTTTTTATGGCAAGAGTTTTTAGGATATCGCCTTGAAATTTTGGATCAACGACTCCTAGAATATGACGGATAGGACTGGTGAATATGATAGAGCTGGTGCAGTTAGATCCTGATATATTTAACAGAAAACGGCCATGGAACTTAAAAATAGGTTGACTTAAATATGTGATTTAACGCTAGAACTGCAAATTCTTGTTTGAGTTATAATTTTTTATGGCAAGAGTTTTTGAGATATCGTCTTGAAATTTTGGATTTGATATCTATTCTATATGCATAATATTACCTGCTACTTTTCATACATCAGGGATGATTAGATTCATAGAAATAAAACAAAACGTCCATGGAATGCAGAAAAACGTTTCTGAAATAAATGAACCACAGTGCTGAAACTATACCAGGTACCAATAAACCTAATTTTTAAAACACTCTTACTTAGTCATGTATTGTGAAAGATTTTTTAAAACAATATGAGAAAATAAAAAGGGGTCCTCATCACGATGGAAATTTATATAAATCAGTATTTTTACTACAAAGTTATTTCGGAAAAATTTAACAAGTTTGACGAAAATCGCTTTGGAAAATTTTCTTTACCACATGGAAAGTCAAAAATGCATCAGTCTAATGCACTATTTTCTTCTGGATCTAATGCTTCAAACCTCTTCTCTCTAACCCTGATACATCCCTTGTAAATTGCATAAGAGAGGCCGATTTTTGTGTTTTCAAAATTACAAGAAAAGATGATGAAGCAGCAACAGAGATTGCGACGCTATACTATATTTGAGTGGGTGTGTCTAAATGCAGCTCTCTAATAGGTTGTTTTCAGTATATTCTCAGGGAAAATACTTTTTATATGAGTATACTGCTTTTCTCCCCGATACTGACTTTTCCCCTGCTGTATTGCCCTGGGAACAGGGCCGTGCAGAGCCTGCAGTAGGCCCAGGCCAAAATGAAAAAGTAGGCCCCCCACACCCTTCAGTGGCTTCAGGTTAACTAATTATGACGATGTTAAATATATTTTCTGGAGGCACAAAAACCAACCCAGGGCCATTACATGGGATGATTTGCGGCTTTTCCTATCTTGCCCATGTTAGTTTTTGGTGGGGGTCGAGGGTGCATGGGATATTATTTAAATTTCAAAGCCCTTATTTAAAAAAATCATCTTAGATTTTGAATTACTAGCACACATTTTATAAATTCTAGCAAACCAAGACAAGGTGCAATTATTATGAATAATGCATTTATACTTTTTTTTTACCTTATCTTACAAAATAACCAAACTGCTAATGGATGCTTAATATAAAAAGTTCAAGATTACTGAAGAGTCTACCTGGGGCAATTAATATACATCGAAGACAATTAACAGATTCACGAGTCATAAAAACTATAGTTGCAAAATCCTTGCAATAAATATGTGAAAATTCAATACAGACTGAGATTCTGGCTGTGATACTTTTGGGGCTTACATCCTTTCATAAATTTTAAGAAAAAATTTAGACTAGTATTTCTGTCACAATTACATAAGTCAGGCACTCCCTTGCAAACTGATCAGCGAATCTTAAACTTTACCTAGTGAAAGCTTTTATTTCTTCTTCCGAAAAAATCTTCAATCAGATTTGAAAATTCCAATGACTTTGCAATATAACTGTTGATTTACAGAGAAGCAAGGATATGTTCTTTCCCTATCAATAAACAAAAGTAAGACATGACTCATATCAGAACATTAAAACTATGTTCATTTGATGCAACAGTTGCCAGGATTGACAAAAATATGCAGGGCCACTTGGATTTCTGAACATGTCAACCAATTTCAAGTAAAGAATTTCCTCATAGATATACAGAACCTTCTGGCTGACCAACCAACTAAAAGTTCACATGAAGAATCTTTTCAGCAGCAGAATTTCACCATCCAGATCTTGTGAAAAAAAACATCTCACAATTGATTGATATTGTCACTTTGTACAACTATAGTGTAGTGGAACCTCCATATTCTATGAACAGATTGACCTCAATGACTCCTAGTTTCACATCTTGCATGTTACTTGAGCAGGAGCGTACAAATCTTGGGGTAGACTGGCCTATGTGGAAAAGTGGCAGCTGCTACAGGCCCATTCACTCAGGGGGCCCCTGTAAGATGCCAAAAAGATATAAAAATTAAGAAAAACCATCTATGAAAAACTTTAGATTGTGTGGTACCTGCTTACTGGATCCTGAAGCAGGACCTGGACCAAAATCAAACTTTAAGATGGGGGCCTCAAATGCCCTATGGAAAATGGTCAAGTATTGTACAGGGCCCTCTCACATTGGTGGCCAAACAGTTCATCTTACAAAAATTTCACCAAATACCTGCCGATAGAAATCGTAGAGAAAAATATACCATAAACGAGACATCTAACATTTACTGAGAAAAAGATGTAAAACCAATATGGAAAAAAAGTGATCGGTTAAATTTTTTACCTTACACTGTAGATACAATAATAATTATGTAAATTTTAAATTGCCGACCGCGTAGATGTGAGGGCCCAACAACTTATTTTGCTGCAGAGCTCAAAATTGCAAAAGTTTAATCCTGAACAAATCGAGTACAATCTCATTTTCGCAAAGCACGGTTAACCTTACTTTGGAAGTAGGCCCCCTGAAATTTGGTGGCCCCTGCCATTTGGCCCCCCTGGCCCCCCCTCTGCTCAGGCCTGCCTGGGAAAATCACAATATCGGGGAGAAAATGTGCCTAGACATGGGATGAATAAACTTATGTGCCTTGCCAAACTTGCAATATAATATCATGACCATTCATTCTTTTAAAAATGTTAGCAAACTGTTTATGATGTCGTGAAAAAAAACCTTGTTTTGTTAAAAAATCAAGCAACACAGGGCTCTCCTGAGCATAAAATTAATCAAATTGATAATATGCATTAGGCCTACACTCTAAAAAATTTCAGACAAAATTGGTTTTTTAGATTTAAAATGGTTTTTGAAAAACCAAATTTTGGTTTTGCATTGAAATTTGGTTTTTCAAAAAACCATTTTGAATCTAAAAAACCAATTTTGTTACAACATTTTTTAGAGAGTACTTGCTTCTACAAAATATAAATATCAATTTTTTCTTGTTAGTATATTTGTATAAATATATTTTAGATACAACTAAATTCATCAATAGGAACACAAAATGGCTTTCAGCATCAGTGGTGAATTCTGTGGAGAGTTCAAACATGAATCAACAGTGTTGTAAATAACCATTTTACAAGGTATTTAGATCTAAGAAAAAACTTATTTTAGGCCGAGGGTTACAGGTGGCCATTAAAAATGCTTCATCAGACTTGTTCTTAGTTTCATAACTTACAAGTGTAGTTGGTTGGGATGTACCAGTCAAGGAAATATTCAAAAAATACAGCGGCTTCAAAATTATTGTGCTAGAGCAATTGAAAGGAATTTTGATTTTGTGGATTACAGAGGGATTTCATTTGTTAAAAAACTGGGATGGATAAACATCCAGCAACGTTATTAGGGGAGACCGGGGCTGGTTGTCACAGGGGCAGGTTGTCACACTTTTTATTGAATTGAACTATGGAGTTACACAACTCAACCAATCATTGTATACTGCTTTTATAACCCACTGGAGTATTTTTGAAAAATATTGACCCCTGGAAGGGAGTTTGGTAGACACACTGTCTATTAAAAATTTCCGGACACAAAAAGTAAATTTTTACCCGCAACTTGCATGTCATCCTACTCATTAACAAATAGTTGTTGAAAAAGGTAAAGTTTATACACATACCATGTAAACAAATCTTTAAATAATGATAGGAAGAAATAGTGAAAAATATGATAAGAACAGCCTTGGTCGCCCGTTTTTTGCATTTTCATCAGTCGGGGCAGGTTGTCACAAAAAGACGGGGCAGGTTGTCACACTTTTTGGAGCTGGTTGTTACCCATTAGGACCAGTCTTTTAAACCAAAAAAACGATCACAAATATAAATTGGTAATTTATACATGCTATTTATGACTAAAGATGTATGCAGATATGGCATAGTGTCAAAGTAAATCGATTTCAAATTTATGAAGAAATTTTCATTAAAAAATTGGGATTTTCCTCCTCCTGATCAGAATGCTTTTCGGCTGCTTGGTAAGCTTTCATTTGTAGCACCCTTGTACAGAGTAGCGAGTTTGTTGAGGTCTGCACTGGACAAGCAGAGGATTCCTCATATGTCCAAAATAACTTATTTTAGTCAAAATCTGCCTTACGGAGTCCCACTTCCTGCATCTGAGCTCTTAACCAAAAGTGTGACAACCTGCCCCGAGAGTGTGACAACCTGCCCCGAAAGTGTGACAACCTGCCCCGAGTGCTGAATAAAAAAGAATGTCCCATAAGATGTCAAGATTTCAAATGATATAGATATATATTGATCAGATAGGTTTAAGTCACTCCCCTTTTAACATTCATATAGATTGGCAGTGCTCCTGCATGCCTTAAATAGAAATAGTAGCATATTTAAGTTCTACACAGTGTGACAACCTGCCCCTGTGACAACCAGCCCCGGTCTCCCCTACTATTTTCAAACATTATTGATATTTAAATGAAATTAATGAATACATGGTCTTGCTCCTCGGCATCTTGTAAATGAAATTATTTTAGAAAGTGAAATCAAAAATACCAGTACAAGGAAACATCCAATGAATTTATATTTGCCAATACCTCAAAATGAATTTCATAAGAAAATGTCTTTTTACAGAGGAGCAAGGTCCTGGAATGCACTACCTGCTTATTTGAAAGACTGCACTAATTTACAAACGTATAAGTTACAATTAAAGAAATTTGTTCAAAATAGTAATGGTTAAGATGAGGATATATATGGAGACTATGAGGTTATACCATGGGTAGGTGCAGTACATCCCCGGTATACTCCCCGAGACCCCAGTATATTCCCGAGACCCGAAGGGTCGAGGGAATATACTGGGGTCGAGGGGAGTATACCAGGGATGTACTGCACCTACCAATGGTATAACCTTTTTATCCAATGTCTGGGCACATTTTTGAGATATAAAGTTAAACGGTCATGGAACTAAATAAATAAACGTCGACTCAAATCTATGATTTTACGATTGAACTGAGAATTCTTGTTTCAGTTATGATTTTTTGTGGCATTAGTTTTTGAGATATCGCCTTGAAATTTTGGATTTGTAATCTATAGGCCTACTATATGTACAAAAATACTGGAGAATGTAGTAGGTCTGGTGTTTTCAGGTCCTGAGATATAAAATAAAACGGCCATGGCAGTGGCGTAGCCAGACATCTGCCACAGGTGGGGCAGTGGGTGGGGCAGGACTTCTTGAGGGGGGGCGAGACCTTTATCGACATTTATCGACATTTTTCGGATAAAATTCACATGACTCCCACGATGGTCATTATCATCATCATTAAACAAGTTAAATAGACCATGAAGTGCAAGAAATTTAATTATATGTTGTATTTACATATCATTTTTTAAGGCATTAGTTATTTAAGTTGTTATTATATCTTGCATAAATTCGCTTGACTGAATGCCACTAAATATTGAATCTAGATGATTGGATCCATAGATGAGGAAAACACCATAGGAAAACATCAGAAAAGTGACATTTTTAACAAAACAAGAATTCTGGTATCAATGAAAATATTCTTTAGGATCAGCAATTGTGGTCATGTAGGAGCCTGTTTTAGTCACATTTTGCCAAAAAACAAGACAAAGGGAAAAGATATTGTCTTCATTTTTTGGCGCCTTCGTTGAAAGTACACAATTTTTTCCTTCAAGATAAGTCCCAAACCTTGTCGAAAGAATGTACAGTGAGCTTTAAGATTTTATTTCAGTCAAATATCTGACATTTCTGACTCAAAGCTTGAACTTTGTGCTATGAAGAGACAAGATTTGCCACTTCACTAAATTTAACATTTCTGAATTTTAAACAAGTAGGACTGGCCAAAAAGGAAAAGTAGGATGATTTCTAAAAAAGGCAGGAAAAGTAGGAGTTCTAGGAGGCCTGCAATAGAGACACTAAATTTCAATGTAGCAACATCAGTCTCTGATATGAGTTAAGAAGCATGATCCTGTTTGAAAATATCTCTACAAACTCATCCAAATCAAATGAAATTGACTTTTGTCATTCAATAAGGATGACTTTTAGGTTTGAGAGCCTCTCATCTGCCATTGAATTTTCACAAAGGTTTTTGTCCTCTTCATGACAGAGAAGCTTCGCTCACAAGAAGCACTGGACACTTGGATTGTCATTGCAATTTTACAGAGCCTCACTGTACGGTTGAATAAATTTGACAAATTTGGAAGAGTCCAGTTGGTGTTTTGAGGCCCTGCATTTTTCTGCTCCACCAGTCGCTTGGCCCGCTAAATAATTAGGTCAGCGTTTGAAACACTATTTGGTAGAGGCCATCTTAAGCACAATAGTATAACCAGGTCAAGCACTGCTCATTTCAGGCTAATTTTATTCTATTTTACTCCAAAGCCAGAGGGGGGGCAAGAGCAGCCACAGGGGGGGCAATTGCCCCACCTTGCCAACCCTGGCTACGCCACTGGGCCATGGAACTAAAAAAACGTTGACTCAAATCTATGATTTTACGCATGAATTGAAAGTTTTTGTTTCAGTTATGATTTTTTTGTGGCAAGAGTTTTTGAGATATCATCTTCAAATTTTGGCAGTGGAATGCAGAAAAACGTTTCTGAAATCAATGAACAAGATAGCTGGAACTATACCAATCAGCAGAATTTAACATCATTACTTTGTCATGTGTTGCAAAATACTGTCTAAAACAATATAACATAATAAAAAGGGGTCCTCATCACGATGGATTTTTTTATAAATCAGTATTTGTACAACAAAGTCATTTTGGAAAAACTTAACGAATTTCCCGAAAATCGCTTTGGAAAATTTTCTATAACAAATAGAAAGTCAAAACTGCAGCAGTCTAATGCATTTGTTTTTCTGGATCTAATGCTTTAAACCGCTAGTCTCTAGCCCTAATAGATCCTTCTAAAATTGAAAAAGACTGTTCATTTTTTTGTGTCCTCAAAACTACAAGAAAAGATGCTGAGCAGCAGCAGAGATTGTGACGCTATACAGGATTTGTGGGGGTGTGTCTGAATACTGCTCTCTGATTGGTTGTTTTCAGTATATTCCCTGTAATTACATGTATAGGGAATAAACGTCGTATACAAGGTCAGGTGACATATACTGCTTTTTCTCCCCTATACTGACTTTTTCCCTGCTGTATTGCCCAGGGAAAAACACAGTATCAGGGAAAAAATGTGCCTAGACATGGGATAATGTGATATAAACTAGGACTTGTGTTTATGTATGACTGTGATAAGAAGCTTTAGTGATATGTTATGTTTATTTTAACTTTTTAACTGGTTTACTTATTGTGACTTTATGTTAAGTATATATTATTTTTTTTATCTTTTTATTTATAATGTTACACCATTGAGTACTACTGATTTCACATGTTTTTAATTGTATTTACCTATTTATAATTCATACATATATTATATTGTATTACAAAGGGCCCATTGAAAAACAATTGTCTGATGGTAACCCTTTTTTAAAAAATATATTCTAAATAAAAAAAATATTATATAGATAATGGATCGTGAGGAGACCAATATTGAGTTTTATTGGCCAAAGCAGTGATATTGGTCGTCAATGGTCGAGGCCATAGGCCGAGACCAATATCACCTGCTAAGGCCAATAAAACTCAAGAATGGTCGACTCAACATCCACTATGAGGTTATACCATGGGTAGGTGCAGTACATCCCCGGTATACTCCCAGAGACCCCAGCATATGTGTCTAGGCACATTTTCAAAATAATATCAAACTTTTACTTATAAATAAATGTATTATAACTGCTTCTTATAATTCTAACTTGAACTGACAATTCTTGTTTCAGTAATATTTTTATTACGGCAAGAGTTTTTAAGATATCGCCTTAAAATTTTGCATCAACAACCTTTGGAATATGACAGACAGGACTGACGGAAATAATAGAGCTGGTGTAATTAGATCCTGAGATATAAAATTAAACGGCCATGGAACTTAAAAACACGTTCACTCAATTTTGTAATTTTACACTTGAACTGAAAAAATTCTTGTTTCACTAATAATTTTTTGTTGGCAAGAGTTCTTAAGATATTGACGTGAAATTTTGGATCAATAACCCTTGGAATATGATGGAAAGGACTGGCGGATATCATAGAGCTGCCGTAATAAGATCTAGAGATACAAAATTAAACGGCCATGGAACTTTAAAATACATTGACTTAAATCTGTAATTTCACGCTAGAACTAAAAATTCTTGTTTCAGTTTTCATTTTTTGGTGGCAAGAGTTTTGGAGATATCGTCTTGAAATTTTGGATTTGATATCTATACTATATTTATAACATTATCTGCTAATTTTTATACATCTGGGATGATTAGATTCAGAGAAATAAAATAGAAAGGAAGTGGAATGCAGAAAAACGTTTCCGAAATAAATGAACCACAGTGCTGAAACTATACCAAAAAACCGAATTTATTGCTATTACTTACTCATGTGTTGTGAAATATTGTCTAAAACAATATTAGAAAATAAAAAGGGGTCCTCATCGCGATGGAAATTTATATAAATCAGTATTTGTACAACTAATGCCCCATTCTCACGGGAGATGACGGTAAGCTTTTTATCAACGGCGGCGCAGAACCAGACGAATTCTTGCAAGATTTTCAGTTAGGACGGCGCGAAGGGCAATTATGTAATCAATTAAGGCTAATCGATAACCATGCAACGAAAGCCACGGCGGGGTTCTTTTTGTTCCCTGCGGGGAAGAAAAGTTGTACGCCGTCATCAAAAGTTCGCCGGGGGGAAAGAAATTTCCTCCTCCTGCGGGATACTTTTATATCGCCCCGTGATATAAAAAGTACCCCGCAGGGAACCTATAACTGCCCCTCAGTGAACCTATTTCACCGCGGCGGACTATATTTTCACAACGCCGGGGATTGCTTTTACGACTGCGGGAATGGTTTTGTTCTCCACGGGGATGTCTGTAGGCCCGAGGGCACATCGCCGGGAATGAAAAGCATGACGCCATTGTCAAGGGCACCGCGGCGGAGGAGGGCGCTGCGAAAGCCAATAAAAAGGGCCGCAGAGGGCCGCCTTGCTTCACTTGCTGCTTGACCTTTGAAGGGGACACTCCTGGATGCTGGACAGACATGATGGCTGATGAAGATGCTGGGGAAGACTTTGACGTTGCTGTTGTTGCTGCTGTTGCTGGTGCTTATTATCTAAGAAGAATACGGAGGAGGAGGAAGATGAAGAGATGGTGGATTCGGAATTGGCTGCTGCAGAGGGAACAACATGGCCATTTCTACCAGCTGCTGCCTGAATTGGCCAACAATGATGTCTCTGGCTACTACAACTTCTGCAGAATGCCTCCTGACATTTTTGCTGAAATCCTGGCTGCTGTGGCTCCTGCAATTACAAAACAAGACACCAACATGAGGAGGGCTCTGGAACCTGGATTGAAGTTGGCAGTCACCCTATGGTACATGGCGACAGGAGAGAGCTACAAGTCCTTGGCCTACGGTTTCAGAGTGGCTCCCAACACCATCTGCAATTTTATCCCCAGTGTCTGCATTGCCATCATGCGAGCTTACGAACATCTGCTGGCCCTGCCAATGGATCCAGCATCCTGGAAGGAAGTTGCCAAGGGCTTCGAGAAGAGGTGGAACATGCCCCATTGCATCGGAGCACTGGATGGGAAGCATATTGGCATCAGATGTCCTCGGAAAGCTGGGTCAATCTACTTCAACTACAAGGGCTTCCATTCCATTGTGCTTATGGCTTTGGTGGATTCTGACTACAAGTTCCTCTACGTGCAGGCTGGATGCCAAGGAAGCTCATCGGATGGAGGAGTCTTCCTGGACACAAGGCTGAGGGACCTGCTGGAAGAAGAACGACTTGGGCTACCCCCTGCTGAACCTCTACCTGGCACAGTTGGGAATCCTTTTCCATACTTCATCGTTGGAGATGAGGCCTTCCCCCTGAAGAGCTGGTTGCTGAAGCCTGTTCCAAGAAGAAACCTTGACATCCCCTCCAGAGTCTACAACTACAGAATTTCAAGAGCCAGGAGAGTGGTGGAGAATGCCTTCGGTATCCTGTCCCACAGGTTCAGATGCTTCCTAACTACGATGCCCAAGAAACCCGGCAGAGTGGCAGCCATCACTCTGGCAGCCTGCACTCTACACAATCTTCTGCGAGACAGAATAGGAATTCATCGAGCCATGGACAACGACGTAATGGACAGAGAAGATCCTGCAACCCATGAAGTCACTGAAGGACTGTGGAGAGGAGACCCCTTGCATGACCTTGGATTCGCTCCAGCATATGGAAATGCCACAAGACAAGCCAAACAGTACCGAGACTACCTACGAGATTACGTGAACAGCCCAGCAGGAAGTGTCCCCTGGCAGATGGACAGAATTTGAAGATGAAGCAGTGCAGCAGCAGCAGCAGCAACAGCAATTCAATGCCCCCCTTAAAAAACCACAAATTAACCCAGCCCTTGTAAGGGCTTACCACTTCCTCCAGAAAGAGCAGGCCTTGTACACATCTTTATGTTGACAAACCCCCCCCCCCCAAAAAAAAAGCCCTCCCTGCAACAACTACATATTTTGTGACGTACATAAAATAGCAAATTTTTAGCTTTGTATCTATCTGTACAACCCATTTAAATCACTTTCACTTCCTCTCTATCTGCCTATCTATCTAGCTATATATCTGGCTATCTATCTGTCTATCTATCTGCCTATCTATCTATCTATCTATCTATCTATCTATCTATCTATCTATCTGTCTATCTATCTATCCAAGTGCAATCCCTGCAAAGTGACGATAACTGCTTTTGTTTTCTGCAGTGTATATATGTAACGAGCATTGTGTTCCATCTATCTATCTATCTATCTATCTATCTATCTATCTATCTGTCTATCTGTCTATCTGTCTATCTGTCTGTCTATGTGCCTATCTATCTATCTATCTATGTGCCTATCTATCTATCTATCTATCTGTCTATCTATCTTTGCAAGTGCAATCCCTGCAAAGTGACGATAACTGCTTTTGTTTTCTGCAGTGTATATATGTAACGAGCATTGTGTTCCATCTATCTATCTATCTATCTATCTATCTATCTATCTGTCTATCTGTCTATCTGTCTATCTGTCTGTCTATGTGCCTATCTATCTATCTATCTATGTGCCTATCTATCTATCTATCTATCTATCTATCTATCCAAGTGTCATCACTGCAAAATGACGATCACTCGTTTTTTACAGCTGCTTGCAGCCTGTATTACAGGTAGAATTTTCGGTAAGCCTCTGACCATATAGGAAGTCGCACTATTTCACCTATCACCTTGAAACTTAGCATACAGTCTCAATATAATTTTATCCTACTTTCATCAACTTTTGGTAAACTTCTGTGACATTATAATTGTTATTTACGAAACTTAAATGTTCGTTTTTGGCGGGAGTTTCAAATGATCAGCTGCAGTGAAACCACCACCAACAGCAGCAGCCAGATCCAGTGTTACCAGATTCAATAGAAAGAATGAAGGAAGGAAAAAAGGAAGGAAAAAGGGGAGGGGGAGGGAGGGAGTATATATACAGACAGATAGATAGATAGATAGATAGATAGATAGATACTTTCTATCTACAAGCAGCTGTTAAAGTGCTTGCACGTTATTTTCTTTGCTGCAGTGTATATGCGACGTCCAAATATTTTCTTCTATATAGCTATCTATCTGCCTATCTATCTGCCTATCTATCTGTCTATCTATCTGCCTATCTTTCTGTCTATCTATCTGCCTATCTATCTGTCTATCTATCTATCTATCTATCCAAGTGTCATCACTGCAAAATGCCGATCACTCGTTTTTCTTTGCTGCAGTGTATATGCGACGTCCAAATATTTTCTTCTATATAGCTATCTATCTGCCTATCTATCTGCCTATCTATCTGCCTATCTATCTGCCTATCTATCTGCCTATCTATCTATCTATCTATCTATCTATCTATCTGCCTATCTATCCATCTATCTATCTATCTGACTATCTGTCTGACTATCTATCTATCTATCTATCTATCTATCTATCTATCTATCTATCTATCTATCTATCTATCTATATTAATTAAAGTGGTGAAAAAACTTTAATTAAGAAAGCAGAAATGCCACCTGTACTGGTTAAGCAGAAAGTGAAAATGGGCCAAAAAAAAAAGAAGGGAAATAGCACCTTGCTTTTATGAAGGTGTTTAAAATTTACAAGGGCCAGGACCGGATTTTTTTTTTTGGGGAATTTGTCAACTTTTTTTTTTGGGGCTCTTTTCATTTTTGCTCTTGTTTGTCACCGCAAGAGTTTTTTTAGTCAACATAAGATGTGTACGTGGCCAGCTCTTTTTGGAGGATTTGGTGGCCCTTAAAAGGGCCAGGGTTTTTTTTTTTTTTCAGACGACTTGAACAGGCATCACTTCCTTGGAGAGGGCATGTTGACTTGGCTCCACTGGAACGACAATGGAGTTTGCCGCTGGTGGACAACTGTCGGCGGCTGCTGCTGCTGTAGAGACTGCTGCTGCTGCTGTAGAGACTGCTGCTGTAGTGGTGGCTGCTGCTGCTGTAGAGACTGCTGCTGTAGTGGTGGCTGCTGCTGCTGTAGAGACTGCTGCTGCTGTTGTGGCTGATGCTGCTGTAGAGGCTGGTGCTGCTGCTGCTGTAGTGGCTGCTGCTGTACTGGCTGCTGCTGCTGCCCAAAAGAGGGTCCGGGGAAGCCAAGCTTCTGGGGGCTGTCAAGCATCAGCTGGCTGAAGCTTAAAGATGACTGCTGCAGGGCTGGAGTCTGGCTTCGAATTGGCTGCAGGGACTGGAACTGGCTGCTGCTGCTTGGCTGGGACTGCAACTGCTGGCGTGGAGGCTGGGACTGCATCTGAAGACTTGGCTGCTGGGGCTGCTGGGGCTGCTGCTGAGTTGTTGGAGGCTGCTGCAAGTCCTCGTTGACAAAGGATGGAGCTGGACCAGGAGGAGGGATGTATTGGTGCTGCTGCTGCCCTAGGATCATCTCCACATTCTCTTGCTGCATCATCAGGATTTTATCTTGGACGGCCGCCTGTACGAAGTAGTGGTCCGTCTGGCTCAAGGAGTGCAGGAGGCGAAGTCTCAGGGCACGGTTCATGTTCTTCCCAGATGTGAAGATACTCCTGCACATGTTCTGCAACTGGTGTACTTCTGGATCCAGCCTGTGAGCAGTTTGTGGGCACATGTCACAGAATGGTCCTGCCGGCTGAGGTGGTGCTGGTTTCCTGGGCCTGTCTGAAGTGTAGTGACCAGCAATTGAAGTCAGGGCAGAGGCCATCTCCTGGTCTGTGTCCTTCCTCTTCTTGGATGGCTTTCGTCCTGGGAAGACCTGGGACTGCTGCTGGGATGGCTGGAGGGACTGCTGGGACATCTCCTGGGAGGACTGCTGCTGGCTGGCTGGGAGGCTGTCATCAAGGTCGGGCATAGGATTGTAGTCCATGGGGCCATCAGAATCGGACGACAGGCGGTTACTTCCTCCTGGTCCAGTGAAGCTGGAGACTTCCACGGCACCCTTCGGAATGATGGAGGGCCTCAAGAATTCACACTTCGCCAGGATGTACTTGTCTCGGTCGGACAGCTTCTTTCTGCCAGCTCCAGAAGGTTGAGGTCTGATGCACTTTGAGAAGGTAGTCCTGATGTTGCTCCTCCATTTGTAGACTTTAGCTGCTGTGATCTCCTTCCCCACTAGCAATGTCAGTTCTGCTGCTTTCTCTGCATCCAGTCTGTCCTTCTGTCCACTCTTGAAGGTGGTGGAGCCCTTGGAGTACAGCTGCTTGTTTTCCCGGTACCAGTCGATCAGCTCATCCTCCTGCTCTTCTGTGATGCCCAGTAGGTCCCTGGAGTTTGCCTTTCTGTAGCCCTTCTTCTTCTGCTTGTGGACAAACTGGTCATCGGCGTCCTGGATCAGCTCAACCTCAGATCCAGTGTTGTCAGAATCTTCCTTTGGCTGGTTCTTCCCCTTGCTGCCCTTGGACTTGGCACCCTTCTTCTTGGGAGTATCTTCCTCTGTGGTGGCATTGTAGTTGGAGTCCAGGGTCTGCTGGTGGATCATTGCAGCTGTCAGAACACAGTCATCATCTTCATCATCAGCAGGAGTATCATCTGGAGGTGGAGGTGGAGGCTGGACTGCAGTCTTGGCTCGGGTCTGGGCTGGAGTGACAGGCTTGACTGGAGGCTTTACTGGAGGCTTGACTGGAGACTTGGCTGGAGGCTTGACTGGAGACTTGGCTGGAGACTTGGAGGTGGCGTGACGCTTGGCTGAAGGAGACTTGCCAGGAGTGCGAGGCCTTCCCCTTGGAGCAGTCTTGGTGGGAGTCTTGAAGACAGCAGCATCAGCCGACTGGGTGCGCTTGGTGGGAGACTTGACAGAAGCAGCAGCATCAGCAGCATCAGCAGGCCTGCCACGCTTGGTTGGAGACTTGACATCAGCATCAGCAGACTTGGGACGCTTCTTCTTGGCTGCAGCAGCAGTGACAGGCCTGCCAAGCTTGGTTGGAGACTTGACAGCAGCAGCAAGCTTGGCCAGGACTTGATCTTCAGCTTCTTCATCATCATCTTCATCCTCCTCATCAGGTTGTTGCAGCACTTTGGGTGGTGGGGGGCCCTCGAAGATGGTCTCACTGATCACTGTTGATGTAGCAGTGGTCACTGCCACGATGCTGTCCGGCAAGCTGAACGTGCTTGGAGACAATGTAACAGCTGTGTAGTCTATGAAAGGAGCTGGTGAACCAACTGGAGTTGAAGATGGAGTGGTCAGTGGAGTGTTGGCTGGAATGATGCCCTTGCTTGGTGCCCTCAAGGTCTTCTTCCCTCTTCCTCTGGGTCCCATCTTGAAGCAGGATGAATCAGAAATGAAGCAGGATGAATCAGCAATGAAGCAGGATCAATCAGCAATGAAGCAGGGATTCAGCAATGAAGCAGCAATTCAGTAGGCTGTGAAGCAGAGTGTCATGGAGTATAGATGCGTTCGTCTTGAAGTTCAGAGTGGTTATGGTGCTCTAGTGGCTGCTCTTCTATTTATATGCGAGGCGCGCGCCAGTGCGTCTCCATGGCTGACCCCCCGTTCCCGCCGTGGCACAAAAAGTCGACGCCGTGATGCTTTCAGTACCCCGCGGACAAAGGATTTTGCTAAAAATAGCCCCTCTGGCGCCACTCTGTCTGCTCCGGGAGGGGGTCCAGACGACGGCGCGAAGGTTTTGCACACGTCCCGGAGCATTTTCCTTGACGGCGGAGTGCAGAAGAACCGCGGGGTCGACCTTTTTGGCGCCACGCAGAGAATCCCGCTTGTTTTCCTAATCGGCGGGAAACTTTTTGCCCCTCAGTGGCGCGAAAACTTCGACGCAGTCTTACTTTTCTGATCGCGGCGTCGAACAATTTATCTGGTCTGCTCCCCCGTCGATTTTAATAAAATTTGTACTGGTTGAAACTTTTTTTCTGCTCCGTCGCGATTTGAAGTGACGGTAAGAAGCAGGATTCTCGACGGCGTGCAACCAAAAGATGTCCGGCGGGAAGCTAAAATGCCCCTGCGCGATACGTAAAAAGAGGAAATATTTTTCCGTCTCTCCTGAAAATACTTCGCCGCCGTTTCAAAAAGTTCTCCGGGAGCTGCCGTGAGAATGAAGCATAAGTCATTTCAGAAAAATTAAACAAGTTTTACGAAAATCGCATTTGACATTTTTCTATACAAAATAGAAAGATAAAACTGCGTAAGTCTACTGCACTATTTTCTTCTGGATCTAATGCTTCAAACCGCTTCTTTCTAACCCCAATACATCCCTTGCAAATTGCAAAAGAGACGCCGATTTTTGTGCTTGCAAAATTACAAGAAAAGATGATGAGCAGCAGCAGAGATTGTGACGCTATACTGAATTTGAATTTTTGTGTGTCTAAATGCAGCTCTCTCATTGGCTGTTTTCAGTATATTCCCTGGCAAATTAGGGAGTATACTGGTCAGGTGACATATACTGCTTTTTCTCCCTGATACTGACTTTTTCCCTGCTGTATTGCCCAGGTAAATCACAGTATCGGGGAGAAAATGTGCCTAGACGTGGGATAATATTTGTTATATTCTGCACCAAAATTTCCAGACTCATACATATTTGTAAAATACTGGTTTTTCTAATGATATTTAATTTTTGATATGAAATATACTTAATTTTTCCCATTATTTACAATGAACATATTTATAAAATGATAGATTGACATTTCAAGAAGTTGTATTTCCTCCTACCCAGGCCCTCCCTTAAGTAATAGGCAATAAAGTGCATGGTTCAGGGTACAAAATAAGCGTGCAACAATCCCAAAATGAGCAGTGGTCAATCTCAAATGTGCAGTGATCAATCTAAATTTGTGCAGTGATCAAATTCACCCTTTTTTGCTAAATTATGGTAAACTGTAAGAATCCCCACAATATACTCTGTATTTCAACCAATTTGATACTTTTGTCTGCCTGATGACGGTCAATTGGTCATCATTTGGAAATTTGTAATGCTTGATATTACAAAGCCAGCCCGCGATAGTTCACGCAAGACAGTGTGCGCATTGATCAAATTTTCTTATTTTGTACCCTGGCATGGTTGCAGCTAAGAGTATAGTGGCACACCAATGATCTCTCCACAGACCAATAACACTTTTAAGACACCAATATCATTATTTATTGGCTTGTCATGTGACTGATCTCCTGCTACATGATTGGCCTTAAAATTTTGATGCAGAATATATTTATAATATTAGATAATATTTTGAGAATAGAAATCTTACCGTAACATTGAAACGAGCAAGACCATGACCACAATGACATACAGAACCCTGGATGCATCGGATAGCTTGGACGGCCATTTCACTGAAAATATGAAAAGTGAAAAAATATCAGTTGTATTTTTACTTTATAACATACTATTATATATCGAATATCAATATAGAGTAGGGCCAGTTGACTCATGGCCACATCGACGTAGCAGCAACGTTGCAACAACGTCACAGTTTTCGTCAAATGACTTAGAATTGTATGGTTGAAAATATGTTGTCACATCGTTGTAAAGCAACGTCAAAGATATGACGTTAGCATGCAACGTTGTGGCAATGTTGTAAAAAAACCCCGACGTCGTGTTGACGTTGGGGCGACATAATCTCTACCATACATATCTATGTGACCAACAGACCAGCCCTCCACCAATTAGCAACGTCGGGGATTAAGTCGTGTGCCCACTGGGTACATCTGGCTCGTTCTGAACTGATGCTATAGTACATTTAGGAAACCTCCTGTCTACAAGTGGACTGCTCTTGCATAGCCACAGATCAGAACATACCCTGTCTTGTGTTGCCACCTAGTGACTAGTGTGCTATTCAGCGAGCTCCTGCGAGCGTCCACCTACTTTCGACCAGAGGAACACACACAATTTTGTCTGGAAGACACCGGGGCTGTTTCTGAGTGTGCTGATGGCCTTGCCTACTTCCTTAGAGAATGTGATTGCCGAGTCTGACTCTGGTATTCATCAATGTTGAATAGAAATTTTGTGAATGTGCAATGAAATTGGAACTATTTCTTGGGACAGCAACTCTGTAGCATAGGAAATCAACTTTTGTGCCAGGTGGCAGCAGCATGCAGTTCTCAGTTTCACCAGACTGGGAAACCTCTTAAAGGTAATACAACCCACTCAGGGTGGTCAGTGGTGGATCAGTCCACTGAAACCCATGAGTGGTCTGGCTGGAGGAAATGATGTATTAATCATTTACTTATTCTTTTTATTATGTATATAGGGCCTACTTTTCATTATTTGGCACAAACCTGAAAATCAAAGTTCGACTCAGACTCCACCCAAAAACCTCCGATTCCACGACTCCAACTCCCGACTCCAAAGCCCTGCCAATTTTCCCTCCAAAATATTGTTGTTGTGCAAGCTAAAAGGTCAAAGTGATTTGACTGAAGCCGACTCTGAATCTGCCACAAATCTAGTGGAACACTCAGTCAAAGCCATGTTTTGACTGAGTCATCCTTCATTTTCTAGTGGAAGACTAAGTCATAACATAGCTCAACCAGCTTTTATCCAGATTTTAAATAGTTTTTATCCTGCACACCCAGTTTTTACCAGATGCACAGGTTGACACGTGCACAGCATTATCTGCGTTATTGGATTCCCAACTGCAGATTACCAACATATAGAAGAATAGCTTTGACTGAGTCTTCCACTAGATTTGTGGCAGATTAACAGAGTCGGCTTCAGTCAAACCACATTGACCCAGTATGGAAATTAAAATAATGAAGCCATAGTGTCTTGCAACTTCCTGGAATATTCAGGCAACATTACTTTATTAAATAAATTAAGCATTTATGTTTCTGCGTGATCATGGCAACAAGCTGAATAGAATGATCTGAATTGCAATAAAATCAATGACAGGAAACAGAAGATATCTGCTGATTTGTCTAGTTTGGCGTCTTTCGCTTTTTGCTTTAATGTTTAGAGTGTAATTGTATACTATAATATATATATTACTATTATATTCATATATCTGTATTAGTGTATAAACAGAAAGCATGAGTTGTCCTGGTTATTCCAACTCTGCTGTTCAACTTTGAACCAGACGAGGGATAGTGCAGGACGCTTTTTTGCTTTTTACTTTAATAATTATGTGGTATGTACAGTAATTGCATACTATTATATTCATATATCTATTTGTATAATGTATTTTATTCATATATCTATTTGTGTAATGTATTTGAATATGTATAGTCTATACCCATATTTACTAATTATTTAATTATTTTTGTATAAACATTGTATGTTATCAGAATAAGATCTTTTGTATTGATTTATAATATCTATAGTATATCCGGGGTTTATCTAAAGGGGGGAGGGGGTGCACCTACCCTTTGGGTTACAGCAGTTTCTGCTCAGGTGCCCTCCTGTACAACAATTTACTTTTTTGCATATAAGATATTTATGTATGTTCCATTTTATTGTAAGTACTCAAGTTGTGCGAATAAAATATCCTATCCTATCCTATCCTTTTCAGAATTTCAGGAGCGCTGAAAATCTCCAAATTTGCTACAGCTGAGTCTTCCGTGAAATAGACGATATGTCAAGTATGTCCTATATAACTTTGTTAAACGAGGGGTGTTCAGGAAGTTCTGACCAATTTTTGTAGCAGGCCTTTCTCTTTGACGTACTTGAATGAAATTTTCGCAGTACAAAATTCAGGTGTATAGCCATTGATTCTGAAAATATTACATCCGTGGCCAATGTTTAACTTACTTTTCTGTTGCCATGGAAACCACACCTTGGGGTAGGCAGCGCAGCCTAACTTTTCATACAAAACTCAACAATTTAGCTGTGTAAATCGCCATAAAATGTATTGCATATACACAATTAATTGTGAACATAGATGTTCACCAGCAGCTTCATAATTTTTCAAAGTACTCTCTATGGCATGAAACAAAATTTTGCATCCTTTTAATGCACTCCGTGAAGCAATTTTCAAAGTCTTAACTTAGAAAAGTCCTGGAAATGGCATGTCAAAAGTCCTGATTTGTAGCATATCTTTCAGATCAGGGAATAAACAACAGTCACATGGTGCTAAATCATCATCAAGGTATCTAGAAATGCTGTCCTAATGAGATCCTGGGTTTGTGTACCATTCTTTCCTGTGAGAAAACACAATTTGATTGAAGCTCTCTGATCGCGTTTCGGGTCCATGTAAAATGCTCATCGAAAATCACTCTTTACATTGCAAAAATCAGGTTTAAATTGCTAAACAATGGATTGGCACCACATTGTGACATCATAAAGTTACAATCACAATTGCCAGCAGGCCCTGCACAGGTTTGCAGTCCTTTTTAACATTATTTGACCCTCGATTTCAGGGAAAACACAACGCTAAGTTCACTAGAAAAATGAGCTGCACTGGGTTCCCCATCATGCCGTTTCCATGGCAACAAAATAACAACTTTTAAAAATACATTGTGTCTCAAAGGTGCTTGGCCATTTGTTTCCTTGATACTTCAAGATGTATTGCTGAAAATTTGAAGACTCTAGCTCAAATATAAGCATCTCTCAGAAAAATTGGTCAGAACTTTCTGAACGCCCCTCGTATATCCATAAAATTATTTAACACAAAGTAGATTACCAATTTGAACATGCACTGAGAGGCCCCATCTTTGGTGAGAGCGTGTCTCATATATAAATTTAAAATGTAACTTATATACTTACAAGTGAGCATTTTCACTGTATCCTTCTGCACAGAAGTTTTTCAGCAAAATGGTCTGTTTCATACTTCACCATTTCGATAAGCCTGATTTATTTTGGGCCCATGCATGTGTCAGCACAGCTTCACCTAATGGGTTGGTCACAGTTAATCAGTCAGTCAGAATAAAGGTATACGACAATGAGCGGCAAATAGCCCTTAAGGTCAAGCTTACCATGACAGCTTACATTGTAAGTATGATCAACATAGAAGGCATGTTTGTACTGGCTTTGGTATAAGATCTCCTATTTGGCCTTCTCTGTTCACAGTGAGGTTTATTCACGGCCATATGGTCAAGACACAGATTAACAGGTTCAGGTGATATCAACTGCCAGTGCACTTCACAGCTTCAATGCTTCTTTTGTATTTGACCACTTCTATCTTTTAAGTAACCAGGCATGCCTGTCTGCCAAACTGATAGTGGTCAAAAACAAAAGAGAGTTTTAAAACAGTGGTCAAATACAATGGAATTGCTATAACTGTGACAAAACTCAAAAAGTTGTCTGGCCATATGGCCATTCGTGAATAAACCTCAGTCACTAATATTGGAGTTTATTCATGCTTGACAAACTAGTCATGGCACCTTACACTTTGGCCAAGTTGCAACAAGTACCTGATAACACTCTCCTATCCTTCAAAACTATTTGAGACCTTGACACAAAACTACAGGTTGGCCACATACACACTTCTCAGAATTTTGGGATTTATTTGTAACACAGACGACTAACAAGAGCGCAGGAAAAATGAGTAAGTTCTTGTTTTAAAACGTTCTATGATGCAAATGAGCATGTTTTGGGCAACTCTGGATATTTTAGGATTAAAGCAGTTTTTGCGTGTTCAGCTCTTTTTGGAGTAATATTTTGCTTCAAATTAACGTGCAGTCACTTGCACATGTATCTGTGTCTAATAAGTCCTCTCTGTATTCATTTGAAGTAGAGAGCTCTGCCATTAAAGTGGCCGACTACTGTCTGGTTCACCCTACTCTAGTCAGTGGCGGATCCAGACAGGGTAGTCATAGACTCTACAAGCCCTCTGTATTTTCTGATGCCACTCTCTGTGGCAGAGGGACTCTAGAAATACAAATCTACCAAGAATGTTGACATTAGTTACATAATTTCCGATAAATAGTTGGTAGTTTTTTTGGATTTGATTGTGTAACATCAACTTCTGTTATCAATCATCTGCAACTGTTTTTTGTCATTTTGTTTTCTTTCACCTAGTGTCACTTCATACATTTTTCTAACTGGAACTCATGACTTAGGAGTATAAACATTCATTTTATTATGCAATGTTGCTGTTATGAATTAATAACATTTAGGGATTCCCACGCTTTAAAGAAAACAATGTTGTTTGAAGTCCACTCTGCCTGTTCTGGCTTCATATGCCAGTGGCGTCCCTATGGGGGGCACGGGGGGGGGCACGTGCCCCCCATATTGGACCTGTGCCCCCCAGGTGCCCCCCCATATGAAATTTTCAACCTTGGCTAAAATATACAATTAGTATTACGGGTGCCCCCCCAGAGAATCGCGTGCCCCCCCAGGTGCCCCCCGCTTGAGACCCCCTAGTTACACCACTGTCATATGCATGCTGTTTCTGGCTCTTTTGTGTGGCCAATTCCTGGAGACTGCAGTGCAATGCATGAACTGCCTAATAAGTAAAGTAGTGTCATGGAGACTGGGGTAGTCATAGGGGCGGGGGGAGGGGCACTGCCCGGGTAGGTTGTGGCTGGTGCCCCAATGTTGTCAGATTAAGCTGTACCTCATTTTGGTACTGTGGTTTGGTCACCATAACATGTGTGGAAAGTTAAAAGGAAATCGGAATATGCTTACCTTGAGCACGATGCAGTTATAATTTTCTCGTTTTTGTTCATAAATGCAAACCGCAATTGTGTATAACTTTGCCATTATTGGTCATACAATGATAAAACTTGCATGGTTGAACTTGTCTTAATCAGAGCTTCATTTTGAGTACCAACTTTGATGGTCTCGGATAATTTAACAGAGTACATCAAATTGGTAATCTTGTACTTGTTCCGGAGATAACTTGCATATTAAAAAAAACCAAAACTTTTGCTGCTAATTAGGTTATATATTAACCACAGGCTGCCAAGGACAATGTCTTGATAATTAAAATATATTTTGATGATATTTGGACTTCTTAAGTGCAAAATCTGCATTCTGTGTTAAAGCCTGTATTATTGAGATCATGAATTTTAACATTACGCTCACATCATCAGATTCATCATACATTTTAAAATTTCTTGGACTTCGGTTATTCAATATCTTATTTTTTCACACAATAGCACATATAGCTAAATACATGAATTACTTTATTTATAAAATAACAGATCATTAAGTTGGTACCAAGAAGATGGTACCAACTTGATGATCTGTTATATATCGGAGTCCATGCATTAAGGTTTCTAACAATTCTCCAGGGCATTACATGGTTAGCTAAGGGGGAGTGCTCTGGGTCTCCTTTTGCTGGGCCCTGGGTTTGATTCCAGCTCTAATGGGAATGGAATCACTGAATTTATAATTGTTGGACAGCAGTTTCAAACATTTCAACCAGTAATGATATATCCACATTTTGACACTTGCAATATTAGTCTCCTCTTATTGCTAATAGAATATGTTTGACTATGGGCCCACTGAATACATTTCTTTTTGACAATGCCTTTATTATTATTATTATTATCATCTTTATTCATACACAGAGTATACAATGGGAGGTTTTTTAAATGGATTTGTAATACAATTAACAATTAATTACAATGTTACATTTAGTATAAACAGATGTCATCAATCAGACATCGAATTTCATCTAAAGACAGTCCACATTGAAATACTGAGTCTCTGACCATTGAGAGCTCACGAACAACTGCAGCTAAGCAGCTATCAGGCTTACATTCAGTCTTGCATTGCAGTTTGATAGTCTTCATAACGTCATGCACTTTAGATCGCATCAGATTGACCCTTGTCATCTGCAATGTTTGACACAGTTGATCTATGTTCTTACTGAATCAACAATCGATTGAGATCATATAGCTGGCAATGAAAGATATATTATATAACATTTAGTTTGAACAGCATCAAGAGCAAACTTGGCAAATCGTGCCACAAACATATGTTTGAGCCTAAAACTTAGATTTGTAAAGTTATCTCCTCAGGTATGTAGTGTAGAAAAACCACAGCAAGTGACAATGCATCTTACGATACAATGGAAATAATATTCTTACAAAATTACGCCATGCAATATATATATGTTTTTGGATGTCTTTGTGCATGCAACCAAACAATTAAGCCATATATTAGATATTAGTTATATCATTAACTTACACAACATTTATTTACATATAATTGTACTTAGTGTGCCCAAGTCAGCCATGAAAATGGACAGTTGTCAAAATTTTCCCTCCATGCCATTAAATATGTGATTTCGTTCATCAGCATTTAATACACATAAAGTACCACATGGTCTTATAAATTTGTACACGGTTGTTAAAAGAGTTATTGAAATTATTTAAAATCATGGTCTTACTGACATAAGTCACCATGTAAAATATCTTGAAACTTGACACAGGTTTGCATGCATCTGATAGGCAAGAAAAAAACGTAACTAGAAGCAGTGAAATAATAGATTGACAATGCACAAAATTATCCAAAACCATCAAAGCTGGTAATCAAAATGAAGGTCTGAGTGAGGGCTGTCCAGTCATACAGGTTTTATTGTTGTAAGATGTATATTGACAAAGTTATGCAATACCGCGACTTCCGTTCTTAGCAAACCGCCAAGAAACTTCTACTGCATTGTGCTCAAGGTAAACGTTTATCAATTCTCATGAATTTTCTCAGGCATATCCCTTGGGTCAAACCACAATACCAAGGAGAGGTACAGGGGTCCCCTCCAATTTTTTCATTTTTGAGGGGCACCAGCCACACCCTAAGGGGCAGGCATCGTTTCGTCATTCACTGACCCGCATGGTGGCATTTCGGCATTCGCAGGCTCAGGGGTGGACTGGCCTATATATGTGGCAGAGTGGCAGCTGCCACGGGCCCATCCACTCAGGGGGGCCCATGCAGGGGGCAAAAAATAAAAAATCAAGAAAAAAGTCAATCTTATGACCAAATTTCTGACCGCATGATGGAATAAATTTTTATGTTAGGGCCCCAATGCGAGAGGGCCCTGTATAGGAAAGGGCCTTTCCACTCTTTTGTAAAATTGAGTATTATCCCATGTCTAGGCACATTTTCTCCCCGATACTGTGATTGTCCCTGGACAATACAGCAGGGAAAAAGTCAATATCGGGGAGAAAAAGCAGTATACTCATATACGACATTTTTCCCATGAGAATATACTGAAAACAGCCAATGAGAGAGCAGTATTTGGACACACCCCCCAAAAATCCAGTATAGTGGCACAATCTCTGCTGCTGCTCGTGCATCTTTTCTGGTGATCGCGTGCATGCACAAGAAAGTCCACTCTTTTGCAATTTGCAGTAAATCTATTAGGGCTAGAAAGAAGCGGTTTGAAGCATTAGATCCAGAAGAAAATATTGCATGGGATGAATGCAGTTTTTGACTTTCTATTTCATGTAGAACATTTTCCAAAGCTATTTTCGGTAAATTCATTTAGTTTTTTCAAAATGACTTAGTTGTATAAAAACTGATTTATATAAATTTCCATTGGGATGCGGACCCCTTTTTATTTTCTTATATTGTTGTAGACAATGTTTCACAACACATTTTTTGCTATAGTTTCAGCACTGTGGTTCAAAGATTTCAGAAACGTTTTTCTGCATTCCACTGCCGTTTTATTTTATTTCTCTGGATCTAATCAACACCAAACGGATCGAATTCCTGTATAATCTTATAAATACAGTATAGATTACAAATCCAAAGTTTCAAGATGATATCTCAAAAACTCTTGCCACAAAAAAATCATAACTGAAACAAGAATTTTCAATTCTAGTGTGAAATCACAGATTTGAGTCAAAGTAATTTTAAGTTCTACGGCCGTTTTTTTTTTATCTCAGGATCTTAATAACTCAGCTTTATAATATTCTCCAGGCATGTCTATCATATTCCAAAGGTCATTGATCCAAAATTTGAAGGCGATATCTTAAGAACTCTTGCCAGAAAAAAATTGTTACTGGAAGAAGAATTTTCAGTTCAAGAGTAAAATTACAGATTTGAGGAAACGTCTTCTTTAAGTTCCAAAGCTTTTTTATTTTATTGCTCCGGATCGAATCAACCTAGATGTATTATATTCCTCTGGAGTGTCTTACTTATAGTTTAAATTACAAATCCAAATTTTCAAGGTGATATCTCAAATACTTTTGCCATAAAAACATTATTACTGAAACAAGAATTTTCAGTTCAAGCGCTGAATTACACATTGCATGAAATGTCTGTTGCATAGATAAAAGTTTTGAATTATTTGAAAATGTGCCTAGACATGGAATAAAAAGGTCCTACCATGGGTAGGTGCAGTACATCCCCGTATACTAGGGAGGTTAATCCACATATTAATAACTCTGCAGGCAAAGAATTTTAATCTTACATTTTTCTTACAGTGACTTTTTTTTAGTTTAAATCTGTGACCTCTTGTGTTTGGGGAACTGTCTTCGAGCTGGAAGGGGACTTCATCTAGTTTGTAGACTCCATGCATATACTTGTAAACTGCTATGATGTCCCCCCGGTGTCTGCGGTACACTAAAGATGGTAGCTGTAGAAACTTCAGTCTATCTTCGTAATTCTAATTCTTGCATGCCGGTACCATCTTGGTAGCTCTTCTCTGGACAGATTCAATAAGTTTCGACTGGAATTATAATACAGGGAAAGTTACAGCATTGCAGTATTCTAGATGCGGTCTTACTAATGCAGTGAAGATCTTCTTGAAGCAGTTTTTATTCATGCAGTCAAAAGTTCTTCGGATTATCCCCAGCAATTTGTTAGCCTTATTCACCTGGGTCTGGCAGTGATGTTGTAGCTTCAGTTCTTTGTCGATGGTGACCCCCAAGTCCTTTTCTTCGGTCACATGCTCTAGTTCCTGGTCTCTGCCCATATAGTAGCTGTGCTGTCTGTTGTTTCCTCCCATGTGTAGAACTTTACACTTTGCTGCATTGAAGGTCATTTGCCAGGTCTTCGCCCATGTTTCCAGGTTTCTTAGGTCTTTTTGAAATTGATGGTGATCTTGCAGTTCTTTGATTTCCTGAAAAATATTCGCATCATCTGCAAACATCTGTATATAACAGTGAACAACATCGGGCATGTCATTTATAAACAGTAAGAATAAAACAGGTCCAAGGACACTTCCCTGTGGTACACCTGATGTTACTTCTCTCCATGCTGACTTCTCCCCGTTTAGGATAACCCTCTGCCGTCTGCTCTTCAGGAATCCCTCTATCCAGTTTAAGACTTTTCCTTTGATTCCAAAACCTTCGACCTTCTTAAGGAGTCTTTGGTGAGCCACACTGTCGAACGCCTTGCTAAAATCCAAATAGATCACATCCAGCTGGGATCCCGAGTCTAGAAGCTGCGTCCAGATGTCTAGGCATTGTAGTAGCTGAGTGCTACATGATCTACCGGGGACGAATCCATGTTGACAGTTTGCTAGGAGCTTGTTATCCATCAGATGTTTTAAGAACGCCATCTCTAATAAGGCTCTCCATTGTCTTGCATATAATTGAAGTTAAGCTCACTGGTCTGTAATTATTCATGCTGGTTTTACTGCCTTTCTTGAAAATTGGCGTGACATTTGCATCCCCCCATGCTCTCGGTAGTTCTCCTTCATCCAGGGATTTCTTCATGATTGCTGTCAGGGGTATACTGATTTGCTCACTTTAACTCCCTGAGTACTCTTGGATGGAATCAATCCTTCCCCTCATTGCTGTGTCCTCCTCTTGTCCTAATTTGCCCCAATAATCCATACATACATTAAAAATTAACTTAACATTTTGTGTATAAATACACTTGGTTTCATGGAATGACCATTCTCTTTTTCAGCATGGTCTTCCTTGGGAGCCCTTTTCAATGGTCGAGCACTATTCGTGCTAATTGCAATGCTTCTGGTTGTCAAATTTTCTCGGTGAGTTGACCTTTTTCAAGGGGAATATCCTTTTGATCTATTTTTATACTCTTATAGTTGTAACTCGTTTTTATCATCTTATTTTCCATCTGGACTGAACGGATTATAATATTATATAGATAGTGGATGGTGAGGAGACCAATATTGAGTTTTATTGGCCGAAGCAGTAATATTGGTTGATGCCATAGGCCGAAACCAATATTACCTGCTGAGGCCAATACATGTGGCAGACAGCCACGCCAATAACATTCCCCATGCACAATTAACAGTTTGATATTTCTCAAAGCAACTGAATGAATGCTTGAGTGTTTCATAGTTGTCTGGTTGTTGTGGAAGTGTGACATCATATGGCAGTTCCCATAGGTTAGCATGGAAATTAAGGTGTTCCATGTCAGGTCACAGGTTGTTTAGCCAATCATGGCTCACTCTAGTTAATAGTAGTAGTTATGCTTGGTAAGGCTTTCATACTATGCCACATACCATATATGGCTTTCTCCACACCGCATCATATGCCAACACTGCATCATACTCCACACCACAGCCAATCACTATGCCTCATCAGTGTGAGGTCACATACCAATTTTGCCAAATTTTTCATATTCTACATACTTTCTGGAAGATGCAGACGAACAGACATGAGGCTACGGGTTAAGTCATCAATGAATGCATTAAAATCTCGGCCAATCGGCGCTTTCGCGAGGGATTTTTCAATCATTTGATTGTGACAAATTATGTCACATATCTGTGAGTCTTCACTCACAGAGATGAATCCTGTCCCCCACAAGGGGGGAGGATTCCAAATTTGTTTAAAACAATTTCCTCTTGCTTTTTAAACTCCCTTAGCTATCACAGATATATTTATATGCATGCAATAAGGGGTGGACGGCTTATCCTCCTGGACCGATTTCCCATCATTGACCCTACATACTTTAATTAAATCAATCAGATTTATTATTGTAAGTTTAATTTTTCAAAGAATCGGCGGACTTACTAGTTTTTTGAAAGCCACACTCTAAAAAAATGTCGTGACAAAATTGGTTTTTTAGATTCAAAATGGTTTTTTGAAAAATCAAATTTCAATGCAAAACCAACATGGATTTTTAAAAAAAATCCGTGTTGGTTTTTTGCATTGAAATTTGGTTTTTCAAAAAACCATGTTGAAATCCATGTTGGTTTTTTGCATTGAAATTTGGTTTTTCAAAAAACCATTTTGAATCTAAAAAACCAATTTTGTCTGAAATTTTTTAGAGTTCATTGTAAGCAAATTTCAGCGGGAGGGGTTTTGTCCGAAGAGGGCATTTTGCTATCGCGGCTGATTCGCGTTACTGAAACATGACTTACGTGACTGAAAAGATTTGAAATTGAACTATTCTCAAAAGTAAATAATTCAATCAATTATGGATTTAAATTTCATTGATTTACATATAGTTATGTGGCGAATTGCTATGTTTCAGCTATTTGAGTGTAAAATTTAGAATCAAAGGGGGGGGATCTCTGTCTGTGGTGGGGATTTTGCAGGGGCTGGTGGGTCAAATCCACACCACTTTTATATTTTAAAAAATGGCCTGAGCCATTGTGTACTTGTTTGCATTGCAGCAAGGAAGAACCTCATGATTCCTGTGGAGAACTCCCTCAATTAAGAGAAACTAGGGACACGCTGTCAAGGATGTTGAACAACATGTCACAGAGAGCTGCAATCCAGTCATGTGAGAGCAAAGTTGGCACACCGGTAAGTTACCTGATATCAGAAGGATCTACATCATTCTGTCTCTTCAGTATTGTTGTTTGGAGGGAGACGTCTGCATGCTGCTGCCACCTGGCACAAAGTCAATTTTGCTTCAAGAATTAGTTCCAATAGACCTATTTCGCTGAATGGTCTGAACATTGACCCCAAATAGCTTTTTTGGTAATTCTGCTATTCTTCATTTGCTTTTCACACATAGGAGATGTATACACTCTAAATCCAAAAACACAACTTTCAAAATTTAAACTGAAAGGATTACCAAGTTATAAAGCTTTAAAGCTACGTGAAAATGCACTAAAAATACTCCTGCTTGGAGTCACCTTGGCTGGACCAATCAGAGGCAAGAGCAGGAAATCTGTTAGCCAATGGGATTTTTAAAAGTATTCAACACTTTTCCCCTGGTGTTACCTGAGAGAACCATCTTGTGTTCTAAGAAAGTACACAAAGCCATCAGCATACTCTGAAACAGTCCTGTTTTTTTCCAAACAAAAAGTTTTGCGAGTTCCTCACACTCAGTTTCTGTTGACCGATCACTGGAGCTCGCAAAATTGCTCACTAGGGGAAGCATAAAATATGACCTGCCGATGCTGGCATTCCGCAAACTGGCAAAGAAAAAGCGGTTAACTCGTTGACAGGGTTTTCCTTCTAAATAAAAAGAGTAGAGATTGATTTACTAACAACCTTGCATTGGTTGAGCGAAGACTGGTTGCCATGAGCAGGGTAACAGTTACTAACAAATGTATAGATATTTGACATGTTGTCAAAAATTAGGACTCCCCCTCGACACACGTGCGAAAAGTTAGCAACCCCTCGGGCACAACTCCCACTCCCATCCCCGCCTAGTCATAAATTCTGAACGGTCCCCAAGCACATTGTTCTTATAAACCAACTTTACCTTGTTACTCCCTCTCTGAATGACCTAGCTGTCTCAGCTGTCTCCTTTATGATCTAATGTGTGATCTATGTGTGCTTTATGAGAATTTGTCACCTGTAACAATTTTATTTTATTTTTCAGAATGTCAGTGAGAGGGGAGGCTACTGTGAAAAGCAAGAAGATGTGTCTACAAATGCCTATGGTCATGTCCTTGATGAGGGCCTCGCTCATGCAATTTCTAAATTGCTCGCCGGAAAAACCGTCGCAAGTTTTGGAGATGGAAGCGGAGGTTATAAAGCTATAATGGATGAGAGAAAGGAGGTTGCAGTTTATGATGGTAAGGTTTTACAGCGGGTAGGTTTTTTATGAGGAAAGACAAGACCATTTCCAGGGGTGCCGGAACAGGGGGGGGCAGGGGGGCAATTGCCCTTGTCCAAGGGGGGCAGGGGGGGGGGCAAGGGTGCCCTTTAGGTCTTAAAGAAAAAAACATTATAAGGCCTTGTTTAACTAGTTTTAGACACAAATTAGTAGGTATATTTTCATTAAAATTTGTCATGCGAAGTTGGCGCGAATATGATTTGCCCTTTTTTATCTGACCGCCCCTGCCGCTCGCGATTCCTTCCGGCACCCCTGGCCATTTCCTTATGTAATGTGCAATATGTGATTCATAATAGCTGATGAAGTGCAGGATAACAGACTAACAGTTGCTTTCTCTAATTGCACCTAACCTGACCTTTCAAACTTTCATTCAATTTGATTACAATAGATGAAAAACGAGTGCTTACAGAAAAGCACTGGAATGTTTCTTGTGAGGTCATAGCCCTATATCTGCCATGTTAAACTCTATGACGTGTAAGCAGCCAGTGAGGTCATATCCTATACCTCCTATGTTATTAACCAGAGTCACTGACCAAGACATACGTACCACTTGCCTATGCCAAAAGCATCTATAATCACTCACAAATATTCACAAAAGACTGTCATGGATTTTGGCTTAGTTTTTTTACTTTGACCAAAGAGCCTATGTGACTATTAGCCTATTTGATATTAGGCTCAATTTTCATTGGCTGTTGGATATTAGATCGCAATCTCATTGAATTATCAGTGTGTCCAATGAGAATGCAGCTTTATATCCACTGGCCAATCATGGCTCTGTGGATATTAGGGTTGGCTGTCACTCGCTAGGATATTTGGCCGGATTCTCATTGGACAGGATATTAGGTGGCATTCTCATTGGACAAACTATTAACTACAGTGCCCCCTACTGTGGATATTAGGGTGGATTTTCATTGGTCAAGATATTAGGGCGTATTCTCATTGGTCAGTTCACTATTAACCAAAGTTGGATATTTGTCAAAATCCACTATAGCATAAAAGAGTTATTGCGAGTGACTTGGGCATGTATCCAAAGAATAAGATCTTTGCCATAATCCACTATAGTCAGGAGTGAGCGATAATGAGTGATTTAGGCATGCGCCCAAAGGACCTACATTTTGCCCAAAGACCTCGCGGATATTTTGAAGGATGCGATGACTTTGGGAAAGTCATGCCAAAAGGAGTCATAATGCCCAAAGACCCTATAGTTTGCCCAAAGACCCTATAATTTGCCAAAAGACCCTATATTTTGCCCAAAGGCCTAATATCCATGCCCAATAGGCCTATTGGGCACAATAGTGGATATTGGTGGTAACAGTCATTGATGCCCACCAACTATGCCACCAACAGTTTTTCTGTAAGCAATCATTTTTCGTCTACTGGTAAGATGAGTTTGGAATATGTGCGGTTATCACAAAGTCTAAATAGGCAGAACAGCACAGTAGGGGTATCAATTGGCAAAGATTGTGATTTATTTTGTATACAGGGATGTGTAGGAAGCCTCTCTGACAGTAAAATTATTAATCCAAGAGATATTAAAAAATTGACTGTTCTCCCTAGTCTAAATTCATGCAGATGCCGGATGGCACAATGAAAACTGGTCTTATCATTCTTGGTAAAATAAGATCTAAATAAATAAATAAATAATTAATCTAAACATGATTAGAAAATTAGATCTAAATGAATAAATAAATAAATAATCTAAAAGTGATTAGAAAATTAGATCTAAATAAATAAATAAATTATCTAAAAATGAGCTAAATGACATTCACACGCCAGAGATGCACCAAAAAATCCCTTATGAAATTAAGATTGATAAAATCCATACCTGATGAGTGAACTCCATTTAGCTCACTGTTAAAAATGGCCCTGAATATTAGAATCAGGGAAATTTTGAAATGGCCGCCGTTTGTTATTGCCTTCTGCACATGCTCAGCAGGTCGGGGCATGCTCAGCAGGTCGGGGCATGCCCAGTGGGAACCAGGTCACTTGTGTGCATGCTCAGTGCTTAATGGGTCAGAGCACATTATCAATTGCATTTCTATTGTAGATTGGTTTGTTTGTTTGTTGTTTGTTTGTGTTTTACGCCTCTGCAGCACCTTAGTGGGCTATATTGAGGCAGGCGATCGCCGTATGATGATGAGATGAGAAGACTGTAAGTCTGGCACATACCCTATTAATTCAGGGATGCCCAGGGTCTTTCAGTTGCCCTAGCATAGAATACTGGATACAACCCGCCTCCATTTAATGTCCCATGGGCTCGGACTAAAGTGAGTTCCCGGGGTGAGATTTGAACCCACGCCCTCAAAGCCAGTTGACAAGCGCACTTACCAATTAGGCCACGGGGGAACTCTATATTGTAGATTGGTTACAATTCCATTAACTATATTTATATGTAAAATTTCTAGTTTTGGAGGACCTCCAATAGCGATACCAAGTGTTTTATTGAGGTCTCAATCTCAAGTCTCCACAATGTATATAGTCACAACTATAACTCGGAACATTAAGACTCTCGTCAACTGTGTCAGATCTGAGTCCGCTGATGCCCCGATCATCATCAGCGGGCTGCCACATGCACCAGGTCAGAGCCAGCTGAATCACCGAATAGAGTATGTTAATTCTGCAAACAGTCAGCTGTGTCGTCACATGAAGAACGTATTCTTCATTTCGAACAAGTCAGCAGCTCTTCAGAGAGACAGGATTCACTTGACGGCTTCTGCCAGAGACTCTATCTGTCATAATGTCACTTACCTAGTGAAGCAGTGCATTTAATGTGCTGCCCTCCACTCTGATAACCAGTGAGCTCTATGAATATGCAGTTGTAAATGACTTTTGTGATTATGAAAATTTGTTATGCAATGATAATGATAACTTTAACCAAGATAAAGAATGATGTGAAAAGTGGTGAAATCCAAAGGTATGATAATCTCAGTATCAATTATGCATCTGCGTTAAATAATGCTACCACCACATTAGCTTATGATAATTTAATGATTTATCATGTTGACGATGAAACAGTAATACCTGATGATAATGTTATGAGTTATGACGAACTGGCAATAACAGATGATAATTACATGATTGCTGATGATCCAGTAATGTCAAATGATAATTTTGTGTTTGCTGATGAACCTGTTATATCAGATGTTGGTCGTATAATTGTTGATGAACCAGTAATTTCAAATGATGTCTGTATGATTGCCAATAAGCCAGTAATGCCAGATGATAATGTTACCATTGAAGATGAGCCAGTAAATTCAGATGTTAATCTTGTGATTGATATTAACACTGTTGATAGTGAAACACATGATAATAACTTAGGCCTATACTATCCAAGTTCAAACAATAACTGTAGTGCTGACTTAGCTATTGATAGAAATAACACTAATATAAAGGGTTTGAAAATAATGGTATGGAACATACAAGGATTAGGTGATAAACTCAAGGACAATGATTTCTTACAGTTATATATCAAAGTATGATGTAATAATTTTTCTGGAAACTATGAAGCTAGATAGATACTCTCCAGACACTGGTCAGTTTGTTTATAAACATTTCCAGAGGAAATACCAGCACCCGCGTGCTCGTAAACCAGCAGGTGGCATAGGTGTTCTAATTAAAACTAGTCTAGAATCAAGCGGAACTGTTAAAATCTTTAAAAATTCAGATTTCTCGGTATGGATAAAAATCAAACCAAATTCAACAGATTTATTCCTTGGAGGAGTTTATGTACCTCCACTAGACTCTTCCTCAACAGTCTCTAGTTTTCAAAATAATGATGCCTTCAATCTAATTCAGGAGGAAGTTTCACATTTTAGTCAGAAAGGTAGCGTAGCCATTTGTGGTGATTTTAATGCCAGGACTGGTCAGTTGGCTGACTACACTCAAACCCCTGGTAATGATGCTTTTGATATTATTTCATTTGAGTCCGCTCATAAGCATCCCATGTACTCAAGATACTCTGATGATCCTAAATTCAATAAATACGGCAAGGCTCTTCTTGAATTATGCAAATCAAGCAATATGAGGATTATGAATGGTTATTTCAATAATGATAAAAAAACGGGTGAATTTACCTGCTATACTTCTCGTGGTAAAAGTCTTATTGATTATCTAATTTGTGACACATTGTTTTATCAGAATCTTGTCAATTTTGAAATAGAATCACTTTGTACCAGATCTGATCACAGACCTTTGGTGTTCACTGTAGATTTGCATGAAAGTAATGAAAACTCTCGATTGAGGCAACAACCTACGAATAAGACAAGTATCAGATACCACAAATATGTTTATGAACCTAATGCTCTGAATAGTCTCATCGAATGTCTATCAAACGAGCGTGGCTCAGCACTCCATGATACATTCATAGACAGCATTGTCTCCGATGGTGGTGTAAGTGAGGCAGCTAACTGCATTTATACAATGCTGGAAACTGCCATCTCTGATAATTGCCCAAAAAAATATCTTTTTTTTTTTTTTTTTTTTTTTTTATTGACGGCAAATATCATATTTGATATAATTGTCATAAAAAATACAAAATCACATAATATTATTATATTCACAGGTTCCAGCCACAGGAGTTAACGAACACAAGAATACATAAAGCAATTAAGAACATTAATTGTAATTATAATCTACATACATTGATTTTATATAAAAATAAACCCCAAACCTATAATAAACAATATCGCATCAACATAAATACACATATCAAAATGGATATTTACAAACACAGATTTACAACTACACTTATGCGAAAGAGACATATTAAAATAATGAAACATTTGGTTTTTAAAAGACACAATAGCTGTGGTATCACCATGTGTATATTATCAAATTATCATATTCCTGTTCTAGTAATATAGGCCTATCAATAAACACACATTTGTGCAGTTAAAATAGAAAATAATAAGAAAACAGTGGCTGCAGTCAATATATACAGGCATGAGATATTCACAAAATTTTAAGATATATATATATATGTATGTGGGTACATGCATGTATTCATAAACTTCCACAAAACCATGTGTCGATGTAGGATATAGTTTGTTTCAAACATCAGCTCCAAGGAGAAATTTTCCTAGACAACTTAACATTTCGGGTTCTTTGTTTTTCATTATTGATGTAAATTTATCATTATCATTCAAAATCAGAAAATCATTTATTAAGGTTGTTGCTGTCAAAAAAAGGTTAACACGAAGCAACTCATTTGCAGGGCACACTATAAGGCAATGAATTTCATCCTCCACTACATTTAATGTACATTTTTCACATATTCTATTTGCTGCAGGAATTATTGGTTTATTATGCCTTCCAGTTTCAATATGTAGACTGTGTGAACTAGTCCTAAATCTAGCGATTTTGATTAACATTTTTCGACTTTGTCTCAGCTTAAGATATGGTTCAAGTCTACAATCAATTTTAAACAATTTGTATGTCCTAAGTTTTGGCTGCTGTGTACTATCATTTATGGCGATAATAAGTTTTTCCTGCTCAATTTCATACAGCCTCAGTTTCACTGCTCTGTAAACGCCAGTCATGCTTAAGTCAGTACGGTTTACAATGTCATTTTCAATATTACAAGAACTTAATATTCTGCTTAATCTTCCGAACCAATTACTTTCATTCACTCTTTTCATATAAATATCTTTCTGAGCTAGCAAGCATTTTTTCAATAGGCTACTATCAGGTGCACCTTCCAATCGTATCCAGTAATTCATCATTCTAAGTTTTTGTCTTACATGCAAAGAAAATCTACCGGTTTCACCATAAATCGCTAAGGATGGAGTTTGTTTTCGTACGCCTAGCATATTTTTTAGAAATCCAAGTTGCAGAGTTTCTAATTCCAATACTGGTTTATCACTAGTCCATATTTCACTATTATATTCCAGAATTGGCAAAACATAAGTATCAAACATTTGTAAAGAGACAGTTGGATCCATTTGTCCCAACACTTGCTTAGAATCAGCTAGTAGGGCAAAAAGTGCTTTATGTCCTTGTGTTGAAAGGTATTCAGTCATTTTGCTATGTATTTTATGCTTATTGGTAAGCATATGACCCAAGTATTTAAAGTTATCTACATTTTCTAGCTCATTACCATTGCAGAAGAAAGAATTAACCGATTTGTTATTAAACTGCATCACTTTGGTTTTCCCTATATTTACAATAAGATGCCATTTTTTGCAAAATTCCTGTACTGAATCAATGCTATTCTGTAGACATTTCGCAGAATCTGATACAAGTACAATATCATCAGCGTACATAATGTGTGTTATAGTAAAATTTTTCAGTGTTATTCCATCTGCCTTATCAAGATACTGGGGTAGATCAGACATGAATTCATTAAATAGTTTGGGGCTAAGAATCCCGCCTTGTAAGACCCCACATATGCTGTCAATATCATCACCAGTATTCCCACTGTGGTGGACTCTGGCTTTTGCTTTGTCAAACATGCTAATTATAATTTTGAGCATTTTTTGACCAATTTTCTGCTGCATTAATTTGAAATACAGTGCATTCCTATTAATATAATCAAATGCTTTTGTAAAATCAATAAAACACAAATAAACTGGTTTTCGCTTTGCTTGCTGATAACTTATAACTGTATCTAGAATGAAAACACAGTCAGTGCAACTGGTTCCAGGAGTGAAACCAAATTGACAAGGGTCATCTAGGTTCAGAGCATCATTTTTGAAATACAACCGACTATTCAGGATAGAATCAAAAATTTTAGCCATTACAACATTAATGGTGATTTTTCTGTAGTTATCAGGATCCGAACGACTTCCCTTTTTATATAAGGCATTGATGAGTCCTTCAGACCACTGAGAGGGATATTCCCGTTATCAAAAATGTGATTGAATACAGCGCAAAATGGCATTACAAGTTTCTCACTTGCGTACTTATAGAATTCTGCCGGTATGCCATCTATACCCGCTGCTTTATTATTTTTAAGTCTCTTAAAATGCAGGGCAACTTCTTCCTCAGTTATTACATTATCACAAATCTGACGAGCAATGTCATTACAGCAGCTATACTCAGAAGTTTGTACAATATTGTTTACATGAGTCATGTTTTCATTGTCAAAATAATCTCGTTCAGGTAGAAGAGATTGTTTTTTAAAGTAATTGTGAAAAGTTTCTAAATCAGGGTAATTAGTTCGGTTTTTCCCCAAAGACTTTAGTTTACTCCAGTACTTCCAGCAATCTGATTGATTTTTACCCATAAGTTTTTGTATATCTTCTCGATTTTTTTCTTGAAATTGCCGTTTCTTCTTTTGAATTACTCTTTTGTAAGTTTTGAGTAAGTAATAATATTTTGTTTTATTAAAATGTAAAGCTAAGTCATTTTGTTTGGCAAACTCATTCAAAGATTTTCTTAAATTTTTACATTCACTGTCAAACCATTTGTTGGTTGGAAATGTGCATTTTGGGGACCTATATTTCTTCTTCTTAAATATTGGCTGTATTCTATCTCTTACATAATGGTATACAGTATCAACGACAGTGTCTGTATCTACTTTAGACTCAATGTCACAGCCTAACTTATACAATGTTGTTTGGGCATTTTCACTGTCAAAGTTAGAGAGAAACTCATCAATTTTACTGCTGTCAAACACATATTTGAATATTTTATTACGAGATCTATCACCTTCAGTGTAACTATCTTTTTTAGTTATCGTAGGCAATTTAAAAGAGAAACTGAGAGGTGTATGGTCTGACTCCGTAAGTTTATCAGTTATGACAAATTCATGAAGACAATAATACACTGGTTCACTACAAAGCAAATAGTCAACAACACTCTGTCCCATTGGTGTATGACATGTAAATCGATCAGTTCTAATTTCATCAAATAAACCATTCATAATTCTTAAACCACTTGCCCGGCATAGATTAATGAGATCTTTTCCGTAATTGTTTGTCTTTTTGTCTTTTGACTGCCTGGGTTTTCTTGACCAGCTAGTATTTGTTGCCATGGCATCACAATTCCCACGACCGAAGTCAGAGATTTGAGAGTTTTTCCCATGAACTACTTCCTCAAAATCTTTCTTATCACCAGTTCTACTATTGAAATCTCCACAAAGTGACACAAAAGGTGTCCGCTCAAGTAAACAAGCAAGGTCATCCCTTAATTTATTCATTATGTCATAACCATATCTACTATTAAGATAGATTGTGCTATCTCCAGGGGGAATGTAGGCACCACCAATAAACATTTCATGAGTTGATCTCCTAACTTTCAGCCATATAACCCATTCATTGGCTTTTTCAATAGTTACGGTTTTTGATTCAAATAAATCTGTTTTGATTAGCACTGCAATGCCACCAGAGGGCCTTCTGGCTTTAGGATGTTTGTATTTTCTTTGATAATGGAAATAATTGTAACCCTGCATTTGTGGGTCAAAGGAATCCAGCTTCATAGTTTCGTACAAGAAAATGACATCAAAACAGGTTATCATATTTCTTATCTCGTCTAACTCTAATTTACAACCAACACCCTGTATATTCCATGACATCAATTTAAGATTACCTAATCCACCTTCATCACTATCAAACACATTTCTTTGAAAAACCATATTTTTGGGTAAATCAGACAAATCATTTTCATCATATGTGTCTAACTTATTATCAGACCGTTCATGCTCAGTATTAGATAAGGAAACCGATTGACCTTCATAGTCGTACTGAGATGGTTTTGTTTCATTATAGTTACAGTTTACTGACAATGTTTCATTGAAACAAGCTGCGGAAAGTGGCTGAAACCATCTCACAGAAAAACCTTCTTTACATAAAGCGACACATTGAACGAGAGTTTGTTGACAGAGTTACGTGACAGATGTATGTGGTCACGCAATTTAGCTTGTTCATTACAGATAAATTCAAGAAGTCTCTCGTCATTACCTAAAATTTCTAAATGCCGATTCACATCTCTCAAAGTCTCTCGTTGGGTGTGACCTCCAGTTTGAGCAAGACCCGAAATAATTATTCGAGAAAAAGGAAATGCTCGTTTAGCCCCGTCTATCAAGTGTTCGTATCTTGCACATATTGTTGCTGCAGCTAGGCCATCGGCAGCCTCAATGTCTCCAGCCATGAGCATGACGAAGTCCGGTCTCTGGGAGGACGTCATATTACGTATGCGAGAAGTGATGTGGGAAATTGTTCCACCGGGGAACACATAACCACATGCATCGAGACCTCTTTCATTGAGTCCTTCGGAAATTCCACGTGCGTTTGAATTTCCTATTATTACAATCTTTGGACGAGTGTTGTTGATCGTTGCGGATACATGGGCCATGGCAAAGGGGGAGGGAGGAACAGCACTTTGAGGGGCGATTTTCTGTCTTTGACTGGTTGAAGTATCGTCAACTGTTTCTGTTGATTTTTGTTTTCCTTTTTGTTCAGTTTGCAGGGGTTTTGGCAGTTCAAGCTGAATGCTCATCCGTAGCTCCTCCAACAGCATCCCCTGAACATTTTGACCCAGAAAGTTATCTCCACAACCCCAGAAACTGTCACTTTCCACATTGTGAATGAGTTTTTTGGAACCAGTCTTCACAAGGGATTTTCTAAATGTAGAGCACTGTTTTGCCTTCTCATTTAGGATTTCTTGCATTATTTCTGTTTTGACTTCATGCCAAGCTTGACACTGGATAATTAAAAAAGCCTTAAAAAACAACTTTCCAAGTAACAAATGGTTTGATGACGAGTGTAAAAGACTTAAACGTCTTGCTAATGACTACGCAAAAAAATTTAATCTTGATATAGAAGCTAATCTCATTCAGTATCAGTCGCTGAAGAAGTCCTATAAGGCCACTATACAGAGGAAAAAAAGGGAATACCAAAACGAAATTAGATCTGAATTAGATAAACTGGAGCACAAAAACCCAGTAGATTATTGGAAATATTGGAATAAACTAAAAAGTAATAACACCATAACAACTGTGGGAACTGTAACATTAAATAATTTTGAAAAGTACTTCCAAAGTATGCAGTCACCACCAAGTGACTAGACCCAGAAGCCGTTTAATTTCAGAAAAACAGATGGCTTGACAGTTCTTTGAATGGCAAAGCCGGCTAGCCATTTTTGATAACGGCTGATTACGGCTCACAGATGATGTGGCTTGAAATGGCTTAGAGTGGCTTAGTCACCGTAAGATAGGTGAGGTTCTGGATGGGGCAGTTATAGGGGATGGGGAATTCAAAAGTAAAATGGCCGAGGGACAGGTATTCAAAAGTATAATGGTCAAGGGACATGGGGGACACTAAACCCCATCCAGAGCTGAGGGACATGGAATTCAAAATAACACTTATCAATGAGACATTATGCTATACTTTAAGAATTTTCAACAAATGTTATAAGTGTACATGCATAGGCATAGGATAGACTCTCCATTAAGGGGGGGGGGGCAGTCCACAATTGGGTCAATGGGGCTCTCTGCCTGAATTTCTCAAATCTTTGTCAGAATGCAATGTCAATTTAAAAGGTTGCCAGATTTTTTTAGAGGAGGGACTACCCCCTTGGTTTCTACGTCTATGCTTAAATATCAGGAGATACCTCTGAGATAGACCTTGAAGATGTACCAGTCTGCCACATACTCAAATCAATATATATTGCAGCTGCAATGTAAACTTCTAACTTTAAATTCACTGGGCTTCATCTGCAAACTCAGGAAGGTGCTTCAGTAATGCTTCATGCAATTTCCAGACCAAATCTACTTTTTGGCAATTTTGGTAAAAATACCACATGCATATTGCATAAATTTGAAAGAATAGTATGTTCTTACCGTTTTTAAAAAACATTCACTCCACTCAGTAGTGAGGCTGATATTGTTTTACAATTTGGCCTACAATAATGCAAATATTAAATTACCTGAATATGCTCATCACTCAGAATTAACTCAAAACTCAGTAATATACCTACAGCATGCTAGGGTCTATGGGATTTTCCGAATGCCTACAATGTAAGGGTTGTTTTTCAATCGGGGTACGCTCTGGAAAAACACACGATATCCAAAATACCGGAAATACCATGCATATGTGTGGAAAAAAACGTTACACAGAATGATTAAACATACTGAGACGGACCTACAGTAGCGAAAAAATTATTCAAATCGGTTGATAACTGCCCGAAAAAAATTTGTGTCATTTTGACCAAAATTTACTGTCTCATTTGCAAATTAGGCAAATATCACTTCAGATTTTTCAGTCCTGACCTAACAGTAAGTTTTAACCAATGTGAATATGCTTTCAACATGGTTCCAAGAGTTCAAGGTTAGAATTATATGCAACAACTATGATTAGTCTTTTCAGAATCCTGCATTGAATACTTAAAGGTCACTTCCGTCAAATATTGTCCTCTCCGGAATTGGGTCGGCTAAAACAGTGATAACATCAAATTAAGAGTATTTTTATTTTACAGAAATACTCCTTCAATAGATTAGACAACGTTTTTCTAAGTTTTTCACTTCAGTTGTACCAACTGCGCGATACTCGTAGCGAGGAAAACACCAAAAATAGCTTTCCGTCAAATCTTGTCCTCTCCGAATGAATGAGGAAATTGGTTTGAAATGTCTTTTTTCCTTGATTCGCACAAAGTTCTTGGCCAAAATTAAGCAAGTAAGATGATTTTTCATTGTCATATATATATCTATCCACTCAGCGCAAGCCCATACAACTGGGTGTTCTATACATCCAGTAATAGAGGGATGAGCAGAGTGTTGATACTTGGTCAAATTATCAAAAATTCAAATAAATAAAAATTCAGAATACTTGTAGCCCTAAAATTTTCAGAAATCCAAGGCATGATATATAGCAACAGAAAAAAGTTGATTTGGCCTGTAAAAAAAAGACTTTTATTTTTGACCCCCTTGAGACAAAACTATGTACCTCGATTGAAAAACAACCCATAAGACAATGAGAGCAAGTATTCTACTGTTGTGAATGTTGATAGGCCTAAAGTCAACTTTCATCAAAAATATCTGTAACATTTTATAGTTTATACTGCAGTTTGGCCTAGCGTCATCCCATGTTGATAACTTTTATACCTTTGCAATCGTCTTTTCAAGACGATTCCGCTGATACCAAATATGCCTAGGAAAAGTTAAGACAAACGGCTCACAACATTAATGACTGCTCATGGCTTGAAATAGCGGAAAGATTTTTCAATTGGCTCAGCCAAAAGATTAAAGTGGCTGGCGTGGCGGCTGCTGGCGGCGGCTTCGGGGACTAGTCAGAAGGACTAATTCAACCTCTGCACAAGAAGGGTTACAATGGACCAGATAATTATCCTAAGTTAACTCTAATGGCATGTATGGGTAAAATATTTGAATCAATTATTAACAAAAGATTAGTCTTCCAAAGTGAAGCAACAGATATTGTAGACCCTAATCAATTTGGGTTCACTCAAGGGTGTAGAACGAGTGACAATGTATTCATTATTGATACGCTTATTTCGTATCAAAAATCAATGCGTAAAAATTTGTTCATAACTTTTATAGACTTCTCCAAGGCTTTTGATTTTGTCAATCGCAATTTTCTGTATTATAAGATGATTAAAAAGGGATTTGGTGGCAGACTTATCAAAATAATTAGGAGTATGTTCTCAAAATCTAGGGCTAGAGTAAGATGGCAGGGTGAACTTGGTACTTGTATTAATAGTACTCATGGTGTCTTACAAGGTGGTATTGTTAGTCCAAAATTGTTCAACCTTTATCTCTCCGACTTAGGCGAATATTTAGACCAAAAATGTGGTGTCTCCGTAGAAGGGACTACCTTCACACATCTTCTTTATGCAGATGATTTAGTATTAATTTCTGAAACTGAGAAAGGCATGCAAACCTTGTTGAGAAATATGGACTCTTATTGTAGAAAATGGCATCTGATAGTCAACTCTCAAAAGTGTAAAGTTATGTTGTTTAAAAAATCACAGAATAGAAATACAGACAGCTTCAGTTTCTCAATTGGTAGCAAGCAACTAGAAATAGTTGAGTCATATAAATACTTAGGACATGTGATCTGTAATTCCAAGAATATACATAAGGACATGTACACACATCTAACGACGCAAGCGCAAAAGGCTGTTTATGCTCTTAAAGAAAATACTCGATCCACTGTAGGTTATCTCACACCAAAATTAAGTTTAAAAATGTTTGACACGCATGTTCTTCCAATTTTGGAGTACAATAGTGAAATTTGGTTCTCGGAAAAGGAAATTCAGGATCTAGAAAAGATACAGTTAAACTTTCTTAAAAATATGCTGAGTGTTCGCTGTCAAACACCGACCACTGCTTTACTGATGGATACTGGTAGTAGGGCCCTGCACGGGACTAGATTTTTGTCTCACTCCCGCCCGTTCTTTCCAAATCTGCTCCCACTCCCGTCCCGTTCTAGGCATTACAATGATAAAATTTTCCGAATTTTGACCCACTCCCGCCAAATTTGTCAAGTTCAGTCCCGTTCCCGTCCCGTGCAGGGCCCTAACTGGTAGGTTCCCACTGATTGTTAGACAACAAGCCTCAGCTTTGAAATATCTAGATAGATTAAAAAAGGACACTTGCCCTACACTTTTGCGTAAAAGTTTAGCCATTCAAATGAGACTGAAAGAGAAAGGCGCTCAATGTTGGCTTACAAGGCTAGATAAAATCTCTGAATCACTAAACATTAGTCTTGCGACTTGTGAACTGAATAAAACTATAGCATCTCTGTTTGATCAGGTTAAACACAAGATGATTACTGATATAAATGACAGCACTAAATATCCTAAACTAAGAACTTACAAAACTTTCAAAACAGAAATGCGTATTGAGCCCTATCTGAATTTTAATCTATCTAATTCCGTTTATTCCAGTATTGCATGTTTCAGATTAAGTTCGCATTATCTCAATATTGAACTAGGCAGACATAAACGTCCGTATGTACCAGCAGAAGAAAGAATCTGTGAAAAGTGTGATTTAAATCTCATTGAGGATGAGATCCACTGTTTAATGATCTGTACTAAATGGTTAGAGCACAGAGTAAATTTATTTGAAGTAGCTCGTAATTCCATTGATGGGTTCTTGGTATATGATAAATCTGAACAATTTCACTTAATTATGACCTCTAAAGATATCAACCTAATTATTGCTCTTGGCAAATTTCTGTATTCAGCGCTAAAAATAAATCAATAACCATATCGTTAAATAAGGTCATTGTTCCTAGCTCCTGGTATCTGAGTGGTGAGTGGCATGTTGACTGTGTTGCTTCCAGGTGTTGTTTGTATATATGTTTATATCCCCTGTTTCATAATATGTATCTATTGTACTTAAATTGTGCATCTATTTACTCGTTACTCATTGTTAAGCCTTATAAGTTTTTTTTCTATCACCTCTCTGCACCATTCTGCACAACTTTCGCTTCATTGTAATTCGTACTATCAAAAGAGATTTTGCTCCAATATATATATAAAACTTTTTTTTTCTTTTTGTTTATTTACTCATTTATTTTGCTCTTATATGATAATAATTCATTTGCAATATTGTTCTTGTACTTTATGGTTGCTATATATGGTTGCTATATATATGCTTATAATATAGATAGTCCTATTAAATTTGTTATGATCATTTTCAACTCTTATTTAATGATCTTATTGTGCAACACCAATTTGATTTTTCCCTGTACAATGGTGCTCCTTACTTGCAGTATTTCGCTACAACAACTCTTAACTATATATCTCTAAAAGAAATAATGTATTTTTAATATATATGTCTTACATAATTATTGTCATTTTTATAATTGTACTTAATTGGTGCTTCTACTATTAGATGTAGCTTCTATCCCTCCTTTTGTACATATATATCTCCTATCTGGTTTTTTAGTACTTGTAGTTGTTTTTACACTTTGCTTTCTTATTATGACAAATGTATCTTGTTGATATTTTGTGTCAATAAAAACCTATATATATATATATATATTTCTCATAAATATTGGGAAATAAATTAATTCTTGTCCTGCTCGTGATTCTTTGTTATTTACATCATTCTGCTGCCTTCTGATGGAACTCAATAAAATAAGCATACAATTTTTAAGCATCAGCTACTACAGCTGATCGTTTCTTGCAATCGTGCGTTTCCATGCCGGCAGGCAGTTTTTACCTATCACCGATGATTTCTCTGTTAATCTACCAAGTAAACCTACCAAACTCCTCCCGAGTCTTTATTAGATCCTAACCACAAGACAGGGTTATATTTCAGACATTCAGAGTGCCTATTTCTTCTGATTCAAGTCATTTTATTTCAATCCCCATCGCGCACAACCTTCTTCGTCCGCCATTTTTTCTCAATTGGATGTCGGTCAACTTCGGCATCTGACAAAAACACCCGAAGTATCAAATGCTATTTCTTGCGATTCTCATTTTCCGATTTTAAATATTTCCTTGTTGCCAAAGTAAACTAAAACCACCATTAAAACCTATTTACACTCCTGTTTTCATAATTTGCTGTCATTTATTAAAAAATTATTAAAAAAATTGATCAGCCAATCAGGTCACGGCATTTCTCTGGGATTCCAATATGGTGGACGAGAGGAACAACGATTCATGTTTGCTGACAAGTTTCGGCTGGATTGATAATATATGGCCGTGTGCGTGACTGTCAGGTATTTAAAATTATGAAGTTAGGCGTAATTGACATTTTACCATAGAAAAATATTTTTTCAAAGCAACTTTGGGTCTATTCAGCCTTGATTTGTCATTGTTCTATAATATCGCTCACGCGTAGATCGCGAAAATGCACTGTAGCGGTCGCGGTAAAAAGTGCGTAAATCATCTGGAAACTCAATCAATGCGGTCCAATGACCACAGTGATACAGCTGTTAGGTGTACAGAAATGACAGACCCCATTTTCGAAAGCTCAGGTGAATATCTGTTTTCTGGGGACTATGTAGTTGTTTTCCTTCTTCTTCTTCTTCTTCTTTGCAACACCAGAGAAGACCTACTTGGGCACAAGCCATCTCATTTTTAGGTCTTTCACTACTCCAGCCTATGTCAACATACACACTGTACTTAGCAGATTTGGTGACAGTGCATACAATTGAAATTCCTGAGTATCCTGCCACTATTGATAGTGATACTCCTCTATCATTTTATTTAACAAATTAAAATATCAGATCATTTACATTTTAAGCAATTTTTATTTCTACAGCTGATGCTTTACATGCTATGCATGGTATTTTTTACTTTGTCACAAATTTAACATTGTAAGTCTTCCTTTTTATTTCAGCTTATGACGGAGGTCCATTTTACGATGTCCTCAGCGGAGGAAAAGTGAAGTATCTTGATTTGACGATTCCTCAATACGGATTACCCGCCTACGACTGGATCGTGTCTGTGGAGGTCGCTGAGCACATTGCGCCTGAATTTGAATTCATCTACCTGGACAATATCCTTCGCCATGCCAAGGAAGGGATAATCATATCATATGCCATGCCAAACTTTCCAGGCTTTAACCATGTCAATACTAAATATTTGCACCACTTGACATTTTATATTGATAAGCTGGGATTTACATGCAATGAAGAGGCTTCAACTAAGCTCCGTCAAGCTCTGTCGCATCCTGATTTAAAATATGATAATTTGGCAGTTTATGAGAGGTTTTCTCCAATTGACATAATGGAGTTGTGATTTCTTGATTTATGTTTAATATATTCATATAAGATTGACCTATTCATCTACTTTTAACAAATAATATTTAAATGCCAAAGCATGAAGACGGGCCCGCCTGAACAGTGGCTTCCTTATGGGGGGGTGGCACACGGGGGCACGTGCCCCTCTATATTGGACCTGTGCCCCCCGAGGTGCCCCCCCATATGAACTTTTCAACCTCGGCTAAAATATACAATTAGTATTATGGGTGCCCCCCCCCAGAGAATCGCAAAATAAAAAAGTTTTGAGGGAAAATATAATTATTGGGAACTTTTTTTTTGGGATTTTCTTTTTTTCGAACCTTTTTTTATGGGAAATTTTTTTTTTTGAGAATTTTTGTTTTTTTGCAATTTTTTTTTTGGAACATTTAATTCTTTTTTTTTAAATCTTTTTTTTATTGAACATTTCTTTTTTGGAAAATTTTTTTCTGGTTCACTCTTCGATGTTTGCCATAGGGGACGAGACACCTCGCTCCGCTCGCTCAGCCGGTGGCTCTGTCCCGTCTACTATTGCTGACAAACACTGGTTTGTGACTGATGTGGGGTGAGGGTTAGCTCAGTTGGTTGTACACTGTGCTTCAAAATTTTGATTTCTGGGTTCAATTCGAATTCTGGCTTGATCAACCGGACTTATGTTGGACAGCAATTTCAATCATCCTTCACCTCATTACTGTGTCCTCCTCCTGTCCTAAGTAGCCTACAAAGTACAATCATACAGGGCGTAACATCCAAAATCATCCGACTTACGATAATATAATTTTAAAGAATGACATCAATATCATTAGCATGTTGTGTATCTTGTTTTTGTTATTTTGTGATGTTGATGACGTTCATCAATATATTTTTGAAGATATTGGATTAGTAAATATCATGTACACAGAAACAACTTTGCCTTTTTTTTATTTATACAACGTTCCAAGTTAGGATTCATGCAAAATTTCATTTTCAATGGACATACAGGGTGAGGAAGAAAATTTTTCAAAATTTGGAATTTTTCAAACTTCAGGCAAAATGAAAGGTTTTGCTAAGTCATAACAAATTCATATTTTCAGGCCTTAGAAACAAGACAAAAAGGAGCCTTTTTGTGAAGTTTGACTTGTATTATCTCAATCAAAAAATCATTGTGGCCGTCTTAACTTGGTGATGCTTTGAAAAGCGCCTTCATATTTTGAGGCCGTGAGCCATGAAGACAACATTGTGGTGACAGGTCTTGTTGACCAACTATTCTAAGATACCCCACACGGAAAAGTAAGGGGAATTAATGTCCGAGCTGGAGAAGGGCCAGAAGTTGGCCGCCCAGAAGTCTCCGAAATTTCTTTAAGTGGAAATCCTGAACTTTCTTGGCCATAAGGCACGGGGAACCATCCTGAGTCTGCCTATAGTTGCCATTGGGGTAATTCGCATCCAGCCATGGCAAAACATAACATCACTGGACCTAGTAGTATGCATCAGGTCAGTCCCCCTTTACTCGCATAAAAAAGAAATAAAGCATTATTTTTATATCTGAAGTCATGACTCCTGAAACCATTGTCTGAGCTGGATACTTTGCCCTGAATGTCCCATCGACATCTTCTATTGATTTTATATAGAATTCGTCATTTCGTTTGTTGACTATAGAATTCAAAACAAAACATTTATAGTTTGAAAAAAAAAAATTGAATATCGAGCCATGCTTCCTAATGCAGCCCATCATTTTTTCACCATTTCTTTCTTCTGGCCTTCATGGAATAGGCCAAATGGTGTCTTTTGGGTCCTGACATATGATTTCAGGCCAAAATCATTTTGCATAGCCTCTCTGGCAGCCATGAGGTCCACCTGAAGCTTTTCAACAACCTCTCTCATGGAGGTTGCAGGTACGTTGTCAGTTTTGTCATCAGTGACTCAAGGAATGCTCCATTCCTCTCTTAATTCTCTCCACAAACTCCCAGACTTCCCTCTTATTCCTTTCCCATCATTTATTGCCTTCATGATATTGTATTCTGGTTGTGAGTTCACTCTGACTATGTCAGGGATTGTTTTTTAGTCCATTTGGCACTGAAGCAAATCTGACCACCTCATTTTTAATTACAACTCATTCTAACCTTCCACAGGTATGGCTGATACCTTAATGAATATGTTGTATTGTTTTAACAATTTTCCTGTAGATTTGAGATGCTTTTTTAGCATAAGGAAGTTCATGGAAAATTTTGGTTCCCCACCCTGTGCATATGGTCTTTAATGATCTCCCAAAAAAATTGAAAAGCGCCAGAAAAATTACATATATTTAGCTCATGTTACATGCTTATAGTTCAAGTCAATATCATTCACTTTAACCATGTCAATACAAAGTATTTGCACCAATTGACATTAATTTTATATCAATAAGCTTGGACTTACATGTAACGAAGTGGCTTTAACTAAGATATGCCAAGCCATGTCTCATACTGATCTCAAATAGGCCTATGACAATTTGACAGTTCATTAGATGCATGCCTCTATTGATAAGAAACAGTTGTGATTTCCTTTATAAAATACATTTGTAATACACTGTATCAAATTTTATCATTTTGAGGCAAGTACATGTACGTATATCCCAATGGGCACACGACGTAAACCCCAACTTTGCTAATTGATGGAGTTATGAAATATTTTAAGTGCACAATTTTGCTAAGTTTGAATTTTATCCCATTGAAATGTCTTTAAATATAATGAATATAAATGTATTTAGCTTTGCAAAACCGTCCCTTTGTCAATACCTTTAAACAAAGTATATTTTACATGGAAACCAACTGTTATTTGGTTTCCATGGCAACCCAGCCTAAGTTTATCTTTGTGGCGAAAGTATGAGAATGGTGATTATTATTGGTACGCACCACTGAAAAATGTTGCATGCTACATGAATTAACACCTAAGCACATATATCATATTGAAAATGTCATACCCATTGGTGTCTGAGGCCACTTGACCTATTAAGGGGGTAAAAAACCCCCAAAGTAATAGTCTAACATTGTCATTAGTCAAGAACATATCTGATTTTTTCCCAAATCAATCCGAGCTGAGGTTTATGTGGTAACTCATATCATCCAAATGTGTGTGTATACCTGTTAAACAATTGAATAACTTTTATCATAATGACAACAATGAAAAAAGAAAATGCATTATACACGTGGATACTGATAAGTGAGAAACCTAAACCATTGACTTTTTATTGCATCTCGAAGATGCGTATCTCCCAGAAAAATGTAAAACTTCAGATCTTAGCTACTTCGGCCTTCAAATAGGATACTTCTTATATTAAAAAAACTATTGAAGGAGCAAATAAAGGGTGGCTCCTCCTAATGTTAGACTAAATTATTTTGGGGTTTCTTATGAATAATGTATTAACCACTATAATAGGTAATGTGACCTAAGAAACCAATAGATGTGACGTTGTCAGTATTATATGAAATAATGTCAAAAATCAATATTAAAATTCATGTAACATCTATCTTTTTCGACTAGTATACACCTCTACAGCAACTTACCTTTCGACCACAATGAACAACTTAGGCTGGGTTGCCATGGCAACATATGATAATTGCTTTCCATGTAAATAAACATGGTTTCAAAGACTTGACATAGGGACTTATTGTAAAGCAGAATACATTTATATTGATGGACACATCAATGGGATAACATTCAAACTTAGCAAAATCAATTAGTGAAAAAATCTCACAATTCAGCCATTGTAGTCTGGTTACCCTACATTCAGGTCACATGACCTAATAGATTTCCCAAGAGTTGTGAAATCTGCATTCCAGAGCACTATCCTTTCCAGTTTCATCAAGTTTGAACATGCATAAAAACACTAAAATGCCACTTATATCACATTATAAGAAATGTAGACAAATTCAAATCTGTTGCCATAGCAACCGATAAAAGCAAATTTCAACATGAATATTATTCAACATGAAAGAACTAATCAAGAACTTTCTTAAAGAGTAAAAATCAAGCTTCCTACTGAAAGATAAATAGGGTTACACATCGATTTACTTGAAAAAATGATTCAATCCATGTCAAATTTGAACATGTTTGTCATGGCAACACCCTTATTTGGTCATGTGACCTAAAATTACTAACCTTATCTTAAAACAGACTTTTCAATAAATGTTTTTGTACACTTTTGATAAAGTTTGTTAAAGTATTTTCCATAAAAAAACGACTTTTGCCAAATTATAGCAAAATCTGACAAATTCAAACTTGGTTACCATAGCAACCAGCAGCCATATATTTGAAAACAAAATGTACATTAAAATAATGGCTTGATTGAATGCTTTCCAAATTGACTGGGAATGGAGTTCTAACATGCAATATTTTTACTTTTATGGAAGATAACTTCGTAAAAATGAACTGAAATTTCACAACATTTGATATTTCTGCATTTTACCCCTCTCTTATATTCATGTTATGTGATATATTCTTCAACTTTCATGATTTTAGCATGACAAACAATTTATTTTGATGGCTGGAGGTATTATAATCATGATCTAATGTTAAAAATCCATTCTTCCATTTATTGTTTAAATATGAAATGAAGGGATTTATGAGAATATACCAAAACGCATGGTTTTTGCAAGTAGATGGCACCATAGTCAAAAGGGGTTAACAAAGCTGAAAAATACACTGCTACATACTCACTGAAGATACTGTGCTTGTTTCTGCCATGTTTCATAAAAATTGATCCTGTGCAACTCCAGTGAATACTCCCTGAAGTGTGACATACAACAAAATATTATAATTGTTTATCTTTGGTTGCCATGACAACACACTTCAAAATTGTCCGTATGTGAACCCCTGTGAGGATATCTGACATTCAATGCTTCAAGCTGATGCATGATTGAGGACAAAAATTATAAGTATGCCTCTATCAGCACTGCTCATATTCAAGTAGTAACAAAAAGTTACTTTGGAATATTGGATATCTGTTGCCATGGTGACAAGACAAACAGAGTTATCACCTTACTTTTTTACATTTCTTCAGAAGACATTATAACTGACAATTTGACACAAAAATCATTTTTCTAGACCCAAATTTGACTGAAATATAAAACTTTCAATTCAATGATGCAGATATTAAGAGCATTTTCATATGAACTGTGGTTGCTATGGTAACACACCTGGATAAATAAAGATATTTCATATCATGTGTGATGCAACATTTAATTGTCCTTCATTTTGCCAAAAAATATCGCAATAGCATCAATATCCTTGATATAGCATCACTTTAATAATATTTTGGGAAGGATTTTCGAAATAGGTACTTGTTGCCATGGAAACCAATTTAAATGCATTTCCCTAGGTTTGTTTTTTTGGAGCTTAGGCAATTCTTGTCCGGCAAGTCCCAAAGTACACATGCCGAAAATTTCACGCTTTTGTCCGGCTCGTAACTATTTTGGCCATTTTTTGCGGGAAGCTGCTCTACTATTATTCTTCAAAAATTCAATTTTGATGTTAAGAATGGCTGTTTTAAAGATAAACAATTTATTATCCTCTTGATAACATGTTATCTACAAAATAGAACATGGATAGATTTATTGACCGTTTAGAATTTTTGCAAGTTATGTAATCCAGATTTTACATTGTATCGAATAACATAGCTTAGGATCCATTGATTTTCAAAAATGTCAATTTGATCACTTACCCAAATTGTTATGTATTGTTCCCCAAATTTTATGATCAAGTTGACCTTAAGCTCATGACAGGACACACCCTCTATTCCCTTTTGTTTTTTTCACAATACATGTTATCTCCCATTTTGCCCCCGATTTCACCCTGCTACCCCCTCTTCCCTCACTTACCTCCCGATTTCCCTCTGCTACCCCCTCTTCCCTCACTTACCTCCCGATTCCCACCGGCCCCCACCCAGATTCCCCAACTTGCCACCAGCTTCGCCCCGCTTGCCCTTTACTTCCCTCTCCTTGCCTCCAGCTTTCCCCCTTGCCCCCCCCCCACTTTCCTCCACAAATTCTGAAAAGTAGGTGACAAAATTCATTTATTGACTCAAGTATTCCCTCGCTTCCATGATTTTCCTACTGATAGTCTGTGAGTTCCATGGCTCTAAACATGGCAGGTTTTGCAACCGAGAAATAAGCTGTTTGGATCTGAAATTCACGATCTTTTGTGTTTATACAAACGACATTAGACGGTTTTGGCCACAGAATAAATTGTAGAAAATTTCTGAAAAGCAGGTGATAAATTTCAGATATTGGCTGAAATATTTCCCAACTTTCATCATTTTCCTATTCATAGTATTCGCGTTTCAGGTCTCTGAACATTGTATGTTTTGCAAAAAAGTTAGCAGCATGACGCACATGAAAATCGCGATCTTTTATGTTTAAAAAATGAAATTAGTGACAGTTAAAAAAATCGTAGATGAATTCTGAGAACCTGGTGATAAACTTCAGGTGTTGACTAAAATAGTTTTCAACTTTCATAATTCTCCTATTCATAGTATTCGGGTTTCAGGTCTCTGAACATTGTAGGTTTTGCAAAAAAGTTAGCAGCATGACGCACATGAATATTGCGATCTTTTATGTTTGAAAAAATGACCTGAGTGACTGTTCAAAAAATCGTAGATGAATTCTGAGAAACAGGTGATAAAATTCTGGTGTTGACTGAGATATTTCTCAGCCTTCATAATTTTCCTATTCATGGTATTCGATTTTCAGGTCTCTGAGCATTGTATGTTTAGCAAAAAAGTTAGCAGCATGACGCATATGAAAATCAAGATCTTTTGTGTTTAAAGATGAATTATGAAATGCAGGTGATAAAATTCAGGTAGGGGGCGCTGCTCAGCTGGCGACCTGTGCAATCTACTCTCTCAAATTCATCAAGATTCTACTGTCATATCAACCCTTATTACTATGAAACTTTGTGGAAACATCTATGAGTACCCCAGGATGCGAAATACCACAGTTATGACGATCTTTTTCATGTTCCTGCTTATTATCAGCGGTTTGATCGAGGCTGAGTCCCTAGCAACGGCTGGGAGGTACCATGATGTAAACAACAACAGAAATGGCGGGATTCAATACACAAGAGACCAGCTGCTTCAACTTGCTGGCTCCCAAGACTTCCCAGGCCTGAAGGATGTCCCTGATGAGATCAGAAAACGAATCCGTAAGAGAGGGAGACGTGGAGGGATAAGAGCAAGGTGCAGAAGACGTGGATCAAGGGTTCCTATGCCCACAATCGTGACTGGAAATGTCAGAAGCCTGAGGAACATGATTGATGAGCTGTCAGCCTTGACCCAATGGAGCTATGCCTACCGTGAGTCCTCAATGATCTGCCTTACTAAGACATGGCTACAGACAGAACGAGACCCTGATACACCTTTCAACATAGAGGGCTACTCACTGCTAAGAGGTGATCGAACTGCAGATTCAGGAAAAACATCTGGAGGAGGAGTATGTGCCTACATTAAAAATCAATGGTGCAGAGACATTTCGATTTTTGATCAATTTTGTAACAATGACATTGAATATTTGATTGTTGCTCTACGGCCCTATTACTTGCCTAGAGAGTTCACAAAGATCTTTGTTATCATTGTTTACATACCACCCAGTGCTGATGCTAAGTCAGCTGAAAATATCCTACTTGATGCTGTCTCAAAGACTCAAAATGATAATCCAGATGCTGTAAATATAATCACTGGTGATTTCAATCATTGTAAATTTGACAAATTTATACCTAACTTTAAACAATACATAAATTTTGACACAAGATCAGAAAAAATGTTGGATTGTTTTTATTGTAATGTTAAGGATGCGTATATTTCCAAAAAACTCAGCCCACTAGGCATATCAGATCATAACATGTGCCACATGATTCCATCATACAAGCAGTTGGTGAAGCGAAGCAAACCAACTGAAAGGTTGACCTATCAGTGGGATAGTCAGGTAAATGACACATTGCTTGCCTGCATAGAATGTACTGACTTTGATGAACTTTATGATGAATGTGAAAATGTTGACCAAAATGTTGATGTATTAAATTGTTATCTGACATTCTGTATTGACATGATTGTACCTAAAAAGGTGATCAAGTGCTTTCCTAATAATAAGCCTTGGGTCACTAAAGATCTGAAATCTTTGTTAAACAAGAAAAAACATCTTCTTGGTGTAAATGACCGTGCACAGCTAAAATGTGTACAGAAAGAAATCAACTGTCAAATTGAAACTTGTAAAAAGAACTATAAAGAAAAGGTTGAAGGTATGTTCAAGACTGATGCAAAATCAGCGTGGAATGGTTTAAGAGTACTAACTGGTATGAAGAAAAGTAATGTCACTCCAAATGTAGAAAATGCGGACGAGTTCTGCAATGAACTTAATGTATTCTATGCAAGGTTTGATAAATGCAATTTCTCTTCCACACGATCATATATCAACAATTTTCTTAGGAGCAGTGATTTAGAACCTGTAACAGTATCTCCCTGCGATGTCAAGAAAAGCTTAAATTCCATTAGGATTGGCAAAGCTGCTGGCCCAGATGGAATTGGCTCCAGTGTAATAAAACTCTGCAAGGAGCCATTGACTCCTGTTCTCTGTAAAATATTCCAAAAATCACTTGATGACATTCGTATTCCCACCATTTGGAAAACATCTGAAATTATCCCTGCTCCAAAGAAAAATCCACCTAAATGCAACAATGATTATCGTCCGATTGCATTAACAGCAATTATGATGAAATGCTTGGAAAGAATTGTCAAAAATGTACTTGCTGAACAGGTCAAGCCTCACGTTGATAAATATCAGTTTGCCTACACTGCAAACAGGTGCGTTGAAGATGCTACTCTGTCACTTACAGACTATGTACTCAGTCATGTTGATAGACCAAATTCATCAAGGTATAAGAACTATGTTAAAATTTTATACGTAGATTTTTCCAGTGCATTTAACACAATCCAACCGCATATAATGATGCAAAAACTTATCAACATGAATGTTAACAGAAGTCTGATCTTGTGGATAAATGAATTTCTGACTGAAAGACCACAATATGTTAAGTTTATGGAGTCTAAGTCAAATATTCTAATTACAAACACTGGTGCTCCCCAGGGGTGCGTCTTGTCACCTCTGCTCTTCACTCTTTACACTAGTGACTGCAGATGTATCAATGACTCTTGCAAATTGTTCAAATATGCTGATGACACGGCCCTTGTAGCAAAGTGTATAAACAATGATGTAATGTACAGAGAAGATGTAAGCAATTTCACAACTTGGTGTGATAACAATTTTCTAGAATTAAATGTGAGCAAGACGAAAGAAATGATTGTTGACTTTCGAACCTCAAGTACTGAAAGAACACCGTTATTTATTAAAGAACAAATTGTTGAAGAGGTTGAAGAATATAAATACCTTGGGACCATCATTGATAACAGATTCACGTTCAATCAAAATGTCGAAAGTGTATATAAAAAAGCAAATTCAAGACTCTATTTTGTACGAAATTTGTGTAAATTGAAGATTGATACGAAGATCCTGGAACTCTTTTATACAGCAATTGTCCAATCTGTAATCGCATTCTCTATCATATGTTGGTACGGTAACAGCAGCCTAGACTCAAAGAGAAAACTCACAAGAATCATCAAATCATGTATCAAACTAGGAATTTCAGGTGCTATGTCTCTGGACGACATCTTTAAAAAAGCAACTTTGCAACGATGCAAGGTTATTGTAAATGATGTAGATCACCCATTAAATCAATTGTACAACTTGTTACCATCAGGTCGAAGATACAGTTCCATCAAATGTAGAACCTCTAGGTATTCCATCTCATTTGTTCCATCAAGTGTTAGACTCATCAATGACCTTAAAGTCAATCTATCACAAACTTAAACCATATCATCAATCATCCATCTATCTGTTGTATAAATGATGTGTGAATCTGACTGTTTGCATGTTTCCTTGAGTGAATGCCTATATTTTGATTGTACACAACAAGTTTCATGTTTTCATGATTAAATAAAGTATTTATTATTATTATTATTATTATTATTATTATTATTGACTGACATATTCCCAAACCTTCATAATTTTCCTGCCATTAGTAAGCGAGTTTCAGGGCTGCAAACATTGCATGTTTTTCATGAAAAGACAAGCGACTCTACTGCATAGCATGGTAACGTCACAAATATAGGACCCGGAGAATAATTGGCAGCTGCCATAGCTCCATATGGTCAGCCAAAGCTCCATACAATCAGCCAAAGCTTAAGATGGAATATCATCTGATGAAATAGGGTCTGATGAAATATCCAAATAGCATCTTGGGGGATATTTGACCTTTTCAAATATCCTCATAGTGCTATTTGGAATATCCAAAGTCTTTTTAAAACAATTTTTGATATTAGACATAATGGCAGTAGAGACATTGTCACAAGCAATAGTGCTATTTGGATCCTCGGGAGCATTGCCATTCATTAGGTCGAGGATTCCCTTGCCATCTTCGCATTGTTTCTCTCTCTCTCAGAGGTAGCTAATTGATGTTACTGAGTAGATGGACTCATTACCGGGGATCCTGCGGGAGACACCTTAGCACTTGCCACCACGAAACACCTACTCAAGAAATACCAGAGGCTCGACAGTTTAGGTTCACTTATTCGTTTAATACTCAATTTATAGACAGTTACATCAAGAGTCATTCAAAGAACAGAAGCTATCCAACTTATCAATACATTAAACAACGATCTTAACAAATTACGTATACTGTTAACTAAATGCCATCTCAATCAACCATGACCTGGGGTTCCTTTAAGAGAAACCTTTGATCATACCTCTAACAACAATACCCTTACCTGACGAATCGTCACTGCGTCAGGGAGACAGGAAGCCCCCCTGCTACCTCAGCGGGAGCGGGCTCTCTTCTGGCTGGGCAAAGAAGCTTGCCCCCAGAGATTGCTACTAGGGTGTTCTGCGGCTGCGCAGAAACACCAGGGTAACTGTTGCCATGGAAACATGGGGTGAGTTCTACCCCGTTGCTATCATTGTAGCTCATTACACAATAATATAATATATTACATTAGTTTTATACAATAATAATATAAATGACATTACAGAATTAAGGTCTTGAGGTTCATGGCGATTTGAGGAAACTTCCTACAAGAGGAAGGAATGAAGACACCTCTGAAGCTAAAAGCTCAGCGGTGACATCCCGACCAATCGAGGATTTTTTATAAGATCGTTTTTCTCCGCTTTGAAGAAAACATTATTTAAACTTACAATCGAATATGGATTACATTCATTTTATAGTGAATTAACATATACTGTGCCTAATAATGTAACTTTCATTGAAAGGAATGCTTTCCACAATTGCTTTTAAAGATGGAAGACTAAATGCTTCATACTGATTAACAAAACGATTGAAAGGATTATTAATCGATTTTGTGCTTGATACCAATTTAGGTATAAATAGAGGAAACGCGTCTCATTGCACCTGAACTTTGTGAATGCTTTAATGAAAGTTGTGGTGACATCAGCGTGATGTAACCACTACCACCAGGCAGGCGGAAGGGGGGGAAAAATTTAAGATGAAAATCGGGCGTGTGCAATATGCCCATGAAAGACAATTTGGAAAAAGGGAAAAATTTTGAAAAAGAAGCAAGAATATGACTTGCATCGGTGATATAAAGGAAAGGAACTGAATGACAGTCCTTTAATGGCGTCAATGAGATGCTAGAGGGGAGCTCAGATAGAAAAAATGGAACCTAGATTTTAATGATTGACAAGAAAGGACAAGTTATTCTTATGACCTTTTCGTTAAATTTTGCAATTTTTTGTGAATCGTTGGGTGTGTAAACCAACGTTATTTTTGGAAGTAGAGCCGCTAATTACATGGCTCCTCAGCAAAAGAGACTCAAGCACCAGGCGAGTCAAATAGCCGTTTTTATCAAGGGCAGTTACGGGTATCATCCCTTGCGTGTCATTGGATATGCACGAAGCTGAACCAAAATGGTAAGTTAAAAGCATTAATTGCATTAAGACAGGACAGCCTTATAAATTTAAATGGGCTGGTATGTCCGATACCCTAAACTACAAAAGTAAGTAAATGACATATAAGCGATAAGCAATTAAAAGCAACAATTAAAATCATGAACAAAACATAATCAAAACGCAAATATCAGTAATAGCATGGATCAAAGCGACAATTAGCAAAATAATAAGCAAAATGATAAGACAATAGTCCAATATGGAGAGAAATAAATCAATAGTGGACTATAGTTTCGTAAAACTTGTTACATACACTCTAAACAATCCGAATGAACTGTAGGCATAAGGCGTACAGAGAATTAAAACAATGCGAAAATAGGTAAACAATATGTTGGTACAGTGAAGTGATATCGAAGGCACATGTACATATTAATACACCTGAGAAAACTTGTATAAGAAGCTGGCATGCACAATGCATAGACCAGAGAAATTATCAAATGAGGGTAAAACATGAGCTTTAAATAAGATAGACATATGAGAAATGAGATCAGGTGTTTACAGAAATAGTTCAGTGCAAGAGTTGACTTGTGATAACTGTTCGTGGACATGTCGAGACATAACCAATGATGAATAATAAATATTGCATATTGATGTGGTTGATGCAGAAATGTCTAATCAGTGATGCATTTTACACAATACGAGTGAGAGTCAATACATGATGTTAAAGATAACATTATTCATACACGTGTGGACAAGAAGATTGGAAGAATCATTGATTGGAGGAGTCAGTGATATAAGTCATTGATATAGGGCGAAGGGAGCGACACCGACGCTCCGTGCGTGGTGCAGAGGGTGGAACGTTGACAGCGATGTGTTTCTCAGGGTCGAACAGGGTGGCGACAGCGATGTGTTTTTCAGGGTCGAACAGGGTGTCGACCTGGTAACTTGAAAGATGCCGGACGTCGTGGACCTAATGGACGAGCTGCGAGATTTCGAGGTCCTATTACCATCAACCCAAAACGATGAGGGGGTTGTTACTGTTCTAACAGATACAGAACAGGATTGTCAACGTGGATGACTGGTTATTCAACCGTGCGCGGCTGTACCGAAGGGGCGAAGTGAATGGAAGCGACGGGAGGCGACCATTCCACTTTCTGTAAATGTCAGTTCGGACGACCATTGTCTCTGTGAATGGAGCACAGGCGAGGTGCAAACCGGGGTGGAGGAAATAGCGAGGTGTCGTGCCATGTGCACAACAACCATGGCGGAGACAGAAAAAGTTCTGAGCGAGTAACTGGTATTTTGGTGGTCATGATGAAAACCCGAGGGACTGATATATCTGCAATACCGTGAAGATTTGCCAGACCGGCTTCGTTGCGTGACTGACCCAGGTTAGGGTCAGGCAGAAGAGGAGGTGAATTGTTTGTCACCACTTTTATGTTAGGGTCAGGCGGAGGAGAAGGTGACTCGTTTGTCACGACCTTTATGTGTGTATTCAGACAATCCCGATACTGGGTGGACCGTGGTGGGTCATGGAGAAGAAGACGTCGTCATGAGTCTTTTGTTTATACACTTTCTGAGATCACAATGTCTTTGCGAGCACAACCCTGTGCGGGAACGCTAGAGAATGCGTGGTGAAGAAACTCTTCTGAACTAGACACAATCCAGATTAGTGCCTGGCGACGGTAACCAATAGCAGGGGCAATCCATGTTAGCCTCCTGAATAAGCGAGTTACCCAGAGGAAAAGAGTTTCATTAAGAAGATGCATGCCAGAAGCGAGCTGGGACAATCCATATTAGTCACCAACTGAAAATGAGGCGATGCTCTTCAAGCACGATTGTTCGCTGATACTGCTTAAGAAACAGAGGCAATCCATGTTAGCCTTCTGTCAAGAAGCTAAGCAGGAGATGACATCATCCATATCATCATACAATGTGAGCTTGGTTGCGAATGGTGACATGTGCGACGAAGACTGCACAATGCCAAGCCAGACACAAAAGTTCAAGGAAAGTTCTGCAATGATGTTGCCCCATGTTGAACCCAGGTCAAAGCAATGATATGCTTGCCGTGGTTACAACGGAAATGGAGTGAAACGGAATGTTCACACTAGTGGTCGCCCCGAAATGGTGCCCTCTTCATATTGCCATGAGATGATTACAAGAACATGGCCGACTCGGAGTGGTCGTACGTACTGTTGGAGCGTGGTCCCATGCGCAATCGTGGTGCCCAATTAGAGGTGGTGCCCAAATCAACTGACTTTCGGATGTCCAATCATGTGTGTCTCTTGATAGGATGCCCATGACAGTAGAAGTCATAATGGAAGCACAGGAACTGTAAAGACTCTCTCAGATCAAAGGTTAGAGAACATATGCATCGAATGTGTCTCTGATCATAGGTGCCCACAGCAAGTCTTGCACTGATGTTTGACGACCAGCCCGACCAGCAACTCGTGATCAAAGAGACATTCCCGCAAATTATGTGACAACACAGCATTAATATGGTATGAAATAGTCATACTGAAGTTTCTTTAATAAAACAGGCTAGGAGCTCAACCAATGAGGTTGCTGCAAACAGTATGTAAGAAAAGGCACGTGATATAAAATATAAGATAAAGTAAATAACTTAATGATCAATAAGTACAAAAAGGAATATAATAATTGGTTGTATAGATAATCTGAATCGCAGCAAAATGCTGGTCGTTATGTGTTTATAATTAAAAGGAAAAGAGTGTGGTTAAATGTAAATAGAAAGATAACAAATCACGGCAAAATTGATGCATCATCATGCTGATCAGCTCCCCAAGATCAAAATGAATCACATCAATAAAATAAGAAGGTCACTCTGCAACTTGAGTATAAGCTTGTTAAATCTTTGGATGAAAATTTGCATAAGACGTGTGTACGCAATATATGCATAGATACAAGCATATGTCATTAAAATGTACCCGTACAATTGAACCAACAAGGTGTGATTCTTCACAGACCGACTGAATGTAAGGGTAATAGAAGGGTTAAATGCAAAAAATACGCATGCAGATAAACTAGAAAAAGGAAAGATGCAGTTATAATGCAACTGTAACATGAAACGGTATCTCAAGGAAATGCAGTGCAAAGATAAGTAATCATAATCATGCAGTAAAATAAAATCAGACGCTGGTACTGGTATCGTTAGGAGAGGGGGGTGGTGGAACAGGAGGGGGGAAGGATGGGCGGAGCATCAGTGACGTAGGACGAGTGGGGCGTGGTTCCAACTCGATATCAACTACTGAGCGATTAGGGGGGGTATCGACTCGGGTACCCATGCGAGGGGCCGATGGTTGCCGGGGTGAACTGGATCGGCGAGGCGGGGTAGTCCGCCTTGGTGGGGTTGTACGGCTCGGTATCCGAGTAGGGGGGGTCATTTTCTTTGACGCAGCCAAACCAGAAGTGGTGGCATAAGGTGCGATCTGTACTGAATGGGTAGTATCTGGTTTCATAACATTGGTGGACCGAAATTCCATCTCCCTCTGACGAAGTTCTCTAATTAGAGCTGAGTAAGGATTAAGCTCTTGAGTATTAACAACTTCTTGCATGTTATGGCCCAATTTGTAAAGGTGAACCGAGTCAGATGCGAGCATAGTCACCGCAAACTGTCCTTGCATAATCTGTTGTAACTTTTTCTGCTTGTATAAAGGAACATTAATGAGTCTAGGGAGTTCTACGTTAAGTGAGTCAATCTGCAAAGAGCACAATGCAGTATCCCAGTTGGGTTTAAGTATACTGTATAATCTGTGATGGTCACACTTAAAACTATTAGGACAAATGACACCTTTAAGAGAAAGTGTAGAAAGGTGGGACTTAATAGTAAGAACATATAGAAGTAAGCGCTGGTGTCCACTATTCAATTCCATGAATATTTCGATCTGTGGGAATTTGCGGGTTTCAGGCGAGCGATGCATCACTCTGAAGTCCCTGCAACATCTATGAAGACAACGCTTAGCCAAACTCACGACCATGTAGAAGACACAAATAGTAAGGAGGTGAAGGGTAGTGATGTGTATAAGACTGACAGGACTTAGAGAAACAGGGTAAATTACATAGTTGACCGAATCGCAATTCAAAGGGCGTCCGGGGAGGACCAGGTTGGCATGGGATGGTTTAAAATGAGTAGCCATTACCATAGAGGATAAGAGGCCACTAAGGTATCTACCACGACAATACATAAATATTACCAAAATTAGAGACAAATACCCAGCCATGGAACCGATGAAGGCAAAACCACGGATCCAATGGCGAAGGCTGAACCAGGCTGAAAGATAGAAGGAGGCTTCCAGCTCGGCCCATTTGAGGAGAAAATCGTCACCCTTTTGTTGAATAAGGCGACTAAGTTCCTTAAGCTTAATAATGCCATGTGTCATATTGGCAAGTGACGTATTTGCTATTCTGGCAGCCACTGCAAATTTAGGCAAGGTGAAATTTGGCATGCCATAAGATTCATATGGTGGTAGTCCTGAAAAGTTAAGTTCACGTTCAAAAGAATGCATCGCAATTGCGTTGATAGTATAGTTAATTAAGAAGGGTTTATATTGGTTATTTTCAGATGCAGGGCATCCTGTAATACGCCTGGGAATAAAGCCTGAAGGGGAGGAGAATTCGCAAAAGCAAAACTGGCCACGCTGAAGTACAGCGTAAAGGCTACCAGGAACCGGACGTGCCACACGATCATTAGAGCAACGTCGAGTCCCTGGGAGTGATAAGCCAGTAACTAAGAGCTGGTTACCTGCGTCTATAACACGAGGTGCTGCTCTAAAAGGTTCAAAGAAATAATCGACTTGACAGAGGTCAGAAATGACGTCTGCAGTAGCATTCGTGTATATTGCAGTGTTGCAGGATAGCTGCGAGCTATCAATTTGAATTGTTGACTCTGTACAAAGAAATTGATCGTCAATGTTGAGACATTCCTGGAGCTCTTCAAGACTGAGCTCCAAGAAGGAATCGTGTTGCACTCCCAGAAAAGGTTTTGGAATAGAGATACGGGTGTAATCATGATTAGACTCGCGGTCTTGGAAAGCAGGGGTAGCTACCACAGGTACGTGGAGTGACTCTGTGTGATACAATGTGTAAGGTTGAGAATTCTTAGGTTGGATTGGCCAGAGGAGTTGTAATAAGAAACCATTTCGAGTGGGCATAAAGATTGGTTGGGATTTCTGATAGATATGAGCCAAATCTGTGAAAGCTAGTTGATTACTATTGTGCCACGAATATAATACTGTTGATACTTTGTGTACCAATTTATGGACATATGTGGCGGGGAGAACGTGTGGTGAGATTTTACCTGCAGCCAGCTCATGGAAAGCTGTAATTAATTTATCAGCTTCATTCAAAAGGATGTGAAGTTGCTGTATTTGTTGGGACCAAAGCCTGAGATATTTTGAAGTCAGCAGGCTAAGGATCCTTGTGGCTTGAATCTTACGTTGTAATGCGTTTATAGCGTTACTAACCACAGCAAATTGGGAAATAATTTCCTGATTAGTTTCGTTTAAGAGTGTATGAATTAATCTGATGTTTCTGGAGGTGTTGGTGAAGGTACTGGCTATGACGTCAATGGTAAGAACCAAATCAGAACGCATCTCAAGGAATGCGTCCCTCATAAGATTCTGACGCGCAGACATAGACTCAATAGTATTTACGAAAATTTGATCTCTCTGTCGTCTAATATTAGCAGACATACCTGCTCCGGCCTGTGGGATAGTAACTGAAAGCCAGAAAGCAGTACTGTCTTCGGATTGCCAATCCTGGGTATTAATATTGACACGAAAAGTTTCGTTAGTAGATTGCATTAATTGTTTAGTTGTATTAGACGTATCATCAGTATTGGGTAAGGCAAGGGGATCTCGAGGTGTTGGTGTACGACCCGCTCGTTTAGGACGACTGGGTGGCGAGTATTGATCAAAGAAGGAGGGCATAGTGGGTGGAGGGGAATATGAGAATGTGTCATGGACAAAATGCGGTTCTGGGGCTGCCCTCTTAGCATGGTGGTGGACTGCTGAAAGAGGAGGGGGGGCGATGGGGGTAGAATGCGTTGGGGAAGGCGGACGATATTCTTCAAAATTCTGTTGAGTAAAAATAGTAGATATGTGTGCTAGTTTAGATTTTAAAGCTGTTTTATAAGAATCAACTTTATCAATAGTGTTCTTTAAGAGTGGAGCGAAATCAGAACATATTGCAGCAATTAAATCATCAGGGGATTGACACATGTCTTCAAACATTGTGAGGTCCCAAGTGAATGTGGGAATGTGGAAATCGGGATAGAAAATATTGGCATTGATGATAAAGAATTCAACACTGGGAAAAATTTGTCCCCTATAACTATAACCAACGCCATAGTCTGGGCGGAGAAGCTGTGCGGGTGCAGAGCTCCAGCGTGAAGCTGCGTCTGGTGGAAAAAGGCCAGAGCTGCTTTTGACTGCAAGAGCGTCTTCGTGATTGACAGATGCAAGAAGCTGCATATGACGTAATTGGTCTCTAAGGGAACGGGGTGAACGGAGCAAGGGGATTGAGTCACAGGCTTCGAAGGTCATATTTTGGATAGGGAAGGACACGTTACCTTGACAAGTACCAGAAATCCTAGTGGTATCTGGCAACGTGTTCAAGAAAACTGCCAAATCGCAATTACAAATAAGAGGGTTAGATGTTAGGTCAAGTTCTTTCATTTCAGGTGAAGGAAAGTAAATTTGCATGTTAACGCCATCTAAATACTGCAGATGGTTCTGTTGCAAGAATATATATTCCAGATGGTCTCTAATAAAGAAAGGGCCAGAAATCCTATACAAGGAGTTGGAACTAAGGTCTATTACAGCTAAATGACGAATATCTCTATCTCTAATTTCAAAGGTATGAATCTGATTATGAGATAAATTTAAGTAGTAAAGTTGATCGACATGTCTAAAATATGCTCTGGAAATAAATGTTAGTCTAGAATTAGTTAGTTCAAAAATGCGCAGATTGGGCGTGTTTGTTAACGGGTCTCTTAATGATCGTGATGTAGTAATATTTCTGAGTCGAAGTACCCTAAGAGATGTTGGATAATTTAGATTATGTATTCCGCCAAGACAATCTTCTATAACTATTGTAATTAAATTTAAGACATCAAATTGTTGAGTTTTCTGAAAATAGAAACCCTGAAGAATAAGTGTTTGGAGAAATGGTTTCGGTCGTGTAAAATTAAAAGATTGTTGTGCTGATAGATTAGGCAAAAGATTGGAAACTTCGAAAGCAACATTAGAAGCTTGTAATTTCAATTGTTGTATATTATTGAAAGGCATAGAAGATGGGAGGCGAGTCATATCTGGTAGATGGAGTCTAAGGGATATCAATTTAGTTTGTGAAACGCCGAGGTGGTTCCAAGGAAAAGATGTGGAACCATGTATGGTAAGGTCTAAATGAGTTAATTGGGCCTGTGGTAATAGAGGTAATGCAGGAGACGATAAATCTCTAAGTAAGGTAAGTTGTAGGCGTCTTAAACGGTAAAGGGAAGACCATGGAGCAAAGACAGAGGCGTCATCAAGAACTAAATTAGTAATAGCATGTAACTGAGAACGTGCTTGAACGTACTGTACATGAGTCACCTGAGTGTTTGGCAGATCTAAGAAATTGATCTCAGGAAATGAGTCGATAACGTCGGGGAACATCACTTCAGAAGTAAGATTTTGTAACGTGAGATATCTCATAAAAGGCATGGTCGTGAAGAAAGACATAATGTCCTTAGTAAGTGGGCCAGAAGAAAGGATCAGTTTTGTGATACGAGGTGAATCGGGAGGCCAGACACATGGTGGTGTAGAAAAATTGGCTCCCAAATCACATGCGAATATGTCTCGTTTGCGAGAACACCATTCGTTAAACATAGAAACTCTACAAGAAGCCATAGGTTGTTCTTGTGCTTGAAGCAAAGTACGCTTGGCCCAAACAGCGGCCGTATTGGGATTAATGGTGAAACCAAAATTCTTATAAAGAAAAGCGTCTTGCTCAGCAATTCGTTGCAAAGCAGATGGAGGTGGTGATTGAGCTGGAACCAAGGGAAGGAATAGGAAGGGGAAAAGGACAATTAGCGTCATTGTAATGTTTATAAAGAAAATGAGGTAGCAAGGTATATAATTGGCTAAAAGGTTTTAGCGTCATTAATTAAAATTAGGTAATACTATAACTATCAACCAGTAAGGTGGTGAGAAAGACATGATTAGGTAAACGTAGACATGCACATAAACCAAGATAAGAGGTAAAAAAAGGTCATAAGCAAGGTTACATAATGGCAATGATTAGCATATATAGTGCGCAAAATTCATCAATCAGGTCGACATACCCTATGCAAAACGAATATAATTATCAATACACAAATAATTATCAATGGAAATAAGTATTCATAACACTTAGGCAACACGAGTTTTCCAACCACTTTTCCTATCATATGAAAGAATGCCGTGTATGTCAACAGAAAATGCAAGAGATGTACTCTAAAATCATGTGTATCACTGAAATCGATAGAATCGACCAGACCTGAAAATATAACAATATCCGTCAAAGAATGTAAGTTAATGAAGTACTTTCCCACAAATTACACGCGTGTAAGAAAAATTGGGAGTATCGTTATTGTGAACTTTCCTCAACACAAAACAACTTCTGAACTTCATCAACGACACTCAATGCCTAACAAATTCCCAGTTTACTACTTAGTAAACGCATATGCAGATTGGTGGTCCTAAATGACCGGTAAATGACTCTTTGAAAAATGTACTTACATAATGTTGCAAGCTGTATGTAGGACTGCTGCCTCTCTACAGGTGTAAAGATTAGAGCAGGTAAGCTAAGGTTTTACTGGCGCCGCAAGAGCTGGGCCCTGTGGGCTGAGCCGAAAATTTTGCAGCAGGGAGTGTGCCATATAAGGTGCAAGGATGCTACCAAGGCAACGAGAAACTGCTTCCCACGGCAGTCTCGGTGAAGCCATGGCAACACGGAAAGCGCCCCCTGCCGGGCTATGTTGTGATGCCATACCATGTAATGAACTATGGAAAAGGAGTTAGCTAGCTAGCTAGAATTTGTGTAGAGTAAGTTGGTCATTTACAAAAAAAAAAAATTCTCTTTCCCCAAAATGCGAAGCGATGCTATAATCACAGGGTGAGCAAGGTCCACAGAAACGCATGAAAAGTTGTGCTAAGTTGAAACACACGGCACAATGCCGGACCAATTGAAATAGCACAAGATATCCCCAAATCGTGGTCGGGCTCCCAGTCCGACAGGCAGAGAACTTGCAACATATTGAGATACGTACTCAAGATAATATGCTGCACAATGATTATAAGAAAAGATGCTCAAGGTAATACTCGATCAGAGCAGTACAAGAATGCTCAATCGAAGCAGTACCCACACGGCATGACGGCAAAGTGGTGGACAAATTGTAAGAAAACACTCTATCAATGAATGGATATAACACTTCTCAAGTGGCAAGATATTTGACGGCTAATATCTGCAATGAACGACACTCACGACATAAGCAGAAATGCAGAAAGAGAAACTAGTCAGTAATACTCAAGAAAAATGGAATATCTACAAAATGCAGAATGGAATATGTACAAAATGCTAATGATACGAACGTAGTAAATTTAACAAAAATTAACTGAACAAGTGTTACCCAATGTCATAATCACGTTATCCAAAGGAAGAATAATGTTACCATGAAAGAAACCCCTCATAAAATAGTCTTACTATAAAAATAGTCGCGTAACTGAAAGATAATTAAGGAACAGTTATAAGTAGTCATAAAATGTTATAAAAGGCAATTGAATGCTTAAAGGCAATCAGATTTACTAAGGAAAGATCACGATGGATCTTTGTGGAGATACTCTTTCTCTGAAATATGCGTACCAAATAATGGTGTTTGCTGAGGATAAAATGATAAGCCAATAAAGTACTATATCAAGAAGGTAATCGAATCCAAAGAATTGCAGTCAGGCTGTTAAAGAACAAAAGGCAAGAATAAGGGAATACGTGGCCAATGCTGCGAGGAGACAGTGGCCAAACATAGGGAAATACTATCGATTGGTCACGAGGAAACACTGATAAGAAATGGAGAACAATTCTCAACGAAGAATGGCAAGCTTTAAGAACGTGGTTGGTGGGCTCAAAGCAGATGGATAATCCGGCTGAATGCGTGTGAGCTACAGGAAAGACTTAACGGTGGTCAACCGTATTGGTCTGGGAACGAAGTGAAGGGACTACACCCTTCTGGTGGCATGTAAGCAACAAGTTGGCGATGCAACAAATGCAAGGTATCATCGCACATTGTTGAAATGTGCGGATCGAGAACTCTTGTTGAGGTTTAAGGCCTGTTAAGGTGTACTAATGCAAATATTTGAAGAAGATGTGGTTATAAAGAATAGACGAAGCATTATAATTGTTAATGGTTTATAAATTTAATGAATAGGTGTATAAGTCAGCAATGTAACGTACATATTGAAGGAAAATGTAGTAGATGTTGTGACTACATTTGGTCAGGAACTGTTCGAGATATCGGAGTTCTATATTATGGTATATATGTGTATCATACCATTGATCTATTAATAAGAAGAAGATGCGCTTAATGGGTTTTACTGTTCCTTGTTCTAATAAAGTGTATATTTAAAGAAGTAAATGGATCTTAATGGGTCCACTAGTTCATAAGATTGAAAAGAAACCTGGTCACTGTTGTTTCAGAATTGACTTCAATTTGGTTTGCTCTTCTGCGTCATGAAAATCTTCAGGTAATTCCTGTATCTGATGGAGTCGCTGAGAAAGCATCAATAGTGGAGGTGACGATACTGGAGTCGATGTATAAATCGGCAGTGATGTGACCATATGTACTTCTTGTTCATCGTCAAAGAAATGGCGATGGCGAAAAGGCTTAGGACGTAATGGCGGCAAGAAATGTGTAGGTTGAGCAGCTGCCTCAGCTGTCATTTGGTAGCCTTGGAGGTCCTCATCCGTTGACCATGATGAATCGGCTGTAGAGGTGGGACTAGGACAATCAGAATCCCATCCATTGACAAGAGGTTTTTGCTGAGCATATGTGCAAGCCACGTAATTGGCTGCAGAGTTAAAAGCATCAATATCGAGGGTTGGAGGCGAATGGAAGATACATGTAGCCTCGGTCTGAGTTGCTACAGAAACCGTCTGCTTAGGTCCCTGAAACGGAGCAACTTGCTGAAGCTGAGCAACTTCCACACCAATTGATGTAAGCCATTCCAGGTTGCGGTGTGAAGGTGGATAGGACATTCGCCTTCGATGCATTGTTCCAGATATACTGAGGAAGCAGTAGTGGAGTCAACGGAAGACAAATACCAAATGATGGAGTGGCCATAAACAAGGGGTAAAGTATCCAGGGAGGGGAGGGGGTGGGTGTATAGGCGAGGAATCACAGCTGGTGTGAAGAAAGGTCTGACTAATTTAGATTAAGAGATTACACATGTGTTCGGATTATGTAATTAGAATGAAACTGCTTGAATGTTGTTGGAACGCTGTGTTGTGGCTTGTGTCTGACCGTCACTGCCTGTTCCTGGCAGGTCGGTCCGAGCGATGAATTCATATGTCATGAATTCATATGTCTCATTAAGCCATATGAGATCTTAAAGGCAACGACAAGTCTGTATAACAGAGGAGAATGATAATAAACCAACTCCATTCATGAAATATTCATTAAATATCACATAGATACATGTGGCATGAATATGTGCAAAAGAGGAATACGACATAAGCAGAAGGCCATCCATAAAGTGAATTATTAAACTAATTATCAGTTGGAAGAAGACTGATAAGCTGCAGGAAACTGATGTCGGGCTCCCATTGGCTCATGGGTATCACCCCGTCACACATCAATTTGACGAGAATAGAAGTGATCAGTCCACAGTCAACTGAAATAACTCCAAATATTTATGGACAGAGAAGCTGGTGTAATTATGTGGGAGATTAAATTAAATATCTGTTATTTATTTGAGATGAGTTGTGAGTCAGGATGCCGACGAAACAGGACATTGCAACGAAAAGGAACGTTGAAAAGATACACAGGATGCTGAGGTACGATCGAAGTTAGCATGTTTAGCAGGCTAAGACAGTGCCAGTGACGACACTCTCCGATACCTTTTGACGGCAGTCTTTTCGAGGGAAACGTGTCCTAAAGGAAGGAGATGATCCTATGATAGGAGACGTTCTTTGAGAGCTATATGCGTCTCAAGGGAAAAGCTTGGAGAAAAGAAACCTAGCTAGAATTGTGCTCTTATATGGCTACTAGCAAAAATGAAAGAAAGTATATTTTGTATAAAAGATTATTATGGAATACACGTAAACATGAAATCGAGAGACTAAGCATTTTGGCACGGCCAATATGCCACGTGCGGACGACCCTTTAAATTGTCTGTGGACAAAATATAAAGGTTAGGACTATTGAAGCAAGACACTGTCACTATGACACTTGCTGATGATACTTTTCAGTGAGCTGGTGAAGTAGACCACGAGCAGGTGATCCCTTCAGGTGTTAGTTGACGATAGTAAGCGACATATGCATGATTTTGCTGACATACAGGTATGCACCATACATAGGTTGACATAAAAGATCCAAATTAAGTAATTTCGACCTACACAGCTGTCATTGCAAACTGTTTCTATATATATTTATCCATTTATCTATCTATATAAGTTTGTCTATAGATATGTTAATAGACCCAAGGTCAATATCTCGTTTCTGTGGAAACACCATTAGGACATTGTTTTAATGCACATTTGTTGGAACTGAAGCGGGCAGTATCCACTATTTTGAGTTAAAAGTAAAACACGAACTATGCCCATGACAACTTCAGTACTATATATGTTAGTTAAATTTGAAATAATTTAGATTTGAAATAATTTCGTTTCACCTAATGCAACCTTAATGCTTACAAGAGTACCAAAATAAGACACTGATGTCATAGGATTATGGTCCAATGGTACTTGAATTACCTAGGATCACATCGAAGTAGTGAAAGGAAAATTAAATTGAGTCTTGTGTTTACCAATTTATTGACATGTCTATGAAAACCAAAACTCTAATTGAACTATTGAAGGAATGCACGTGGATATACCATATGCAACTGGACATAATTGCCAAAGTGACAACTCATAGCCAGGTGGCATTTTCTGTCGATTTCCGTGTATCTTTATTATTCATAAGTGAATGTCTGCTTTTATCGAACTGCTTTACTTTTTATTATGAAAGAAGCTTAATGCAAATATCCCTGTTGCATAAAAGAAAGTGAAGGAAACGAAAGAAGGAAACCTTCTGTCGCATTCTCACAGAAATAAATAAGACAAGGCAAGAAATATAAAAGCCTGGTTCGGACTTTGGAGGATAGGAGGTGTTTTATCTTCAAGCGTAACTCACTGAGCCATTGCTTGTGTCAATGTGAATGCAATTTTCATGTCTGATATGCCAGGAGAGCTGTGGAAATTAGCAGTCCAGAGCCTCACTAAGTATCTGGAACGGATTTCTTTCCGTGCCTCAAGATGTGGCTAGCAGGGACGTGTCCCCGATGGGATTCGAAGCGACGAACTTCAACTTCTTCTTGCGAGAGAGCTGGCTGGTCAATTAAGACTCGAAGACGTTACCCCTAGACCAAGGCCGAACCGGCCAACAGCATATTTTTAAGACTTTTACTGACCGATGTATGCTTCTGAGCTGGCGGAGAGCCTCGTTTTCATTTCAGACCGAAAAAGTGTTCTAAAAATAGACACTGAAGATAGCGAATAATGATTCATGCATATGGCCAAAATAAATGTGCTGTAACGAGATAATTACCGTCTTATATTAAAAGAAAGGGAAATTAATGCAGGTGTCTGCTACACTCTTGCATTATGTCTCAAGAATTCAGAATTCAGAGGCACTTTCTCCGTTCGTTTGTCAGTATATGACAACGCTGAAGATGCAATCATAAGTAAAGTGCACTTTGAGCCAATTACAAGAACTCCAAGTCAGTAGACTCGGTGGCGACATTGGTAGCGCGTCCGGACACTAATGTTAAGATTTTGATTTTGAAGGGAGAAAGGATATATGCGAGGTCGCGGGTTCGAATCGCAGGGATGCTGCAATGAACTTCATATAGAGAATGGCTTGTAAATGGAATTGGAATATAAGGTATTTATTGAATGGTAGGACATAAGATGTACTTCATGTACATTGGTAACACTATGGTCAGCATTGTAATGAAGAGGAAGGAATACCTGAATATGTTCTTGTATGCTGGTAACCATGAACATTTGTGAATGGTCAGCACGAAAGAAAATTTGTGATTGGTCAGGATAAAGGTTTACGTGGAGGAATAGAAGCACGTTTACATTAAGCTACACTGTTTTTTTAGAGAATACTGATCTTAGGAATATCACGCATAAACTGATACTATTTCATTTATTTTGGAATGTTCTCTGCTCCATCACTTCCTTCTCGTGTCTATTGTTTCATTCGGTCTGTGTTTAGTCTAAGCCGTTATTCTGTGCCAACATGAGGAATAGAAGCACGTTGTCCCATCAATACATCCCAGAGTAGGACTGATAAGGCCAAGTTAACGCTGCTATTTTACAGTTCTGTTATCATTTTTGTCGGTATAGTATTTTCTATATATTGAGTGCCTTGTTTCAGGAACAATGTGCTAAATATATCGGTTGAGAGTTCTTCACCTGTTTTATTGCGAAAGGTTGGAAGCATTCGAATCAAGAGGATAGTGAATCTGTATTCCAATCAGGACAAGGACAATACCGCAAAAGGAAGGAACGGTGTGATTTCCAAAGGATTCACCAGGCACTTCAAGCACTGCTTGGACAAAGTCGGTTCCAGTCTCACTACTATTATCAAATTGGCAGAAGACAAGATGAAGGTACTGTAGGATGACTGCCGCCCTGCTTGGCAGGTCCAAAAGGGAATCATTGTCAGAAATCACTGAATGGAGAACTATGGAAGAATGCTATAGTGAAGCTTTATGAAGAGGATATTTTACTTTATGATGTCTGGAGGTTGATGTCTTGTTAATAGTGCACAAGAAATTTTTGGATGATGACCAAACCATGCATTGCTGGAGGAAGTCCAGACGATGACAATGCATTATGTACTCAAAAGCTGAGACAAGGAAGAAGGACCAGTGCATTGTATAAGCCTAGAGAAAACAAGAAAGGATAGCCCAATGCGAGGAGACGACATTGTGTTCGGATAAATTTATCATGGATTCACATGCGTGTTTTTAGGAGACCATTGTTGTGTGCAAATGACTCATTTGTTCCCACGGCACCTGTTCAGAAGTTATCGTTAATTATCACTCTTGAAAGTGACGACTGAGGCACAGCTATATTTGCAAAATGCTGGTCATCGTCAATCTTTCATTTCGGGTAGTCAGTGATGTGTTGCATTGTGTAACAGAAACACAAAGCAAGGACACTTATCTCACATTTGGAACCAAGTACTTTGCAAGATATAATGGGTACGCCATAAGGAAAGATCAGTTGCGAACAAACCAGGAAAGTGATGCAAGCACCTGTTCATTAGGCAAAGTTGAGGTTGCATCAGACCGCTTGGCGTTACTTAGGTATTATTGCAAAGGCATATTTGAAATGACAGCCTGGGGAACAGTGACATAAGTTATAGATAAGGAGTTATGGAAGAAATGTTGGACGTTCATTAGACTATGTGCGTCGGCATGTGGAAACATGCAGAAATGCTGATTAAGAACTTTACTGGACACAACATTCGTATGAGTGGAACTATTGCAGCCATGCAATACTCTGAGTCAGTTTTAATTGTGCAATTACTATTAAGGATGTGTAATTTCAACACAAGGTGGCATTGCAAATAACAACGATTACAGTCGACTATCCAAGGAGTCTTGATTGAGGAATCTGACTGGTGTGTCATTCACATACCGCCAAGGTGACTGGTGAGACACTATAAAGTGTGTGTCTGAAACAGATATGTGTTCTGGGAGAAATGATGTTTCGTGTTGGGTAAACACATGGAGTGTCGTCTGGCAAATAGACAAATGAAACTGCAGTCGGTTTAGGTTAAGTAAACATGAGAAATGTGGGGAAGGCGTTTTTCAAGTAGGGGTGGCTAGGAGAAAGTTTCAGCTTACTAAATCCGATAAATAGAAAGTAAAAATAGCAACTTTAGAAGGAGGGGTGAATAAACTGTTGAAGGTGTGCCATTCCTGTGAAAAGAGAAACATAAAGTGGAAGAAGGGTGGTAAAAGAGAGCAGTGGAATCGTTTTAGAGTGCTCCCTGGGGAGATGCTTTTATTCATATAAACATATTCTGAAAAGTCTGCAAATTCTTTTGCTAAAAGGTTATAGAGTAGTTCTAGGTATGTCTATGGCTTACAGTAAGGAAGAGAGGTCGCTATCCTTCTCTAAATGATCGACTTTGCCATAAGTCTGAGCTTTGATACAATAGGATAAATATTATATTGAAAATAAGACTTAATTCCAATTCTCAGAGGTTATCACATAATATTCTGCATCGATAAAATTACTAGCACAAAGGCTCTGCAGAAAATCACATCTGCCCACAGAGATTAGGTGAAAGTGAAGGGTGAAAATATTAATACACTGATTGCTTGGACATAGTAAGTGGCCAATAGGGTAGGCATCAGTTGAGACTGATTGCGATTGTACATCAGAAACAATAAACCACAAGTAGATTACTGCACACTGCCGCAATGCAGAAGCAAACTAAATATTCACCTTGATTATCTATGCTCGTTATGCAATTCATTTCACCAGTTATGCAGCATGCACCATTTAACAAAACTAGTTATGTCATTAAAGGTTATGACAGTGTGCCAATTGAAAGGTGCTATAATAGAGTTTTACAGTATAAGGGTCAGGTTGGATATGATTGATGTCATGACTTCAACTGATAAAATGTGTATATTAAATCATGAATGACAATCACAAATGGATGCTATAGTTGTCAATGCACGGAGGTAAGGGTCAGGTTGGATATCATTATCATGATTCTTATTGGACACTAAAATGGATTAAAACATACATTTGTGTGTTGAGTTGTAATCACCACAACAAGGTTAGGTCTAGGTTGGATAAACATATTAAAGGTGATGAATTAAAATACATATGTTATTGTAATTAAGTAGCAGGTTGAGGGCAGGTTGGATAAGAGTGTATTACGATCTCGCACCTCCACAAGCCAAGAATATGAGTGGCATGACAATAGTATTGAGACAAATAAAGGTTTAATAACTTAAGGTCATAGGGAAGAAAGGTCGGCCTGTAGGTCGCAGGTTCGAAATGCAGTCGAACAATGGAGACAGACCATACTCCTGAAATACAAAATGCCAAGCAGATACACATGATATCTGAGATGGATAGTTGATATATACTTGGAGATGACCGTCACGCCAACGGGCTGATGTTATTGTTGAGGTGACTGCACTGTCATCATCGAGAGTACAGGGCCATTCATGAAGTGCAGACCCAGGGCCTGGTTGAGTATCATCTTGCCCAGATTTAAAATATAAAAGAAGAGCGTCAGGATTAGAAATAGACATGTTATAAGAAGGCTGGGGTAATTGGTGCGAAGGATGTGAAAGGTCATTGGGATCAAGCAATGAATGGGACGAGGGCCCAGGCTTGACCTGTGGGGCTGGGGTAGAGACTGGTAATGGAGGCCCTTGAGGTTCCTCACTGTGTAATTGCATAGTGGCTGCAGCCACATCATCAATTTTAAGATTTTCAGATAGAATTTGAATGCGCAATTGTTGCTGGTTATAAATTGGTGAACCATTCTTGGAACGAACCATACAATGTTTCAATCTACCTATATGAAATAGACCTGGTAAAGTGCGGTCGTCAGTTGTCTTAAGCAAAAATTGATTCAAAAGTGGCTCAGATGCAATATACAATGGCCCAATAAGCTTAATGCTTAATTTGGTGGAATACTGCACCCCGGTGTATTTAGGTGCCAGTAATAAGACAAGGTCTCCTTCTTTGAAAGAATGTAGTAATGGCATACGCTTAGCGTGTTGTTGGGTCTGTCTAATCTTAATTTTATTATGAGAAATCACAGCTTGTTGTCTAACGAATCGCAATTTCTCTCTAATCGATGACACGTAATGATCATAAGAAGTAGCAACCACAGAGAGGGCTTCAGGATTAATGTCCACAAGGTGGCGGTCTTCTCTAAGGAAGACAAGGAAATTAGGAGAATATTTGGTAACTGCGTGAGGCAACGAATTATAAGTTTTACAAGCATATGGAATAAGGGATGGCCATTGAGAATACTTATACTCTATCATAGTTAACAATAGGTTCGAAACAGATTGAATAGCCCTCTCAGCCATATTGCTTGAATGTATCATTGTAGGGACAAGGTGTACCTGAACATTCAATGACTTAAATACTGCCGTCATAATTTTACCAACGAAAGAAGCTTCCTTATCACAAGTTACCCTATGAGGTATCATGTATGGCAAACAAAAATGCTCAATAAATTTCTTGGCTATCTCATCAGCCTTTCTACTGCGTAACGGAATCGCCACGACATAACGGGAGAAAATATCTTGTAGGATGAGACAATGAATAATTTGAGCTGTAGCATGGGGAAAGGTTTTGATATCAAAATGTATATGCACAAAGGGAGTACAATCAGTAAGCAGCCTAGGAACGAATTCCCTCTGCTTATTTGTTTCAATAACCTGCGACGAGCGTTGGCAAATCAAACATGTCCTAGCATAATCCAAAATGTATTTCATCAGATTCTTAATATGAAAATTTGAGGTAATGACATCATACAATTTATTAGATTTTACATGAGCACCCAAATTTAAGTGAAAAAATTCAATGATGTCGAAAATATAGATGTTAGGAATAGCCAATTTAAGTATGACGTCATGTCTTTTAGGACTAGATTGAACATAGAATAAAAGTGAATCGATTAAAGCAAAATGATTAGATAATACAACTGCCTGATTTGCCACTTGCTTACTAGTTGGTAACGTACTATATGCTATGAAGTTATAGACCGGTCCCAAATACAAATCCTGCTTTTGAGCATTTATAAGCTGGACTCTATCATGAGGTATCTTGACGTAATGGAATGCATCTGTGATGTATTTACGAATAGCTGGTTCTAAGTCAGCTTGATGAGGCATTTTTGTCAAGATAGTAGGTTGATCACTATCGATGGTCTTGTATTTCATCTCAGTGATAGGTAAGACTGGTCCAGTGGTATGGGTACATTCACTGGTAAGGTGTGACAGTGGTTTCGTAGCCTTTGTGGGTTGTGATGTAGGGAGGGAGATATCATTATCTGAGTGTTCTTTGGCCTGCGCCCTTGTTGTAACACAAAATAGAGAATAGCCAGAAAAGTTGGCATAGAGGTTCTCATAGTAGGTTTGACGAGATGTCAAAAGGGGATGAGTATTGGTATCCAGGAAGTTATAATAAGAATGTTGCTCTTCGTCATTAATGCTCCTATCTTTGTCAGACACTGCTATTGGAATAATGGGTTCAGCATCTGCTGGCCATTGGGTGTTATGATGACGAGATAACATATCAACTAATTTTAATTCAGTGGTGGTTGGTTTTACATAATAAATTCGATAGGGGTAATCTTGTAATTTCCAATAGAATTTTGCTATGCGAGGTGTTACAAAATGACTGGAAGATTTAAGAATTTGAGCAATAGGAGCGTGGTCCGTCAGAATTGTAAACCTACCACGTCCAGCTAAAAAAAATTTAAAGGATTGGACAGCAAAGTAAATTGAGAGCATTTCCAATTCCGATATACTATAGTTATGGGTAGCAATATGACCATGTAATCGACTAGCATAACCCAATAAAACTCTCTTAGGTGGATCATCTGGATCATTAGATTGCAACTGATAAAGAGCTGCACCTGAGGCTGTCCTGGATGCATCAGACACCAGGATCATTTCACCTTCAGGTCTTGGAAATGACAAAATAGGTGGGGATGTAAGAATTTTCTTAATGGCATCCCAGGCGACCTGTTGTTCATCAGTCCAAAGGAATTCGTTAGCTTTGCGCAACAGGCGCATCAAAGGTTCAGCTGTCTTTTGATAAGATGGTATAAACGAAGAAATGAATTGAATTGAGCCTAAGAATGATTTTATCTGTTTTCTAGTTTGTGGAACCTGCAAGTTCATAATGGCATCAATGCGAGACTGTCTAATACGCAAAGTAGGTCCGTTAGGTCCCTGTAAATCAACATCAAAGCCAAGGAATTGGAAAGTAGAATTAGAAGCGAAAGAACACTTAGCCAAGTTGAGAACCAGGCCATGTTTATGAAAAAGGGCAAGAACAGCATCAATGAGAGCGAGGTGCTCCTCAGAGGATTCACTAAGAAGCAAATAATCATCATAATAGTTGTAAACACATTCTGCATAGGTTCGTGGCAATTCTGCAGTGATTAAAGTCATTATTTCAGCAAATAGTGCCCCCGAATTGATATATCCCATTGGTAATCTAGTATAGGTAATGGACTCTGCATTATAGAATGTAACGACGCCGAGGTACTGACGAGACTGAGGAGTTACTTCACATGCAAAAAATGCCTGCTTTAAATCAATGGCCGTAGCGAAACGAAAAGGACGACTGCCCATTTGTTGCTTAAAAGAATCAATATTAGCACAAGGTCTCTGCAAGAGCTGGAAGGCCTTGTTGACAGAACGCATATCTCCGACCAAGCGGGGATTTTCGTCCGTGCGTGATTTGCGGACTAAAAATAGTGCACTGGTAGCTTGTGTGAGTCCCTTCTTGAAAATTCCCAGTTGCAAAAGCTTCTGTACCTGTTTACGCACGTAGGCGATATCAGCTTGGGAAGTGATATAAGGGCGTGCTTTAAAAGAACAATCAGTGATAAGTTGTTGGGTAATATCACAAACATATCGAGTGATGGTTCCTATCTGACCATATAAGCTAAAAGCTGGAGTGTGCGATAAAATTATCTCACGGAGTTTGTCTACGTCTTTAGGCTGAAGTGCACACTTATCAAGTTTCAATTGCTGATTAACTATATCGAATTCGGTCATGCGTATAGCAGGATCGTCAGGTTGAAGCCATGGATAATTACGTAGTCTAGTTTGAGCACGGGTGTCAGGGTCCATAGCATCATAATCTGGGTATGAAAGCTGAGAAATAGCATTAGGGCCGTTATCTATGATGACGTAATGAGTGTTATCAAGTAAATTATCATCAACAGATTTAGTATCTGGCTGTTGGACTACAGAAGGTGCCGATGTAAAAGGGATATCCATAACTAGCGCTCCCAGAATGATATCAGCAGCCAAATGTATATCCTCAGAATCTACATTATTAATCCTGATTGAACCAAAGCCACTACGTAGATCGACAAGTGCCTTATAATTCTTTTCAGAGATAATGCGAGATATGTTAACCTCAAATGGACCATTAAAATATTGTGCCAAGTGATTAACTCGAACTGGCACATCGCAGGATGTATTAGGTGTTATAGTGGTCGACTTATGTACTACAAGTAAAATTTGGTCGACAGAAATATCCATGCGTGATTCTGCTGAACAAGAAAACACATTTATATCTAATTTGAGCGTCCAAACCCATAACACAATCAATTGGTGAAGCTACATCGATAATAAAGGTCTTAATGGGAACTTTACACTCACCGAACTGTATGACAAAATAGATAAATTGAGAAATAGAAATAGAAGAGCCATTGCCGACCATAAGCTTGATTGGCTCAGCATCAAAGCGAGGAAGGCCCTGCAAAAAGGGACTACGTTTGATAAGAGACGTGCTAACCAAATTGTGTGAGCTGCCAGTATCAAACAAGGTAAAGAATTTAGTGCCATCGGGCAAAAGTGATGGGATAAAGTTGCAATCATGAATCTTGATAGATAGGGGGGTAAGAGGAATAGGAGGCTGAAGTACAGCATATAAGATATCAGGGAAGTCGTCCCCAACAAGTACATCCGAATCCAGAAAATCATGAAAAATAAAATTTTCAGAGGGAGCAGAAGTGCTAAGATCATTAGATTCGATAGGAGAAAAGTGGTGAGAGTCTAAAGTATTGGTAGATGTTGAGTTAGGACGAGACACGGCTGTATCTGAGCACAGTCAAAATGATCCGTTGCGTCGTGGTTGCTGATGTGGTGGTCCCTGTGAACGATTTTGAGGCGGTGGTCGTTGGTTGCGAGGGAAAGGGCCAGCGCTCTGAGAGCGGTAAGCAGTTCTAATGCCATTAGGGTACTGAACACGTGAGTTGTTAGGGGCATTGCTGTTATACTGCTGTTGCGCAGAGTTTGCATTGCCATGCTGCTGATTATTAAAGTTCTGGTTATTCTGGGAGAATAGTCTATTATTACCAGATCTGTTGGAGTTAGCAAATCCATTGGCTGAAAGATTTCTGTTCGGATTACCGAATCTATTAGGAAAGGGTCTGCTAGGTCGATTATACCGTTGAGTGAAGGCATTGTTTGCAGAATTATCACGGTTGTATGAACGTCCGGTAGACTGGTAATCAGGAGATGTTGGTAGACTATATTGCTGGTTGGGAATGAATCTGCGACAATGAGTAGCTATATGACCTCGGAGTCCACAACGGAAGCAAGTAGGACCAGAAAAAGAAGATTGACCATAAGGCATTTGCTGAGAGACATATTGGGGTTGAGTGTCATCCATGGAAACATCTCGAGGTCCGAGTATCTGAGGCAATTGCTGCAGAGATTGATTAAGAGCGCCCATGGATTCCTGTAAAGTGAGCAAAGTTGATTGCGAATTCCCTGTATCGAATTTCGTACTAGGGATTTTAGTAACATCAACGTGCTGAGCGATAACTTCGCGCTCCATGATACTTTGCACTATTCGAATTAATTCATCAAGAGGTTTGTTATCATCAATTAACTGAAGAGAATGCTGTAAGGTCAGGGGCAATCCCTTACGAAAGTATAAAGCCACAACTGATTCAGGTAGGCCCAAACGTGACACCAATTCCTTAATCTCATCCAAGTACTTGCCAACGTGATCACCATAGGTGATACGTTTCTGAGACAAAGCATCGAGGATAGATGCTCGACTCCTTAGCAATGAAAATTTATCTAAGAACAACTTCTCAAGTTTCGCCAAAGTCATGGGCTGCAGAGCATTACACCAATTGCGAGCGTGTCCTTCAGTGAACAACTGCAGGCGATGTAATATCTGCTGGTCATTTAAATTATGTAATTGGACATGATCCTTAAATTTAGTGATCCATGCCTGTGGTGTCAAACTATCGGACTCTCCATTAAATACTGGAGGTTTCATCTCTGAAAAATTAAGAGGCTTAGTTCTAGGCTGTGTTTCGGGCATTTGGGTATTAAATGCTGCTGCAGGAAAGGAAGAAGGCAGGGAACCCGAATGAGATACAGGGAAGGAGGAAGAAATTGGGCGTTGAATAGATTGAGTAGCTCGATAAGACGCATCTCTGGTGTCCTGATAGGAAGGTGGGTAGTACACAGATGTGCGCAAGCTAGTAAGGTCTTGTGGCTGAGATTGAGCCTGGGAATTAAGATTATTAAAAGTGGAATTAAAATCATGGAGGTCATGGAAGGCCTGGGTAGTTGAAGAGGCTTGGGACTGTGTAACCTGTTGGGAAAAATGCGAGGGTTGATTAGCATGTTCAAATAATAATTCATCACCAGTACGAGTTGCAGGTGCATGAGAAAAGGTGCCCGATGTGGCATTGTAATTGGAAGGATTGGAAACACCTAAGGTCTGGTTGTTTGAAGCCATGTTGGAACCAGAAGGAGACTGAGCAGATAGACGATGTAGAAGTGTCTGATGGCTGGGATCGGTGTAACCTATAACTGGTTTACGACTAGAATGAGGAGTATGAGAAGGGAACAGTACTTGGGTGGTGGTATTAGCTGTACGTGGTCTGGTGATAGTATTTACAGTATATGAGACTGTAGCAAACTGAACTGTATTTGTAAGAGAAGTCTGTGCAGAAGTTAGGGATGCAGGCTGGCTTCCCTGAGTAGAAGTATTAAAGGGGCGGGGGGTACAGTGAAGGAAGAAGGTCCTGGTGCAGGCCGGGTGGTCCTGGGCGACGTGTCAGTCCGCGGAGGAGGTTGTCGTGCGTGGCCCGGGGGAGACGATGGGGGGTGTTGTTGAGATGAAGGATCCTGATGAGAGTGATTAAATTGAAGGTTATTAAGAGACTGGTCGAATTCGTAGTTTTGATAGGCGTTATTAGAAACGTTATCAAGCAGAAAAGGGTCCTCAGGAGGAGGGAATTGATGCTGGTGACGAAGACCTCCCAATGAAGGAATTTGGTCGTCGCTCAATTGTGATCCAGGCACACGTGAAGGGGTATGATGTCGAGGGGAGAGTCGTGGACTGACGTCTGGGGTGTGATGGTGATGAGTATCAGAACCGTGTAGAGAATGACCAGGAGAAACAGGAGGTGATTGGGGGTGTTCAATGTTGTCTGCAGTAGACGTAACAGGAGGGGTTTGTGCAGCAGCACCAGGCTGTTCGTCAATATCAAATGAATGTGAAACAGGCGTTTGTTGATTAGTATTAGCAAACGATGATGCACCAGGTTTTTGAGAGTCTAATTGATGTATAAGAGAGGCGTCAGAGTGACCAGCCTGAGAGGCAGAATTATCCTCACTTATTTCAGCCCTATGAGAATTTTCGAGATTATCAGCAATATTAGAATGACGCACCTGACGTTCAGAATCAGAGAGAGCTGGGGATTTATCCCTATCAAAATGCTGTTTATCGGAGTTTTCACTATCAGAAGTATGGCCAGCGGAATTATCTGTACCGGAATTATCAGCTTTATCCCTAGCGACCTTAAGAGCAAGATGTGAATTTTCCTCGTCGGAATCAGAATCGTGTCGGCCAGGTGATGCTTCACGAGATTTTAAATTATCATGAGAGGGTGTGGAAACACGGGATCCGTCAGCAGTATCCCCAACCTCTACATGTAAAGGAACAGTCAATGAAGATTTATCTGGTTGTTGGGCAATGTGTTGGCCCGAGATATTAGGCTGTTCACCTGAAAGTGCTGTGTCAGTGTAAATCTCAGTCGCATCGAGATGTCCCTTAGTATTTGCAGTATCGCCCTGACTTGTACTAGCAGAGGATGAGTCAGTTTCTGACATCATGAGGGTAAGAGGGTAAAGCCATACATTGGTAGGTTTTCTCAAATACGTATTATAACGAGCAAAAGAGGCCTCACGAAACAGAGCAAGCTCCGGTAAGGTAAGAGTCAAATAGCCAAGTTGGTCTAGTATCGACTCGTAGACATGCCATTGAGTGTTCTTTTTAGTGGCAGCCAACAATAACCATTCATGAAAGAGAAGTGTAGGAGTGCGATGTTTGATATAACGAGAAGCACGAGCAGACAAATATCCCCTATCAACCGCTGTCTGAGCTTCCAAACGGAATTTAAGTAACCACTGCTGAAGTGTCAGCTGTGTCAACGGGACAGACATTCAGAGCAAAAATAGAAGTAAGAAGAGTAAGCGTACCGTGCATACTAGCACTTACTAGAGCGAAAATATAACTAATTTGAGGGAGAGTACGTATGAAAAGAGAGCCCAAAGTCAAAATAAGAGTAAAGGCTACAAAATGTGCCACAGCGATTCCCTGCAATAAGCGTGGGTGTAACTCATAACACATGTTAACTAATGACCCGAAAAAATAAGGAAATTAACATATAACTTGAGAGCCATATGGGATAAGAAATATCGGCGATAGGGATGGGATGAACAGGAGAAATAATGCGAGTCGAAATAAGTAATTACTTGTCTCGCTTTGAATATATATATACAGAATCCAGGAATAACTGTAAAACGTCACTGGACATGGAGAAATAAAGAAGAAATGCCTAACACACAATTCAATAAGAAAGAACACTCACTAGATTGCCTGATTAAAAGAAAAGCAAAGTAACTGGCATTGGCCAGATAAAAGTAGAGCAGTAGACCCGAGATAACAAAATACAACACGATACACTATCAATAGTCAGTGCGCGCAATGTCAATAAATGAATGGGAGCGTGCATAAATGAAGAAGGGCATGCTGTCATTCAAGAAAAACAATAATGAAACGACAGTCAGAATGTGATAATCAAATTCTCTAGAATGTTCGCCGGACGGGTAATGGCGATTTAGATTTTAAAAGAAAATGAAGTGTTACATATGTGAGTTGCAAAGTGAGGAGAGAAGAAGGCAGAATAGCGTGGCCATGGGACCAGGCTATTAGACCTTAAGTGCCGTGTATAGAAAATCTGAATAGTATGCTATGTGATTGGAAATAGACAGACATATTGTTGATGTAATTTTAAAATATAAAAATAAAGTACAGATAGCCTAAGAAAACATTATAAAGAGAAGAAAAGAATAAATTAAGGAAATAAGAATCAAGTGCCTTTCCTATTAATGTTTGCAAAATGAGCTCCTACCGTATTGGAAGATGTGCTGTGTTGCAAGCAAGGCCTAATGATGCGAGAGATGCCCCAGAGACTTGAGTGGGTTGTCTGGTCCGGGTCTGGATGAGGTGTGTAGGTAAAGTTGTGAGAAGTGTGGAAGATGAGAGGCAGGCATATCGAAGCTGAACATGAGCTAATAGGTAACCAAATAAAGATATGGGCGAAGCCCCTGAGCTACCTGGTAGGAATATTGCGCCCCCTATACTAGTGGGTGAATTAAGGCGTGATAACATAGCTAGCATACTAAAACTTGAATTTTTGTATGTGTACGAAGAAGGAAAATCAACTATCATTGGCGACATGGCAGAACAATAGCCAATTAAGAGACCAAAACATCTATCGGTGGCATGGCGTAGAACCGATGCTCTCTATCCATAGCTGGCTAACCCGCTATGCATGATATGAAGTTGTGACATAATCGAATTTCTACATCAAAGTAGTGGACTTCCTTTATGCGAGGAAACCGTAGGCCCATAGCATTGCAAGGCTAGTGTTTCGGAAGGAAACGTCACTAAATTTGAATAAACATGGTAAATCAAGAGACAGTGTGACACAGCAGACAAGCGCCAAGAAGCCGCAGACCGGACTCTCCTCCATGCCATCTTCGCATTGTTTCTCTCTCTCTTTGAGGTAGCTAATTGATGTTACTGAGTAGATGGACTCATTACCGGGGATCCTGCGGGAGACACCTTAGCACTTGCCACCACGAAACACCTACTCAAGAAATACCAGAGGCTCGACAGTTTAGGTTCACTTATTCGTTTAATACTCAATTTATAGACAGTTACATCAAGAGTCATTCAAAGAACAGAAGCTATCCAACTTATCAATACACGAAACAACGATCTTAACAAATTACGTATACTGTTAACTAAATGCCATCTCAATCAACCATGACCTGGGGTTCCTTTAAGAGAAACCTTTGATCATACCTCTAACAACAATACCCTTACCTGACGAATCGTCACTGCGTCAGGGAGACAGGAAGCCCCCCTGCTACCTCAGCGGGAGCGGGCTCTCTTCTGGCTGGGCAAAGAAGCTTGCCCCCAGAGATTGCTACTAGGGTGTTCTGCGGCTGCGCAGAAACACCAGGGTAACTGTTGCCATGGAAACATGGGGTGAGTTCTACCCCGTTGCTATCATTGTAGCTCATTACACAATAATATAATATATTACATTAGTTTTATACAATAATAATATAAATGACATTACAGAATTAAGGTCTTGAGGTTCATGGCGATTTGAGGAAACTTCCTACAAGAGGAAGGAATGAAGACACCTCTGAAGCTAAAAGCTCAGCGGTGACATCCCTATTACAGGGTGGTAAAAAAAAAACCTTACAGTTGATATTTCATTTTCCAGGCTGCCATGATTGAGTCAGTGCCAGGGTACTTATTTTGTATACAAGCCAAGTATACTAGATCTTTGGAAAATTGGTTGCTAATTAAAATAGGTCATCACTTTTTTGATAGAAGACAACATGGAAGCCAGAAATGCTCCTGTGTTTTACTACAAGTAATCTGGGTTGATCATGGCCCATCAGCAATTTGGAAGCAACAGAGCTTCACAAGACAAATAAATATGACCTAAAATGAAAATGAAAATACAGAGGCACAATTCAGCGCAAGCCAGAAGATGCTAGACCAAGGTCAGCCTCCACTGTGGCCATTATAAGATTTAAAAACAAAGCCGTCTAAAGGTTGACGATCAGGGTGTTAAAAATCTCAGGAAAAGTACATCTTAAAAGAGCATCTGAAGCACTGGATAGATAAGACATACAATGCTACAGATAATTTGATCTTCAAACAAGATGGGGCATCGGTCATTCTCCAATGGAAAGCCCAGAACTGGATCAAGGTTCGTTCTGCCAAGTTTCTCAGCAGGACAATAGGGCCCCTATTATCACAAGATCTGAATCAATGTGATTATTCTGGGTTGGCAAATTTAGAGGCAGATCCCTGCAAGACACCACTGACTTTAGTTGCCAAATAAAGGCTTCTGTTAAGTTTTTATGGAAAAACGCATACAAAGTTACATTGTTCACACCTCTGCATCATTTAGGTCCACGGTAGAAAAGTCATCAGTCCAAAAGGACCTCCAAATGAATGAATTATCTCTAGAAAGGTTGCTCTTTGCTATACAAGTTGTTTTGTATTGAAAAATAAGTAATTGTTACAATAATTCATAAGTGTAAAGTTTTTTTTTGACCACCCTGTAAGGTAAAGTGAACCAACCCAAGCAACCATCATTTTGCGGCAAAGTGAACAAACCCATATTTTGAACTTTGTCTGAAGAATACGCTCTCCAGAGTGAGGCTAATTAATTCATTTGACACCCTGAAGTTGTGATGGTCATGAAAGGTCTTAAACTAAGTGCAATTATTTATTTATTCGGCTAATTTGACCCAAAATCACCAGCAGTTTCAAGCTAAATATGGGTTGGTTCACTTTGCCTTGTGATGGATGTTTTCATTAAAATCGCCATTTTCCATGTGTAAAAAATTTAGATCATCTATCTATTTTTAAAAATATTTAATTTCAAAAGCCCCAATCAGGTTGTTATCATTGTAAAACATGTAACTGAAATAGCTTCAAAACCATGGGCATTTAAGATATGATCATAACTGTTTTTGCTGTTTCCCGAAATTTCGAATTTCAGGGTTGGTTCACTTTGCCTCCCGGAGATCAATTTGGAATATCCAAAGTCTTTTTAAAAGCACTTTTTGATATTAGACACAATGGCAGTAGAGACTTGTCACAAGCAACACTCAGCCATATTTAATAACTGTACATTGTATCAATATTTTCTCCTCCAACAACCAACAAATTAGTCATGAAAAATTATTATTATCGTTTTCATAGCTGTGTGTTTTTCCACTTTCGCTTTGTACTTTGCATTGTCCCAAGACTGTGATATGCCACCGATTTAGGTGCATAACTTGGTATATTACAAGCACATATTACAAGAACCTGCCTTAATGCATTGACACAAGGATTACTAATAGATAACGCCCTCGTTTGTGACGATATGCAATATATCCGAGGGCTTTAGCCCGAGGATTATTGCACATCATCGCAAACCAGGGTGTTATCTAACTTATGCCACAAAGTACGAAACAAATTAATTCAAATCTCTTTGTTTGCAATTTAATCCTTCTTGTTTGACAACATTTCATTGTAGTGTTGCACATTCATGTTCTCAGATCATTTGCAGGATGGCAGCCGGCCGCAGCCCTGAAGGCAACAGGTCAGAATTCTTTGTTGTCAGGAAATAATACAATACATTACAGCCAAACACTTTGATATAGAATTAGAGTGGACTGTGGCACTGTGAAAATGGCACTTTTTGATTCATGATAACTGATGAAGTTTCATCTTCTCTACTTTCAACATAGGAAACATAGAGGCTGTTTGATGAGTCATGATCAAGAGAAAGCCATATGACTTCTCAGAGCAGATTTTAGAGTGAAAATCATATGCATAATCCTTTCGTTTGGCTGTCACCAACAAGTGGGACAAGTCTCCTTCAATCTAATTAACATTGAGAGTATTGGGTTTGATCATGACAGATCATCAGCATGATTACACATGAAGCGCCATTTTTACAGCGCCACAGTCCACTCTAATTCTATATCAAAGTGTTTGGCTGTAATGCTTGCGATAGATAGATAGATAGACCGAAAGATAGATAGATAGATAAATAGACAGATAGATAGATATATGGATAAATAGATCGATAAATATAGCAACATACATTAATTTCATAGATAGATATCATCATCATCATAATACGCCCACAACCCCACATCTGATGACTCTGTGGGGGTGGGTTCATGCAAGATAAAAGAAGTAGATAAAAGAAAAGTAAAAGGCTAAAGAGAGTTAGGAGGTAAAAGGTTAAAAACAGTTAAAAGCAAGAGCATCTAAGTGAGTTGTGGTGGTAAGATATATTAGGCCAGCTCGTGCTGAAAGTGATGATGTCCTGGGCTTCTGCAAGGCTGGCTGGTTCCAAAGTGGCACTGTTCATGGGTAGCAAGAGTATTTGTGATAATTCTGGACTGTCGGTATGTGCTGGAATGCGTTGCTGTGCTGTAGCCTTGTACAGGTGTGAGGTGGTGGTGGTAGTCAACGGCTAAGAGATTGTTGGTGGCCTTGTACAACAATATCAGCCACATCTTTGTTCTCCTTGATTCCGTGTTTTCCAGGCCAACTGCTATAGCATGGCATTAACACTCAATGTCTGATGGGGCCTATGTAGCATGAAGCGTGCTGCCCTCCTCTGTATCATCTCGATCTTCTCCTTCGCATCTTTCGTGTAGGGATCCCAGATAGTGGCACAATACTCGACCTGTGGCCACAACAGGGCTTTGCAGGACGCTTCTTTTGTCTTCTGTGTGGCAGTTTTCAGGTTGCACCTTAGGTATCCAAGGGTTTTGCTGGCCATCTTCGTTATAATGTCTGTGTGTTCTTTCCAGTCTAGGTGTTTTGTGATGCTCACCCCGAGGTATTTGGTGCTGTTGACTTTCTTCAGTTGATGGCCTCGGAGGGAGTAAGTTGCCTCTAGCGGCTTCTTCTTCCGAGTGAAGGTAATATTTTCGCACTTGTCGGGCTGGAACTTCCCCACTTTGACTCCCAGTCCGCCAAGCTGTCCATGTCTCGTTGTAGGATGATTTGGTTTTCTTTGCTGCTTATTTGGCGATTTGGTTTTCTTTGCTGCTTATTTGGCGATAGATGAAAAGGTCATCGGCAAAGAGTTTGCATGGGCTGTCTGCGATGGATGGCAGATCATTAATAAAGATCAGGAACATGATTGGGACCATGATGGTGCCCTGGCGATATATATATATATATATATATAGACAGATAGATAGACAAATATGTAGATAGATCGATAATGCCAAGGTCTCTTTGATGAGGCTGATTATTACAGTCGCTGAACAAAATTTTATTTTGAAAGTTACAAAATACATTGGAAAAAATAATAGAAAGCAAGGAACAGGGGTTCCGGGAAGGTAGCCCCTGAAAAAAGAAAAAAACATTTTTCCTTTGGGGTCATTCCATGTCAATTCAACAAATTTCCAAAAATCTTCCCACTCGACCCCCTCAGATTTGTCTGAAAAAAATCTTAATATAGATTGGAGGTTATATTTGGGGTAGGATGCATTTCTACTGACACCTTCACAAGATAAGAAGTATTCAAAATGAAAAAAAAAGTATTAAAATCATAGTCATTAATATGATGATGCCAAAGCATAGAGAGACCACAGGATGAAGATAAAATATTTTTGTCACCTGAGAGTGAATTGTTAGTTTGTTTTCAACATTTATGAAAGTGATTTTATCATTTTCATGATTATACACGTTAAGGGCTTTGTTAAAAAGTTTTTAAATACTGAATGAATTATCAGATAGATAGACAGACAGCTAGACAGACAGCTATACAGATAGATGGACAGACAGATACACAGATAGATAGATAGATTGAGGCCTATTGAGTTACCAATAGGTTGCTGCCCCGGGGTTGCTGCCTGCAGGCCTATACTAGTGTTGTGACGTTATGAAGCAAGCAAGGTTTATTTATAGCTTGCCTAAGTGACGTCATCCATGGCTGGCTCTCTTGTGACGTCATCTCCATTGTGTCTCGTTCAGTAATGACGTCACATAAACGCCGACACTTTTTTTTGTTTGGCGCATGCAAAAAAATTGCTTAGTATATCAATGTGTGAGTAGCTCTGTCTTCTACCATTTGAAGACCTTCAGTCTCTCGGGGCTTCGCCCCGAGAGACCTGTGGTCTCTATAAAAAATTCACTCAACCTAAACGAATAAGAGAGCCACGTAGAAATCAATGTCAAAAGTGGCTATCTATATAGCCTTGAAAATGGCACTAGTTGACATTGGTAGCTGGTGTCATATTTTGGCAATTGAGCTTTGAAAATCAAGATAATTGCATTTTTGTCCAGCTTTGAGGCCATTTTTCTAGGGAACTATGGGATAGAGGTGACCTCTGATGACCATTCTCTCTTACAGTAATGTAGTACATTACAGATCCAAGATTTGAAGGTGTTTCTAGGTACCATAGTTTAGGAGAACGAATGATCAGAAAATGCTTCGACAAAAATTTGCGCCAAATGGGTCGGCCATTTTGAATGCCTTTAGAAAAAATGTCAGATATGGGATATTCCTAAAAATAGCTTTAATCCTCTTCAATGAGCAAAATAAAGATTGCTACTTTCTTGAATCTTAAGATATTCACATTTGAAAAGTGGTTTTCATTTGACGCTCCTAAAATTAGTGCAAAAACAGCCTCAACCTTGTCTCCTTTAATATTTTTTCTAAGAAAAACTATTCAAGATAATGAGCTAAAATTTGGCACACATCCTTTAAACTATTATAGGTTTATTTCAGAATTTTTTTCAGACAAATCTGAGGGGGTCGAGTGGGAGGCATTTGTTGAATTGACATGGAATGACCCTTTGACCTTGCCAAGTAGGGCAAAAGTTGTTGTTCTTCTCCGCAATTTTTTTGGCAGCTTGCCTATCCAAAATGTACTTTTTTATCAATTTGATCATTATTTAAGATATTGGTATAAAAGAGTGTGAATACAGCCTTTTTATTGAAACCATTTACGCTTGATATAATCTTCCTCCTTGTTTACTGTCTATGTTGTTCAGTTTTATTCCTTTGCTGGTCAGTTTTGCTTCAGTGTTTCCTTCAATTTTGTCAACTTGTAGTCAGCCAAGCAACCAATATCTTGGTCAGGTGTATGAGCTGTGATATGCATAATATCAGAGCGAAATCCTCTGATTGGCCAAAAAAGGCAAACAGTGATATAATGTAAGGTTTAGCTAGTTTGGCTTTTGCAACTTCACTGGTAGTACATGATTCAATGAACTATAACTGGCTAGTGATTGGCTGACAGAGGTGTCGAATAGAAAAACACACTTTTTTTGCAAAATATTGGGACTCTTCTTGTGAGGCGTAACACTTTGCTGAAACAAAAATTGTTTGTTGTGATTGTACTCAAACAATAGCGATGCCTGGCAGTTTTAAATTCATTTGTCATAAACTGTGATGTCAAACTTTAAACTGAGTGTCACTGATTGAAGATAAGGCCAATCACAATCTTGGATACCGGATGATGTCACATTTTAATTGCAAAATGAAGTTTTCAACAAAAAAAATAAACACGCAGCTATTAAAACTATAATAAGTGATGAAAGCAAGTGAAAAAAAAAAAGCATTTAATATTCATTGAAATGCAAGAAAAACAAAGCTAATATGTAAATGGCACTGCCATGAAATTCGCGCAGCATTGTCATAGAACTACTGCATTATCTTCAACTTTCCACGCAGAAGGCCAATTTATCTTTTTAAAGGACTGGGCAGATAGATAGAATAGATAGATAAGATCTGATCTATAGGTAAGATTAGATAGATAGATAGATAGATAGACTGATAATCAGATAGATAGATAGATAGATAGATAGATAGATATGTGTAGATAGATAGATAATCGATAGTTAGATAGATAATCGATAGATAGATAGATATATAGATAGACAGATTGCACTGACAGCTGTGTAATTCAAATCTGTGTTAGATTTGGATCTATAAATTTGGATCTATTATGTTAAATTGTTGATGTTACATAACTGAGATCAATAAAATCATAGCTATTCAGAGATGACTGTTTACTATTAGACTGTTACATAATTTGTTGATAGTTAATGAAGATTATGTAACCTTAAGTGTTGTTATGATTTCTTACTTTGTGAGCCATTTAAGTCATTAACTTTTAATTTTCAGTCACTTCTTACAATCAGGGGTATGGAAATAATTATTTCCAATGTTGATACACATGTTGATTTAAATCCCTGAAATATGTCATTGGAGGCTGTTATAGGACAAGACTGAAATTTTAAAGCAATTTTTGAAGATATTTGAGGTATTTTAATCATTTAGGCAAACACTTTAGACAGGAGCACCACACAGAATGAGCTGTCCTTGTGCTAAGTGAGCCTCGCTCATGGCTGCCTTCGGCAGCCATGAGCTGTGCTCATATTAATGTTCATTGAAATGCAAAAAAACAAAGCATTTAAAGCAATTTCTTTGATCTGAACACTGAAAAAAATAACCAATATATGATGAAGACTGAAAACCGTTCTTTCTACTTTGATTTCTCCATCTTTTACAATAATTATGATATAAATGTCGATACATGCATTGAAGTTGTTTCAAAACTTGTTTGTCCAAATAATTTATATCACAGCTTGGTCATATCCATCGTGCTTATATCACGACGTCTGAAAACTGCGACATTAAACTGCAGATGAACTAGGGAGGCAGCTTGTCGAAAATGTTTGGTGAGGCTTTCTTCGTGGTCGAAACCTAATTTATCAAAAACATAAGTGACATGTCTAAATGGTTTGGTGTTAATATGCTGTACTCCAGGTTGACCAGGAATCGCCCAGCTTAAAATGATTCCTTCCTTGGCGTGACGGACGACATTGTCCAGGTAGATAGCTTCAGATTGTTGAGGGATGTGTTCAGCAACTTCCAAAGATATGATCCAATCGTAAGCTGGTAAGCTGTACTGGGGAATCGTCAAATCCAGAAACTTCACTTTTCCACCACTTACGATGTCGTAAAACGGACCTCCATCATATGCTGTTGTGAAAATACAAAACCACATTGATCATGGAAATGCAAAAGAAATGTAGGCATTATATACTTTATTGCTAGAGTCAAAAGGATGGACCCAGGAACCACTGAACACATCATGCTTTACCTGTATTTAGCTGTGCATGACATGGTGACATACAATGTACGTAGCGAAAAAATTCTGAGTGTGTCCTATTGACTTCAGCTGTCATGTAATTTAGTCATATTAAGTTTCACAGTCACAATAACACCATGTACACGTGCCAAAATTTTGCATTGTACTATGTGTGTCCAAATTTTTGACTTCATACTGCATGAGCGGCATTTATAACTAGGGGTTATGGGGTGGGGCCGGAGAAAGCCACCCAGAGAGGCAGGCGATTTTCTGGAGGGGCACATGCTGTACAATTGTGAGTTTGGGAAGCACAAGTCTAATACTGCAGGTGCTTGTCTGAGCATGCCCAATAAAAATCTATACATTTATCTGTAAAATCCTTCACCTTAAATAACTTGCAAATCAATAGTTTCTATAACAATCTGCAATAACCGAAAAAAAAAACAGAAGTCTACTCAAAATGATTAAAATAAAAACGTTGAAAACAAGGAGGCAGAATGCGTATGTAGATGTTCATGAGTTGTTTGCAATTTGTTGTAATTTGAGTTCTATACATGATTACTGAGAAGAAAATGGGGGGTGGGGTCTTTCTTGGCAGTCTGGCAATAAATTATTTCAGTTGGATTGATTTTATAATACTGCATTAAATTATTATTGTTTATTTATGACAAATTAAGAAAATTCAACATTGCAAAGTAGCTTCATAAGAATTCCAGCTTTCCCATCAAGAAAATCTCAACAACTCTACCCCACTCAGTGGCAGATCCACACTCAAAACAATTTCAGACAAAATTGGTTTTTTAGATTCAAAATGGTTTTGTGAAAAACCAAATTTCAATGCAAAAAACCAACATGGATTTTTTTAGAGTGTAGTCCGGTGGGGGGCATGCAGCAGAATTTTTTCAGTATTCTGTCTCAATGCTTGACACTCTGTAGGGGGTGGGGCCTCCTTGGACCAATTTCAATGAAATTTTCAACTGGCCTAACAGCTCCTAACATGGTCTGTTTGGACACTTCAACACACTCATGGATCTTTCTTTGAAATAGCCATAGCTGCAATTAACTATACTGGCCTGTTCAAATTACGACTCGAGAAATACAACATTGCTCGTAAATATGGAATACTTCAGCCATCTCCATACAAATTCGTAACTTTGGTTAATTCTTCGCACTCATGATGGTCAGATTCAATTAAATTGCCTTCAGAGACATCCACTTGGAAGAACGTGTCTCCAACAAAAGCTGATTTTTTTTTCAAGCTCAGATACAGTTACAGCCGGATGAAAGATGGAAATTTGTCGGTTATAATGGTGGGGCACATACAACGAAAAATTCAAAATTCATGCAGCAATATATTTGAGACTTTGAAAGAGTGATTTGGGAAGATAACTGCGCCTTCACAGTGGCGTTTGCTTGCATTCAGACTCCATAATTTATCTATCCGAAACAATTTTTTGTAAATTAGTACTGCGTATTTATGAGCAAGAGTGTATTCACCTTGGTTTGCACCTACCATCATACACCTGCACTTTGTTCAGACTGTCGATATAGGCCTTGTAGTGGCCCCGTCCATCCCCGAAGCTTGCGACCCTCTTTCCTTTGAGAAAATTGGCGAATGCTTTGGCAAGAGGTTCATCAGTAACATGGCCATAAGAGTTCCCTTTCACATCCTCTGGTTTTTCGCACCAGCCTCCCACTTCGCTTACTTTCTGAATAAAAAATAAAGATAAGACAGCTTCAATGCAACTTGTTCGCTTGTCATTGTGTAACTTGTCTTTCTGATGCTGGAAATCAACAATATCTCTTTTTATGTTTCTTTATGACCAGAGCTTTGTTGTTGTTGTTGTTGTTGCAGTTCACAGCTGCTACAGTACATACAAAATGAAGTATTATTACCCTAGCAGGCAGGGAGAATGAGCCACTACTTTACCCACTCACACCTTTTGGCTAGCCTTGAATCACATCCTACCTTTACCTGCTTGAAACTACCTTTATACATTAAAATTACATTTAAACAACACGAATTTAAACTCCCTCGCCCTAATTGAGTTTTTATTTATTTGATACGTTGGCCCTTTGCTAATTGCAATTACATTGGTGGCTGTCTTAATATGGTTCTGAATATGGGCTAAGGGTGTTGTGAGGAGTCAAGGGAAATTAGTTGTAAGGAGATTTGGAGTGGGGAGGAGAAGGGAGGGCAAAAAAGGTAAACAGAGGATTTCTGACAGAAAATTGTCTTACTTTATTTTGGGTTGTACTGTACTTCATATGCTAATGGTCTTTGATATTGTCTCTGGTATATTTCCAAGCCTTAGGGTGGTCTGGCTTGTGTGCAATAATATAACAAATTTGGAAGTTGCATGTTCAAAAGAAGCTTCAAAAGGACTTTGGAGTCGGAGTCGAACTTCGATTATCAGGTCCAGACGGAGTTGGTATCGAAAATTGAATTGGGGGCTCCAGACCCCTAAAAAAATTCATATAATTTACGAAAACAAAAGCTTTCTTTCAAAATGCTACATATTTGCAGCCATGCCATCCTTTTTTGCGCTGTTGCATCAGTGTCCGTGCAAGGCAAGTAAAAGATCCCTCATATGGGGCAACTATGTCACATGTTGAGGACTCCTCTCTCTCCCATCTCATCAATCAACCCAAGTGAGTGCCCAGAACTGGGCTAAGACGGCTGCACTTACCAATTCTGTCTATCTATCTATCTATCTATCTATCTATCTATCTATCTATCTATCTATCTATCTATCTATCTATCTATTCTTCATCACACAAATAATGAAACTTTCCAGTAAAATGCAAGCAAATTGATTGAATACATGTACATTATATATTTCTGTATTGAGCACCACATACAGACTCACATCTCATTTTCCACATACGAGGGGCGTTCAGAAAGTTTGAGGCTTTTTTTCATATGGACACTTATTTTCAATGTAGAACTATGAAATTTTCACAGGGTAAAATTCAGCATATTTGGAATAGATTCCCAAAATTTCAGACAATTTAGACATTTCTAAGTCATTCTGTGGTTGCCATGGAAACTGAAAGTTCAGCTGGTCGGGGCAAGTAATACTGAAACCAAGAAAGCCAACAAATTGTGACTGTGAGAGACTTCTCTCTATCACTTGTATTAGTGAGATTGGAAATATTTGACTCAAGAAATATGATATTAGCTTCTAAATATACTTTCAAGCACACTAAATGTGTGCATTCTTACACTGAACCCATGTAGGAAAGCGCTCCTGCATGCCCGATTTAGCAAGGGAAATTCCGGCGGCAGGGGTGGGTTTCCCTGGCTACATAAGGACTTGTGAAAGCATGGATTCACTGGTATGAACAAGAAACCAAAATGGGCAGCATTATCCATCCCAGCTATTCCTGTGACATGTTGCTTTACATAAGCCCTGGTTTTTCATTACTTAAGTCCATGGGGACCAGAGTTTCAGGCACTGGAGGAAAAAAGGCTTTGGATGACCGAAATGCTTTCACGGAACTTTGTTTTGAGGACTTCGAGGATCATTTATTTCAATGGGTCAGGTCTATGAATTAATGCTTTTGGTGAGCTTGGAAGTATTTTTAAAGGCTAATTTTATATTTGTTGTATAAAATATGGTCAAACTCACTGATGCAAGTGAAAGAGAGAGGTCTCTCACAGCCAAAATGTATCGGCTTTCTTGATTTCAGTATTACTTGCCCCGACCAGCTGAACTTTCGGTTTCCATGGCAACCACAGAATGACTTAGAAATGTCCAAATTGTCCAAAATTTTGGGAATTCATTCCAAATATGCTGAATTTTATCCTGTAAAAAATTCATAGTTCTAGATTAAAAATAAGTGTCCATATAAAAAAAAGCCTCGAACTTTCTGAACGCCCCTCGTAAGTATATGCACATTCAATACATACACCCGAAATGTCGATGGACAGTTGCAGAAGGGGTCTGAAAATGCATAATTTGAAAAAATATATATATTATTACTTAAAGTCCAAGACATCAATATTACCTATCACCTTATTTATTTCTTGAAACTTACGAGTTTATCACGTTGGTTTTCGCAAGATAGAACAGCAGCTCTTTTTGACATATTATTTAGTTGCATGGAAAGCGCATTCCTTAACTCTCGCAGCTGTGTGACTTCCTTCAGGCACCTGACATCAGCTTTCTTGGTCCTGCAAGTCAAAAAGAAATGAAATACTTTGTTATCTTACAGATGATTTCATATTTGTAGACTTTTCTCAAATAACAAAATATTTAGCAAAATTTCTGGTCTGACATCAGAAAATCCTGCCATGTGATTGGTCAAGTTGTCCATTGTGTGTAATTTTTTTCAGCTTGCTTCAAGCAAGTGATGTTTGCTGGAAAAATTATGTCATAACTTTGACCAATAGTATACAGCAAAGGCCAACTTGGTATTGCGGCAGTTGTCAAATCGCAATCCACATGAACTGTTTCACTTCTTCATGAACAGTTGATTTCACACTCCTGTGTACAACTGTTTATTGTTTCAATTGATATGAAATCAGTTTCAAGCTGACTCTGAATGGCTTCACATCTATTTACAGTAAATTATCATGCCTTGACCAAAAGCCACAAGCATTGTCTATGACATCTGTAAGGGACCATTCAGAATTTATGACTGGGTTGCGGGGGAGATGGGAGTTTTACCTGAGCGGGTGCTACATGCTTCAAGTGGGACAGTACTAATTTTTACCTTTTGTCCAGAATCTATGTGCCTTACAGGCTAAATAGAATTTAGCCTATGACTTGAGGGGATTTGGAGTTTTGCCCAACAGAGCACCAATTCTTCACACATGTTTCAAGGGGGGTACTTATTACTCACAACATGCTTAAGGGGTATGAAATTTTAATAAAAGAAAAGGGCACATACTAAAAATCCACATGGAATGTATGAGAGGTACAAATAAGCATGAAACCAAAGGGGGTATAAATTTTGATAGAAAGGTCCAACAAAACTCCCCAGAATCATAAATTCTGAATATTCCTCAGGACAGGGTGGTAGCCCATTGATGTGGTCAGCATTCAAAAGAAAATCCCAGTGGGAATCAGATCAATGACCCCGCGATTGGTAGCCCATTGTCCTGCATCTGAGCTGAGCCCCTCTTCTGAGAAAATGTTACATTCACAATTATATATGCTTCTTTTCTGTATAAACAGTCATTGCACGGATCACCTGATCCTAATCATCTGAATGCACAACATTGGACTTGCAGAATGTATGTACTGAAAATGTGTAAAACACAAACTGAAACTCTCACTTGAAACTGCTGAAGTCAGTCCCTGTTCGGAGATCAATGGCTTAAAATGCCATGGTCACCCATGTAAAACGCTATGTCACTTTTCAGGAGAGAGTGGTGTCATACCTTCTCTCGACCAATGAAAATTGCAAGAAAAATTATGTATTTTCTACCTGAAATGTCTACAAAATGAAATCATCTGTAAAAGTTTGACAAGTTTGATCAAATAACTTTTGTTTTTTAAAGTATAACTAAAATAATATTGAAAGCATACCATAACACTGAAATGAACACGAGCCCTGCCACCATAATACAGACATATAGAATCATTGTTGCATCACTAAGCGGGGAAGCCAATTTCACTGAAAAAAAAAAATAAATCAATTCACTACACTGAAAAACTTTTTGGCTAGATCGCTTAGTTATTAGTCTTAGTCTTAATTCTAAGTCAAATTGTGACCCTGAAAAACTAATAGTCACCCCAAAAATAAAAATTCAATCTTTCTACTCACTATTACGAACTTTCATGTTGTCTTGCTGAGCTGACATGCCTCTGTAAAACGTGTTTGGTGGATTGTGGCAATTTTGGGGGCATTTTGCTCTATATTATTTTAGTTTCATCTGATTGGTTGATAACCGAACCAATTGAATTAATGTAAAATACCACGTAACTAGTGTAAATAAATGCATGCCATTTTACATGAAAAAGCAGTTTAAAGTTGCTGTTTTATGGACTCTTCAACAAGATCTGACTTGCACTGACTTGGTCTGACTTGATTGTGTTATTGTCCTTTGCATGGTTACCGTTGTCATCCAACACATTAATACATGATGTAAATTCTGGTGGCACGGAGCTTAGAGGGTGACCATTTAATCCTAAGGGGGGCTTGCTGTTCTCTCCTGAGAGAGAAATTATTTATTTCACGATAATGGCGCAAGTAATTTTTTTTTTTTTTGTGAATGCGACTCCCCCAAATATTTTGTTCTTAAATCATGCAACACCGTGTTTTAAAAGATACACACCTTACCAGAAATTATTTCAAGACTGCCTATATATAAGGAGAATTTAATTATTTCAACAAAACTGAGCAAGAAATTATTTATTTCAAAAACGCTCCAACCCCCCCCCCCCCGAGATTAAATGGTTGACCCCCTTAAGAACATTCAACAACTTTTTGTAATTGATTAAACATGAAATTTACATGCATGTACTGGTATTGGTGACACAATTGTATGCTTGACATTCTCTATTCATAGTTATGCTTTATTGGTAATAAACATTTTTTTACCTCTCCTCAAAAACATTTTAGGCCAGTGCACACAGCTACTGATTTGCTGGTACTCACAAACATTATCTTTGTAGACACCTGAGCAGATATCACGAAAATGAGTAAGTTCCCATCAACTTATAATATAACTTATAATATATTTTCTCATCAGGTTTACCTACCTCAGTTTGTATCCAGGGGTGCCGGAAGGAATTATGGGCGGCAGGAGCGGTCAGACGAAAAAAAGGCAAATCATATTCGCGCCAATTTCGCGTGACAAAATTTCAACAGAGAGTCAATAATAGTTAAATTTGCCTAAAAGTTATAAAATAAGGCCTAATAATGTCCTTTTCTTTAAGATCTAAGGGACACCCCTTGTCACAAACTCACATAATGATTTTCACAATTATTCGAATATTGGTCAACCAGAGGACAGTTTGTTTTCAAAAATGTGTCAATAAAAAACGTATATTTTATGCTATGAAGCTTGCTTCTTCAAATATGTCTGCACCTTTTTGTCTGACAAACATTGAATAAATTATCGTATAGCTTGGTTTTTACTTTTTCATCAAAATTTGAGTTTTATTCTTTTTCAGTTGTGACAAGCATATTTGCCAAGTTTCTTACATCTGTGAAAATTAGACAGATAATTAATTAATTTCAATAGACTTCAATTCAGTGGCTGCAGTAGTCTCAAAATTTTCACAGTGGCTTATAGGCTCCATGGGTTGCAGGGTTGAGGGTAATAACAAAATGCGGATGGGCAGTAATGGGTCCGATATGACGTAATTTAAAATTGCCTCTTTTTTTTCTCGGTAAAAATATTCTCATTTAATGGAAATGACCGTTTTTGTTTTCAGAAACATTGTCCAAAAGAGCCCTGCTCAATTATTGCCAAGCACTTTTTGGGCTTACTGCAACTTGTCTGGTGGTCACTATTTTCCTGTAAGTTGACCTGTTTTTTTTTTTTCGGGAACGTGGAAACATCCTTTTTGTTCATGCATAGAGCTGCAACCTGTTGTTATAATCTCACATTTGTCTGAACTGTTAAAAAATATATATCTATATTTAAGGTAGGGGAGACTGGGGAAAGTTGACCCATGGGGTTAGTTGTGCCGCCTGTTGGGGTGAAATGAAGAACTGTGTAAAGAAGGCAATGCCACCCATGTGTAGGAGCTTGGCCAGCATCATTATGTACCATGAAAAATACTACCAAATATGATGCTATGAAAGCTGCACTCATAAATGGGATTTTGTTTTTTGAAAACTATCGAGGGATTGACATTCTTGTCATTTGGTATTAGTAATAAGATGAGCTCCATGCAGTATAGGGCAGAGTTAGGAGGTATGTCTAGACATTTGTGTTGTTAGATTTAATATTGCATTGTTGGTTTATTTCTGACAACCAGTTTTTTCCAGAAAATCAATTATGGGTAAGTTGTGCCATTTGGAAGGGGTGAGTTGTGCCTAAGATATAACATAGTGTAAACTGCATGATCATAATTATCATAATCATAACTGAACAGCCTGCCTGGTAATTATCTAAATGGTATTGTCATTACTATGCCCCCCCTCAACATTGAAACCCCACAGATTGCCTAACTTTTGCATGGACTTAAGACTCACAATATTTGACTCCAAGCTGACCACAGCTTGTAGGTTGTATAATTGCATATTTAGAATGGGGCTTAGACTTAACTCAAGAGGGAGGGTTACTGTAATTGGGGAATGGAATTGTTTGTGCACCTGGCCAGTGTGAGCCAACACAAAGAGCTGATTGCTCAGGGACTTAAGTGGATTGCATCCAGCACACCTGTGAGCTGTCTGGAATGCTCTTTTATCTATGGAATTATTGGGGACCATTGTACTGACTTCTATAGAAGTACCTCCTACTGGAATGTAAGCCTGGATGTAAATTGTCCAGCTAGGCCAATTTCCTCATTTAATTTGAATTGGCAATCTGTGGGCAAACACCCCCAAACCAGAACAAAGACTAGCTTTTGCATAAGGGCTCATTTTGCAATTTGTTAGATAAAGGGTCAACTATTGACCCCCATTGATTGTAAGGGGAATTGTTTGCTGGTGGACCACCCTACAGACTGTAACTGCCCATAGAGCAGAGGGGGGTAGGTGTGGCCACCATTTTTGTATGACTGAATGCATGACTGATTTTGGGTGCCAGAAATGTGCACAATAAAGGCAGTATTGGATTGAAACTTGTTAGAACCACATCTGTCTTGTGAAACTTTATTTATATCAAATCTGATTGGAATTAGCAGAGTCAGTGAATTAGCCTGGCTTTATGTATATCTTAGGAACGTATCGTTGGGAAACACATACATAATCCAGAAGTCTAGTGTGGAAAAGCACACCTAATTTACAATAGTATTTAATTTGTATTCATCTATTTTTGTCTGAATTATACGCATAGCCTGAACATGTAATATAACATAGACTGAGAAAAACGTATGTTTAAAGTGCTATACCACCCTCTCAAATATAAATAATTCTAGTTTTCCCAGCTTTTTGAATTTTTGGGTAAAATGGCTGATAAATGTTTGATAAGTTTCATGTAACCTATCAGCCATTTGCAAAACAGACACAAATGAACTATCTGACGAAACAGGTGAAAAACATGGTAATTTTTTAACGTGGATGCCGTGGCCTAATGGATAAGGTGCTCGACTCACGCGCGCAAGGTCGTGGGTTCGAATCCCAGCCACGGCATGGAGGAGTTGGGCAGATCCTCCTGAAACCACTGCCTCACCCCACCCAGGTGCAATGGGTACTTGGCAATAAGGCAACCACAGTGATGGTGCTGGAATGAGCTCTTAAGCCCCTGCGGTTAACCCCGTGTTCAAGGCTGAATACTCCCCAGGGAGTTGAGAAAGACTCTGGATTGGCCTGCCAAGGATGTAAAGTCGGCAGAATATGTCTATAAGACGTAGATGAAGACTGTAAACCCACTACATTACATTTTTTAATTACATTTTGGAATAAACTAAGCGGAACAACTTGCCCCGTCATGCGGCACAACTTACCACGGCACCGGGGCAAGTTGTGCCATTTGACCTACTTTTTCAAATGCCTACCATGATCGTCCCAATGGTCCGGTTGCCCTGAAGCATGGCACGATTAGGGCCAAGGCATTACACTTTAATATCTGATTTTCAGATTATATGATTAAGCTTTGGTTTTTTGGAAAATCCCCCTGAAGCAAAAAAGTGGCACAACTTACCTCGGTCTCCCCTACTATCTGGGAAAAGATTTCTATTATTTGACAAAAAAGTTGAGTAGCAATGGAGCACACCCCGCTTAACCATGTTCAAGTGTGAATACATACATTGGTGCTCACTGAGATGTGAAGAATTTTATTTGGCAGTTTATCATTCTAATCATGAGTCTGTGCAGTTATATAATGCTTCAAATGTACTCCAAATGATAGGTGAGCATTTGAACGAAAACATTTCAAATATCGCCTTGCTCCTATAGATATTGGAGCAGTGTAACTTGCAAATGTTTCGATTTCAGCAAGGAAGAACCTCATGATTCTTGTGGGGAACTCACTCAATTAAGAGAAACTAGGGATACCCTGTCAAGGATGTTGAACAACATGTCACAGAGAGCTGCAATCCAGTCATGCGAGAGCAAAGCTGGCACACCGGTAAGTTACCTTAATTTCATACCAACTAGACCCCGGGGTCAGTTGAATAAGTTGAAAAAGTCACTTGAATTTCATTTTCAAACCAGTCAGTCAAATAAGGATCAAGTAGTCATCATTGTTTTTGCTGAAGTACGTTGGAGTTGGTCAACTAAATCTGACTGAGAAAGCATATCCAAGCATATCCGAGTGATGAAAATAATTTTAATTTAATTTTGAAAGCGAATGAGAGGTTGACCCATTGTCTTTGTTGATTTTTTTCTTTAAATAATTCTAATTTAAAAAAAAAAACAGTAGTACGTGAATCATGCCGTTCACCCTTTTTTGGAAATAATTTTTTGAAAAGTTGAATTTAGTCAGTTGTAATTCATCCAACTTGTTAGCTGTATTCTGCCAATTAGTTGAATTAATCAGTTGAATTCCTGTTTAAATTTGTGAGTCATGATTTTATTTTCAACTGACTCCTGGGTCAACGCCATAAAAATAGATTGTTTACAAAAAAAAAAACCAGAGAACAGCTAGTCTCCAGTCATTTGAAGTTGTTGCAAACTATACACTTTTGAACAGTGCTCTAATAAACCATATCTGCACCTTGTTCCCTCTCGCTAAACAATGTACAGCTGTCAGCTGTTGCCTCTAATATGATTTCACTGTCACAGCACATAATATCTTGTGTCGTAATTGCGCCATTCTGTTTATCTTTTTCATTTCAGAACGTTAGTGAAAGGGGAGGTTACTGCGAAAAGCCAGAAGATGTCGCTGCAAATCCTTACGGCCATGTTGTTGACAATTCTCTTGCTAATGCCATCTCTCAATTGCTCGTCGGAAAAACTGTCGCAAGTTTTGGAGATGGAAGCGGAGGTTATAAAGCTATAATGGATGAGAGAAAGGAGGTTGCAGTTTATGATGGTAAGGTTTTACAGCGGGTAGGTTTTTTATGAGGAAAGACAAGACCATTTCCTTATGTAATGTGCACTATGTGATTCATAATAGCTGATGAAGTGTCAAAGTCACACTTTTAGCCCGACAACCAACGAGGCTGTTCGAAAAGTCATAATCGCCATGATTTGTCACTAAGGATTTTAGATTAAGAACCAGTGCATAGGATGTAAAGCCTTAATCACCAACACATCCATTTCCATCAAAGTGGCGCCGATTTCAGAAAAAATCATTGGTAGGTATTTTTTAAATATGGAAAATTAGAATAGGTACTGTCAGAAAAGTACTTTTCTGCTTTTTTAGCAAGTGGTATAGGTACTTCCTCATGGATCAGACCTCATTTGGGATTCGTATGATATTCCACCTTGGTACAGCAAGCCTTCAAAGCTAGACCATTCGTTTTGCCCTTCGTTCCCCTATTGTTTAATTCTTCTATTGTAAGTGTATTCAGTACCCCTCTTTTCTAAAATCGACAAAATATCCTTTGTGAAACATATCAAATTGTAAAACTTGAAAAAATAACAAGATATAGATCTAATAGGTTTGTGCTGCATTAAGCTCTGTGGCCGGATTTACCATCCTTGCTGGACGGCTTTAGCAGCAATCTGGATGGATTAAGGTTCCCAAGCCGTAAATTTTTGTTGCCATGGTTATAGATAAAGTTATTTGAATATTTAATGTTTTTGGCCGCTAATGATAATACGGAATATGCCGCTTCCAATAGACTAATTTTAGTTTTTGTGTCTATTCCCATTTTCCTGGGAATACAGCTTTAGCCAAAAATGGATGGAATTACTCTCCTTAACTATATTTTACATGAAGGTTTTGCTCTCTTTTCTTTGCAATTTTCAAATTATATAACAAATAAACATTTTATTGTTTATTTCAGCTTATGACGGGGGTCCATTTTATGACGTCATAAGTGGGGGAAAAGTGAAGTACCTTGATTTGACGATTCCTCAATACGGATTACCCGCTTACGATTGGATAGTGTCTGTGGAGGTCGCTGAGCATGTTGCTCCTGAATATGAATTCATCTATATTGACAATATACTTCGCCATGCCAAAAGAAGGGATAATCATATCATACGCCATGCCTGACTTTCCAGGCTTTAACCATGTCAATACAAAATATTTGCACCACTTGACATTTTACATTGATAAGCTGGGATTTACATGCAACGAAGTGGCTTCAAATAAGTTGCGTCAAGCTCTGTCTCATCCAGATCTCAAATATGGTAATTTGGCAGTTTATGAGAGGTTTTCTCCAATTGACATCATGGAGTTGTGATTTCTTGATTTATGTTTAATATTCGCGCAGCAAAACGGCCGAAGGCCGTTTCGCGAAGCGAAACTTAGCACAAGAAAGGTTTCAAAAATCTGTGCAGTGATGGTCTCAACATCAATGGTCGACAGCAGGAAATTAGGTCAAGTGGGATCAGCTTCTTATCAATGATTTAGTTTCGTATTTAACAAAACATGGCATATTCATATTCAAAGGTGTCTTAAAAATTCAATTTTCACCTTTAATATTCCTGTTTCTATTATTTTTATGGAACAGTTCATTATAAGCCTTGACAAGCTAAATTAAATTATTTTAAAACATGTGATTCATTTCATTTCAAAACAGACAACAAGAAAACATAACAAAATTAAGGTTACATAATCTTTCTCAATTGATGATTATGTAACAGCGAGCAATTAATCTACATGCAGATCATGTTGTTGTTTTTGTTATCACTATTATGTAATATCAACAATCTAGCATAGACTTTAATTTGGCAGCTTTCACTGTAGTCTTCCTTTTTACTATTTAGCTGATTATCAATCAATTCTATTCATTCTTAATTATTTGCTATCCTATCTATCTATCTATCTATCTATCTGTCTATCTATCTATATATTCCATTTTTGATCTATTTTATTTTTCTTATAGTTTCTAGTCTAAATTTCTATTTTTTCTATATATCCATCTTTCAATTTCTTTGAAACAGTAACATAACTGCCTTTCATACATTGAATATGAAATAAATTTAATGAAAATTATGGTAAAACTATTAGTCTTAAAAACATTTTTAAGTACTATGCGAATTTCATGGGAGTGCCATTTACATATTATAATTGTAAAGAATGACATCAATATTATTAGCATGGTGTGAATCTTCTGTTTCTTATTATGTGATGTTGGTTAAGTTCATAAATGTTTTTGAAGATATTGGATTAGTAAATGTCATGTACACAAAAACGACGTCTTTTTGTTTATACAACATTCCAAATTAGGCCTACATGTGGTCTTTATTGATCTCTCAAAAAAATTCAAAAGCACCAGAAAAATTACATATATTTAGCTCATGTTACATGCTTATAGTTCAAATCAATATCCTTTGCTTTAACCATGTCAATACAAAGTACTCGTATTTGCACCAATTGACATTAATTTTATATCGATAAGCTGGGATTTACATGCAACAAAGTGGCTTTAACTAAGTTATGCCAAGCCGTGTCTCATTCCGATCTCAAATATGATAATTTGGCAGTTCATTAGAGGCATGCCTCTATTGATAAGACACAGTTGTGATTTCCTTTATAAAAAACATTTATAATATAAAACTTAATCATATTTTGGCAAGTAAAAAATGCATTCACTTACATTAACTCATGAATAATGCATGAGGATTTTAAAAATTTGACTAATGATTAATGGTGATAATTTGATTTATAGTTTTCCTTACTATGTAAATGTTAATGAATAAATCGCTTTGAAAGTATTGGTTCATAAATTCCACATTTACCAGTAAGGTTATTGTCTACTTTTCATGAATATAATTTTCATAAGTATGATTCTCATTGAATTTAATTTTATTCTTCAAAAATTCAATTTTTGATGTGACTTCGATAGATAGATAGATAGATAGATAGAGATAGATAGATATGGTAAGTACAGCCCTCTAAGCCCAGTTCTGGGCACTCATGAGGGTTGATTGATGAGATGGGAGAGAGAGAGGGAGTTGCACATTTACCCCATGTGAGAGATATTTCACTTGCCCAGCATAGACACTGATACAAGGGGCCACTAATTTAACGTCTCATCCGAACGACATCCAGCTGGGATTTTGCGCATGAAGGTACACTGAAAATTTTAGGTTCCCCATCCGGGAGAGGAACCCATGCAGACAAAGACCTTCAGCAGAGCAGGCGGGCACCTATGCCACTTGACCACCCAGCTGCCTAAATTTAAGAATGGCTGTTTTAAAGACAAACAATTTATTAGCCTCTTGACAGCATGCTATTTGTAAAATAGAACATGGATAGATTTAGAGACAGTAAAGAATGTTTCCAAATTGTATAATCCAGATTTTACATTGTATCAAATAACACAGGTAAGGATCCATTGCTGTTCAAAAATGTCAATTTGATCACTTGCCCAAATTGTTATGTAGTGTTCCCCAATTTTTTATGAGCAAGTTGACCTTAAGGCCTCATGACAGCATCCACCCCCACTCCCTTTTGTTATTCCCACAATATCGGGTATCCCCAATTTTGCCCCAAATTCCCCCTGCTACCCCTATCTTTCCCCGCTTCCCCACTTGCCTCCTGCCCCCCCCCCCATATGACAGCAGCTGGCAGCTTCCCCCAAATTGCCCTACACTACTTCCCTGTACAATTGCCTCCTGCTTCCCGTCACTTGCCCCCCTCTTTCCCCCACTTGCCTCCTGCTTCCCTCCACTTGCCCTTTGCTTCCCCCACTTACCCCCACCTTCCCCCACTTGCTCCAGTTTCCCCCACATGAACCCCTCTTTTCCACCAATATCTCGCTTTTACTCCTCACTACCCAAATAATATTTTGGTAGATTGGCATTACCCCATAGGATTGGGGTGTATCCTGTCATGAGACCTACCTCAGATATAGTGAAAATAGAAAAATAGATAGAATAAACAGATAAATTGATAGAAGTTGAGAACTAGTGAAGAACAAGAAAATTCCATGTCATTGCAAGATGTGAAGAAAATGCTATGATACTTTTGTGCTGTAAATGTGGCAACTCATTTTTGGATACTTCATACATGTACTTAAAAGAATGAACAACAACAAAAATTCAGGTGCATTTCATCCGATAAATTTATTACAGATACAGATACAGACACAGATATGATTATCTATATGAGTCACGTTGTATACATAAATATCAAATAATATTAGATATATACACAATAATGAAGTTTTGGTACCGGTCTACAAGGTTAAATAATATTACAAAACATTGATGCATTTAATAAGTTACCAGATACAGGAAGGAAGGTGTCTTTAAAACGCTGTGTCCTGGCATAGGCATAGGGCACCCGATATCTTCAACCATCAGGCAAAAGTTCAAAGAATACACAAAGTGGTTGTGTGGAGTCCTGTTTAATTTAATTAGGCAGACAAATCACTCAACCATTAAGCAATAGAGATTAATTTTTTACATTCACGAAAGGACATTGTATCAACATCCAAATTGCACATGTTACCCAATACCAACATACATGCAGTTAGGGGGCGCCAATACAATTTCCAGGATGGGGCTTGGAGCTTTCCGTGGCGGGAAATTATTTATTTCGCATTTAGCAGTATCTATTTATTTTAAGCATGAAATGTCTTTAAATATTCATTCCTAAGTCAAGCAATTCCTATTGCCTAATAAGAAAATTAACGCCCCTGCAGAAATTATATTTTCGAGATTGCCCAAATTGTTCTATTTTTGTCACCAAAACAAGAAATAATTTATTTAAAAAAAATCCAATCCCCCTCCCTGGATATTTTTAAAATGGTCATCCCCTAATAACTTTTCAATACTAAAAATTGAAATTAAAGTAAATAGAACCAATATTCCACATGAATCAGAAATTAAGCTTAGTTGTTCAATGTTCATCCAGCACTACAGCACGGGGCCGTTTAATTTGCAAAACTTTATGCAACAACATATTTGAAAGTGAAAGTCAGAGAGTAACAGTGATCGAAATAGGGTGGGGGAGCTCGGACCAAAAAACAGGGGGAGCTGTACCCTGCTACAGCTCCCCCAATGACCAGTGGTGAAATTACAATTATCACATTACGTTTTCAGTCCTCATGGTATTTTTAAGCCAAAATTATGCTCTGGTGGAAGAACTCCTTCCCTTTTGAAAATTTAAAATGGCGAACCACTGCCACAACGGCCGAGAACTCCCCCGACGAAAATTTTCCATTTCCGTCACTGGAGAGTAATACAACATGGATTTTAGAATGCTTTCAATTTCTTGGGCATTAATTGGTCGTCTGTGTCTTGGAGAAGAAGTGGTCTTATAGTGAGTGGCTGCCACTCTACTGACTCAGAAGGACTCACGACAGGATACTATGGGGTAACACTAACATGAGAGAATGTTATTAGGCGCAATTAGGGAGAAAGGTAGGGTAATTGGGGGAAAGGAAGAGGTTATGTGGGGGAAACGGGGGCAAGAGGGGGTAAGTGGGGGCAGGTGGGGCTAGCGGGAGGCAAGTGGGGCTAGAAGGGGGTAAGTGGGGGCAAGAGGGGTATGGGGGCAAGTGGGGGATAAGCAGGGGCAAGTGAGGGCTAGTAGGGTTCAAGTGGGGGTAAGTGGGGAAAATGAGGATGCGGGGGGGGGGGAAATAGGGGGGAAATGGGGGTAACTGATAATATGGGAATAAGAAAGGGGAGCAGAAGGTGTATGCTGTCATGAGGCCTGCATGTTGCTCTTGAACAAACTAAATTGATACCCACCCCACTGTGTAAAATGTATTTTGAATTTAAAAAGTTTGATGGCTGTTTTACTGATTTGAGATTTATACTGCATGGCATAAATATTTTTTAAAGGCCCAATTAGCCATCCATAATGGCAAAAACCCGCCAGATATGCTCTGAGAGAGCCAAGCAGTATAAAATTAACTGAATAATGTCAAATGTTAGTAAACTCACCAAATTAAGACTAATGTAATTAGTGAAATTGACTAAAATATGTATGAAACGTTTTTCAAGGAGCTTAGTCACATGATCAACTCAATCATTCCAGTTCCACTTCTTGGCTAACTAATTTAACTTAGTTAATTGACTAACTTTCGACAAACTTTACAGTGTGGCTTTCTGCTATAAATAGCATTTAATTGGGATATCCGTGGATTTGAATTACATGACCGAAAAGTAACAAATTCACTTTTTCAAAAGATGGAATAAGTGATCTGCCTTACAACAATACCACTCTTGGATAATGCACTGAATATGCAATGGCCCAGTTGTTGATGTCACGGTCTAACGGATAAGGTGTTCGTTTCATATGCAAGATTGTGGGTTCAAATCAAGCCATGACATGGAGATTTATGAAGATCCTCCTGAAACCACTGCCTCACAACACCCAGGTGCAATGGGTATTTGGAAATAGACAGTGATGGTAGCTCCCAAGGGGGGGGGGTACTTCGCGGACATTTACATATGGATGCGCCATGGCAATTTTGAAAACCAGAACCATTTTAATCCGGAAACTACACCAAAACCACAAACCATTTCAATCCTTCAAAAATATTTTTGGCAACCAATTTAATCTTCATCATTTTTAAATCATTTTAATCCTCTTTTGAAGTCGATTCTAACGGTACCAAACAGGTTGTGGTTGCAAACACCAGAACCAAATTAATCAGAATTGTCAAAAAACCAAAACCATTTTAATCCAAGAAGGCCAAAAAACCTAAACCATCCAGCGGAGCCTCTATATACACCCTTTCAGAGTGAGTACCCCCCCCCCCCCCGGATGGTAGCTGTCAGTGCATTTTCTAACATAGTAACTGGGAGACCAAATGGTCTCCCCGTGGCAGATTTGGTCTTCCAGTCATTGCCAAATTGGCATTACTGGGAGACCAACTTTTCCAGAGACTGTACGTCATCAATTTCTCATTTGGTTGTCTTAATTTGAAGTTCTTGGGTGCATTTGAAACCAAGACTTCTGCTTCTCATATCAAACATTTACTTCATTGTCTCAACAACATTGTGCTTATGTCACCTTTCTGGCCTCTGGTTACAAAATGTTTGTCAAGACATTTTTTTTTTGACAATCAGCGAAACTTCAAATTTGCAGCCAGCTCAACAGTTCAAAATTCTTTGGCAAAGAAATCATAACATTAAATATATTGCCAACGTCACACATCATGCATTGGTCTCCCGGTCGAAAATCGTTTAAAAAAATGCTCTGGTAGCTGTAGAATGCTGACAGAGGAACGTATGAAATCTGCTGCACACTGGCATATGCTCCACCCGAAAGCTGAGAAAGATTTATCCTAAAAAGAGCTTCAAAGGGTGTATAGGTATGGTAAAGCCTGTTGAGACTGATTGCATCAGTAAACAGCCTGTAAACCTGGTATTACATTCTCCCTATGGCCCATTTTTCCCTACAACCCAGTTCTCCCTACCTTTCCCTGTAATGATCCATTTACCAGGCTTTACACCACCTCAAAGTTCTGCAATCTTATACAAAATCCTGAATTGATGGGTGTGACTGTTAACGACCAATCTGTCTGCACATGTATTGGTGTCACAATAACTATTAAATGGTTTGTAGTGACCAAAAGTGACATTTTCATCGCACAGTCGTTGTTTACAATTTTCAAGAGTGTCCACATATCTGCCTGAAAAACAAAAATAGCGAAGTATTACAACAATAACATGGCGACACTCAACAACTGTTTTCAGAGAGAGTATTAAAGTCAAGACATTTTATTTTGGCAGTAAGTTTTTGGCTGATAATTAAAAACATACCTTACTCTTGACAAAAATACTTGTCCCCTCCTGTTCCTGACACCTTGACCAAACAGTTTCATAATCATTTGGAAGTATTGGCATGTTGTAGTCCTGGTTTTGAGGTAGCTAGTCCCATTAGAATAACATTGCTGTCAACACAGCTGAAGAAGCCTTTTTTTTTCTACTGCTTCTATTGCTGCTGTTCACCATTGTTTCAGTGATGTTATAGAGCCAACAATGCTGATGGCGTCACAACAGAAGGCTAAAAATAGCTCTAAAAGTGCTGAAGAACAGCAGTAATTTAGCATTGCGAGTGCCTGCACGATTTAGCTGGGGGGTCAGAGGACATATATTTAGTCCAAATCATGCTTGGTCATGGTGTACTCACCCTGATAAACCAAAAATTAAACCTCAGACTTAATCATGTATTCTTTTATTGGCGAAAAACTTACTGCCAAAATAAAATGTCTTGACTTTAATTTGTTAGCACCGTAAAACGGGGTAAAGTTGGCAATCCGGGGTAAAGATGGCAATACGGGGTAAAGTTGGCAATCTGGGGTAAAGTTGGCAAGCTGTTTTCACCCACTTAATGACAGAAATACCAACTTTTCCTCACTGACACTTATGGCTACTTTGCCAAAGATACCTGTGTCATTGAGGAAAGTTGGCATTTCTTCCAATAAATGAGTCAAAATAGTGTGCCAACTTTACCTTGGATTGCCAACTTTACCCCATTCTACAGTACCAGTCTTTTCCTTGTGGGGCACTGTTCCCAAATGGTCTTGATACACTAATATAGGTTATCTTTGACTCCTGCGAAGTCTTCTTGAGCCAGGTAGTCATGGACTTATCTGCTGGGTGGACAGTGGCAATGAGGACAACTTTATCCCCAGGGGCGTAATTTTCATGGAAAATGTGGTGGGGGGGGACACATGGTGTCACGGTCGGAATCGGCCGTCAGAAGTGAAAAAACAGTCAGTCAGGTTTTTTGCATTTAAAAGTACAACTTTTGTTAGGCAAGGTATAGGACATGTTTCTCAGACTTAAAACAGTTGTGGGGAGGACAATTCATGTTATTTCCCCCAGGTTCAAATATGCCCCCCCCCCTCCCCTACCAAACTACGCCCATGGTTATGCCACAAACAGAAGGTGCAGCAGAGGAGACTCGAACCTGGTCCCTCTGGATGGGGAGCCAAGTTCCCTAACCACTGCACCAACTGCTCCTCATATATGTGAGATCGAAATTAATGAACAAACCTGTCATTGTGCAAGTGGCATACATGTATTTGACATATGATACCAGGACTCGTCCCAGGCAGGCTGTAAAGAAAAAAAACAAGATTTCTTTCTTTATGCAGTGCAAATTGTGCAATGTGATGAGGAACAACCAATTGATGGATACGGAGACAATAATGGCTGGGGCGTGGATGCTTGACTTCATCGATCCAGTAGCGGATTCTGGGGGGGGGGGGGCTTAGGGGGTTTCAGGATATATTTGATTTTAATTTGAAAAAATAAACAACAACATTCATCTTTAGATAAAATTCAACGAATGATAAATGCTTACTCCTCGGGTAGAACTTCTCTTCGAACATGACGGTACTATTTGCAGTCAGGACCACATCAGTAGCAATGTTGGCATTTGAATCACACTGCTGAATGCTGCAAATTGCATTGGTATGATCATAGCTCACGCCATTAGCATCATCATAGCTGGAAGCCAAGTCTGCACACATATTTTGATGAGAGATGTTTGAAAATTGCAGTAATTGGTTGCACTTCAGTTGTAATTGATCCGCTGATTTTGTTGCAACTTTGAAGGTTTTTTGATCTGGAACAGATAAGTACACAATCACTATTTTTATATCACTATTTACAACCTATCCAGAAGTTATGAAAAAAGGGATGATAGGCAATTTTTCAGAAAATTTCATAATCATGTTTGATACATTTGAGTAAACACTCCACTAAAATTTTAAAATTTATATTCAACTGTTTGTTAGACATCACCGAGATACTTATACCATTGGAAAGTAGGAATCTAACTGAAATTTTGCATGTTAGCGCCCTGCTGATGATTATTACAGATCTCATATTAGTGTGCCATGTTCTTTTCAACTGCCACAGTGCTCACGTGATGTCAGTATGAGCATATTGATGTCACGGTGGCATATTCAAAGTTTCAGCTGTGTCACTTGGGACCTTCTCTGATCAGATCATTATAAATGTACAAGAAACTGCTTAAATGCTGGTGAGCCCTGATCATTCTGTTTGATGTTTTGAAGACACCCAAAAGTTTCTAATCCCTGCTAACATGCTCCAAACTGAATAAACAGTCATTCACAATAATTATTACACATATGAAAACAGATCAATCAGTTGTTATTCAAAATGAGCCAGAAAGCCTAATTTGTTATCAGCAGTTGGAATCAATACTTCATCTGTGGCTTAAATGCTCACAGGGAGTGCCCAGCTGGTGATGTCAGTATTGAGATGCTGACATCATCTCTGCATATATTCACATGGGACATGGCACACTTATATGAGATCTGTAATAACACTTTTACTAGCAAACAAACAATCAGATTATTGTTCATTTGCAAAATTTTTAGTTAAAATGTATAGAAGAAGCATATGATGTCTGAGTCAGTTAGACACCTCTTTGTCAGGTTCTAACATGCATTTTTGTCTGTTAAATCCCTCCGGTCAGGATCTAACTGACAAAAATGCATGCTAGAACCCTCCAAATCAGAGTCTAACCAATGCGTTAACATGGAAATGCCTGTTAAGATCGGACTGCATGTCTTACCTTTTACCTTCAGAAAAACGGTTGTTCCTGTTCCACCTGTGCCTTGATTGATCTTTGTCATTATGGTGCACTTTGAGGATGTTTGGTTGAATTCATAAGCCACAAAGTTAGGATAATCAAAACACTTGAATGCACAAGAAATGGCTTTGTTTGGAGAAGATGGGTTGATATCAATGGTAATATTTTGGAATGAGATGGACAGTGATGTCTTTCTTATGTGAAAGTGTTCTTCAGCCGCCGCTGAAAATAAGAAATACATGTAGAGTCAAGGATGGTAAATCCGTCCACCCTCTATTATAGTTGTATATTCATATTTCTTGCAGTTGTGCGAGTTGCATAAGTAAGGAAAACTCGTTTTCAATTAGTTTTGCCGTTTTAATATGTTGATAGCATTTTAAATGACTTTTCAGGTCCTTTTAAAACCTGAAGGCAAAATACAATGAAATCCTGTGATGTCATCACAGCCATTTTGTCATACAGATAGGTGCTCTTTGTTGGCTGTATTTCCATCAACAAAAAAAGAATTAAAGGTAAATAATTGTTGCATGAGACGAAGAATTGTATTATTCATGTAGGATTTCTTAAACAACTTAATTCCAACATTTTGAAAGGAGATACAAAGAAAATAAAAGTGGACGGATTTACCATCATTATTTTAAAACTGGTTTGACTGGGTGATTGTAAATCCGTCCACCCGCTTCAAATGGGGTTTAAAAGTACTTCTATGACTTTTAATATCTATATATGGCATACTACTGATTAAAGAAATTAGAATTAGCAATTACCCCACTTCATGGGGTAAAAACGTTTCTTAAATAGCGATTAAGGCAGTCAACTGAAATTCTTGATAGCTAACTTAACATCTGTTATTTAATTCTTCGATTATAAGTGAAACTACACGTAGCACCCCAATGTTCTAATATCGACAGAAAATTCAATTTGAAAGTTAAAATAAAGCAAAACTACAAGACATCATAAGATATGATAGATGGGTCAAAATTGAAAACCTTGAAATTTCAGCTGAAAAAATTTCGAAAATTTATCACTCCAGAAATGCCTTTTAAAGTTTGCATTGGGTAGGTCAAACAATCAGCTATCACTGTGCTTTCACGTCCAAGGGTCCTAATGCCCTGCTGATCTGTACTGAGGTGATAAACATAGCTGTAATGTTTTTCGACTGTTATTAAAATCACACTTCTAACTAAAAAATCCTGACCATTTGGGGCTAAACAATCTATTGCCAATGATAAGGCAAGTGGCTGGCACATTTTTGGCAAGTTCCAGGTCTCTAATGGCAATTATTTTTGAGAAACTGCATTTTGATCAATTAAAATACTAAATATGTGTGTCATTAGCATCATGCCTATAACTTGAAATCTGTACCATTTAGAGAATAATGTATTACCAACAAATAGGAAAGTGGCTATTCTGCACACAATGAGCTATATTTAACCAGAAATTTACAAAAACAAACAAAAATACTCTTTTCATCAATAGTTTGGATTCTGAATAATAAAAATGATCTCCACTACTCCCTCCAGTGCCCAATGTCTTTGCTAAACCATATTTCAGACGCTAGATAGACAATGGTAAAATGTTGCTGGCACCCCATATTTGATAATTACAGCAAAAATCTTTGTAGGGACCAGTGCAAAACTGGCAGTCTGGCAATATGTGCATGCAATGACCTTATGAACACCAGAAACATGTTCACAGTGATTTTGGTCCAGAAATATGCAATCAAAATAGAGTAGCAAGGCGTTTGCTAATGACAAATTGAGATAGGACAACTGACATGCCGACAGAAATACTCTAATATTTTGGTTTACATAAATAATACAAAGCTACAGATAGTTCAGTTATTTTCTTGGGTTCTCAGACAACATCAGACACAAGGTTTTCTCACAGAATGTGTGTCCCTTTATTTTTTATTAAGAAACAAATCCGGAGTGATGCTAATGACGCAATATTGGAGACATTGACACAACCGCCTCCTGCTCCTATACAGAATATTATTTCAGCTATTGGTGACCAGGGCCCGTATTCACAAAGATTTTGGGGCATGCCCCACCAGTTTGGGGCATGCCCCGTGACCCTTGGGCATGCCTGAGGCTGGGGCAGATTTTGAAATGGTATTCACAAAACAATTCTTGCCCCAAAAACGTGCCCCACAGGCAGGACTGCTTCAGAGCAGTCCCCAAGAAACAGTCCCAGTCCCCAAAACATGCGCCGAAATCAAGGCACTCGAAGAGAGAGCCTAAAATAGCATTTATATCAATGAATAGTCTGAATAGTGCAGCTCAAGAGTGCACCACTGCCACCAGTGATAGTTTATAACTTTAAATTTACACAACTTACCTCATTTAGAACTGTTTGGAATCATAAACAAGCACTTGATTGATGAATTTGTTGTCAAAAACATTGTTCTCTGACAGCCAAGTGACAGGAACTTTTCTAGTAATGTCAGAACTCAGACTGAGGCACAAGTAGTTGGCTCCGCCACCTAGCAACTCCATAGCAACCATATCTTTTTTTGGCGGGGAAAAAGGAGAAGCTGCTTCGATCATATTTCTATGGCTTGGATAGTCTTATTTCTTCAGGTAGCAAGCTTTGGGAATTAGGATGCTGGCAGGAAACCATTTCAAAGTTTATTAAATTCAGAAAAGGTGCAACAATTTATGTGTGCATGACTCCGTGATTTTCTGTCATAATGAATTACATGTTGCACTTGCATGTCTTGTGCCATCAAGAGATTTTGTAAAAAAAAGAAAGAAGATAAAAACATAGTTCAAGTCAAGTACGGTGTGGTACCATAATGGTACAATTTATTTCAACGATATAGATCTTGCATTGTTGAAGTTTTTTATTTCCACTTCAAAAAATTTGCATGATTTTAAGCAGGACCTATCTGTTTAATAATTAAAATTCAAAGGATGCGAATTTGATAGATTTGTGCTATACATGGTTTAAAAAAGTTATATTTTGAAGTTAATGCTAAAGCGATGCCAAATTAATTTTATGGATGATTGATTTAAAAATAAAATTTGCTTCTATTTTGAGAAGCTGGAAAACGTTTTAAAACATCTAAAATAATCCCCCTTTTGTAAAAGAGGAGAGGATGCTGTTGCTTAAAAGAAGTTGTGGAGAAAAGGATTTTGTTAAAGAGAGGATGCTGTTGAGGAGAGGAAGCTTTTGAGGAGAAGATGTTGTTGAGGAGATGACGTTGTTGAGGAGAGGATGTTGTTGAGGAGATTATGTTGTAGAGAAGAGGATGCTGCAGAGGAAAATATGCTGTTAGTTAAACGATGTTGTGGAGAAGAGGATATTGTTAAGTAGGAGAGGATGCTGTTCGGGAGAGGATGCTGCAGAGAAGAGAATGCTGCTGGTTAAAAGAAGTTGTGGAGAAAAGGATATTGTTAAAGAGAGGATGCTGTTGAAGAGGGGATGCTGCTTACGAGAGGATGCTATTGAGGAGAGGATCTTATTGAGGAGAGGGTGCTGCAGAAGTGTGTGATGATGCTGCAGAGGAGAATATGTTGCAGAGGAGAGGATGTTGTTGAAGACAGGAAGCTGCTGAGGATCAGGATGATGTTGAGGAAGGGATGCTGTTGAGGAGAGGATGTTTGCAGAAGGGAGGATGCCTCAGAGGAAAAGATGCTATTGAGAGAGGATATTGTTGAGGCGATGATGTTGCTTAGGATAGGATGTTGCAGAGTAGAGGATGTTGCAGAGGGGATGATGTTGTTGAAGAGAGGATGCTGCTGAGGAGAGGATGCTGTTGAGGAAGGGATGCTAGAGGGTAGGATGTTGTTGAGAGGATGTTGTTTAGGAGAGGATTTTGTTGAGGGGATGATGTTGCTGAGGATAGGATGTTGTTGAGAAGAGGATGCTGCAGAGGAAAAGATGCTGTTGGTTAAGGAATGTATTGGAGAAGAGGATATTGTTAAAGAGACGATGCTGTTGAGGTGAGGATACTGTTGAGGAGCGGGTGCTGCAGAAGTGAGTATGCTGCAGAGGAGAGGATGTCGCAGAGGGAATGATGCTGTTAAGGAGAGGATGTTGTTGAAGAGAGGATGCTGCTGAGGAGAGGATGCTGTTGAGTAAGGGATGCTACAGAGGATAGGATGTGGTTGAGGAGAGGATGTTGTTGAGGAGAGGATGTTGTTTAGGAGAGGATTTTGTTGAGGGGATGATGTTGCTGAGGATAGGATGTTGTTGAGAAGAGGATGCTGCAGAGGAGAGGATATTGTTTAGGGGATGATGTTGTTGAGGAGAGGATGTTGGTGAGAAGAGGAAGTTGTGGAGAAGAGGATGTTGTGGAGAAGAGGATACTATTAAAGAGAAGATGCTGTTGTGGATAGGATGCTGCAGGAGAGGATGCTGTTGAGGATGGGATGCCAAAACGAAGAGGATGTCGTTGAGGAGGAGATGCTGCAGAAGAGACGATGCCTCTGAGGAAAGGATGATGTTGAGGAGAGGTTGTTGTTGAGGAGATGATGTTGTTGAGAGGATGCTATTGAGAGGATGCTATTGAGGAGGGGTTGAGGAGAGGATGTTGTTGATGAGAGGCTGCTGCAGAGGAAAAGATGCTGTTGGTCAAAGGATTTTGTGGAAAAGAGGATATTGTTAAAGAGGAGAGGATGCTGTTCAGGAGAGGATGTTGCAGAGGGGATGATGCTGTTAAGGAGAGGATGTTGTTGAAGAGAGGATGCTGCTGAGGAGAGGATGCTGTTGAGGAAGGGATGCTGCAGAGGGTAGGATTTTGTTGAGAATAAGATGTTGTTGAGAAGAGGATGCTGCCGGGGATAAGATGTTGTTGATTAAAGAATGTGGTGGACAAGAGGATATTGTTAAAGAGAGGATGCTGTTGAGGTGAGGATGCTGTTGAGGAGAGGGTGCTGCAGAAGTGAGGAAGCTGCAGACGAGAGGATGTTGCAAAGGGAATGATGCTGTTGAGGAGAGGATGTTGTTGAAAAGAGGATGCTGCTGAAGAGAGGATGTTGTTGAGGAATACTGCAGATGATAGGATGTTGTTGAGAAGAGGATGCTGCAGAGGCAAAGATGCTGTTAGTTAAAGGATGTTGTGGAGAAGAGGATATTATTAAAGAGACGATGCTGTTGTGGATAGGATGCTGCAGGAGAGCATGCTGTTGAGGATGGGATGTTAAAAGGTAGAGGATGTTGTTGAGGAGATGCTGCTGAAAGGATGATGTGAGAAGAGGTTGTTGTTGAGAAGAGGTTGTTGTTGAGAAGATGATGTTGTTGATAAGATGATGTTGTTGAGAGGATGCTATTGAGGAGGGGATTAGGAGAGGATGTTGTTGAGGAGAGGCTGCTGCAGAGGAAAAGATGTTGTTGGTAAAAGGATGTTGTGGAGAAGAGGATAGGATGCTGTTGAGGAGAGGATGTTGTAGAGGGGATGATGCTGTTGAGGAGAGGATGTTGTTGAAGAGAGGATCCTGCTGAGGAGAGGATGCTGTTGAGGAAGGGATGCTGAAGAGGGTAGGATGCTGTTGAGGAGAGGATGTTGTTGAAGAGAGGATGCTGCTGAGGAGAGGATGTTGTTGAGGAATACTGCAGATGAGAGAAAAGAATCCTGTTAAAGAGAGGATGCTGTTGAGGAGAGGATGCTGTTTAGGAGAGATATTATTGAGGACAGGATGTTGTTGAGGAGAGGGTGCTGTAGAAATGCATGAGGATGCGGCAGAGGAGAGGGTGTTGCAGAGGAGAGGATGTTGTTGAAGAGAGGATTTTACAGAGGAGATGATGCTGTAAGAAAAGATGCTGTTGAGGAGAGGATGTTATTGAGAGAATGCTGCTGAGGATAGGATGTTGTTGAGGAGAGGATTCTGTTGAGGAGAGGATGCTGTTGAGGATGCTGCCTAGGAGAGGATGCTTTCGAGCAGAGATTGCTGTTGAGGAGAGGGTGCTGCAGAGGAGAGGATGCTGTTGGTTAAAAGAAGTTTTGGAGAAAAGTATGCTGTTGAGGAGAGGATGCTGTTGAGGAGAGGATGCTGTTGAGGAGAGGATGCTGTTGAGGAGAGGATGTTATTGAGGAGAGGGAGCAACAGAAGTGCATAAAGATGCTGCAGTGGAGAAGATGCAGATGCTGCAGAGGAGAGGATGTTGTTGAAGAGAGGATGCTGCCGAGGAGCAGGATGCTGCAGAGGACATGCTGTTGAGGAGAGGATGCGACAGGAGAGGATGCTGCTGAGGAGAGGATATTGTTGAAGAAGGGGTGCTGCAGAGGAGAGGATGTTGTTGAGGAGAGGATATTGTTGGGGAGAGGATATTGTCGAGGAGAGGATGTTGTTGCCGAGAGGATGTTGTAGAGGAGAGGATGCTGCTGAGGAATAGATGCTGCAGAGGAGATGATGCTGCAAGAGAAGATGCTGTTAAGGAGAGGATGCTGCAGGAGAAGATGCTGCTGAGGAGAGGATGCTGTTGAGGAAGGGATACCGCAGAAGGGAGGATACCTTGGAGGAAAAGATGCTGCTGAGAAGAGAATGCTGCAGAGAAAAAGATGCTGTTGGTTAAAGAATGTTGTTGAGAAGAGAATTTTGTTAAAGAGACGATGCTGTTGAGGTGAGGATGATGGGAAGATATTGTTTAGTCCTGAGAGGATGCTGCAGAGATGATGCTGCAGGAGAGGATTATGGGAAAGGATGCCGCAGAGGAGAAAATGTTGTTGAGAAGAGGATGCTGCAGAAGGGAGGATGCTGCAGAGGAGAGTATGTTGTTTAGGAGAGGATGCTGTTGATGAGAGGATGCTGCAGAAGGGATGATGCTGCTCGGGAGAGGCTGCTGCTGAGGAGAGGATGCTGCAGAAGTGAGGATGCTGTAGTGAAGAGGATGTTGTTAAGGAGAAGATGCTGCAGAGGAGATGACACTGCAGAATAGAATGCTGCTGAAGATAGGTTACCACTGACGAGAGGATGCTGTGGAGAGGATGCTGCAGAAGTGAGGATGCTGCAGGGGAGAGGATGCTGCTGAGGAGAAGATGCTATTTGGGAGAGGATGCTGTATAGGAGAGGATGCTGTTGAGGGGAGGATGCTGCAGAGGCGATGATACTGCAGGAGAGGATGTTGTTGAGGATACTGGACAGAAAAGGATGCTGTTGAGAAGATGTTGTTGTCCACTCCTCAACAACATCCTCTCTTCAATAGCATCCTTTCAACAGCATCCTCTCCTCAGCAGTATCCTCTCCTTAACAACATCCTGTCCTCTGCAGCATCATTTACTCTGCAGCATCCTCTCTTCTGCAGCATTCTCTCCCCTGCAGGCTGCAGCATCCTCCATTTAAGCATCCTCTCTCCTGAAGCATCCTCTCCTCGACAACAGCAGCCTTTTCTCTGCAGCATCCTCTCCTCTTCAGCATCCTCTCTTCTGAAGCAACCTATCCCATGTACTGCCTGCAGCATCCTCCCTTGCAGCATCCTCTCCTCGGCAGCATCCTCTCCTCAAGAACATCCTCTTCTCTGCAGCATCCTCTCCTCAGCAGCATCCTCTCCCCTGAATCTACCTCTTCTCAGCAACATCCCCTCCTCAACAACATCCTCTCCTCTCCTGCATCCTCTCCTCAACAACATACTCTCCTCTGCAGCATTTTCGCCTCTGCAGCATCCTCGCCTCTGCAGCATCCTATCCACTGAAGCATCTTCTCCTCAACAGCATCCTCCACTCAACAACATCCTCTCCTCTGCACTATCCTCTCCTCAGCAGTGTCGCTCCTCAGGAGCAACCTCTCTTCAACAGCATCCTCTCCTCAACAACATCCTCTTCTCTGCAGCATCCTCTCCTCAGCAGCATCCTCTGAGCAAAAACCATTACACATCCTCCCAATAGCATCCTCTCCTCAACAACATGCTCTCCTCTGCAGCATTCTCTCCTCTGCAGCATCCTCTCATCCACAGCATCCTCTCCTCATCAACATCCTCTCCTCTGCAGCATTTTCTCCTCTGCAGTATCCTCCACTCAACAACATCCTCTCCTCCGAATTATCCTCTCCTCAGCAGTGTCCTCTCCGCAGCAGCAACCTCTCTTCAGCAACATCTTCTCCTCAACAACATTCTCCCCTCCGCAGCATCCTCTCCTTGCAGCATCTTCTCCAAGCAACATCTTCTCAACTGCTCCATCCTCTCCTAATGGCATCCACTCCTCAGGTAGCATCCTCTCAAAAAAATTCGGATCTTCTCGTAATTCTGCTGTGAAAATGCAAAAATTTTTAAAAAGTAGTAAATGCCCCACCACTTTATTTTGAAAATGATGCCACTGCTGACGCCAGGACTTTTGAGTTGAGTAGCAAATGAACCAACATGGACTCCCGACTCCTTTGACTCTCCGAAAAATGACTCAAACTCCAACTCCTTATGTCCCCTCAATCCCGACATTATTGGACACAGATATTTTTGGTTAGCAGAACAAAAACATTTATTTCACAATGTTTCTTTATTATTTTGCCGGTGGATACTTAAAGAAAATTAATTTTTTACTGCAGTTCACGTTGTTCCAATTTTTTTGGACAATGTTTAGATTTTTTGTGAGGAATCGCAGTCACCCGATTATTTTCGACTCTGAAGTGTGAGTCAAATTTCGACTCCCAGTCCACCCAAAAAACCTCCGACTCTACAAGCGCTGCCTGAGGCATCCTCTCCTGCAGCATTTTCTCCTTAGTTACATCTTTCCCTTCACTGTATCCTTTTAATCCTTCCAAGCTTTGCTTCCTCTATGCTATGCGCTATTTTTTTTTTTGTGCTGTATTCATTTATGCCATTGCGTTTTCTTACTGGCCATCAATCATCCCTCAATCAATCTGGTTCAAATAAATATCATATTGACCTAATAAAATGTATCATTGAGCTATTGTATTGAAAAATAGCTTGTTAAAATGTTACAGTGGTAAGCAAAAAGATTCTGAGGTTGCAACTTGCAACAGAAACGGAAAAAGCTAGGACATAATATTGTGCACATACTGTGCAAGCGCCAAGAGCAAATTATATTAGGCAAAATGCTACATAAATGGACATAGATTAAAAAAATTATGCTGGCCTATCACTCCTATCTATTTAGTCTGCAATCATTATTTTGGCCCTCAGGCAATTAAAAATTTGTATTCTTTTGAAGTGATTAATTGCCACATTAGCTGATATATGAATAATTGGGCTAATCAAATCAATGCTGAAAACTGTTACTCAAACCTGCTCGGTGCATGTAATTGCAATAAGGCCTACAATAGTGTTAGCTTATTGCAATCTATCCACTGGTGCCAGGGCCGGCTCTACCATTAGGCCAATTAGGCGGTCGCCTAGGGCGCAGAGCAAGGAGGGGGCGCAGAGCAAGGAGACATACACATCGCCCCGCTCACTTTAATGTCTTTCTTAACACTGACATGAAAGCCGATAGAAACGATGTGTACCGCATTTATTCAAGAAAATTAATAAGACTTGAATATTTGCAAAAAGTCATACAGTTGTGTTCAGAAGTACCATGATGTCATTTTTGATTAAAACTTAACTTTCCTGGATATTTTATGTATTAATCTCTTTTTATTCTTTTTTTTTGTCTCTAATTGCGCCCCTCCTTACTTTGTGCCCCCTCCTTGCTCTGCACCCACTCCTTGTTCTGCGCCCCCTCCTTGCTCTGTGCCCCCTCCTTGCTCTGTGCCACCTCCTAGCTCTGTACCCCCTACTTTCTCTGTACCCCCTCCTGTCTCTGTACCCCTTCGCTGCTCTTTGCAACCTGCTTGCTCTGTGCCCCTCTTTGCTCTGTGCGCCCTCATTTCTCTATGCAAACATCCTTGCTTCTTGATCTGTGCCCTAGGGGAGCGGGGGGCGGGGGGGGGGGGGATGGCTGGTACGCTGGATGGTTCAGGTAAAATGGTGTTGGTTTTTGAGGCGATGCTTCAGCCCTGCGCTGCTATATTCTTGGCCAAATCTGGAAATTCAGACTGTTGAATCGTCTTCAGATTGCAGGCACAGTAAAATGCAGGTTTGGCGGTAATAAAATGCAGATGAGGCCAAATTTGATGATGAACAAGCTGAACTTGCTTTTAAATATCGCTTAAATTTTTTTTTGAAAAAATGTTCTTGTTAGGAATTCAGATTTATTTGGTTCCCGTTTCTGCCACTCAAACATGTTTGGTTAGACCTGTTCAGAATATGCTTCTTACACAAATTCATTGCCTACCGCACTGATTCCCATGCTTTTAGGTCTAAGAAAACCAAAAATAAAAACCATTTTGATCTGTGATCATGGGGACCTTTGCCTCAAGAGCCCTGAAGTTATATAATGTTGATTTCCGCCGAAAACGCCCAAAAATGTAGGAGGGGGGTGTTGGTTTTTCTTCTCTAACTTCTCTGTAGATTAAGATACAAAAATGAAACTTACATCATGTGAAAGATAATAAAATTGCCTTTCAGCAGGTATCAAGAATAGACATTTTATTGCTTAAGCAAATACTTTTTTGTAGAAAAAAACCTGAAAATATGTGCTTCGGAGGTCTAAAATTGAGCAATTTATCTGGTTTTGAACCTCCTGAGTGCAGTTATCACATCTAACTTTACAATCTAAAATGCTGCAACACTTGTTCAGAACATAAGGACATCATCTACATCAGCAGCAAGAGAGAGTAAAAATATTTCAGTTCCAAAACACATGCCTCAAGCCTGGTATCTTCAATACTGATAATTTGGTGTTCTATACATCTGCAAGTAATGGCGAGTCCAGGTGTGAGAACACCACAACACATATGTAAAACAAAAAACATCAAGTACATCAACAAACACAACAGTCCAAATTTATTGGTGCTACTACACTTATCTGCAGCACAAAGCATCAAGTACATCAACGGGCAGAAGCATGTTCTTGCACAGCAAAACTACTATACTACGTATGACACAAAGGATCAAGTAAATCTGATTCTACAAGCACAACAGAGTTAACATGTAGCAATGACAATGCTACAGGACAATACTAGGTATGACAAATCGACATTTTGTAAGCCTAGAAATCGAAAAATTGGTAACTAGAAGTCACTTAGTCAAAATATTTGTTATATGCTGCATTTAACAGTCAGTAAGAGGACACAATGTCAGAATCGCACATGTGTTTAACAGTCATTCAGTGTAGATTTTTTAAAACCATCAATCATATTCCCTACTTCAACAACCTGAAACAATTGTTTTAGCTTTTCTTGTTTTTGGGGTTCTAATCATTTCATTATTTTCAGGGCCAACTGTTCCTTCACTTAATTGCACAAATTGGAAGCCTATTAACTAAAACAAATGACGCAGTTTCTTGTTTGATTCTTCATTTTGTTCAGGATGACTGTTGCCAAATCGGTGGAACTTCAACATGTCTTTCATAAAGTGAAGGTTATTGGTGATGAAGCAGATTCATTTATTGAAGTTATCCAGATCATGGCTGAACAAGAACATCCTGATGCAATAAATATAACCAATCATTCACCTGGGTTGCTGGAATGTCCTGAATGACTCCAGTGGATGCCCCATTAATATGACAATCTCTTTATAAAGTATATATAACAATTAAAAAAGCAAGATGCATAGCTAATGGGAGAACGAAATGATGAATTGCACGTAGTATCTGACACAAGAGACAGTTTTATGTTTCTTGTTCAGTAGAAATCCCCATTTGACCAATTTATGAAGGATCAGTAAGCCGATTGAAAGCTGAGAACAGAGAAACCAGACAGATTTTTGAAGAAGCAAATCTGTATTGCCATTCATAGAAAATCCATTCCCTTGTCTGGTCAGCTAAAAGGTGCAGATACTCACTTCATAATATTCCATGTACCAAATGTTCGCATCATCAGACACAATACAGGAGTTGCAGGATGATTGTACTATATGTACACTCAGTCAAATTTGTAAATTACTTTGCTGAATGCGGTGTCAAGATGATGACTGATTTGCAACAGTGATAACCAAAAATCCGGAACAGAGAAATGAATTGTTGAACTTCTTAGAAGGAAATTTGAAAGTTTCAGAAAGTCCACACTAGGTAATTATCTACTGCATGTGTCTTATTATCCATCCAATTACTATGCAGCCTTCACATTTTCTACACTATGTGATAGCATGATGTCATGCTGAGGCTGTTTATGGATCATCCTTGTGTTTAGCAATTCACAGTTGAAGACCACTAAACCAACCCGTGGTAATCAATATCGAATAGGATTAAAAATTATTGTTAAGCCTGTAGTTATTGTCTTGTTTAGTGATCTTTGATTGGTAAACATAGTGATGATCCACAAGCAGACTCATCATGACATCATCTTCTCATGTCTTTGAAAAAAAAATCCAAAGGATACTTAGTTATTGGATGGATAATGATGTTTCCTATTATTGACAATTATATGCAGCATAAAACGAAACATTTTAAGTAAATGATTTTTAGCTTACAATTCCTTGCTTTCTATGCTTGTGGAATGTGCCATGCCTTGTCTCATCCTGTAGCATTGTTTAATGTTAACTTGATATAGCTATAGATATAAAACAGTAAAAATTCCCTGTGTTGTTGATGCTAGGCATGTGTGTGGAACTGAAATATTTTCACTCTCACTTGCTACTGATGAAGATGATGAACTTATGTTCTGGGAAGGTGTTTCAGCATTTGATTTTGCAAAGTTAGATGTGATAACTGCACTCAAGAGGTTCAAAACCAGATAAATTGCTCAATTTTAGACCTCCGAAGCACATATTTTCAGGTTTTTTCTACAAAAAAGTATTTGCTTAAGCAATAAAATGTCTATTCTTGATACCTGCTGAAAGGCAATTTTATTATCTTTCACATGATGTAAGTTTCATTTCTGTATCTTAATCTACAGAGAAGTTAGAGAAGAAAAACCAACACCCCCCTCCTTCAATTTTGGGTGTTTTCGGCGGAAATCAACATTATAACTTCAGGGCTCTTGAGGCAAAGGTTCCCATGATCACAGATCAAAATGGTTTTTATTTTTGGTTTTCTTAGACCTAAAAGCATGGGAATCAGTGCAGTAGGCTATGAATTTAAGTCAAAAGCATATTCTGAACAGGTCTAATGTTTGGTACCGTTTGAATCAGCTTGAAAAGACGATTACAATGGTATAAAAATCATAAAGATTAAATTGGTCGTGGATATTTTTACTAAAAAAATGGTTTGTGGTTTTGGCGTTGGTTTCCGGATTAGAATGGTTCTGGTTTTCAAAATCGCCGGGGTGCATCCCTATGCAAAAGTCCGCGAAGTACCCCGTACATCCCCCCCAGCTCTGTGCCCTTTCCTTTCTCTGTGCAACCTCCTTGCTCTGCGCCCTGGGCGGACCGGAGGGGGGGGGCGCATCGGCATGATGCTGCCTAGGGTGTATAATTGGCTGGAGCCGGCCCTGACTGGTGCAGCTGTGAAAAGTGCACTTTGCAATTAAAATCACAAGTTTACACTTGCAATGACAGCAGCAGTTGACTGATTCGGTGGTGGCAGCACTAGTCTGGGCTGCACAAGAGGCCCTCTGGCATTATTTTGAGGTTGCTAGTGGTGCCATCTTGTGGCAAAAACGTGAGTGACGTCACTCATTTCACTCCCAAAAAAAAACCAATCATGCAGTCTGCTATCTCTTGACATTATCACAAAATCGGACAAGAATAATCAAGTGCAAACACAACATCAGCTGATCAGATGCAAAAAGCAACCTCAAATCGGATTTCTTGTTACATTTGTGACAGGTTAGTGGCAAATGCAGATATTTACAGTGGTTTTGTTGTTTGCAGCACACTCTTTTGTGTAAAAATACTGCTTGTTGATGTCCATGTGAAATCTTGCCCCAGATGACGTCTTGGGGCATGCCCCAGCTGCTGGGGCATGCCTCATGGGGCCAGGCACAAAATCGCTTTGTGAATACCATTTCTGGGGACAGTTTTGGGGCATGCCCCAACAGGCCCCACTGGGGCAAGTCTTTGTGAATACGGGCCCAGATTTTAGAAGACTGACAGTCAAGTCTCCATATACGGAAGAGTTTAATTGTATCAGAATCCTGTACTAGTTTTTGTGATGCGATCTTTCAAAGAAAGTGTTGGTGGAGACAGGCCATTTTCAGGGGGGTTGGCCACTTCAATGCTACTTTTGGATGGGATAAAAATATTCTGCCACATATTTTTTGTGTTAGAAGTTTTGCTAATATCCTTGTCTATGACAAATGACAACAGGAGGTCCTCTATTGGTCATCATGAATTATCGTTAAACACTGGAGACAAGAATTTCAGACTTATTAAATTTTGACCCAGATATATGCTTCATAATGCCCTGTGGACGGATTTACCATCCTTGCTGGACGGATTTAGCAGCAACCTGGACGGATTTAGATGCCCTAAACTTCATTTTTGTTGCCATGGTTTTACCAAAAATCATTTGAATATTTTACCTTTTTTCTGCAAGTGATAGTACGGAAGGTACCCTTTCTAAAGTACTCAATTTTGTTTTTGCATCTAATACCATTTTCCTGGAAATGCAGTTTTAGCCAAAAGTGGACGGATTTACCCTCCTTGACTCTAATGCTTATCATCACAAAATCGTGCAGTTTTACAGTTTGGTTCCATGAAAATCAAAAAGGTGTTGTGTATGTGGAACCGGGCACATTGGGACGTGGGGCACCATGGGACGGTGGAATTTTCTTGGTTCCTGGCAAGGTATATGACATAGTAGTGCCATCAAGTTATGAATTGCTATCCTGATAAACACACTCATTGGTGCCTGAGAAATTAGCATTTTGGAGCTCATTGGGACTGTTAATTTGTAGCACATTGGGACTCACATAAAATGGCAGAATGTAAGTGTCCAAGTCAATTGAATGACTAGGAACAGCACACAATAGGTTTGTTTGTTTGTTTGTGTTTTACGCCTCTGCACCTTAGTGGGCTATATCGAGGCAGGCGATCGCCGTATGATGATGAGATGAGAAGACTGGGAGTCTGGCACATACCCTATTAATTCAGGGATTCCCAAGACCTTTCAGCTGCCCCAGCATAGAATACTGGATACAACCTGCTTCCATTTAATGTTCCGTGGGCTCGGACTAAAGTGAACACCCGGGGTGAGATTTGAACCCAAGCCAGTTGACAAGCGCACTTACCAATTTGGCCACGGGGGAACTCTAGCACACAATAGGTATTCAGGCCACAGTGAATAGAGGCTTATTGGATTGCCATACTCTGTGAACAAATTTATCGCAAAGCATTATGTGTTACAGTTTATATTATATGTTTAAAACTGTATAAAGTTATTAACTATGGGCACTACAAGGTGTTAATACACTGTATATAGACCTACGCACTACTTATATGTAATATCTATTCACATGGAGTGTTAAAAGAATTTTTTTTGATAGATGTCACAATGTGTCACATTTTGCTGTCTGGCTGCAAAAGGGTAGGTGCTGTCTAATATATCATGCCTTGCATTTAAGTTCAATGCTATTGGTGATATTCGAGCAAACTTTTGATTCGCTAAGTGCCCCGGTTCCCTTACTATAATAAAAGTTAATGGGAGTGTGGTTCACAGCAATGAACCTCACATATGTCAAGTCGCAGAAGAATACAACGTAAGTCCAAGGATAAGTGTTTACTCTGCAGCAGACCTGACATGAATGAGGTTCATTGCAGCGAACCTCGCTTCCATCAAGTATTAGGACTATTTATATCCTGCCATGAAGATAGACCTCCAACAAAAACAATTGATAACCTCAAGAGGCGTAATTTTGTATTAGTGACCCAAGAATATCCCTGGCAACGACACCGACCAGTCAGAGCTCAAAACAATGTGAAGTCTTCACTTCATTGCCCATTGTCTACATAACAAAATCAGATAGTTATATGCATATGGTTCAAAATGCTTTAATTGCATTGGAAGCATATGATATGACCCAACAAATTCAGCTCTAGCTCAATCAATACCGATTCGATTTTAATGATAATACACCATAATGCCCTCCAAAAAAAACGTTATTGACCAATTTTATAAGGACATTTTGTACAATTACTTGAAGTAATAACGGTACTAATATGATTATTTTCATGAAATAAGACTAATGCACCTTCTTGCATCAAGCAATCATTATCATTTACAGTGCGAAAAGAAACATAGTTGCCCCGGCCTCCATTATGCGCTGACTGGTTTTGGTAGTTATTTAGAGCAAAAAGGAGCTCAGACCTAGTATTTTTGCAGTTATACACATAGTTAAGTATTTCAGTGCCAAAAGGTGCATATAGATTGATAGATAGAAATTCTTTATTGACTTGTGACATGTAAGTATCATGCTTCTTTTTGCGTTGGGTAAAAAGGTGCTTTGCTGAACTAAGTCCCTCATCGCATGCATGATTGGTTGCATTTTCTTATGGCAGAGACAAACGAAGTACTACAAAAAACTCGAAAATTCTATTTCAAATGACATTAGATTTTATAAATAAATTTGACACTCAATAACCATTATGTGATCACATTTCCTTGAATTTGTAGCATCTCGCTATAAATTATTATAGGCCTAATGATTTTTTTTTGGGAGGGTAGTAAACACTGATATTGATTATTATCGTTTTCATAGTTACTTGGTTTTTTGAAAACTTTGTTTTGCAGTTAAACCATGACATCATCAGGGTATCTGTGAATGTGATTGGTCGAATCTTCAATCTGTGACATATCAGTTCAGAGTTTGACATCCCGGTTTATGGCAAATAAAATTAAAACTGCCGGCAATGTTATCTTTTGTGTACAACGACAACAAACAACTTCTGTCTAAGCTGATTGTTATACCTTGCCAGAAGAGTATCTGCTTCAATGTTTTCCAAACAAAAAGCCTGCTTTATTGTTTTTCGCAAGACACTCATCATCACTATTAACTGTAAATCATTGTACACTGCAGGCCAAAAGTTTGGAAACATAATTTTGCTTGCCATTGGATCAGTGTTACGGAAATTTTCTTGTAGATGCATGGAAAATATGTAATGGAGATTTAACATGATACCCTCAAAATGTCAACGGTAAAAATACTACATTGTGGAAATTCCCGTGTGGTTTTCCACCCTTCCCAGCATCAATTGACACCAAAACCGTTTGATATCACCGATCTGCAAGTTATGTAAACTATGTTTGGCAATGACTGAGCCTTGGCAGGTTTTCACACACATTTGGTCAACAAGACTTCATAGGACCAGGTTTAAAATTAAGTTGGCGAAATCAGCCCCAGTCATTTAATTAGATAATTTACCCTCCTGTCCTAATTTATATTATAATTCAGAAACCAGGATTCTCAAACCAATCATTCATATATATATCGAAGAGTTAAGTAACAACATGTATTCATACCTTTATATGTGAAAAGCAGCATGCTCACAATGACTGAACTGTCCATTTTAGTCAAATGTTGATAAGAATTTATCAAAAAAGCTCGGTTCCTGACACTTCGTATCTCGTTGTAGTTTGAGCAAGGATCGGTGCATTGTAATATATTGTAAGGCACATAAATAATTCACTATAGCCCCTTCCAGTATTGTCGTTAAGGTTGCCAGGTAATTTATTGGCAAAGTTAGAATTGAATGATTTAATGTCAATGTTGATTATCAAGGCGTTTATTTCCCCAAAAATTGATGATAGGAAGCAAACAGGCAAAGGTTGCAGTATTGACGTTCATATTATTATTAGAGTTCATATTGATGTTTTATAATGAAACTTAATGGGAGTGTGGTTCACAGCAATGAATGAATGTCAGGTCGCGGAAGAATACAACACGAGTCTGAGTCATTACGTTTTATTTATATCCCACAATTATATCCCACAATAAAAATAGACCTCCAATAAAAACAATTAATAATTCCAAGAGGCACTATTTTGCTTGAATGGCTGCAAAAAGATCCCTAGCAACCACACCGATCAATCAGGGCCTCAAAACATTGTGACATTATCACTTCACTGCCCATTGTTTGCATAACAATGTCAGATAATGAGATGCATGTGGCTGACAACGATGAACCACATGGTTTTTGCCAGAACTTCACTGCCTATTGTGGGATATATTGCTTTAAGCAAAAAGGTAAAGGTAAAGGCACATTTTATTATATAATATTTCAAATGGGTAGCCAAGCCAAGTCAGTGACTTGTTCAAGTTGGGCCCAGGGCACCTCCAATTAATGTCTGATGCAAACGAAAGTGTCATGGAATGAAATGATACTCAGCCTGGGGGTTGAACCCGGGTCCCTCGCATGTGAGGCGAGCACTCTATTGACTGAGCTCTAGTGGCTGAATTACAACTTTCTTCAAGATATCATCACTTAAATATTTTGAAGAGAATTGTTATACAATTATGGCCGACAATGTTAAACTTAGTGATAAAAAATCAAGATTAGCAAGCTGACGGATGTTGGCAATATATTCAATGAATAATTTATAAATGTTGCAAGGGTTTTTTGTGAATCAACTGGCGTTAAAGAAATATCAGCTGAATGAGGTCATTGACCATTACAAGTGCAAAACTGATCAATGATTATGCAAACAATGAACAACAGTTTAAGTGCACAACAGTTAGTCAATCTATAGTGCTAAACAAACTTAAACTCCTTCTACTGAACAAACCAACTGGTTTTCATCAAATATCCCCAAAATTCAAAAATTGCCTGAAACCATTTAAGCAACATTTTTCTCCAAGAGTAAATAAAGCATAACTAAGTCTTGTTAATTTCGGACTATTCCCTGAGAGGAATAAAAGGGCAGAAGTGACCAGTATATAAAAAGTTTGATCAGCTTGCTAAAAACAATTTTGAACCCTTAAGTGTGATACCCTCAACTCCAAGTTCCCTGTGATCAATTACTAGATTTTGTATTGACTTACCTGTCAAATGATCATTGAAAATTGGAGAAAAGCCCTTGATAATATTTGTTGCATCAGTTGTGTGTTACTGCAATTTCAAGAAGTATGAGTTTATGTTATAGGAGAGTGAAACGTAGCAATTGTACATCATGTGATTGGTGGAGGCACTGAGTTACACAGTATAAATTTAATTTTAATACCATGAAACGTATTTCAAGGCCAGTTGACGTGTCTGATGGTGATTTCAACTGTCCATTCTTACCAGCTAATCTTATCAATTTATGAAACTTAGCTGCTCACTGAAGCAGAGTGTTACGTTTTTCATAATTTCACAGGTTCAACTTGAGAGATGTTGGAGACGTTTCATTGCTTAACTGCCAATCAGGCAAGCTGAATAAACTACGTGGATACAGAGAAAACCAGCCAGAGAAACTCATACTAAATGAGTCTGCAGTAAAAGATCATTCAAAAGCTTTAGACAGTTGACCACATGGACTTCAATAGCAAAATTACATGCTCATGGTGTCTTCATCATGAGTTTAGTTGAGTAACTTAAAGAACCGAAGACAAGCTGCTAAGAGAGGATTTGTCAGAAGTGAATGGTTAAATATAAAAATAGGTGTCCCAAAGGGGTAAAACATTGGCCCACTTCTAAACAACTTCGTCAGTGATTTCCATGTTGATTACAGTGCTGCCTGTAAGTTAGTGAAACACAAGCCAAACATTATTTCGATGGGAGGGGTGGCTCACTTACTTATCAAAGACTTTGACCCGTACCTAACTCCTGGTACAGCAAGGAAAATTGGCAGCCAATGTTATCCCACATGCCTCAAATATTGGCCTTTATGACCCAATAGGTTTTCCTCTAATCGAATGAGAATGCATGCCTCTACAAGCAGTCTGATTGAGCATGTTCAGCATTGCGAAAATGGCAACATTTCACCCGTTTCACTAACTTACAGACGGCACTGTGTCTTGTAAACGTAAGAATAAAAGTGCACATCTGAATATGCTTCATTCATCTTTCATTCATCTTTATCTGTTATTCTAACTTGACGGTAAAAAGCTTGTAGCTTGTGTTTATTGTTCTGTATTGGCACCACTGACATTGAATAAGTTTTATCTTTTCTTTATCTTTTCAATATTTATTTTCAATGCTGCAATGACAAACTCCGGAAGACATTAGGCCCTACTGTAAGAAAAATCACCTCAGTGAAGTTCAGTCCCCTTTTGATTTACAATGTGGGATATAAATAAGACCTGATAGTTGTACAGGTTCATTCCATTGATTTCTCGGTGCTCTTGAAATTCAATATCTAGACATATCCATTATCGGCCATTAACATTAGTAAATTCCATTTTTTTCAGGAGAAAAATATAATACACTTATGACATTTATGCCAATAATCTATAGTCACTAAAATATTGAAGTCATTGGTATTGATTGTTCCTTAATCGCTGCTTAAACTACAAAAACTGCAAGACACTGATAATGGGGCTTCTTTCTGTCGTTTCTTAACTCAAAAGCAAATATGGACAGTTCAGTTATCATGATTGCAGCTCTGCTGTTTTTCATCTGTGAAGGTATTGTAGGGAATCTGGCGGCAAAGCCCACCGCCGCCAGGGGTGCTGCCGTCGCTGGCAAGCGGCGCATGCGCAGGGCCAGCGACGGGAGAAGCAATGGAGACAACGAACTGACAAGATGTGTATTTGGACTCTGTAGATTTGGTATCGTATTGTATGGTATTAGGGAATAAATGTTTCCCACAATTGGTGTCAGAACCTATGGAGCTGTTCAGGACGTTCTATAGGACTGCCTGAACGTTATTGCCTGGTTTTTCGGGCGTTTCCTGGCGTTTTTTGGCGAGAAATTGACTCGTTTTTCGCTGGAAAAAATTTTGCTTTTCTGCCTGTCATGGCGGCTGAGCGATTTCGCTGAATTATTTCGTTTGGCGAACGAATATTAGTGGTTTCAAATTACTGACACTGGTAATTTGTGGTGTCATTTTGTTTCTTAGTGTGTTTTCTGCGAGCGTGAGCAGTTTCTGGTTTGTCACTGCTTTTGTTTCTCTTCAACTGTCGTTTTTCTGTGACTTGTTTTTGGACAGAATCTGACCATGCTGAATTTTTTCATCATGGCGCTCAGGCAGCTGTGAGCGCACGTGTTGTAATATCTAAATTTTCGTAAATTAATTAATTCACTCTGGTTAGTCAAGTTGTTTAAAATTGTTGTGCCTTGACACGGGGCAGTGTTGGACTTGAATTTCCTAACTCAGGTATTGTGACTCAGGTATTGTGACTCAAGTCTTGTGACTTGGGTCTTGTGACTCAAGTCTTGTGACTTAGGCCATTTTTTCATAGATTTCAGTTTGACAGTGCCTTACTTGGGTCCTTCCATATTTTTGGAGGGGGAGGGCCTGCATGGTTTGCTGATATTTGAGTTTGTGTATTGTCCAATTTTTTTCCTGTTTTGACAATTGTTGAATTTAATATTTTGGTATATAAGGCCTTGTGACCCAAGTCTAGTAACTCAAGTTTTGTAGCTCAGGCCATGAAACTCAGGTCAGGAAATTCAATTCTGACCTGACTTGGGTTACATGTCTGGGATTGCAGGACTTTGATTTGTCTATGTGCGTTGAATGTATTGTCCGTAGCATTTTGACTTTAGCGACTTGACTTCAGCGACTTGACTTTAGCACCTTGACTTTATCGACTTGACTTTAGCGACTTGACTGTAGTGACTTGACTTTAGCACCTTGACTTTAGCGACTTGACTTAGTGACTTAACTTCATTGAATTGAGGTTGTTTGTTGACTTTAGAGTGTTGACCTGGCTTTACAGCTTACTGATTATATCCTGCCACTTCAGGTAGCTATTGTAGGTTTGGGTATTGATTAATTATCTGGGCTCTGTAAATTGGGTGATTTTGTTCTTTATTCTAGTTAATTGATCGTTAATAACACTATTGAACTGGTTGTGGTTCTATTTATTAATTGGTGTTGTCAGATTATCGGTTGCATAATCCGCGCACTTCTCTTGTTTATGGTGGGGAGGGAAGTGGAAGTGATTGATACGTTATTGATTGACATTGCTCCTGGTGGCTTATCCATTTTCTGATATTTAAACTAGAATAAATAGAAATTGGGTTAAAGAGGACTGAGGTCATAACCGGCCTATAAATAGAAATAAAATATTATTATTTCGATACCGGGGCGGTTTATGTTGAATAAATAGAATTAATCCAAGTTTAATTGACAACTCTCTGGTCGGCAAGGGGGGTCCGAGAGACTAAATAGAAATAGATATAATTATCTGACATCCTCTTCGGGTGTCGCACTGGTATTGAAGAAGCCAACTGGCTTTACACTGCGGTAGTGGGTCTTGGTTGCGCCGACCATTCTGATTGAGGTCATGTCTGCCTTTATATTAAACACCACTTTCCCTTAAAAGTCTGAAATTGATTCAAGAGTGGGGTGTTCCAGTTTAGTAGTTTATTGTGGTACGAACGGGAATATTTAGGACCTTGGTGTAGTTGTTGGGTATTCCCGGTAAATATTCTTTGCTGTCCGCTGGTGGGGACTATATAGCTGGTTGGTTGGGATTCGGTTTCACATTGTGACAGCTGCTTCTTTTTTTTAAATTTTGATGTCACCTGACATCTAACCCCCTTATTAATGATTATTTATACTGGTATTATTACACATCTGATCCTGATCTGAGATTGCTGTAATTAAGCACCATTTATCAATCTTCTGACTTTCTGAGGTTTGTTTACACTATTGGGTTTGACTTCGTCACCCGGGTTGTTTGTTGTGGTAACCAAGGTTGCTCCTTGGGAAAATTTTTGTCAGGGAGGGAGGAGCAGATAGTGTATCGTGGGTTAGTGACCTGTAGTTGTGTGGTGGCTTGTGCGTTGTGGCTTAATTCCTGAACTATCATGGCGGGGAATTCCGCAGATGAGAACGACTGTCATTCGGCAGTTAGCTCAATGGGGTTCCCTGATCAGTATATGGCCCAGCGGGCTCTAGAGAAGGCCAATGAGGTGGAACGATCGGCATTATATCATAAGACTCAATTAGATATGGCCGATATGAAACAATCTATGCATGAGATTTTTTGCGAGATGAAACAATCTATGCATAAGATTGATCATGCCATCCGGCAGATAACGGAACAAGTGCAATCACTGGCCTTAAGTAGGAGACAAAGGGGTACGCATAGGTCAACTCGGTCTCATCGGCCAGCGCGAGAACCCCTAACTGAAGAGGCCCACCGACGAGCTCTCTTCGGAGCCATCTTGGATAGCATCCCGTCTACGGGTGTGTACAAGGGTGGTCCTCGGCCACAGTTGGCCAAAGGCCACCCGGGAGCCACCGGAGCAACTAGGGATCCAGACCAGAATAGTCCACCAAGGTCCGCATGGGCGGACAAACCCCCCACCATTAAGGTATTCCCTAATCAGCCTCTTGCTAGAGCAGCGGGGAAAGTAAATCCCCCTTGTGTAACTTGTAAGCCAGCTATTCCAACAAAGAGGTCCTCCCATAAGCCAGTGGTCAGTACCCTGGGGAAAGGGTTCAAGAAAGGGGGTCCCACCGCTGTTGAATTAGGGCCGGTCGGTTATCCTGAATCTATGTGTATATCCTTGACTGGTGGACCAGCTCAGATGGCTTATGGCTTAATGCCTTTAGCACCACCGGGGGACGGTTCCCTTTCTGCAAGTCCTCAGGAGGATGTGGTGCCTACCGTCAAGGTGGCGGTTCGGGATGGGCCCGGTTTCACCGGGTCGGCCCGGGAACAGGGTCTGAGTTCAGAAACCCAGGCTCAGATAGACGCGCTCATGGAGCTTAATTTAGATTTACTGCGGCAAAGCCGATCCTTAGAGCCCCGGTCGCATCCGCTCGTTTCTGCGACTATGAAACAAAGTGCTCCATCCGCTTCGATAAAATCAGAGACATCTGGGGGTTCTCGGGTAAGGGCGATGCGTGACCCTGAACATGTACATGGGCGGCGGGTGTCCCGTCGTCACATCTCGGTGGGTGAACCAGGGGAGTGGCGACCTACAGAAGCTAGTTATAATCAGGGGCATGAGGCGTCTACACCCTCTCGGGGCAGGGAAACGCCTGGTAGTAAACCCGGTGGGCCGCCCTCTTCCCCAGTCAATCAGATCCCATGTACTTACAGACCGTCATCCGGCGCTAGCTTCCGGAAAATTCCGTCGGGGCCTAATGTTTGTCCCAGTACGAAGAGGGGAAAAATGGGCTCCGGGGAAATAGCCCAGCAGCAGCCTGGGGGGGATTTCCATGGGAAAAGTTTGGGGGAGGATGCTAGGAATAGATGTTCTGATGATCTGGTAGATGGGAAATCTGGGGGTAATAATCAGCAGGGCTCTGCCCATGCTACCCGTCTCAATGTTGTCGAGCTGGGGGGACTTGTGGGCGGAACAGATTGTGTCTCAGGCAGAGGACCAGCGGGTCCCACTCATGACCAAGCGGGGGGACCTGTGGGCGGAACACTATTGAGTAGCACCCGTGACCCAGCGGGTAGTACCCACCTGGGGGGTCGTGCCCATGACCCAGGGGGTCGCGCCACCAATCCGGATGGTCACGATCCGCGGGCGGAACGGATTGTTCCGCGGGCGGAACGGATTGTTCCGCGGGCGGAACGGATTGTGTCTCAGGCATCCGTATGGTCACGACCTGCGGCCGGAACGGATTGTGTCTCAGTCAGAGGACCAGCGGGTCGCACTCATGACCAAGCGGGTCGCACTCACGAACAAGCGGGTCACATCCATGACCCTTTGAGTGGCACCCATGACCCAGCGGGTAGTACCCACCTGGGGGGTCGAGCCCGTGACCCGGGGGGTCACGCCACCAATCCGGATGGTCACGATCACCAACCATCTGGACGCATAATAAACCATGATGATGAGACTGGTGATACGCATGATGATTGCTCTGAGGTTCCAGCTGACAGAAGCCATCACCTGACCGGACACGCTCCCGGCCTATCCGCGGCATCCGGTCAGGCCTATGTTATTCCGTATTTCCGCTGTAGTCAATATTGTTGTTAAAAAGTGGATACGTTGTGTCCCTGGTGGGTACACTTGAGGTTGTATTAACAACTGGGTCGATTTCTGTTATCTATTTATAGGGTGCACTTGCTTTAATCTGTATTAGTTTACCATAACATCATCGACTGTAGGGGGACTCGACGTGACACTGTTTTACGGGAAACGGTTCCGCAGTAGACAACAACGCTTAGCCTCAAGCACTCCAATGGGATCAGGTGGTGACAATTTCTTGGTAATTCATAACGGTAATTCTTTATAGGTCACATATTTATCCAACCAAGTTATATTCCATCATGGACCTGCTGTAGACCAGCCGGGCTGTACATCATTTCTATTCTAAATATCTCCTGCCTCCGGCTGTGATCGTGTCATCGGGACTACGTATCAAATGTCTGTGGTTCCCTTCGTGCCTTGTGCTCGATGCCCTACCCTTAAAATTTGATTAATGTGATTCCGGAATGAGTTCTGGCGGAAGTATAAATAAATAAAATTGGATAGCAGTCTTGTCAATCATAAATTTAATTAATTGACTGGTTGTTTGCTCCTGCGGTTCTCGGAAACCGCGGGTATAGATAGACGTAATTAGTATGATAGGGGTTATCTGCGGACGTGGGGATTCTGCTAGTAATCGGTTTAGAATTCGAAGGAGTTGGAAAGCAAGAGGTTGATGAGGTCGTAAAAGGTTATCAGGGGTAGTTTGGCGCGGGGGGCTTTCACAATGAATTCGGAGACACATGCGTCGGGTGCACTGATCGATATGTGGCGCACGCAGAGACACATGCGTCTGGTGCCCTGACCAGGGAGACGCATGCGTCTGGTGCACTGATCGATGAGTGATGCATTCGGAGGCACATGCGTCTGGTGCACTGATTGATGTGTGGCGCACGCAGAGACACATGCGTCTGGTGCCCTGACCAGGGAGACACATGCGTCTGGTGCACTAATCGATGGGTGATGCATTTGGAGACACATGCGTCTAGGTCGCTGGTCGACGAGTGCCAGATTTGGCTACTCACGACGAGATAAATATGTGGCCGGTGCGCTAATTGTTAAACTATGGGGTAATCAGTATAATTAAAGTAATTGCTTGATTCATCTCGCCTAATATGGCCTCATCAGCCTATACATCTAGATTTTGCGGAATTCTGAGGTGGTATATGTTAAATATTATTAATTAATTAACAACACAACCATCAGTCCATTGGTTATTGTTACATTTATAAGCTATTTAGGCTTGGTTGCCGTTCTTGCACCATAATCCTGGGTTATGCTCGTCTCTTGTTGTGATTGTTCTTTTACCAACTTGATCTGACCAGTTCGGACTAACTGTTTTGTTCTGCCGTTAAGAAATTTAGTTTGTGTGAATTTTGTGACATTTTGGTCATGCAATCCGACGTCTCGGCATATGTCCGATGGGATCCGGGGAAAGTACTCTTGCTGGTCATAACTAAGCACTCAGTGCCGACATGCACAGGAAAGCCGTGTAAAAGGGTCATCAAAATCGGAACCACAGCAGTATTAGAGACTATTTTGGGGATGGTGTCAATGATATGATGGGGACAATGTCTGTATACATTGAACTTTTGTCAATTCTCCTGTTCGGGTTCGAATTTTCTGGTTTTCTTATTGTGGCTGATTATCGGTGGGTTGGCCTCCTTGATCATGTTGCTAGTACGCAGGTTAGTCGGTTCAGTTAGTCATTTCAGACTGGTGGCAATGTGAGGAAGTTGTGAGAACATTCTGGGTATGTCTGTTAAGATAGTTTCTGTGCGTAGAGTGGCCCCCTTTTCCTGTCAAATTTTGTTGTTTTTCACCCCAATTCTGGTCTATGCTTGTTTCCATCTTATGATTGTTTTCATACTGGCTTGATGCGGACATTCTCAGTATTCTGTTACTCTGCCGTAAAGACTATTTTGTTGGGAGTTTTTGCACCATTCTGTTCATGCAATCCGAAATTTCAGTGTTTATAAGATTTAATTAGGCCATATCTCTGGCTGCTTATCAACATCGGAACCACAATAGTACTAGGGGATATTTTGCTTGTCAAAATAATTTCTGTGTGGAGTGTGGTCCTTTTCCTGTCAAAATTTGATGGGGGGGAGGGGAGGCCAGAGACTGGTTGTTTGCTCCTGCGCGGAGGGGCCGGGTATGTTGTCTCTGAGGACGCTTCGGCTCTTTCGGGACACCATTGCTCGGTGACGCTCCGCAATCCTAATGGCCGACATTCACGGAAGTGCCGGGGAGGTCTGGCCCTGGGTGAGCTTCGGCTCTTCCGGGGTTGTTGCCCCTGGCCTCCGTGATCACGATGGTCATGGGATGGTGGAGTGACTGGTTGTTTGCTCCTGCGCGGAGGGGCCGGGTATGTTGTCTCTGAGGACGCTTCGGCTCTTCCGGGACACCATTGCTCGGTGACGCTCCGCAATCCTAATGGCCGACATTCACGGAAGTGCCGGGGAGGTCTGGCCCCGGGTGAGCTTTGGCTCTTCCGGGGTTGTTGCCCCTGGCCTCCGTGCTCACGATGGTCATGGGATGGTGGAGTGAGAACAAGGACACAGGCGGCGTGTCCTTGACCCGGATGGTCACCAGTAACGGAGACAGATCATGTGATCATAGGCCGCTTCCGTCTTCCATGGGCAGGGTGCGGTGCTCATACTTGCCTAATACCTAGTTTCGGTGATGAAGCAGACGGCCTTCCGCTGATGACTCTGCCACTCTTGGGTCGGCGGAGGTGACACCCAAGGCTGGGGGGCCTCTGCTGTCGTCCGTTATCTGGGTGTTATGGTTATGACCCGAGGTTCACGCCGAGGTTCACGCCGGGTCATGTGACTGAGAGAATGAGTAATACTCGGGAGTGTCGTTTTTAGGAGCCGAATGCGAGCTTGACGGTGATTCCTTTACAGACAGATTGAAATAGCGAAAGTGGGTAATATGATGACGATAACTCAGTATGTTGGCATTCTACCTGTAGTGGGGGAATCCCCATGACACTGAATTGCTAAGGGGCTTCTCGGGGCTATGCGGCGGACCTTGGGTCGATGGGGTTCCGTGGCCGCCGGCTGGCCTGGTGTGCTTCTGGCGCCGGGCTTGGCCGGCTTGTGTGAGTCAGTCTCCTGGTGGTAGCCGTGGTGCGATGTAGGAGCTGGTTGTAGGGTCCAGAAGAGGGCTTGCCTCCTTCACAAGTATGGTAAATCAGTTTTACTACCGTAAGCCCTCCCCCCAGGTGTATAAGTACTAGGTGTAAAGTAAATTTCCAATCCTCCGTTCATTCTACCGCAGGCGAAACGGAGGGCATGGTTGCGTGGTGCGGTTTGCGCATATGTGCCTCGGGTGAAGGGGTTATATTGCCAACTTCCCCTCTAAATTGTATGTTTTCAACGGGTAACCGACAACAAGCGCTTAACACTGCAGAAATGTGATTGATTGTGAATTGGTGAACCTCGGTATGGAATCCTCAGATTCTTGTTAAGTCTCCGGCTGTGCTTTCCAAGTTGGATTGCCCTAAGCAGATGGGTGGCAACTAACGGTCCCCTGCCCGCGCCAATAGGCGCGGCCCGGGCATCGTGGTTGGCTCTGCCTGCCAAAGTGTACTCTTAACCAGTTTTGTTGCGAAAATGGGTTATGTAAATTCTAGGGACCTGTTGTGTATTCAATATCAGTTGCATTCCAACCAAGTAGATAGCTGGAATTTCTTTAGACATCTTGGTGTACAGCTTTGGGTATTGGACGGGCGTCCGTCCTGTGTCCGTGTATTGCGGGTGGGCTTTCCCTCCTCATGTCGGGTGCCCAGGAGCCCATGGTCTGGTCGAATGGTGAATGTCGGCTATGTGAGTGTGTGTACCATTGTGTGGTTATGTTGATTGTGTGTAGAATTGGGTGTACATACTGGATTTGTAAATACAGGGGTTGAATTAGAGGGCAGGTCTCGTTGTTCCATATTGTTGCTTATGTTGGTGTCACGGCTCGGGTCGGTAGATAGTACGAGGATTCAGTTGGTTCGGTTTGGCTGGTGTTGTCTTTCGTTCATGTCTGTCCAAGCGTCTCGCTTCTAAAAATATGTGCCAAATTGTGAAGAAGAGGATATATTTGTCATGCAACTGCTGGCAGGCATGTCCTATGGGTGTTATGCGGCCTGGTGCTGGCAGGTTGTGGCCCTGACGATGAATGAAAATGATGTCCAATGGAGAACCATCCCAGCCTGAGGATGAAGATGATGTCCAATGGAGAACCATCCTAGCCTGGGTATGAAGATGATGTCTATTGGCGAATCATCCAAGCCCCGGGTACGAAGATGATGGCTATTGGCGAATCATCCCCGCCCTGGGTACGAAGATGATGTCTATTGGCGAATCATCCAAGTCCGATGAACGAAGATGATGTCTATTGGCGAATCATCCAAGTCCGATGTACGAAGATGATGTCTATTGGCGAATCATCCAAGTCCGATGTATGAAAATGATGTCTATTGGCGAATCATCCAAGTCCGATGTATGAAAATGATGTCTATCGGCGAATCATCCAAGACCTGAAATACGAAAATGATGTCCACACTCTCCCGCCCTAGAAACATCAGGGGGGAGAGTGTGGGAATCTGGCGGCAAAGCCCACCGCCGCCAGGGGTGCTGCCGTCGCTGGCAAGCGGCGCATGCGCAGGGCCAGCGACGGGAGAAGCAATGGAGACAACGAACTGACAAGATGTGTATTTGGACTCTGTAGATTTGGTATCGTATTGTATGGTATTAGGGAATAAACGTTTCCCACAGTATGTTGAGGTGCTACACTCTTAACGCAAAATGTTCTTGATGGTATATAAGCTTCTAAATCTTTTAGGGTTCAATTGAATTGAAAAGGTTCAATACTTAGTGGGAAGGCCGTATGAAAGGACCCTATGTTCCCACCTTGAGAGAAAGGGGTTCCATTGAGGGAGTTCAGTGCAGCTGGATTATCTAAATGTTTTTTTTTTGTTTGCTGTTGGAACCTTTTTAAAGTTGACTAATAAACCTTTTAATAAACCTTTTAGGGTTCCTTATCTATACCAGCTTATAGAACCCTTAAAGGTTCCATATAAAACATTTTTGTTAAGAGTGTACCGATGATTTCATAATTGAGGAAACCTGTGGTCAAATAAACATTTTTTACCTGAAACTTTCATGGGTATAGAAAAGTTTTTACATGTATGTCTACCACTCTCGTTTGATGTTGTTTTGCTTACTATTTTCAGTAACTGTTCTATGTTATTGGCAATTCAGAATAATGTGATTGTCCATCACTTATATTATGACGTAGCTTTACTTATAATTTTCAGTGGCTGCGACAGAGAATTATCACTTCAGGATGGCGTCATTGGCTGTCTCATTCCAAAATGCCAACTTTGACATAAATCCAAATCATCATGCTGCTCCAAAACTGTGGAACCAATTCCCAGAGATTGTCAAGGCGTCAAAAACACTTGAGGGCTTCAAGAGAAATCTTAAAACTGCCCTGTTTAAGAGTTTCTACAAATAAATCCATCATGCACAAGTGCTAGTGAGAATTTTACTGGAATTAGCACTATCTAAATACCTATTACCATCATTATTATAATTAATGTGGAGCCGATATACCGGCCTATAATAATGACAACTTTCATAAAATTCAGAGAAGGAATCTTTGAGATATTAAGTTCATTTAAAGTGGGATATATTTTCGTTGAACTGTTCAGAGAAGGAATCTTTGAGATATTAAGTTTATCTAAAGTGGAAATTATTTTCGTTGAACTGTTTATTACTTTCGGTAAAGACAGAAGGATATAACCTTTATATTTTTATGGGTGCACACATTGATTTTTCAGGACTTCTGTAAATGAATATTTATATTCACGATGACATTTAAATATCTTGTTCTCCCTTAAAAAAAAAACAATGCACTTGCCATGTGAATGTCAAAAACATAAAAGAAATTATTAATGCGCTCTCAATCTTTATACAATGCAACTATTTTTGCCTTTAATTGCATACCTATAGCAAAAACTAAGCCGGGAACAGATACTTTCCTCTCATTTCTTTTGAACAACAACCAAAAATGGATAGTTTAGCTATTGTGACTATGCTGTTTTTCATCTATGAAGGTATGTATAAATGTTGTAAATTATATATCTAATAAGCAGATGAATGATTTGACTTTACTCGCACCACCCGGTCTGGAACGAGACTGCTTCTTTACGGAGCCCTAAAATGATCTCAAAATATAAGTTTTTGTAATTTCCCTTTTACATTTTCAATTTTGGATAATGCCATTGACTATCTCTAATATCATAGTGTTGTTTTAATTAAATTTATTGGGACTGGCATTTTTCTTACTGTTACATAACGCAATTTAGAACGATGTCATTTGCTATCTCCTTTGCATGTGACGGCCAACATTGCTTTCTTTATTATTTTCAGTGGTTGCCAAAGAGCATTATCACTTCAGAATGACTTCATTGGCTGTGTCATTCAAAAATATCACCATCGATATAAATCCCACATATCCAAGCAAACAAATATTTTGCGCCATCAAGTGTTCTGACTATCCTGATTGTCTGGCATATGGATTCAACCAAACCTCATCAAAGTGTACCATGATGACCAAGATCATTCAAGGCACAGATGGGACCAGTACAGCCGTATTCCTCAAAGTGAAAGGTAAGGTAGATGGACAGCTTATGGGGAGGTACAATGTAAACTGTAAAGCCAACAGCAGTACTATTGCGGCAGTTAACATTAAAAACAACGATACCTCCTGCAAAAACAATGGTCTTCTAATGAAAAATGGCAAACGCAGCATCAACTATGCTTCACCAATAAATCGGTCACTGGGCATTACTACCTAGGTATACATATAGAAATTTTTGTCATTTTCAACTTTTTCATTGGCAGGATTAAGTCTGTTCAGGGGTTTGTTCAGGGTTTGGCATGCTTTTTATGGGAGACAAGTAGACGTGTATCGTGATTTGGATGCAAACAGTGTGTGACAGCAAGTAGTAACAGCACTCCAATATGGATTTTTCAAAAAGAGTGAGATTCATCTCCCTGAAAACGGTTTTGTCATACCTTTTTACTCTCATTTCCAGGTGACAAAAAGTTCAAAGTTGCAACAAAACTGGATGAAAAACTGCAACTGAGATGTAACGAATTACAACTAATAACCAACATCCATACGCAAAGTCAATGCTCAGACTTGGCTACCAGTTTCGATGATGCAAATGGGTTATACTATGACCAGACCAACTTGGTGTGCAGCGTTCAACATTGTGATCAAAACTACAACATTTCCATTTCAGCAGTTACCACTGCAAACATTTCTATCATGTTTGAAGACAAGTTCTACCCCAGAAGTAATAAGTTTTCCTTTTTATTATTATAACCCCCCCCCCCCCCTCCGCTTGTTATTATTAGTATTACATGACATGTTGTAGTATAGTGCATTATCTTGTATGATTCCAATACAATGACAAAGAAATTAGAAGAGTCTCCTATGGCCTCATCTTGAGTCGCACAAGAACGATGTGTGCCACGTTTGTGAAATTTACCTAGAATTGTATGGCAGAAATGATGTTGTCACAACATTATGAAGCAACATTAGAAGTACCGTATGACATTTGCATGTATAATTGTTGCAACATTTCACAACATTGTGAAAAAATCTTAACTTTGTTGTCAACATAATTTCTATCCATTTTTACGTGAAAATGCAACCTATGTCATTAAGTGATCAATTATTAAGTGCAAATGCGCAAAAACATGAAATCAATAATAGGGAATAAAATTGTCTCCAAACATTTCTCATAAAATGTCACTGATACAGCAGTGTCTTGGTTATAAGAACAGTAACACCCTTGTGAACTCATATGAAGTTTCTTGGAGTGTTGTCTTATATAACAGTTAGTGATGCGGACCGGACCGCTTTGTACCGGTACGGTCCAGTACTGCCAACTCTTTAGTACCGGATCGCCTCCAGTTGCAAAAAAATGCCGAAAAAACTAAGAAATTAATTTTTCAAACCTTCATTTTTCGAACTTTTCTCCTGATTTTTGGCAAAAATAGCACATAAATCGTACTTACGAGTAAAATGGACCACCTCTCCACTGGACCAGAACACCTCACCTCTGGACTGCGCGGTTCTGGACCGGTGGGGGGTTTGCATCACTAACAGTTAGTTTTCTAACATATAGCACAATATAATAACAAAGATGCTAAGTAAAATATAAAACATAGGCTGCGCAGCAGCAAACCTTCAGCGAAAGACACGTGTAAAAGTCATAAAAGCGATGTTGACAAAATTGGTATTAATAATGCAATCGTGGCCAAATCTTGGCCTGAAATTATCTATATACCCGCTGCCCTACCATCTGCCCGCCTACCTGCCAGGGTATGTAAAACCATGGAAAGGCTGAACTAGACAAATTTACACATATTATGTTGCAGTTTCATACATGTACAGGGAATAGGTTATGAGCTGTGGGTCGAAAACCAAGAAGTATATTAATTTATATTTTTCAAATTTTTTCTAAATATTTAAAAAGTGTTAAAACTACCTATCAATGAGACCAGTGAAAGATCTTTATAGGCAATATGTGGATGAATTTTTGTCCAGGTACATCCAAGAGAGGCTAGGTTTTGGACCAGAAACAAAAAATCATAATTTGCAATATATTTTGTCAATATTTCAAAAAGTATAGAATGACCATGAATCACACCATCAAAAGGCACAACAGCATCATATAGGTGATATGTGTATGAAATGTCATCCATGTACATGCAATACTGGGCAAGTTTTGGGCCAGAAATGAAAAAAAAATGTTTTTATTATTTTTTCTCAATATTTCAAAAACTATAGAATACCCATCAATCAGACATCAAAAGGCACAATTGGTAATATAGGCTATATGTGTACCAAATTTCATCCATGTACATGCGATAGTGACCGAGTCTTGATCCGGAAACGAAAAAAATAATTTTTTATCTTTTTGTTTAATATTTCAAAAAGTATGGATTATCCATCAATCAGACCATCAAAAGGCACAACTAGACCATATGGGCTATATGTGTACCAAATTTCATCTATGTACATGCAATAGGGCCCGAGTTCTGGCCCGGAAACTATCTATCCGCCCGCCGCCTGACCGCCCGGACGCCCGCCCGGCGGACGGACAACATTTTACCAAAGTGATAACAATACCTTCTTCGAACTTCGTTCGCTGAAGGTAAAAACATGAAATGGAATCATAGTCACTAAAAATTGACTTTAAAATATTTGTCTCATGACAAGCAACCCTAGAGCAGTCTCTCTATTTTATCGGAAAGGGGGCGTAGTTGGTTCAAGTGACCGCTGTTTTAATTTAAATTGCCCTCAATGACCTTTTCCTTTGCAGGCTGCCTTGGACGAGTCCTGGTGTCAGAAGAACAAAAAGCATTCATTTCTTGCACAAACATGGGTAAGTACAACAATACCTATATAAATAGCTTGTATTTAGTTCTTCACATTGCATTTTTACTTTTCCTCAGGCCTACAAAAAACATCATTTTCAGATGCTGTGTGAAGCCCTTATTAGGTGTCCACCATTTAATCTTGAGTTAAGGGGGGGGGAGCTTGGAGTTTTTTTAAATAGATAATTTCCATCTCAGCTTTAGTGAAATAAATAGGGCCTTGCTTAATTTGGGAATGAATATTCGGGGAATTAAAATAAATAATTGCGGCTGGCGTTTTCGTGAAATAAATCATTTCCCGACAAGGAAAAATCCAATCAATTATTAAATGGTTGCTCCCTTAATCCAAAACAGGGATTTCACATAAAGCCGCAGAGCGTCTGAGAGTGTAGGGTAAGTTTCCTTGAGTCAGACAGCTAGATTCTAGACATTTTAGAAAGTGATAACTATGACCAGTCGTATGGGTTATAGTTTATCAACCCAAGTATCAAATTGAACGTTTCTATTAACACTTATATAAAATTGTCACTTTTCACATTAAAACACTGGATATTGGGTAAATTTTATGAAACAAGAAAGGAGAGGGGTAGCTCTGAGTCGGACAGTTGTCTCCCTAAATAAGGCATCGAAGATACTCTGGTTTAAGATGTTTCCATTCCATAAATAAAACCCTTATTAAAGCACAAAATAAACCAATTAATCTCAGTACTAGCCAAGAGCTAGGCAAATTGGAGTACAATGAATAGCATTTACTAGCAAAACAATCTTCAAATTGATGCAAATTATGAAAATACCTATCTTTCTGGCAAAAAAGAAAAAAAAGAGAAAAACAGATTTTTACCCATTCTTTCGGGTCATGAATCACCCCTTTACCTGTTTGCATCAGGCTGATACTTTTCAAACAGATAGGGGAAGTCTTACACTAAATATTGGTACTAAATATACAGGTAAACGTGCTCTCAAATAGCCAGTTAAGCCCTATAAATAGTGTCTGACTCAAGGTGTCACATAAGGGTTCGACTCAAAGAACCTTACCCTATGGTGCAGTAATGTATTGTCTGTCCATGGTGTTTCCCAGAACCATGTTGTTTGGTCTTCAAAATTGCATCTGTAAGACTAGATCAGAATAATATTATCTGTTGGGAGTGATATTGCCTTGTACTCAAGAGTTTATATCCTTAATATGTATTTCCACTGGAAAATTACAAATGTTCAACTTGGTTTGACTCTATATAGAAAAAGTAATGTTCCTTACAAGTCCAGGTTTCTATAATTCATTGTTTTGATTTGAGATAAGGCACAGCAACTTGAGAACTATTGAATTTATTTTGATACATTTTTCAGCTATTAGTGGTATGATGTTTTCCTTTTTGACTTTTTTTAGGTAATTTTGATGAATCCCTTCAGGATTGCAAGCAGCGACTCTGTGATGGCAACCACAATGTGGCTAACTACCAGACCAGCTGTGTCGTCAGGGAATGTCAAAATGGATTGATTGTAAACTTATACAACTACCTGTTCAGGATCTTGTATAAGATCCCAGAGTATTAAGAGGAGAAGCTGCAGATTTCATAAAATTGTTAAATTCTGTCCATTAGGGGCCGCCCAGATGAACCTTGCAGGAGGGGGGGGCGTATGGACATTTGGTGAAAAAGAGTTTATTTCTGCCTGTAGCCAGGGTACCGTAATATTAAAAATAAAATATATTAAAAAATAAAAAAAGTTTGTCGCATGCAACTAAAAGAAAAGTTCGTCCTGGGGTAAATTACTAGAGAATAAAGATAACAAATTGTCTGGTGCATTACAAAGTGGTGGGATCCCAGAACCTGACCTGGCAAGGGGCAGAGGAAGTAAACCAAATAAACCAGAGTCAGGCGTAAGGAGGTGTCAGACTTATGCCACAGTCTCACGGGAGATGACGGTAAGCTTTTTATCGACGGCGGCGCAGAGGTAGACGATTTCTTGCAAGATTTTCAGTTAGGACGGCGCGAAGGGCAATTATGTAATCAATTAAGGCTAATCGATAACCATGCAACGAAAGCCACGGCGGGGTTCTTTTTGTTCCCTGCGGGGAAGAAAAGTTGTACGCCGTCACCAAAAGTTCGCCGGGGGGAAAGAAATTTCCTCCTCCTGCGGGACACTTTTATATCGCCCCGTGATATAAAAAGTACCCCGCAGGGAACCTATAACTACCCCTCAGGCAATCTATTTCACCGCGGCGGACTATATTTTCACAGCGCCGGGGATTGCTTTTACGACTGCGGGAATCGTTTTGTACTCCACGGGGATGTCTGTAGGCCCGAGGGCATATCGCCGGGAATGAAAAGCATCCCGCCGTTGTCAAGGGCACCGTGGCGGAGGAGGGCGCTGCGAAAGCCAATAATAACTTGCTGCTTGACCTTTGATGGGGACACTCCTGGATGCTGGACAGACATGATGGCTGATGAAGATGCTGGGGAAGACCTTGACGTTGCTGTTGTTGCTGCTGTTGCTGGTGCTTATTATCTAAGAAGAATACGGAGGAAGAGGAGGAGGATGAAGAGATGGTGGATTCGGAATTGGCTGCTGCAGAGGGAACAACATGGCCATTTCTACCAGCTGCTGCCTGAATTGGCCAACAATGATGTCTCTGGCTACTACAACTTCTGCAGAATGCCTCCGGACATTTTTGCTGAAATCCTGGCTGCTGTGGCTCCTGCAATTACAAAACAAGACACCAACATGAGGAGGGCTCTGGAACCTGGATTGAAGTTGGCAGTCACCCTACGGTACATGGCGACAGGAGAGAGCTACAAGTCCTTGGCCTACGGTTTCAGAGTGGCTCCCAACACCATCTGCAATTTTATCCCCAGTGTCTGTATTGCCATCATGGGAGCTTACGAACATCTGCTGACCCTGCCAATGGATCCAGCATCCTGGAAGGAAGTTGCCAAGGGCTTCGAGAAGAGGTGGAACATGCCCCATTGCATCGGAGCACTGGATGGGAAGCATATTGGCATCAGATGTCCTCGGAAAGCTGGGTCAATCTACTTCAACTACAAGGGCTTCCATTCCATTGTGCTTATGGCTTTGGTGGATTCTGACTACAAGTTCCTCAACGTGCAGGCTGGATGCCAAGGAAGCTCATCGGATGGAGGAGTCTTCCTAGCTGGACACAAGGCTGAGGGACCAGCTGGAAGAAGAAGGACTTGGGCTACCCCCTGCTGAACCTCTACCTGCCACAGTAGGGAATCCTTTTCCATACTTCATCGTTGGAGATGAGGCCTTCCCCCTGAAGAGCTGGTTGTTGAAGCCTGTTCCAAGAAGAAACCTTGACATCCCCTCCAGAGTCTATAACTACAGAATTTCAAGAGCCAGGAGAGTGGTGGAGAATGCCTTCGGTATCCTGTCCCACAGGTTCAGATGCTTCCTAAGTACGATGCCCAAGAAACCCGGCAGAGTGGCAGCCATCACTCTGGCAGCCTGCACTCTACACAATCTTCTGCGAGACAGAATAGGAATTCATCGAGCCATGGACAACGACGTAATGGACAGAGAAGATCCTGCAACCCATGAAGTCACTGAAGGACTGTGGAGAGGAAACCCCTTGCATGACCTTGGATTCGCTCCAGCATATGGAAATGCCACCAGACAAGCCAAGCAGTACCGAGACTACCTACGAGACTACGTGAACAGCCCAGCAGGAAGTTTCCCCTGGCAGATGGAAAGAATTTGAAGATGAAGCAGAGAAGCAGCAGCAGCAGCAACAGCAATTCAATGCCCCCCTTAAAAAACCAAAAATTAACCCAGCCCTTGTAAGGGCTTACCACTTCCTCAAAGAGCAGGCCTTGTACACATCTTTATGTTGACAAACCCCCCCCCCCCAAAAAAAAAATCCCTCCCTGCAACAACTACATTTTTTGTGACATACATAAAATAGCACATTTTTAGCTTTTTTCTACTATCTGTACAACCCATTTAAATCACTTTCACTTCCTGTCTATCTGCCTATCTATCTAGCTATCTATCTGCCTATCTATCTAGTTATCTATCTGCCTATCTATCTGTCTATCTATCTGCCTATCTATCTATCTATCTATCTATCTGTCTATCTATCCAAGTGCAATCCCTGGGAAGTGACGATAACTGCTTTTGTTTTCTGCAGTGTATATATGTAACGAGCATTGTGTTCCATCTATCTATCTATCTATCTATCTATCTATCTATCTATCTATCTATCTATCTATCTATCTATCTATCTATCTATCTATCTATCTATCTATCTATCTATCTATCTATCCAAGTGTCATCACTGCAAAATGACGATCACTCGTTTTTCTTTGCTGCAGTGTATAAGCGACGTCCAAATATTTTCTTCTATCTAGCTATCTATCTGCCTATCTATCTGTCTATCTATCTGTCTATCTATCTGTCTATCTATCTATCTATCTATCTATCTATCTATCTATCTATCTATCCAAGTGCAATCCCTGCGAGGTTACGATTACTGCTTTTGTTTTCTGCTGTGTATATATGTAACGAGCATTGTGTTCCATCTATCTATCTATCTGCCTATCTATCTGCCTATCTATCTATCTGTCTATCTGCCTATCTATATATCTATCTATCTATCTATCTATCTATCTATCTATCTATCTATCTATCTATCTATCTATCTATCTATCTATCTGACTATCTATCTGACTATCTATCTATCTATCTATCTATCTATCTATCTATCTATATTAATTAAAGTGGTGAAAAAACTTTAATTAAGAAAGCAGAAATGCCACCTGTACTGGTGGAGCAGAAAGTGAAAATGGGCCAAAAAACTTTGGCCAATTTTGCCTTAGGCTGACGATATTTCGTCACCTATTAGTGGTATGACGCTTTTCCTTTTTTTGGGCTTTTTTAGGTGTGTTTATTGGATCTGTTCAGGATTGCAAACAGCGACTCTGCGATGGCAACAACAATGCGGCTAACTACCAGAGTGATAGTGGCGTCAAGAACTGCCAAAATGGATTGACTGTAAACGTTTACAACCACTTCTACAGGATCTTGTATAAGATCCCAGAGTATTAAGAGGAGAAGCTGTCTAGATATCATAAAATTAAGAATATTGATAATTAGTAAGCATAAATCATGTATAAGATCCTGGTTCAGTAAAGTAAAATACAGTTTAAGCACCTGTAATAAGTAAAATAAGTAAAATAAGTAAAATACAGTTTAAGCACCTGTAATATTGAATATGAAACCAGTAACAATACAAACTTAACAATGTTTGTAGAAAGGTGAAATCAAAGCTTAACGAATTAGAACAGGAACGATTATTCATATCCATAAATGATAGTACACAACAACCAAAACTTAGGACCTATAAACTTTTTAAGACTGATTGAAGATTAGAGCCATATCTCAATTATTATTGGCGCTACATTGAATTTTTGTAAGGCGAATTAGATTTTGCCCTTTCTCCACCAACCGCCCCTGCCGTCCTCATTTCCTGTTAGGGGGAACCAGGGCACATTGCGACGGGGAGGCACTATCGGACGCTGGGGTTTTCTTTGTTCCTGGCAAGGTACATGACATGGTTGTAGCATCATATTAGGGGGGTGTTAACCCAAAGTTTTGAGTTTACCCCCTGAAAAGACTAACCTGGTTGAGTGAAATCCAATGGTACCTAATTTTTGCATCTGGGCTGAACGTAAGCCCCCCTGTACCCCTCTGAAGATTTTTCCATGATTTTGTGTTGTATTTTGTCTTTTGACTTGATGACAAATCATAATAGGGCTCTGACCTATCCCACACAGGACCAAATTGTGGAACCTAATTTTTCAACCCAGGACCAATTCAGAAATGGGTTGAAAGGATGCCGCATCGATGACGGTGGAAATACCTATCAAAAGACATTTTGTGTCTTACCTGGGGTGTACAGGGTCACACAGCCTGTGGAACCCTCAATTCCACCACAGGACGAATGGTGGAACTTTTTATCCACCACAGGACCAATTGAATAGTTAGAGTGAGCTTTTAAAAATGTCCTTTAAATGTCATTATGAGTAGTTAGATTAGTATGACGTTAAATGGGTGAAGGAACCCTACAATCCACCACAGAACCAATGGTGGAACATCACCTCCACCACAAGCCTACCCTAGGTATTCAATTATTTCCAATAAACAAATCACCATAACTGCACAAAAAGACCAGGAACCTCATCTTCCACCACAGGACCAATGCAGGAACCTTACCCCGGGCACCAAACATTGGCAAACAACCCTACATATTTCGCCACACATGACAAAAATGTCCCAAAGGACCAGGAACCGAACTTTCCACCACATAACCAATAGTGGAACCTTACTTCCAGCACAGATCTACACTAAGTATTTTATTATTTGCAGTAAACACTTGGAAAAAAATGCCCAAAACGACCAGAACCTTGCCTTCCTCCACAGGACCAATAGTGGAACCTAAACACCTGCACAGGAGTACCCTTGATATTTTATCATTTGCTAGGAACACTCCATTATAAATGCCCCAAAGGACCAGGAACCTAACCTCCTGCTCAGAACTACCCTATATAGTTCACCACACACGACCAAAAAGGCCCAAAAGGACCGGAACCATACCTTCCACCACAGGACCAATGCTGGAACCTTACCTCAGGCACAGAACAACCTACATATGACCAAAAATGTCCCAAAGGACCAGGAACCTGATTTTCCACCACAGGACCAATAGTGGAACCTTACTGCCGGCACATGGTCTACACTAAGTATTTTATTATTTGCAATTAACACTTGGAAAAAAATGCCCAGGCACCAAACAACCCTACATATTTCACCACATATGACAAAAAATTTACCAAAGGACCAAGAACCTAACTTTCCATCACAGGAACAATAGTGGAACCTTACTTCCAGTGTAGGTCTACGCTAAGTATTTTATTATGTGCAATAAACCCTTGGAAACAAATGCCTTAAATGACTGGAACCTTACGTTCCACCACAGGACTAATGGTGGTACCTAAACTCCTGCACAGGGCAACCCTTAAGGCCTTGTTCAAAAATAATGAAGACACACAGCATAGTTTCAGTATAGGGTCTCAAAATTTGAGAATGGCTGTATGTGACAACTTCATGGTACACTATTGCTTTAAGTACATTCTTGTGCCAAATTCTTGAAAATTTCATGACATTATGTTTCATAGTTATTGAGATAGAGTTGAATTAATTTGAAAAACATGCATTTTTTCACCAATTAAACGTGACATAAAATATTTGACCACTTGAATTCTTTCAGTTTTACACATTTTTACATATTCTAATGCTATTTCCCTAGCCCTGGACCCCTGGGGACAGGGGTCATGAATCCTCCCATTGGAAAATCATGAGATTTGAGAGACATGGTTAGGGAGAATCATGATATCACGAAATATATGTAAAGTGCGTTCATTTCAATTATACCACCTGAAAGTATGCAAAATTTCCTACTGGGGGCACCTATTTCTATATCTCTACATGCTAAAATACATGAACACTCACCCTGTGAAGTTCAAGAAATGGTTTTTTTCTTTATACATTGAACAAATGGCGTCTTCTCATTGGATGAGAGAGAGTGATGTCACAACAATCATCTATGATGTCATAGGTGCTTTTGGTGACGTCACAATGTGACATGAAACATCAAAGTGAGGCTGATGGCTGCTCCTCGCAATTTAAATACAATTTTTACCATGCAAACCTTCATGGAAATGCCTTCAAAAGTAGTGCCGTCAGCAGTAAAATATGTAGGCTACCCAAATCCAAAATTTCATGAAATTTGGATAAGAATTGTTTAATATAGACCAATTCTCCTGATGACATGTCAAAATCTCAAGATTTTGAATGGGACGACCCATGACCCATGCTACGCATGGGTCCCAGGGCTACTATTTCCCAACACTTTTTGGCATCTCTGTATCCTCAGGGTTCATAAATCCATAAAACCAAGTATTTTTATTTAAATGTGATGACATTATTTGCATTCAAAGGTTGGCTTCGAAAAATTAAGTCAAATTTTAAGTTTACTGATCTGGGATGCTCTAGCACATGATATGTGTCAGTAGAATATTTTTGGCCTTGAGACTTAGTGTTATATCTGCTTACCTGTTTAAGAGCTTTTCATGGTTGTGAAAAATCTAGTTCATTGAAAAATTCCAATGAATAGCAGGGTAGGTGAATCTGTTGCAAGGGTAACGCCTAGAATACTTTGCAGTGCTACAGAGCTACCATAGCTCCGTTTTTAATCTGGTTTGGCTTGTAATATTGCAAAATCTGTGACATTATGAGAAACCATTAAGTTATCCTGGTCAGCAGCTGATTTCTGGTGGTAAAATACAAAGATTTCCAACATGGGGCTTTCTCGCAAGCGTAACGTCATGGAGAATATTGAAAATATTTTCATTGTCTTCTTTTATAGAGTGAAGCAATCATTCTGATATCACTTGTAGTGATAAGCAACACAATATTTCAGTAGTTTGAGTAGAGTAGGTCGGGGCATGCGGCCCCCCTTAACTTCGAGGTGCGATTTGACCTACTTTTTATGGGTGATTATTTGAATGCTTATGCTGTCTGGAAGGGACCACTAGACTCTACTAATAACTAGTGAAACAAATGTCTACCAATTTTAATAAAGGAGTTACGGCCATTTTTGTAAAAAATTTAAAATGGCCTTCTTACCCCACCCATCGGGCAAGAAGCCCCCCTATTATAGTCCTATGGCAATTTTTTTTGCGAGCGCATTCAGCCTAAAAGTTATTTCTTAGGGTTCTTCTATCATTTTTAAGGCATTCTGTTCACTTTTTCTGAATTTCAGAATTTTTCCGTTCATACTTTTATTTTTTAATATTTTTTGCCCAGTTTCAATTTCGAGCCAAATTTTTTCTATTTTAATTAGCTATTCTATGAAGATTTAAGGTAAAGTACACATTATTAAATGGTTCCTGAAGCAGCTTCGACCCCCAGTGAAGGGGGCCTCATGCCCCATATCATGTGGGGCCTCTCGCCCCGAACCCACATATTTTAATTTGACCTCTATATTTTGAACTAAAATGCAAAAAACATGATCCAAATCATATTTATGTGATGGTCATAAAGTGAAGCAATGCAGATATCCATTATACTTTGAAAAATTTCCAAAGTTATTTCTGACAGCCCATTTCAAAGAATCAGTCAAAGTTACAAAAACCATGCACATTTTTTTGTTTCTTTTATTTCTACTATGGTTTGGTGCTGTTTGCCCTGAAAATTTGTGACGTCACCTAAAACGCCTCTAGCTTCAATCCTATCAATAGATAAACGCACCAAAAACGTAAGTTTGGATATAAGCCTGGGGGGGCCTCTCACCTAACCCGGGCTTCATGCCCCGACCTACTCTATGTTTCAATGTTTTTAAAATTTTGCTCTTTGTGAAGCTTTCCTCAAAATATGGGACCATTTGTTGAAAAAGGCAACAAAGAATACAAATTTCACTTTAATTTTGGAATTACTCATTATGCTTCATCCAGTTATTACTTATAATATGCTTATAAAATCGATTTGGGTGAATATCTAGAAACTTTTTTTACTTTCGTGTCACGCCATTGCTCAAAATGGGCTTTTTTACTGGAAAAAAGGCTAAAAAATGACGCTTCAATCATCATTTGGTGTGTTCGTATTCACTTCAGTGGCACTTATTTGGTACCAACTCGAAGCCCACATCCGGACGCATAACACAGTATAGCTGAAATCATTTTAGAGGAAAATATGTACATCTAAGGACAAAATATGTAAGTTTTTTTTAAATATTGCTGCAAAATTTCCAAAAATACTGCATTCCTCATAAAATATTTGGATGAAACTGCCTTGGAGACTTAAGAGTATATGACTCCTGTCATCCAACTAAAAATTTGATTTCTCTTGAACATAAGTTACCATTTAGTCTAATTTTCTTTTTCTGCCATGGAAATAAAATAAATATAAATTTTGAAATATTCGGCTTTTATCAGTTATTTCCACAAAGCACAGCAAAATGGTAAATATAATTTCTAGAAGTTAGACATGTTTTGTACAATATTATGTGGTCATTAGATGTGCAGGGACATTTTAAAATTTTGATGGTCATGTCACACTTTGGCTTCATTATTTTTGAACTAGGCCTTAATGTTTTTGAACTAGGCCTTATATTAATGTTTTATCATCAGCGTAAACACTCATTTATAAATGCCCAAAAGGACCAGGAACCGAACTTTCCACCACAGAACCAATAGAGGAACCTTACTTCCAGCACAGGTCTACACTAAGTATTTCATTATTTGCAATAAACACTTGGAAACAAATGCCTTAAATGACTGGAACCTTACTTTCCACCACAGGATCAATGGCGGTACCTAAACTCCTGCACAGGACTACCCTTAACGTTTTATCATCAGCATAAACACTCAATTATAAATGCTCAAAAGGACCAGGAACCTCACCTTCCACCACAGGACCAATGATGGTACCTAACCTCCTGCACAGGACTACCCTATATATTTCAACACATATAACAAAAAAGGCCCCAAATGACCGGAACCTTACCTTCCACCACAGGACTAACCATGGAACCTTAACTCCTGCACAGGACTGTCCTAAATGTTTTATCATTTGCGAGAAACACTACATTATAAATGCCCCAAAGATCTAGAACCTCACCTTCCACCACAGGACCAATGGTGGCACCTTACCTGCACCACAAGCCTACCCTCAGTATTTAATTATTTCCAATGAGCACTTCACCATAGCTGCCTAAAAAGACCAGGAAAATCATGTTCCAACTCAGGACCAATGCCTTATATCAGGTACAGAACAACCCTGCATATTTCGCCACACATGACAAAAAATGTCCCAAAGGACCAGGAACCTGACTTTCCACCACAGAACCAATTATTATAGTGGAACCTCACTTCCAATACAGGTATACACTAAATATTTTAATATGATGATGCCAAAGCATAGAGAGACCGTCATTGTGTTCTGTGCAAGAAGTGCAAAGGCCTTTCAAAAATTAAATTGTCTTGTCTGATCAACCCTAATTATAGCTACATAATACTTATACATATCATATTTTATTTTTAAAATGTATGTTGTACATAATTATGTAGGCTAACCAAATTGAAATTTTGTGATAAATTGGCAACAAATGTGGGATGATGAAAGGTCCAAAATAGTGGTTATCATAGTCAGGGCCGGCTCCAGCCAATTATACACCCTAGGCAGCATCATGCTGATGCGCCCCCCCCTCCAGTCCGACCAGGGCGCAGAGCAAGGAGGTTGCACAGAGAAAGGAAAGGGCACAGAGCTGGGGGGGATGTACGGGGTACTTCGCGGACTTTTGCATAGGGATGCACCCCGGCGATTTTGAAAACCAGAACCATTCTAATCCGGAAACCAACGCAAAAACCACAAACCATTTTTTTAGTAAAAATATCCACGACCAATTTAATCTTTATGATTTTTATACCATTGTAATCGTCTTTTCAAGCTGATTCAAACGGTACCAAACATTAGACCTGTTCAGAATATGCTTTTGACTTAAATTCATAGCCTACTGCACTGATTCCCATGCTTTTAGGTCTAAGAAAACCAAAAATAAAAACCATTTTGATCTGTGATCATGGGAACCTTTGCCTCAAGAGCCCTGAAGTTATAATGTTGATTTCCGCCGAAAACACCCAAAATTGAAGGAGGGGGGTGTTGGTTTTTCTTCTCTAACTTCTCTGTAGATTAAGATACAGAAATGAAACTTACATCATGTGAAAGATAATAAAATTGCCTTTCAGCAGGTATCAAGAATAGACATTTTATTGCTTAAGCAAATACTTTTTTGTAGAAAAAACCTGAAAATATGTGCTTCGGAGGTCTAAAATTGAGCAATTTATCTGGTTTTGAACCTCTTGAGTGCAGTTATCACATCTAACTTTGCAAAATCAAATGCTGAAACACCTTCCCAGAACATAAGTTCATCATCTTCATCAGTAGCAAGTGAGAGTGAAAATATTTCAGTTCCACACACATGCCTAGCATCAACAACACAGGGAATTTTTACTGTTTTATATCTATAGCTATATCAAGTTAACATTAAACAATGCTACAGGATGAGACAAGGCATGGCACATTCCACAAGCATAGAAAGCAAGGAATTGTAAGCTAAAAATCATTTACTTAAAATGTTTCGTTTTATGCTGCATATAATTGTCAATAATAGGAAACATCATTATCCATCCAATAACTAAGTATCCTTTGGATTTTTTTTTCAAAGACATGAGAAGATGATGTCATGATGAGTCTGCTTGTGGATCATCACTATGTTTACCAATCAAAGATCACTAAACAAGACAATAACTACAGGCTTAACAATAATTTTTAATCCTATCCGATATTGATTACCACGGGTTGGTTTAGTGGTCTTCAACTGTGAATTGCTAAACACAAGGATGATCCATAAACAGCCTCAGCATGACATCATGCTATCACATAGTGTAGAAAATGTGAAGGCTGCATAGTAATTGGATGGATAATAAGACACATGCAGTAGATAATTACCTAGTGTGGACTTTCTGAAACTTTCAAATTTCCTTCTAAGAAGTTCAACAATTCATTTCTCTGTTCCGGATTTTTGGTTATCACTGTTGCAAATCAGTCATCATCTTGACACCGCATTCAGCAAAGTAATTTACAAATTTGACTGAGTGTACATATAGTACAATCATCCTGCAACTCCTGTATTGTGTCTGATGATGCAAACATTTGGTACATGGAATATTATGAAGTGAGTATCTGCACCTTTTAGCTGACCAGACAAGGGAATGGATTTTCTATGAATGGCAATACAGATTTGCTTCTTCAAAAATCTGTCTGGTTTCTCTGTTCTCAGCTTTCAATCGGCTTACTGATCCTTCATAAATTGGTCAAATGGGGATTTCTACTGAACAAGAAACATAAAACTGTCTCTTGTGTCAGATACTACGTGGAATTCATCATTTCGTTCTCCCATTAGCTATGCATCTTGCTTTTTTAATTGTTATATATACTTTATAAAGAGATTGTCATATTAATGGGGCATCCACTGGAGTCATTCAGGACATTCCAGCAACCCAGGTGAATGATTGGTTATATTTATTGCATCAGGATGTTCTTGTTCAGCCATGATCTGGATAACTTCAATAAATGAATCTGCTTCATCACCAATAACCTTCACTTTATGAAAGACATGTTGAAGTTCCACCCATTTGGCAACAGTCATCCTGAACAAAATGAAGAATCAAACAAGAAACTGCATCATTTGTTTTAGTTAATAGGCTTCCAATTTGTGCAATTAAGTGAAGGAACAGTTGGCCCTGAAAATAATGAAATGATTAGAACCCCAAAAACAAGAAAAGCTAAAACAATTGTTTCAGGTTGTTGAAGTAGGGAATATGATTGATGGTTTTAAAAAATCTACACTGAATGACTGTTAAACACATGTGCGATTCTGACATTGTGTCCTCTTACTGACTGTTAAATGCAGCATATAACAAATATTTTGACTAAGTGACTTCTAGTTACCAATTTTTCGATTTCTAGGCTTACAAAATGTCGATTTGTCATACCTAGTATTGTCCTGTAGCATTGTCATTGCTACATGTTAACTCTGTTGTGCTTGTAGAATCAGATTTACTTGATCCTTTGTGTCATACGTAGTATAGTAGTTTTGCTGTGCAAGAACATGCTTCTGCCCGTTGATGTACTTGATGCTTTGTGCTGCAGATAAGTGTAGTAGCACCAATAAATTTGGACTGTTGTGTTTGTTGATGTACTTGATGTTTTTTGTTTTACATATGTGTTGTGGTGTTCTCACACCTGGACTCGCCATTACTTGCAGATGTATAGAACACCAAATTATCAGTATTGAAGATACCAGGCTTGAGGCATGTGTTTTGGAACTGAAATATTTTCACTCTTTCTTGCTGCTGATGTAGATGATGTCCTTATGTTCTGAACAAGTGTTGCAGCATTTTAGATTGTAAAGTTAGATGTGATAACTGCACTCAAGAGGTTAAAAACCAGATAAATTGCTCAATTTTAGACCTCCGAAGCACATATTTTCAGTTTTGTTTCTACAAAAAAGTATTTGCTTAAGCAACAAAATGTCTATTCTTGATACCTGCTGAAAGGCAATTTTATTATCTTTCACATGATGTAAGTTTCATTTTTGTATCTTAATCTACAGAGAAGTTAGAGAAGAAAAACCAACACCCCCCTCCTACATTTTTGGGCGTTTTCGGCGGAAATCAACATTATATAACTTCAGGGCTCTTGAGGCAAAGGTCCCCATGATCACAGATCAAAATGGTTTTTATTTTTGGTTTTCTTAGACCTAAAAGCATGGGAATCAGTGCGGTAGGCAATGAATTTGTGTAAGAAGCATATTCTGAACAGGTCTAACCAAACATGTTTGAGTGGCAGAAACGGGAACCAAATAAATCTGAATTCCTAACAAGAACATTTTTTCAAAAAAAAATTTAAGCGATATTTAAAAGCAAGTTCAGCTTGTTCATCATCAAATTTGGCCTCATCTGCATTTTATTACCGCCAAACCTGCATTTTACTGTGCCTGCAATCTGAAGACGATTCAACAGTCTGAATTTCCAGATTTGGCCAAGAATATAGCAGCGCAGGGCTGAAGCATCGCCTCAAAAACCAACACCATTTTACCTGAACCATCCAGCGTACCAGCCATCCCCCCCCCCCCGCCCCCCGCTCCCCTAGGGCACAGATCAAGAAGCAAGGATGTTTGCATAGAGAAATGAGGGCGCACAGAGCAAAGAGGGGCACAGAGCAAGCAGGTTGCAAAGAGCAGCGAAGGGGTACAGAGACAGGAGGGGGTACAGAGAAAGTAGGGGGTACAGAGCTAGGAGGTGGCACAGAGCAAGGAGGGGGTACAGAGCAAGGAGGGGGCACAGAGCAAGGAGTGGGTGCAGAGCAAGGAGGGGGCACAAAGTAAGGAGGGGCGCAATTAGAGACAAAAAAAAAGAATAAAAAGAGATTAATACATAAAATATCCAGGAAAGTTAAGTTTTAATCAAAAATGACATCATGGTACTTCTGAACACAACTGTATGACTTTTTGCAAATATTCAAGTCTTATTAATTTTCTTGAATAAATGCGGTACACATCGTTTCTCTCGGCTTTCATGTCAGTGTTAAGAAAGACATTAAAGTGAGTGGGGCGATGTGTATGTCTCCTTGCTCTGCGCCCCCTCCTTGCTCTGCGCCCTAGGCGACCGCCTAATTGGCCTAATGGTAGAGCCGGCCCTGATAATAGTGGTTGACAAAAAAGGCCCCAAAGGACCGGAACCTTACCTTCCTCCACAGGACCAATTGTGGAACCTAAACTCCTGCACAGGAATAGAGTAGGGTGGGGCATGCAGCCTCCCATAACTTCGAGGTGTGATTTGACATACTTTTTGTGGTTGATTATTTAAATGCTTATGCTTTCAGAAAGCGATCACTAGACTCTACTTATAACTAGTGAAACAAATGTCTACCAATTTAATAAAGGAGTTACGGCCCTTTTTGTAAAAGAATTAAAATGGCCTTCTTACCCCACCCATTGGGCAAGAAGCCCCCCTACTATAATCCTATGGCAATTTTTTTTGCGAGCGCATTCAACTTGAAACTTATTTCTTGGAGTTCTCTATCATTTTTAAGGCATTCTATTCACTTTTTCTGAATTTCAGAATTTTTCTGTTCATACATTTATTTTTTAATATTTTTTGCCCTGTTTCAAATTTTGCCCAAATTTTTTCTATTTTAATTAGCTATTCTATCAAGTTTAAGGTATAGTACACATTATTAAATGGTTCCTGAAGCAGCTTCGAGGCCTCGGTGAAGGGGGCCTCATGCCCCATCCCATGTGGGGCCTCTCGCCCCAAACCCACATATTTTAAGTTGACCTCTATATTTTGAGCTAAAATGCAAAAAACATGATCAAATCATATTTATGTGATGGTCATAAAGTAAAGCAATGAAGATATCCATTATACTTTTAGAAATTTCCAAAGTTATTTCTGACAACCTCTTCCAAAGAATTAATTAAGTTACAAAAACCATGCACCTTTTTCTGTTTCTTTAATTACTACTATGTTTGGTGCTATTTGCCCTGAAAATTTGTGACGTCACCTAAAAAGCCTCTAGCTTCAATCCTATCAATAAGAAAAAGCACCAAAAATGTAAGTTTAGATATAACCCTGGGGGGGGGGGCTCTCACCTAAACCGGGCTTCTTATGCTAAGATCTCACGGGACATGACGGAGAACTTTTTGTTGCTGGCGGCGCAGAGGCAGACGATTTCTTGGAAGATTTTCAGTTAGGTCGGCAGGAAGGGTAATTATGTAATCAATTAAGGCTAATCGATAACCATGCAACGAAAGGCCCGGCGGGGTTCTTTTTGTTCCCTGCGGGGAAGAAAAGTTGTACGCCGTCCCCAAAAGTTCGCCGGCAGGTAAGGAATTTCCTCCTCCTGCGGGATACTTTTGTATCGCCCCGAGATATAAAAAGTACCCCTCAGGGAACCTACAACTGCCCCTCAGGGAAGCTATTTCACCGCGGCGGACTATTTTTTCACAGCGCCGGGTATTGCTTTTACGACTGCGGGAATGGTTTTGTACTCCACGGGGATGTCTGTAGGCCCGAGGGCATATCGCCGGGAATGAAAAGCATCCCGCCGTTGTCAAGGGCACCCCGGCGGAGGAGGGCGCTGCGAAAGCCAATAAAAAGGGCCGCAGAGGGCCGCCTTGCTTCACTTGCTGCTTGACCTTTGAAGAGGACACTCCTGGATGCTGGACAGACATGATGGCCGATGAAGATGCTGGGGAAGACGCTGGGGAAGACCTTGACGTTACTGTTGTTGCTGCTGTTGCTGGTGCTTATTATCTAAGAAGAATAAGGAGGAGGAGAAGGAGGAAGAGATGGTGGATTCGGAATTGGCTGCCGCAGAGGGAACAACATAGCCATTTCTACCAACTGATGCCTGAATTGGCCAACAATGATGTCCTGGCTACTACAACTCCTGCAATTACAAAACAAGACACCAACATGAGGAGGGCTCTGGAACCTGGATTGAAGTTGGCAGTCACCCTACGGTACCTGGCGACAGGAGAGAGCTACAAGTCCTTGGCCTACGGTTTCAGAGTGGCTCCCAACACCATCTGCAATTTTATCCCCAGTGTCTGCATTGCCATCATGCAAGCTTACAAACATCTGCTGACCCTGCCAATGGATCCAGCATCCTGGAGGGAAGTTGCCAAGGGCTTCGAGAAAAGGTGGAACATGCCCCATTGCATCGGAGCACTGGATGGGAAGCATATTGGCATCAAATGTCCTCGGAAAGCTGGGTCAATCTACTTCAACTACAAGGGCTTCCATTCCATTGTGCTTATGGCTTTGGTGGATTCTGACTACAAGTTCCTCAACGTGCAGGCTGGATGCCAAGGAAGCTCATCGGATGGAGGAGTCTTCCTGGACACAAGGCTGAGGGACCTGCTGGAAGAAGAAGGACTTGGGCTAGTGGGCTACCCCCTGCTAAACCTCTACCTGGCACAGGCGGGAATCCTTTTCCATACTTCATCGTTGGAGATGAGGCCTTCCCCCTGAAGAGCTGGTTGTTGAAGCCTGTTCCAAGAAGAAACCTTGACATCCCCTCCAGAGTCTACAACTACAGAATTTCAAGAGCCAGGAGAGTGGTAGAGAATGCCTTCGGTGTCCTGTCCCACAGGTTCAGATGCTTCCTAACTACAATGCCCCAGAAACCCGGCAGAGTGGCAGCCATCACTCTGGCAGCCTGCACTCTACACAATCTTCTGCGAGACAGAGTAGGAATTCATCGAGCCATGGACAACGACGTAATGGACAGAGAAGATCCTGCAACCCATGAAGTCATTGAAGGACTGTGGAGAGAAAGTCCCTTGCATGACCTTGGATTCTCTCCAGCATATGGAAATGCCACCAGACAAGCCAAGCAGTACCGAGACTACCTACGAGACTACGTCAGCAGCCCAGCAGGAAGTGTCCCCTGGCAGATGGAAAGAATTTGAAGATGAAGCAGAGAAGCAGCAGCTGCAGCAGCAACAGCAATTCAATGCCCCCCCCCTGAAAAAAACACAAATTAATACAGCCCTTGTAAGGGCTTACCACTTCCTCCAGAAAGAGCAGGCCTTGTACACATCTTTATGTTGACAAACCCCCCCCCCCAAAAAAAATCCCTGCAACAACTAAATTTGTTGTGACGTACATAAAATAGCACATTTTTAGGTTTGCATCTATCTGTACAACCCATTTAAATTACTTTCACCTCCTGTCTATCAATCTGTCTATTTAGTTATATATCTGTCTATCTATCTATCTATCCATCTATCTATCCATCTATGTATGTATGTATGTATCTATCTATCTATCCAAGTGCAATCCCTGCAAAGTGACGATAACTGCTTTTGTTTTCAGCAGTGTATATATGTAACGAGCATTGTGTTCCATCTATCTATCTATCTATCTATCTGGCTATCTATATATCTATCTATCTATCTATTTATCTATCTATCTATCTATCTATCTATCTATCTAACCAAGTGTCATCAATGCAACATGACGATCACTCGTTTTTCTTTGCTGCAGTGCATATGCGACGTGCAACTTTTTTCTTCTATCTATTCTTCTATCTAGCTATCTATCTGCCTATCAGTCTGTCTGTCTATCTGTCTACCTATCTATCTGACTATCTATCTGACTATCTATCTGACTATCTATCTATCTATCTATCTGTCTATCTATATTAATTAAAGTGTTGAAAAAACTTAAATTAAGAAAGCAGAAATGCCACCTGTACTGGTGGAGCAGGAAGTGAAAATTGGCCAAAAAAATTGAAGGGAAATAGCACATTGCTTTTATGAAGGTGTTTAAAATTTACAAGGGCCAGGACCAGATTTTTTTTTGGGGAGTTTGTCAACTTGTTTTTTGGGGCTCTTTTCATTTTTGCTCTTGTTTGTCAACGCAAGAGATTTTTTAGTCAACATAAGATGTGTACGTGGCCAGCTCTTTTGGGAGGATTTGGTGGCCCTTAACAGGGCCTGGGTTGTTTTTTCTTTCTTTTTTCAGACTACTTGAACAGGCATCACTTCCTTGGAGAGGGCAGGTTAACTTGGCTCCACTGGTACGACAAAGGAGTTTGATGTTGCTGCTGGTGGACAAGTGTCGGCTGCTGCTGCTGCTGTAGAGACTGCTGCTGCTGTAGAGACTGCTGCTGTAGTGGTGGCTGCTGCTGCTGTAGAGACTGCTGCTGTAGTGGTGGCTGCTGCTGCTGTAGAGACTGCTGCTGCTGCTGTAGTGGCTGATGCTGTAGTGGCTGCTGCTGCTGCTGTAGTGGCTGATGCTGTAGTGGCTGCTGCTGCTGGCCAAAAGAGGGTCCGGGGAAGCCAAGCTTCTGGGGGCTGTCAAGCATCAGCTGGCTGAAGCTTAAAGATGACTGCTGCAGGGCTGGAGTCTGGCTTCGAATTGGCTGCAGGGACTGGAACTGGCTGCTGCTGCTGCTTGGCTGGGACTGCATCTGAAGACTTGTCAAAGGCCTTGTTTGCTGGGGCTGCTGCTGAGTTGTTGGATGCTGCTGCAAATCCGGGTTGACAAAGGATGGAGCAGGACCAGGAGGAGGGATGTATTGCTGCTGCTGCCCTAGGATCATCTCCACATTCTCTTGCTGCATCATCAGGATTTTATCTTGGACGGCCGCCTGTACAAAGTAGTTGTCCGTCTGGCTCAAGGAGTGCAGGAGGCGAAGTCTCAGGGCACGGTTCATGTTCTTGCCAGATGTGAAGATACTCCTGCAGTCCTGAGTCCTGCACATGTTCTGCAACTGGTGTACTTCTGGATCCAGCCTGTCAGCAGTTTGTGGGCACATGTCACAGAATGGTCCTGCCGGCTGAGGTGGTGCTGCTTTCCTGGGCCTGTCCGAAGTGTAGTGACCGGCAATTGAAGTGAGGGCAGAGGCCATCTCCCGGTCTGTGTCCTTCCTCTTCTTGGATGGCTTTCATCCTGGGAAGACCTGGGACTGCGGCTGGGACGGCTGGCAGGACTGCCGGGACATCTCCTGGGACGACTGCTGCTGGCTGGCTGGGAAGCTGTCATCCAGATCGGGCATAGGAGTGCAGTCCATGCCGGCATCAGAATCCGAAGACAGGCGGTCACTTCCTCCTGGTCCAGTGAAGCTGGAGATTTCCACGGCACCCTTCGGAATGATGGGAGGCCCTCAGGAATTCGCACTTCGCTAGGATGTACTTGTCTCGCTCGGACATCTTCTTTCTGCCAGACTCAGAAGCTTGAGGTCTGATGATCTTTCCGAAGGTAGTCCTTGGAGTACAAGTCCTTGTTCTCCCGGTACCAGTCGATCAGCTCATCCTCCTGCTGTTCTGTGATGCCCAGTAGGTCCCTGGAGTTTTTCTTTCTGTAGCCCTTCTTCTTCTCCTTGTGGACAAACTGGCCATCGGAGTCCTGGATCAGCTCAACCTCAGATCCAGCGATGTCAGAATCTTCCGTCGGCTTGTTCTTCCCCTTGTTGCCCGTGGACTTGGCAGCAGTCTTCTTGGGAATATCTTCCTCTGTGGTGGCATCGAAGTCGGAGTCCATGGTCTGCTGGTGGATTGCAGCTTGCAGATTTGGTACGGAGTCATCATCATCATCAGCAGGAGTATCATCTGGAGGTGGAGGTGGAGGCTGGAGTGCAGTCTTGGCTAGGGTCTGGGTTGGAGTGAGAGGCTTGTCTGGAGGCTTGGCTGGAGACTTGGCTGGAGACTTGGAGGTGGCTTGACGCTTGGCTGAAGGAGACTTGCCAGGAGTGCGAGGCCTTCCCCTTGGAGCAGTCTTGGTGGGAGACTTGAAGACAGCAGCATCAGCCGACTAGGTGTGCTGGTAGGAGACTTGACAGAAGCAGCAGCATCAGCAGGCCTGGCACGCTTGGTTGGAGACTTGACATCAGCATCAAGAGACTTGGGACGAAGCTTCTTCTTGACTGCAGCAGCAGTGGCAGGCCTGCCACGCTTGGTTGGAGACTTGACAGCAGCAGCAGCAAGGTTGGCCAGCACTTGATCTTCATCTTCATCATCATCTTCATCCTCCTCATCAGCTTGTTGTTGCACTTTGGATGGTGGTGCGCCCTCGAAGATGGTCTCACTGGTCACTGTTGATGTAGCAGTAGTCACTGCCACGATGCTGTCCGGCAAGGTGAACATGCTTGGAAGAATGTAACAGCTGCGTAGTCATCCCCTATGAATGGAGCTGGTGAGCCAACTGGAGTTGAAGATGGAGTGGTCAGTGGAGTGCTGGCTTGAGTGTTGCCCTTGGTTGGTGCCCTCAAGGTCTTCTTCCCTCTTCCTCTGGCGCCACGCAGAGAATCCCGCTCGTTTTACAAATCCGCGGGAAAGTTATTACCCCTCAGTGGCGCGAAAACTTAGACGCCGTCTTGCTTTTCTGATCGCGGCGTCGATCAATTTTTCTGGTCTGCTCCGCCGCAGATTTTTAGAAAATTTGTACTGGTTGAAACTTTTTTTCTGGTCCGTGGCGATTTCTAGGAATGTCAAGGAGCAGGTTTCTCGACGGCGCGCAATCAAAAAATGTCCGGCGGGAACCTAAAATGTCCCTGCGGGATACGTAAAAAGAGGAAATATTTTTCCGATTTTCCTGGAAATACTACGACGCCGATTTAAATAGTTCTCCGGTTGCCGCCGTGAGATCTTGGCATTACCCTTACCTACTCTACCCTTGATATTTTATCATTACCGAGTAGCACTCCATTATAAAAGCCCCAAAGGACCAGCAGTAACCCACCTTCCACCACAGGACCAATGGTGGAACCTAACTTCTTACTCAGAACTACCCTACATATTTCACCACACATAACAAAAAAGGCCCAAAGGACCGGAACCTTACCTTCCATGACAGGACTGATGTGGAATCTAAACTCCTGCACAGGACAATCCTTAATGTTTTATCATTTGCAAGAAACACTCCATTATAAATGCCCCAAAGGACCTGGAACCCACTTCAGCAAAGCCTTCAGTTAATAAATCAGACACTCCCCCCTAAGATGGCCAATGAACAGCTCTTCACACATGTTATGCAAATAAGGGTGATTTAGCCGTTCTGCACACTTACGTTGGAGTTAGATGAGTGACTCTTACATAGGTTATTAGTTGCTTCACAAATCATCGGTAAACTTTCAAATGGGAGAGAAATACTGCACTCTGACTGACTATGACCTTCTGACGCAAATTCTTATGATAATATGCAACGATGGAGGGATTCGTCTAGGGTAGATTCTCTGGGTGCTGGAACCTCACCTTCCACCACAGGACCAATTGAGGCACCTTACCTGCACTACAAGCCTACCCTCGGTATTTAATTATTTCCAATAAACACTTCACCATAACTGTCCAAAAAGACCAGGAACCTCATCTTTCACCACAGGACCAACTGTGGAACCTCACCTCCTGAACAGAACTACCCTGAATATTTCGCCACACGATTAAAAAAATGGTCCGAAGTACCTGGAACCTAACCTTCCATCACAGGACCAATGGTGGAAGCTTACTTCCAGCACAGGAACCCTATTATATTTTTTGGAATAAGCACCAGGCAATAAATGCCCAAGGACCAGGACCCTTTCTGCCACCGCAGAACAATTATGCAAGCACCTCTCCACACAGAGAAGCAATTGAATCAATGATGTAACATTGATGTTGTTAGGAACCACAGGAACCAATGCTATGAACAGATTACTGCCAAATAGCATAGAATCTCTCATAGTAGTCCAGGAGATTTATGAAATAAAGGGGGGTAACCAAAAACAAATTGCAATAATAATGTGTCATATAACAAATGAAAGCTGAGGACCTCCTCTATAATATATCCAAAGTATACCTAAATCTAATTAGTGGAACATGGTTTATCGGTTATTATTATTATTATCATTCTTTATTATTCTTTATTCGTATAAACAAATATGCAGTTGTAAAGATATAAAAACAAATCACTTGATAGAATATACATAATAACAGTAATAACACAAGACAAGAGAAAGTCTAACGGATATAGTGCGTGTTTCATATGCAAGGTTATGCGTTCAAATCAAGCCATGACATGGAGATTTGTGAAGATCCTCCTGAAACTACAGCCTCACAACACCTAGATGCAATGGGTATTTGGAAATAGACAGTGATGGTACATTGTAGCTATAGAATGCTTGACAGAGGAACCTGTGAAATCTACTATATCAGTAAAGAGACTGTAAACCTGGTATTACATTCTCCTTTAAGGCCATTTCTCTCTACGACCCAGTTCTTCCAACCTTCCCCTGTTATGTTCCATTTGCCAGGCTTTACACTACCTCAAAGTTCTGCAATCTTATACAAAATCCTGAATTGAAGGGAGTGCTTGTTAATGACCAATCTGTCTGCACATGTATTGGTGTCACAATAACTATTATATGGTTTGTAGTGACCAAAAGTGACATTTTCATCGCACAGTCGCTGTTTACAATTTTCAAGAGTGTCCACATATCTGCCTGAAAAACAAAAATAGCGAAGTATTACAACAAAAAACGACATAACATGGCGACACTCAACAACTGTTTTCAGAAAGAGTATTAATTTGTTGGCACTGTAAAACGGGGTAAAGTTGGCAAGCTGTTTTCACCCACTTAATGACAGAAATGCCAACTTTTCCTCACTGACACTTATGGCTGCTTTGCCAAAGATACCTGTGTCAGTGAGGAAAGTTGGCATTTCTTCCAATAAATGGGTCAAAATAGTGTGCCAACTTTACCCTGGATTGCCAACTTTACCCCGTTCTACAGTACCAGTCATTTCCTTGTGGGGCACTGTTCCCAAATGGTCTTGATACACTAATATAGGTTATCTTTGACTCCTGCGAAGTCTTCTTGAGCCAGGTAGTCATGGACTTATCTGCTGGGTGGACAGTGGCAATGAGGACTAAGGGGCTTGCCAAAGGCCAGTTATGCCCAGGGGCGTAATTTTCATGGAAAATGTGGCCGGTGACATGGTCGGAATCGGCCGTCAGAAGTGAAAAAACAGTCAGTCAGGTTTTTTTGCATTAATTTTAAAAGTCCAACTTTTGTTAAGCATGGTAACCTGCCCGTTCAGAAAGGTATAGGACATGTCTCTCAGACCTGCTCCCGACCAAATTTACCCCAATAAGACTTTTTTTTTTTTCACTAAAAAAAGTGGGGGGGGGGACAATTATGTTATGTCCCCCAGGTTCAAATATGTCCCCACCCCCGTCACCTACTAAACTACGCCCACGATTATGTCACAAACAGAAGGGGCAGCAGAGGAGACTCGAACCTGCTTCCTCTGGGTGGGGAGATAAGTTCCCAAAACACTACAACAACTGCTCCTGAAAATTAGTGAACAAACCTGTCATGGTGCAAGTGGCATACATATATTTGACCTTTGATACCAGGACTCGTCCCAGGCAGGCTGTAAAGAAAAATATGATTTCTTTCTTCATCCAGTGCAAACTGTGCAATGTGACGAGGAACATCCAATTGATGGATATGGAGACAATTATAATGGTGGGGGCGTGGATACTTGACTTTATCGATCCAGTAGCAGATCCGGGGGGGGGGGGCTTAGGGGGTTTCGGGATATATTTAATTATAATTTGAAAAAATAAACAACAACATTCATCTATAGATAAAATTCAACCAATAAATGCTTACTCCTCGGGTAGAACTTCTCTTCGAACATGATGGTACTATTTGCAGTCAAGACCACATCAGTAGCAATGTTGGCATTTGAATCACACTGCTGAATGCTGCAAATTGCATTGGTATGATCATAGCTCACGCCATTGGCATCTTCATAGCTTGAAGCCAAGTCTGCACACATATTTTGATGAGAGATGTTTGAAAATTGTAGTAATTGGTTGCACTTCAGTTGTAGTTGATCCGCTGATTTTGTTGCAACTTTGAAGGTTTTTTGATCTGGAACAGGCAACTACACAATCACTGTTTTTATATCACTATTTACAACCTATCCAGAAGTTATGAAAAAAGGGACGATAGGCAATTTTTCAGAAAATTTCATAATCATGTTTAATACATTTGAGTAAACACTCAACTAAAATTTAAAATTTATATTCAACTGTTTGTTAGACATCACCGAGATACTTATACCATTGGAAAAGCTCGTATCTAACTGAAAATTTTGCATGTCAGCGCCCTGCTGATGATTATTACAGATCTCATATTAGTGTGCCATGTTCTTTTCAACTGCCACAGTGCTCACGTGATGTCAGTATGAGCATATTGATGTCACGGTGGCATATTCAAAGTTTCAGCTGTGTCACTTGGGACCTTCTCTGATCAGATCATTATAAATGTACAAGAAACTTAAATGCTGGTGAGCCCTGATCATTCTGTTTGATGTTTTGAAGACACCCAAAAGTTTCTAATCCCTGCTAACATGCTCCAAACTGAATAAACAGTCATTCACAATAATTATTACACATATGAAAACAGATCAAACTGTTGTTATTCAAAATGAGCCAGAAAGCCTAATTTGTTATCAGCAGTTGGAATCAATACTTCATCTGTGGCTTAAATGCTCACAGGGAGTGCCCAGCTGGTGATGTCAGTATTGAGATGCTGACATCATCTCTGCATATATTCACATGGGACATGGCACACTTATATGAGATCTGTAATAACACTTTCACTAGCAAACAAACAATCAGATTATTGTTCATTTGCAAAATTTTTAGTTAAAATGTATAGAAGAAGCATATGATGTCTGAGTCAGTTAGACACCTCTTTGTCAGGTTCTAACATGCATTTTTGTCTGTTAAATCCCTCCGGTCAGGATCTAACTGACAAAAATGCATGCTAGAACCCTCCAAATCAGAGTCTAACCAATGCGTTAACATGGAAATGCCTGTTAAGATCGGACTGCATGTCTTACCTTTTACCTTCAGAAAAACGGTTGTTCCTGTTCCACCTGTGCCTTGATTGATCTTGGTCATTATGGTGCACTTTGAGGACGTTTGGTTGAATTCATAGGCCACAAAGTTTGGATAATCAAAACACTTGAACGCACAAGAAATGGCTTTGTTTGGAGAAGATGGGTTTATATCAATGGTAATATTTTGGAATGAGATGGACAATGATGTCATTCTGATGTGAAAGTGTTCTTCAGTCGCCGCTGAAAATGAGACATACATGTAGAGTCAAGGATGGTAAATCCGTCCACCCTCTATTATAGGGGTATATTCACATTTCTTGCAGTTATGCGAGTTGCATAAGTAAGGAAAACTCGTTTTCAATTAGTTTTGCCGTTTTAATATGTTGATAGCATTTTAAATGACTTTTCAGGTCCTTTTAAAACCTGAAGGCAAAATACAATGAAATCCTGTGATGTCATCACAGCCATTTTGTCATACAGATAGGTGCTCTTTGTTGGCTGTATTTCCATCAACAAAAAAAGAATTAAAGGTAAATAATTGTTGCATGAGACGAAGAATTGTATTATTCATGTAGGATTTCTTAAACAACTTAATTCCAACATTTTGAAAGGAGATACAAAGAAAATAAAAGTGGACGGATTTACCATCATTATTTTAAAACTGGTTTGACTGGGTGATTGTAAATCCGTCCACCCGCTTCAAATGGGGTTTAAAAGTACTTCTATGACTTTTAATATCTATATATGGCATACTACTGATTAAAGAAATTAGAATTAGCAATTACCCCACTTCATGGGGTAAAAACGTTTCTTAAATAGCGATTGAGGCAGTCAACTGAAATTCTTGATAGCTAACTTAACATCTGTTATTTAATTCTTCGATTATAAGTGAAACTACACGTAGCACCCCAATGTTCTAATATCGACAGAAAATTCAATTTGAAAGTTAAAATAAAGCAAAACTACAAGACATCATAAGATATGATAGATGGGTCAAAATTGAAAACCTTGAAATTTCAGCTGAAAAAATTTCGAAAATTTATCACTCCAGAAATGCCTTTTAAAGTTTGCATTGGGTAGGTCAAACAATCAGCTATCACTGTGCTTTCACGTCCAAGGGTCCTAATGCCCTGCTGATCTGTACTGAGGTGATAAACATAGCTGTAATGTTTTTCGACTGTTATTAAAATCACACTTCTAACTAAAAAATCCTGACCATTTGGGGCTAAACAATCTATTGCCAATGATAAGGCAAGTGGCTGGCACATTTTTGGCAAGTTCCAGGTCTCTAATGGCAATTATTTTTGAGAAACTGCATTTTGATCAATTAAAATACTAAATATGTGTGTCATTAGCATCATGCCTATAACTTGAAATCTGTACCATTTAGAGAATAATGTATTACCAACAAATAGGAAAGTGGCTATTCTGCACACAATGAGCTATATTTAACCAGAAATTTACAAAAACAAACAAAAATACTTTTCATCAATAGTTTTGATTCTGAATAATAAAAATGATCTCCACTACTCCCTCCAGTGCCCAATGTCTTTGCTAAACCATATTTCAGATGCTAGACAACGGTAAAATGTTACTGGCACCCAATATTTGATAATTACAGCAAAAATCTTTGTAGGAACCAGTGCAAAACTGGCAGTCTGGCAATATGTGCATGCAATGACCTTATGAACACCAGAAACATGTTCACAGTGATTTTGGTCCAGAAATATGCAATCAAAATAGAGTAGCAAGGCGTTTGCTAATGACAAATTGAGATAGGACAACTGACATGCCGACAGAAATACTCTAATATTTTGGTTTACATAAATAATACAAAGCTACAGATAGTTCAGTTATTTTCTTGGGTTCTCAGACAACATCAGACACAAGGTTTTCTCACAGAATGTGTGTCCCTTTATTTTTTATTAAGAAACAAATCCGGAGTGATGCTAATGACGCAATATTGGAGACATTGACACAACAGCCTCCTGCTCCTATACAGAATATTATTTCAGCTATTGGTGACCAGGGCCCGTATTCACAAAGATTTTGGGGCATGCCCCACCAGTTTGGGGCATGCCCCGTGACCCTGGGGCATGCCTGAGGCTGGGGCAGATTTTGAAATGGTATTCACAAAACAATTCTTGCCCCAAAACGTGCCCCACAGGCAGGACTGCTTCAGAGCAGTCCCCAAGAAACAGTCCCAGTCCCCAAAACATGCGCCGAAATCAAGGCACTCGAAGAGAGAGCCTAAAATAGCATTTATATCAATGAATAGTCTGAATAGTGCAGCTCAAGAGTGCACCACTGCCACCAGTGATAGTTTATAACTTTAAATTTACACAACTTACCTCATTTAGAACTGTTTGGAATCATAAACAAGCACTTGATTGATGAATTTGTTGTCAAAAACATTGTTCTCTGACAGCCAAGTGACAGGAACTTTTCTAGTAATGTCAGAACTCAGACTGAGGCACAAGTAGTTGGCTCCGCCACCTAGCAACTCCATAGCAACCACCTCTTTTTTTTGGCGGGGAAAAAGGAGAAGCTGCTTCGATCATATTTCTATGGCTTGGATAGTCTTATTTCTTCAGGTAGCAAGCTTTGGGAATTAGGATGCTGGCAGGAAACCATTTCAAAGTTTATTAAATTCAGAAAAGGTGCAACAATTTATGTGTGCATGACTCCGTGATTTTCTGTCATAATGAATTACATGTTGCACTTGCATGTCTTGTGCCATCAAGAGATTTTGTAAAAAAAAGAAAGAAGATAAAAACATAGTTCAAGTCAAGTACGGTGTGGTACCATAATGGTACAATTTATTTCAACGATATAGATCTTGCATTGTTGAAGTTTTTTATTTCCACTTCAAAAAATTTGCATGATTTTAAGCAGGACCTATCTGTTTAATAATTAAAATTCAAAGGATGCGAATTTGATAGATTTGTGCTATACATGGTTTAAAAAAGTTATATTTTGAAGTTAATGCTAAAGCGATGCCAAATTAATTTTATGGATGATTGATTTAAAAATAAAATTTGCTTCTATTTTGAGAAGCTGGAAAACGTTTTAAAACATCTAAAATAATCCCCCTTTTGTAAAAGAGGAGAGGATGCTGTTGCTTAAAAGAAGTTGTGGAGAAAAGGATTTTGTTAAAGAGAGGATGCTGTTGAGGAGAGGAAGCTTTTGAGGAGAAGATGTTGTTGAGGAGATGACGTTGTTGAGGAGAGGATGTTGTTGAGGAGATTATGTTGTAGAGAAGAGGATGCTGCAGAGGAAAATATGCTGTTAGTTAAACGATGTTGTGGAGAAGAGGATATTGTTAAGTAGGAGAGGATGCTGTTCGGGAGAGGATGCTGCAGAGAAGAGAATGCTGCTGGTTAAAAGAAGTTGTGGAGAAAAGGATATTGTTAAAGAGAGGATGCTCTTGAGGAGGGGATGCTGCTTACGAGAGGATGCTATTGAGGAGAGGATCTTATTGAGGAGAGGGTGCTGCAGAAGTGTGTGATGATGCTGCAGAGGAGAATATGTTGCAGAGGAGAGGATGTTGTTGAAGACTGGAAGCTGCTGAGGATCAGGATGATGTTGAGGAAGGGATGCTGTTGAGGAGAGGATGTTTGCAGAAGGGAGGATGCCTAAGAGGAAAAGATGCTATTGAGAGAGGATATTGTTGAGGCGATGATGTTGCTTAGGATAGGATGTTGCAGAGTAGAGGATGTTGCAGAGGGGATGATGTTGTTGAAGAGAGGATGCTGCTGAGGAGAGGATGCTGTTGAGGAAGGGATGCTAGAGGGTAGGATGTTGTTGAGAGGATGTTGTTTAGGAGAGGATTTTGTTGAGGGGATGATGTTGCTGAGGATAGGATGTTGTTGAGAAGAGGATGCTGCAGAGGAAAAGATGCTGTTGGTTAAGGAATGTATTGGAGAAGAGGATATTGTTAAAGAGACGATGCTGTTGAGGTGAGGATACTGTTGAGGAGCGGGTGCTGCAGAAGTGAGTATGCTGCAGAGGAGAGGATGTCGCAGAGGGAATGATGCTGTTAAGGAGAGGATGTTGTTGAAGAGAGGATGCTGCTGAGGAGAGGATGCTGTTGAGTAAGGGATGCTACAGAGGATAGGATGTGGTTGAGGAGAGGATGTTGTTGAGGAGAGGATGTTGTTGAGGAGAGGATGTTGTTGAGGAGAGGATGTTGTTGAGGAGAGGATGTTGTTGAGAGGATGAAGTTGCTGAGGATAGGATGTTGTTGAGAAGAGGATATTGTTTAGGGATGATGTTGTTGAGGAGAGGATGTTGGTGAGAAGAGGAAGTTGTGGAGAAGAGGATGTTGTGGAGAAGAGGATACTATTAAAGAGAAGATGCTGTTGTGGATAGGATGCTGCAGGAGAGGATGCTGTTGAGGATGGGATGCCAAAACGAAGAGGATGTCGTTGAGGAGGAGATGCTGCAGAAGAGACGATGCCTCTGAGGAAAGGATGATGTTGAGGAGAGGTTGTTGTTGAGGAGATGATGTTGTTGAGAGGATGCTATTGAGAGGATGCTATTGAGGAGGGGTTGAGGAGAGGATGTTGTTGATGAGAGGCTGCTGCAGAGGAAAAGATGCTGTTGGTCAAAGGATTTTGTGGAAAAGAGGATATTGTTAAAGAGGAGAGGATGCTGTTCAGGAGAGGATGTTGCAGAGGGGATGATGCTGTTAAGGAGAGGATGTTGTTGAAGAGAGGATGCTGCTGAGGAGAGGATGCTGTTGAGGAAGGGATGCTGCAGAGGGTAGGATTTTGTTGAGGAGAGGAGGTTGTTGAGGGGATGATGTTGCTGAGAATAAGATGTTGTTGAGAAGAGGATGCTGCCGGGGATAAGATGTTGTTGATTAAAGAATGTGGTGGACAAGAGGATATTGTTAAAGAGAGGATGCTGTTGAGGTGAGGATGCTGTTGAGGAGAGGGTGCTGCAGAAGTGAGGAAGCTGCAGACGAGAGGATGTTGCAAAGGGAATGATGCTGTTGAGGAGAGGATGTTGTTGAAAAGAGGATGCTGCTGAAGAGAGGATGTTGTTGAGGAATACTGTAGATGATAGGATGTTGTTGAGAAGAGGATGCTGCAGAGGCAAAGATGCTGTTAGTTAAAGGATGTTGTGGAGAAGAGGATATTATTAAAGAGACGATGCTGTTGTGGATAGGATGCTGCAGGAGAGCATGCTGTTGAGGATGGGATGTTAAAAGGTAGAGGATGTTGTTGAGGAGATGCTGCTGAAAGGATGATGTGAGAAGAGGTTGTTGTTGAGAAGATGATGTTGTTGAGAAGATGATGTTGTTGATAAGATGATGTTGTTGAGAGGATGCTATTGAGGAGGGGATTAGGAGAGGATGTTGTTGAGGAGAGGCTGCTGAAGAGGAAAAGATGTTGTTGGTAAAAGGATGTTGTGGAGAAGAGGATAGGATGCTGTTGAGGAGAGGATGTTGTAGAGGGGATGATGCTGTTGAGGAGAGGATGTTGTTGAAGAGAGGATCCTGCTGAGGAGAGGATGCTGTTGAGGAAGGGATGCTGAAGAGGGTAGGATGCTGTTGAGGAGAGGATGTTGTTGAAGAGAGGATGCTGCTGAGGAGAGGATGTTGTTGAGGAATACTGCAGATGAGAGAAAAGAATCCTGTTAAAGAGAGGATGCTGTTGAGGAGAGGATGCTGTTTAGGAGAGATGCTGTTTAGGACAGGATGTTGTTGAGGAGAGGGTGCTGCAGAAGTGCATGAGGATGCTGCAGAGGAGAGGGTGTTGCAGAGGAGAGGATGTTGTTGAAGCGAGGTTTTTACAGAGGAGATGATGCTGCAAGAAAAGATGCTGTTGAGGAGAGGATGTTATTGAGAGAATGCTGCTGAGGATAGGATGTTGTTGAGGAGAGGATTCTGTTGAGGAGAGGATGCTGTTGAGGATGCTGCCTAGGAGAGGATGCTTTCGAGCAGAGATTGCTGTTGAGGAGAGGGTGCTGCAGAGGAGAGGATGCTGTTGGTTAAAAGAAGTTTTGGAGAAAAGTATGCTGTTGAGGAGAGGATGCTGTTGAGGAGAGGATGCTGTTGAGGAGAGGATGCTGTTGAGGAGAGGATGTTATTGAGGAGAGGGAGCAACAGAAGTGCATAAAGATGCTGCAGTGGAGAAGATGCAGATGCTGCAGAGGAGAGGATGTTGTTGAAGAGAGGATGCTGCCGAGGAGCAGGATGCTGCAGAGGACATGCTGTTGAGGAGAGGATGCGACAGGAGAGGATGCTGCTGAGGAGAGGATATTGTTGAAGAAGGGGTGCTGCAGAGGAGAGGATGTTGTTGAGGAGAGGATATTGTTGGGGAGAGGATATTGTCGAGGAGAGGATGTTGTTGCCGAGAGGATGTTGTAGAGGAGAGGATGCTGCTGAGGAATAGATGCTGCAGAGGAGATGATGCTGCAAGAGAAGATGCTGTTAAGGAGAGGATGCTGCAGGAGAAGATGCTGCTGAGGAGAGGATGCTGTTGAGGAAGGGATACCGCAGAAGGGAGGATACCTTGGAGGAAAAGATGCTGCTGAGAAGAGAATGCTGCAGAGAAAAAGATGCTGTTGGTTAAAGAATGTTGTTGAGAGGAGAATTTTGTTAAAGAGACGATGCTGTTGAGGTGAGGATGATGGGAAGATATTGTTTAGTCCTGAGAGGATGCTGCAGAGATGATGCTGCAGGAGAGGATTATGGGAAAGGATGCCGCAGAGGAGAAAATGTTGTTGAGAAGAGGATGCTGCAGAAGGGAGGATGCTGCAGAGGAGAGTATGTTGTTTAGGAGAGGATGCTGTTGATGAGAGGATGCTGCAGAAGGGATGATGCTGCTCGGGAGAGGCTGCTGCTGAGGAGAGGATGCTGCAGAAGTGAGGATGCTGTAGTGAAGAGGATGTTGTTAAGGAGAAGATGCTGCAGAGGAGATGACACTGCAGAATAGAATGCTGCTGAAGATAGGTTACCACTGACGAGAGGATGCTGTGGAGAGGATGCTGCAGAAGTGAGGATGCTGCAGGGGAGAGGATGCTGCTGAGGAGAAGATGCTATTTGGGAGAGGATGCTGTATAGGAGAGGATGCTGTTGAGGGGAGGATGCTGCAGAGGCGATGATACTGCAGGAGAGGATGTTGTTGAGGATACTGGACAGGAAAGGATGTTGTTGAGAGGATGTTGTTGTCGCATCTGCAGAATCCACTCCTCAACAACGTCCTCTCTTCAATAGCATCCTTCAACAGCATCCTCTCCTCAGCAGTATCCTCTCCTTAACAACATCCTGTCCTCTGCAGCATCATTTACTCTGCAGCATCCTCTCTTCTGCAGCATTCTCTCCCCTGCAGCATCCTCCCTTTAAGCATCCTCTCTCCTGAAGCATCCTCTCCTCGACAACAGCAGCCTTTTCTCTGCAGCATCCTCTCCTCTTCAGCATCCTCTCTTCTGAAGCAACCTATCCCATGTACTGCCTGCAGCATCCTCCCTTGCAGCATCCTCTCCTCGGCAGCATCCTCTCCTCAAGAACATCCTCTTCTCTGCAGCATCCTCTCCTCAGCAGCATCCTCTCCCCTGAATCTACCTCTTCTCAGCAACATCCCCTCCTCAACAACATCCTCTCCTCTCCTGCATCCTCTCCTCAACAACATACTCTCCTCTGCAGCATTTTCGCCTCTGCAGCATCCTCGCCTCTGCAGCATCCTATCCACTGAAGCATCTTCTCCTCAACAGCATCCTCCACTCAACAACATCCTCTCCTCTGCACTATCCTCTCCTCAGCAGTGTCGCTCCTCAGGAGCAACCTCTCTTCAACAGCATCCTCTCCTCAACAACATCCTCTTCTCTGCAGCATCTTCTCCTCAGCAGCATCCTCTGAGCAAGAACCATTACACATCCTCCCAATAGCATCCTCTCCTCAACAACATGCTCTCCTCTGCAGCATTCTCTCCTCTGCAGCATCCTCTCATCCACAGCATCCTCTCCTCATCAACATCCTCTCCTCTGCAGCATTTTCTCCTCTGCAGTATCCTCCACTCAACAACATCCTCTCCTCCGAATTATCCTCTCCTCAGCAGTGTCCTCTCCGCAGCAGCAACCTCTCTTCAGCAACATCTTCTCCTCAACAACATTCTCCCCTATGCAGCATCCTCTCCTTGCAGCATATTCTCCCAGCAGCATCCTCTCAACTGCTTCATCCTCTCCTAATGGCATCCACTCCTCTGTAGCATCCTCTCAAAAAAATTCGGATCTTCTCGTAATTCTGCTGTGAAAATGCAAAAATTTTTAAAAAGTAGTAAATGCCCCACCACTTTATTTTGAAAATGATGCCACTGCTGACGCCAGGACTTTTGAGTTGAGTAGCAAATGAACCAACATGGACTCCCGACTCCTTTGACTCTCCGAAAAATGACTCAAACTCCGACTCCTTATGTCCCCTCAATCCCGACATTATTGGACACAGATATTTTGTGGTTAGCAGAACAAAAACATTTATTTCACAATGTTTCTTTATTATTTTGCCGGTGGATACTTAAAGAAAATTAATTTTTTAACTGCAGTTCACGTTGTTCCAATTTTTTTGGACAATGTTTAGATTTTTTGTGAGGAATCGCAGTCACCCGATTATTTTCGACTCTGAAGTGTGAGTCAAATTTCGACTCCCAGTCCACCCAAAAAACCTCCGACTCTACAAGCGCTGCCTGAGGCATCCTCTCCTGCAGCATTTTCTCCTAAGTTACATCTTTCCCTTCACTGTATCCTTTTAATCCTTCCAAGCTTTGCTTCCTCTATGCTATGCGCTATTTTTTTTTTTGTGCTGTATTCATTTATGCCATTGCGTTTTCTTACTGGCCATCAATCATCCCTCAATCAATCTGGTTCAAATAAATATCATATTGACCTAATAAAATGTATCATTGAGCTATTGTATTGAAAAATAGTTTGTTAAAATGTTACAGTGGTAAGCAAAAAGATTCTGAGGTTGCAACTTGCAACAGAAACGGAAAAAGCTAGGACATAATATTGTGCACATACTGTGCAAGCGCCAAGAGCAAATTATATTAGGCAAAATGCTACATAAATGGACATAGATTAAAAAAATTATGCTGGCCTATCACTCCTATCTATTTAGTCTGCAATCATTATTTTGGCCCTCAGGCAATTAAAAATTTGTATTCTTTTGAAGTGATTAATTGCCACATTAGCTGATATATGAATAATTGGGCTAATCAAATCAATGCTGAAAACTGTTACTCAAACCTGCTCGGTGCATGTAATTGCAATAAGGCCTAAATAGTGTTAGCTTATTGCAATCTATCCACTGGTGCCAGGGCCGGCTCTACCATTAGGCCAATTAGGCGGTCGCCTAGGGCGCAGAGCAACGAGGGGGCGCAGAGCAAGGAGACATACAAATCGCCCCGCTCACTTTAAAGTCTTTCTTAACACTGACATGAAAGCCGAGAGAAACGATGTGTACCGCATTTATTCAAGAAAATTAATAAGACTTGAATATTTGCAAAAAGTCATACAGTTGTGTTCAGAAGTACCATGACGTCATTTTTGATTAAAACTTAACTTTCCTGGATATTTTATGTATTAATCTCTTTTTATTCTTTTTTTTTGTCTCTAATTGCGCCCCTCCTTACTTTGTGCCCCCTCCTTGTCTGCACCCCTTCCTTGTTCTGCAACCCTCCTTGCTCTGCGCCCCCTGCTTGCTCTGTGCCACCTCCTAGCTCTGTACCCCCTACTTTCTCTGTACCCCCTCCTGTCTCTGTACCCCCTCGCTGCTCTTTGCAACCTGCTTGCTCTGTGCCCCTCTTTGCTCTGTGCGCCCTCATTTCTCTATGCAAACATCCTTGCTTCTTGATCTGTGCCCTAGGGGAGTGGGGGGCGGGGGGGGGGATGGCTGGTACGCTGGATGGTTCAGGTAAAATGGTGTTGGTTTTTGAGGCGATGCTTCAGCCCTGCGCTGCTATATTCTTGGCCAAATCTGGAAATTCAGACTGTTGAATCGTCTTCAGATTGCAGGCACAGTAAAATGCAGGTTTGGCGGTAATAAAATGCAGATGAGGCCAAATTTGATGATGAACAAGCTGAACTTGCTTTTAAATATCGCTTAAATTTTTTTTTGAAAAAATGTTCTTGTTAGGAATTCAGATTTATTTGGTTCCCGTTTCTGCCACTCAAACATGTTTGGACTTAGACCTGTTCAGAATATGCTTCTTACACAAATTCATTGCCTACCGCACTGATTCCCATGCTTTTAGGTCTAAGAAAACCAAAAATCACAACCATTTTGATCTGTGATCATGGGGACCTTTGCCTCAAGAGCCCTGAAGTTATATAATGTTGATTTCCGCCGAAAACGCCCAAAAATGTAGGAGGGGGGTGTTGGTTTTTCTTCTCTAACTTCTCTGTAGATTAAGATACAAAAATGAAACTTACATCATGTGAAAGATAATAAAATTGCCTTTCAGCAGGTATCAAGAATAGACATTTTATTGCTTAAGCAAATACTTTTTTGTAGAAAAAAACCTGAAAATATGTGCTTCGGAGGTCTAAAATTGAGCAATTTATCTGGTTTTTAACCTCCTGAGTGCAGTTATCACATCTAACTTTACAATCTAAAATACTGCAACACTTGTTCAGAACATAAGGACATCATCTACATCAGCATCAAGAAAGAGTGAAAATATTTCAGTTCCAAAACACATGCCTCAAGCTGGTATCTTCAATACTGATAATTTGGTGTTCTATACATCTGCAAGTAATGGCGAGTCCAGGTGTGAGAACACCACAACACATATGTAAAACAAAAAACATCAAGTACATCAACAAACACAACAGTCCAAATTTATTGGTGCTACTACACTTATCTGCAGCACAAAGCATCAAGTACATCAACGGGCAGAAGCATGTTCTTGCACAGCAAAACTACTATACTATGTATGACACAAAGGATCAAGTAAATCTGATTCTACAAGCACAACAGAGTCAACATGTAGCAATGACAATGCTACAGGACAATACTAGGTATGACAAATCGACATTTTGTAAGCCTAGAAATCGAAAAATTGGTAACTAGAAGTCACTTAGTCAAAATATTTGTTATATGCTGCATTTAACAGTCAGTAAGAGGACACAATGTCAGAATCGCACATGTGTTTAACAGTCATTCAGTGTAGATTTTTTTAAACCATCAATCATATTCCCTACTTCAACAACCTGAAACAATTGTTTTAGCTTTTCTTGTTTTTGGGGTTCTAATCATTTCATTATTTTCAGGGCCAACTGTTCCTTCACTTAATTGCACAAATTGGAAGCCTATTAACTAAAACAAATGACGCAGTTTCTTGTTTGATTCTTCATTTTGTTCAGGATGACTGTTGCCAAATGGGTGGAACTTCAACATGTCTTTCATAAAGTGAAGGTTATTGGTGATGAAGCAGATTCATTTATTGAAGTTATCCAGATCATGGCTGAACAAGAACATCCTGATGCAATAAATATAACCAATCATTCACCTGGGTTGCTGGAATGTCCTGAATGACTCCAGTGGATGCCCCATTAATATGACCATCTCTTTATAAAGTACATATAACAATTAAAAAAACATGATGCATAGCTAATGGGAGAACGAAATGAAGAATTGCACGTAGTATCTGACACAAGAGACAGTTTTATGTTTCTTGTTCAGTAGAAATCCCCATTTGACCAATTTATGAAGGATCAGTAAGCCGATTGAAAGCTGAGAACAGAGAAACCAGACAGATTTTTGAAGAAGCAAATCTGTATTGCCATTCATAGAAAATCCATTCCCTTGTCTGGTCAGCTAAAAGGTGCAGATACTCACTTCATAATATTCCATGTACCAAATGTTCGCATCATCAGACACAATACAGGAGTTGCAGGATGATTGTACTATATGTACACTCAGTCAAATTTGTAAATTACTTTGCTGAATGCGGTGTCAAGATGATGACTGATTTGCAACAGTGATAACCAAAAATCCGGAACAGAGAAATGAATTGTTGAACTTCTTAGAAGGAAATTTGAAAGTTTCAGAAAGTCCACACTAGGTAATTATCTACTGCATGTGTCTTATTATCCATCCAATTACTATGCAGCCTTCACATTTTCTACACTATGTGATAGCATGATGTCATGCTGAGGCTGTTTATGGATCATCCTTGTGTTTAGCAATTCACAGTTGAAGACCACTAAACCAACCCGTGGTAATCAATATCGAATAGGATTAAAAATTATTGTTAAGCCTGTAGTTATTGTCTTGTTTAGTGATCTTTGATTGGTAAACATAGTGATGATCCACAAGCAGACTCATCATGACATCATCTTCTCATGTCTTTGAAAAAAAAATCCAAATGATACTTAGTTATTGTGGACAATGATGTTTCCTATTATTGACAATTATATGCAGCATAAAACGAAACATTTTAAGTTATACCACTGTTTGCTTTTTCTGGCCAATCAGAAGGCAGGATTTCGCTCTGATATAATGCATATCACAGCTCATACACCTGACCATGATATTGCATGCTTGGCTGACTACAAGTTGACAAAATTGAAGGAAACACTGAAACAAAACTGACCAACAAAGGATTAAAACTGAACAACACAGACAGTAAACAAGGAGGGAGATTGTATCAAGTGTAACTGGTCTCAATAAAAGGCTATATTCACTCTTTTTTATAAATACCATTATCTGAAATAATGATCAAATTTAAGGTCACTTGATAAAATAGTACATTTGGGATATGTAAGCTGCAAAAAAAATAGCAGAGCAGCCGACCAACAATTTTGGCCCCATTCGGCAAGCTCTAAGAATTATTTTTTCTTCTTAATTCGGGGGCTGCCGCCCCCGAACCCCTGCTTCTTCTTATTTCGGGGGCTGCCGCCCCCGAACCCCTGCTCCTTGCTTTCTGTTATTTTTCAAATATCTTTCATAATTTAAAAATAACATTTGCTAAGCGTCTGTAATAATCAACCTCCCTCAAGTGACCTTGGCTGAGATGGCTGCACTATTGACCTACCTATCTATCTATATATCTATCTATCTATCCGTCTATCAATTTATCTGTCTATCCGTATCTATCTATAAAATTAATCAATGAAATTAATGTATTGTGTTATTTCCATCTATCTATCGATCTTCCTATCTATCTTTCCATCTATCTTTCTATCTACAGAATTAATGTATTGTATTATTTCCTGAGAACAAAGAATTCTGACCTGTTGCCTTCAGAGCTGCCAACCTTCAAATGAACTGAGGATCATGAATGTGCAACAAATACAATGAAGTGTTGTCAAACAAGAAGGATTGAAGGCAAACAAAGGGATTTAAATTAATTTGTTTTGTACTTAGTGGTATAAGTTAGATAACACCCTTGTTTGTGACAATATGCAATAATCCTCGGGCTAAAGCCCTCGGATATATTGCATATTGTCACAAACGAGGGCGTTATCTATTACTAAATGATTTTTAGCTTACAATTCCTTGCTTTCTATGCTTGTGGAATGTGCCATGCCTTGTCTCATCCTGTAGCATTGTTTAATGTTAACTTGATATAGCTATAGATATAAAACAGTAAAAATTCCCTGTGTTGTTGATGCTAGGCATGTGTGTGGAACTGAAATATTTTCACTCTCACTTGCTACTGATGAAGATGATGAACTTATGTTCTGGGAAGGTGTTTCAGCATTTGATTTTGCAAAGTTAGATGTGATAACTGCACTCAAGAGGTTCAAAACCAGATAAATTGCTCAATTTTAGACCTCCAAAGCACATATTTTCAGGTTTTTTCTACAAAAAAGTATTTGCTTAAGCAATAAAATGTCTATTCTTGATACCTGCTGAAAGGCAATTTTATTATCTTTCACATGATGTAAGTTTCATTTCTGTATCTTAATCTACAGAGAAGTTAGAGAAGAAAAACCAACACCCCCCTCCTTCAATTTTGGGTGTTTTCGGCGGAAATCAACATTATAACTTCAGGGCTCTTGAGGCAAAGGTTCCCATGATCACAGATCAAAATGGTTTTTATTTTTGGTTTTCTTAGACCTAAAAGCATGGGAATCAGTGCAGTAGGCTATGAATTTAAGTCAAAAGCATATTCTGAACAGGTCTAATGTTTGGTACCGTTTGAATCAGCTTGAAAAGACGATTACAATGGTATAAAAATCATAAAGATTAAATTGGTCGTGGATATTTTTACTAAAAAAATGGTTTGTGGTTTTGGCGTTGGTTTCCGGATTAGAATGGTTCTGGTTTTCAAAATCGCCGGGGTGCATCCCTATGCAAAAGTCCGCGAAGTACCCCGTACATCCCCCCCAGCTCTGTGCCCTTTCCTTTCTCTGTGCAACCTCCTTGCTCTGCGCCCTGGTCGGACTGGAGGGGGGGGGGGCGCATCGGCATGATGCTGCCTAGGGTGTATAATTGGCTGGAGCCGGCCCTGACTGGTGCAGCTGTGAAAAGTGCACTTTGCAATTAAAATCACAAGTTTACACTTGCCATGACAGCAGCAGTTGACTGATTCGGTGGTGGCAGCACTAGTCTTGGCTGCACAAGAGGCCCTCTGGCATTATTTTGAGGTTGCTAGTGGTGCCATCTTGTGGCAAAAACGTGAGTGACATCACTCATTTCACTCCCAAAAAAAAAAAACAATCATGCAGTCTGCTATCTCTTGACATTATCACAAAATCGGACAAGAATAATCAAGTGCAAACACAACATCAGCTGATCAGATGCAAAAAGCAACCTCAAATCGGATTTCTTGTTACATTTGTGACAGGTTAGTGGCAAATGCAGATATTTACAGTGGTTTTGTTGTTTGCAGCACACTCTTTTGTGTAAAAATACTGCTTGTTGATGTCCATGTGAAATCTTGCCCCAGATGACGTCTTGGGGCATGCCCCAGCTGCTGGGGCATGCCTCATGGGGCCAGGCACAAAATCGCTTTGTGAATACCATTTCTGGGGACAGTTTTGGAGCATGCCTGTTGGGGCATGCCCCAGGGTGGGGCAAGCCCCACTGGGGCAAGTCTTTGTGAATACGGGCCCAGATTTTAGAAGACTGACAGTCAAGTCTCCATATACGGAAGAGTTTAATTGTATCAGAATCCTGTACTAGTTTTTGTGATGCGATCTTTCAAAGGAAGTGTTGGTGGAGACAGGCCATTTTCAGGGGGGTTGGCCACTTCAATGCTACTTTTGGATGGGATAAAAATATTCTGCCACATATTTTTTGTGTTAGAAGTTTTGCTAATATCCTTGTCTATGACAAATGACAACAGGAGGTCCTCTATTGGTCATCATGAATTATCGTTAAACACTGGAGACAAGAATTTCAGACTTATTAAATTTTGACCCAGATATATGCTTCATAATGCCCTGTGGACGGATTTACCATCCTTGCTGGACGGATTTAGCAGCAACCTGGACGGATTTAGATGCCCTAAACTTCATTTTTGTTGCCATGGTTTTACCAAAAATCATTTGAATATTTTACTTTTTTTCTGCAAGTGATAGTACGGAAGGTACCCTTTCTAAAGTACTCAATTTTGTTTTTGCATCTAATACCATTTTCCTGGAAATGCAGTTTTAGCCAAAAGTGGACGGATTTACCCTCCTTGACTCTAATGCTTATCATCACAAAATCGTGCAGTTTTACAGTTTGGTTCCATGAAAATCAAAAAGGTGTTGTGTATGTGGAACCGGGCACATTGGGACGTGGGGCACCATGGGACGGTGGAATTTTCTTGGTTCCTGGCAAGGTATATGACATAGTAGTGCCATCAAGTTATGAATTGCTATCCTGATAAACACACTCATTGGTGCCTGAGAAATTAGCATTTTGGAGCTCATTGGGACTGTTAATTTGTAGCACATTGGGACTCACATAAAATGGCAGAATGTAAGTGTCCAAGTCAATTGAATGACATGGAACAGCACACAATAGGTTTGTTTGTTTGTTTGTGTTTTACGCCTCTGCACCTTAGTGGGCTATATCGAGGCAGGCGATCGCCGTATGATGATGAGATGAGAAGACTGGGAGTCTGGCACATACCCTATTAATTCAGGGATGCCCAAGGTCTTTCAGTTGCCCCAGCATAGAATACTGGATACAACCTGCCTCCATTTAATGTCCCATGGGCTCGGACTAAAGTGAACACCCGGGGTGAGATTTGAACCCACGCCCTCAAAGCCAGTTGACAAGCGCACTTACCAATTTGGCCACGGGGGAACTCTAGCACACAATAGGTATTCAGGCCACAGTAAATAGTTTGGGTTACCATGCTCTGTGAACAAATTTATCGCAAAGCATTATGTGTTACAGTTTATATTATATGTTTAAAACTGTATAAAGTTATTAACTATGGGCACTACAAGGTGTTAATACACTGTATATAGACCTACGCACTACTTATATGTAATATCTATTCACATGGAGTGTTAAAAGAATTTTTTTTGATAGATGTCACAATGTGTCACATTTTGCTGTCTGGCTGCAAAAGGGTAGGTGCTGTCTAATTTATTATGCCCTGCATTTAAGTTCAATGCTATTGGTGATATTCAAGCAAACTTTTGATTCGCTAAGTGCCCCGGTTCCCTTACTATAATAAAAGTTAATGGGAGTGTGGTTCACAGCAATGAACCTCACATATGTCAAGTCGCAGAAGAATACAACGTAAGTCCAAGGATAAGTGTTTACTCTGCAGCAGACCTGACATGAATGAGGTTCATTGCAGCGAACCTCGCTTCCATCAAGTATTAGGACTATTTATATCCTGCCATGAAGATAGACCTCCAACAAAAACAATTGATAACCTCAAGAGGCGTAATTTTGTATTAGTGACCCAAGAATATCCCTGGCAACGACACCGACCAGTCAGAGCTCAAAACAATGTGAAGTCTTCACTTCATTGCCCATTGTCTACATAACAAAATCAGATAGTTATATGCATATGGTTCAAAATGCTTTAATTGCATTGGAAGCATATGATATGACCCAACAAATTCAGCTCTAGCTCAATCAATACCGATTCGATTTTAATGATAATACACCATAATGCCCTCCAAAAAAAACGTTATCGACCAATTATTCATAAGGACATTTTGTACAATTACTTGAAGTAATAACGGTACTAATATGATTATTTTCATGAAATAAGACTAATGCACCTTCTTGCATCAAGCAATCATTATCATTTACAGTGCGAAAAGAAACATAGTTGCCCCGGCCTCCATTATGCGCTGACTGGTTTTGGTAGTTATTTAGAGCAAAAAGGAGCTCAGACCTAGTATTTTTGCAGTTATACACATAGTTAAGTATTTCAGTGCCAAAAGGTGCATATAGATTGATAGATAGAAATTCTTTATTGACTTGTGACATGTAAGTATCATGCTTCTTTTTGCGTTGGGTAAAAAGGTGCTTTGCTGAACTAAGTCCCTCATCGCGTGCATGATTGGTTGCATTTTCTTATGGCAGAGACAAACGAAGTACTACAAAAAACTCGAAAATTCTATTTCAAATGACATTAGATTTTATAAATAAGCTTTAGACAGTTGACCACATGGACTTCAATAGCAAAATTACATGCTCATGGTGTCTTCATCATGAGTTTAGTTGAGTAACTTAAAGAACCGAAGACAAGCTGCTAAGAGAGGATTTGTCAGAAGTGAATGGTTAAATATAAAAATAGGTGTCCCAAAGGGGTAAAACATTGGCCCACTTCTAAACAACTTCGTCAGTGATTTCCATGTTGATTACAGTGCTGCCTGTAAGTTAGTGAAACACAAGCCAAACATTATTTCGATGGGAGGGGTGGCTCACTTACTTATCAAAGACTTTGACCCGTACCTAACTCCTGGTACAGCAATGAAAATTGGCAGCCAATGTTATCCCACATGCCTCAAATATTGGCCTTTATGACCCAATAGGTTTTCCTCTCATCGAATGAGAATGCATGCCTCTACAAGCAGTTTGGTTGAGGATATTTACCATGGCGGCAATGGCAACATTTCACCCGTTTCACTAACTTACAGACGGCACTGTGTCTTGTAAACGTAAGAATAAAAGCATGTATATATTTTTCATTATTTGACATGTTCACGAATTCGTGGAGGTGTAAAAACGAGCATGTACGAATTCGTGGACATGAAAAAACGAGCATTGGTGCTCGTGTACATGTAAAAACTAACACTCGTGAATGTGCTTTATTATTCATTCGTGTATCTGCCAATTCTAACATTCGTGGAAGTGCCATATAATTAGGGTTTAGTGTTAAAATTGGGTTTAGAGTTAGTTTTAGCCAAGTTTAAGGTTGCAATGTTCGTAATTACACATACACAAATTCGTGAATAGCACTATTTATCACTTACACGAATGCAAAATTCGTGTATGTGTTCGTTTTTGCAGCTTTACAAATTCGTGTAGATGCCAAATAGTGAAAAATATATACCTCATAAAAGTGCACATATGAATATGCTTCATTCGTCTTTCATTCATCTTTATCTGTTATTCTGACTTGTTGGTAAAAAGCTTGTGGCTTGTTTATTGTTCTGTGCCACACTGACGTTAAATAAGTTTTATCTTATCTTTATTTTTTCAGTCTTTTTTTCAATGCTGCAATGACAAACTCCAGAAGACATTAGGCCCTACTGTAAGTGAAGTTCAGCCCCCTTTTGATTTACAATGTAGGGTATAAAGAAATAAGACCTGATAGTTGTACAGGTTCATTCCATTGATTTCTCGGTGCTCTTGAAATTCAATATCTAGACATATCCATTATCGGCCATTAACATTAGTAAATTCCATTTTTTTCAGGAGAAAAATATAATACACTTATGACATTTATGCCAATAATCTATAGTCACTAAAATATTGAAGTCATTGGTATTGATTGTTCCTTAATCGCTGCTTAAACTACAAAAACTGCAAGACACTGATAATGGGGCTTCTTTCTGTCGTTTCTTAACTCAAAAGCAAATATGGACAGTTCAGTTATCATGATTGCAGCTCTGCTGTTTTTCATCTGTGAAGGTATGTGCAGGTGCTACACTCTTAACGCAATTTAAGGTTCTTGATGGTATATAAGCTTCTAAATCTTTTAGGGTTCAATTGAATTGAAAAGGTTCAATACTTAGTGGGAAGGCCGTATGAAAGGACCCTATGTTCCCACCTTGAGAGAAAGGGGTTCCATTGAGGGAGTTCAGTGCAGCTGGATTATCTAAATGTTGTTTTTGTTTGCTGTTGGAACCTTTTTAAAGTTGACTAATAAACCTTTTAATAAACCTTTTAGGGTTCCTTATCTATACCAGCTTATAGAACCCTTAAAGGTTCCATATAAAACATTTTTGTTAAGAGTGTACCGATGATTTCATAATTGAGGAAACCTGTGGTCAAATAAACATTTTTTACCTGAAACTTTCATGGGTATAGAAAAGTTTTTACATGTATGTCTACCACTCTCGTTTGATGTTGTTTTGCTTACTATTTTCAGTAACTGTTCTATGTTATTGGCAATTCAGAATAATGTGATTGTCCATCACTTATATTATGACGTAGCTTTACTTATAATTTTCAGTGGCTGCGACAGAGAATTATCACTTCAGGATGGCGTCATTGGCTGTCTCATTCCAAAATGCCAACTTTGACATAAATCCAAATCATCATGCTGCTCCAAAACTGTGGAACCAATTCCCAGAGATTGTCAAGGCGTCAAAAACACTTGAGGGCTTCAAGAGAAATCTTAAAACTGCCCTGTTTAAGAGTTTCTACAAATAAATCCATCATGCACAAGTGCTAGTGAGAATTTTACTGGAATTAGCACTATCTAAATACCTATTACCATCATTATTATAATTAATGTGGAGCCGATATACCGGCCTATAATAATGACAACTTTCATAAAATTCAGAGAAGGAATCTTTGAGATATTAAGTTCATTTAAAGTGGGATATATTTTCGTTGAACTGTTCAGAGAAGGAATCTTTGAGATATTAAGTTTATCTAAAGTGGAAATTATTTTCGTTGAACTGTATAGTACTTTCGGTAAAGACAGAAGGATATAACCTTTATATTTTTATGGGTGCACACATTGATTTTTCAGGACTTCTGTAAATGAATATTTATATTCACGATGACATTTAAATATCTTGTTCTCCCTTAAAAAAAAAACAATGCACTTGCCATGTGAATGTCAAAAACATAAAAGAAAAAATTATTAATGCGCTCTCAATCTTTATACAATGCAACTATTTTTGCCTTTAATTGCATACCTATAGCAAAAACTAAGCCGGGAACAGATACTTTCCTCTCATTTCTTTTGAACAACAACCAAAAATGGATAGTTTAGCTATTGTGACTATGCTGTTTTTCATCTATGAAGGTATGTATAAATGTTGTAAATTATATATCTAATAAGCAGATGAATGATTTGACTTTACTCGCACCACCCGGTCTGGAACGAGACTGCTTCTTTACGGAGCCCTAAAATGATCTCAAAATATAAGTTTTTGTAATTTCCCTTTTACATTTTCAATTTTGGATAATGCCATTGACTATCTCTAATATCATAGTGTTGTTTTAATTAAATTTATTGGGACTGGCATTTTTCTTACTGTTACATAACGCAATTTAGAACGATGTCATTTGCTATCTCCTTTGCATGTGACGGCCAACATTGCTTTCTTTATTATTTTCAGTGGTTGCCAAAGAGCATTATCACTTCAGAATGACTTCATTGGCTGTGTCATTCAAAAATATCACCATCGATATAAATCCCACATATCCAAGCAAACAAATATTTTGCGCCATCAAGTGTTCTGACTATCCTGATTGTCTGGCATATGGATTCAACCAAACCTCATCAAAGTGTACCATGATGACCAAGATCATTCAAGGCACAGATGGGACCAGTACAGCCGTATTCCTCAAAGTGAAAGGTAAGGTAGATGGACAGCTTATGGGAGGTACAATGTAAACTGTAAAGCCAACAGCAGTACTATTGCGGCAGTTAACATTAAAAACAACGATACCTCCTGCAAAAACAATGGTCTTCTAATGAAAAATGGCAAACGCAGCATCAACTATGCTTCACCAATAAATCGGTCACTGGGCATTACTACCTAGGTATACGCATAGAAATTTTTGTCATTTTCAACTTTTTCATTGGCAGGAATAAGTCTGTTCAGGGTTTGTTCAGGGTTTGCCATGCTTTTTATGGAGACAAGTAGACGTGTATCGTGATTTGGATGCAAACAGTGTGTTACAGCAAGTAGTAACAGCACTCCAATATGGATTTTTCAAAAAGAGTGAGATTCATCTCCCTGAAAACGGTTTTGTCATACCTTTTTACTCTCATTTCCAGGTGACAAAAAGTTCAAAGTTGCAACAAAACTGGATGAAAAATTGCAACTGAGATGTAACGAATTACAACTAATAACCAACATCCATACGCAAAGTCAATGCTCAGACTTGGCTACCAGTTTCGATGATGCAAATGGGTTATACTATGACCAGACCAACTTGGTGTGCAGCGTTCAACATTGTGATCAAAACTACAACATTTCCATTTCAGCAGTTACCACTGCAAACATTTCTATCATGTTTGAAGACAAGTTCTACCCCAGAAGTAATAATTTTTCCTTTTTTATTATTATAACTCCCCCCCCCCTCCGCTTGTTATTATTAGTATTACATGACATGTTGTAGTATAGTGCATTATCTTGTATGATTCCAATACAATGACAAAGAAATTAGAAGAGTCTCCTATGGCCTCATCTTGAGTCGCACAAGAACGATGTGTGCCACGTTTGTGAAATTTACCTAGAATTGTATGGTAGAAATGATGTTGTCACAACATTATGAAGCAACATTAGAAGTACCGTATGACATTTGCATGTAAAATTGTTGCAACATTTCACAACATTGTGAAAAAATCTTAACTTTGTGGTCAACATAATTTCTATCCATTTTTACGTGAACATGCAACCTATGTCATTAAGTGATCAATTATTAAGTGCAAATGCGCAAAAACATGAAATCAATAATAGGGAATAAAATTGTCTCCAAATATTTCTCATAAAATGTCACTGATACAGCAGTGTCTTGGTTATAAGAACACCCTTCTGAACTCATATGAAGTGCCTTGGAGTGTTGTCTTATATACCAGTTAGTAGTGATGTGGACCGGACCGCTGTGTACCGGTACGGTCCAGTACCGCCAACTCTTTAGTACCGGATCGCCTCCAGTTGCAAAAAAATGCCGAAAAAACTAAGAAATTAATTTTTCAAACCTTCATTTTTCGAACTTTTCTCCTGATTTTTGGCAAAAATAGCACATAAATCGTACTTAAGAGTAAAATGGACCACCTCTCCACTGGACCAGAACACCTCACCTCTGGACTGCGCGGTTCTGGACCGGTGGGGGGTTTGCATCACTAACAGTTAGTTTTCTAACATATAGCACAATATAATAACAAAGATGGCAAGTAAAATATAAAACATAGGCTGCGCAGCAGCAAACCTTCAGCGAAAGACACGTGTAAAAGTCATAAAAGCGATGTTGACAAAATTGGTATTAATAATGCAATCGTGGCCAAATCTTGGCCTGAAATTATCTATATACCCGCTGCCCTACCATCTGCCCGCCTACCTGCCAGGGTATGTAAAACCATGGAAAGGCTGAACTAGACAAATTTACACATATTATGTTGCAGTTTCATACATGTACAGGGAATAGGTTATGAGCTGTGGGTCGAAAACCAAGAAGTATATTAATTTAAGTGTTAAAACTACCTATCAATGAGACCAGTGAAAGATCTTTATAGGCAATATGTGGATGAATTTTTGTCCAGGTACATCCAAGAGAGGCTAGGTTTTGGACCAGAAACAAAAAATCATAATTTGCAATATATTTTGTCAATATTTCAAAAAGTATAGAATGACCATGAATCACACCATCAAAAGGCACAACAGCATCATATAGGTGATATGTGTATGAAATGTCATCCATGTACATGCAATACTGGGCAAGTTTTGGGCCAGAAATGAAAAAAAAATGTTTTTATTATTTTTTCTCAATATTACAAAAACTATAGAATACCCATCAATCAGACATCAAAAGGCACAATTGGTAATATAGGCTATATGTGTACCAAATTTCATCAATGTTCATGCGATAGTGACCGAGTCTTGATCCGGAAACGAAAAAAATAATTTTTTATCTTTTTGTTTAATATTTCAAAAAGTATGGATTATCCATCAATCAGACCATCAAAAGGCACAACTAGACCATATGGGCTATATGTGTACCAAATTTCATCTATGTACATGCAATAGGGCCCGAGTTCTGGCCCGGAAACTATCTATCCGCCCGCCGCCTGACCGCCCGGACGCCCGCCCGGCGGACGGACAACATTTTACCAAAGTGATAACAATACCTTCTTCGAACTTCGTTCGCTGAAGGTAAAAACATGAAATGGAATCATAGTCACTAAAAATTGACTTTAAAATATTTGTCTCATGACAAGCAACCCTAGAGCAGTCTCTCTATTTTATCGGAAAGGGGGCGTAGTTGGTTCAAGTGACCGCTGTTTTAATTTAAATTGCCCTCAATGACCTTTTCCTTTGCAGGCTGCCTTGGACGAGTCCTGGTGTCAGAAGAACAAAAAGCATTCATTTCTTGCACAAACATGGGTAAGTACAACAATACCTATATAAATAGCTTGTATTTAGTTCTTCACATTGCATTTTTACTTTTCCTCAGGCCTACAAAAAACATCATTTTCAGATGCTGTGTGAAGCCCTTATTAGGTGGCCACCATTTAATCTTGAGTTAAGGGGGGGGGGAGCTTGGAGTTTTTTTAAATAGATAATTTCCATCTCAGCTTTAGTGAAATAAATAGGGCCTTGCTTAATTTGGGAATGAATATTCGGGGAATTAAAATAAATAATTGCGGCTGGCGTTTTCGTGAAATAAATCATTTCCCGACAAGGAAAAATCCAATCAATTATTAAATGGTTGCTCCCTTAATCCAAAACAGGGGCTTCACATAAAGCCGCATAGCGTCTGAGACTGTAGAGTAAGTTTCCTTGAGTCGGACAGCTAGATTCTAGACATTATAGAAAGTGATAACTATGACCAGTCCTATGGGTTATAGTCTATCAACCCAAGTATCAAATTGAACGTTTCTATTAACACTTATATAAAATTGTCACTTTTCACATTAAAACACTGGATATTGGGTAAATTTTATGAAACAAGAAAGGAGAGGGGTAGCTCTGAGTCGGACAGTTGTCTCCCTAAATAAGGCATCGAAGATACTCTGGTTTAAGATGTTTCCATTCCATAAATAAAACCCTTATTAAAGCACAAAATAAACCAATTAATCTCAGTACTAGCCAAGAGCTAGGCAAATTGGAGTACAATGAATAGCATTTACTAGCAAAACAATCTTCAAATTGATGCAAATTATGAAAATACCTATCTTTCTGGCAAAAAAGAAAAAAAAGAGAAAAACAGATTTTTACCCATTCTTTCGGGTCATGAATCACCCCTTTACCTGTTTGCATCAGGCTGATACTTTTCAAACAGATAGGGGAAGTCTTACACTAAATATTGGTACTAAATATACAGGTAAACGTGCTCTCAAATAGCCAGTTAAGCCCTATAAATAGTGTCTGACTCAAGGTGTCACCTTCTAAGGGTTCGACTCAAAGAACCTTACCCTATGGTGCAGTAATGTATTGTCTGTCCATGGTGTTTCCCAGAACCATGTTGTTTGGTCTTCAAAATTGCATCTGTAAGACTAGATCAGAATAATATTATCTGTTGGGAGTGATATTGCCTTGTACTCAAGAGTTTATATCCTTAATATGTATTTCCACTGGAAAATTACAAATGTTCAACTTGGTTTGACTCTATATAGAAAAAGTAATGTTCCTTACAAGTCCAGGTTTCTATAATTCATTGTTTTGATTTGAGATAAGGCACAGCAACTTGAGAACTATTGAATTTATTTTGATACATTTTTCAGCTATTAGTGGTATGATGTTTTCCTTTTTGACTTTTTTTAGGTAATTTTGATGAATCCCTTCAGGATTGCAAGCAGCGACTCTGTGATGGCAACCACAATGTGGCTAACTACCAGACCAGCTGTGTCGTCAGGGAATGTCAAAATGGATTGATTGTAAACTTATACAACTACCTGTTCAGGATCTTGTATAAGATCCCAGAGTATTAAGAGGAGAAGCTGCAGATTTCATAAAATTGTTAAATTCTGTCCATTAGGGGCCGACCAGATGATCCTTGCAGGGGGGGGGGTATGGACATTTGGTGAAAAAGAGTTTATTACTGCCTGTAGCCAGGGTACCGTAATATTAAAAATAAAATATATTAAAAAATAAAAAAAGTTTGTCGCATGCAACTAAAAGAAAAGTTCGTCCTGGGGTAAATTACTAGAGAATAAAGATAACAAATTGTCTGGTGCATTACAAAGTGGTGGGATCCCAGAACCTGACCTGGCAAGGGGCAGAGGAAGTAAACCAAATAAACCAGAGTCAGGCGTAAGGAGGTGTCAGACTTATGCCACAGTCTCACGGGAGATGACGGTAAGCTTTTTATCGACGGCGGCGCAGAGGTAGACGATTTCTTGCAAGATTTTCAGTTAGGACGGCGCGAAGGGCAATTATGTAATCAATTAAGGCTAATCGATAACCATGCAACGAAAGCCACGGCGGGGTTCTTTTTGTTCCCTGCGGGGAAGAAAAGTTGTACGCCGTCACCAAAAGTTCGCCATGGGGAAAGAAATTTCCTCCTCCTGCGGGACACTTTTATATCGCCCCGTGATATAAAAAGTACCCCGCAGGGAACCTATAACTACCCCTCAGGCAATCTATTTCACCGCGGCGGACTATATTTTCACAGCGCCGGGGATTGCTTTTACGACTGCAGGAATCGTTTTGTACTCCACGGGGATGTCTGTAGGCCCGAGGGCATATCGCCGGGAATGAAAAGCATCCCGCCGTTGTCAAGGGCACCGTGGCGGAGGAGGGCGCTGCGAAAGCCAATAATAACTTGCTGCTTGACCTTTGATGGGGACACTCCTGGATGCTGGACAGACATGATGGCTGATGAAGATGCTGGGGAAGACCTTGACGTTGCTGTTGTTGCTGCTGTTGCTGCTGTTGCTGGTGCTTATTATCTAAGAAGAATACGGAGGAAGAGGAGGAGGAAGAGATGGTGGATTCGGAATTGGCTGCTGCAGGGGGAACAACATGGCCATTTCTACCAGCTGCTGCCTGAATTGGCCAACAATGATGTCTCTGGCTACTACAACTTCTGCAGAATGCCTCCGGACATTTTTGCTGAAACCCTGGCTGCTGTGGCTCCTGCAATTACAAAACAAGACACCAACATGAGGAGGGCTCTGGAACCTGGATTGAAGTTGGCAGTCACCCTACGGTACATGGCGACAGGAGAGAGCTACAAGTCCTTGGCCTACGGTTTCAGAGTGGCTCCCAACACCATCTGCAATTTTATCCCCAGTGTCTGTATTGCCATCATGGGAGCTTACGAACATCTGCTGACCCTGCCAATGGATCCAGCATCCTGGAAGGAAGTTGCCAAGGGCTTCGAGAAGAGGTGGAACATGCCCCATTGCATCGGAGCACTGGATGGGAAGCATATTGGCATCAGATGTCCTCGGAAAGCTGGGTCAATCTACTTCAACTACAAGGGCTTCCATTCCATTGTGCTTATGGCTTTGGTGGATTCTGACTACAAGTTCCTCTACGTGCAGGCTGGATGCCAAGGAAGCTCATCGGATGGAGGAGTCTTCCTAGCTGGACACAAGGCTGAGGGACCAGCTGGAAGAAGAAGGACTTGGGCTACCCCCTGCTGAACCTCTACCTGCCACAGTAGGGAATCCTTTTCCATACTTCATCGTTGGAGATGAGGCCTTCCCCCTGAAGAGCTGGTTGTTGAAGCCTGTTCCAAGAAGAAACCTTGACATCCCCTCCAGAGTCTATAACTACAGAATTTCAAGAGCCAGGAGAGTGGTGGAGAATGCCTTCGGTATCCTGTCCCACAGGTTCAGATGCTTCCTAAGTACGATGCCCAAGAAACCCGGCAGAGTGGCAGCCATCACTCTGGCAGCCTGCACTCTACACAATCTTCTGCGAGACAGAATAGGAATTCATCGAGCCATGGACAACGACGTAATGGACAGAGAAGATCCTGCAACCCATGAAGTCACTGAAGGACTGTGGAGAGGAAACCCCTTGCATGACCTTGGATTCGCTCCAGCATATGGAAATGCCACCAGACAAGCCAAGCAGTACCGAGACTACCTACGAGACTACGTGAACAGCCCAGCAGTAAGTGCCCCCTGGCAGATGGAAAGAATTTGAAGATGAAGCAGAGAAGCAGCAGCAGCAGCAACAGCAATTCAATGCCCCCCTTAAAAAACCAAAAATTAACCCAGCCCTTGTAAGGGCTTACCACTTCCTCAAAGAGCAGGCCTTGTACACATCTTTATGTTGACAAACCCCCCCCGCCCCCAAAAAAAAAATCCCTCCCTGCAACAACTACATTTTTTGTGACGTACATAAAATAGCACATTTTTAGCTTTTTTCTACTATCTGTACAACCCATTTAAATCACTTTCACTTCCTGTCTATCTGCCTATCTATCTAGCTATCTATCTGCCTATCTATCTAGCTATCTATCTGCCTATCTATCTGTCTATCTATCTGCCTATCTATCTATCTATCTATCTATCTGTCTGTCTATCCAAGTGCAATCCCTGCGAAGTGACGATAACTGCTTTTGTTTTCTGCAGTGTATATATGTAACGAGCATTGTGTTCCATCTATCTATATATCTATCTATCTATCTATCTATCTATCTATCTATCTATCTATCTATCTATCTATCTATCCAAGTGTCATCACTGCAAAATGACGATCACTCGTTTTTCTTTGCTGCAGTGTATAAGCGACGTCCAAATATTTTCTTCTATCTAGCTATCTATCTGCCTATCTATCTGTCTATCTATCTGTCTATCTATCTGTCTATCTATCTATCTATCTATCTATCTATCTATCTATCTGTCTATCTATCCAAGTGCAATCCCTGCGAGGTTACGATTACTGCTTTTGTTTTCTGCAGTGTATATATGTAACGAGCATTGTGTTCCATCTATCTATCTATCTGCCTATCTGTCTATCTGTCTATCTGCCTATCTATATATCTATCTATCTATCTATCTATCTATCTATCTATCTATCTATCTATCTATCTGACTATCTATCTGACTATCTATCTATCTATCTATCTATCTATATTAATTAAAGTGGTGAAAGAACTTTAATTGAGAAAGCAGAAATGCCACCTGTACTGGTGGAATAGAAAGTGAAAATGGGCCAAAAAACTTTGGCCAATTTTGCCTTAGGCTGACGATATTTCGTCACCTATTAGTGGTATGACGCTTTTCCTTTTTTTGGGCTTTTTTAGGTGTGTTTATTGGATCTGTTCAGGATTGCAAACAGCGACTCTGCGATGGCAACAACAATGCGGCTAACTACCAGAGTGATAGTGGCGTCAAGAACTGTCAAAATGGATTGACTGTAAACGTTTACAACCACTTCTACAGGATCTTGTATAAGATCCCAGAGTATTAAGAGGAGAAGCTGTCTAGATATCATAAAATTAAGAATATTGATAATTAGTAAGCATAAATCGTGTATAAGATCCTGGTTCAGTAAAGTAAAATACAGTTTAAGCACCTGTAATAAGTAAAATAAGTAAAATAAGTAAAATACAGTTTAAGCACCTGTAATATTGAATATGAAACCAGTAACAATACAAACTTAACAATGTTTGTAGAAAGGTGAAATCAAAGCTTAACGAATTAGAACAGGAACGATTATTCATATCCATAAATGACAGCACACAACAACCAAAACTTAGGACCTATAAACTTTTTAAGACTGATTGAAGATTAGAGCCATATCTCAATTATTATTGGCGCTACATTGAATTTTTGTAAGGCGAATTAGATTTTGCCCTTTCTCCACCAACCGCCCCTGCCGTCCTCATTTCCTGTTAGGGGGAACCAGGGCACATTGCGACGGGGAGGCACTATCGGACGCTGGGGTTTTCTTTGTTCCTGGCAAGGTACATGACATGGTTGTAGCATCATATTAGGGGGGTGTTAACCCAAAGTTTTGAGTTTACCCCTGAAAAGACTAACCTGGTTGAGTGAAATCCAATGGTACCTAATTTTTGCATCTGGGCTGAACGTAAGCCCCCCTGTACCCCTCTGAAGATTTTTCCATGATTTTGTGTTGTATTTTGTCTTTTGACTTGATGACAAATCATAATAGGGCTCTGACCTATCCCACACAGGACCAAATTGTGGAACCTAATTTTTCAACCCAGGACCAATTCAGAAATGGGTTGAAAGGATGCCGCATCGATGACGGTGGAAATACCTATCAAAAGACATTTTGTGTCTTACCTGGGGTGTACAGGGTCACACAGCCTGTGGAACATTCAATTCCACCACAGGACGAATGGTGGAACTTTTTATCCACCACAGGACCAATTGAATAGTTAGAGTGAGCTTTTAAAAATGTCCTTTAAATGTCATTATGAGTAGTTAGATTAGTATGACGTTAAATGGGTGAAGGAACCCTACAATCCACCACAGAATCAATGGTGGAACATCACCTCCACCACAAGCCTACCCTAGGTATTCAATTATTTCCAATAAACAAATCATCATAACTGCACAAAAAGACCAGGAACCTCATCTTCCACCACAGGACCAATGCAGGAACCTTACCCCGGGCACCAAACATTGGCAAACAACCCTACATATTTCGCCACACATGACAAAAATGTCCCAAAGGACCAGGAACCGAACTTTCCACCACATAACCAATAGTGGAACCTTACTTCCAGCACAGATCTACACTAAGTATTTTATTATTTGCAGTAAACACTTGGAAAAAAATGCCCAAAACGACCAGAACCTTGCCTTCCTCCACAGGACCAATAGTGGAACCTAAACACCTGCACAGGAGTACCCTTGATATTTTATCATTTGCTAGGAACACTCCATTATAAATGCCCCAAAGGACCAGGAACCTAACCTCCTGCTCAGAACTACCCTATATAGTTCACCACACACGACCAAAAAGGCCCAAAAGGACCGGAACCATACCTTCCACCACAGGACCAATGCTGGAACCTTACCTCAGGCACAGAACAACCTACATATGACCAAAAATGTCCCAAAGGACCAGGAACCTGATTTTCCACCACAGGACCAATAGTGGAACCTTACTGCCGGCACATGGTCTACACTAAGTATTTTATTATTTGCAATTAACACTTGGAAAAAAATGCCCAGGCACCAAACAACCCTACATATTTCACCACATATGACAAAAAATTTACCAAAGGACCAAGAACCTAACTTTCCATCACAGGAACAATAGTGGAACCTTACTTCCAGTGTAGGTCTACGCTAAGTATTTTATTATGTGCAATAAACCCTTGGAAACAAATGCCTTAAATGACTGGAACCTTACGTTCCACCACAGGACTAATGGTGGTACCTAAACTCCTGCACAGGGCAACCCTTAAGGCCTTGTTCAAAAATAATGAAGACACACAGCATCGTTTCAGTATAGGGTCTCAAAATTTGAGAATGGCTGTATGTGACAACTTCATGGTACACTATTGCTTTAAGTACATTCTTGTGCCAAATTCTTGAAAATTTCATGACATTATGTTTCATAGTTATTGAGATAGAGTTGAATTAATTTGAAAAACATGCATTTTTTCACCAATTAAACGTGACATAAAATATTTGACCACTTGAATTCTTTCAGTTTTACAAATTTTTACATATTCTAATGCTATTTCCCTAGCCCTGGACCCCTGGGGACAGGGGTCATGAATCCTCGCATTGGAAAATCATGAGATTTGAGAGACAGGGTTAGGGAGAATCACAATATCTCAAAATATATGTAAAGTGTGTTCATTTCAATTACACCACCTGAAAGTATGCACAATTTCCTACTGGGGGCACCTATTTCTATATGTGTACATGCCAAAAATAAATGAACACTCACCCTATGAAGTTCAAGAAATTATTTTTTCTTTATTTGTTGAACAAATTGGGTCTTCTCGTGGATGAGAGAGAGTGATGTCACAACAATCATCTATGATGTCATAGGTGCTTTTGGTGACGTCACAATAGTGACATGAAACATCAAAGTGAGGCTGATGGCTGCTCCTCACACTTTTTTGACATTTTCCTCATTTAAATACAATTTTTACCATGCAAACCTTCATGGAAATGCCTTCAAAAGTAGTGCCGTCAGCAGTAAAATATGTAGGCTACCCAAATCCAAAATTTCATGAAATTTGGATAAGAATTGTTTAATATAGACCAATTCTCCTGATGACATGTCAAAATCTCAAGATTTTGAATGGGACGACCCATGACCCATGCTACGCATGGGTCCCAGGGCTACTATTTCCCAACACTTTTTGGCATCTCTGTATCCTCAGGGTTCATAAATCCATAAAACCAAGTATTTTTATTTAAATGTGATGACATTATTTGCATTCAAAGGTTGGCTTCGAAAAATTAAGTCAAATTTTAAGTTTACTGATCTGGGATGCTCTAGCACATGATATGTGTCAGTAGAATATTTTTGGCCTTGAGACTTAGTGTTATATCTGCTTACCTGTTTAGGAGCTTTTTATGGAACCTTTTGAAAAATCTAGTTCATTGAAAAATTCCAATGAATAGCAGGGTAGGTGAATCTGTTGCAAGGGTAACGCCTAGAATACTTTGCAGTGCTACAGAGCTACCATAGCTCCGTTTTTAATCTGGTTTGGCTTGTAATATTGCAAAATCTGTGACATTATGAGAAACCATTAAGTTATCCTGGTCAGCAGCTGATTTCTGGTGGTAAAATACTAAAATTTCAAAAATGGGGCTTTGTCGCAAGCGTAACGCCATGGAGAATATTAATAGTATTTTCATCGTCTTCTTTTATAGAGTGAAGCAATCATTCTGATATCACTTGTAGTGATAAGCAACACAATATTTCAGTAGTTTGAGTATGTTTCAATGTTTTTAAAATTTTGCTCTTTGTGAAGCTTTCCTCAAAATATGGGACCATTTGTTGAAAAAGGCAACAAAGAATACAAATTTCACTTTAATTTTGGAATTACTCATTATGCTTCATCCAGTTATTACTTATAATATGCTTATAAAATCGATTTGGGTGAATATCTAGAAACTTTTTTTACTTTCGTGTCACGCCATTGCTCAAAATGGGCTTTTTTACTGGAAAAAAGGCTAAAAAATGACGCTTCAATCATCATTTGCTGTGTTCGTATTCACTTCAGTGGCACGTATTTGGTACGAATTCGAAGCCCACTTACAGACGCATGACACAGGACAGGTGAAATCATTTTAGAGGAAAATATGTACATCTAAGGACAAAATATATAAGTTTTTTTAAATATTGCTGCAAAATATCTAAAAATACTGCATTCCTCATAATATATTTGGATGAAACTGCCTTGGAGACTTAAGAGTATATGACTCCTGTCATCCAACTAAAAAATTTGATTTCTCTTGAACATAAGTTACCATTTAGTCTAATTTTCTTTTTCTGCCATGGAAATAAAATAAATTGAAATTTTGAAATATTCGGCTTTTATCAGTTATTTCCACAAAGCACAGCAAAATGGTAAATATAATTTCTAGAAGTTAGACATGTTTTGTACAATATTATGTGGTCATTAGATGTGCAGGGACATTTAAAAATTTTGATGGTCATGTCACACTTTGGCTTCATTATTTTTGAACTTGGCCTTAATGTTTTTGAACTAGGCCTTATATTAATGTTTTATCATCAGCGTAAACACTCATTTATAAATGCCCAAAAGGACCAGGAACCGAACTTTCCACCACAGAACCAATAGAGGAACCTTACTTCCAGCACAGGTCTACACTAAGTATTTCATTATTTGCAATAAACACTTGGAAACAAATGCCTTAAATGACTGGAACCTTACTTTCCACCACAGGATCAATGGCGGTACCTAAACTCCTGCACAGGACTACCCTTAACGTTTTATCATCAGCATAAACACTCAATTATAAATGCTCAAAAGGACCAGGAACCTCACCTTCCACCACAGGACCAATGATGGTACCTAACCTCCTGCACAGGACTACCCTATATATTTCAACACATATAACAAAAAAGGCCCCAAATGACCGGAACCTTACCTTCCACCACAGGACTAACCATGGAACCTTAACTCCTGCACAGGACTGTCCTAAATGTTTTATCATTTGCGAGAAACACTACATTATAAATGCCCCAAAGACCTAGAACCTCACCTTCCACCACAGGACCAATGGTGGCACCTTACCTGCACCACAAGCCTACCCTCAGTATTTAATTATTTCCAATGAGCACTTCACCATAGCTGCCTAAAAAGACCAGGAAAATCATGTTCCAACACAGGACCAATGCCTTATATCAGGTACAGAACAACCCTGCATATTTCGCCACACATGACAAAAAATGTCCCAAAGGACCAGGAACCTGACTTTCCACCACAGAACCAATTATTATAGTGGAACCTCACTTCCAATACAGGTATACACTAAATATTTTAATATGATGATGCCAAAGCATAGAGAGACCGTCATTGTGTTCTGTGCAAGAAGTGCAAAGGCCTTTCAAAAATTCAATTTTTTTTGTCTGATCAACCCTAATAATAGCTACACAATACTTATCCATATCATATTTTATTTAAAATGTATATTGTACATAATTATGTAGGCCTAACCAAATTGAAATTTTGTGATAAATTGGCAACAAATGTGGGATGATGAAAGGTCCAAAATAGTGGTTATCATAGTGGTTGACAAAAAAGGCCCCAAAGGACCGGAACCTTACCTTCCTCCACAGGACCAATTGTGGAACCTAAACTCCTGCACAGGAATAGAGTAGGGTGGGGCATGCAGCCTCCCATAACTTCGAGGTGTGATTTGACATACTTTTTGTGGTTGATTATTTAAATGCTTATGCTTTCAGAAAGCGATCACTAGACGCTACTTATAACTAGTGAAACAAATGTCTACCAATTTAATAAAGGAGTTACGGCCCTTTTTGTAAAAGAATTAAAATGGCCTTCTTACCCCACCCATTGGGCAAGAAGCCCCCCTACTATAATCCTATGGCAATTTTTTTTGCGAGCGCATTCAACTTGAAACTTATTTCTTTGAGTTCTCTATCATTTTTAAGGCATTCTATTCACTTTTTCTGAATTTCAGAATTTTTCTGTTCATACATTTATTTTTTAATATTTTTTGCCCTGTTTCAAATTTTGCCCAAATTTTTTCTATTTTAATTAGCTATTCTATCAAGTTTAAGGTATAGTACACATTATTAAATGGTTCCTGAAGCAGCTTCGAGGCCTCGGTGAAGGGGGCCTCATGCCCCATACCATGTGGGGCCTCTTGCCTCAAACCCACATATTTTAAGTTGACCTCTATATTTTGAGCTAAAATGCAAAAAACATGATCCAAATATTTATGTGATGGTCATAAAGTAAAGCAATGCAGATATCCATTATACTTTTAGAAATTTCCAAAGTTATTTCTGACAACCTCTTCCAAAGAATTAATTAAGTTACAAAAACCATGCACCTTTTTCTGTTTCTTTTTACTACTATGTTTGGTGATATTTGCCCTGAAAATTAGTGACGTCACCTAAAAAGCCTCTAGCTTCAATCCTATCAATAAGAAAAAGCACCAAAAATGTAAGTTTAGATATAACCCTGGGGGGGGGGCTCTCACCTAAACCGGGCTTCTTATGCTAAGATCTCACGGGACATGACGGAGAACTTTTTGTTGCCGGCGGCGCAGAGGCAGACGATTTCTTGGAAGATTTTCAGTTAGGTCGGCAGGAAGGGTAATTATGTAATCAATTAAGGCTAATCGATAATAGGGCTGCAACGGTTTATTGCGGTACGAATAAACCGCGGTTTCGTGTGTCACGATACACCGTACCGTCATGACAACGAATAATTCGGTTTACCGCAGTTCCAATTTCCGCCGCTAGGAGCGCCGCCGTCGCGCAAGTTTAATCTGCTGACAATGCCAAGCAGCAACACACAGCAGCAGAGCAATCAGCTGAGATCTGTTGGTGTCAAGCAATTGGAATGTTCAAGCTCTTTGGAACTGATTGATCAACACAATAGAAGTTAATTCCAATTGATACTTTACCCCCTGGACTATTTCAAGGCTAATCTAATTGGCAAAGGTGTGAAGACTAAGTGCAATTATAGGCCTATTCGCCTGCTTTTATTCTAAAGCAACTATCTGGATCAATCAAGCATTCAATGCATCAGCTTCAATGAGATGTTAATAAATTATGTCATTGCTCTTAACAAGAAATGACATATGCTATATATTGACATTTTGCATAGATGATTTAGGTCAGATATGAAATTTATCATTTTCACTAATTCAGTGTTGTAATTACACTTTGCCTATTTATATGTTGAAAAGGAGGCTAATGCACATTACACATACCCAATGCCAATCCCCCTAACTTATAAATCCCTGCAGTAACCTCTTTATTTTTATGAGAAGTTGTTAAATGCCGATCAGAAAAGAACCGTGAAAAAACCGAACCGTGGGTCTCTAACCGAAAAACCGTACCGAACCGTGAGGTAGTGAACCGTTGCAGCCCTAATCGATAACCATGCAACGAAAGGCCCGGCGGGGTTCTTTTTGTTCCCTGCGGGGAAGAAAAGTTGTACGCCGTCCCCAAAAGTTCGCCGGCAGGTAAGGAATTTCCTCCTTCTGCGGGATACTTTTGTATCGCCCCGAGATATAAAAAGTACCCCTCAGGGAACCTACAACTGCCCCTCAGGGAAGCTATTTCACCGCGGCGGACTATTTTTTCACAGCGCCGGGTATTGCTTTTACGACTGCGGGAATGGTTTTGTACTCCACGGGGATGTCTGTAGGCCCGAGGGCATATCGCCGGGAATGAAAAGCATCCCGCCGTTGTCAAGGGCACCCCGGCGGAGGAGGGCGCTGCGAAAGCCAATAAAAAGGGCCGCAGAGGGCCGCCTTGCTTCACTTGCTGCTTGACCTTTGAAGAGGACACTCCTGGATGCTGGACAGACATGATGGCCGATGAAGATGCTGGGGAAGACACTGGGGAAGACCTTGACGTTACTGTTGTTGCTGCTGTTGCTGGTGCTTATTATCTAAGAAGAATAAGGAGGAGGAGAAGGAGGAAGAGATGGTGGATTCGGAATTGGCTGCTGCAGAGGGAACAACATAGCCATTTCTACCAACTGATGCCTGAATTGGCCAACAATGATGTCCTGGCTACTACAACTCCTGCAATTACAAAACAAGACACCAACATGAGGAGGGCTCTGGAACCTGGATTGAAGTTGGCAGTACAGTACCTGGCGACAGGAGAGAGCTACAAGTCCTTGGCCTACGGTTTCAGAGTGGCTCCCAACACCATCTGCAATTTTATCCCCAGTGTCTGCATTGCCATCATGCGAGCTTACAAACATCTGCTGACCCTGCCAATGGATCCAGCATCCTGGAGGGAAGTTGCCAAGGGCTTCGAGAAAAGGTGGAACATGCCCCATTGCATCGGAGCACTGGATGGGAAGCATATTGGCATCAAATGTCCTCGGAAAGCTGGGTCAATCTACTTCAACTACAAGGGCTTCCATTCCATTGTGCTTATGGCTTTGGTGGATTCTGACTACAAGTTCCTCAACGTGCAGGCTAGATGCCAAGGAAGCTCATCGGATGGAGGAGTCTTCCTGGACACAAGGCTGAGGGACCTGCTGGAAGAAGAAGGACTTGGGCTAGTGGGCTACCCCCTGCTAAACCTCTACCTGGCACAGGCGGGAATCCTTTTCCATACTTCATCGTTGGAGCTGAGGCCTTCCCCCTAAAGAGCTGGTTGTTGAAGCCTGTTCCAAGAAGAAACCTTGACATCCCCTCCAGAGTCTACAACTACAGAATTTCAAGAGCCAGGAGAGTGGTAGAGAATGCCTTCGGTGTCCTGTCCCACAGGTTCAGATGCTTCCTAACTACAATGCCCCAGAAACCCGGCAGAGTGGCAGCCATCACTCTGGCAGCCTGCACTCTACACAATCTTCTGCGAGACAGAGTAGGAATTCATCGAGCCATGGACAACGACGTAATGGACAGAGAAGATCCTGCAACCCATGAAGTCATTGAAGGACTGTGGAGAGGAAGTCCCTTGCATGACCTTGGATTCGCTAAAGCATATGGAAATGCCACCAGACAAGCTAAGCAGTACCGAGACTACCTACGAGACTACGTCAACAGCCCAGCAGGAAGTGTCCCCTGGCAGATGGAAAGAATTTGAAGATGAAGCAGAGAAGCAGCAGCAGCAGCAGCAAGAGCAATTCAATGCCCCCCCCTGAAAAAACCACAAATTAATCCAGCCCTTGTAAGGGCTTACCACTTCCTCCAGAAAGAGCAGGCCTTGTACACATCTTTATGTTGACAAACCCCCCCCCCCCAAAAAAAAAAAATTCCCTTCCTGCAACAACTAAAAATTTTTGTGACGTACATAAAATAGCACATTTTTAGGTTTGCATCTATCTGTACAACCCATTTAAATTACTTTCACCTCCTGTCTATCAATCTGTCTATTTAGTTATATATCTGTCTATCTATCTATCTATCCATCTATCTATCCATCTATGTATGTATGTATGTATCTATCTATCTATCCAAGTGCAATGCCTGCAAAGTGACGATAACTGCTTTTGTTTTCAGCAGTGTATATATGTAACGAGCATTGTGTTCCATCTATCTATCTATCTATCTATCTGGCTATCTATATATCTATCTATCTATCAATTTATCTATCTATCTATCTATCTATCTATCTATCTATCTATCTATCTATCCAAGTGTCATCAATGCAACATGACGATCACTCGTTTTTCTTTGCTGCAGTGTATATGCGACGTGCAACTTTTTTCTTCTATCTATTCTTCTATCTAGCTATCTATCTGCCTATCAGTCTGTCTGTCTATCTGTCTACCTATCTATCTGACTATCTATCTGACTATCTATCTGACTATCTATCTATCTATCTATCTGTCTATCTATATTAATTAAAGTGTTGAAAAAACTTAAATTAAGAAAGCAGAAATGCCACCTGTACTGGTGGAGCAGGAAGTGAAAATTGGCCAAAAAAATTGAAGGGAAATAGCACCTTGCTTTTATGAAGGTGTTTAAAATTTACAAGGGACAGGACCAGATTTTTTTTTGGGGAGTTTGTCAACTTGTTTTTTGGGGCTCTTTTCATTTTTGCTCTTGTTTGTCAACGCAAGAGATTTTTTAGTCAACATAAAATGTGTACGTGGCAAGCTCTTTTGGGAGGATATGGTGGCCCTTAACAGGGCCTGGGTTGTTTTTTCTTTCTTTTTTCAGACGACTTGAACAGGCATCACTTCCTTGGAGAGGGCAGGTTGACTTGGCTCCACTGGTACGACAATGGAGTTTGATGTTGCTGCTGGTGGACAAGTGTCGGCTGCTGCTGCTGCTGTAGAGACTGCTGCTGCTGTAGAGACTGCTGCTGTAGTGGTGGCTGCTGCTGCTGTAGAGACTGCTGCTGTAGTGGTGGCTGCTGCTGCTGTAGAGACTGCTGCTGCTGCTGTAGTGGCTGATGCTGTAGTGGCTGCTGCTGCTGCTGTAGTGGCTGATGCTGTAGTGGCTGCTGCTGCTGGCCAAAAGAGGGTCCGGGGAAGCCAAGCTTCTGGGGGCTGTCAAGCATCAGCTGGGTGAAGCTTAAAGATGACTGCTGCAGGGCTGGAGTCTGGCTTCGAATTGGCTGCAGGGACTGGAACTGGCTGCTGCTGCTGCTTGGCTGGGACTGCAACTGCTGGCGTGGAGGCTGGGACTGCATCTGAAGACTTGTCGAAGGCCTTGTTTGCTGGGGCTGCTGCTGACTTGTTGGAGGCTGCTGCAAGTCCAGGTTGACAAAGGATGGAGCAGGACCAGGAGGAGGGATGTATTGCTGCTGCTGCCCTAGGATCATCTCCACATTCTCTTGCTGCATCATCAGGATTTTATCTTGGACGGCCGCCTGTACAAAGTAGTTGTCCGTCTGGCTCAAGGAGTGCAGGAGGCGAAGTCTCAGGGCACGGTTCATGTTCTTGCCAGATGTGAAGATACTCCTGCAGTCCTGAGTCCTGCACATGTTCTGCAACTGGTGTACTTCTGGATCCAGCCTGTCAGCAGTTTGTGGGCACATGTCACAGAATGGTCCTGCCGGCTGAGGTGGTGCTGCTTTCCTGGGCCTGTCCGAAGTGTAGTGACCGGCAATTGAAGTGAGGGCAGAGGCCATCTCCCGGTCTGTGTCCTTCCTCTTCTTGGATGGCTTTCGTCCTGGGAAGACCTGGAACTGTGGCTGGGACGGCTGGCAGGACTGCTAGGACATCTCCTGGGACGACTGCTGCTGGCTGGCTGGGAAGCTGTCATCCAGATCGGGCATAGGAGTGCAGTCCATGCCGGCATCAGAATCCGAAGACAGGCGGTCACTTCCTCCTGGTCCAGTGAAGCTGGAGATTTCCACGGCACCCTTCGGAATGATGGGAGGCCCTCAGGAATTCGCACTTCGCTAGGATGTACTTGTCTCGCTCGGACATCTTCTTTCTGCCAGACTCAGAAGCTTGAGGTCTGATGATCTTTCCGAAGGTAGTCCTTGGAGTACAAGTCCTTGTTCTCCCGGTACCAGTCGATCAGCTCATCCTCCTGCTGTTCTGTGATGCCCAGTAGGTCCCTGGAGTTTTTCTTTCTGTAGCCCTTCTTCTTCTCCTTGTGGACAAACTGGCCATCGGAGTCCTGGATCAGCTCAACCTCAGATCCAGCGATGTCAGAATCTTCCGTCGGCTTGTTCTTCCCCTTGTTGCCCGTGGACTTGGCAGCAGTCTTCTTGGGAATATCTTCCTCTGTGGTGGCATCGAAGTCGGAGTCCATGGTCTGCTGGTGGATTGCAGCTTGCAGATTTGGTACGGAGTCATCATCATCATCAGCAGGAGTATCATCATCTGGAGGTGGAGGCGGAGGCTGGAGTGCAGTCTTGGCTCGGGTCTGGGCTGGAGTGAGAGGCTTGACTGGAGGCTTGGCTGGAGACTTGGCTGGAGACTTGGAGGTGGCTTGACGCTTGGCTGAAGGAGACTTGCCAGGAGTGCGAGGCCTTCCCCTTGGAGCAGTCTTGGTGGGAGACTTGAAGACAGCAGCATCAGCCGACTAGGTGTGCTGGTAGGAGACTTGACAGAAGCAGCAGCATCAGCAGGCCTGGCACGCTTGGTTGGAGACTTGACATCAGCATCAGCAGACTTGGGACGAAGCTTCTTCTTGACTGCAGCAGCAGTGGCAGGCCTGCCACGCTTGGTTGGAGACTTGACAGCAGCAGCAGCAAGGTTGGCCAGCACTTGATCTTCATCTTCATCATCATCTTCATCCTCCTCATCAGCTTGTTGTTGCACTTTGGATGGTGGTGCGCCCTTGAAGATGGTCTCACTGGTCACTGTTGATGTAGCAGTGGTCACTGCCACGATGCTGTCCGGCAAGGTGAACATGCTTGGAGAGAATGTTGAAGATGGAGTGGTCAGTGGAGTGCTGGCTTGAGTGTTGCCCTTGGTTGGTGCCCTCAAGGTCTTCTTCCCTCTTCCTCTGGCGCCACGCAGAGAATCCCGCTCGTTTCACAAATCCGCGGGAAAGTTATTACCCCTCAGTGGCGCGAAAACTTAGACGCCGTCTTGCTTTTCTGATCGCGGCGTCGATCAATTTTTCTGGTCTGTTCCGCCGCAGATTTTTAGAAAATTTGTACTGGTTGAAACTTTTTTTCTGGTCCTTGGCGATTTCTAGGAACGTCAAGGAGCAGGTTTCTCGAAGGCGCGCAATCAAAAAATGTCCGGCGGGAACCTAAAATGTCCCTGCGGGATACGTAAAAAGAGGAAATATTTTTCCGATTTTCCTGGAAATACTACGACGCCGATTTAAATAGTTCTCCGGTTGCCGCCGTGAGATCTTGGCATTACCCTTACCTACTCTACCCTTGATATTTTATCATTACCGAGTAGCACTCCATTATAAAAGCCCCAAAGGACCAGCAGTAACCCACCTTCCACCACAGGACCAATGGTGGAACCTAACTTCTTACTCAGAACTACCCTACATATTTCACCACACATAACAAAAAAGGCCCAAAGGACCGGAACCTTACCTTCCATGACAGGACTGATGTGGAATCTAAACTCCTGCACAGGACAATCCTTAATGTTTTATCATTTGCAAGAAACACTCCATTATAAATGCCCCAAAGGACCTGGAACCCACTTCAGCAAAGCCTTCAGTGAATAAATCAGACACACCCCCCAAGATGGCCAATGAACAGCTCTTCACACATGTTATGCAAATAAGGGTGATTTAGCCGTTCTGCACACTTACGTTGGAGTTAGATGAGTGACTCTTACATAGGTTATTAGTTGCTTCACAAATCATCGGTAAACTTTCAAATGGGAGAGAAATACTGCACTCTGACTGACTATGACCTTCTGACGCAAATTCTTATGATAATATGCAACGATGGAGGGATTCGTCTAGGGTAGATTCTCTGGGTGCTGGAACCTCACCTTCCACCACAGGACCAATTGAGGCACCTTACCTGCACTACAAGCCTACCCTCGGTATTTAATTATTTCCAATAAACACTTCACCATAACTGTCCAAAAAGACCAGGAACCTCACCTTTCACCACAGGACCAACTGTGGAACCTCACCTCCTGAACAGAACTACCCTGAATATTTCGCCACACGATTAAAAAAATGGTCCGAAGTACCTGGAACCTAACCTTCCATCACAGGACCAATGGTGGAAGCTTACTTCCAGCACAGGAACCCTATTATATTTTTTGGAATAAGCACCAGGCAATAAATGCCCGAGGACCAGGACCCTTTCTGCCACCGCAGAACAATTATGCAAGCACCTCTCCACACAGAGAAGCAATTGAATCAATGATGTAACATTGATGTTGTTAGGAACCAATGCTATGAACAGATTACTGCCAAATAGCATAGAATCTCTCATAGTAGTCCAGGAGGCCTCATGACAGGATACACCCCCCGCTCCCTTTTGTTATTCCCGTAATATCGGCTTCCCCCCATTTTACCCATTTTTGCTCCCTGCTTCCCCCCTCTTCCCCCACTAACCCCCGCTTTCCCCCCACTTGCCCCCGCTTATCCCCCACTTGCCCCCGCTAACACCCGGCTTCCCCCCGCTTACCCCCCACTTCTCCCCACTTGCCCCTGCTTCCCCCTGCTAACCCCCCTTCCCCCCACTAGCCCCCGCTTTCGCCCCACATCCCCCAAGGTGCCTCCCGCTAGCCCCGGTTACCCCAACTTACCCCATCTTGCACCCCACTTCTCCCCACTTGCCCCCACTTTCCCCGCATAACCTCCTCCTTTCCCCCCAATTCCCCCTAGTTACCCCATAGGGTGGGGGTGTATCCTGTCATGAGGCCTTCCAGGAGATTTATGAAATAAAGGGGGGTAACCAAAAACAAATTGCAATAATAATGTGTCATATAACAAATGAAAGCTGAGGACCTCCTCTATAATATATCCAAAGTATACCTAAATCTAATTAGTGGAACATGGTTTATCGGTTATTATTATTATTATCATTCTTTATTATTCTTTATTCGTATAAACAAATATACAATTGTAAACATATAAAAACAAATCACTTGATAGAATATACATAATAACAGTAATAACACAAGACAAGAGAAAGTCTAACGGATATAGTGCGTGTTTCATATGCAAGGTTATGCGTTCAAATCAAGCCATGACATGGAGATTTGTGAAGATCCTCCTGAAACTACAGCCTCACAACACCTAGATGCAATGGGTATTTGGAAATAGACAGTGATGGTACATTGTAGCTATAGAATGCTTGACAGAGGAACCTGTGAAATCTACTATATCAGTAAAGAGACTGTAAACCTGGTATTACATTCTCCTTTAAGGCCATTTCTCTCTACGACCCAGTTCTTCCAACCTTCCCCTGTTATGTTCCATTTGCCAGGCTTTACACTACCTCAAAGTTCTGCAATCTTATACAAAATCCTGAATTGAAGGGAGTGCTTGTTAATGACCAATCTGTCTGCACATGTATTGGTGTCACAATAACTATTATATGGTTTGTAGTGACCAAAAGTGACATTTTCATCGCACAGTCGCTGTTTACAATTTTCAAGAGTGTCCACATATCTGCCTGAAAAACAACAATAGCGAAGTATTACAACAAAAAACGACATAACATGGCGACACTCAACAACTGTTTTCAGAAAGAGTATTAATTTGTTGGCACTGTAAAACGGGGTAAAGTTGGCAAGCTGTTTTCACCCACTTAATGACAGAAATACCAACTTTTCCTCACTGACACTTATGGCTGCTTTGCCAAAGATACCTGTGTCAGTGAGGAAAGTTGGCATTTCTTCCAATAAATGGGTCAAAATAGTGTGCCAACTTTACCCTGGATTGCCAACTTTACCCCGTTCTACAGTACCAGTCTTTTCCTTGTGGGGCACTGTTCCCAAATGGTCTTGATACACTAATATAGGTTATCTTTGACTCCTGCGAAGTCTTCTTGAGCCAGGTAGTCATGGACTTATCTGCTGGGTGGACAGTTGCAATGAGGACTAAGGGGCTTGCCAAAGGCCAGTTATGCCCAGGGGCGTAATTTTCATGGAAAATGTGGCTGGGGGGGGGGGACACATGGTGACACGGTTGGAATCGGCTGTCAGAAGTGACAAAACAGTCAGTCAGGTTTTTTTGCATTTAAAAGTCCAACTTTTGTTAAGCATGGTAACCGGCCGTTCAGAAAGGTATAGAACATGTCTCTCAGACCTGCTCCCGACCAAATTTACCCCAATAAGACTTTTTTTTTTCACTCAAAAAAGTGGGGGGGGGACAATTATGTTATGTCCCCCAGGTTCAAATATGTCCCCACCCCCGTCACCTACTAAACTACGCCCACGATTATGTCACAAACAGAAGGGGCAGCAGAGGAGACTCGAACCTGCTTCCTCTGGGTGGGGAGATAAGTTCCCAAAACACTACAACAACTGCTCCTGAAAATTAGTGAACAAACCTGTCATGGTGCAAGTGGCATACATATATTTGACCTTTGATACCAGGACTCGTCCCAGGCAGGCTGTAAAGAAAAATATGATTTCTTTCTTTATATCCAGTGCAAATTGTGCAATGTGATGAGGAACATCCAATTGATGGATATGGAGAAAATTATAATGGTTGGGGCGCGGATGCTTGACTTCATAGATCCAGTAGCAGATCCGGGGGGGGGGGCTTAGGGGGTTTCGGGATATATTTAATTATAATTTGAAAAAATAAACAACAACATTCATCTATAGATAAAATTCAACCAGTAAATGCTTACTCCTCGGGTAGAACTTCTCTTCGAACATGATGGTACTATTTGCAGTCAAGACCACATCAGTAGCAATGTTGGCATTTGAATCACACTGCTGAATGCTGCAAATTGCATTGGTATGATCATAGCTCACGCCATTGGCATCATCATAGCTTGAAGCCAAGTCTGCACACATATTTTGATGAGAGATGTTTGAAAATTGTAGTAATTGGTTGCACTTCAGTTGTAGTTGATCCGCTGATTTTGTTGCAACTCTGAAGGTTTTTTGATCTGGAACAGGCAACTACACAATCACTGTTTTTATATCACTATCACCTATCCATAAGTTATGAAAAAAAGGGAGGATGGACAATTTTTCAGAAAATGTCATAATCATATTTGATACATTTGAGTATACACCCAGCTAAATAATGTTAAGAGTCTGTCACTTTAATACAGGAGTGGACTCTTGCACTGTGAAAACGGCACTTCAATGTAAATTTGGTTTGAGGAGACTATTCCCGCTTGTTGGTGACAGCCACATGAAAGGATTATGCATCTGATTTTCACTCTAAAATCAGTTATGGCAAGTCAAATGGCCTTCTCTTGATCATGACTTATTCCTCGGTTTAAGTCACATAGTGCATTTTGTTTACAGTGAACTGGTCCTCTTTTTTTATATCAAAGTGACAGACTGTAATGCCTATTAAGATCCGACTGCATGTCTTACCTTTTACCTTCAGAAAAACGGTTGTGCCTGCTCCACCTGTGCCTTGATTGATCTTGGTCATTATGGTGCACTTTGAGGACATTTGGTCGAATTCATAAGCCACAAAGTTAGGATAATCAAAACACTTGAAAGCACAAGAAATGGCTTTGTTTGGAGAAGATGGGTTGATATCAATGGTAATATTTTGGAATGAGATGGACAATGATGTCTTCCTGATGTGAAAGTGTTCTTCAGCAGCCCCTGAAAATAAGAAATACAATTAATACAGTGCTGCCTGTAAGTAAGTGAAACGCATGATATTGTGCCATTGCATTAATGCTAAACATCCTCAACCAAACCGCTTGTGGAAACATGAATTCTAATCTGATGAGATGAAAACATATTGGGTCATGAAGGATGATATTTTAAGCATGTGGGTAACAATGGCTGCAAATTGTCTTTGCTGTAGTCGGAGTTAGGTATATGGGTCAAAGTCTTTGGTAAGTAGGCTAAGTGAACCACCCTTCCCTATTAAATAACAATGGGCTTGTGTTTCACTTACTTATCAGACCCCTACTTATATATCTCCAACTAGAGCAAAGAAAATTGGCTGCTATTCAGTGCATTTTTTAACATAGTGGACATATTTGGTCTCCCAGTCATTGCCAAATTGGCATCACTGGGAGACCAATTTTTTTCAGAGGCTCTCATAAATTTCCCATTTGGTTGTCTTAATTTGCAGCTTTGGGCACATTTTAAAACAAGATTTCTGCTTCTCTCAACAAAAATATTCCTCACTGTCTCAACAATATTCTTTTTTTTATGTCATCTTTCTGATTTCCGATAAAAAAAAATTGTCAAACTCATTTTTTGGCAATCAAAGCAACTCCTAAAAAATTAGCAGCCAGCTCAACAATTCAATCCTTTGGCAAGCAAACCATACATAAATATATTGTAATGTTGGAAAGTAGGACTCAATATCAGTTCGTACTTGATCTTCTTCCTGAAGAGGTCACACTTCTTAGCGTTGACTTTGAGTCCACACTCACGAAGCCGCTTCAACACTCTGTCAAGTTTATCAATGTGCTGGTCCAGAGTCTCACTGAAGATCACAATGTCATCGAGGTACAAAAGGCAGCTTGACAAGTTTTCCGCACCCATGCAGCTTTCCATCATCCTCTGGAAACTAGCTCCAGCATTGCAAAGGCCGAAGGGCATCTAACAAACTGGAAGAATCCTAAGGGGCCGGCTGTGAAGCTAGTGTAATGACGATCCTTTGGGTCGACTTCTAGCTGCCAGTAGCCGCTCTTCAGGTCAAGGCTGGAAAACCACTTGACTGACGATAGCCGTCTTGACTACTCTTGCAGGATATCCTGAGCTAATCAGTTGTTGCAAGTCGAATCGCCAGCTCTGATATGGGTAATCCTTCTTCCCATCTTCACCTGTGAAGGTCATGAGCTTCGGGATTTCACCAAATATGGTTGTGGCGGATTCTGTTATCCCAGATGCACCACCTTGAGAAGAAGCAGACTTAAAAGTGCTAGGAACTTGGTCATCTTTCCTCGCCTCCAGTGCATTCATCTTCCTAGACATCTCGGTTGCGCCATCTTGTCTGGCAAATGATGTACCTGGAACTGGGTCTTCTTTCTTCAAAGTCGCTTTCCGTGAGGGATTCTTCTCTTCGTCAGTGAGCATCTGAACTTGTGATTGCAACTGATCAAGCTTTATCCTCATGTTGTCCAATTCCCTCTCTTCTTGGCTGACTTGAGCAGATAACTTGCGCTGGCTTTTCTTGTAATTCTGAGCCAGCTTTTTCCAATAGGCTATCTCCTCCTGGTCATCCCTGAAGGTCGGGTTTTCAGGAAACTTCTCCTCATGGCTAGGCAGCCTCGGGCCTTCTGCGCCACCTGCAGCTCCGTTCTCATCCCCAGACATGACGAAAATGTGTAGAGTTGAACCCACAAGATTATCAAAAAGTCCAAGTATGATAGATGAGATGAACGCAATGAATGACCAGTGTATGAACTATGTAAAATCTAATAAAAGGGAAAATTTCAAAATATCTAACTAAGTCAAGTAAGAATTATTGAAAACCGAGAAATAATTGGATTTAAAATCACTCTGAAATAGAATGATGTGAGTAACCCAATTTGGAATAACTTAATCCTAAGTTAATCTTAATAATAATAATTAAGAAACAATTCCCAAAATAAAGTTAAGTTAAATTAGGAAATTTTGAAAAAAAAAAATTAGTTAAGTTAATTTTAGATAAATCCAAAAGTAAATTTAAAATAAAGTTAATATCAACCAACTCAAACCAAAGAGAAGTGTAGCTAGGTCAAGGTCACTAAGGTTGAATTAATTGAAAATTAGTAAAGTAAATCAATTTTGGAATAAGTTTACTTTTTTAAAGTAAGGGAAGTTAAAGTATTAATATAACTTGAAGAGAACACTAAGTGAAATAAATGCTAACAAAGTTATAGTGTAACTATTAACTAATTAGAATTAACTAATCTAAGTTAAATTAAGCTAAACTTAACTTGAAATAACAAATAAATAAAACTGTATCACTCAGCCCAACTGTACCCTAGTGTTAAAGTTTTCTAAAAATTGGTAAGACTAACTGAACTGTAACACAATGTTTTGTTAAGTGATTAATTTTTAAAAACTTAAACCTTAATAAATTTTAAAGTTAACTTACAAGTAAGTACTTCAGTTAACAAATACTAAGATGTAAATTAATTGTAGAAATGTTATTTAACTAACACGAAATTAACACAATGTAAGTTGAATGTTAAAGTCTAGAAATAATTATCAACTTAAATTAATTGTAGAAATTACAAATGTAAACAAAACAAGTTTCTAAAAAACTGATGTCACAGGAAGTGACCTATGTCGGGTCAAAGGCAATGACCTTTCACTCAGATCAGCTGTTCACCAAAATAGATGTTTACCAAAATTTACAGGTAACCTAGATCTATAAGTCTAGGTGACAAAACTAAGCTGCCCATACAACTTAGCACATGCAACAAATTTGAGCATTGACACCTGTAATCCTCACACAGTAAACAATCAAAAACAACAGCTCAAAGTGAATAGAGATTTGACACCTTCATAGAAACCAATTAAATCCACAAACAATAGACTTGTAAAAGTAGATTCACAGTTAGAAAACAGTTGACATTCAGAACAATTTTAAATCAGTATATTAATATAGAAAATTTTAACATACCTCTTGGTGGAGAAATTTCTCAAAAAAGAAATTTGTATGTGATTACATACCACCAATTGTCACTGATAATTGTCACTGATATATATACAGTCTTTGAATCCTTGATATTCCAAATTTTCTTGATTTTCCGAAATCAGTCTTTTATCGTTGGAAAGATCCTGGAGAGAATTCCCACAATCCGAAAGTCCTGGGTTCGCACGTATGGCTACGAATACGGTTCCATGGCCTTCCTGCTCATCTTCTGGTCACGAAAGGGGTTAAAGCCCTCCAAATGGCTCAGATGTAGCTCCAGTCCAATGGACAACTGCAATTCGCAATGCAGCTTAATTATTGGTCCCGCGACACCAACCGGTCCAGTTGATGTACCAAATCCACCGAAAATTCTACGGAGGTCTGCAACAGTTGCTCTTCAGTCAATCAGTCCCACAATTCGGATACGGCGTCCCGCTCACTCAGTGCTTACTGAAATCTTAGCAACGGACGAACCATAGTCCTGGGTGCAAATCCCTGCCTGGCCCAGTCTTCTCTTTCGCAGCGCTGCTATTTGCTGGTTCGTCTCTGGCCTAGTGCTCAGGTCTTCTGGCTGGTCCTTCCAATCCAATGATAACTTTCCAACCACGCTCTGCTACCATGTAATGTTGGAAAGTAGGACTCACCCAATTCGTGTAGTTAGTTAAAACGGTTTATTGAAGAATATGGAACTCCAATACTCCAATCCAATATATACATACAGCCTACAATAAATAAAACAAACCGAACATATAATAAACAGTTATAAAGGAATAATCTCACAATAAATGTACTATTAAATATATATATCACATAAAGTATAATTAATAATAAAATAGTTTAACCTACCCTGGTTGGGCTGACTTCTCTTACAAGCTGAAGAAATGACACAACATGTGTCCAACAGTGTTCTCTTGCAAGTCTCTTGAATCAATGAAGCATGCATGAGTGAGCAGCATGGCCCACTTGGTGCTGATGCTCACTGGACTGAGAGGCACCAGGTGGGTTGCTGTCACTATAAATATGCAGGGAATCTTGACCATCACTACATATATTGTAATTGATCTACATGTGTAGACGCTGATCTCTAAATGTCGCGTATCACGCGTATCTATGTCTCCCAGTTGAAAATCCTTTAAAAATGCTCTGCTGCTATTGTGAACCTACATGCCTCACATATCGGCCTTTATGACCCAATATGTTTGCCTCTCACCGGATGAGAATGTCTGCTTCCTAAAGCAGTTTGGCTGAGGATGTTTAGCATTGATGCAACGGCACAATGTTATGTGTTTCACTTATTTACAAGCGGCACTGTACATGTAGGGGAGACCGGGGCTATTTGAAGCGCCAATTTTTTGTCACGTTCTGCTGAGCTTATGGTAGTAGATAAAGGTACGAAATTTTGGCAAGTTCCAGCTACGGTATTCACCTCAACAATCCATGGAACAACTATGACTAAAATACTGACAAGGTCTCATCATGAGCTGAAAAGTAACACAAGACCAAGTGCTTCAAATAACCCCGGGGCCAGGGTTAATTGAAACGCCACATGGGGTTATTTGAATCATTGAGAATAAACTTGCAAAAATCAGATTTAATGATCAAACTTTGTTTAATAAACATTTATAATACAACAACAGTTACTGATTCCTTGAAAGCAATTAGGTTTCAAATTAGAAATGACGTGTTCAAGAATATGACACAAAAAAATATGAAAAGCAGCACTTCAAACTTGAAGGAATATTTGGACATTTTTGGAAATAACAAGTATAGCTGTACAGTATGAAACGTAATAAAATTATTTAAACAGTGATGCTGACTAAGAAGAAAGAGCTTTTGTAAGGAGACACGTTGATGGGGAAATGACTGTGTTGATGGTGTCCCTTTCCTGCTCTCTATGTGTCTGTGACAGCTTTATTGTCATGTCCGCAAATGGCTTCAGAAAATAACTCAATTATTGAAATGACCATTTCAAAGATTCTCCTCTTTTTCTATCAATAAATAATAATTCAGAGTTGCCAGAATAATATGACACTCATTGTCATAAGCAATTAAGATTTCTTCAAGTGAAACTTGGAATTTTTTAGTTGGCCCTCGTTCGGAGTCATTCCAATTAATTTATTCTGATGTAGCCTACGTTATTTCAGCAAGAAAAACACCAATAGGATGAAACTATACAATGTAGTTGCGATTATCTAATTTGCTGTTGATAATGAGACTATGCATGGCATTGCCCCAGTGTTTCAAATAGCCCAACAGAAAACACTTCAAATAGCCCCAACCAACCATGTGGTTAATGTCAACCATTATATCACCTTAACCAAAGGCTAACCAAAAAATGTCTTTGCCTGTTGATTAAAATAATACCAAAGGCTTCCAACTTGTAGTCAAATAAGTTGCATGGTATATTTCAAATAGCCTACATGTCAAAATTATTTCAACTAAAAAAATTTACTTTTGGAGCATAAAAACAACTTTACTGCCTAGTGAAGTAGAGGAATAGAAATTTGGCTCATATTGGAAGTGATGTTGTGTCTTGACGAATGAATAATCTACCAGAAGTCAAACCTGGGTAAAAAAATGTATTACAGTTTGGTTCCTTGAATACCAAAAAGCTACTATAATAAAACTAATGTGTGGTTCACCGCAGGGCCATTCCACGCCAAATGGACCAAAATCAATAAATTTTCCCACATCATGTTTTCCGATTTTGATTAAATTTTAACCTGATATACATGTATGTGTTTAATGAGCACATGTGAAATATTTCGGACATATTCCACACATTTTGCTTTTGACAGCATTTTGAAAATGTTGGGCTTTCAACATAAAATGTATTTTTCATCTCTTGATATCTTTGAAAAAGGCTGCTGAAGGTTCATTTTTCAAGATATCACCACAAAACTAAGCATATATCATGGTGAGATGTAGAGCATAATATACGCTCAATATGATGTAGATGATGCTTTCCATCTGTTCGCACCAGCCTGTTAAAATTGGTTCATTTTTGCGAAATTTGGGTAAATTGTGGGTTTTTGGAATTTTTTCACTCAGAAACCAAGCTTTCAATAAACCTGAAACTTTGCATGAATTGAGGCAGTATCGATTGCTAATGGTACGAATTTATTCATATTTCTGACTTCAATACTTTTTATGCACATGAAGAAAATCTCAGGACGATTCCTAAAATTGACTAATTTCAAGTGCAAAAATGGCCATGTGGGACAGGTGATAGAAACTCGAAATTTATTTTTTAAGCAGTTTATGAGATCATCTTGTATTTCTGCAAAAATGATAGAGGTGTTATTTTTCATTTTTCTGGAATTAATTTTTATAAATTTGGAGAAAAGCCTTATTTATACCATGTAGGAGCCTTCCAAGAGCAGGTGGAATTCAAAATAAAGTGCAAATTTTTTTTAAAGTGCCTCAAATTGCCTTCTGAACATTACAAATCAGTTTTATTTAGAATCACCAGGAATTTTTTTTTATTTTGTCCAGTTATTTTCGCGTGAAATCATGTCAGATTCTCATGACTACGATGGAATGCATTACTTTGTACCCATAATGGGGTCCCTGGGGTATATATACCCACATACTTAATAATTATATAGCCACATTTGCCAAATTCTGGTCATCTGTCACTAGATGTTATTTCCAAAACTGAAATTAGTGTCATTGCACACAATGCACAGTGCACATGAATTTTAAATATTTTTCATCATATTGTGATATTTTTTTTTACATATTGATAACCAAAGATACCTTCTCATATTTAACATCATTAAAAGGCAACTATATCAACTAATCTAATTTGCAAAATCTGTCACAACAGTCCCATATTGTCAATTTTGAACTTATTTGCAAAAATTCGCTCAACATAATTGTTTTACCATTTCCTTTTGTGAGAAACCAATATACCTCTTTTCAGTCTGGAATATTAAAATTTGTCCATCTCAGGTACTTTCAGAAATAAATTCAGCTCTTTATCTAAGGTTCCACCTGGTCTTGGAAGGCTCCTACATACGATATATAGCATAAATAAGGCTTTTCTTTTGAAATTCTAAAAATTAATTCCAGAAAAATGAAAAATAACACCTCTACGATTTTTGCAGAAATTCAAGATGATCTCATAAACTGCTTAGAAAATAAATTTCAAGTTTCTATCACCTGTCCCACATGGCCATTTTTGCACCTGAAATTAGCCCATTTTCAGAATCGTCCTGAGATTTCCTTCATGTGCATAAAAAGTATTTGAATTAGAAATATGAATAAATTCGTACCATCAGCTCTCAATACTGCCTCAATTCATGAAAAGTTTCAGGTTTATTGAAAGCTTGGTTTCTGAGTGAAAAAATTCCAAAAACCCACAATTTACCCAAATTTCGCAAAAATGAACCGAATTTAACAGGCTGGTGCGAACGGATGGAAAGCATCATCTGTATTAGCTTCGGCCAGCAGCATTCTATATATCTGAGCTTGATCTGTGTTCAATTTTATCACAATATCTTGAAAAACGTAGCTTCGGCAGCTTTTTGAAATGACCTGACAATCGGAAAATATAAATTTTAGTTTGCAGACCTTAATTTTGAAAATGCTGTCAAATTCAAAATACTTGGAATACAGGGAAAATATTTTGCATGGCTTCATTAAACATGTACATGTAGGCTGTGTGTTAATTTCATTAAAATCTGAATTCATGATGTGGGAGGCATTGGTCCATTTGGCATGGAATGGCCCCGCAATGAACCTCATGAATGTCGGGTGGCAGAAGAATAAAACGTGTGTCCAAGGATAAGGGGGCCACCATTTCTCTTAAGGGGGGGGGGGGGTTAGCGTCTTTTTTAAATAAATAATTTCTTGCTCAGTTTTGGTGAAATAAGTAAAATCCTCCTGGGCAGTCTTGAAATAAGTAATTTCTTTTGGGGGTTTTCTTCAGAAGGCCATGCTTAATTTGGCAAATGAATGTTCAGGTACTTCGCATGCTTGAAATAAATAATTGCGGCCGCCGTTACCATGAAATAAATAATTTCCCGCCGAGGAAAATTCCAAGCCCCGCCTGATTATTAAAAGGTCGCCCCCTAAGTATTCACTCTGCAGCAGACCTGACATGAATGAGGCTCATTGAGCACTGCAAACCTCGCTCCCATTAGTTTTAGGCCTATTTATATCCCGTGATAAAGTTACACTTCCAACCAAAACAATTAATAATTTCAAGAGGCGTTATTTTGTATGAGTGACCCAAGAATATCCCAAGCAACCACACCGACCAATCAGAGCTCAAAACATTGTGACGTCTTCACTTCACTGCCCATTAGTCCGGCAGCAGGAGGGTCTGACCTATCACATGTTGCCATATGCCAAATTTGTGTTTCAGCGGCCATCTTGGTGGCCATCCTGAATATTTTGGAATGCCCAAGGGTGGCACTCACACACCCGCCAGGATGAGCCAAAGGAAGGTCCCAAGGTCACAAATCAAGTGAGAAAAAAACTTTAACCGCCAACTTTGGGTTAGGGCATGAAATGGCTCTTCACTGCCGGACTACATTGTTTACATAACTACGTCAGATAATTGTTTTCATGTGGTTCACAATGCTTTGACAGCACTGAAAGCGCATGATATGACCTAACAAATGGAACATTTCAGTCCAATTCTGTGAGCATTTGACATTTGTCAGCTGTAACAGGTTTGTGATACAAAATATTTGACTGCTATCAAGTGCTCAATGATGCATATGAAATGACCATGGAACATAACATTCCCAGCCGGGGAGGGGGGAAGGTATCCCGTTACAATAAAAAAATGGAAAAGCCTTTTTTCGGGGAGTTTTGAGGCAATTTTGGAATCATTTTTGGGTTGTTTCTCAAAAAGTGAAAATGTTTTGACTCCTTACCAATGATTATCAGGTTTTACCTTTCTTTAATCTCTAAGGCAACAATCCTGTTGATGAAAATTGCCCAAATATTTGTAATAATAATGATACTAATATGATTATTTTCATGAAATCAAACAAAGCATAAAGATGGTGAAAGTGCAAAATCTCGTATGTCAAAAAAAAAGCCATTTTCAGAAATTGGAAAAATCTATCACTGATCTTTTTTTATGGTAATGTTTATCCATATGTGAGTTAGGCTCAACTTGATTAATAGAAAGTGACACCCTATTTTAGAATAATTTTTTGTCAGAGGTAATTGACCCCTAGCATTGATGTTACCATCAGATATGATTGAAAATGTTGCCTTACAAGGTTTTGCACTTTCACTTTCTTACAAGTTAGTAAAGTACAAAACCTTGTAACTCGACCATTTATCACATTTTAAAGCAACTTGCAGCATTGAATGTACCTCTAATCCATAGGTAAATAGTAAAAAACATAATTTGACCATGATCAATAACAACAGCTAATTTTAATTAGTGGCTACAATAGCAAGAATGAGGAAAATGACACTTTTTTCAAATTTTTTTGCACAATCTTTTTCAATAGGCTATATCACCACAATAAATATAGGGAGGTAAAAATTTTTTAAAAAGGAAATTTCCTGTGAGCCATAAAAAACGTACCGCAATCATAATTTTTCAAAAAAGGTTGAAATATGCTAAATATGCGCTTTAATGTTCTGATTTGAGTTACGAGGCTTTGCGCTTTCACTTTTTGGAACAAATCGACATACAAGGTTTGGTGAAATCACTCTGTTACAGCTTCCAAAAATAGCAAAGAGGCAAGGTGACCAATTGACAACATGTATAGGACATTGAATTAGTCATTCCACTCAAAATCTAAAAATAGCAAAATTTTGACATACGAGGTTTTACACTTTCACCATCGATAATCATTTGTTCGAAAAGGAACATAGACGCACTGACCTCCTTTTTGCGCTGGCTATTCAGAGCAAAAATTTAGGAGCTCAGAACTGGTATTTTTGCCTTCGTAGTTATTAAGTATTTATGAGCCAAAAGGTACATATAGATAGGTAGAAATGCTTTATTGACCTGTGAAATATAAGTACCATATGCTCCTTTTTGCACTGGGTAAAAAGGTGCTAAGCTGAACTAAGTCCCTTATTGCATTGGTTTCATTTTTCTATGGCAGAAACAAACAATGTATTACAAAAACTCGAAAATTCAATTTCAAATAACATTTACAATTAACTTTGACAATCAATAGCCGTTATGGGATCTCATTTCCTGGAATTTGTACCATCTCGCTCTAATCATGATAGGCCTTATGATTATTTTGGAGGGTAGCCAACAGTGATATTGATTAAACGATGGACCCGATGGAAAATATGTAAGGGAGAGGGGGGCAGGTTGGCACGAACGCGGCATTTTGATGTCCTGAACGAAAGCTATTCAGAATACAGATATCAGTTATATGTCAACTTAAAGTTCCATCCCCAACCTACATCAGCAGTTACACACGGAGCGTGTACTATTATTTGCCTGGGAGATATCGCAGTTCAAAAATTCGGTGCCAACCTATCCCACCATGGGGCAGCCGACACCCAAGATGGTTGGTTTGCCTGAAGAGCCTTATCATGTACACAAAATGTGGTAACAACACATTTCTGTATTCCACTTCAGTTTCCTACAAATAAGGCTGTGCCACCCTGCCCCTGCGCCAACCAGCCCCATCTCCCCTAATTGAAATTTAACATGATATAAGCCTCAAAAAGTCAACGGTATAAAAAACTACATTGAGGAAATTCCTGTGTGGTGTTCCACCGGTGCCACCGCCGCCTAGGCAGCATCAATTGACACCAAAACATTTTGAGATCCCCGATCTGTAAGTCATGTAAACTATGTTTGGCAATGACTGAGCCTTGGCAGGTTTTAACAGACATTTGGTCAACAAGACTTCATAGGACCAGGTTGAAAGTTTAGTTGGCGAAAACAGGCCCAGTCATTTAATTAAATAATTTTCTGTTGATACTGCTCTCGGATGCTAGTCACTTAACTGTGTCCCAGCTCTGATCAGATCGCTTGGATGTCACATGGACAGCAGTTTCAATCATTACCCTCCTGTCCTAATTTATATCTATATAAATTCAGAAATCAGGATGTGTCCCAGGGTACAAAATAAGAAAATTTGATCACTGCGCATATTGTCTTGCGAGAACTATGGACAACCAATCGTTTTGTTTTAAAAGTGCTGGTGTGGTGATATCAAGCAGTACAAATTTACAAAAGAGATGACTATAAACAGTAGGCTAAAGTATTAAATTGGTTGAAATACAAAAAGGGTGAATGTGAATTAATTTTGACCACTGCAAAAAATCAGGTGGATCACTGAACATTTCAGATTGATCACTGCACATTTTGGGATCGTTTCACGCTTGTTTTACACCCTTAATTTTGTCGAACCAATCATTCATATTTCCAAGAGTTAACTCTCAACATGTATACATACCTTTACATATGGAAAGCAGCACGATCGCAATGACTGACCTGTCCATTTTTGTCAAATTTTGATAAGACTTTATCAAAAAAGCTTGGTTCCTGACACTTTATTTCTCGTTGTAGTTAGAGCAAGGATCGGTGTATTGTAATATATTGTAAGGCACATAAATAATTAACTATGGCCCCTTCCTGCATTTGACATTAAGGTTGCAAGGTAATTTATTGTCAAAGCTAGAATGGAATGTTTTAATGTCAATGTTGATTATCAATTCATTTATTTCCCAAAAAATCGATGATAGGAAGCAGACAGGCAAAGGTTGCTGTATTGACGTTCATATTATTATTTTGTTTATATTGCTATAAGCAAAAACGTAAAGGTAAAGGTACTCTTTATCATATAATATTTAACATGGGTAGCCTAGCCAAGTCAGTGACTTGTTTCCAGTTGGGCCCGGGGCACCTCCAATTAATTAACATCTGATGCGAACGACAGTGTCATGGAATGACATGATAACCAGCCTGGGGGTTGAACCCGGGTCCCTCGCATGTGAGGCGAGCACTCTATTGACTGAGCTCTAGGGGCTGAAACGCAACTTTCTTCAATAAAACCAGTCTTGAATATTTTGAACAGAATTGTCATACAATTATGGCCAGCAATGTTAAACTTGGTGACAAAAATATCACATTGCATGAGAATAATACTTAGCAAAGCGAGAGATGTTAGCAATATATTCAATGAATAATTTATAAATGTTACAAGGAATCTCTGTGTATCAACTGACGTCAAAGAAATGTCGGCTAAATGAGGTCATTGACCATTACAAGTGTAAAACTTATCAATGAACAACAGTTTAACTGCACAACAGTTAGTCAATCTACAGTGCATGCTAAACAAACTTAAACTTCTTCTACTGAACAAAGAAACTGGTTTTCATCAAATATCCCAAAATTTCTAAAAATTTCCTGAAACCATTTAAGCAAAAATTGTTCTCCTATAGTAAATAAAGCACAACTACTTGTTAGATTCGGACTATTCCCTGAGAGAAATAAAAGGGTGGAAGTGACACCAAAATTACATGCTCATGGTGTCTCGTTAGCAGCCGCTCATTTATCATGAGTTTAGGGAGTTACTTAAAGAACCGAAGACAAGCTGTAAAGAGAGGAAATGTCAGAAGTGAATGGTTAGATATAAAAATAGGTGTCCCAAAGGGGTCAAACATTGGCCCTCTTCTAAAAATCCTCGTCAATGATTTCCGTGCTGATTACAGTGCTACCTGTCGGTTAGTAAAACGGGTGAAATGTTGCCATTGCCACAATGCTAAACATCCTCAACCAAACTGCTCATCCGATGAGAGGAAAATATATTTGTCATTTAGGTCATGGAATATTTGAGGCATATTTGACAACAATGGCAGCCAATTTTCTTTGCTACACTCAGAGTTAGGTATAGGTCAAAGTCTTTGATAAGTAAGGGAAACACAAGCCAAATGTTATTTCAATGGGAAGGGCGGTTCACTTGCTTATCAAACACTTTGACCCATAGCTAACTCCTGGTACAGCAAGGACAATTGGCAGCAAATGTTATCCCAAATATGCCTCAAATATTCCATGGCCTTTATGCACTTGAGTATAACTTCATTTTGAAATTAATGTATCAAATTGAAGGTTAAAAGGCAAATACACCTTTCAGGTGTCAGCCTGCCATTTGATCGTTTGGTCCAATAAAACTTGAACCTCTGTTATTCTACCTTTTAGGTAAAAAGCATGTAGCATGTATTTATTGTTCTGTATTTTCACCACTAATGTTAAATACATTTTATCTTATAGTTTTTTAAAATCTCTTTTTCTTTGATGCTGCAATGACAGCACTTCAGAAGACATTAGGCCCTACCAGTCTGGTGAAAATGAGAACTGCATGCTGCTGCCACCTGGCACAAAAGTTGATTTTCTATGCTACAGCATTGCTGCCCTAAGAAACTGTTCCAATTTCATTGCACATTCACAAAATTTCTATTCAACTTTGATGTATACCAGAGTCAGACTCGGCAATCACATTCTCTAAGGAAGTAGACAAGGCCATCAGCACACTCAGAAACAGCCCCGGTGTCTTCCAGACAAAATTGTGTGTGTTCCTCTGGTTGAAAGTATGTGGGACGCTCGCAGGAGCTCGCGGAATAGCACACTATTTACTAGGTGGCAACACAAGACAGCATATGTTCTGATCTGTGGCAATGCAAGAGCAGTCCACTTGTAGACAAAGGCCCTACTGTAAGAGAGATCATCTTAGTTAAGTTCAGCCCGCTGTTTAATTAAAATGTGGGGTATAAATAAGACCTGATATTTGTACGGTGGCATTTTAAGATATACCTCCACTTTTGAAGAGATGCTGAGTCCTTTGTACCAAGGAGTGCATTGCTACCAGTGATGGGCACAATTCAACTATGTGTAATTCAATTCAATTCAATTTAATTGGGCATCAGTGCCAATTCAATCCAATTCAATTCACTTGTTGTTTGGAATGAGGTGAATTCAATTCAATTCAATTCATAGGGGTTGTCAATTCAATTCAATTCAATTCATTTTGTCGCGTAACTGGTGTTTGTGATAAATTTTACCAAAAAAACGTAAGCACCCTTGTGGGGATGAGTTATGCGACATTTAATGTATTGCTCACTCATCATAATAGACTAATAGATATACAGATGTGTGTCACAAGAACAAAACAAAGTTAGTTTGTAATTTTATCCCCATAAGTTGATCATTCAATGATCTACACAAACGTTATAAGGGACCGTTCAGAATTTCTGACTGGGGGGGTGGGAGTTTTGGCCGAGGGGGTACTAACTTTTCACATGTGTATCAAGGGGGGCATTAATTTTTAACAACACTTCCAAGGGGAGGTTAGAAAACTTTAACAAAGAAAAAATGTTCAAAAACACGCATAAACTCATTTTATGTGAATTTTTTTACACGCTAAAGTCCGCGAATCTGTACGCGTGGCCGTGTATAACAGTATATATGTGTGTCTTGCTTTGCATGTCGAGGGGGGCGGGTACTAAAAAATAGGCGTGAAACCTAAGGGTGGGGTACTAAAAATCCACAAGAAAATCAAGGGGGGTATCAATTTTTGACGGGAGGTTCCAGCAAAACTCCCATCCCCCAGTCATAAATTCTGAACGGTCCCTAAGTATACATGTAAGCAGACAAACTAATATTTCCACTTTATGTTATTATTATTATACAAATATTGACTGATTTCGAGGGCATTAGTCAAATCTATTTCCCTCGAGGGTGTGTAAGTGAAAACTATTTCACGAGGCCGAAGGCCGAGGGAAATAGTTTTCCTTACACACAAGAGAATAGATAAGCAGATGCAAAAAAAATTTTTTTTGAGGGCATTACTCCAGGGCAATATTATACAAATATTGACTGGTGATGAGGGCAACAGTTCAATCTGTTTGACCCGAGGGAGTGATAGTCACCTACTGTTGCTCGAGGCCGCAGGCCAAGGGCAACAGTAGGTGACTATCACTCATGAGGGTCAAACAGGTTGAACTGTTGCCCGAATACACCAGTCAATAATTGTTTTATAACACCTTCTCCCAAGAGCAAGAACAAAAATGAAAATTTCGGAAACATTTTTTAAAATTTTTTTTTATACCTGAAGTGAATCCAGCAAATAAAAAAAAAAAAATGTTCCCATGGGAATTTTTTTTTTTTCGGTTTTTTCTTTTTTTTAAAATTTTTTATCGGTTTTTTCTTTTTTTTAAATTTTTTTTTTGGAATTTGATATTTTTTGGAGATATTTTTTTGGAAATTTTTTTTTTTGCCCAGTCAACACTTCCATGACCAGTTCCATGAACTGTTGACTGGGCAACAGTTCCATGAACTGTTGACTGGGCAACAGTTCCATGAACTGTTGACTGGGCAACAGTTCCATGAACTGTTGACTGGGCAACAGTTCCAAGTTTGTTGGGTCATCATTTCTGACTCATGTCATGTGACGTCACTTCAGCCAATCAGAGAAGAGCTTACATCAGTGAGGTGTTATAATGTATTTTGCAACTTGTCCCCTTGCTAGGATCTGTAAATTCTGATTTGATTGCAAATTGCTAAGACCAAGTTTGCCATTCTTTGAAGTGTATTAGGCCTAAGTAATTTCAATTGCACTTTGGTCAATGCTTTAATCAATTTGACCATTGTAAATTTGTCATGAATCATGAATCAATGGTCAATATGGAAGCCACTTACTAATAATTGAACATGTAGAACTTTGTAGAAGCGGCCACCTAAATATCTTTCAAAAATAACAAGATATTTTTGACTTAAAGGTAGTAAGTCCGCATTTTTAATAGCATGTTTGTGGATAGATTTCAGTCATATTTAACTCATTCTAGTTGAAACATTTACCTAATTGCTGTTCTATTGACAATATTGGAAGTTTACTTCCTTAAAAAATGTAAACAAATAGTTTTTATGCGGTGAAAAAGCCCTGCTTTGTTTACATTTCAAGCAATGCAGGGCTCTCCTTAAGCAATTTAAGGCTTTACAATCAATTAAACACACAATGCTGTTGATTGGAAATGTATACTATGCTTTTAAATCTATCAATTTATGTTAAATAACAACAAGTTAAATTTTACATAAAATCGGCGGACTACATTTAACAATATCAATAATCCTTCAAAGGTTCCATGAATATATTTTTCATTATTTGGCATGTTCACAAATTCGCGGAGGTGTAAAAATGAGCATGTACGAATTCATGGACATGATAAAACGAGAATAGGTTCTCGTGTACATGTAAAAACTAACAATCGTGAATGTGCTTTATTATTCATTTGTGTATCTGCAAATACTAACATTCGTGGAATCGTGGAAGTGCTATATAATTAGGGTTTAGTGTTAAAATTAGCTTTAGAGTTAGTTTTAGCCAAGTTTAAGGTTGCAATGTTCGTAATTACACTTACACAAATTCGTGAATAGCAATATTTCACACTTACAAGAATGCTAAATTTGTGTATATGTTCGTTTTTGCAGGTTTACAAATTTGTGTACATGCCAAATAGTGAAAAATATATGCCTCAAATACGCCACTGCTGGCAGACAGCCAAATTCAGCATGCACAGTGGCTCCACCTTTGGTAGCTATGTTGTTTGGTTGCTTTACATGTAGGTGTCATTTCCTTGCTTGTTATGTTGCACATATGTCTACCACTTCCGTTTAATGTAATTTTGCTTACCATTTTCAGTTCTTTGCTATTCGCAATTTAGGATAATGTGATTGTCCATCACTTATATTATGATGTAGCTTTACTAATAATTTTCAGTGGCTGCCACAGAGAATTATCACTTCAGGATGGCGTCATTGGCTGTCTCATTCCAAAACGTTACCTTCGACATAAACCCAACTCATCCAAGCAAACTCATTTATTGCGCCATCAATTGTTCTGACTATGCAAATTGTGTGGCTTATGAATTCAACCAAATGTCATCAAAGTGCACCATAATGACCATGATCATTCAAGGCACAGATGGGACCAGTACAGGAGTCTTTCTCAAAGTGAAAGGTAAGACAAATGGACAGCTATATAAATGTAATGAGATACACAAACAGTACTTCACCAATAAATGGCGGTTGAAGTGCAGTGCATCACTATCCTAGATATCAGGGCTTTGGAGTCGGGTAATAAGTGAACCGACTTCGACTCCGACTCCTTTGGCTTTCTGAAAAGCGACTCCGACTCCGACTCTGACTCCTTAGGTCTCCTGAATTACGACTCCGACTCCGACTCCCGACTCCGCTTATCGGCATTATTGCCCAAAAATATTAATTGGTTAACAGGGGAGAAAAATTAATTCCACAAAGTTTTTTTAGGAATTTCTACACGAATATTTGTTTAGGAAATTTTAAGTAAAATTTAGGATTCATTTCATAATTTTGTAACTAATTTTTGTAAATTATATTAATTATTTTTAGGAGTCAGGAGTCACCAATTTAATATCCGACTCCGACTCCGACTCCAGCTGACAATCAAAGTTCGACTCCGACTCCGACTCCCAAAAACCTCCGACTCCACGACTCCGACTCCCGACTCCAACTCCGACTCCAAAGCCCTGCTAGATATAATATAATATTACTTCGGATTAGTTCAGAATTACTGTCACAATAAAAAAATCATCGTAAAAACTATTTCAGCAAGATGAAGTGTCTTGAAGGTTGGGCATGTTTTGTGGATGTAATAAAGTAAGCCACAATCTCATAATATTCAAATGTGACATTTATAACCACATATTCATATTTGGATGCAAAACATCGCATGATCGCAAAAAATTGTCAACATATTCCCTGACACTTTTGTCTTAATTTTTCTGGTCAACCTTTTGGAGTTTGTTTCCATGGAGCTGAAACATTTTTGAAATTTTCAGGAAAGCTTTCCTGAAAACTGTTTTATCATACCTTATTACTCTCTTTTCCAGATGCCAAAACATTCAAAGTTGCAACAAAAGTGGATGAAAAAATGCAACTGAGATGTAACGAGTTACGACAGATATCCAACATCCATAATCAAAATCAATGCTCAGATTTGGCTACCAGTTTCGATGATGCAAATGGGTTATACTACGACCAGACCAACTTGGTGTGCAGCATTCAACATTGTGATCAAAATGACAACATTCCCACTTCAGCAGTTACCACGGCAAGAAGTTCCATCATGTTTGAAGACAAGTTCAACCCCAAAAGTAATACCTTTTCCTTTTTCAGTTATTATTATTATTATATGACACTGTTGACACATTGCAGTGCATCATTCCGTGGTATTCTAATGAATTTCAGAGCAAAATTAACCAAAAATTGGAGGAGTCCTTATTAATAGAGTAAAATCCAAAATAAAGCAGGAAAAGTCTGTGTCAGAAATCCTCTGTTTACCTATTTTGCCCTTCTTTCTTCTCCCCACCCCAAATCTCCTTTCCACTACCTTTGATTCCTTACAACAACCTTCGCCCATATTAAGAACTCTATTAAAACAGATACCAATTTAATTGCAATTAACAAAGGAGCATACTATCAAATAATTTAAAAACAGTGGTGGTAGTTGAGTTTACAATGGTGTTGTTAAAATGTCGCTTTAATGTAATTTTAAAAGGTAGTTCAATGTAGGTAAAAGTAGGAAGTGATTCAGGGGTAGGCAGGAGATGTGAAAGGGTAAAGCAGTAGCTGATTCTCCCTTCCTGCTGGGTTAGTCATACTTTATTTGTGGTTTTACTGTAGATTACTACTGTTTAAATGGGTATTTGCTATCAATGACATTTTTTTCTTTGCAGCCTGTCTTGGGAGAGTCCTGGTGTCAGATGTTCAAAGAGCAATTTCTGCTTGTTCCCACATAGGCAAGTATAATGATTTTCCAACATGCAATACAACCCAAAGTAAAATACAACTACCCCAGCAGGAAGGAAGAATAAGCCACTACTTTACCCTTTCACACCTTTGAGTTCTCTCCAAATTACCTTTTAAAATTACAGTGAATTTAGATTTAACCAAAACCAATTCAAACTCCGGCACACCCATTGTCCTTGATTTTTTTGACGTTGTGCCCCTCGCTAATTGCAAATACATTGCTTACTGTCTTAATGGAGTTCTTAATATGTGATACGGTTGTGTTGAGGAATTAAAGGTAGCAGTAAGAAGATTTGGGTTGGAGAGGTGAAAGGAGAGCAAATAGGTCAACAGAGAACTTCTGACAGACAAGTTTCTTCCTTAATTTTGAGTTGTGCTGTATAATGATTTATTTTCCTACATAGACAGATCGACCGCTGAGCACAAAAAGGTTCTTAGTTTCACTAAGTCCCTTTTTTAATTATTGCATATTTCAAAAGTTCAAGACCTTAGGATTAATACCTGTGAATATTAGAACAAAGTGAGTTCAATTAAAGGAAATATTGCTGGTCAAAGTACAGGTTGACACTATTTGTGGTAAAAAGTTGAATTTTCAAGTTTTTGTTGTCCCTTTTTGTCTCTGCCATTAGAAAATTTCACCAATGCAATAAGGAACTTACTTCAGCTAAGCACCTTTTTACCCAACACAAGAAGGAGCACTGTGCTGTTATGCACCTTTTGGCACTGAAATTTACTTTACAAAGATACTAGCACTATGCTCCTTTTTGTGCCACTGAAAATGCTTTGTTTAATGCAATAAGGAGCATTAGTCTTATTTCATTAAAACTAATCATATTAGCATCATTATTTTACATAAATTTGTAAAAAATGTCTATATGAATATACAAACCAAAAATCATTCAAATCGGACCAACTGTTCAAAAGTAATAGGCTTTTTTCTCAAAAATGCCATTTTTCCACTAAGCTCCTTTTTGCACCGAGTGGTCGCGATTGTGTTTTGTTCTTCACATATATGGAGCCCTTAAACCGAAATAAGAGCTTCACATAAAGCTGTGTTGCACATGAGACAGTATAGTGTAAGCATGTGGTGTTTCCCAGCACCATATTGTTTTGCCTATGAAATTGTATCAATCAGAAAATCTCAAATATCAATTGGGGTCATATTGCCTTGGACTGCTTTTGCTTTTTGCACATATCTGTGCGGCAACCCTTCTTGGGACCTAGACAAATATTTTGATTTTTTTTTCGTCAGCTATCAGTGGTATGATGCTTTTCCTTTCAAATTTCTTTAGGTACATTTCAAGGATCTCTTCAGGATTGCAAACAATAGCTCTGTGATGGCAACAACAATGCGGCTAACTACCAGACTGATTGTCACACCAAGAAATGTAAAAATGGATTGATTGTCTCCTTTTACAACCAGCTGTTCAGGATCTTGTATAAGATCCAAGAATATTAAGAGGAGAAGATGTGCAGATCTCATAAAAATTTAAAACTCTGTCTGGAGTCAAGGTGGGTAAATCCGTCCACTTTTGGCTTAAACTGTATTTTAAGGAAGATGGGAATAATCACAGAAATAAAAATTAGTCCATCGGAAGGGGCTTATTTCGAACTATCATTAACAGCCAAAGAAGTCAAACATTCAAATAATTTTTACTGAAGCCATGGTAACAAACATTGAAGGTTAGGGAATAAATCCGTCCACTTGCCTATATCCGATCAGATATACCATGCAGACGAATCAGGACTCTGGAGAAAGAAACAGTTGAAATGCTATATAGATGCATCGAAGTGATCCCAATCAAGACATCCAAGTGGCTATTCTCGATCTGCTACACCTGGATTATGGAAATGGTCTTCTATATGGAACATCGAGTCGTTTAATGAATAAACTCCAAGTTGCCCAAAACTTAGCAGTTCGACTCATTGAAAAATTGAAAAGCATGACAGTGTAAGCCAGTGTAGGAAGCAGTTACATTGGCTGCCAATTCCGGCCAGAATACAATTCAAACTTATGTTAACAACTTGGAAAGCAGTAAACGGACAATTTTAAAAGCTCCCTTGTATATTCAAAATATGATTCAGCCTAACTCTGATCAAAACTGTAATCTCAGAAGCAATATTAACAAAACGCTCTTAAATTAACCAACTTCCTACGATAAAAACAAATATGAAGGCAGTGTTTTGTCGCATGCTGCTCCAAAACTGCGGAACCAACTCCCAGAGATCGTCAAGGCCTCAAAAACACGTGAGGACTTCAAGAGAAATCTTAAAACTGACCTGTTTAAGAGTTTCTACAAATAAATCCATCATGCGAAAGTGCTAACTAGTGAGCATTTTACTGGAATTAGCGCTATCTAAATACCTATTATCATTATTATTATTATTAACGTGGAGCCGTTATACCGGCCTATAATAATGCCAACTTTCATAAAATTCAGAGCAGAAATCTTTGAGGTATTAAGTTTATTTAAAGTAGGACTTATTTTCGTTGAACTGTTTATTACTTTCAGTAAAGACAGAAGGATATAACCTTTATGTTATTATGGGTATACACATTGATTTTTCAGGACTTCAGTAAATGAATATATTGACGATGCAATAAAAGTTTATTGCTCTCCCTTTTAAAAAAAAAATCAATGCAGTTGTCATGTGAATGCCAAAAATATAAAGGAATTATTCATGCACTCTCAACCTTTATACAATGCAACAATTTTTGCCTTTAATTACATACCCATAGCAAAAACTAAGCCGGGAACAGACATTTTCCTCTCATTTCTTTTGAACAACAACCGAAAATGGACAGTTTAGCTATCGTGACTATGCTGTTTTTCATCTTTGAAGGTATGTATAAATGTTGTTAATCATCTAATAAGCAGATGAATGATTAATCGTATGCCCCGGTCTGGAACAAGACTGCTTCTCCACGGAGCCCTAAAATGATCCCAAAATGTAAGTATCCATGTTGGTTTTTTGCATTGAAATTTGGTTTTTCAAAAAACCATTTTGAATCTAAAAAAACAATTTTGTCTGAAAATTTTTAGAGTGTTGAGAACATTCTTGATTGTGCTCAAGGAACACACAATCTTGTCAGACGTGAAAGAAGGCCTACTTCAGAAAAAAAAATTCTCAAAAAATACTTCGCAAGCAAAACCAGAGAAACTCTTCAGAAGAGAAATTTGAGTCATTATAATTTTTAAATTCACAGTTATGCAAGTATTTGTTTCTTTTTACTGAGGAGAGCTGGTTATGTCACACGAAACTTTCGATTTAGTCTATGAAGCAGACTTATTATACTTTTTGAAATAAAAAGGCTTTTTGTCCATGGCCGTGGTGAGTTTTAAGGAAGCAAGGATGCTAAATCCTGTGTTTGAGATCAGTCGAAAATTCTTTTTAATATTCTGGAATATTATAAAGCATTTGAAAGCAGGCAGGCGACACTTATAAGAGATGACCAGCCTCAGGGGAGTAATAATTTTGTACAAGACAAACTTAGGTCTCAGTTACTTATCTTGATTAGTTTTGACATTTATGGAATTAACCAGTCTTACCCACGGAGGAGATGCAACGCTCAGAAGTGTGTTTTCTGTGAAAGGATGTCTTCCTGCTGCAATGCATTTTGGACAACTTGTCCTGTGACATCACAGATCAAACTGTCATAGGTTGCTAGGGTGACGACAGTGGTGACGTCACCTGGTGTGAGATCTGCACCAATCACAGAGCAGTAAAATTTAAACAGGAAGCAGCTATTCAATTAGTTGGATAAAATCTGGCAGAAGTGGTGAATTTGGAATAACAGCAGTTTCTTGGTACCAAAAGAAAGGACATTTTCTCTAGTTTTACCAAAAAAAAATTCAACCAAATTCAACCCCGGGGAACTTGGTCAAAACCATTGCTATGCAACCAAAGACAAACATTTCTACAAAATATGAGAAATAGACATTTTATTAATTTTGAATGGGTTATTTTTGAGACATCATTAAAACGTGATCCAACATTTGTACCTCATACATGGTTACTTCTCATCATGAAATCAAACTTTAGGGTAAATTGTCCAAAACATTCCAAAACGGATTGTTTTTATTTGAATTTCATTGTTTTTTTGGCCATCTCGATTGAATATTCTCTTGTAATTGGCCAATGGTCATACGAATCTTCCAATGAAGCATACCATTGGAAAGGAAATTCTCTCAGCTTTCTTTTGATGCCATATTTATCCATTAGAAGTGAGTTTTTGTACTAGAAATTTATATAAAGCACCATCAATGTCCAGAAAAATTGTGACGTTATCGAGAAGCAATCCAAAACCAAAATTGTACAATAACTTGAATCTAATACAAGTAAATCATTAGAAAAAGGTCCAAAAAGTACTCAACCAGACTTTTATATTAATATTTTAATAAACATGACAATATATGGTAGAGTCAAGATGGGTAATTCCGTCCACTTTTGGCTATTACTGCATTTTCAGGAAAATGAGAATTGATACAAAAATAAAAATTAGTCCATTAGAAAGGACATATTTCGTACTATCATCAGCAGCCAAAAATATAAAATATACAAATAACTTTTGCTGAAACCATGGCAACCAAAATTGAAAGTTAGGGCTCTAAATCCGTCCACCCTGCTGCTAAATCCGTCCAGCAAGGATGGTAAATCCGTCCACAGGGCATTATGCAGCACACATCTATCATATCTGGAATTTTTTTGAAATTTTACATTCATTTAACTTTTATCAAGAATTTCTGTTGATTTAAGGAAGGTGAGATACTGATTGCACTTGTTATAGAAGAATTGGCCAATAGAGGTTAATTTAACTATGCAGAATTTCAATGGACGATCTCAATTACAATAAAGGAACCTTTGTAACCAAATCAAAGTTGTAGAATTGCCCCAAACTAGTTTTTCTTATCAGTCGTATGCAATTTATTAACATTGAAAGTCATACAGTGCTCTAAGTGATATTTAATGCAGGTGGACGGATTTACAAACTCCCAATCAAGCCAGTCCAAAAATGATGATGGTAATTCCGTCCACTTTTATTTGCATTGTATTGCCATCCAAGGTGTCACAATCAAGTAATTTTACAAATTCGGTATAATTTTACTTTCCAATCATTGACTTTTTGCCTGAAATACATGTATTTGTAGATGGGAATAGGCCAACAAGCATAGGATAACCAACACTCACAGAATTTCATTGTTTTTTATCCCTTATTGTTAAATCACCTAAATTATGATTAAAAAATGCTTTCAAAGCTATAAAAACGGAAAAATATGTTAAAAATGAATTTCTCGTGCATTTAAGACTTGCACAACTACAATGGGTATATTTAAATGCATATATTAGGGGGAGGACGGATTTACCTTCCTGGACGGATTTACCATCCTTAACTCTATGTTCTGATATTCGGTTGCCATAGAAACCAACATTTATGACAATCGAAGGGCAAACATTGGTACAAAATAGTTGGATATCGCCAAACCAAATAGTGTTTTGGTTGTGAATATCAACAAAATATTCCTTCATGTTCTCCCAATGAATATATCAATAGAAAGGAAATTTTCCAACCTTTCCTATATTGTCATATTTATCAATTAAATGTAAAATTGTGGCTCAAAATGTGAATCATGCTCTAAGATGTCAACAAAAGTGGTGACGTCATCGAGAAGAAATCCGAGACCTAAATCATGCAATAACTTGAGCCACTGTTACCCCAACATCACAAAGTTATCAAATATTTACTCTGACCAGCATTTAGTATAAAATTTTTGTTATTATGAAAACAGATGGCATGTTCTAATAGTCTGTTACCACAGCAACCAGCTTTTATGACATTAGGAGGGCAAAATTTGATACAAAAAAAAGATATTGCCAAACAGATTAATATTTTTGCTGTGAATATCAACAAAGTCTTCATTGCTGTATTCTGATGAAACATATCAATAGAAGGGAAATTTCCTAACCTTTCCGAGGATGTCATATTTATCAATTTGTACAACTGTGTTAAAAAATTCTGGATGATACTGGGCTAATGCAAAGGAAAATTATGACATTAGCGATGAGCAATTCCGGACCTAAATTTATGGCAGAACTTGAACTTAGTACCACAAAGACATCACAATATGTCCAAAGTGTATTTTGACCAGCATTTTTGAATAAAATCTTAATCATTATAACAATAAATGGTACATTCTAATGATCTATTGCCGTAGCAACCAGTCATGATGACAATCAGAATCCAAAATTTGAAGCACAATAGGTAGATATTGCCAAACAAACTAATGTTTTGGCTGTGAATATCAACAAAATGATCGTTGCTGTATTCCAATGAAACATATCAATTGAAAAGTAACTCTCCAAGCTTTTCAAGATGACACATTTATCAGTTACATGTAAACTAATGCAGAAGAAGACTAAATGATACCTGGTTTCTGTGAAGGGAAAGTGTGATGTTTTCAACAAGCAATCTGGTGCATAAATTACGGCATAACTTCAACCTAGTGTCCCTCAAACATTACCAAAGAATATACTCTGACTAGTATTTGACCAACATTTAAGAATGAACTCTAAATTATCATAACAATAAATGCTATGTAATGATAATTTGTTGCCATGGCAACCTTTTTTTTTTATATCGCCAAACAAAGTTGCGTTTTAGTGTTTTGGCTGTGAATATCGACATAGGGTTCCTTGCTGTTCTCCCATCAAAAAATATCAATGGAAAGGATGTATTTTTAATCTTTCCAAGTTTCCCATGATGTAAGATTTATAAATTAAATTAAAAAGTCTGTACATAAAATCTGAATGATGCCCGACTTATAAAATTACATGTATATACATACAAAAGAAAATTGTGTCATTATCAATAAGCAATCTCAGACCTAAATCATGGCATAACTTGAACCTTTTGCCAGTCAAACATCACAAAAATGCCTTTCTTCCAATGAAGTATATCAAAAGAAAGGCAAGCATCTCGCACTGCAGCTGCGACTATTACGTTTAGTCACTGTAAGTCCACTACTGACTTAGCGAATTTACGGAAAACTAGCCTATTAATTAAGATCCGGTAACACCTGTTGTAGAAAATTATAACCATCATAATAGATTATAGTTATGAAAAATCAGAAAACCCATTTCTTATAATTATTTTAAGTAACTTTTCAAAAAACCTGTGACCAAGGCAATTTTTGTTTAATTATATGGATGATTCTGTGTAAGTCGACAACGGGCAAAATGAAATGAAAAATAAAAATTTTAATAACTAGCTAACAGGAAAAGGAAAGGGAAAGTTATCAGAGTACAGATCTTTTTGTGAGTGGTCAGTTATATCTATATCTTAATCGACCTCGTGAGTAATCGCATATCGAATCACTCTGTATTCATGAGACATGTGGGATACAAATATCTGCCAATTTTCTTTGCTCTATGAACAGTTACATATATATGATCAAAACCTCTGATAAGTAAGTTAACCCGCTCCCCATTGAAATTGCTTTGGCCTTCTGCTTCACTTTCATATCGAAGACTACGACTCATACTTAACTTGTTAAAGAGTACAGTATATTATTGCATATAACCATCCATCCATCATTTTAGAAAGGCTAACATATATTTTTTTCTGTTTAATAAACCAAAATGATTCTTTGATTGGACTTTCTGCGTGTCATCAAGTTTGTCCAGAGATGAAGATTAAAATCCACTCAACCCTCGTTTCTACAGTGGTTCGAATTTTGGAAATGTTCAATTAGCAATAACATATATCTTTTTTTTTTTTTTTTTAAGACTGATAATCAAAGAATAGTTAGAATAACCATTAATTGATATCATTCATGTCAAACATCTCCTCACACGCATGTGCTTGGGGCAGTGGGCAAAAAGGAAAAAAATTGTCCACTGCACCAAGCTCTCCCCTACTTGGAAAGGTGGGAAAAGGTCCTTTCAATTGGAATGTTTGATTGAGAGAAAGGCAAGTAACACTTTGTTGATATTTTCAGGCAAAGTACCATGTTGTTTGGTAATGACGACATTACTGTGTTTCACTAATTACTGAGCCTTGGCTTCAATGTAGATATTCATTAGTAATTTAGTATCATTATCAAGTCTGTCATCTGCTTCGGTTGTAACCATACAAAATTCTTCCTGTCGACATTGATTTTGTTTGCCATGGAAAGACCCCATCAGAACTTTACCATCGTAGTTATGGTAGTTAAGTTGCTAATATAAAAGCCTGTTTGGAGTGGACTTTGGGCATTTTTGTGTTGACTCAGTAATACTATGGTTTAACTAATTGAGTCACTTAGGTACCAGATCGATTTTACATAAAACCACAATTTTCGTTACATTGGTCATGCATTATTCAGATTCCGTTAAAAGATTTCAATTTTATGTGACTATCTGTCATCGCAGTAAAGGAACACAATTAGGCCTAATTACCTTTCTGATGGAATGCTGCATTGGCAGGAAAGCAATGAACATTTCAAAATGCAGTCAAAATACAACTTTGTTTAACATATTTCATTTTATTCAACTACTTTGAGTGAAATTTTGCTCCCCATCATCATAGATGTTGGTTGTTTTTGTGTTTGTATACATTATTATTACACAAAGCCTTCAGTGATTAAGTCAGACACGCCCACAAAGCTGACCAATGAATAGGCTTTCAAGCATGTTATGCAAATGAGGCCGATTTTGCAGTTTCGCACATTCCCATAAGTGTTAGAGGGGTGTTTCTTACTTGAGTAGATAGATCTCTCTGAGACCTTCAACATGATAGGTCAATACCACTCCTGTCATGGCCATGATTGACCAACTTAAATGGCCCAGTCTCGGTACAAGACGCTTAAATAGCCGTCTAACAATGCTGTTCAAAATCTCACCATCATAACACCAGATATAAAAAAGACCATAGCATCGTCATGCCAGATTCCGCCACAAACTAATTGCAAATTCTTTTTATCACAGAACAGTCAAAGACTGGAATAATCTCCACACTCTATAGTCTCTGCCAGTAGTCTAAATTCATTCAAAGGTAAAATAAACAAACACCGCAAATAGTATACATATGTACATGTTGATCGGTTTTTATCCAGCACTGTATTATACATGCAGTTCTCATATATCTCATATATGCCATAGCACCCTACAGCGTTCGTGATCACCGTATGATGATGATTGATGAGAATCCTGGGAGTCTGGCACACACCCTATTAATTCATGGCCCCAGCACAGGACACTGGATACAACCCGCCTCCATTTAATGTTCAAAGGGCTCGGACTAAATTGAGTTTCGGATGGGATTCGAACCAAAGACAACATTGAATGCTAGCTAAAGTATATTTTGTACACCAAGTCTTTTGAGATTGGGTTGTACTAAGCTTGACTTTTTGCATGTTTTAGGTCTGAGATTGCTTGTCGTGAATGTTGTTGTGCTCCAATCAAACATTTAATACAAACTTTAAATTCTGAGTTAAAAATGACATCAAAGAAAAAGTGAGAGGATTACATTTATTTTATAATTATGCTTCTCTGGGAAAAGCAAGGATTGATCTTCACTGTCAAAATACCAATTTGCGACTTGTATGACAATAACCATTCAACTTTTGCATTCTGATTGAATGATTAAGATTTTATTCAAAAATGCTGGTCAAAATACACTTTGGACATATTGTGATGTCTTTGTGGTACTAAGTTCAAGTTCTGCCATAAATTTAGGTCCAAGATTGCTCATCGCTAATGTCACAATTTTCCTTTGCATTAGCCCAGTATCATCCAGAATTTTTTAACACAGTTGTACAAATTGATAAATATGACATCCTCGGAAAGGTTAGGAAATTTCCCTTCTATTGATATGTTTCATCAGTATACACTATACAGCAATGAAGACTTTGTTGAAATTCACAGCCAAAATATTAATCTGTTTGGCAATATCTACCTATTTTGTATCAAATTTTGCCCTCCTAATGTCATAAAAGCTGGTTGCTGTGGTAACAGGCTATTAGAATTCAAATAAAAACAATCCGTTTTGGAATGTTTTGGACAATTTACCCTAAAGTTTGATTTCATGATGAGAAGTAACCATGTATGAGGTACAATTATTGGATCACGTTTTAATGATGTCTCAAAAATAACCCATTCAAAATTAATAAAATGTCTATTTCTCATATTTTGTAGAAATGTTTGTCTTTGGTTGCCATAGCAACGGTTTTGACCAAGTTCCCCGGGGTTGAATTTGGTTGAATTTTTTTTGGTAAAACTAGAGAAAATTTCCTTTCTTTTGGTACCAAGAAACTGCTGTTATTCCAAATTCAAAATGAGAATTCTGTGAGGCACGTTGCACCTTCTCGTAGTATATTATCTTACCAGTACCTTCAAGCGCATGGGATCTTCGTGGTCTTACCTACCCTTCATATCTTACCCTGCCTCCATATTTTCCCCTTCTCCTTATACTCCTCTGTCTCATCTCAAACTTCCTCTCTTATCTACTCTCAGGTTCTCCCCCATTTCCTCCTCACCTTATTTCTCTTCATATATTCAATTCTCTTACTGTTTTCGTCCTCTTTGCCAGCCAACCTTCATAATACTCTTCGTCTTCTCTATCTGAGGACTTGGTTGGCAGTCTCATAAATATGTGATGTAGTTTTTCTCTTCATTTTTAGTGGCCATTTTACATTTTCAATTTAGGATAATGCCATTGACTGTCTCTACACTGTAAATTTTGAATTTTGAGTTAGCTTAATTGATTGATTGAGATGGTTGCACAATTCCTTTGAGCCAAGATAGCTTGTTGTTTGCAAGTTATAACAACATAAAGATTATCATAACTCAAAACAGTAAGCTATCATGGCTCAAACAAATTGTGCAACCATCTCACTCAATCATTTGAGCTAACTCAGAATTTCAGAATTTACAGTGTATAATATCATAGTGTTGTTTTAATTAATTTTATTGGACTGGCACTTTCCTTACTGTAACGTAGTGCGGTTCAGAACGATGTCATTTGCTATCATTTGCATGTGAGGGCCAATATTGCTTTCTTTATTATTTTCAGTGGTTGCCAAAGAGCATTATCACTTCAGAATGACTTCATTGGCTGTGTCATTCAAAAATATCACCATCGATATAAATCCCACATATCCATGCAAACAAATATTTTGCGCAATCAAGTGTTCTGACTGTCCTGATTGTCTGGCCTATGTATTCAACCAAACCTCATCAAAGTGTACCTTGATGACCAAGATCATTCAAGGCACAGATGGGACCAGTACAGACGTATTCCTCAAAGTGAAAGGTAAGGTAGATGGACAGCTTATAGTGAGGTACAATGTAAAGCCAGCTGCATTACTTTTGCGACAGTTAACTTTAAAAAACGATACCTGCCGTAAAAACAATGGTTTTCTGCCATAAAATGGCAAAAGTAGCGCTGCTTCGTTTTACAGTGTACCCCAATTATACATTGAACCCTTAGTGGACAAACGACACTGAACAATGAGGAAAGTAAGAATGGCCGCTGTGCCAGTTTAATGACTTTAGACGAGACACACATACACACTCACAAATACACGACAAGACACAAAACACAAAACATCGATGAATAACGAAGACAGGAATGGATGAAGTTATGAGAGGACACACAGACTGCCCAAGGACCGGCCTAACGAAGGTCCGTACTACAAGTAGAAGAAATACTGTTAGACATACAAATACAGTTTATACATAAAATATAATTTAATATATATAAATACATACAGGTAACACACAAACCTTAAAGGCGTCTAGTGAAAAAATAAGGCCTAGTTCAAAAATAATGAAGCCAAAGTGTGACATGACCATCAAACTTTTAAAATGTTTATATCTGCCAAATGACCACATAATATTGTAACAAACATGTCTAAGTTCCAGGAACTCTATTTACCATTTGGCTGTGGTTTGTGGAAATAACTGATAAAAGCCGAATATTACCAAATTTTATTTATTTTTATTTCCATGGCCATGAAAGAAAAGTAGACAAAATAGTAACTTATCTTCAAATTAAATCAATATTTTTTGTTGGATGACAAAACTCATATACTCTTAAGTGTCCATGGTTGTTTTCATCAAAATTCACCCCATATTTTATGAGAAAAACAGTATTTTTCGAAATTTTGTTGCATTATTAAAGAAAAAACTTACATATTTTCTCCCCAGATGTACATATTTTCCTCTAAAATGATTTCACCTGTCCTGTGTTATGCGTCTGTATGTGGGCTTCGAATTGGTACCAAATAAGTGCCACCAAAGTGAATATGAACAGAGCAAATGATGATAGAAGCGTGTTTTTTAGCCTATTTTTTCAGACAAAAAGGCAATTTTGGGTAATGGCATGACACAAAAGTGAAAAAAGTGTTCTGGTTTTGACCCAAATCGATTTTATATGCATTATCAGTTATAACTGGATGAAGCATAAGAGTAATTACAAAATTAAAGTGAAATTTGAATTGGTTATTGTATTTTTCAACAAATTGGCCCCAAATTTTGAGAAAAGCTTTACAAAGAGCAAAATTTTGATAATTAAACATTGAAACATACTCCGACTACTGAAATATTGTGCTGAGTATCAGTACAAGTAATACTAGAATGATTGCTTTACTCTTTACAAGAAAACCATGAAAATATGATCAATATTTTCCATAGCGTTACGCTTGCGACAAAACCCCATTTAAGAAATCTTTGTATTTTACCACCAGAAACCAGCTGCGGACCTGGATTACTTGATTGTTTCTCAAAACTACACAGATTATGCAATATTACAAGCCAAACCAGATTTAAAACGGAGCTTTTATTGCTCTGTGGCGCTACAAAGTATTCTGGGCGTTACGCTTGCGACGGATTCACCTACCCTGCTATTCATGGGAATTTTTTTGAGAAATAAATTTTCCACAACCATAAGAAGCTCCGAAATGAGTAAGAAGATATGAGACTAGGTCTCAGAGGCCAAAAGATTCAACTGACACATGTCACAGGGACACTAGAGCATCCCAGAGCAGTAAGCGTCAAATTTGACATAATTTTTGGAAGTCAACCTTTGAGTACAAATAGCTCAATAATGTCAACACAGGCAAATGAAAGTACTTGATTTTATGGTTTGATGAAGCCTGAGGATTTAGAGATTCCAAAAAGTGTTGGGAAATTATCTTAGAATACATACAATTTTGTAAAACTGAAAGAATTTAAGTGGTCAAAAATGTTATGTCACGTTTTTTTAGTGTAAAAATGCTTGTTTTTCAATGTAAGTGGACTCTATCTCAATAACTATGAGCCGGAATGTCGTGAAATTTTCAGGAAATTTGCACAAGAATGTACTTAAAGCAATGCTGTGCCTTTAGGTTGTCACATACAGCCATTCTCATATTTTGAGACCCCTAAAGAAAATATGCTGCGTGGCTTCATTATTTTTGAACTAGGCCATAAATGATTACGATAATAACAAAGATATGTACAATCAGTGGGGGGCGAAGGCGTACCCCCTGGCGCCAATTACACCCCAGGGGGAATTTGGAAGAATAATTTGAATAAATGAAAATGTAAATTATTTAAAGGGAGGGGAGAAGCCCCTCTTTTGGAAAATCACAGATTTAAGACTCCACATGGCAGAAGGCAGGGAGAGAGATGGAAAGGAAGAAAAGGGAGTGGAGGGTGGGAAAGGAAAAGACGCGACAAGAAGAAAGGGCCCTAGGGCTAGATATATGGTGCAAACGAAGTTTGTGACAGCAGAGAGGTGAAGGAAACAAAGTCTAAGAATAGAGCCAGGAAAGCGAACATACAATGGGACGAGAAGGTGAGAAGGAATGAAAACTGTGAAAGAAGGAGCCAGAAGAGTGAAGGTCAAGATGACATGAAATATACACGTGGCCGATAAAGGTAGGCCGAGCAGCAGCAAACCCCAGCGCGCGTCCACAGTTCAACGAACCTTAGCGGGTGCTAAGCTCGCATTGAACCCTTAGTGGACAAACGACACTGAACAATGAGGAAAGTAAGAATGGCCGCTGTGCCAGTTTAATGACTTTAGACGAGACACACATACACACTCACAAATACACGACAAGACACAAAACACAAAACATCGATGAATAACGAAGACAGGAATGGATGAAGTTATGAGAGGACACACAGACTGCCCAAGGACCGGCCAAAAACCACAGTCCAAAAGCAGCCTGTGTGGGAGAAAGGAGGAGGAGTGGATAAAAACGTGAAGTGAGGAAGGGTGGAAAAGGAGAGGCCAGGGCAGCTTAATTTGCGAGGTGCCTGGCATAAGAAGAATACGAGTCAGGATCCGGTCTCATATAAAGAGTATAAGCACCGGATTTCCAGCGGCCCAGCCGCTGAATGTGGATAGAGGAGAATCCAGCTTTAGCAGCCTGAGTGGCTGAGCCAGCTCTCAAAGAGTGAGAAGAAAAGGTAGAAGAGTCGAGACCGATTGAGGAGATGGAGTATTTCAGCCAAGAGTTATAGACGCTGTAGGAGAGAGGCTCCCCCGAGGAGAGGGAGAAAAGAGGAGAAGAAGAAGAAGCAGGAAAGGAGGAGATGAAATTGTGGAGTAGGCAAGGGGCACAAACGGGGTGCCCAGAACATCCCACCGAGACGACTAAACCATGTGGGCTGGTTTTGGAGGAGGGGGCGGAATAACGGACAAGGGGGGGGGTATGAGAGGGGTCGAAGACCAAAGAAGACCTAAGGGGGAAGGTCCCGAACTTAGGGTCAGGGCAGAGCTCCGAGGCTCTCAGACAGCCGAAGAACTGCAAAGAAAGAGCAGAGGCGAAGGCAAGCGAGTCTAAAGAGAAAGGTAAGGATTCAATCAGGGCTACCAAAAGAGAGAAGTCAATGGGGGTAGCCTGAGAAGGCGGGGGCTGGGCCCGGGCTAGGGCCCGAGTGGCTAAAGTAACACGAGGGGACCAAATAGTGGGCTCGGGCAGCCCCAAGGAGATAACCCAAGCCCGAAGAGCCGAGAGATAAGATCTGATGGTGTTAACTGAAAGTTGCTCTGAATCAAGAAAGGCAATGAAACGTAATAGAGTAGTCTCATTGAGAGGGAGGGGGGGGATGGAGTACGCCCGAGCAAAAGAAAGAAAACGTCTGATACCAGTGGAGTACGCCGACCTGCTTTTCGGGGCCCACCCGGCCTGGACCAGGGCTTCAGCGCGTACATCCAGACCTGGAAAGAGAAAGGTGAGTAAATGAGAGAGAAAGGGAGGTGAGCAGGTCCTGAAAGGTAAAATGGGGGGGGGGGGGTCAGTTGGGTTGATGGAAGAAGGCTTGGTCAGGCCAGGTCATCGTAGGGGAGACGGTCGGATTCCTTGCCTTGAAGGCGTCGATTCGGAGTCGGCTCAGGTCGTCTGCGTCGGTGTTGTCGTGGGTGGAGATATAGACCGGGGCAACAGCTAAATTGAAGAGCTCAACAGTTAAATACCAGTGCCTGACAAACCACATCAAGTCCTGAACCGGGAATAAGATTTGTTCAGGATACAACAAACAGAAGTGTTATCTATATGAAAAATAATGGACCGACCACGAAGACCAGGAGCCCATGTGACGAGGGCCGAGAGGGCGGCGTGGAATTCTCGCCAGTTGATCGAACGATGCCTCATGTACTCAGCCGAACCAATGTAAGGGAAGGAGAACCACTCACGCCCACAGAGGGCGCCCGAGCCCAAGTCGCTCGCATCAGAAAAAACGTGGATGACATCAGAGGTCCAAGAAGGGCTATAGAAAGAAACTCCGTTGTGGGACTCGAGACAGCGTATCCACCACTGAAGGTCAGCCTTGGCCTCTGAGGTGAGGCGCACAGAGTAGTGAAGATAGGGAACAGACTTAGAGGCATGGAACAGACGGCCTAAGAAAGCCCTGCCGTTGCGAACAACCCTGGCAGCAAAGGAGCATTTACCGAGAATGCTCAGGAGACGTCTCTTAGGAATAGATCTAGCCACAGACCAAGACTTCGCCTCCGACCTAAGATCCTCGAGACGCTCCTGAGAGATGCGAAGCTGTGAATTGGGGACGTCTATAATGATGCCCAAAAACTCAACGACCCGAGCAGGGGGGGTAACCTTAGAAGGTTGGACAGTGAAGCCCGCTAGAGAACAAACTTTCAACATAAGATCAAGATTAAGCTGGCAGTTTTCCGGAGAGTCAGAGACGACGAGAAAATCGTCTACGTAACGAACAACCGATGAGATAACGCCAGAGTGGAACATGAATTTGAGGAGAGCTTGGGCAAATATATCAAAAAGAAAAGGGGCAGAGCGTAGCCCGAAGTTCAAGACTTTAGAGAAGAAATAACGAACACGACCAAAGGAGTCGTGCCAGGAGAGACCAAGAAGGTGCCAATCGGAAGGGTCCACAAAGACGTGCTTGTAGGCGTCTTTTAGATCCAACTTCGCCATGTAGACGGGGGCCGGGGCGAGTTGGCGACAGAAGAAAACAGCATCATCCACCGATGCATAAGAAAGGGTAAAGTCCTGGGGATCAATAAGAGAATTAACAGAGCCCTCTGGAGGGAAGGAGAGATCGTGGATGAGCCTAATCTTCGAGCTGTCTTTCTTAAGAAATGCCCCAAGTGGGGAGACGACGAAAAAGGGGTAAGGGGGGGCCTCGAAGGGGCCATGGAGACGACCGGAGTCGAGGTCAGAAGAAAGAATGGAGGAAACCTGGTCCCTAAACTGGAGACTCGAGGGCCAATTAGGAGAAACGATCTGAGAGGTGGCGGGCGACCTGCCAATGGGAACACCAGATAAGAGATAAGTGAGGATCTGAGATGCCTCGGACTCGGGATACACAAGAGGTAGAAAACGAGACCAATAACCTACATTGAGAGCAGGTGTGAAATCAGAATTAGGAGAAGGAGCAGGGATAGAACTAGGAACTGGGGTTAGAGCCAGACTTGCAGGCTGGACGAGTGCAGCTGATTTTTGGGTCGGGGCCTCCGCAACCTGCGCACTCGTGCTTTCTTCGGCACTTGTCGTCCCATGGGCATTTTCTATACTGGAATTTGAAACAAATTTCTCCGCTGACATCCTGACCTTTGGGAGTGGGGGTACTACTTTGGCTTGAGCCTCTAGCTGAATCGCCCCCTCGGGAGGGGCGGCTGCCACGAAAGGGCGCCCTCTGACAATCTGTAGAAATATGATCGGTGGCCTGGCACCTGTTACACCTGGAAACCGGTTTGGTGGAGCTAGCGTCAAATGTGATTATGAACAGCTCGTGATCTAAGCGAGAGAAATGAAGTGACCGAACCAAACCTAACCGCTGCCTGTGCCTGAGATCGTAGGCAAGCACATGCGAAGTCTTAAATCTCTGACATAAATTTAACAAAAATGAGCGGTATCTGGCCATCTCAAAATAGACAGCGATGCCGAAAAATTTAACCATTACCATTTCATATATGGCCCACGCCTCCAACCACTTAAACATCGTATTAATGGCACGTTTTGATCTGACTGATTTAATCTGAACATTACCACAATCGTCTAATACAGGCCTAATCTCTTCTACAATATCGAACATGTTTGTATTGAGAAAATGCTCCAAGGCAGCACACTCACCCCCAACAGCGCTAGCAATAGCTCTGTCATCCACAAATTCAATACCAGTCTCTGACAACTCGGGGACTTGCGGGTGAAGGCTTCTGTCGGCGACTTGACCTTGGGCGAAGTGACCTCCGGCGAATTGGTCGACACGGACAGCAGACTCGTGGATTCTCGGCCTCTCGTAATAGCTGGGCAGCGACTGGGAGATGTAGGGGTGCTGCACGGGGGCTGATGTGTATATACTTGCTGGGGGGTTGTAGACCACGGGCGTTGGAATGCTGGGGGCGAAGCTGTAGGTCGAGCTTGGGGCGAGGTTCTGCGGGCGACTGAAGCTCAACTGGGGGGCTGTAGAGAAGATGGGGACGCTGGCTGAGGAGAATACGAAACCACTGGGGCGATTAGAGTTACTTATTGGGGGGGGGGGAAACGAAATGAGCCCGGGGGGACGCTCGACACCAAAGTTCGTAGGGGCTGCTGGGCGCGGGAGGCTCTGGGGTGCTCCGAACGTGGGGAAGCCATGACCACCGAAGCCAACTGCGGTTTGGCCAGTACCACTGCTACTGGTTGTGGACGTGACTACATGTGGAGGATGACTGTTCGTGTGGCCAAACAAGAGGGCGTCCCCCACGCTGGGGTTGGAAGGGGCGTTGGCCCGGGGGGCCATGAGCCATCTGGATATGGGGTCATCGACCTCTGAGGGGGGGCTCCTCCTGCTGGCGGACCAGTCCATGTTGGCCAGTGCGTCGAGGGCACCTCCGATGGCCGAGGCTTGTTGGCGTGCTGTATCTCGGCTGGCTGACTCAGACGGGGGGATGTCTCCTCCTGGGGGCGAGTTGGACTCCTCAAACTCGGCGACGTAATCGGTCTCCTCGTACGCCACACGGGGCTGGCCGCGACGACTGCGGTGGCGTTCACCTTCCTCCTCCTGCATCAGGCGAGCCTGCCTGTTGGCTTCTTCGATTTTCTCCAGATACGTGACGGCGCACCTCTTCCCTGTAGGTCCTGGATGGTGTTTGCAGGGGCGGTGACAGGATCGACACTTGGGCTTCGTCATAAGCCTCTCCTGGAAGGGGAACAAAGTGTGAGTATCAAATTCAATATATGGCCTAGGCCAATGGAATGGTGCAGGTGAGAATCAAACCACTTAGCTTAGAAGATGACCACCGCGCCAGGGCGGTGCGCTGGTAAGAATGTTAGGTGAACAGTTAATCGTATGGTAGTCACCGAAAACTGACTTAAAACTTAAGATGTGTCAGATGGAACGAATGCGGACACAAAGGTGGTAGATCTTAAGTAGAAGCTTAAAACGTAGGTTTAGTCAGAATCTTAATGCTAAAGTGGTCAGAAACGAGCTCACCCGGAGATTTGCAGAGTTGGAAGCGATGGACGTCCGAAAATGACAACAGCTGAACTGATGGTCTTCTGTACGATGTAAGGATGTTAGGCTGACGTCGATGATCCTCGACGGCGTGGTTTCTGAGCCCAGGGTTGATGGCGAATTACGTTCTTCGGATGATGTTTCTGGAATCAGGATGACACAGTGGGTATACAGGTTCAATCAGCGGGACGATGCCCATAGAGGTTAAATCAAAATTGACAGACAATTAGGTGAGCTGGGGAGACGAGTGGTCGACCCGGGATACGTAACGGAACGCACCCAGGCTTGTGATGCACCACAGTAAATCGACTCAGGTAGAAGGAAACGAGCTCACCTAATTTGTCGTCTGTCAGACGAGTGGAGATTCAGGAGTCCAGGGGGGGGGGGTGCAGTCACAGACATCGACGGAGCACCACAGGTATCGAAAAGACGTTCCCTCGGCTGGATCAGATCCCACACTTGGCAGCATACAGAAAGGAGAGGGCCCCGGAGACTCGGGGGGGACTCTCGGCGTCCGCCAGCGACCAACTTCAAAGGCCGGTGACTCGCCGGTCAACGCAGGGGCTAACGTGAAGGTGTCTAGAAACCTTGCCTGGCTGCATTGACGTCGTCGCGTCCGATGAGAAGGAGAGGCTCTCAGAAGAAAGATGTACGTTGGAAGATGAATATGTACAATATGAGATGTCTTCAGATGAGTGCTGGGCTGCCTGGTCTCTCGTGCGTGTGTGCAGTGCAAAGGAAAAGACGCGACAAGAAGAAAGGGCCCTAGATCTAGATATATGGTGCAAACGAAGTTTGTGACAGCAGAGAGGTGAAGGAAACAAAGTCTAAGAATAGAGCCAGGAAAGCGAACATACAATGGGACGAGAAGGTGAGAAGGAATGAAAACTGTGAAAGAAGGAGCCAGAAGAGTGAAGGTCAAGATGACATGAAATATACACGTGGCCGATAAAGGTAGGCCGAGCAGCAGCAAACCCCAGCGCGCGTCCACAGTTCAACGAACCTTAGCGGGTGCTAAGCTCGCATTGTACTTCATCAATAAATCGGTTGTGGTAAGGGCGTTACTACCTAGGTATGTGCATAGGCAATGACTTAGGAATGAATGTCATTGATAACATTTTAGTCATTGTCAACTTTTTCATTGGGGTAGATTAAGTCTGTTCTGGGTTTGGCATGTTTTTGGCGTGATACAAAGTTGACACGGATCTCAGATTTGGATACAAAACGGTGCATGAGAGCAAATAGCAACGTATTCACAGATCTATGCTTTTGTCTAAGTAATTTGGGTCAGCTGCTTGGAACTTGTTCGATGGAGATGATCATTAATTTTTTGAAATGTTCAAGAAAGACATCCTGAAAAATGTTTCGTCATATGTTTTTACTCTCATTTCCAGGTGACAAAAAGTTCAAAGTTGCAACAAACTTGGATGCAAAACTGCGACTGAGATGTAACGAGTTACAAATGATATCCAACATCCACGTTCAAAATCAATGCTCAGACTTGGCTACCAATTTCAATGATGCAAATGGGTTATACTATGACCAGACCAACTTGCTGTGCAGCATTCAACATTGTGATCAAAATGACGACATTCCCACTCAGCCATATGCTATTGCAAAGATTTCTATCATGTTTGAAGAAAACTTCTACCCCAGAAGTAATTATTTTTTCATTTTGATGGAGGTGTTTACACACCACCATTTTTGTAGTCAGTGAGAAAGTGAATGAGAGAGTGGGTGAGAGAGTGTAAACTTTAGGCGGAAAATTAGGTGGGCTTGTTTGTATTGACCTGAAGTAATTCTAAGTAAGCCTTTTATAATATCAGTTTTTTTGTTTGGCGTTTGCTTGTTTGCTGTTTACATGTTTGCCTTCCACCATTTTGAAAATAATATGCATTGTGTTTTGGGTATACAAATGAGCTATCCATCATTTTGAAAAAATATGTTTATTGTGATTTGTGTCTGCAAATGAGCTGACCTGGTGACATTAGGATGTGTATCAATTTCAGTCAGATATATGGATGGGTAAATTGATGCATAGATAGATAGATAGATAGATAGATGGATGGATAGATAGATAGATAGATAGATAGATAGATAGATAGATAGGTAAGGGTGGATTTCAGGGATACATTTTAGTTATTAGATTGATCTGTTTGCATGAATTAGAAGGATAGATCAAATCGATAGAATACACAGATTAGTTAGATCATGCAGATTTATCAAAAGGGTTTAGTAAGCCAAGGCAATAGGTTATAATTTGGTACTTGAAATAATTTCTTTCATGGTCCAACATTTCTGGGTTGGGTTAGCTCAGTTTTAGCACACTGGGTTTCCAATAGCTGTCTGACTCACTGGGTCCTGGATTCCTCGGTCTGATTAACGCTCTCGCCGGGTCACCTAGTACAGCAGTTTCAATCATCCTTTGCCTCAATGCCATGTCTTCCTACTGTCCTTTACAACGTAAGTAAAGTCACCTTGTTGGTGCAGTTACAAATCATCAACTTTTGCGTGTAATTTGAAAAAAAAAGTGCAATGTTAATCGATTTTTTGCATATTTTGCCATTTTTTGCCGTCAACGCATTTGGTAACTTTTCTTATAACAAGTGAATTCAGCCCACAATTAATCACTGCCTGACTAAATCAATTATAGCCAATCAAGTCATTTGAACCATTGTGAAGGTCACTGGTAATTTTTTTAGCTTTTATGCACCAAAACGAGCTTTCTATTTATCAAAGTAAAAAAAAAAGACAAAAACTTTAAGGGGAGGTATGGGTGAGAAGGGCACGTTTCAGCAGTTGTTAGAATAGTGGTCCATATTTGAGTGTCGAAGGACAGTTTTAAATAATTTTCAGTGACTTCTTGAATTGTTCCAATTTCTGAAATCTTTCTCCAAATAAATGGCTGAAATAATATTGGAAATCAACAGAGTGAGCAGCAATCATTAGGTAGGAGAGTATAGGGACCCTGTAGATTTCATATGAATTAATTTTAGCATAATGGTTTAGTTACCACAAGCGGTATTGAGATGTACAGAAATAAATAGATAAATAACTCACCCACACACGCAAAAAGGAACAGAAAGAATTCCAACTACCAATGGGGAGGTACGTCATTAAGTAATCAATTATCTAGTTTATATTTCTTGAATCATAAATTTTCTCCATTGAGCAAAAACACATTGAACGGTGAAATATATTTAAGTTTGGATCCGACTGTTTATTACACAAGTCTACGAGATATACAATTATGCATGAATATCAATAATAGGTCATACAAATCTCATAAAATGTCACTTAAATACAGCGATCCCTTGGTAATAAGAACAGCCTTTGAACTCATGAAGTTTCTTGGAGTCTGGTGTGGGGTAGAGCTCTGCGCGGGCCAACAAATCCCAGCCCGCACCCGCCCCGCACTTTGAACTTTCAGCCCGCCCCGTCCTGCCCCGCACTGATCATGGATTTCTTTGGCCTGCATCAGCCCGCACCCGTAGCCTATGATCCTGCATCCCCCCGCACCCGCGTTTAGAAAATTTGGGCCCGCTCTCAGCTCGCAGCTGGCCCGCATCCAGCCCGCAGGTTGAATGTGTCACACCAAATTCTATTTTAATGTTTCACACCGGGACTGACAATTTGAATTTGCAATTCAATTGCATTTAATACAACTTAATTGTCCATTGAATCCACCGGACAGAGGACAAACAATAAAGTAAGATGCAAGTATAGACAACACAAACATTCATACAACATTCACACAACACAGACAAGAGGTAAAACACACAGATAGGAAGCTACTGCTCCCGGACCAGCCATATACATACAGGCTAGATAGATACATACATAAATTATACACGGATACATACATGAATTATACATGGGTATAAACAAGCATATATAAAAGGGTAGATAAATTATACCATACAAGTCTAGAAAATGAGATTACACGGCTAGACCAATTAATTATACATAAACGAGGCACAAGGCCTTAAAAAACACAATGGTAGGTATGATAATACAAAATCAGGAAATACACAGGATAACGATAAAATCATACTAATAAAACATGAACAAATGAAGAAACTTGGGTGTCTTTTTTGAAGGCAAAAGCCAATTAAAAATTTTTTAGATTTTTTGGGAATTTCCCTAGAGGGCAAAAGGCCCGTAGAAATTTTTTTAAATTTTGAACTGTACCAAGAGACCAAGGGTACCACGGATAAGAACCCAGGAAAAAAAGGGAGAGGAAGGGTGGGTGCTGAGAAAAAAGCGCGACCCGGAGGGAAGAGAGAAGGGGTTTTTATAGTACAGAAAAGGATTTCACAGCTCCAGAGAAACTGTGAACGAAATGGCCAGAGCCAAGGAAATAAGGAGAGAATCCACAAGGTGAGAAAACACAAAAACCTCCCAAGGCGAGAAGGCAATATGACAAGTTAGAAACTACAAGGAAAATCAATAATCAGTAGCCAAAAGTGGCATAATAAAAATAGAGTGTGCGGCAGCATGCCCCCTGTCCGGCTTCAATAAACCCTAGTATTAACTAAGCTACTAGTTTTATTTTTTGCTGTCCTATTCTTGTAATATAAAATGCTGTAAATTATAACATATTCATGAACACAGAGTGGAATAATAATTTATAGAGTTTAAAGCTGCAAAATATAAATACAGAATTTCATTTGTCCTCTCTTGTATAATTAATTTATAAATGCCAAATTGTGGCTTTGGATCAAAGTTCTTTACAATCCTATTTTGTTGTGTAAGTCATGGAAATGAAAATAATTTTGTACATTTATTTTCAATTTTGTACATTTATTTAAGTTTCATATTTGTCTTATGAGTTATCAGGCAGTAAACACAGTTCAGGTGTGCTTCTTTTCACACTGTGGGGAGGGTTGGTCTAGTCTATTATCCCATGTCTAGGCACATTTTCTCCCCGATACTGTGATTTTCCCTGAGCAATACAGCAGGGAAAAAGTCAGTATCGGTAGAAAAGTCAGTATATGGTCAGCTGACCTGTATACGACGTTTTTTCCCCGGGAGTATACTGACTTTTAATTCATTTGCCAATCACAGTAGAGAAATCGGCCACACCTACTTTCAGCCTAGCCAGACATGCCAGGCCTCCATGCATGAGTGCACAGAGAAAAAAACATCAACTAGAATCGCAAGCGATGATAATATGACCGCCGGCGCTGCTGGACGCCTTTTGCTGATCAAGTGCAATCAAGTGTGACTGTGTCGATCCATAAAAGATGAATAACAATTTGTGTTTTGAGTGCAGCTTGTTTGGACCTGGCTTAAAAAAGCTCAGTCGTATAATAATAATAATAAATAGATATATATTCGTTGTTGTCCATGGCGCAGTGGGGCCTCTATTTGACGGGGGGTTTATTCGAGGGGCGTATATGTGTACATCCATTGTGCATGCCTGTGTACGGCCATCGTCAAGTGTACGCCCATCTGTAGCTCGTCTGGTATGCCCATCTGTGTGTTCACGCCAATTTGTGTGTACACACCCATCTGTGTACGCACCCATTTGCGTGGGCATGTCCACCTGAATGCCTATCTGTGTGGGCACGCCCACCTGTACACCCATCTATGTGTACGCCCACCTGTAGGCCAATGCCCATCTCTTGAGTGTATGCCCATCTGTGTTGGTACCCTCATCTGTGAGTGCATGCCTTCTTAGTGTGCACGCCCCCCTTTACACCTAGCTGGGAGTACGACCGTCTGTGTGAGTATGCCAATTTGTGTGTGCACAGCCACCTTCGTGTGCACGCCCATTGATATGGCCATCTGTGTGCGCATGCCCATATGTACAGCCATCTGCATGTATACGCCCATATCAGCACGCCCGTCAGTGTGTGTAAGCCCATCTGTGCGTGCACGCCCATCTGTGTGTGCATGCCCATTTGTATGTGCATGGCCATCTGTATGCCCATCCCAGTGTGGATGCCCATGTGTGTGTGGACGCCCATGTGTGTCTGCAGGGCCACCTGTGTGTACACACACATCTGTCAGTGCAGGCCCACAAAGCAGTGCTGTGATGTGGTCTGTAATGCAGTGCAGTTATGCAGTGCAAAAAAGCACTGTTGAAATACAGTGCAGTAATGAAGTGTTGTGCTGCAGTGCTGTAATGCATTGCAGTAATGAGGTTCTGTGATGCAGTGCAGTAACACAGAGCTGCAATGCAGACTGCAGTGTTGTAATGCAAGGCAGTGATGCAGTGCAGTTATGTGTCCACGGGGGCATGGCCCCGTGTCCGCGGGGGCATGTCCCCGTGTCCGCGGGGGCATGTCCCCATGTCCGCGGGGGCATGTTCCCGGGGGCATGTCCCCATGTCCCCCGGGCATGTCCCAAGGGGTATGTCCCCATGTCCCTGGGGGCATGTCCCCGCGGGCATGTCCCCATGTCCTCGGGGGTATGTCCCAATGGCCCCGGAGGTATGTCCCCGGGGGTATGGCCCCATGTCCCTGGGGGTATGTCCCCATGGCCCCGGGGGTATGCCCCCATGTCCCCATGTCCCCGGGGTATGTCCCCATGTCCCGGGGGTATGTCCCCGGGGGTATGTCCCCATGTCCCCGGGGGTATGTCCCCATGTATGTCCGCGGGGGCATGCCCCCATGTCCCAGGGGGCATGTCCCCATGTCCCCGGGGGCATGTCCCCATGTCCCGGGGGCATGTCCCCATGTCCCCATGTCCGGGGGGGCATGTCCCCATGTCCGCGGGGGTATGTCCCCATGTCCGCAGGGGGTTTAGTAGATATTAAATGGTTGCCCCCTTATTCTTAGTAATAATGGTCGCCCACTCTTTAGTATATATTAAATGGTCGCCCCTTATCCTATCTATCTATCTATGTATATCTATCAGCATTGCTTAGTAGATATTAAATGGTTGCCCCCTTGGTTCATACATTCTTAGTAATAATGGTCGCCCCCTCCTTAGTAGATATTAAATGGTCGCCCCTTATCCTATCTATCTATCTATGTATCTATCTATCTATATCTATCATCATTGCTTAGTAGATATTAAATGGTTGCCCCCTTGGTTCATTCATGCATGTACTTTTGTTATCTTAGCACCTTAGTAGATATTAAATGGTTGCCCCCTTATTCTTAGGAGATATTAAATGGTCGCCCCCTTATCCTTAATAGATACCTTATCTATCTATCTATCTATCTATCTATCTATCGTCATCATTGATTGCCATCATTGATTGCCATCATTGATTGCCATCATTGATTGCCATCATTGATTGCCATCATTGATTGCCATCATTGATTGCCATCAATGACTGCCATCATTGACTGCCATCATTGACTGCCATCATTGATTACCATCATTGATTACCTTTGTCTACGACACCGCCACATAAATCCTCCGACACCCTCCGACACATGAAATCCCGCCATGTGACCGCATAAAAACAGAGATCAGCCTAAAGGCGATCAATAAGAGTTTGGCTGCTTTTGAGACATCCCCCAGCAGTCAAGCGGTCCAAGCAGGTCTAATCTGGCACAGTGCCAAAAATCACGAAAACAACATTCAGATAGCCAAAATAACAATAAGGTGGGGTGTTTCACTGAAAAATCATGAATCTCAGAAAGGTATGAAAGACCCCTTGGATCATTCTGGTTTTCAGGGGTTGAGTAAAGAATGTAAAGTTATGTTTATATATCAACTTTCATGATTGTACATTGAGTGTAACTTGTTCTATCCATCCCCAAAAATGTGAGTTAAATGGTACAATACGGGGGTAAAAGCAAAATGACCGCGCCAGCGCTGGCGGCGGTCATAATAATCCGCCACACAGGTCAGCTGCACTGCACAGCAAACTCTGCCAGTCAAGAAATAAACAAGATGAATTTCCGTCAGGACATGATAAACACTGTTGTAATCAAATAGCTTTTTCTCAGGTTCTATCACATCAATCAACTTGAAAATTTCAGGGATTGTGTTGAACAGGTCGAAGCGCCACCGCAGATCGAAGTACGTACCTCAAACGAGGTACGTCCGTCGTTTCAAGTATGCCTGTACTTCGAACGAAGTATGGTGCCGTTTCAGAGAGCTGGTGTGATTATCGCCTGTATTCTCCAATGATAAGCTTTATTCCTCAGTAGTGGTGTGTCTAACTTATTCCCAGGAATGTAAGGCATGATTCCACACACAAATAAAGTCATTAAACTTGACTGGAAATCCAAGAGAGCCTCCGAAACGAGACGCATTGGTGACGGCCGTCACAAAACGCACATGTTTCTCTGAAGTTGTGGCATTGCCTGACGATCTGACACATGGAATTGCTGGTAAAACATCCAAAGCAAGTGTGCACATAAAATTGTTGCTTTCCTATGTGGGCAACTCATGATATTTCCACTAAAAGTCAGCTGCATGCCAACCATACTTCCTTCGAGGTACGAAAACATCACAACACTTGAGTGTTCTAAAAATAGCCATACCTTGAACGAGGTACGGGCATCCTCCAAACGAAGTATGCTGTGATGTTGCTGGATAAAATCGTGATTTGTGTGAAATGCCCACATAGAATTACAAAAAACAGTTGCTCATCTGCTAAACAAGTATATTTTCTCCAAATCTGGGCAGTAATTTGAATTGGCAGTGCATTTAATAATCCATTTTGAGCAGTGTCAAAACTTAGTCCCGCCGAAATTCGCCGAAAATAAACATTTGTGGGGAAAATCTCTCCATCGTGTGACACTTACCACAACATTCTTGATCCACAAACACTCAGCACAAGTGGCAAAGGCCTTTTCACTGAGAAAATGTGATTTTTATTTTGAGCTCTCTGAAGCTGAAGCATACTTCAATCGAGGTACAGGCGTACTTAAAACGACGGACGTACCTCGAACGACGTACGTACTTCGAACTGCGGGTGCGCTTCGACCTGTTGAAGTATATGATACACCATCGACGTGAAGCACGTGCAATTGAGTTGCTTTTTGTAATTTCTTTGGCCCGTCGTTTGGGAATAATTATTTTAAGAATCAAACCACAACTTGTGGCACAAGATCCCACAAGATCTCATGGCCGTTTTATTTTTTATTTCAGAACCTAATCCTCTGAAATTCACGCAGGTTATTTCAAGTATTTATCACCTGGTTGGCCGTGAATATCACTGTATACAGTCAAAATATCAGGGCCTATGATATTGTAAAAAATACCACCCTTCAAGGGTGATATTTTTTAACAATGGTTATGACATCACCAGCATTTCAGCTGCCTGATGATGTCACAAACCAAACAAGGGCCACAATAATGGGATTGTGACGTCATGTCCATTGTTGCTCCATGGTGACGTCACATTTTTGTAATGGCAGAAAATAGTCCCTCTTTATAACAGCTCGAGTGATATTAATTCACACAACAGCTCGTGATATTGTTACTCAGTGACCCTGACTTGGGTTGTTTTGTTATAATAGCATAGGCTGCTGGTGCTAAATTTCAAAGCTGTATCTGAAAAACTCAAGGCACACGATTATTTTTCCTGAGATAAAGAATTTTTAAAGTGAGCGTAAATTCAAATAATTATTTGACTCCATGTCTTTCAAAATACCAAAGCCGTTTTATTTTATACTAGATATACCCATTGAGGGACATTTTTAGGGGGAATGGAGCACTGGCCCCCCTCCCGACCCCCCATTATATGTGAAAATTAAGAGGTAGATTCCCAGTGATGGCTGGAAAGATTGACTGGGCAATGATAAAAATGTGCAATTTGTCTGAAAGCATGTGCTTTGATTGAAATGGTAGAGAAATATGTGAGATGGGAAAATACGTGAATGGAGTTCAGGAAGTATATTGGTAAGTGATATTTTGGCACATTGCCAAATGCTACACAGCAGGTGTGTGAATGTTTTTGGCGGGAAAATGGAGCAGTGGCGCCAGTCCCTGGCGATGTGATAAGCGGAACTACTGAGCAGATTCATGCGCCCCTGGTGGCAGAGGACAGTTGCCGTGGAAAAACGTTAATAAGACAGCAGTGGAACTGCTTTCTGGTGTTACCAGAAGGACAGGATAGATCAATAAGTATAGGTGGATAGTTTAGGTGAGTGGCATCGTTATGCGAGGAGTTTTTAGCTGTTGCAGGAGTGAGCATGTCACCCATGATTTTTGCATCTTATACCCGGCAGGGATTTCCGGATCCAATACCTCCAGCTCCATGATATTCATTGACAGTGTAAAAGATATATTATGGATTAGGCAAAATAAATTTTAATTATGTATCTTAAACAGTCTCTGGCCATACAGATTTTATTGCTGAAACAATCTTTTTCAGTTCAAGTGTTTGAGTTAACATCTTTAAAAACCCCATGGCTGTGTTGCTTTTTTTTCCAAACTGAATTAATCCAGGTCAGGTAATATTGGGTAAATTGTGTAAATTACTGCAAATAGATTTCAAAGCCATAGAAATCTGGCCACAAGAATGTTTCCCAAACAAGAAACATTTTTTCGCAGCTTCTTTCTTTTTGTTTTGTTTCATCAAAATTTGATGATTTTATAAAAGTTATGAATTAGTCTGAAAATGTTCCTAGACATGGGATAAAAAGGTCATACGGGTCTCGGGAATAAACTGGGGTCTCGGGGAGTATACTAGGGATGTACTGCACCTACCCATGGTATAACCTCATATTATATCGCTGGGTCCAGGGTTCGAGTCCAGCTCTCGCTGGGTCACGTGGGCCTATGATGCACGACTGTTTCAATCATCCTTTACTTTGCCTCATTGCCACGTCCCCCTCCTGTCCTAATTACCCTACCTAGTGCATAAATACAGGACATAAAGCCTCGATAATCCATCCATCCATCTTGGGGTGTGGTCTTATAGTATTTAGTTTTCTAACATGTACCATGGTAATAACAAAGATGTAAAGTAAAATTTTAAAATATGAAATTGAATCAGGGACACTTAAAATAGATTTTATCTGTGTTGCTGGAAAAGGGGTGTGGGAGTTACAAAGGACTACTGTTTTAATGAAAATGTGACCTTAATGACCTTTTTCCTTTGCAGGCTGCCTGGGCCGAGTCCTGGTGTCAGCACTAGAAAGAGCATATGCTTCTTGCACTCACATTGGTAAGTACAATGAAACCAATATAGACAGCATGTGTTCTGTTCTTCACATCCTATTCTATCTTTACAAAGAGGAGCTACACATAAAGCCAGTGATGGAAATGGAAAAGTATAGCTGGGGGAGCTCTCAGATGGTGTGGCAGCGGCATGCCATTCCAAATTTTTAAAACGGAAAACATTCTTGCCACCCGAGTAGAATTTTTCTCTAATAGTACCTGCATGCGTTTTAGTAGTTTGAACATGTTTCATGACCCAGCCAATAATGTTGTGTCATATACGAAGCTTTTTTGAAAATTTGGGTCTTCTTCTTCTCCTTCTTCTCTCGTTGTGCTGGTATACCCCGGATCGCCGGGTAGCTCAACCTCATTTTTGAGGGGGCTGCACTTGTACTAGGTTCAATCTTCTTTGTTGGTGATCGCCGTACACTGTATGATAAGACCAAATGGTTATGGTGGTATTTTGAGATGTACTCCACGAGTTGAAGATATCCTGAGTCCTCTGTACCCACGAGTGCGTCAGCACGAGTGGGTACAGAGGACTCAGGATATCTTCACGAGTGGGAGTACATCTCAAAATACCACCATACAACCATTTGGTCTTATTTATACCCCATTATGCAACTCCAAAGAAAGCTGAACTTCACTCAGGTTATCTATACTCAACAGCTGCATCAGCCAATCAGAGCACAGAGAGCAGCTAAACTGATGATGTCACAATGTTGTGATGTCACCATGGACATGACGTCACAATGGCAAACAATGCAATGACATCATCAACAATGATCAAACCATGTGGTATACAAAAAACCATTGAGTATACAACGCAATACCACATGGGATATATCCACTGCTTTTTCATGTGGTATTGTAAACTTTATGGGGTATTATGATGTATGAGATGATAAGGCTTGGAGTCTGGCACATACTCTATTCATTCAGAGATGTCCAGGGTCTTTCAGTTGCCTCAACATAGAACGTTGGATACAACCTCCATTTTAGGTCCCATGGGCTCGGACCATCTGTTTCTGTTTGTTTCTTTTCTTTACAGTTTTTGTAGTTGTGTTTTCCTATGTAATGCTGTTTGACTCTATATATATCTATTCTGTTTCTTTTGTTGTTGTTTTTATTTTATTTTTATTTGTTAGACTACAGACCAACCCCATTAATCTATATTCACTTTGGTTACTTTTTGATTCAATTAAGTATTCTATTTGGCAATTCTGCTATTGGCAATTTGGCTATTCTGTACAACTGTCTAGTTATTCTGTAAAGTTGAGTTCCAGGAGTGGGATTCGAACCCATGTCCTCTCAGGCCATTGGATTCAAAATCAACTGCTATAACCATTAGGCCACGGAGAACTTGTCTATAAAGGCGATATACAATCAAAAAGCACCTTTTTCATTGGAAATGGTCATACTTTTCCATCAGTTTTGACTTATAATAATATTATGGTAACAATATGATATTACCACACAAAATCAATTTTTGCAATTTCATGCCACATCATTACTTAATCTGAATAAAGGTTAAAAAATCACACTTCAATCTTTTTTGCTGACATAATAATCACTTCAATGGCACCTATTTAGTATGAATTTGGAGCCAACATCCAGACCCATAACAGAGGACAGTTGAAATAGTTTTAAAGGAACACATTTGTTTCTGAGGCAAATTCAATTGTGTTTTTGAAAAAAATATTGCTGAAAAATTATCAAAAATAGTGTGTTTCACACAATATATTTGGTTTATTTGAATGAAAACTGCCTTGGAGACTATACACAAATCTAATTTCTTTATTACACTCTTTTAACAATTTGCCAAATTTTCGGGACAAAATTGGTATTTTAGATTCAAAATGGTTTTTTGAAAAACCAAGTGCAAAACCAACATGGATTTTTAAAAAAAATCCATGTTGGTTTTTTGCATTGAAACTTGGCTTTTCAATAAACCATTTTGAATCTAAACAACCAATTTTTTCTGACATTTTTTAAGAGTGTAATAAGGCCTATCTCAAAAATAATGAAGCCAAAGTGTGACATGACCATCAAAATTTTAAAATGTATTTTTGTATGAAATGACCTTAGCATATTGTAAAGAACATATTTAAGTTCCAGAAACTATATTGGCCATGGTGCTTTGATGAGTGGAAATAATTGATAATCAGCTGAATATTACAGAATTTTTAAAAGTTTGTTTTTCATGGCAGTGAAACATAACTGGGCTTAATGGTAATTTGTCATGAACTTAAATCCGTTTTCTTTATTTGACAACAACTGGCACATTTTTAGAAGTCTTCTGGACGATTGTCTTTCAAATACATCAAATATATTTTGAGAAACACCCAATTTTTCGAATTTTTTCGGAAATTTCTTTTCAGAACTTAAATATATTAACCCCAAAAGCATATTTTTTCATTTAAAATGATTTTAACTGCCCTATGGTATGCGCCTATATGTGGGCTTCAAATTGATACCAAATAAGTGCCACCGAAGTGAATGCAGGCTCAGCAAATGATAATAGAAGTGTGATTTTTTGCCCATTTTTCGACATAAAAAGATGATTTATTAAATTTTTAAGTACTGGTGTGATATGAATCTTCAGAAAATGTTCTGGTTTTGACTCAAATCGATTTTATATTAATTATCAATCATAACTTGGGGTAAAATACAACCATTTACAAAATAAAAAATATTTTGTTACTGTTTATTGCCTTTTTAGACAATTTGGCCCCAAATTTTACAGAATGCTCCATAAATGTAAAATTTTTTGTGATTTGGCAATGAAACATATTCCAACTATTGAAATTCATTGTTAATTTTCACTCCAAATAATATTAGAATGATCGCTTCACTGTTTGTCAGAAAAAAAATTGAATACGATCAAAATTTTTCAGAGCGTTACGCGTGCGACGAACAACGTTGAACATAACTTTTGAATTTAATCACCACAAACCAGTCAAAAACTTGGGTTAGTTCATAGATTAATAAAACTTCATGGATGTACTATATTTTGAGCCAATCCAGATTAAAAACAGAGCTTTCATAGCTCTGTACCATTTGAAAGTACTCTCAGCGTTACGCGTGCGACACATTCACCTTTCCAGCTATTCATTTGAATTTTTCCGTGAACTAGATTTTCCAGAATCATAAAAAGCTCCAAAACAACTAAGTAGATGTAAGATCTCAATGGCAAAAAGATTCAACTGAAATATGCTAAAGGGAAACTAGAGCATTTCTGATCAGGAACATTCAAATTTGACTCAATTTTACAAAGTTAACCTTTGAATCCAAATAACTCAATCATGTCAAAGCAAGTGGATGGATGTGCTTGTTTCAATGGATTTATGAAGCCTGGGGATGTGGAGATTCCAAAATGTAAAAGGAAATAGCAATGGAACATGTCAAACTTGGTAAACTGAAAGAATTCATCAGGTGAAAAAGTCTATGTCACGCTAAATAAGTGAAAAAATGCATGTTTTCCGATACACTTTCATCTCTATCTCAATAACCTTTTGACGAATTGCCATGAAATTTTCAGGATTTTGGCATAAGAATGTATTTAAGGTAAGACTGTAATATGAAGTTGTTTCATGCAGCTGTTATCAAAATTTGTGACCCTCAGTGAAAACCAGCTGTGTGGCTTCATTATTTTTGAGATAGGCCATAAAGAAATAAGATTCCCTTTGATCAGGAATTAACATGTAATTAAGTTTCCTTTTGCAGACATGGAAATAAAATCTTTAAAAAATTTGGCATTATTCAGCTATTGTCAATTTAATTTTTCCACTGGTTGGAACTCCATAGTAAATTTAATTTCTGGAATTTAGATATGTTCTTAACAAAATTACATGGTCATTTGAAAAAAAAATACTTTATAAAATTTTGATGGTCATGTCACACTTTGGCTTCATTATTTTGGAGACAGGCTTTAAGCAAATTTGACATCTTAATCTTGCAACATATGAGCTTTAATAATAATTATATTATTCAACTTTTTCAAGGCACCGTTTTTCTTTTGTACTATCTATGCACAGTGTGCAGCAACTTGAGAACCATTGAAATTTTGCAAATTTTCAGCCAAAAACTGACTCAGGCAAATTTTGTTTTGAGACCAAAATGACTTCGGCCAAAATTATTTTGTTGTATAGATGTGTTATTAAGCAATTCGCTATAGCAGTTAAGAATGAAATGTGAGGAGACAACTTCTACAAAATTAATACTCGCAATTATGACCGAAAAATATTGGTGATATCCACTAAAATCAGTGGTAACGAAATTGGCCTAAGTCCAAATGGCCTATGTCCAAAGGATTTAGGCCATTTGGGCGAAAATTGCGTTGGGGTTTTGAGGCGCTTATTATCAATTTAGAAGTTCAATTTTTTTAAACACATGTATTAACATAAGGTCCTTCCTATGGTACCACGGTGGAAAAATGGCCTAAGTCTGACTTAGGCCAATTATGCTTTAGGCTGACGATTTGCATCGTTTATTTCGTCACCTATTAGTGATCACAGTGCTCCTGGATAAATTTCAAGATTAAGAAAATTCAACAAGAAACCCGAAAGCGCACGCTTCTAGAGCAGGGTCAGGAGAACATTTCATGACAAAAACCAAAAAATTCCGTTGGGAAAATTTTGAATAATCTTCATTTTACATTTTTTGTTTATCACACTCATTTTTTCATGCTGAAATTGGGGCAAAGAATGCTGTTAAAGACATTTAGGATGTTTAGGGAGGCAAGTATTGATGGTAGGACATCATTCTTTAATTCACATTACCATTGTATCCAGGTTAGATATGTTTTGACCAAAAATAGTGTGCAGGGTGTGATAAACACATGTGACTGCATGTTATAGGAATTAACACACCTGCAAGTAAGTTGGCAGCCTTTGTATATTGCCTCTGTTAAACACTTTGAATGATTTATTGTATTCTGGACATTTTTAGCAAAATTGAATGTGTATATACATGATATATGAATATCTCATGCATTTTCTCATGACAGAATCTGTGCTGTTTGGTATCATTATGTGTCTGTCAGATTTTATTTAACAATATCTTCAAATGTCAGCAGATGCATAAGTTAAAAGAACAATACCTTTTCATAATAATCAGCTTATAGCCTCTATTAGATATCTTTTATATTGATTATTTGACCAATCATTGCTCAATTGTCTACCTTTGCTGTTGCATGCACATGAGTGACTCTCTTTCAATGTCATGTTGTGTTTCAGTATCAATTGTCAAGCAATTTAGCATCTCATGGTCATATTATGATGGCTTGGATGAGTAATTTAGTCCATTAAATGGGTTTTTTGTCCTGAAATTATTACAAAAAAATTCTGTCAGTAATATTCATTAACTCACTTCTTGGATCACCAAAAAAGCCACAGTTGGGGTTTATTTCTTAACTTTTATGAAATGTTTATGTAATATATTGAGGCAATTTATATAAATCACATTCAGACTTGGTAAGGATGATCCACAAATTGAACTCGCTTGAAATGTCATATTTTGATGAAAGGCATTGCAAAAAATAAAAAGATAGACTAAATTAAATTCAAATCAAGCTAAAATCAGGTTAAAAATTCACAACAAACAATTGAATCAATTTACAGTGGCTATAAATTCACTTTTTTGATAAATATGCATCTGCCTGTTTTTATCACACTCTGCACACTATTTCTTAGCCAATACGTATCTAACACAGATTCAAGTATCATGTAAATTAAACAATGATGTCTTACCATCAACATGTGTCTCTCCAAACAGGATAAAGGTAAAACAACTTTCTCTGCCCCCATGTCACCAAGAAAATATGAGTGTGATAAACAAAAATTTTAAAATGACGATAACTCACAATTTTCCCAACGGAATTTTCCGGTTTTTGTCTTAAAATGTTCTCCTTACTCTGCTCTATAAGTGTGCGCTTTCGGTTTTCTTGTTGAACTTTTTTAATCTTGAAATTTATTCAGGAGCGCTGTGTGATATGATGCTTTCCTTTTTTTGGCTTTTTTAGGTGTGTTTAATGGATCTCTTCAGGATTGCAAACAGAGACTCTGTGATGGCGACAACAATGCGGCTAACTATGTGAATGATTGCAGTGTCCAGAAATGTCAAAATGGATTGATTGTAAACCTCAGCAGCCACTACTTCCAGATCTTGTATAAGATCCCAGAGTATTAAGAGGAGAAGCATAAAATTAAGAATATTGTCAATTGGTAAACAGAAAAACTGTGATGTCAGTAGGGGTGTCACAAAATTTCGATACATCGATATATCGCGATATTTTGGCTTTTGATACACATATCGTATCGTGGGGCATGTACCGAGATACATAATTTATGCAAAAGACCCCAGTAAATCCGCAGAAAACACCGTAACAGCTCTTCAGTTCGTCACATTTTGCAAATCTGTGTCGCTGGTGTCTCAAGAAAAAGGGCGCCAACAAGTTTTTGCACTGTCGCCAGTGCCTCCTGTTGTTTTAAAATTGAAGATTTTGTGTGCTGCAGAGCTATTTCTTGCGTGTATCATATTGTGTATCGTATCGTGACTGTGGTGTCAAGGACTCAAGCTATGCATCGTATCATGGCATAGGTGTATCGTGACACCCCTAGATGTCACTTATTTCCAATAGATTCAAGACTCAAGATACTTTTATTCGCCTTTAGAAAAACTCCATTGATTATTCTCTGACAAAATTAAGTCAGTGAAATTTACAAATTGTAAGTATTAAGGCAGGAGGACATTTTAAGACCATGGTAGGTGGCCGCAAGCAAATGGCCCCCATTGGTTACATATATTTCAGAGAGAACTAAGCACAAGCCTACCAGATTACAATACTAACAAAACAAGCGGAGACGGAGAACTTTAAAGTATAAATGTAATATCACAAAGAGTTAATTACATAAATTAATATTCACATACAAATTGATATTTGAGCTTCTTTCGGATCAGCGGCCCAAACAGTTTCAAAATTAACTTTTAACTTGGACTTGTGATGTCACTGGCTTAAAAATAATTTTACGATTTGTCTGTGTCAGTTATGGTTTAATCAATTGATTCAGTGCATATAGATGTCAATAAAGAAACTAATTAAATGACTAAGGGTACTCCTCTAATAAGACGATTAACCAACAGGTAACTGTGAATGACGTGGCACAGCCAGTTTGCCAGTTGAAAAGAAGAAAAATTATTTTTATAGTGGACCACCAATCTGCAAAGAGCTCTAAGAAAAGGTATCAATGAGCTCAACTTTTATCAAGAAACAACTGTTAATCTATCAGAGTTAAGAAATAACAAAAAATGGGTTTAGAAGTTTTAAATAATGAATTTTCAGAATGTGAGGTTCACAAAATCGTCATTAACACAAATAATAACAAAGCTGTTGGTATTGATAGTACACCATATGAAATTCCGAAAAATATGATACCCATTCAAACCTAAACCTCTTTATTTAATGAATTTATTCACTTTTGTATCATCCCTAAATATTGGAAATTTGGAATTATTATGCCTGTAGGCCTACCCAAGTCTTCGCTTACTGATACTAGAATGCCCCTTCAATACTGAGGCACAACACTTTTATCAACAATTTATAAGATATTTACTAGTGCAATAAACAATTGCCTTATAAATGTTGCAAAAAGAATAAAATGTTTGTAAAGATGTACAAAATGGTTTCAAAAGGAGTTTGGAACATATTTTTAGTATAACATCCATTATTAGGAATAGAGAAATGAAATAAATGGTCTACATATGTCTGTTTTGTTGATTTTGAAAAAGCTTTTGACAGAGTAAATAGAAATTTGCTCTTTCATTAATTACTAAATTATGGTATAGCTGCTAATTTTTTTTATATCTTGAAAAGCATTTATACAGATGCAAATGCATCACAATGTGTCACAAGTCACAGGAAGAACTTACACTGGCTGCCAATTCCAGCAAGGATACAGTTTAAAGTCTTGATTATGACATGGAAAGTGCTGAATGACCAGGCTCCAGAATACTTGAAACACCTCATTCAGCTTAGACAACCAAATTGCAACCTACGAAGTAACAACAAGTTGCTATTGTCCATTCCAAGCACTCGAGACAATAACAAAATGGCAGACAGAGTATTCACACAGGTGGCTCCTCAACTTTGGAACAGTCTTCCACATGAGATAAGTAGTTGCAAGTCCATGGAAAGTTTTAAGAAAAAACTGAAAACCCACCTATTCCAGCTTCACTACAATTAATTCCACAAAAGCGCTGGTCAGCAGTCTGACTGAAACTAGCGTTATATAAATGCTTAGTTTATTATAATATTATTATTATGTGTTAATGGATATATTAATAATTGGTTTGAAGTTAATCAAGAAGTAAGGCAAAGTTATTCTTTGTCAGCAACTCTGTTCAGTTTATTTATAAATGATATTGTGGACGAGTTCAATGACTATATTGGAATCAAAATTGGAGATATAAATTTGAAATATTTGTTGTATGCTGATGATATAGTGCTGATAGGTGAGACTGAGAATATGATACGTAAACTTAAAAATTGGTGTTGCAAATGAAAAGTGAAAATTAACATTGATAGATCAAAAATAATGCATTTCAGAAATAAGGCACAAACTAAATCAGATTTTAAATTTATATATGGCGATGATGAAATTGCTTACGTAGAAAAATATAAATATTTAGGCGTAATTCTAGATGCATATTTATTATTTAAACTTTGAAATAACAGCTGATACACTTACAAATTCAGCTAACAGAGCGCTAGGTAGTTTATGCTCAAAATTCAAAACAAATAATGGTTTTGGATATAAGACTTACACTAAAATATACACTCTTGATCAAAATGCTGGAATAATTTTGATTTTCAAGGTGTCAGGATTTCAAAGTTCTAAAATTGGTGATTGAATGTGTGGAATTGCGAAGATTTTTTCCTCAGACATTAGATTTATGTATTAATGATATCATAAACTATTTTTAGTTGCTGAGAATTATTTGAAAACTTTCTTTGGGTGACCCGGAAAAATTGATCATTTTTAGTGAAAAATCATCAAAAATGCCATAGTGGCTCAACAACACAGACATAAAATTTCAACATACGCAAAAAATGCCAACTTAATCTTGATGTGTACAAGAAATAAACGTAACAATATAATGTTGAATGTCACATTGGTGACCCCAGCCTTCACTTAACTTGACACGGAGTCCGCCAACCTGTTTTTTACTTCTTTTTTACCAATATGGCCATTCTTCAGTGAAACTCCCTTGCACCTGGTCCAGAGTAGTTTGCTAGACCTCCATCATGTGTGCAGAATGGTCAAAGATGTCCCTATAATGTTATTCAGGGTCATATCAGGTGAAGTTGCCAATAACGGCAAATTTTTAATTTTCTCAATTATCAAGGTTTAGAAGGATTTGTGTTGCCCTACAAGCTTGAGTATTGCCATAAATGAATAAAATGTTTCAACTGAAGTGTTCTCTACACTCAGGTACCATTTTACTCTTCCAAAAAGTGTACACTCTCAACAAAAATGCTGGAATATTTTGCGAATTTTTCAAGTAAATTCCATCTCAGTCAATATATCCTAGTACGTGTTTCACAGAGCTTATGGAGAAATTTTTGTGTGATGGGAAGTTGCCAGATACTGTCCGGAAACTGCCTCATGGCCACATGGGCTCAAGGTGGCGGTTTAATGCTTGTTTTGTGTGTCACCCATTATGACGGAAATTTCTGTCTGGTAGTGTGGTATAGAAACGTCCCGGCAGTTTCCTATCTCTGTTCGCTGAAAGAAGAAATGGTACCTCAGTGTAGAGAACACTTCAGTTGAATCAGTTCATTCATTTATGGCAATGCTCAAGCTTTTAGGGCACCACAAATCCTTTTAAACCTTGAAAATTGAGAAAATTGAGAATTTGCCGTTACTGGCAACTTTACCTGATAAGAACCTAAATAACATTATAGGGACATCTTTGACCATTCTGCACACAAGATGGAGGTCCAGCTAACTACTCTGGACCAGTTGCAGATGACTTTCACTGAAGAATGGCCATATTGATCCAAGAGAAGCAAAAAACAGATTGGCGGTATCCATGTCAAGTCAAGTGAAGGCAGAGGTCAATGAATGTGGTTTTCAACATGATATTGTTATGTTTTTTGGTTTTAAACATCAATATTAAGTTGGAATTTTTGCTTAAGTTGAAACTTTATGTCTGTGTTGTTGAGCCACTATGGCAATTTGATGATTTTTTTTACTGAAAATGATCAATTTTTCCTGGTCACCCGAAGAAATTTTTCAAATAATTCCAGCAACTAATAATGGTTTATGATATCATTTATACATAAATCTCATGTCTGAGAAAAAAATCTTCGTAATTCCAATCATTTAATTATCAATTTTAGAACTTTGAAACCCTGACATCCTGAAAATCAAAAATTATTCCAGCATTTTGATCAAGAGTATATAATTCAGGTATCATTCCAATTTAAATTATGCAGCTGCAGCTTGGGGTGTTAATGTTTGTAAGATAAGCGAAATTGTTCAAAACAGAGCTATACGATTATTTGTAGGGTTCCCAGATTTGCACCAAATCTTGCTATTAATGGGGACTCGGGATTGATTTCTTGTATGACACGTCATGAATTAGAAATGTTGCGATCATGGAACAGATTAGTAAATATAGAATATGATATAACAGTTAACATGTATTTGTATAGGACAAGTCAATAGGCAAACATTGGAGTAATGAAATAAGATTAATTTGTGAAGATATCAACATGTTAACAAGTTTTGAAAATAACACCCTTATTTATATGTGTGATACCCAGTTTGGTTTTCGAGAGGGTAGAGGTACTAGTATGGCTTACAACCTATTTACTGATGTTATAAGTTACTGTAAATCACAACAAAGCCCCCTGTCTGTGGCTAGTTTAGATGCAGAAAAATGTTTTGATACTGTTTGTCACAAATCTCTTTTTGTTAAACTGATAGATTTCCTTCCTGCTTACAAGTGGTTATTTCTGTATGAATGGTACAATAATTTGAATGCCGTTGTTAAATGGAATGGTAAGTTAAGTAGTAAATTTATTGTAACCAGAGATACCAGACAAGGGAGTATTTTGTCACCATATCTTTTTAACATATTCATAAATGGGTTATTAATGGAATTGTCATCACTAGACACTGGTGTGCGGATTGGTAACATGATTTACAATTCCTTTGCATATGCTGATAATGTGACTGTTATGAGTTCTTCTATCACTGGACTGCAACATATGTTAGACCTGTGTGTGAATTACAGTAAGAGATGGAGGTTTAATTATAACCCTCATGGTTGATAAATGACAGTAAACTTGACAATGTTAGCACCCTTGAAATATTGGGCTGTGTATAATAAAACGGGTACAAGTTCTGATCATGTAAACCATCGATTCAGTAAGTGCAGGAAATCATTTTATAGTTTGTCATCTGCAGGTATGTTGTATCCAGGGGCATCAACTGATGTTAAAGCACATTTGTATAAACTATGCTTGTGTAAGATGGGATAATAGAATTAGTCCCTCATTTCATGTAACTAAAGGTATGAAGCAGGGTAGCTTACTGTCTCCCTCCCTCTTCAATATTTTTATTAATGAGTTATTACTTTGTTTACAGAGTGCCAATACTGGTGTAAGAGTATTTGACTATAAGGTCAATACATGTGTGTACGCAGATGACATAACTGTTCTAAGTTCAACTCCACCAGGTCTCCAGTCCCTCATAGATATCTGTACAATATATGCTAAAAAATGGCAATTTAATTTTGGAATTAAAAAAACACAAATATGTATTGTTGGAAAAAATTTACTATAAAATCATCCTAAATTTACCCTAAATTTTGTTGATATTAATCTAAAATCTAGTTTGGAGATACTTGGTGTCAAGTTTGACTCAGCAGGCAAATACACATGTCATGTAAATAACAGAATAAGTGCCAGCAGGAGAAGTATGTACAAGCTAGCTTCAGTTGGGTTCCAATACCCTGGTTTACACACTAATGTTAAAACGTATTTATGGAAGAGCGTTTGTAGCCCAACCATGTTGTATGCCATAGACTGTATTTCATTGTCGAAGTCAGATCTTGCTGTATTGAAATCTGCGCAAGGTAGCATAATAAAACATAGGCTGCGCAGCAGCAAACCTTCAGCGAATAACACCTTTAGAAGATTACAATAATATCATAAAATTGGTGCGTTCCCGAAATTGCTTATAGGTATGCAATAGCGGTCGAGTAGTGGCCTTCCTTTATCTCTATTTTTCCAATGATTCATAAAGTGTTATACGCATCAAAAGGCACTGCTAAATTAATCGCATAGGTGATTTGTTTAGAAAAATGCATTACTGTATATGCAATAGTGGGGAAGTTTTGGCTCCGAAATAAAAAAATTCTTTTAAATATTTTTTCTCAATATTACAAAAACTATAGAATAGCCATCTGTCAGACCATGAAAAGGCACAACTAGACCATACAAGCCATATGTGTACCAAACTTCATCCATGTATATGGAATAGTGACCGGATGTTGGGCCAGAAACAAAAATAATAATTTTTATGTTTTTTTCAATATTTGAAAAAGTATATAATATTTTCCATCAGACCTTTCAAAAGGCACAACTAGACCATATAGACCATATGTGTACCAAAGTTTATCCATGTACATGCAATAGTGAGCGGGTCTTAGCCCAAAAAACAAAAAAAATATGTTTTTATGTCTTTTCTCATTATTTCAGAAAGTATAGAATATCTGTCAATGAGACCATCAAAAGGCACAACTAGACCATATAGGCCACGTGTGTACCAAATTTCATCCATGCACATGCAATAGTGACCGAGCCTTGGCCCGGAAACGAAAAAAAAATTATTTTTATATTTTGTTAATTATTTCAAAAAGTATTTAAGATCTATTCATCAGACCATCAAAAGGCACAACTAGACCATACAGACTAGATGTGTACCAAATTTCATCCCCATACTTTCAATAGAGGCCGAGTGCCGGGCCGGAAACGATCTATCCGCCCGCCGCCCGACGCCCGCCGCCCGCCCGCCCGCCCGCCCGGCGGACGGACAGCATTTTTACCCAAGTGATTACAATACCTTCTTCGAACTTCGTTCGCTGAAGGTAAAAATGTTATGGGCTTGAGTAAGAGACACCACCATTCACAATTGTTAAATGGTCTTGAAATACCTTCAGTAGTAGATGTCATCAGTAAAACACATATAGCTTTTATAATAGAGCTCTCAGTGTAAATTCACCTGTACAACAATTACAGACTAGATTTTTATCACATTATTTGTTAAATGGTGAAATTATTAGTCACACATTGTTAGATAAACTTATTTCTCATGGTCATAATCCAATAGAGTGTTTATATAAATATGAAAAAGTTAAATTTAAATTTCAAAGTGATGGTATATCAGACTCAATCAGGTACTTGGCACTACATGATAACTATGTTAAACCCTGGGCACCAAAATATGTGCTTTTAAACCTACTAACCCAGGCATTTTAATCTTTACTATATTCTGCCTTTTATGTTATCTTTTATTATCATGTTTTACCCCACTGTTGCTATGTACTGATTGTGATATATTTTCCCATCTTTGGGGGCTCAATAAAGAAATGAAATAAAAAAAGACATATATGTCAACCTTCTCTTGTTTATGGTTCAGACTGTGTTCATCTGAATTCAAATTACACTGATAAAATGGATTCTGTTCGAGGTAAAGTTATGAAGCAATGTTTAGGTCTTAGCGAAAGGTCTCATAATACACAATTGTTACCAGCGATGGGCTTGAATAAAGTTAGTGATATAGTTCACAGAAATTGCACCAGTCTGCTGTACAGGATAGGGCAGGTAGAGAGCCCATGTAGAAATTTATTTCTGTATTATGTGTCACGTTTTCTATTATGTAATGAAATTTTACCAGGTACCAGGTACTAAGTACGTTATTGTCAAGAGTTTCAATGAGGGGTGAATCAGTCATATCTTTATTATTAAATCCACCTATAAGAAATAGCACTTATTCATTTGACGGTCATGTTGATTCATTAAAAAAGGTTGCTTTTTCATGAAGATTTTGTAAAACCATATTCTGACGAACATTTTTTAGTGCACCTTTTAACAACAGCTATCTAAACTGTCACAATTATAATGTTTATTTCTAAAATGTAGATAAATCATATGATTATCGTGCATTATTTCATGTTCAATGTGTATTATTTGTACTTTTTCTCCCTTTGTGGAGGTGAAATGAAATAAATAAATAAATAAATAAATAAATAAATAAATAATACAGAACGCCAAAGAAATTCTACACAGAAATTATTGTGAAAGGTGGCAAAATTAAACTTGTGTTGCACCGAAATTACGTTTCTATATTATTTTGAAACAACTTGTAATGTAGAAAATTTTTTAATTAATATCAAAACAGGAAAAAATGTGCCCTTTTATCGCAATTTATGTAGAGTATTTTACCACTGAAAATAGAAACTGGACGTTTTCAGGACACTCCAATAGAATATAGATATTGTTCTATTTTGTAACTACAACAACATTGAATCTGAAATGCACTTCATTTTTCCTGTCCCTTGTATAATGTTAATAGATTTGACTTCTTTTACAAAATAAGGCAAATTCATCTATTTCGATTTATTTAATGATGATAGAAAGACAGAATTACTTATGCAAGATGGTTGTATTAAAGAAGCCGCAAATTTTATGTAATGCATTTGAAAAAAGACAAAAAGCTTTGTACATAATTTAATTATTTTGCACAAATTTAAATGCTTGTAAATAGCAATATAATACTTGTAAATATACATCTTAAGAATTTACATTTTTAGAGTTTTTAATGTTTATGAAATAGTATTAATTTAATAAAAATTAAAGTTGCAATTTTTTGTGATTGTTATTTTATATTGGAAATATGTATATATACTTATATGTCCATCACAAATTATTCAATTTAGTTTTAATTGCCTTGCTCACTTCTGTTAAATTTGTATTATTTGAAAGTAAATTGTAAGCCCAAGAGGGCGTTGGCTGGTATATGAGCCAATTTAACACAAAAAGTATTTTCTCTCTCTGTCGGGTGACAGAATCATTCATTTCTTTACAAATCATTTCAACAATGCCTCATGATTTCTTTTATAAAATCTCATGTAAGTCTACATGTGATTTGATCAAAGATATTCGTTCTTTCCTACATGAAAACAAGCTCTGCAATAATGGCGACAAAACTGAATTGATTATCAAAAATAGACTACAGAACCTAGATATTCAATCAATAAATGTGGATAATGTTGACATTGCGTCTTCTGATCATGTAAGAAATCTTGGAGTGATCTTCGACAAAAATATGACAATGGAAAAACAGGTCACAAAAATGTGTCAGGCTGCGTATCTAAATATACGCAACATAGCTCGGATCCGAGACTGCCTAAATTACGAAGATACAAAAACTGTTATTAACGCTCTTGTTACCCCGCATCTGGACTATGGGAATGGACTGCTGTATGGAATAAAATCAAAATCTATCAACAAACTCCAGGTAGCACAAAATTCGGCAGTCCGACTAATTGAAAAGCTGAGAAGGCGAGACCATGTAACCGAGAAAAGGAAAAACCTGCACTGGCTACCCATTCCAGCCAGAATTGAATACAAACTTTCGACCCAGACCTGGAAAATTATGAGCAAGCAAGCTCCGCTATATCTGATTGACCTTTTGAAACACAAATCCAAAACACGCCCTTTAAGAAGCTCTGAAATGAACCTGCTCGAGCCACCGCGTACTGATATAAAAAACAGTTGGGGAAACAGAGCTTTCAGTTTCTCGGGCCCAAGCCTATGGAACAAACTTCCATCGGAGATCAGACAACAACAGACGCTGGAATTGTTTAAGAAAAAACTTAAAACACATTTATTCAATAAGTATTACACATAGTTCATATCTCGATTAAGCGCCGGTGAGCAAAGTCAATTTGGAACTGGCGCTATACAAATCATTATTATTATTATTATTATTACCGTAAAACGCTGTTACAGTTTGTCACGTGAAGCATTGAGACAGAAATTTAGCATTGTTTGTACAGGCCATAAAAATCACCACAATGATATAGGAGGTTCAGAAAATACCAAATTGACAAGAACTAAGTCTGGGGGTGCTACAGTGCACTTTTGTGACGTCACCACCCATTGTATGTCAGATTGGCAGCATCACAAATGTCAACATTTTGCGAAATTCGACTGCCATTTCCATAAATTGTCAAATATTGGACAAAAACGGCACCAAAACATCGTGAAAATGTGATATTCATATAACAAATGAGCTAAGCTATACATAGGTATGTGTATTTCTCCTGTGGGGCTTGTGGTTGCTGGGATATTTGGGCAAACGTCTGTCCTCTGCTTGATGTGACAAACTGTACTTCGGGTGTTCCGGAGCACCAAATTTGTGTTCCGAGAAAAAGTTTTTTTTGATAAATCACATATTCCCTCTCCCATGGTGAATAACATATACTTATATTTATATGGCACTAAGTCCCTTTTTGCTCTGAGTGGTCGATATGAACAATTCCTATGTAGTATAAAATGGTGATATATTATCTTTAAAAAGACATGTTAGCTGGTATATAATTCATATAAATCACCAAAAAATCAGTTGTGGACGTAAAAGCTTCTTATATCTTAAAATCATCAGTGGCCATTGCAATTTTTTTGCTGTAATTCATTAAACCAATGTCATATCTAGGCAGGAGCAGCAGATTCGGCTAATAATTACATAAAAATACCCTCCAGCCTACCTTTTAAAACCCTGAATGTAAATTTGAAAAAATATGGTTACAAGCGAACTTCTCGTTTGGACGACATGGCTGCCATAAAAATCATGTTGAAAAGTCAGTCAATGGCCCATAAAGAAGGCCAGGGATGTACAGTAAACAGATAATGTCACCAGCAGAATGTGAACTAAATATTGGGCTACAGCATTGCTGCAATAGACGGTGCCTCAGAAAAAGGGCCACTGGTTACATGCTAAAATAGGCAAATCATACCCGTGTGCTAGGGAAAAATCCTTGTCAGCTTAAATAAATTTAAAGACTCTTTGTATTATCAACAGAGGGCAATAGTTGCAAGCCAAAGTAGTCACTGGCGAGCCACTTACTAATCCCTCCATATTATCAAAATGCTCATGTTAGTTGTTCCACAAACAACACTGCAATTGAGCTCTCTTATTAAGGCTCAGCCATAAGTTTCACTCATCACTTCATAATACTAGGTATGTACTTTATTATATATTTAGTTAGCACAAATTCTTTGTAGACTAGTTCTCATTTTATAGTTCACTTGGACACAGTTAAATATTAAATTGCATTTAAATTATATATTACAGTAATTCAATTAATAGCATATTACAAATAGACTTTAGTTTAAATATAATTTAGACAATTTAGTTTAAATATAATTTAGACAATTTAGCTAGACATTCATGACAACTTTTGTTGTTTAACAGGTGACTTGACATAAGCCACTTTACCATGCCACATGTTTCACATGCTCGCTGTTAGGAAGGAGAAAACCCCAACTTGGGTAAGGTTCCTTTAGTTTAGCTTTGTCTTTACAATTTATATTTCAACTCTATATGGTCTACATCACTTGTCTAATTTATCATATTAATATCATATCAATTACATATATACTCAAAATGAATACTTATAATAGTACTGCAAATACTCAACACTTTTTGTGAATTTGTACATTAGCTAAAATATTGTTTGTACTTTGCAGGGTTTTTAATGATGCCTTCATTTGAATAAATCATCTTTCATCATCACATCATGGAGTTAAAGTTCTTCATTTTAATTCCTACAACACCCGCTTTAAAGGTCTGCCAAGGGCATAGTTTTAATTGCATCCTCATGAAAAATTCCTAAATTTCTCAGATCTACCAGTTGGTCAATCTTAAATACTGCACTGTTTCTTCTTTGTGTCAGAAATTGCTTTCTAGGACCATAAATTTACTTTTATCTGATCAAAATGCAATTGAGGCTTTTACTGTGCTTTCACCTTCTAGGGATTTGTGACCTCTCTTTCTTCAAATTGGGGCAAAAATCATTTTTAGCGAGGATGATAAACAAAATGAGGAACTGGCAACGGTCAATGAACAAAACTCTCCATTAAACCTTTCACAGCACAAGGCAAATACCTTCTTAATACACTCTAAAAAATTTCAGACAAAATTGGTTTTTTAGATTCAAAATGGTTTTTTGAAAAACCAAATTTCAATGCCAAAAACCAACATGGATTTTTTTAAAAAATCCATGTTGGTTTTGCATTGAAATTTGGTTTTTCAAAAAACCATTTTGAATCTAAAAAAACGATTTTGTCCCGACATTTTTTAGAGTGTATCTTCTTGAAAGAGAGTAAGACATGCTCTGACTCTCAGCTAAAGAAGGGGTTCCAAACATCGAATTTTGAACAATTAAAGTATCTGTAGCAATGAAATGTTTATGAACTCTCTTTAACTGTTTCAATTGGCCAATTCAGCAGCAGATGTAGAAGATCTCAACAGTTTGAGTCAATTATGGCGATCAAGATCATACTCACATGAGATATAAACCATGCTCCAGGCCTTCACATTGTGTTAATTGTAAAAGGGACCAATCAATGGTAAGCCATGACCTTAGAATCTTCAGGAAAGAAAACGAAATCATATATACGACTACAGACTGACACAGGAATATAGTTTCTCAAAGCCAGGCATCTTGTAGAACAGGATTGTAATAGATCACCCCAGAACGGTATTACATGCATCATCTTATAGAGAAGGATTCAGCTCAACGGGAACCTTGTTATAGATGTCATATGGGAAGCACCTTCACCGAACCGAACAAAAAAGGAAGAGAGTGCGAATTATCCTGAACCACATCCGTGCACACCACCAAGGAAGACAAGCTCTTTAAATTCAAACCAAAAGTGGCAAATTTTATTAAAGGATAACTGTTTGAATATTGATCAGAGAAGCCCCACCTTCGGGTTATAGTATATATACTCGAATGCATCCCCTTTTCACACGACTTTGTAGTTTAACATTCTAATAAAAATATGTTTATACTTGAGAATTAATGTACCAGGTGTGGAAAAAAAAATAAATCTAAATCTAAATCATGTTAAACATGTATAATTGGCGGCAACATCACTTACAATGCATGCATCATTGATAGGCCTATACATGTATTGTACGATGGTTGATATTGGTGGTATCATTCTGCTGATATATATCTACTATCATGGCCATTAAGTGTATCAGTGGTCTTTCGGGATGACCACTTGATTGGTTTTTTGGGGGGGGGGGGGGGGGGGGGCTGGACTTTTCTTGGACGCAAAATGATTGAATTTCGAGTAGCAGTGGTGGCAATTACTTTTTTATAAGAGTGTGTGACATCCCCAAAAGGCATTTTTGGATCAAACAATTGGATCACCGGGAGGCAAAGTGAACCAACCCTGAAATTCAAAATTTCAGGAAATGACAAAAACAGTTTTGACCATATTTGTAATGTTCATGGTTTTGGAGCTATTTTAGTTACATGTTTCACAATGACAACAACCTGATTGGGGCTTTTGAAATTAACAATTTTTAAAAATAGATTGATGGTCTAAATTTTTTCCACATGGAAAATGGCGATTTTAATGAGAAGATCCATCGCAAGGCAAAGTGAACCAACCCATAATTTGATGGATACTGCTGATGATTTTGGGTCAAATAACCAAATCTAAATAGATAAATAGTTGCACTTAGTTTAAGATCTTTCATGACCATCACAACTTCAGGGTGGCAAATCACTTTACTAGCCTCACTCTGGAGAGGGTATTCTTCAGAGAAAGTTCAAAATATGGGTTGGTTCACTTTGCCGCAAAGTGATGGTTGCTTGGGTTGGTTCACTTTACCGTAATACTGAATCCTCCACCCAATGAATGGCAATGCTGGTCAGCGAGATGGTTGAAAATGACCTAATACCAACCAGGGAGGGAACTTAAGGTGGCTCGATACTCGTGAACTTTCCAAGATAGGATTTCTCAAAAATAGTTTAGAATGATCCAAAATATAGTTTATAGCCAAGATATGCAAAAAAAAAGTGGTCGCCACCAGCCTTTTAAAAAAAATATTTGAGATTATGCATGTGAAAGTCAGTTCACCCGAACCTGAAAAACTGAACTTTTTTCTTAAATTTTTTACTGTGAAGTTTTCCCTGCTATTCCATGGTCATGCATCCCATATTATGCAATGAAGCAGGAAATTAAAGAAAACACTTAAAGGGAAAAGCTGATTGCAATTTCAAAGATATATATTTAGTTTAAAGGACTTTCCTTGGGTCTCGGCAGAAAAGTTTTGATTTTGACAATTTTAACTTTTTTTATAAACCATAGTGCCAGTGGCGTAACTGGGGGGTCTCGAGCGGGGGGGCACCTGGGGGGGCACGCGATTCTCTGGGGGGGCACCCGCTATACTAATTGTATATTTTAGCCAGAGTTAGAAAGTTCATATGGGGGGGCACCTGGGGGGGCACAGGTCTAATATGGGGGGGCACGTGCCCCCCGTGCCCCCCCATAGGGACGCCACTGCATAGTGCTAAAAAAAATTGACTAGATAGGATTTTTTAATTCTTTGTCATTTACTTCCAAAAATAGTGGGGAACAATATGATAATACAGACAACCCTTCCTACCACACTTGAAATTGATATACAATTTTTTTTTTATTACCAAGTCATTTTTGAGAAATTAGACCTGCTTGAGTAAAATCGCCTGTAAAAATTTTATATTCCGAGTATCAAGCTGAAACTTCGGCTGCTTGTAGTACTCATCATAGCGCATCTAGTGCTCCAAACGGGAAGTCTCTAAGCTCAATAGAAGTGGCACAATTTGCAAACGAAGCGGCCGACACTAGAAATTCTCAGAATTAAAAAAAGATGCTGAAACAGTGCCAGCAGAATGGTGACGCTACCATAGATAGTAGGGCCTGCCTGGCTGCGCGGAAATATGTGCATGTGACGTAAATCGCGAGTAGCGAGCCACCTTAATGTCTTTGGTTGAAAATTAATTTATCAGCCTCATTCTGAGGAGTGGAATTGCTGCAATAAATATCAAAACTTGGGTTGGTTCTCTTTGCGTTGGAATGTATGAGTTGGATAACTTTGTCTTGAGATGTTTGGGTTGGTTCACTTTGCCTTGCGACTAAAATGAGTTTTGGCCACATTGGGTTGGTTCACCCCCCTATAAAAATAGCCTTCCTATTGGAAATCAAGGTAGGTCACCTAACCATCAGACCATTGAAACATGGAAATGCCAAAATTCAAGGTTGGTTCACTTTGCCTCCCGAGGATCCAATTCCATAATTGTTTTTTTTTTTCACGACAGCCTAGAAATAATCTGTTTTACCAGAACTCAGAACTTGTTTATTTTACCATAAACGGAGCACAAAATTACTCACCTAAGAAAACCGCATCCCTCCTCTCCCAGAGAACTAATGGATGCTTCCTTATGCCAGATTTGGTTAAAAATCACAAAAGTAAGTAAGCTCTCTGCTCCATTGAAATGACATTTAAAATTATTGCATATTTATGAGTTTCAGGGGCTGCCACACAGCTTTCCCAGTTCAGAATGATTTCATTGGCTGTCTCATTCGATAATACCACCGTGGACCTTGACGCAGCTTATCCGAACAAGCACCATTTGTGTGCATTTATGTGCATAAAATATCCCAACTGCATGGCTTACGAACACAGTGTTTCAATGTCATCACAGTGCACCATGATGAACAGCATAATTCAAGGCACAGGTGGGAAACGAACAACAGTCTTTGTGAAAGTCAAGGGTAAGACTGTCATGAAGTTGTCTGAGCCAACTTTCCTGTGCATGGTACACAAACGCCTAAAACCAAAATGTAGCACCATTAAAAATCTATATCAAATATCAAGAGCAATATTGAAATAAATTATACTATTAATATAATTATACCTTAAAACTCAATGTAAGTCACAACACGAAAAAATAAAAGAAAGTTATTAATAAGCTTTTTTCATAGCTTGAAAAGAAAAACAAATTTGAACAAGTTTATCAATTTCCAAAAAAGTTTGAACCTTGTTCGTGTTGCCACTTTGACCAAATTCTTTCGAACAACATGAAAATTCTAGCGCTTCGAGTCATTGGCTATTTTAACTCTACCACCCTCTTTTCCAGGTTTGAAAACCTTTAAAGTTGCAACACAAAAGGAAAGACTACAACTAGGATGCACCAGATTACTTGATATTTCCGACATCCCTGATAAAAACATGTGCACGCGCTGATGTGGCTAATTGCTATGATGATGCAAATGGGCTACACTATGATCAGACAACTAAAGTTTGCAGCATTCAACATTGTGGCAACATTCGCATTACTACTATTTATGTATACAAATCAAAAACTTATGGTCCAATGGGACAATATTGTATCAGATACATTTAGCATTACTAATGGTGTTAAACAAGGTGCTGTGTTATCACCAATATTATTTGCAGTGTACACTGATGGATTGTTAAATAAATTGAAAGATTCTGGTATAGGATGTCATATGGGTAACCAATTTGTAGGAGCATTAGCATTTGCTGATGACTTGACTCTATTGAGTCCCACATTATCTGGTTTAAAAGACATGATTAAGATTTGTGAAGAATATGCATCCTCTTATTCGATCAAATTTAATGGATCAAAGAGTAAGCTCTTAATATTTAAAGGTATTGATTGTAAAGTTAGTAACACCGCTGGTGTCAAAGTATGTAATGAGGTTGTTATACCTAGTAATTCTGCGGTTCACCTAGGTCACATGATTTGTACTGTTAATAAGGAAAGTATTGTTAAAGGTGCTAATTCTGATTTTTGGCGTAGTTTTAATATATTTTTGGCCAATTTCGGCCACTTATATTCATATTTAAAAAATAAGCTGTTTGTAGAGTATTGTTGTTACTTTTATGGTGCTCCATTATGGAACTTAAATGGTAGTGGTGTAAAGGATTTATGTATCTCATGGCGTAAATCTCTTAGAAGTATATGGGGTGTACCACACCACACTCATTGTGACACAATCACTGCTTTAGCTGGGCAAAAGCCACTTATTTTAAACTTGCAGACCCGTTTTTGTCGGTTTATTAATAAATGTGCTAGTACTGATAACTCAATTGTGAAAGGTGTGTACCAGTTAGCTATTAAAAATCCATATTCCAACTGTGGTAAAAATTTTATAAACCTATATTGTAGGCGTACTGATTGTCTTAGTGTCAATACATGCGAATGGCAAGAGAGCCTAACTGTGATAAACCCTGAGATAACTTGTATCAAGGAATTGATTGGTGCCAAAGAGGGTTTTAATGAATTGACTGTTTTTAATGATGATGAGGTAGTAATGCTACTCAACTTTTTATGTACTAACTAGTCTTTTAATTGTTATATTTTGTTTTTATCATTGTTTTTTTAGCTTGTAATTGTACTGTTTATAAAACAGTGAATAAAGATATTAAATTAAATTAGTGGGTTCCCAATGCAAGAAGCACCATCATGTTTGAAGATTCTTTCTACCCAAGGAGTAAGCTTTTACCAGTTATTATGTATATCAAATTGAAAATTTCCATTGTTATGCACAGCTCCTGCTTTAGGTGTTTTCACAACCGGAGGGGTTTGTCCCATCAAATATTAAGGCACAGTTTCTTTTATTCGAGACTCTCTAAATGGCCTAATAAACATGCTATGGTTTTTTCTTTACAGCATGTCTGGATCGAGTCTTGATGTCAGAGAACACAATAGACGTATTAAGTGCACATTTAAAGGTAAATTAAATAATTTCTCATCTGCCAGGGCATAAATAGACACAAAAAAGCAGGACTCAAGGACAAACATAGCAATCGTTTTTTATTTAATTTTTGGCAATTTTTTGTCTTAATCTTCTTTTCTTTTTTTTTTGTTTCAGGTACATTTCCGGGATCTATTGAAAATTGCAAAAAAAGACTCTGCAATAGTGACATGAATGCTGCTAGCTACAGAGGATCATGTGGGGCCCAAACATGTCAACCAGGCTTTGAGGTAGCAGCTCATCCAAACAAATACACAATCCTGTACGAGATTCCAGAATATTAAAGTGGGGCATACCCACCGGGCATATTAAAGCGGGGCATACCCACCGGGCATATTAAAGTGGGGCATACCCACCAAGCATATTAAAGTGGGGCATACCCACCAGGCAAGTTAAAGTCGGGCCTGCCCTATTTGGCATATTGAAGTGGGGCATACCCACCGGGCATATTAAAATGGGTCATACCCACCGGGCGAATTAAAGTGGGGCATACCCACCAGGCATATTAAAGTTTGGCATACCCCCGGGCACATTAATGTGGGGCATATGCCCGGACATATTAAAGTGGGGCATACCCACCGGGCATATTAATGTGGGAAATACTCACCGGGCATATTAAAGTGGGGCATACCCACCAGGCATATTAAAGTGGGGCATACCCACCGGGCATATTTATGTGGGGCATATTTATGTGGGGCATATTTATGTGGGGCATATTTATGTGGGGCATACCCATCGGGCATATTAATGTGGGGTATACCCACTCGGCATATTAAAGTAGGGCATACCCACCGGGCATATTAAAGTGGGGCATATCCTGTCAGCGTGCCTTGGCGATCCGGCGTCGGCCCGGCGTCGATCCGATGTCAGCAGCATCGGAATGGCTTTGGGCCGACATTGGACCACCGAGGCACGCTGATAGGGTATACCCACTGCGCATATCAAAGTGGGGCATACCCAGTGGGCATATTAAAGTGGGGCATACCCAGCGGGCATATTGAAGTGGGGCATACCCAACGGGCATAGTGAAGTGGGGCATACCCAGGGGGCATATTAAAGTGGGGCATACCCACCAGGCATATTAAAGTGGGGCATACCCACCGGGCATATTTATGTGGGGCATATTTATGTGGGGCATATTTATGTGGGGCATATTTATGTGGGGCATACCCATCGGGCATATTAATGTGGGGTATACCCACTCGGCATATTAAAGTAGGGCATACCCACCGGGCATATTAAAGTGGGGCATATCCTGTCAGCGTGCCTTGGCGATCCGGCGTCGGCCCGGCGTCGATCCGATGTCAGCAGCATCGGAATGGCTTTGGGCCGACATTGGACCACCGAGGCACGCTGATAGGGTATACCCACTGCGCATATCAAAGTGGGGCATACCCAGTGGGCATATTAAAGTGGGGCATACCCAGCGGGCATATTGAAGTGGGGCATACCCAACGGGCATAGTGAAGTGGGGCATACCCAGGGGGCATATTAAAGTGGGGCATACCCACCGGGCATATTAAAGTTGGGCATACCCACCAGCATATTAAAGTGGGGCATACCCACCAGCATATTAAAGTGGGGCATACCCACCAGGCTTAGCCAGGGCATTGGAGTCAGATAGCAAGTGAATGGCCTCAACAGCTGAATATAAGTACTTGTCATTCGTTGAACCTAACAAAATTTTCAGGTGACGCCCAGGGTATCCTTTTGTGCACAGTAGAATGATTATACAGAAACTGCTCAATGGCACATGTATTGGATAATATTGTGGCAGGAATGCATTTTGCACAAAATTTACTAGCCTCGGATATAATTGGGTGACCATTAATAAACACCCCTGCCTTGGTCAGATTTGACGAAGCAATCCATGTCAGATGATCCACCAGATCACGAGGGTTAAGAAAATTCTCTCTTGAAAAATTGTCAAAAATCCCACCGAAAATCTACAAATTTTTAGTCAATTGCCATAGAAAGTGTTTCAACAAAAGGGGGGCCACATAAGCTGTTGGTTATATTTCAGAAGGATTCAGAAACAATTGAACAGTTGGTTTGGAAGACTTTCACCATAAAATCAAATATCTGGATATCATTATTAGTTATGATATATGCTCACATACAGAAAATTGGGTTCAGTTGTATCATTAACAGCATTTATTAGCTATGCATATGTTTGTAAGAAGGATGCCCACAAATAAGGTAGGAAGTGCCAGGGGTTCAGAAACTTTCAGGCACAATTGTATAGATTGTTCTTCTTCATTGTCATTGTCTGTGAATACCAAAATAATAGTGTATTCAGTTTAATTAACATATATGATGTATTAGTGTATAGCAGTTAAGTTATATAATTATATTTTGATGAGGCTAATCATGTTGAGATAGATTTTAGACAGATAAAATGTACGCATTTAAAATGTATTCAAAATGTTGTGATATACATTTTTATCCACAAATGTATTATGTAGCTGCCGCAAGTGTTGACATTTAGCATTCCAATTGTATTGTAAATTTAGTAGTACTTTCATATACTTGCTTAGGCCTATATTTTCAAAATCTTTGGTAAATACCTGTTGTAAATATAATTTCAAATAAATCAACTCAGAGTCGTTATTATAGTTTTCATAGATATGTAGCTTCCGCAAGTGTTGACATTTAGCATTCCAATTGTATTGTAAATTTAGTAGTACTTTCATATACTTGCTTAGGCCTATATTTTCAAAATCTTTGTAAATACCTGTTGTAAATATAATTTCAAATCAATCAACTCAGAGTCGTTATTATCGTTTTCATAGATATGTGTTTTTCCCGTTTGCATTTCGCTATATCTCAAAACTGTGATGTTACAGACTTAGTTGCATAACTTTGTATATTACAAGCACACATTTCAAGAAAATGACTAAATGCATTGGCACATGGATTATGAATGTTTAGCTTGTTTAGCCTTAATATCTGCACTGGTTGATAGATGCTTCAGTGAAATGTAACTGAAACAAACAATCCATTTATCCTCAAAGTAGAGTTACACTGCTAGCTTTAAGTTTGGAAATGATAAGGTGTTCACCACTGCCTTAGTGTTACACAAAATGGTATCTGGTTGTTCCGAATGTTACTTGATCAAATCAAAATAGACCTAAACAAATTTGAAGTGGATTATTGAAGGTAAATTTGTGAAAATAGCATTAAATTTCAAAGGTTGTTCACAAAAATGGGGATATGTCTAAGTGAGTAAGCATTGGCCATCGCCGTGTCATTGATATGCCTGGCCACTTGTTTGGGGCAATCAGTATTTTGAAAGCAACTGAATACCATTCATGTACACTGTGGAAACTACTCAAACAATCCTTCTTCCAATTATGACTTTTTCTTTCTGATAAGATAACAATCCATGCACCTACAAGCGAATTTCTGTAACACTGATCCGATGGCAAGCAAAATTCTGTTTCCAAACTTTTGGCCTGCAGTGTACAATGTCTGACAACAAATGTTACAAAGTTATTTGAAATTGTGATGACTAGTACCTTGTGAAAAACAATAAAACATGCTTTGTTTGGGAAATATTTAAACAGACACTCTTCTGGCAAGGTATAACAATCAGCTTAGACAAAAGTTGTTTGCTATGGTTGTATACAAAACATAACATTGCCTGGCAGTTTCAATTTCCTTTGTCATAAACCGTGATGTCATGGTTTAACTGCAAAACGAACTTTTCAAAAAACATGTAGTAGCTATGAAAACGATAATAAGATGTCTTAGTAATTGTATGAAACACGTAGCTATGAAAACGATAATAAGATGTCTTAGTAATTGTATGAAACACATAGCTATGAAAACGATAATAAGATGTCTTAGTAATTGTATGAAATACGTAGCTATGAAAACGATAATAAGATGTCTTAGTAATTGTATGAAACACGTAGCTATGAAAACAATAATAAGATGTCTTAGTAATTGTATGAAACACATAGCTATGACAACGATAATAAGATGTCTTAGTAATTGTATGAAACTTAATTGTGTTCAATACCTGAAACAACACTATTTATGATTTCAAGATCAGCTTTTGACTTTGTTTCCATATGAAACAATTACCTACTTTTACTGTTTGAGACCTCTCACAGCTTTTTTAAGGATTTTCAACCAGGAGACCAACGGCAAGGGAACAAACTTACAACTCAAACCATTATTCGCTGTGCTGTGAGATGCTATATCAGTGCTTGTAAAAGGGAATTTTTGCACCGACTGCCAATTTTATAAAAGCAGTTGGTCAGATAGCCACTTAAACGAGTTTGACTTGTTTAAATTTATCAAAATTGAAAATCAGCCAAGGAATACTTTTGATATGGAAAGAAGCCATGTTGCTTTAAAAAATTCAAACGCAACAAGGTATTTTACATTAAGACAGGTAAAGTTAATGAGAGTCTTTTGAAAAAAGAATAGTCTTCCGGTGACACCAATTTGGCAATGAGTGGGAGACGGAGACCAAACCTTTCGACAGGGTACCCATATAGTCTCCCAGTTACAACATTAAAAATGCACTGAGATCTATTACTTGAACACTATAAAGGTGCATGGGTTCATTCATAGTCGTATTGTAACTGGCCTAATTTCCAAGCAGTTTAGGCTGTGTTCTTTGATTTAACAGGATGTTATTTATGTATGTTTTGCTTGAATAAACTGGATTTACAAAAACCTGGATCTCACTTCAATGTCTTAAATACATGTATTTATACATTTATTAGAACGGTTCAAATTCTGGTTCTGGACATTTTATGAGTCAGGGCTTGTTTTCACGAACAGTCACCTTTTCAGGGGTGCCGGAAGAGGGGTCAGGGGGAGGGGCAAATTTTGCAGGGGGCAGGGGGCAAGTCATGACCTTTTGATACTAAAAAATACGATTTGCCCTTTTATTGCCCGACTGGTCCCTTGGCTATTTTTGGCTGATATTAAATATTAGTAAGGAATTTGCCGTTCTAATGATCTAATTTTCATATTTTTCTCAAGTTTTTCCTATTGTTCAAAAATTGTTAAATTCATATCAAAGAGCATTGCTACATTGTATAGGTGATATTTGTTGAAAATGTCATTGTTGTATATTCCATAGTGTGCAAGTTCTGGTTCCCGTTTGAAAAAAAAATTCTTTAATATTTTTTCTCATCATTGCAAAAAGTATAGAATATCTATCAGTCAGACCATGAAAAGGCACTACTAGACAATATAGACCAAACTTTATCCATATACATGCAATAGCGACTGATTCTTAGCCCAAAAACAAAAATATTTTATTTTTTATCATTTTTTTTTTCAAAAAGTATAGAATATCTATAAAACCCAAGTCAAAATTCATGTGAGGACTCAAAAAAGGTTGCTGGATATGCAGTGGATGTAAATTAGAAGGTTTCCTGGAACACATAGATGAGTAAAACTTGTTATGCATTAAAATGGCTGTAAGAGTGAATGACCATTTTTCTACATGTTCACCACACTGTTTGGTAACCGTAATAATATTATGGGGATCACATTGCCAAGCATCAACACTATAGGGGAAGCTTGGGAGAGTTGGGCCACTTTTTACATTCTTGCACCTCCTGCTAACAATATTGATTATATAAACATGCTTAATGCACGTATTGTATCTTGAGATATTTCAGAAAAATATCTTTAGGTTTGCATTGATATTTGCCCAAGAATATATGAGCTACAGCCCCACGAAAGTTGGAAAAAAATTTGCCCAACTCTCCCCATCAAGTAGGAGACTTGGGCCATTCAGGGAGGAGACTTGGGCCATTGCAATATATCAGGTTCAGTAAAGCTGTACTTGAGGCCATAATATTTTCAACCTGAAGTGTGGAGGTCATAGAAGTCGCTAATCCTGAATTGAGGCCTCTTGCAACTCTAGTTTGCTGTCAGACTTAAGCCTCGGCCTGATGGCCCAACTCTCCCCATCTAGATTTCCTGATATCTAATTTTATTAGATTATGAATAATTATTAAGGCCTAAAAATATTCAATCTCTGTTGAAAATTGCTCTAGACAAGTTCTTCTGTCTTTATAAAAATAAATCTGGGTAAATGCAACACATGTGGGGAGAGTATTAGCACTGTGCCAACTCTCCCCCATTCCACCATTTTTCTCTAAATCCCAATTATGACAAAACCGGTTGTCTGATAATTTTCCAAAATATTTTAATAACAACTGAATAATCAAGCCTACCAAGCATGCCATAGAAAATTTTCTCAGTCCTTGTTGTCTTACAGACAATTAAAAACTCGTAACATGACTCAGTTTTTCCTTTTTTCATCCAAATTTGAATTTTCTTCTGTCTAAAGATCGTGACAAGCAAATTAGCCAGAAATGTTACATCCATTGAAAGATGTTTATTTTTATAAAATTTTGGTGGCTGCAGCTTTCTCAAAAATTTTTTAGTTTCCTCAAAAATCAGGGTGGCCCAACCCTCCCTGCGGCCCAACTCTCCCAAGCTTCCCCTAACCAAAATGTTGACACCAACTGAATTTACAATTGGGAAATAGATAACACGAAATTGACTGTTTGTCTTGAAAAAAAAAAACACAAAAAAAAAACGTTGAAACATAATTATACCATACCTATGAGCCATCAACCGATCAGAAGCCTGTATTTGGCTGGTATATATCGTATATTCTTTGTTGTTCACTTATACGCCCATGGGAGTATATAGGATATATAAGCCTCATTGTTTGACAAAGCTCATAACACAAACAGCAAAACTGTACCAAACAGTGAATTACCAGCAAAAGTTTAACAAAAATAAAAACAAAAGTATTATAAAAACAGAACACCTATGACAAATCTGTTAATCCTTTAATTTGAGACCGATTTGTAATAGATAACGCCCTCGTTTGTGACAATATGCAATATATCCGAGGGCTTTAGCCCGAGGATTATTGCATATTGTCACAAACAAGGGTGTTATCTAACTTATACCACTAAGTACAAAACAAATTAATTTAAATCCCTTTGTTTGCCTTCAATCCTTCTTGTTTGACAACATTTCATTGTATTTGTTGCACATTCATGTTCCTCAGTTAATTTGAAGGTTGGCAGCCCTGAAGGAAACAGGTCAGAATTCTTTGTTCTCAGGAAATGATACAATACATTAATTTTGTAGATAGCAAGATTGATGGAAAGATAGATAGATAGCTCGATAGATAGATGGAAATAACACAATACATTAATTTCATTGATTAATTTTATAGATAGATATGGATAGACAGATAAATTGATAGACGGATAGACGGATAGATATATGGCTAGATAGGTAGGTCGATAGTGCAGTCATCTCAGCCAAGGTCACTTTGGGGAGGTTGATTATTATAGTCGCTTAGCAAATGTTATTTTTAAATTATGAAAGATATTTGAAAAATAACAGAAAGCAAGGAGCAGGGGTTCGGGGGCGGCAGCCCCCGAAATAAGAAGAAGCAGGGGTTCGGGGGCGGCAGCCCCCGAATTAAGAAGAAAAAATAATTCTTTGAACTTGCCAAATGGGGCTGCTCCGCTATTTTTTTTGCAGCTTGCATTATCCCAAATGTACTATTTTATAAAGTGACCTTAAATTTGATCATCATTTCAGATAATGGTATTTATAAAAAAGAGTGAATATAGCCTTTTTATTGAGACCAGTTACACTTGATACAATCTTCCTCCTTGTTTACTGTCTGTGTTGTTCAGTCTTAATCCTTTGTTGGTCAGTTTTGTTTCAGTGTTTCCTTCAATTTTGTCAACTTGTAGTCAGCCAAGCATGCAATATCATGGTCAGGTGTATGAGCTGTGATATGCATTATATCAGAGCAAAATCCTGCCTTCTGATTGGCCAAAAAGAGCAAACAGTGGTATAAAGATTTTAATGTCAATAACACGACTAAGGGGTCAACCATATTAGATTTCAGGGAGGGGGAGGAAGCTTTGAAGTTTTTAGTTTTGGTGAGATAAATTAATTCCTTTTGAGTAGTCTTTAAATAAGTGGTGGAAGTATTTCGTTTGATTTAAAAACAAATATTTGCGGACATCATACACTCAAAATATATGGGACCAATTACTGCTGCAGTTTCCATGAAATAAATAATTTTGTGTCTATTAATACTCCGACCCCCATTCTCATCTGATGGTTGCATGTGTGTGTGCGTGTGTGTATTTGTGTTTAACGCCCCAGCAGCACCTTAATGGGCATCTGATGGTTGCAACCAAACAATCCGAATACATATATTCTTCTGATTTTTTAACAATTTTTTGTTCACAATTTTTTTTTTCCTACAATTGTCCCCCATAAAAATTTTTTTGGCTAATTTCCCTCCCCCTAATTTTTACCAAAATTATTTGTTCCGATCTTTTTCTTTATACATGTTTTTTTGTTTCCCATCCCCTCCCTAAATTTCTAAATTTTTCTTTTCACAAACATTTTCTCCCAAATTTTTTTGCCTTTTTCCCCCAAATTTTTCTTTTCACTTTTTTTTCCTCAAACTTTTTTCCTTACATTTTTCCACATTCTGTGTTTTTTTCCAAATTTCTTTAATTCAAAGAATTTCAGTATATAAAAACTTGATCCTTTTCAGATGCTTTCATGTTATTAAATTAATCCCTCGTGACAAATTGTTTGTAGCTGTTTTCTGAACTTCTTTGTTTTTCTCTCAAATACTTCTTGTTTTATTATTATTTTTTAAATCTCTTAAGCTTTGTTTTATTTTGTTTTGTTTGAGGTATAAGTCAGTTATATCCCTTGTTTTCGTGAATATGTGATAATCCTCGGCTGACGCCTCGGATATATCACATATTCCCTCAAACGCGGGATATAACTAGCACATATACCTACTTGTGTTAATGCATTAATGGGCGTGTAGGACTAAGGATCTCTGTAACTTTTGGGGCACATGTACATCTAAAAATACAAACATACCTATTTGGTCTTACTATAGTAGGAATAGATAAATACAGGACTGCTCACCCATGTTTGCTGCAGTTCAAGTTGTTTGCTTTCTTAAATTGGGCTCTTTTTAAAATAAATTGAATGTGGGTCATTCCATTTTACAGCAATTTTATGTTTGTCAGTTGACATGAGAACTAATAAAGGAAGCAATAACATGTGGTGAAGTCACTGCCAAGAGAAATTTGGTAAACATTTGTTCAGTAAATTGCCCATTTTGAAGACAAAGTCAGTCAATAGAATCATTGGTAGAGAACAGCCATTGTGCGATGGTGAGATATTTGCCACTGAAATGGTTTCAATTAGAGGGCGACTGTTTAATTTGTGAAGAAATTTCATTTCAGCTATTAGGCCAGCTGTTGTGAAGTTGTGATTCATCTGTAAATTAAATGTATGAATGATCATTTCTCTTCGGAATATTGAATGTTTGCCTAAAATCAAGGGCAAAACTGTTATTTTGAACAAAAATTATCCCTATTTTTTATCCTGAAAGCCAAATGGATATTATCACTTACAGGACATTGGTAAATCATATGCTGAGGGTGCAGTACATTGGAACTTGTTTCATATTATACTGTATGTTTGATGTCACTCATAATAGTTAACTGTAAACCGTAGCGACTTTGAAAATTGTCGTGGATGCCCTATTTTTATTACATGTGCCCAATATTTACTTGTCACATAGATAGAGAACTTACCCGTGACAACTGCCACAAAACTGGAGGTGTGCCAACATACCCCTTGTGACAACCAGCTCCGGTCTCACCAAAATGTAGGATTCTTCAAATCAACCAATTCATTTCCTCTAAAAGTGTGCCATATTTCCGGAGCTGCCCAGCATTGTCAGCAAACAAAGAATGCTTTGCATTGCAATGGAATTTCCTTTCCAAACGCATGTTCGGCATACACGTTCGGCATCTTCTCCCAAGTGCCACAAAATTTCTGTCTGACATGTTATCAAATTTGTGTTGAAATACTTTCAAAGCCAGGCAGGTGAAGGGTTGGTCAAGTTGTAGCGTGTTAGGTAGTGAATCGCTGGGTCCTGGGTTCGAATCAAGTTCTTGCGGGGTCACCTGGACCTATGTTGGACAGCCGTTTCAATCATCCTTCACCTCATTGCCGCGACCTCCTCCCGTCGTAATTAGCCTATCAAGTGCATAAATACCAGACGTAAAGCCCAATCACGTGTTAGCGCAGTAGTATGGTGACTAGTTGCCAACTTCTGGATGCATATCTGTCAGTATATTTATACCATACAGTGCAATCTTCAAATTGAATGTTCTTGGCTTTGTCCCCAGCTATTTTAAAAGCCTCAGAATCAGAAATATTTCTTTCAAAAACATGAAAGGTAAACATGTTCATTTCCATGTTTCCATGAAAAGTTTCGTCCTGCAGCTTTTGAAAGCATATAAGACGGGATGAAAGGGTGGATATTTTAATGATATTTTATATTCTAAAAACATGTCATATATAAGTTATTTCGTCTCTCACTTTTCACTGAGTTTTGTTTTCACTTTTGGCTTTAAAGTTTTATTTGCAAGTGTAGCCCTATATGGTAAGTGACATTAGAAACTATTCACATAAGAAAACTATAGACACGCAGGATCAATGAAACATGTACATACAGTAAAACTTTAAAGCTTCAAAAGTAAATTATAAGAGTAATTCACATTGATCACTAGAAAACACTATTTTGTCATTCATGAAAGGAAAGTTCGGAACAAACACTCTCTGACCTCATTTTTCATTTTCTACATGCCTATATAGGATTCAGATGTACTTTTTCCCTTTTCGAAATGCATTTGAGTAACTGTTTACAATGGAAAACATCATGAAAAATAGTTCTATAATATTAGAATATTTGTCTTAAAAAATGAAATATGTATTGTACACAAATTAACAAAATGTTGTTTAGAACAACAATTATCCACTTCAGCAGAGATTCTCTGGGTGCAATTATCTTGTGGTTATATCATTTTGTTGATACTTGAGAGTATGGCACTGCTTATTTGATTTTGAACTTTTTGTATATATCATGGGAATCATTATGGGTATTTGAAAATTTTAAACTACAGAAAATAAATCAATTTATCATGATCTGCTGGTTTATTAGTGAAAATGCATTGCAGTCTTGGTTACTAAAACAATGGGTCACACAATTCCATGCACTTGTCCACTCGCCTGCTGGACAGCATCTCGCAGAGAGTGAAAAAAAAACAAAAAACTTCTGTGCTCTGTGTAAATGTGAAAACTGCGTGTAAATATCAGGAAATGTCAAGACTCCCAACAGAAATAAGAATTCACCTTCAAACAAGAAATCTCATGTTTCGTCACGAACAATTTGTTTGTTGAAGGACATTCGAAGGAGCCGGCAGAAATGTGGCTGAGAGCTCATGAAGTGGAAATTGATTTTGCGGAAGAGGATGCCTTGCTTGTCTTGTGCATGGTTTCTAAAAACTATTTTCCTTATAGTTATCTTGTTTCTTTGACATAAAATAATTATATTATCTTGGTTACAAATCACGAGAATAGTTTTTTAGAACTGTTGTGTGACATGCCTCACTCTAAAATAGATTAGAATATTGTTATACTTTTCATTGGCGAGATATAAACAGACAATCTGTATCAGATGCATTTTATAAATGAATTTATGAAGTGCTAATGAGCGGGTGATGTCTGGAGTTGAACAGAGAATGGTACTTCCACTCATTATCTGTTCCTAAGACAGTAATAATTTTAAATGTCCCATCTTCTCAAATGCCTCAAAAGTTCTCATCCATTGATTGCCTTGAAAATTTGGCATGTTTGTTGAAATATCCAGCCCTTCAATTATTACAAATCTTGCGAAATTATTTTCACCCTCAATGACAAAATCAACTTCAAGAATCCAACTCTAAAATCCAAACAGAATATTTGAAAAGATTCAGATGTTCATGAACACATAAAGGCCTTGAATGAGAAATTGAGAATTGGAAATAGCTGGCAAGACATTTCACAGTTTAAGATTTGAAGAAATTGAAAAGATGACATTTTTACTCAAATCAGTCATTTCAAGTTTTTTTTTCCTCTTGCAATGCCCCAGACCTTTGTTATGTTTTGTGTTCTAAGGGATGTCTTCTAAATGTGCCTTGCTTATTATTATTATTTTTTGATTTTGAGAGCAATATAAGAATATAGGCAAGCGAACACAGTACATCAGGACCTTATTCTCCCTGGCAATGTCTAGCAAGCAGAGAAAATTATAGCTTTACATGCTTGATTGATGACCACTCAAATGACAGTTTATATTATAACATACAATTTCTTTTTTTTTTCACACAAAAATGTCATTATTATTTTTTTCACATTTAATATCATATAGGCCTATACATAATTGACAACGGAACAGACATAGCCCACCCCCCCCCCTCCAAAATTTGACAATCAACAAAAAATTGGGCATAAAGGATAGAAATTCGGGTAGATGATCAAATACATACTTTGGAAATACAAGGATCCCATGATGGGCCTCTTGAAATATTGTAAAATCTACATCATGAAACTATATTAGATATGGCGTATGCACATGTCGCTCAACCCGAAAAAACAAACTTGAGCAATAAAGACTTTATTACATAAGACCTCATTTATTCACTGTATCCTAAGCACTGACTGATAGGGCACACTGAAGACTGTCATTGTCGATTTTTACTTTTTGTGCCTACGATATCTATAGTAGTGGTTTCATTTCATTTTAATGCCTATTTATTTTACATTTAGGTTATTCACCAAGGGACAGGGCTTCAGCTCGAGATGTGAAAGTATATATTTCTGATCCCATGGTAAACAACGGGCTTATACTACCATGAAATAAATGCTCAAACTTTTTGATATTACTGAATTATAGACAAAGAATATGAGATTCATCACAATGCAATACCGGCTTGTGATTGGCTGACAGAGGTGTCGATAGGTACAAGTTACGTAAAGCAATATGATATGATGAATATACATGTAACTCTTTGAGATAGTTACAAAACCCTCCTGACAGCGCTGGTCCTAAAATGAGATGAAAGCTTTTTGCAATAACGGGCCGAACAGGTGACCTCTAAGGGGACCGGGGGGACTATAGATTTTCAGCGAAAATAAAAGCTGGTTTTCCAACTTGACACTTCAAAAAAGTTTGTTCAGCCCATGACTAAAAAAGAAGTTTGTTTCTGCCCATAGCTAGGGTACCGTAGTCTTAAAATTGCAATAAAAAAGTTTTTCGCTCTTGTCGATGTTTCACGAAAGAAAAAGAAATTCGTCCTGGGGGTTAAATCTACAGCCCCCAACTATTGTCTGGTCGGCCCCTGAAGGCTAACTTGCCATGATGCATAATTGTATATTTACATGAAATGTTCCAATTCAATCTGCTGGGATTCTATAGTATCCCTGTATGACTACACTTAGGCCAGACATAATTGATCTTTAGCTTCTAGGATCTTCTCAAGGCACTTTTTCTAGGGTAGAACGGCAGGACGAAAAAAAAAAGGTGAAATCTCAATTTTTTTATAATGTCAATTTGATAAAAATTGTGGGTATACTAAATTATTTTTTTCCGTAGGCAGAAAATCTGTTGGGTCGGTCGATCCGAGAAGCTAAAAATTAAAAAAGTCTGGCCTTACCATATCTATGTATCAATATTCTGGGATTCTATAGAGGACCCTGTATGCCAAGGTATGACTCTGTAGACTCAGTCTGCCGCAGCAAGTCTTGGTGCTACACTCTAAACAATTTCAGACAAAATTGGTTTTTTAGATTCAAAATGGTTTTTTGAAAAACCAAATTTCAATGCAAAAAACCAACATGGATTTTTTTAAAAATCCATGTTGGTTTTGCATTGAAATTTGGTTTTTCAAAAAACCATTTTGAATCTAAAAAACCAATCTTGTCCCGACATTTTTTAGAGTGTTCGCAGCATTGTCATTGCCATTGCAAAGTCTTTCTTTGCACGATTCCAGTGACTCAGGAAAATTTGCTAAAAAAAAAAAATCATAATTCAGAGCATATTATCAGAAATTTCATGAAAGGCCACAAAATTAAGAGCAAAAACAAAAGTTATTATATTGAGTTATATTAGAAAATTTCATGATGGGCCTCATAAAAAGGAAAGCTGCAGAATGTCATAAAATGTTATGCATGCAATATCATATCATCATAATTATAACCAACTCTTTAATTATATAAGATACAAATAATGTATCTGGCTTCCTGGAGACACGAAGCAGCCTGTTTGGTCCTATACAATTAAACCTTAGCAGACATGACACCAGGCACCGTGTGAGCATGTCTGACACCATGACCTGTTGCACTTGGAGAATTGGTTGATGGCTTGTCTCGTACCCCTATTACCGGCCTCATCCTTGTTTAACAATGAAAGAGCTAAGGTGTAATGGTGGGGCGACACAATGTGGTAAACTGTCAAATCTGTTTATCAGACTTTACAGTATTGCCCAATTACAACCTACTCCTTAATTCTATAAGATGCAAATAATGTAACTGCCTTACTGGATAATTCCTACAAATGAGACACTTTAAAAGCAGCTTGTGTGGCCCTACCATTACACCTTAGAAGGTATGAAGCCAGGTACTGTATGAGCATGTCCGACACTATGACATTTCGCCTTGCACAGTTGCAGCTCAGCTCCTGTTGCACTTGGAGCTTTGGTTGATGGCTTGTTTGATACCTATATTACCTGGCCTCATATCTGTTTAACCATGAAATAGCTTAGTTGTAAATCCGTGTAATGGTAGGGCTATACAGGCCGCTAAATTGTCTGATCTGTAAATTTCCCTATTGTCGTACAATGTATATTTGGTAAAACTTACCAACGGAGGTGCAACCGGCAATGAGGTATTTCACATCTGTTACTAACACTCGTCCGAGGCAGGCTGCAATGGAAAAGATAGATAGATTGTTAAGGCCTCCATAACACTTGAAGGTTTCAAGAGAAATCTAAAAACATACCTGTTTAAGAGTTTCTAGAAAGAAATCCATCACGCACTTCCACAAGTGCTTGTGAGCAGTTTACTGGAATTAGCGGTATATGAATGTCTACACTCCTGCTCATAAATATGGATTACTTTTTTGGAAAAAAACGTGTCAAATAAAAGGAAATTTCAGAGTGTGAATGAAATCAAGGTCCATTGTAAAGGTCAAGACATCTTCTCTAATCACTCTTTGAAAGCCTCAACTAAATTTTTGCAAGAATTTTTAATTTTTGGTTGAATGAACCTCTAAAAAACCCCCTGAATTTCCACATTTCGTGCTGCGGTAACTTTTCCTGGGCTTAACGCTGCAGCATGCATTTTAAATGACAGCATGTTCTTCCCTTTAGCGGTTATTGGAAGTAGTTACCATTGAATCAGACTATCATGTGCTCCATCAGAAGGTGCTAAAGTTGTCAATTTCAACGGAGAATGTTGAAGTATTCCATATTTATGAGCAACAGTGTATTATTATTGTTATAAAGGATGGATAGATATCGTATGTGTAGAAAGTTGGTTTTATGTGTCTAATCCGAGGGTTAATGAGAGTAAATTTATATTGTATATTATAGTTTTTTTTTTGTCTGACAGCTGAAGAAGTCCATGGGCGATGGATGAAAGCCCCTGGTGAGTGATAAAAAACAAAGGGAACTTCCAAAGGTCAGGATTAAGCTTAGAGTGTTTATAGCAATGGATATTATATAGCAATGTTAAAACTTACTGCGAGGATAGAATTTGTCTTCAAACAAGATTGAACTCCTCGCAGCAAGAACCCCTGAGGCGGTAATGTTGTCCTTCTGTGCACAGTATTGAATGCTGCACACCTGGTTGGTCTGATCATAGTATAACCCATTTGCATCATCGAAACCTGTAGCCAGGTCTGCGCAAAGATTTTTGTTCATGATGTTTGAAATTTGCTGTAATTCTTGGCATCTCAGTTGCAATTTTTCTGTCAATTTTGTAGCAACTTTAAACGTTTTGTCACCTGGAATGAAAAGTTATACAATGTTCATACTCTATGTGACAATCAACAGGATTAAACCAAACTTTGGTGAATCAAGCACAGGCAGTGTTACAAAAAATGGCGTTTTGTTTTTTACTAAGTTATTCATCAAGATATGACCTTGATAAAGATAAAGTTTCATTAAAAAATGTTTGAGTTAAATGCTCAGGGCATGTGTCTGCATGAGTTAATTGCTCTCTAAAGTGTCTTCAGATGTGTTTGTGTATGGGCTGTTGGTTTGCATACTGTTACAGTAGAAGAAAAACGAGTGCTCACAGAAAAGTACTGGCATGTGTCTTGTAAGGTCATATCCCTATCCCTGCCATGTTATCCTGTATGATTCACAAGCAGTTTGTGAGGTCATATCCTGTACTTGCAATGCTAGCAGGGAAAGCCATTTGACGTGTCATACCACTCATCAATGAATTCACAAGACACTGAATGATAACAGTTAATTTCAATGTATTTGATAGGGTATGTTGTGAAATCATTGATGGCCACCGACATTTTTCTGAAAGCGCTCTTTTTTTCATCTACTGTAACTGGTCTTACCCTTCCCTCTGAGAAAAACAGTTGTTCCAGTCCCATCTGTGCCTTTTGTGATGTTGGTCATTATGGTGCATTTTGATGACGTTTGGTTGTACTCATAAGCCACACAGTTTGGATGGTCAAAACACTTGAATGCACATGAGAAGAATTTGCTTGGATGAGTTGGGTTGATGTCAATAGTGACATTTTGGAATGAGACAGCCAAAGACGTCATCCTGAACAGCGAATACTCTATGGAAGTCACTGAAAAAAAAAACAAGGCAACCTTTGCAATCATCTTTCTATAGCTATAATGCCAATCATACTGGACATATGCAGGACATAAAGTCTTAAATCAACAATCCATCCATAGTAAAAATGATCTTGTCAAAAGAAAAGCGTTGTCATTGTTCATCTGAATCACAAAATAGGAATAGAGTTGTTGGTTTAAGCTTCTCCGTCAGATACTACATATGTTCAACAAATATAAGGCCTTCCAGAGCAGTGCACAGAATATACTTTTGTGGGTTATTTGTTAGGGATAATGGCAAAGCATGGTTAGTTCTTTGGCATCGGAGAAGATATTCAAGTGAAGACCTGTGAGAGTATCTAACTATCTGGCACATAAAGAGCATGTGTCTTTAATATGGTATACCTTTAATTGTTGAGGATTCTTCTATAAGATTTTAAAACCTCACAATGTAATATGGTAAAATTTTTCACAGAGGTTCTAGAATGGAACCCCTTCCAACTTCTAGTTTTAAGAATGAGGTCTGATTGGATACACATGGGTTGATCCAATCAAAGGCAAGGTTAGGAACATAATCATTCAATGGCAGTGGCGGATCCAGGCGGGGGTCTAGGGGACCCGGGCCCCTCCCCCAGACCACTGAGATTGAAATAACAAATGTTTTGAAAAGAAAAATTGGTGCAACATTGACCATCGAATGCCTAAAGCCCCCCCCCCCAGAATACCCTCTCTGAATCCGCCATTGAATAGGTCAATTTTAAAAGTGACAGCTAATAGGATAACATTGAGCTAATTCACAAACATCATTACGTACCTTCACTGATGAAAACCAGCACAATCAGGAAAGCTGAACTCTCCATTTTCTGATCAAGTTTTAAAGGAATGACGGAAATACCACTCTTCTAGTTATTGTTGTTTGCAATGAAAATTAAGATGTACATACTAAATAATTCAGTGTGTATTGCCGTGCAATGTATATTTGACATTATTCTTGTGAGTGCATTATGTTTTTTTTGAAGACGGAAACATAATTCTATAATGTAAAGTGTATGACTAAGCACGTTGTGCTATCTATAGCGACGAAAATAAGTATTTGACCCCATACTGTATTTTCTGGTTTGGGCACTTGCGCTTGCTCTAAAACTCTGAAAGAAGCATTACGGAATATATTTGCATAAGAATCCAAATACTCTTTAGAAATAAGTATTTGACCGCTTCATTTGCAAAGGGTTTATCACCAAATTTTACAAAACAAACACTTGGAAAGCTATTACAACTAGAAATTATTGCAATAAATGCCTATTTAAATTGTTTTCCCCAATTTCATTCAGTTTTGAATTCCCACAATAACACCTCCTATACTTTTTGTCACACTATAGACACTCACTGTTTTTTGGCAAAACATGTCTAATATGGACATGATGGTGATGGAAATTGGAAATAACATTTTCTCATTAATATCTATTTCATTAAATTACCTCTACCCAATTTACCGGCTTTCGATACCCCGATTCCAGCATGAAAATGAGAGTGTGATGAACCGAAATCTTAAACTTAACATTACTCAAAATTCTCCCAATATAATTTTTTTTTTTTTATGTCTTAAACCGTTCTCCTGACCTTCCTCTACAATTGTGCATTTTTAGTTTTCTTACTTCATTTCGAAAATCCTAAACTTTTTTAAGGGACACTGTGGTGGAATATCTAACTTTCCTTAGTATAGGATACTGATTATATGGTCGATATGGTAAAATATAACAGAGTGGGGAGGAAATGTCACAGTGTCACATTTCACCCCTCTTGTGTTTTTTAAATTCAACACATGATCATGGCAACTAGGTGACCATATGGCTAAAAAATGGGTTTACAGCACTTAAGACAATTATCCAAAATACCTTGAAACAGTAGTACAACTTCCTATGTCACAGTGACATTTTCATCTTCAAAAGAGTCTTACAATTTCAAATTTTCCATTAGTATTCCCTGTACCTATAATTTTATGGAAAATTATTTGCCTTGACAAGCTAAATTCAATAATTAACTAGTGATTCATTTCTTTTAAAACAGACAACAAGAAAACATAACATATACACAAATTTTATTAGACATTAAAATTTCATAAAAATTATACATGTGTCAGGCAAAAGCAATTTTGGTACAACACAGTATGCATAGGCTAAAATATTGATAAAAACATTAGATACATACAGATACATCCACAAAATTCACATATATCATCATCATTCTAACATTCAAACTAAACCTCAGCTGACATGGCCTGACCATTGTACACTGTAAACGTCTCCCCCAGGCAGCTCACTCACCCAAAGTATCCACCTATCCCTCTTTTCTATCCTGTCCTTCTGATGAGGCCAATCAACCTCCTAACTACTACCTTATTCTTCCTTTTGACTACGCATCTGCCCTAAATCCAGGATTGCATGAATCTGTCATGACAAGTCATCAAAAAACCTTACAAATTATTTTCTCCTACTTTCAATTTTCAAACTACAGCAGTAATACTTTCTACACCTCTAAACCGCTATCAAAGCATATTATTGAACCAAATTCAGATGCTTACATGCAAGTTGATTTTTAACATATTTACTAAGAAAATAAACAAAGCTATCAAGCTGCCCTCTGCTGGAAATGCAAACATTCACATCTGCCATGACAAGTCACAGATTTAAATATGTGTGACAGGTCATGAAACAGTCAAATCTTTTCACTTTGCTACAGTTGTATTACAAAGGATCCATTTCACGCTTCTGCAATAATTGTTCTAATTGTAGAAAAAAAAGGTTCCTTGTCCCACATAACACTCATGTTACCGTCATGTTGCACAATGAACTTACACACCCTTGTCATTTTTCAAAACTAACCATTTAACAACATCGTTCCCCCTTTTCAGCACAGCTCCTTAGCATTCATAGTCAATTACCACATGAATAATTCCATTTTGTTAACCCCTAATCATCTACCATAGGGCTACTTTCTACTCTTATTGGATAATTACCTTTTTACACATGCTGCCATTTACGCAATGTATGTTGTCAGTGGGTTTTTCTAGTATATATACATTCAAAGATATGGTACATTGATAAGTAGACATCATATAACACAATTGCATGTATCATGTTAAGCCTGTATTAACATCTATTATATACACACCCAAAAAAAACCAAAGTATTATTTACAAGTTAGCAAACATAAAAATCATGTGATTGTAGAAGATGCAGTGCTGCCTGTAAGTAAGTGAAACACATGAAATGGTGCCATTGCATCAATGCTAAACATCCTCAGCAAAACTGCTTGTGGAAGCATGAATTTTTATCTGACGGAAGGAAAACATATTGAGTCATAAAGGCATATGTGAGGCATGTAGGATAACAATCGCTGCCAATTTTCTTTGCTGTAGTTGAAGTTAGGTATGGGTCAAAGTCTTTGATAATTAAGTGAACCACCCTTCCCTATTAAATAACATGGGGCCAGTGTTTCACTTACTTATCAAAGACTTTGACCCATACCTAACTCCAACTACAGCAGAGAAAATTTGCTGCCATTGTTATCCCACATGCCTCACATATCGGCCTTTATGACCCAATATTTTTTCTGCTCATCGGATGAGAATTCATGCCTCCACAAGCAGTTTGGTTGAGGATCTTTAGAATTGATGCAATTGCACAATATCATGCGTTTCACTTACTTTCAGGCGGCACTGTATCTGTTTTACACACTGGCTGATTGTAAGAACTTTCCTAAACTAGTTAGCAATTCAGGTTCCTTGTATTTCATTATTTCAACAAATTTGTTTTTATTATTCGATGACTGAAGGTTATCTACAAATTAAGTCACTGTTAAAAAGAGTTTATGTCGATGGCTTGCATTGCTGGGGCATACAGTCAAGCAATGTATATCATCTTCAGGCATATTTGAAGTACGCTTTTCGCAAAATTCTTTCAGGGGCTGGTAATTTTGGTCTCTTAAGCTGTGTAAACTTCTAAACCTAGCAATTTTGGTTAACTTTTTGCGGCTAATTCTTAAGAGAAAGCAAGGTTCTTATCAATGGTCAGTTTTATAGAGTTTAAGTGTCCTAAGTTTTGCGTGTTGTATGCTATCATTTATTAAGCAAGTAGTTGTGCTGCATAAAGCTTAGTTTTAACATTGCCAGACACATTTTCTGGGTTTTCAATATTATTGATTATATACATATATACATCTCTGTATCAGCCCTGTTGTTTATAATTCATGTTACGGTATTATTTTCTCAATAAAAAATCTTGAATCTTGATGTCATATTCAAAGCTATTTATTATGTGGCATACTCTTCCTAATAACAAAATATAAATTCCATAATAAAGTTAGAGTTACAGGTACACTTGTTATAAATAAAGCAGTGAGCAATTATTCTACATGCAAATCATGTTATTGTTATTCTATTGCTACCAAAAATGTATATCGAATTTCGCAAAATAATAGTTTTACATTAACGGTTCATATATTTGTACAAATTACACATATATGGTAGTACAGCCGGGAATTTAATATGCAAAAAATATGGACTGTTGCACAGTGAAAATGTCACTTTGTAACTCATGATGGCTGATGAAGTGTCATCTTCTCTGCATTCAACATGGGAAACATAGAGACTGTTTGATTAAGAGAAGGACATTTGATTTGTCAACAGATTCTAGAGTAAATGTCTTATGCCATATCTCAATCTTAAAAATTTTATTAATATAATTATATGGACTCTTAACGCACGGTTCTTTATGGTATACATAAAGAACCCACAGGCCAAAAAAAAGTCCTACGCTTTTTTAAGAGGCAGTTTTTCTAAGATTCAGGCACTTCACCATTGGGGGTGATACTCACCTGACTCGGATGTTGTTCTTAATTTTTTCCCTGCTAACTGATTACTAAAAAGTGTGAAAAAATTCATTTTTGGACCTCCATGCCTTTTAGGTAATTTTTCAGGACCCTTTGAAATATAGGGCCAAAATTTGGATTGTATCAAAGTCCAGATTTCAAATCCCATTATCTCAGTATTCTCATGATGTACCTCGATTATATTTCAACAACCAAATATATTGACCCAACGACATCATTTGATATCACATTTAGGATGATTGACTCTGGGCGCAGGCAACAGGGGGCGCTCAAAGTTACTGTTTCAGTCAATTATAAGCAGAGTTGAAGGGGCGAATGTGGCTTCCTCACTGGGTGTACCTCAATGTTTTGTTTATGCATATGAGGCAGGGGACCTATATTATAAGTTTACATAAAAATAGAATGTTACACTGAGGGCGCACCTCCACAGGGGGCGCTGTTTCCTATAAAAAAGTGAAAAAGACCCTTTTTCACAGCTCTGTAGCTCATTGCGCCTAGGGTCAACGGCATTGTCACAACAGCATGGTGACCGTGCCTGTCATGCGCTATAACACCTCTTGTTTACTGGGTTGTAAGCATCTCTAAGGTACTCTTAACCATTCTCTCTCCAGAATTTTTTTAAGGTACCACATTTATGACGATTTTTTTAATTTTCAAAAAAATTACCAGGACGCCGTGAATATGAATAGAGGCAGGCTTGCAAATTATTTCTCTAATAAAATATGATTGTTAAGATATAATTTTCTTAAAATAGTGTGTACAGACATGTAGGGGGCGCCACAAGTAACCCCAAAATAGACTATTCTCCTGTTTTTCATGCTTGCTGGTGCTGGATTGATGTAATTTATGGGACACTCATCTTCTGGCAGTCCATTTGTTATACAGTTTAACAGTTCAACAGTTTTATTGATTTGGTGCACATAAAATAAATATTCTCAAAAGCACGTACACATATAGTAATAATAATAATATGATTAAAATATATTAATATAGTAAATTGATAATAGATAGACTAGAGGGGAAATTCAAGTATAAAATTACAATAAAAACAGTAAAAACTTGATCAATGAAAGCATTGAACAAAATTTACAATTTAAAAGCTTTCTTATAAAGCAGAGTCTTTAATTTAGACTTGAAAATGTTCACACTGGGGGCAGATGTAATATCGTGGGGCAGATTGTTCCAGACCTTGGGCACTGCCCAAGTGAATGCCCTGGACCCAGTGTTTGTCCTGCACTTGGGTATTCTCAGTGTCACTCTGGCACTGGATGGTAGCTCGTGCTGCGGGATGACAACATCTATCAGTTCTCTGAGGTAATCAGGATCAGTACCTGCAACACACTTGTATGTGAGCAATGCAATTTTATAGTCGATTCTGTGGGACACAGGCAACCAATGAAGGTCTTGAACGAGTGGAGTTGCATGACCATACTTTCTAGCCACCAGAATGACTCTCGCTGTCGCATTCTGAAGCTTCTGCAGTTTGCTTATTACATATTTATTGTTAGCAGAACCTACTCCATGCAACAAAAATAAGTTTGAAGATAGCGCATTTTCCTATGCTGCACCAAAGCTCTGGAACACTTTGCCTGAAAAGTGAGGACTGCACAAACATTAGAAAGTTTCAAGAAGAATCTGAAAACTCATTTGTTCCAGAATTCCTACAATTGATTTGATCTGAAAAAGCGCTGATGAGCAGTTTACTGAAATTAGCGCTATATAAATCCATATTATTATTATTATATTATTATTTGGGAGCATTTTACAGTAAGGCATTGCAATAGTCAATATGTGATGTCACAAACGTGTGGACAATCTCCTCAGCGGCAGTTCTGTCCAGATATTTACGAATTTGGCGTATACATCGGAGCTGATGGTACCCTTTTTTACACACAGAGTTTACATGATCTTCCATCTGCAACTGCTGGTCGAACACAACACCTAAATTCCCCAGTGTTGCAACTGGTGTGATGACACAATTCCCCACAGTTATTTCTTGGATGTTCACCTTGGCCAGTTGATGACTAGTTCCCAGCAATATAAATTCTGTTTTCGTGTCATTGATCTTAAGACGATGAGACAGCATCCATGCACGTACATCCGTGACACAGGCATGTAGGCGATCAACGATGTCATCTTCCGAGTAGGCATCACTTGGCTTGTAGGCCAAATATAGCTGGTGGTCGTCAGCATATCCACCAACTCTAACAACTGGCATGTGTCTCTCAAGCACATCGTACAGAGAAGACAGATAACCAAGAAAGACCACTGGCCCAGCGCAAAAACTTGTGGCACACCATACTTGACTTGATATATAGTGATCAACAGAAACAGCATTTAAGATTGACCATTTTTAGCTCTCAGCAATAATAAGGCTCAATTCCATTAAATTTTTGTTCATTACATCTGGACTTCAATACCTTTTTCAATGTATGTGGAATTATTATGTACATTTCAATTTCTTTGGCTTGGTATGGTTATCTGAATGACTTGGCTAATTTATACTTTTAATTGATTTTTAAATTTAATATATGTACAAAAAATGCATTTCCTATAATTATCTATGATGATGCATCTTTTACATTTCTACCAACATGTGAACTGCTTTTCACATATATTTTTGAAATTTTACTTTCCTCTTTGTCTATACATCAAGTTAGAGCAGTCTTGGATGTAATGAGCCCAAATTTAAAGAATTCAGATTTAAAAATGAGTAGTTCAACTTTCATAACTGAAACCTAAAAATGATCTATCATAAATGGCATTTTAGCGTATCACTGAGTATAACATATAAGTGAAGTGGGTGATGTTTTGCCATTGCCGCCTCCACAAGCAGAATGATATTATCCTGATTGTGTCAGTCTGAATTCTCATTCAATGAGATAAGAACAAACTGGGTCATTTAAGGTGGATGGGATAACAACGGTAACCAATTTTCTTTGACGTACTTAGATTTAGATATTGCCAAGGCAAGTTCAAACTTGAGGGGGTTCACTCACTTAAATTATTTTAACCCATATGCCATGGAACTAATGCTAGAGCAAGAGCACAGAAAATTTGCGATCATTTGTATCCAAGGTGCCTCAAATATCATATTTTATAATCCTGTATGTTTTCATTTTTTCAGAAGAGCATGCTTGGTTCCATGAGCAATTTTAAAAGGTAGAGGATGTAAAGTATTGACCCAATGGCAAAATATTACCCATTTATTTACTTACAGGAGACACTGTATAAAGTAATGCTAAATTGCCTGATTTGAGATTAGTGTCTCACAACAGACATGAATGCTGCAACAGCAAGCAAGAAAAAACTGAAGAAATTAAATTTTTGGTTACTTGTGGCGCCCCCTACTTGTGTATACACACTATTTATGGCGAAATATATCCTAACAACCATAAATTATTTATTAAAGAAATAACTTGCAAGACTGTCTCCATGCATATTCAGGGAGTTCTGGTGATTTTCGAAAATAATTATTTAAAAAATCGTCATGATATGTTATTATGTGGTACCTTACAGCGAAACACTTTGATATAGAATTAGAGTGGACTGTGGCACTTTGAAAATGGCACTTTGTGTGTCATCATGCTGATGATTTGTCATGATCATACCCAATACTTTCAATGTTAATTTTATTGAAGGAAACTTATCCCACTTGTTGGTGACAGCCAAACGAAAGGATTATGCATCTGATTTTCACTCTAAAATCCGTTATGAGATGTCAAATGGCTTTCTCTTGATCATGACTAATCAAACAGTCTCTATGTTTCCCATGTTGAAAGTAGAGAAGATGACACTTCATCAGCTATCATGAGTCACAAAGTGCCATTTTCACAGTCCACTCTAATTCTATATCAAAGTGTTTCGCTGTAATTCGAGTACCTCAGAGATGCTTACACCCCAATAAACTAGAGGTGTTATAGCACATGACAGGCATGCTCACCATGCTGTTGACCCTGGGCGCAATGAGCTACAGAGCCATGAAAAAGGGTCTTTTTCACTTTTTTACAGAAAACTGCGCCCCCTGTGGAGATGTGCCCTAAGTGTACCATTCTATTTTTATGTAAACTTATAATATAGGTCCCCTGCCTCATATGCATAAACAAAACATTGAGGTACACCCAGTGAGGAAGTCACATTTGCCCCTTCAACTCTGCTTATAATTGACTGAAACAGTAACTTTGAGCGCCCCACGCTACCTGCGCTCAGGGTCAATCATCCTAAATGCGATATCAAATGATGTCGTTGGGTCAATATATTTTGCTGTTAAAATATAACAGAGGTACATCATGCAGATACTGAGATAATGGGATTTGAAATCTGGACTTTGACACTATCCAAATTTTGACCCTGTATTTCAAAGGGCCCCTAAAAATTACCTAAAAGGTATGGAGGTCTAAAAATGCAATTTTTCCCACTTTTTAGTAATTGTTTACCAAGAAAAAAAAAATTATGAACAAAATCTGAGTCGGGTGAGTAGCCCACCCTGCCTGAATCTTAGAAAAACTGGCTCTTAAGAGTTCAATTGAATTGAAAAGGTTCAATACTTGGTGGGAAGGGGGGAAGAGCCTATGATAGGACCCATGCTCCCAAATGGAGAAAAAGGGTTCCATTGTGGGGTTCAGTGCAGCTGGATTATATAAGTGTTGTTTTTGTTTGCAGTTGGAACCTTTTTAAAAGTTGAATAATGAACCTTTTTTGTTCAGAATGTCAAAGAACGTGTTTGTTCCTTTCAATTGATTGTATGGTTAAAAAAAACAACTGAATGAAACAAACAAGTTCTTTGACATTTTGAACAATTCAATTGTCCTGATTAGACAATCGCTTGATCGTGCACATATTAGACAATTATTGTCTGTTATCAGACAATCATTTTTTTCATTGTGCTCTCTAGATGGTAAATGCACTTTTGAGCTTTTTGAGGGCTGCACTGCTATTTCTTCAAATGCCTTGGTATGAAAGGTAACTTTGCACTTTTTATTAAAATTTTCGCATCTAGCATGTCAGAAAATATTTCAAATAAACTTCTTTTTGTAGCCACAAATGTATCTTCACCTCAAAGTCTGTGCTCTTTCTCTGTTTTTATTTGCGACCTCAGGCCTCATTTGCAGTTCAACTGTTCAACAGAAAATATTCGGTTCTCCTATATTTGTTTTTGTGTTTTTCATATTTTGAGCTAAAAAACACAATTCTATACCATAAGTAAAGCATTGTGACCTCTCAAATTATTTCTCTTAACATATTTTTTATAAGATATCTAAAGTCAAAAATTGGATGGAAAGTGCATATTAGCAGTAGCATCCCTTATTAGCAGATTAGCAGTCCAAACAGTTTAAAAATTAACTTTCAACTTGAACTTGTGATGTCACTAGTTCGAAAATGTTTTTACAATTAGTTTGTGTTAGTTAATGGTTTAATCAATTGATTCAGTGCATATCATAATATGTTGCAGCATAGACGTCAATAAACAAACTTATTAAATGACTTAGAGTACTCATCTCATAGGAACATTAGGAAACCAACAGGTAACTGTGAATGACTTGGTGAAGCTAGTTTGCAAATTGAAAAGAAGAAAATTAATTTTTTCAATGGACTGCCAATCTGCAAAGATCTCTAGTGAAGCTTTTCAGGATAAGGGAACTTAGCTGGCTTCTAAGAATGTCCCCTTAAATGCTTATGTTATGATTTCTGTAATGCATTACATATAGTCACATTGCAGGTTTGCTGAAGCAAAACATATGTTTGCATACATATTCAATAAGATTATAAAAAAAATTCGAATAAAACGGTTCGATTACCCCCTCTTAGTGACCTCCACTAAGCCTTTATGGACATAAGTTCTTAGTAGCCAGCTAAGTTCCCTTATCCTGAAAAACTTCAATAGATCAGCCTTGAAAAAGCTCAGAAGTGAAATAACCAATTAGAGCGCAATCTGGCTTGAACCTTGAACAATTTCTGCTCCACTCTAATACTCAGGAATCTTATACAAGATTCTGTAAGAGTGCATGTAACCGTTTACTTCATAAGTACTGCGATGGAATCACGTGACGGAATCATTTGATTTCCACCTGGCATTTCATTTAACTACATTGGAGCAGGTCATGAAAAACTGAAAAATTGTCAAAAATTCTTGAAAATTTTTAAATTTGAAAGTAATAACATCTGATGGATTCAACATCCCTGGTGCAGATACAGTGTTTCATTTATAAGTAGACCTCCAAAAAACACTAAATTTTTTAGAATTTGTCAGCAATTACAAAAAAATTCCCAATTTCCATCAATATTTAAGATACCAATCTAAACAGCATTAAAGTTTTAAAATGAATTAAAGTGACAAAGCACCAAACTTATCAAGATTAACAACAATTTGATTTCATGTTGATATATATCAAAAATTATGTTTGCTAGGTCACTTTCTGTAAAGGAAGGTTATATTCCTCAGATTTTCCACTTTTTCGCGGAATTTATGAATAACCAATTATAGAGCGTAATCTGGTCTGACAGGTGTAATGGTCCATTCAGCAATTTTATGCTCCACTCTAATACTCTGGAATCTTATACAAGATCCTGTACTGGTGCATGTAGCCTACGACGTTAAATCGTTGCTGACAAGTTTGGGGTTTACACTCACTTCTGATGTTTGCAGCATTGCTGTTGCCATTGACACACAGTCGTTGTTTGCAGTTATCAAGCGACTCTGGAAATACGCCTGAAAAAAATAAACAACAAAGAATAAACTCACACAAACACCAAAATTAGAAGGTGCTATATATTAACAAGACTTAGCTGTTGGTAAGCTGTTTTATGAATGACTTATATACATAGAAAGTGTCTGTCTTAGAATGAGGCTGAGTTACATGATACCAGAATGAGGCTGTAGCACGGCACCAGAATGAGGCTGTAACATGACGTCATATCAGAAGGTAACATAAATATTTGGTTTCTGGCAGTCAGACAAAATGTTTAATACAACTTTTGAAAACAAGGAAACAACATATTGGGCTATTACTGATGCGTCTATCTACATGTACTTGATGATGAAACATGATTTTACCAACCATTTTCAGTGCAATCAACGATCATTTTTGCTGAATTTGATACCAAGATTCGTTCCAGACAGGCTGCAATAGAAAACGAAAATTTTCTTTATAGACTTTGGGGTTTAAAATAAAAGCAAGCACTCCCATTCCCTTAACAACACTCTAAAAAATCTGGGGACAAAATTGGTTTTTTAGATTCAAAATGGTTTTTTGAATCTAAAAAACCAATTTTGTCTGAAATTTTTTGGAGTGAACAACGACAAATGGATGAACGATTAGCTTAAATAAGATTGCATGAGGCACAGCAGTAATGTGGTAGGTTCAAGTTTCTGTTCAACGTAAACTTGTTCAAGTGATCCAGCCAGATTGGCCATCGAATCCCTTGACCCATGTCGTGATTGTCAGTTCAGTGTGCTACATGTACTGTGCTGCCTGTAAGTTAGTGAAACGGGTGATATTTCGTCGTTGTCGCAATGCTAAACATCCTTGACCAAACTGCTTGTAGAAGCATGAATTTTCATCTGATGACAAGAAAACCTGTTGTGTCATTAAGGCCAATATTTCAGGCATGTGGGATTACAATGGCTGCCCATTTTCTTTGCTGTACTCGGAGTTAGGTATAGGTCAAAGTCTTTGATAAGTAAGTGAACCACCTTTCCCATTTATAAATAATATTGGGCTTGTGTTTCACTTACTTATCAAAGACTTTGACCCATACCTAACTCCGAGTAGTGCAAAAAAAATTGGCAGCCACTGTTATCCTACATGTACATTCTTAAAATATTGGCCTTTATGACCAAATATGTCTTGATCTCATCGAATGGGAAATCATGCTTATAAATACAAGCAGTTTGGTAGAGGATGTTTAATATTACAGCAATGGCAAAACATCACCCGTTTCACTAACATAAAGGCGTCACTGTACCAACTGAACTGACAAGTGCCAGCAAATGGCGTTAAGCTGAAGCAACAATTGAAGGCAACAGTCAGTCCAATAATAATCATATTATGGGAATGCTGAACACTCCAAAAAATTTCGGGACAAAACTGGTTTTTTTAAATCAAAAATGTTTTTTGAAAAATCCATGTTGGTTTTTGCATGAAAGTTTGGTTTTTCAAAAAACAATTTTCCATTTAAAAAACCAGTTTTGTCCCGAAATTTTTTAGATGTGAACCTTGGATCAGTACTACATGTATACAAAATGGTTGGAGCAACCAGGGCCGGAATATCCATAGGGCATCACCTCACAAGGGAGCCTCACAAAAGTTTGAAAAACAAGATCACAGGTTAAAACAAAATTGTCCTTCAATTGTCAGTCGGATTTTGAAGGCATTATATATACTACGAACGGGAGTGATAATGTGATACATTGTAGGCCAATGTACATTTGTAGACCTATACATTTGAAAATATGCAATATAAAATGAAGATATAAAAATGTGAACAAAGAAAGGCATTTGCTGGTGTTGACAAAAGGAATATAGTGAACATTGTAACAATTGAGCGGGGCACATCACCCACTGGATGTGGTGGCCCCCACTGGGTGAGCTGACCCCCAAGACAGTGTAGGAGTCGGCACTGGGCCCAACTTATAAGGAGGGCACTCATCGAAAATTTGGGGGCACTGACAACCATTTTTAGGAGGGGCTCTGACCCCATCTGCAGGAAGGGGTGCTGACTCCCACGTGTAGGAGAGGGGCACTGACGCTGACCTTGAGAAGACGCTGAACCCTCTGGAAGGAGGGCCCTGACCCCCACTGGCAGTAGGGGGCACTGACCCTCATCTGCAAGAAGCGGTGCTGACTCTTGTAGAAAAGGGGCACTGACCCCTGACCTTGTGTAGGCACTGATCCCTCTGGAAGGGGGCACTGACCCCCCACTGGCAGAAGGGGGACAATGACCCCCATCTGCAGGAGGGGGCCCTGTCTTGTAGGCGAGGGGCACTGACCTCTTGCTGCCCCATCTTGTGGAAAAGTGTGGTAAACACTAAACAAAATGGAGGAAAGTGGCCCCTCCCTCCCTCCGTCGGAGTCCAGGGAAAACACAACTACTGTCGATACTACTGGAGGAAAGTGAAATGTTTAGATGGTTGCTAGGGATTTCATTATGAGCTGTTGGTGGATTGAGCACTTAAACGGAAAATCAGACCCCAGGGGAACCAATTAGGGGAATAGTTTGTGAGAATGATGGGCAAAGCAAGGTTTTTAAACTGAAGATGGAAAACATAATAGAGGAACATAGCTGCTTAACTTTTTGGCCCTGTTGTTAACCAACATTAATTATATATGGGTCCGAATATACTAACTGTGTCCAAAATGTTACACAGCCAAAAAAAATTAGAATAATGCTAAAGATACCATTTTGGAAGTAACATGAGGCTAAAATAATGTAGTTTACTGTTTTGAAGCTTTTATGAGGAAATTCCATTTCCTGTTCCTGTAAAATGAACTTTTCTCTAGTGAAGTCAAGTTTTTAACGTTTGTGATGAAATTCACCTTGACATGGGTATTTCACTGTTATAGAATATCTCATTTTCATAATTCTTTATAAGACACAATATACTAACCAAAAACTACATTTTTGTACGAAAAAAGTAAGTATGCATGGTTATCATACTTGCTAAGGATCGCTTGACATGGCAGCAAAAGTGGGAATTTTAAAACCATATTTATATTTTTTTTGTTAGTAAAATTATTTATTGGAGCTTAGATATAGCCTTAGTTATATTAACCTCATGTTATTCTCTAAATGTTGCCTTAGTATATGGACACTTAACTGTCCCCAAAGACATGCAAATCCACATTTTTGTTAACGTATGTGATGTTGACATTTCACTTCCATATAACGTATGTGACTTTCTAATGTATGTGATGGTTTGACCAAAGCTCATGCTGTCTTAGTTAGTTTTCAGCACTTCTCCTTAATAATGAGGCCACATTTAATTAAAGTGGTTTGAACTGACTAACTATCATTCCAATATGAAGGATCAATTCATTCATGTCATTTGCCTTTCTTAAACTGTGTTCATGGCTCATCTATGAGGCGTTGTTGAACCCAAAATGTTCATTTTCAATGATTGATATAGCTGATTTCTCTGCCCTTGAATAAAGTATTTTTGTTTGCATGTGTATCAAAGGATAGCTTTATTTAACTATTGATACTTATAACCAGTGTAAGTTAATATTTTATGCCCTACTTTTTAAAACAACAAAATTTAATATGAATTGTGGGGCTGATATCAAATAGTCGCATACAAATTCAGTGAAGTGTTAATATGTGATAATGTCCAAGAAAACTATTGATTTTCTAAAGAATATGTCAGGAAGCTACAATTACAGGTGAAGGGCGAAAGACAGTTAACTTCGTTTTTTTCCAAATAACAAAAAAAGTGATAAATAGTTTGACAAAATGTATGTGATTATTTGACATCCATCAGCAGTTGTCAACCATCACATACACATCAGTCATCAAAATATAATGTTTCCTTTTGGTATTATTGAACTTTTTTATTGTTTAAATGACAGCAATCATCTTTAACATGTTTAATTAAATAATTAATTTCAACTTAGCTATATAATTAGTATGTAGTGTTAAGTGATTGCACACCAATGAAGTATGTGACAGTTGGACAAACGTCGGTCAACCATCACATACCACTTACCATTGTCAGTAAAAGGCATGAAATTGCCTATGGCAAGTGCAATATGCAATTGACAAGATATATTTTCACTACCCAATCCACCTGGTGTTTACTCCAGTGAATTTAACCTTGTTCAGAAGGATAAAAACTCATCAAGTTGTGTCAACCATCACATACATCAGATTTGTGATTTTGACCACATGCATGAAAATGACCCAATTTTACACCTATTCTGACAAGAAAATTGGAGAAGGAACACAAAATTGTGAGATTTTAAGTATTTTCCTTGACTTTTCTCACCAACTTTATTATAGTAGCTCAAAATCACCCTATTATCTCACGTATGTGATGCATCTCACGTATGTGATGCACTACTTTTTCAAAGGAGAAAAATATTCAAATGCTCCCCAGCAGTTAGGATGCAGTTATAAACTTTCTAAAAAGTGCTAAAACTTTAGTTCTCCGGAGTATCTCCAGAGGACATCATCATCCAGGCTATCTATTTAGTAGAAATAAGATATTTTTAGCCTCATTTTTCTGAAATACGTATGTGATGCTTTGATTTTTTTGTACACCTTCTACATTTTTTGGATATTGATCATCAAATGACACACTAGCAAATCTTTTTTGACTATTAATTGCAAATTTACTTGTTTCCCAACAACATTCAATTCATACTTAGTTTGTATTGGCATTTTAAGGGATTTTTATCCTGTCTTGAAAATTAGGGAAAAATGTTTGACCAAAACATACCAAAACGGACACTTTTTGAATTGGGTAAAACAACAATATGGGATGCTTATGGACTACATATAAAATTTCTAAGGCAAGGAAGAACACATGTAATTATGATTTCCACAGACTTTTTGGTGGTTACACCATTTTGTTGCAATGATTTATTGGCTCAAAGTTAGGGGAGTGAAAAATGTAACGCTTTGACATGCCAAAAACAGCCACTTTTTGCCAAAAAACCATCAATAAAATAAAGACATATCAATGTACAAACAAAAAAATTTCAGTGAAACACAGCAAAAACTGTCTATCTTTTGCTGTGAAAATTTCAGGAAAATTGATTAAATATCCAGTCAGCTATAGACACTAATGTGTGAAAAAGTCAGTTGGACACAATTAGTAGATTCTTACCCATATAGAGATATATATTAAGTAATCATCCCGGTTGAAAAGTAATGAGATGCTAATTGTAATTTTCACTTTTCTTCATATATAGGGCGTTTAAAGCTAATAAAAGAAAAAAACTGACAGAAACAGGCCTCCGAGGCCCATTCAGCCCTTCCCCTGCTCATTTCTACCATCTTCATCACAGGGGCATCTGAGGGCCGCTTCCCTGCTCATTTCTTCCATTTTTACCTGTTGATATTTTAAATCATTGATTGTAGTTCAGATTATTCCTTGAGACTATTCCAATTGACGGAATACTCCTTAAAAATATTTGCAAGTTCAAACTTCATATTCCAGTACCAGACTTATTTCCGTCATACAAGTCCATGCACCAAGATGGATAATCCATAAAAGCAGTCTCTGAGCACTGACAGTAAGATTGAATTGTGTTCCTTTATTTCTTTGATTAATCAATATTAACAGCAATAATAGCGTTTAAAATTGTTTATGACGATCACATGGTTTCCGTGTTTGAGAGCTCAGAAAAAAGAAATTTGACCTTTCTATATCATTTACAGTAATTCTTCCAGAGTCCTACATTTTCAATGTACTGCAAAATTGTTTCGGTCAATTTTAACTTCACAAGCAGGATGGAAGGTGAGGGGCCTCGGCGCTTTTGTGCCCAGACCAGGGCCTCTTAGATCCTTGATCCGGCCCTGGGAGCAACTTAATCCCGTGCCAGTGGACTGTGAATGAAGGGGGGGGGGATAGTCACCTTATGCTATAGGATACCGATAAAGAAATCATAGATAGAATTCATCATGTAAAAACTTACTTTTCGGGTAGAATTTCTCTTCGAACATGATGGAAACAGCCGCAGTCGTTTGGGCAACAATGGGAATGTTGCTGCTTTGATCACAACGTTGAATGACGCAAGCTGCATTTGTCTGGTCATAGCTTAGCCCATTTGCATCCTCATAGCTTCCAGCCAAGTCAGCACACATATTTTGATTGGGGAGGTTTGAAATTGTTCTGATATTATTGCAATCCAGCTGCAGTTTTTCCAAGTGAGTTGCCGCTTTAAAAGTTTTGCTGCCTGGAAGTGACATTGACAGGATTATCATGCAATAATCATATAAGATAAACGACATTTTTGGATTTTCATTTTATAATAAAAGTTATTACAGCAGATGGAAAACAAGTGCTTACAGAAAAGTATTGGAATGTCGAGCAAAAACAGCATCAAAAATAGGTTAAGCAGACATGCAGACGTCTGTATTTCGTATTTTGAATTATGACGTCTGTATACACTGATAATTTGGCCACAACAGACAGTCAATTTAAAATGCAGACGTCTGCTATGTAATGTTTTATCCTGTTACCTGACATCTGCTTACAGACTGTCTGTTGGAATGGTTTTTTTTTATTTGCAGACATTATGAGGTCATAGCCTACTTGCAATGCTAGCAGGGGAAGCCATTTGACGTGTCACACCACTCATCAATGAGGTCAAAAGCTCCCTTATGACAAATTGACAGATTACTTCAAAGTATTTGATAGGGCTTGTTGTGAGGTCACTGATGGCCTCTAACTGCTGAATGAATGTAAGTACTCCCCATTCGTCTACTGCAAATTCACTACTGGTGAAGTGAAAAGCATAGAATTAGAAACACCTGATCATGTTATGCTTTACCTGTACCTCACTGTGTATTAGAGCCCTGCGCGGTCACCCAAAAGCATGACCGCCCCGCCCCGCAATGGACTAGGCTTGACCGCGACCGCACCGCTCCGCACTGCTGAAAAGCTGACCATGCCCGCGACCGCCCCACATGCTTGAGCCCTGACCGAGACAGCCCCGCACCGCATGCGGACATGGTTTGCTTGACCGCGACCGCCCCGCTTGACCGCAATATGACCGCTGATGTCCGCAGTTCAAAAGATTTTGTGACTTGGGTCTTTTGTTCTAAGAATATATATGAAACTAATCATATAATGATGAAACAGTGAATGGATGACTAATGATTACAGATTTGTCTCACTCTGTCGTCTTATTCTCTAGATATTATCTACAGAATAAGATTTATTTTTTAAGTTTTAAAGCTTTGAAATTTGAGGACTTAAAAATAGAAAATATACCATTCACTTTTACTACCTGTACACGTATACATCACACGTGAACATGTAGCAAAACCTCTCTTAATGTAAGCTAAATCATGGGCTAAATACAGATTCTTAAGTTTGCGGTCATATTCTGACCATATGGATTGCCCGCCCGACCCCATGACCGCTTTGGCAAAAGTGTGACCATGACCGCCCCGCCTCGCAAAGGTCTCAACCTGACCGTGACCACCCCGCACCGCATGCGGTCAAGAAAACTGTGACCGCACCACCCTGCGGGCTGCGGTCCTTGCGGGCGACCGCATTGCGGTCTGCCCGCGAAGGGCTCTATTGTGTATACAGTATAGAATGGTGACGTATTCAACCCAGAGCATTTTTTAAGGATTTTCAACTGGGAGACCAACAGAACTTTGTAGCGCCGTGATACGTGACATCTATCGATCAGCTAAAGATCCATTAGATATATTTATGTAATGACTTGTTTGCAAAAGGGCTTTTGAACAGTTCAACTGACCACTAATTTCGGATTTCAACCAAAATAAAGTTAGACAAATTTTTAATTTATGAAAATTAGAAATCAGAAAGATGGCATTCACTGTATGAATATTACTTTAGACAGTGATGAATATTTTTGATATGGAAAGAAGAAGCCTTGTTTTCAATTGCTCCAAAGAATTGTATGTTATGACAAACAAAATGTGAAATTAATGAGTTTCTGGGAAAATCTGTCCACTGGGAGACCATTTGGTCCCCAGTTACTATGTTGAAAAATTCCCAGATTCAACCGTTCCTGAGTTCTAACTTCAGCTGTAATTCTTCCATTTGCCTTGTTCTTATTTTCAAGCAGTGAAGGCAGTGTTTGAAATAAGGGGGGTATAGGGGGTTTTGACCCCCCAAATGCTACAAGGACCCCACAAATACATTTTTAGAGGGACCCTGGAGGGTGTCCTGAAAAAAACCCTCAAGTACTAAATGTGCATGATTTAATTAATTGTCTGAGACTAAAAACCTATGAAACATGCTATAGACACTCACAGAATTCATTTCAGATTACATGTAGTCCTATCTGAAATACCTCAGCTTCTGGGGGCCTCCGGCTGCCCCCGGACGTCCTGCCTCAACAGCTTCGACCCTTCAGGCCTTGTCACTGACAACCCCCCCCCCAAATGACATGGGCTATTTCAACCACTAAACTGAGTGAATGAATGGTTAGATTATGTTACAATTTATGTACCACTTGGAATATTTTCTTTTTTGGAATATTTTACTCATCTTTAAATTTTTTATGACATCTCAAAAGCCACAAAAAGTATTTTGAAATTATGTTGATTTCTTTGTGATGAAAGCAACCATATTCAAAATGATGTTTCTATTTTCCATTAAACAGTATGACATATTTTTTGTATGTTTGTCTAATTATTTGGAACACCCCAAAACAGGGTTCTTTGCTGACTTTTGGTGTAACTCAATACAGAATAACCGGAATTGGACATAACTTGCAAGGTATTAGCTTCATGGAACACACATTGTTAGGTCACAGCTTACGTGTGAAGGATTTTAAAATATTTTTAGTGGTTTCTGAGATATCATAAAAGGCTAGCGTGCATAATAATTTTGGCACCCACTGTATTGATGCTTAGAAAACCTTCTATTAGTCTTACCCTTCACTTTCATCAAAAGTGATGTTCCCGTCCCACCTGTGCCATTGATCATTTCGGTCATTATGGTGCACTTCGACAACATTTGGTTGTATTCATTAGCAATGCAGTCAGGATATTTGAAGCACATAAATGCACATAAAATGTGATTGGTTGGATAAGTTGGGTCAAGGTTGATGGTGACATTTTGGAACGAGATGGCCAAAGACATCATTCTGAACAGGGAATGCTGTACGGCGGCCACTGAAAAGGAAAAAAAATATAATTTTGAATATGTCGTATGGATGAAACAGAGTGTATAATACTTACTTTTGTTTAACGAAAAAAATTATAATCATTGAATTGCATTAAAATGATAAATTGGGAAACATCAATGTATGGCATGATAGAAATATCACATTTACAACGTATATATATCAGTGATATCATGGACATTTCCATAAGACATCTTTAATTTGAATGCAATGGACTATTCACTGAGGGGGGTACTTATTTCAACAGCAAATTTATGGTATCCCTGCATGAACAAAACAAAAAAGACAAATTGCAAACTGCCTTAGGAATAACATTCAGATAATTTATTTGCATAAAGTATACCTACCTTCACAGATGACAGCCATCACAGTTATTACAGATGAAGTCTCCATTCTTATTCAAATTTTGAAGTGATGGTAAGATCCTGAGCAGTTAGCTTGTTGTTAATTGTTCTCCACAATGACAGTAAGATGTATGCTTAAATAAATCAATGTGCACTGGAGACAATGTAAAATTCATTTGGCATTTACACTGCAAAAGAGTTATGTGTTTTAAAGAGAGAAAATGTAAATTGTATAATGTTAATGACAGTGTCCGTTCACTTTTTGTTTCAGATATCAATAAAACACTTTTTCAGATGGACAAGAAGGTCAATGCAATTAGCCATATATTCAAAGGACTCTTTTTTAAAATCTATGTTGAATATGCACTTAAAGCAGCCACATATTCAAAGGACGCTTTTAAAAAAATCTATGTTTAATACAGTGGTCCTTGCGTTATAAAGCGGTCTCTCATGGTGGTGCGGTCTCTTGTGGGGGGTAAAAATGCACTAAAAGTACTACTTAGTGCGCGAGGAAGGCGGTCACATAAGGCAAGTTGGTCTAACAACAAGGGGTCTTATAACGCAAGGACCACTGTATGCACTGAAAGCAGCTCTCCTTCACACTGGTGGAATCACATGTTGCTCAACGAAATTTGCAAAACATCAAGACATGTATTCCAGACATAATGATGATAACTATTATTACTTAAACTCCCTAATGACACCAAATAGGCCTACACATCAATGTCATAGATGAAAGACCTACATCTTCCTAAATTCTGTCCCACACATCAATGTCATAGATGAAAGACCTACATCTTCCTAAATTCTGTCCGAACTCCTGCCATTTTAACTCCAAGTACATTCCTGGATCTGCCTCAACGTCAAATCAGAATGCCATTTCAAGTGGTCATCGTCCCTTGACTAATCTCTCCCCACTCATGCATTTATTATTAAAATTTTTAGTACATGTTCTGTATTTTAAGGGAAGGATCCAGGTTTTTTATCCTTCCATGTTTCAATTCCTTAACCTTACTTCTTTTTTTTTTACTGTTTTGTGCCCGCATTTCAAAGTACCACCTTAGGGGAGACCATGGTAATATAAGTTATTTTGCCACAGGGTAAGTTCTGCCGCCTACTGTTGGGGTGAAATGAAGAACCGGGTAAAGAAGGCAATGCCACTATTATATACCCAACATCACTAGGCACCAAGCAAAAAACTACCAAATATAATGGTATGAAAAGCTACATTCATAAATTCAATTTTGCTGCTGAAAACTTGAAGTGCCGAGGACTGACATTCTTGATTCTCTGTTATTTGGTGCTTGTAATAAGACGATGTTCCTCTGGTGGGATGGAGTTAGGAGGTATATCTAGACATTTGTGTTGATAGATTTCATTTCACATTGTCTCTCTATTTTTGACAGCCAGCTTTATCGTGAAAAATTAATTTTGGGTAAGTTGTGCCGTTTGGATTGGAGTGAGTTGTGCCAATTGTACGACGTAGGATTCAATTTTTATGCATCTTTTCATTTTACGCAAGGCCTACACATGTTGTGAAATAACTTACACTGAAAGAAACATGACATTGTTTTAAAAGTTTTATACCACCCTCTAAACAATAAATAATTCTAGTTTTTGCAGCATTTTTTATTTTTGCATAAAATGGCTTATACATTTTTGATTAGTTTCATAAAAACATGTCAACCATAAGTTAAAAACATGATGCAGATGACCTATCCAACGAAACGGGTGAAATACAAGTTTTTTTATGGGAATAAAATAAGCAGAACAACTTACCACATCGTGCGGCATAACTTACCCCGGCACTGGGACAAGTTGAGCCACTTTTTTCAAATGCCTACCAAGATCTTCCAAATCGTCGGGATGCCCTGAAACTTTGGTCTATTCTGGCCTACGTATTATATTTTGACGTCTGATTTTCAAATTACAAGATAAAGCTTTGGTTTTTCGGAAAATCAGCCTGATGCAAAAAATTGACACAACTTACCCTGGTCTCCCCTACCCATTTGGCCTTATTATGTGACTGCACTTGCACGATCTACAAGTATTTCTTTGTCATCATGCTAAAATAGCAGTGAGAGGATATATTAAACTAACTATTTGTCTCTGTGTGTTTTGATGATCACCGTGAAAAAAAAAAAATTACTTAGAAACACGCATGTATACCTAACTGCTAATAAATACGTAAAGGCTGAAATATGTCATACTATATCATTCAAAAAACGCAAAAGCATAAAATCAATGAGAAATATATTTATTGATCAAAATTATTTTAAAGTATATTGAGCATATAAATTGCAAGCATATAAAAAAGCATTATACGCAAGAAATAAGTCATAAAAGTCAATCAATTAGGATAAGAAGAAATTATATCAGAAGAAATGACATATTCGTGATCAAATTTCTCCTTAAATTGCAGTAAATTTAAAAGAATGTCGTCGTATAGCAATCACGAGTCAAGAAGTTCATTTTTCACAGTGAACTGGTATTGTTTCTAAATTAAAGTTACAGACTGTGAAAGCTAGTATGTATAACTGTCTATTTGAATAGCTTTGTCTAACTTCAATATTCTGGAATTTTGTACAAAATCCTGTAGGAGTGTGCGTTACTGCCGATTACTAATCCATTGGAACAATTCTTGAGGTGGCAGTTAACGCTGTTCATGTGAGCAGCATTGATGTTGCTGTCACACATTTTCTGTTTGCAACTCTCAAGAGACCACGCAATCTCACCTGAAAAAATACAACAATTACACAGCCATGAATGGAGACAACAACAATAATTATTATCATTACCATCAAAAGGATTTTATCTGGGCTTGTGGTAAGTTTAATGAATAATTATAATTGAATTGTAACAGTACTGATTCATCCGTTTTCCTTTTCTTGTAAATTTCCCCAACAAATTTGTATGAAATTCATTAAAAAAAATTTTCAGCAATTGCGTTATTTTTTCCTTCTGAAGACTAGGCATATGATAAAAATTCACTGGACACAAAACCTTAATCATCAAACCGTTCTGTTGCTTGAGTCAGCAGCGCATTAAGGCCAGTGTAATAACTTAGATTGTTTTCGATATATCTAAATGTGTGTCAGTCAGTCCGGTCGTCCATTTAACTATCTAAATATTATGGCTCTAGCAGAAAAAATTCTTGCACGTACCTGTGTCTGCACATGTAACGATTATTCTCTTCGTGTTTGATACTAGGATTCTTCCAGTGCAGGCTGCAAGAAAAGAAGATCAGCGCATGGTACTACTACTAATAATAATATGTAAATTCCAAAGCATTAAGACGGAACCACCTGGACACAAAAAAAAACAACTTTAAAGACACTATATTGTAATTTGAAAGTAAATTATTTCTCAAAATTCATTTTTGTATTCAGGTTTGTTCAATGAAAAAATTAGAGAAAAAATTTAGGACAAATGGACATAGGGTGGAAGGGTAATATTAAAAAGAAAATGTTGAAAAAAAAAATTTGAGGAAAAATATTGAAATGATAATTTTAGGGAAAAAAGGTTTGGAAAAAAAGGAGGATTTATTTTGGCTTTCTTAAGGTGGCTCGCTACTCATGAAATTACGTTAACTGCAAATATTTCCGCGCAGCCACGCAGGCCCTATCTATTGTAACGTCACCACAGCAGCTGAACTCTGCTGACACTGTTTCAGCATCTTTTTAAATTCTGACAATTCTATGCGTCGGCCGCTTCGTTTTGCATTTGCGCCACTTCTATTGGGGTTAGAGACTTCTCGTTTAAAGCATAAGATGCGCCATGAAGATGACTATAATCTTCCAGACTTTCAGCTCTCTACTTGTAGTAGAAAAGTTTTGTATGCGATTTTCGTCAAGCATGTCTAATTTCTTAAAAATGACTCTGTGACATAAATAAATTTTTGTAGCAATATCTAGGCCCGTTCGGCCATATGTCTGTATCATTATATTGTTCCTCACTTTATTTGGAAGCAAATGACAAAGAAACAAAGAATTCTATCTCGTCATTTTTTTTTTGGCGCTATGGTTCATAAAAAAAATTTAATTTTCAAAATTGAAACTTTTGTTCCGAACCCCTAGAAAAGTTCTTTAAACTAAATATATTTCTATGGAATTTGGGCCAGCTTTTCCATCAACCTTTCCTCTTTAATTCCATGCTTCATTTGATAACATTGGATGAATGGCCACTGAATGGCAGGGAAAACTTCACAGTAAAAAAAAATTAAGAAAAAATTTAGTTTTTCAGGTTTGCGTGGACTGACTTTCTTTTACATAAACTCAAATATTTTGAAAGAAAGGCTGGTAGCAACCACTTTTGTTTACATATCCTTGCTATAAACTATATTTTGGATCATTTTAACCTATTTTAAAGAAATCCTATCTTAGAAAGTTCACGAGTATCGAGCCACCTTAAAATTAATTTTCTGGCATTTTGAAGAAAAATGTTTTCCCGGAATCTTTTATTTGTCTGAGAATTTTTTTTTGGGGGGGGGGATATATTTTTTGTTGAAATTTTAAACTTTTTAATTTTTTTTTTTTTTTCGGAAATAATTTTTTGACTTTTTATTTTGATTAATATTTTTCTAACTTTTTTTTGCTTTTTGGAATTTGTTTTTTTTTCGAACAATTTCTTCCATTTTGTTTTTCAAAAACTTTTTTTTGCGAACATTTCAGCTTCTTTTTGTTTTTTTTAACAATATTTTTCTTGTTTTTGGCATTTTTGTTGTTGATTTTTTGCTCGGTCACTGAAATTATATGCAGGGCTCTCCCTGACTCACTTATCCACTAAAATTGCAAAAGAGCAGTTCAGTTTTCAGCAGCAATTTGAACCCCACTTTTTTGAAAACTGACCATTAAATCAGTCATGGCATTGTAAAAACTCAAAGAACGTACAATATTATATGATATGTACTTTTTTTACCATGTCATAATAGGGTGCCATGTCCCATGTTGATAAATGCATAGATTATGTCAGTATTTCAACTACAACCAGCTCAAATTTCTTTTTCAAAAATTTTCTTGCTCTTCATATCCTTTTGCATATACACGTACTTGTCTGTGTCGGAACCTTCTCTGTTGAGGTCAAAGCTAGATAGTCTGACATACACAAATTGACTGTCTATCTCAGACAGCCAGACATAGATAGACACATAAATACACAAATAGATAGACAAATGGATATACAAATGATGACACATCATTAGCCGTCATTACTCACACTAGTGCAGTTACACAGAGAAATAGTCCTCTGTTTTCTCAAAACTAAAAGACAAGCTGTAATTAAAGATCAAAAGGTAAAAACTTACTTCTGGGGTAGAACTTTTCCTCAAACATGATGGCATTTCTCGCTCCAGTATATGCAGTAACTTAGATGTTGGTGTTTTGAACACAATGTTGAATGCTGCACATTATGTGTCTCTGATCATAGTATAAGCCATTTGCATCGTCAAAAATGGTACCCAAATCTGCACACAGGTTTTGATTGTGGATGCCAAAAATTTGCCGCAATACATTGCAATTCAGGTGCAGTTTTATCTCCAATTTTGTCGCAGTTACTTTTCACCTGGAACAGAATTTAACGTGATCAAACTGCTACATTACCAGAGCTGTGGCCTAGTGGATAAAGTGCATGACTCACACGTGCAAGGTTGTGGGTTTGAACCCCAGCCATGGCATGGAGGAGTTGGGCAAATCCTCCTGAAACCACTGCCTTGACCCACCCAGGTGCAATGGGTACTTGGAAGTAAGGCAATTGCAGTGATAGTGCTGGAGCGAACTCTTAAGACCCTGTGGTTAACCCCATGTTCAAGGTGAATATTCCCCAAGGACTTGAGTGAGACTCTGAATTGGCCTGCCAAGGATGTGATTGCAAAGGTGGCTGAATATGTCCATGACATAGATATATATATATGTGCTTGGAATAAATTCAGAATTACTAGTGATCTTCATTGTACTTTTTTTTTACTTTTTTTTTTATTTCAGACGTTTTGCATGGAAATTCTGGAAAAAAACTCTCTATCCGTCTCACCTTTAACTTTAAAGGTAGTAAGTCCGCATTTTGAATAGAGTATTTATGGATAGATTTCAGTCATATTTAACACATTCAAGTTGAAAAATTTACCTAATTGCTTTTCTATTGACAGTATAAGAAGTTTATTTCCTTGAAAAATGTAAACAAATAGTTTTTCATGCCGTGAAAAAGCCCTGCTTTGTTTACATTTCAAGCAATGCAGGGCTCTCCTTAAGTAATTTAAGGATTTACAATCAATTAAACTCAGTTAATTGTAGAAAATACACAATTCTGTTGATTGGAAATGTATACTATACTTAAAATCTATCAATTTATGATCTATAACAACAAGTTAAATTTTACATAGAATAGGCGGACTTACTACCTTTAAAGAAAACTGCTGTGCCATTCCCATTTGTGCCTTCCGTGATCTTGGTCATTATGGTGCACCTTGATGATGTTTGGTTGTACTCATAAGCCATGCAGTTGGGGTAGTCAGAGCACTTGAATGCACAAGAAATCTGTTTGCTTGGATAAGTTGGATTTACGTCGAAGGTCAAATTTTGGAATGACACAGCCAAAGACTTCATTCTGAACTGATAGTGCTCTACAGCAGCAACTGGAAATAATAACAGATATACCATTACATATGAATCATATATAGATATAAGAAGTATTATACAAATACATTTAGTGGATGATGATGAGACCTGTGTTTGTCATTAAGTTTCTGTCACAGACATCTTAACATGTTAATTTATTTTTTACAGTTCACACACAATTAGTAGAAACAGCCACAATTGTAACTAACAATGATTGCTGCCTTGCTCTGTAATTATCGTTTTCATAGCTGTGTGTTTTTCAACTTTGTACTTTGCTTTATCCCAAAACTGTGATGTCACAGATTTAGTTGCACAACTTCGTATATCACAAGCACAGATGCGCTGGTTGTCAAATGCTTCAATGAGCTGCAACTGAATCAAACAGACTACTTATCCTCAAAGGAAGGTTTGGAGGCGACCATTTAGTATCGAGAGGGAGGGGAGGGTTGGAGTTTTTTAAAATAAAATTTCTTGCTCAGTTTTAGTAAAAAAAATTAAATTATTTTGGGGCAGTCTTGAATTAAATAATTTCTGGTGGGGGTATTTCTGAACCAGGTGCCGTTTGATTTTTTTAATGAATATTTTGGGAGCTCTTGAAATAAATAATTACTGCTGTCATTATCATGAAATAAATAATTTTTTATTGTGGAAAACTCAAAGCCCCCCATGGTCGCCCCTAATAGTGACAGACTACAAAATTTATTTGAATTTTTTTTTTACTAGTGTCTTGTGAAAAACAATAACACGCTTTTTTTGGATAACATTGAGAATGTTGAGACTCTTCTGGTTAGGTGCAACACTCGGATTAGACAGAACTTGTCTGTTTCGGTTGTACAAAAAAAAAAACAGTGCCTGGCAGCTTAGAATCCTTTGTCAATAACTGTGATGGCAAAGTCTTAACTGATTGTCACAGGTCGAAGATTAGACCAATCACATTCACGGATATCCTATGATGTCACGGTTTAACTGCAAAACGAAGTATTCAGAAAAACACACAGCTATGAAAACTAATATGTAAATGCCACAGCATAAGAGCGAGGCACAAAATAGATATTTTTTGACTGCTACAATTATTAAAATCCAGGGGAGTTTCATTTTAAAGTGGTTGGGCAAATTGTGCTGAAGCATTTATGGAATTTTGTCCGGTGAAATCCTCATATTTTTTCTCAACAAAATACCCATGCTTTAGTAAAAAAATTGGTGGTGCCCCACCAGCCCCACTTCACTGACACTACCAGTAAAATCAGATTACTGCAGGAGTTGGAAATCAACAGAGACCTTGGAATGAAAATAAATTTTGTTTTCTATACTGTAGCCAACACTGTAAAATTTGAATTTTTAGACAGCTTGAGTGAAATGGTTGCACAATTTCTTTGAGCTAACAGGACATAATTAGAAGCTAAATTTATGTAAACTCAAACAAATAGTGCAACAATCTCATTCAATCATTTGAGCTAGCCCGATATAAATGCAAAATTTCAAACTGTACACCTTTCTTCCTTAACTTTTCATAGGGATATTCCACAACAATTTTTAAATCCGGATTATTTTAATCCCGATACTATTGTGCAAGAGCGCTAACCTAACCATTCTAATCCTTCATAAAAATGTGTCAAACCAATTGAATCCTATAATGGTCAAAAATCTTTTGTTTATTCTGGTACCACTGGAATTAGCATTTCAAGGCAATTCTGACATTTCAATCCAAGGAGGCCAAAAATACTATACCATACAGCGGCGCCTCTATGTACCCTTTCTTAGTGAGATTAGGATTGATGCGGACTTTTAGTGCAACCGACAGAGTTATACAAGCACATATTGTTATACATGCACATCTTTGACGATTGCATGTACAGATTCACAGACTTTTGTATACATGCAAAGGCTTCATACCCCTCGCCTAGTACTCCCTTGAAACGCATGTGAAAGTAAGTCCCCACTCAGGCAAAACAGGGTTACAGCAAATTTTTCTTGAAGAGACGATTCCAATGGTATTAAGATTCTGGGCCAAATTGCAAATGCAATTAATTAGCAATTTTATTGATTTTAAAAGTTTTGGAGAGCCCGATATCTCGTTAAAAATACGGTCAGTCACTAAAATATCACGTCTCCAGCATTGAGACTGGAACCTCCAGCAAAATTTATTGAAATATCCAGCAAGTCGCAATTAAATACTTGGCAGGTCTGCAGATAAGAGCCTGTCTGGACAGTCAGGTAACGTCACTTGATATCTGCAGTCTGTCAGAGCTCAGCTATCTCATGGTTATCCCTATTTCACATTTCACTGCAGGTCTGGAAGATCTAATTTCACTGACCTGTACACTTAAATCCACCTATTGGTGGTGCTGCTTGCTGGTAATAATCGTGAGGTGACGCTACCTGCAGTGTGGTTTTGATGTCATGAATTCTGGCACTCCTGAGCTATTTAGATCATGACGTCATTTCTTGCAGACTGTCGTGACAGTGTCGTGACGTCATCACCATTGTGATTATTATTACAGAGACCCTGGCTGCTCTCTACCCCCCCCCCCCCAAAAAAAAGACTTGGCCAACGGCTGAGCCCTGCTCCTTCCACTTCTAAGCCAATCAGAGACAAGTGGCTTTGTTGAGTCTTCTGACAGAGATGTCAATCATTATTTTTGGCTATATCACTTGTCTGGAAATGTAACAAATTGTAACCACAATGTCTGACTTTTTGTCATTTTGATATTGGTCAATGACGCTTGATTCACCTCCACACCTGAACATCTTAAACTTGATTAAAAATCACCTGAAGAAATCTAGATGCACTAGAAAATCATGAAAACCTGCTGCATGACTTCCAGAAAAGATAGAGATCTCTGATTTTCGACTAACCACACAACTTTGTGTCACATAGTAAGACTAGTCCTGTCTATAATAGGTCAACTCACCATTGCTTCGCAAGTTTGGTGCAGTTATTTGACAATATTAAGAAACTGGGTAAATGCACCAGATCAGATGTCTCTGCATAAACTGACTCCACCAAATCATCAACTTTTGCATGCAATTTGAAAAAAAATATGTGCAATGGTTATCCTACAGGAGATGATTTGTTGCAAAATTCTGCCCTTTTTTGGGGTCACCATGTTTGGCAACTTTTCTTATAAAAAGTGAATTCAGCCCACAATTAATCACTGTCTTGCTAAATCAAATAGCCAGTCAAGTCATTTGAACCCTTGTGAAGGTTCCTGGTTAATTTTTTTCTAGTTGTTTTAAAATTATGCACCAAAAACATGCTTTTTATTTTTCAAAGTCAAGCAAAATGACAAAAACTTTAACGGGAGGTATGGGTGACAAGGGCACTTTTTTTGCAATTTTTAGAATAATGGTTCATATTTGGTATCAAAAGATAGGTTTAACTAAATTAGATAATTTCAGGTAATTTTGCATTTTTGTGATGAATGGTTGCCATGGTAACCTGTGTAAAAGGCGAAAAAAGGCTGATTTTTACTGCTCACGGGATGTGAAATTTCTGAAGTTACAGGCATGGTAAAATTTTTTTGAAAAAATTGATGAAAGAAGAAAAGCCAAATGAACATATTTACTGAGCGGATTTTTGATATTCCTTTTAATAGTGTCAGGAATTGGGGTAAAGTAGACAAAAGTCATTTTTGGTGGAAAAAATGCTTGTTTTTATGGCTGCAATATCAAATAATTTTGTTACACAACATAAAATTTCAAAATTTGTTTTGTGAATATGAAGACATCTTTTTAAGGATTCCCTTGATGTATCCCATGAGTTCCTAGGTTGAACAGTGGTCAAGATTTTTCACATCCAGTGCAGGGTAAAAGCGGTTTTTTTGCACATAGCGGAAAATGGCAAAATTGTGACGTAACATCGTTATAGGCAATTTATCACTGAAAACAAAGAGGCCTATCAGTGGCTATTTCTCCAAAACTAATTAAGCTACAGGCATGATATTTTGCAAAGATTCAGTAATCATTATCATGTTTCACCAAAGTAAATACTGTGCTGCCATGGCAACTGCTTTGTTGTGTGTACACCTTTGAAATGACACATCGCTGCTCGTTCACTTCTAAAGTGTGTTGATGTTGTTGTATTTGACATTGTTTTAAGTGATAAAAGAGACATATTTTGACATAATTAAAGTTTGCACTGGGTGCCCAAGTTCATGTAGGTCGAATATATGAAACAAAATGAATTTGTGTACCTTACTGAAATTCGGGTAATTTCTCACACATACCTCCCCTTAAAAATCCCATTTTTGGTCACATGACCATCCATTGTAACATCACCATAGCAGAATAACAATGATGAAGCAATGAAAGATGTTGAAAACTATTCACTTCACATTTCTGATCAATTAAACATGCATTGGCATGCTTCAATGCAAAATTATTGTACTGTAAAGTCAAAAAGTTGCCAAACAATGGTGAGTTGCGAAGCAATGGTGAGTTGACCTACGTTTGACTATACTTTACTCTGACCAAAAATCACTGGGTCAATTGTTCATGCCTTTTTTTAGCCAGGACAACTTTTGAGTCAGTGACCATCAATGCAATCAGGTTGATAAGGGGCCAACTTGATAAGGGGCCACCTTGATAAAAACTGCAACTTCTGCAATTTGCGGAGGTATGAATTGTTTGTTTGTTTGCATTCGTTCCAGGCTAACGTACGCAAATGCAGAGAACCAAATGCGCCAATTGTCTACTGTGCTATAGCGTGCCAAGCACTTGATGCAATCTTTGCTTGAAGTGCTATTGTTATCTGTTCAATCAACCCAAAGGCAATTGCAATCGGGTAATTGACAGCATGCCCAGACTGTACCTGTCCCTCTGATTAAAAGCCACCACCATGCGCTTGCAGCTCATCCTAGGGAGCATACTGTGGTTCATTAGAGGGATCATCCAATTAATCTAATACTTTTTAATTGTTATGAAATAAATAAGGGGATGGGGAAAGAAAGATCTTACCCCGGGGAGCACACTGTATTTCATAAAAGGGAGCATTCAGTTATTTAAATAATTTCAATTGTTTTGGTAATAAATAAGGGGATGGGGAAAGAAGCAGTCTGCTGCAGCATGCCCAATTGAAACTGAGCTTGCCAATTTGCCTATCAATGACTATCATCCAAAGTGACACAGGATTGAGTAATCTTCCAGTATGAAATGCAATTAATAAGAGCGCAGCTTTCAATAGATGTCTAATTGGTCCCTAGGAATTGGTCATTATATATTTATAAGTGAACTTGCATATTTGGCAACTGACACCTTTTTTCAACCTCGAGAGCATATTAGGCAATTTTGCATTTGCATTTGAAATTGTGGTTTTAGAACTAATGAAAAGTTATGAAAGGGAACGATAAATGAAATCTGTCAGATTGGAATCCACATTCACATCATGATGCATCAACAAACAGCCTGTGATAGTCTGTTGAACCGAACGGAAAAAAAAGAGTTCGTCCTGGGGTAAACAGGCATTGAAAAACTGAGCTAGCCTCATTTTCCAGTCATGAATTTTGAGTTGTTAATTTGTTGTTGTTGTTTTTTTTTCTTTTTATATCAGGACCTGATTGTATCCACACTTATTTGTAAATTAATGTAATTTTTTTTGTAAAATGAAAGTCTGTTGCTTGTACAAAAATGTATCATTATTTGAATTATCCATAACAGGCTGAGTTTAAAATCCAAGCATTACAATCAAAAGGTGACCTATATAATTTTGTGCACTCATTCACTGTATTGAAAATAGTTACACTTTATTTGCAACAATACAAATGGATGTCTTGTTGTAAATCAGGTGCAAAATCTTTCCTCATTTGGAGCTTATAACACAGATTTGAGATGGTCCCTACAAAAACGTCTGTGTAGGTGAGTGGACAATTTAAGCAATTTCAAAAATCTATATAGCTATGACGTCATGAAAATCGCCTGCTTGTCAGTTCAATTTTTTTCGTCAGACAATTCTGACTTGAAAAATGATTTTGTTTCTTTGATTCACATTCATAATGGATGTACCTTGGGCGTTCATTTTGCGTTGGAGCTAGCAGGTTGGTCACGTCCCCGGGGGGTAGGGTGTTTCAAGTGCCCCCAATATTTTCCGATCCAGCTTGACCTTGGTCTGTATGGTATTGCAGTTTATATAGTAAAAGTCACATGAAAAATTTTGGCCCATTCTATAAATACTTACCTTTACCAGAATTCACTTGAAGTTTATAATGTAATTCCCCATTGGCGAACATGCAAATTCTCAAGATATTTTAAAAACCAATGAAGAAATCAATTTTTTTTTTCAATCCACAGTTCCTGAGTAAGTTTTGGGAGGGCAATTCAAATCTGGTTTTATATTTTGTATAACCCAATTTGCCAAGCTGCCAGAAGCTGCCAAATTTGTGAAAATCTACATTAAATAGCAGAATTTTAGGAAAGTCAACACTTGACCTGCTATAAAAGCTATAGCTGATGCCAGATTTGAATTGCCCTCCCAAAACTTACTAAGAAACTATGGATTGAGGAAAAAATATCTATTCCTTCATCGATTTTTGCAATATCTTCAGGATTTGCAAGTTTGCCAATGGGGATTTACATTATAAACTTCAAGTGAATTCTGGTAAAGGTAAGTATTTATAGAATGGGCCAAAATTTTACATGTGCCATCTACTATACAAACTGCAATACCAGACCAAGGTCAAGCAGGATCGGAAAATATTGGGGGCACCTGAAACACCCTAACGGGGGGTTACTCACTAAGAGAGGGTGTATACATGTATGGAGGCGCCGCTGGATGGTATTGGTTTTTTGGCCTTTTTTGATTAAAATGGTTTTGGTTTTTTGACTATTCAAATAATTATTATTTTGGTGACGCAAAACTAGCAAAACTTTGCAAAACTAGCAAAACTTTGAAAAAGTCAGAAATCTATGAAAAAACATCAAAAATAAGTAAGTTTTTTTACGTTTTGCCTAAATTGCTTAAAAAAGCTACACTGTTCTTAGTAGGGGAGAGGCAGGTTAGTTGATACGCAAGGTTAGTTGATACGCCCCACCTCCTGGTCATAGAAATGATCATTTGAGAAAGTGTTGGCATTTGTAAGAAGCAGAATAAAAAAAACACATCTTCTCATCTTGGTCAATGTAGAATCAGAATCAAGATTTAGGAGAGAAGTCAAAAAATTCAAAAATCACTGTTCCGAGTAAATTTGTGCTGAAATCTAGCTTTTTTTTTTCTCTCGCTATCGTGAAGGATGATTCTGAGTAACTTAGTATATGGATAAGGTGTGTGAAAAGGGTTATTTACGAGCCATCAAAGATGACCTCGGTTAACCTGTGGTCCAGAGACCTGCTGTTTTCTAACATAATCGAGTGGTTGGGTTTGTTGATACATCAGATTGGTTAGGTTTTGTTGGCTAGCCTGGTCAAAATAACAACCCTGACCTATTAGTACAATCATAATGCTAGGTGTTACTCAGTAGTTTACATGAAAAAGCTCTATAGATGAATCTTAGGTTGAAATAATTATGAGATCTCCCCCTCTCAACAGGTCGATCATCAGATCCGACTCACAATGGTAGCAGATATGCATCCATGGGAACAGAAAGCAGATCGGTGAAGGCGTATGGTTTTATAGTATCCTATTAAGGCGGAATTATGTGACTTTTTCTTTGCGTTGTCCATCAGGGTTTGGTGTATCAACTAACCTGCCTGGGCGTATCAACTAACCTTACCAGGTGGGTTAGTTGATACGTTTGACATGACCTACTTTGACGCCATCTGGGGTAAAAACTATCCAACAGAGAAAGTCAAGTTTCCCCATATATTTGAACAATGTATTTCCCCATTCACATGACTATTCGTCATTCCAATATCATCGTCCGTTTAGCTTGGAGGCGAGCTTTTCTGAAAAACGTCTCAACTAACCTGCCTCTCCCCTACCACTGACGACTTCTGATTTCCACGTAGACAGTTGAATTCACATAGACAGTTGAATTCACGACAGTTGAATTTAACATGGGCACTGGGGGCCATCAAGTGCATTTGACAGGTGCTCAACTTGGAGTATTATGCACACCAAACATTTTTTTAAATTTTTATATGCTGAACAAACTTCAAAGTTTTTTTTTTCAGTAGGCTATCATGAGAGAATAAACCTTTTTTTTCGCCAAAAAAGTCCAAAGCCCCCCCCCCTCCCCAAAGATCATCTGGTGGCCCCCTAATTATAAGTGACCTATATGATTGTGCACTCTAGGTGCACTCTACACCAATAGAAAACAGTTACATTTATTTGCAGTAGAATTAAAAGTGACGTTTTGTTGTCTGCCAGACCTGTACAAAATAGTTATGTTAGTAATAAAAACGTCTGGACTTTGTTGATAGGTGCCTGGACAAATGTAGCAATTTGCAGGAGTCAATGACATCAGATGACGTCAGCAAAACGAATGTTTGTCAGTGCGAGTTTTTGTCAGTGCAATTTTTTCGGTCAGATAATTCTGACTGAAAAATGAATTTGTTTTCTTTGCATTCATACTGGATTTACCTTGGGTTTTCATTGTTCTGCATTGAAGCTAACAGGTTGATGACATCTATTTTATATTGACATTGTAGGTATTGTTATACTTCCTGAGCAGTGAGTTGTTTACCCAGGAGGTCCACAATGCAGCAGTTGTTTGACAGTTCTTCAGCCCGACTCGGCGACTGCACATTGTCAAGGCCTAACTATGATTTTGTTGATCTGCCAATAAATGATGTTTATGATTGTCAGTGGTATTTTAGGGGCTGCCGCCCCCAAACCCCTGCTGATTTTCCATTAACTTAACAAGACATAACTAAATTAAGTGCAAAATTTCTACTTTTTAGTTTTGCGAGTTATTGACAGCTGTCATTAGGGAGGTCACGTCAGTTTAGGGTTCTGACAGCTTGATTTGCGTCATCTGATTGACGCACTTTATAGGAAGATTTCTCTGGAAATATTTATTCTAGATCAACTGTTGTTTGCACATTATATCATGTGGAAACTTGACTGTTGTTATGCCCGGTCACAGGCTCGTATCTCTAAAAGCCAAGCCGTGACGTCGCAATGAAAACTGACTTCCAGGCCGCAGAAGTACAGCCTGAAAACCATGCGCTCAAGTCGCGCCACAAGCAGGTGGCCTCATCACTGTGGTTACCAAACATTTTCGGTGGCTTATTTTTAGAATTAGCAGACATTTGATATGATCAAAATGCTTTTCATCACAGTGAATCAGTCTACAGCTTCACAAAACAAAATAATTATGTTTGGAGAATTGTCAGGTGTGATCACCCCCCACCGAGAATCTCATACGTTTAGAATGACGCAACGCTAGTGCGGTTGCGCAGATGTACAACATTTTTGCGATGCATGCCTTTTGAGAAATGACACGTGACTAGACATCAAAGGCTCGGACTCACGGCCCTATGGGCCGTGCGAGTGCCTCGCTATAATAACTAATGTGAGCAATGTATATTCATTCATGTACATACCTTCACAGTAGAAAAACAGCACCCTCAGGAAAGCTGAACTGTGCATTTTCATCTGAAATTAAGGAATAACAGAAACACTCCCTGTTGCTAGTTTCTACTTTATTGTTCTTTAAAGTAAGACATACATGAATAAATAATTCAATTTGAATAGTAGTAAAATGTCTATTTGACATTATTCTCCCAAGTGCTTTTTGAAGATGGAAAAATAATTTCATAACATTTATTTGTTGAAGTAAATGTCCAAGCATGTTGCTGTGGTGGATCCAGAAGGCAGAGCCAAGGGCCCGTCTCAGACTACTGAGATGATGAGCATTTTAATACGAATCGATGCGAACCTGCAAATGCTGCAAATGCCGAAACACACTTGTACCCCCCCCCCAGACTACCATGTCTGGTGCCTCAGGTTGACAGTTGAAACTTTTCACATTATTGCCTTTAAACAGGGAAATCTCTTATCTACATCTAAAATGGCTTTGAAATATTCAGAACAGATGTTCTTGAGAGAATTTATGGAAATTCCACTTGAATTTGTAATACCGAGAAGCTCATTAATATTTTTTACCATTTTAGATTGCCTTGCCAATGATTTTTTTGGGGTGAGGCAAAAAAGGGGTACTTGATCTTAGGGTATAAACTCTAAAGTGACCATAATCAATCTAAATTTCATGACATTGGTAAAGGACTATTTAAATATTTTCTTTCTGGGGGTACTTATCTTTGTAGAACTGTATACAGGGTCTTAATTTTTTCTGTTAAAAAACACAAGCGTAAATATACATATCAACACCGGGGTTTTTCTTAGTTTTTGTCAGCCCAATCAAATAATGGAAGAGTCCCCCCCCCCCCACAACCAAAATATCCTGGAGCCGCCACTGAATGAGTTGCATGTCATCACTGGTTGTATCTTTTGTAACAGTATTAGAGAGGACTTATATATGCTAAAGCCATATCAATTGTTACTGATTTTACTCACTTAAAGAACTGTGATAAATGTGTGGTCCTCTTTAAAAAATAATGATCCGTCATTCCATGTCCAAAGCCTGCGATGAAATTTTGATAATTGTATTTTATATCAGATAATTAATATTTTATACACAATACATGCCTCTCAAGAAAAACAGCACACCAACAATACACTATGAATATAAGGTCAGTAATAAGGCGCCGACAAATGTCACAATTTTGACTGACATCTAAATTTTTCTAATTTTTTTGCAAATTTTTGGTATAAGTTAAAATCGTGACAGTCGTCGCCAACACAGTGAAACGGCCAACTTCCTGTGATCTGACCAATCAGAGAGCCAGATTTTTGACACATTAAACTGCTTGAAGTGTTGCAACGCCTCAAACGTAACCCAGCGATATTTATAGTGCAATACATGATCTTTCCATGTTGGTGTTGATTTGAGCAACGAAGCAAAAAAAGCTTGGGTCTCCACTTCTAGACGTTCTATGTTATTGTTTCATTAATTAATGTATTAGGCCAATAGTACATATAACTTATATGAATAATTCAGTATGCAAACTTTATGTAGAGTAGGTCGGGGCATGCAGCCCCCCCCCCCCCACTCTATTAATAACTAGTGTAACAAATGTCTACCAAATTTAATAAAGGAGTAATGGCCATTTAAAAAAAAAATGAAAATGGCCTTTTTAGCCCACCCATCGGGCAAGAAGCCCCCGTATTATAATCCTATGGCAATTTTTTTTGCGATTGCATTCAGCTTGAAAGTTATTTCTTGGGGTTCTTTTATCATTTTTAAGGCATTCTATCAATTTTTTCTGAATTTCAGAATTTTTCTGTTCATACATTCATTTTTTAATATTTTTTGCCCTGTTTCAATATCGGCCAATTTTTTTTTTCAATTCTAATAAGCTATTCTATCAAGATTTAAGGTAAACTATACATTATTCAATGGTTCCTGAAGCAGCTTTGAGGCCCTAGTGTAGGGGGCCTCATGCCCCATGCCATGTGGGGCCTCTCACTCCAAACCCACATATTTTAATTTGACCTCTATATTTCGAAACAAAAGGCAAAAAACATTATCCAAATCATATTTATGTGATGCTCCTAAAGTGAAGCAATGCAGATATCCATTATACTTTCAAAAATTTCCGAAGTTATTTCTGACAACCGCTTTCAAAGAATTAGTCAAAGTTACAAAAACCATGCACATTTTTTTGTTTCTTTAATTTCTACTATGGTTTAGTGCTGTTCGCCTTGAAAATTTGTGACGTCACCTAAAAAGCCTCAAGCTTCAATCCTAACAATCAGAAAACGCAGCAAAAGTGTAAGTTTAGATATAAACCTGGGGGGCTTCTCACCTAACCCGGGCTTCTTGCCCCGACCTACTCTATGTCTGAATTAGTGCTGTTAGAGTGTGATTTTTTCCCATGAGCAAAAAAATAAGTTTTCCAAATTTAATGGCAGTATCTTGGCATTTATTACTGAAAAATCAATGGGAAGGACCATGCTTATATAAATGAAGGTAAGCTGTGACTTTTTCTTTGTCAATGATACAATAAGCAGTTCCCTTCTACAGGAGTGGAACTGTATTGCTTCAGGAGGGACATTAAGCTAATTCGAACAGGAAGAGGACAGGGCAACGAGGTGCAGGATGATTGAAAAAGTCGTCCGACATAGGCCGTATTCAAACCCTGGACCCAGCGATTGGCAGCCCAGCACACCACCACTAGACCAACCCCCCCTTCCTTTTCTATGGTCTAAACATATACTAATCGATATGGCATCCTCTCTCATACCAATACAAGTGCTTAATATTTCCGTGTATGGCATTTTAAGTACTTGTAGCTTTTATTAGTTTCTTATTTTTGTGTTTTCTTTTATGCTGGTTATATCTGTGGCCAATGCCTTTGTTTATCCTAATGACGATTACATTAGGAACTCTATACATTTGCAGTGGCGGATACAGAAAGGATACTCTTTGGGGGGGGCAGGCATTGTTCGGCATACGCGGGCCCGTGCCGCTGCATATTTTCTCAAAATGCTATATTTGTAATAAAATAAAACTATTTTTTTTCATAACTTTTTTTGGGGTTTCAACATTTTTTTCTAATCTGTTTTCTTCTCAACTTTTTAACAACATTAAAAGCTGAGTGTAATAAACAATTATACACATAAGCAAATGATTGTAAATAATGATGATACCGTAGAACGGGGTGACTTTGAACAGTCCGGGGTGACTTTGAACGCTTTTCTGAAAAAGATTGATCCTCTGTGAATGCAAAATTAAATAAGCTACACTTGTACGGTACATAAGCTTCCAGTATCTTATTTAATTTGATGTGAAAGATCCTGTATTGTCAGTTACAATAGGTTACAATCAATTTAATATTCTGGGATTTTCTACAAGATCCTGTATGGATAGTTGAAGAAGGTTACAATCAGTCCGTTTTCACATTTCTTGACATCACAAAGAGTCATGTAGTAAGCAGCTTCATAGTTGTCATCACAGAGCAGCTGTTTGCAGCCCTGCAGAGATTTTGCAGACGATCCTAAAATTAGTGGCAAAGAAAAATCAAGCAACATAACTGATAGCAGCTGACAACGGAACCAAAGGAATTTTTTTTTTAATCAAGAAGGGATGTAAATTATTTCAAGACAATTCAAATATATTAGGAACATTGCGTTTCTTTATAGAATCTAAAATGACGAAAAATCTTATTTTTTTAGACAGATAATAAATTTAATAAACAATCATGAACATTATAGCAGTTCCCCTATTCCCCTTTATTCGCTGGCAGCCCGACCACTCATGTGGACGCGCTATAGAAATGAATTAATTATGATTTGTAGATGACCCGCAAGTAGCTGCACATAGTGGGGTCAGCTCTGTGTTAATCCTTTATGTCACTGTACTTCGTTTTCTATGTGGAAATAAAGCATTTCTGAGTCTTTTCTTCTGCACATGTGCACTTTCCAGTGGAATTGCACAAAAGGATATTTACAATATTTACTCAGATTCGGTATTAATTGAACCTTGTGTATATTCTGACTTGCATGATGATTGGTATGCACTTCTAAAGACCAGACTAAATAATCGAAAGGGCACCCCATGCAGGCAATGAAACTTGCAACACACTGTTTCATGACCTATGCAGCTTTATACGAAGCCTATTCTAGGTTGAAGAGTGCCACAAAGCATCAGAAATTGTAATAAAGTAGATTGTATAAATGTAATGTACTGAAGCACCACTAGTGTTCACGTGGGTTAGTATTATGATTGGGGTAACTTAATTTAGGGGTGAAAAGAAAACCCACAGGTCGGAGCCTCTTGGCCAGGCCTGGTATAAAACCCTGGAGCACCTCTGATCAGTGGGCAGACTTTTCATGTACACATCATGAATAAAATGTGAAGAAGACTAGAAACAGACTTTAACCCTTCAGATAAAAGCGCACGAACCATGCAGACCTGAGCTACCGGCAAATTAGTGCTGATACATTACAACAAAATGTTCTGAGCAGAAAAAAAAGAATACATCTCTGAAAGAATAAGAAAAAATGCTCTCAGGAATCAGGATGGAATAATTACAAGTACACGATGCTATCGCTTTTGATACATCTGACACCAGGACTCGTCCAAGGCAGCCTGCAAAGGAAAACGGTCAAATAAGGGCAAATTGCAATTTACATCTTGGCACTACACTTTATGAGCAAAAGAACAATTTGATTGAACTGTTGATATCGGTTTTTAAAGATCCCAGCTTTAGATTTTATATCGATTTTAACAATTAAAGACGGTTCTAATTTCATTGTAAATTTTTCTGCAAAGGGCATTGGAATTCCAGTAAGATAATGTACTATCATAATGTTAATAATTACTTCTGGGGTAGAACTTGTCTTCAAACATGATGGAACTTCTTGCCGTGGTAACCGCTGAGGTGCATGGCAATGTTGTCGTTTTGGTCACAATGTTGAATGCTGCACGCCAAGTTGGTCTGGTCATAGTATAACCCATTTGCATCATCGAAACTGGTAGCCAAGTCTGAGCATTGATTTTGATTATGGATGTTGGATATCAGTTGTAATTCGTTACATCTCAGTTTGAGTTTTTCATCCAGTTTTGTTGCAACTTTGAACTTTTTGTCACCTGGAAAAAGAGGGTAAAACAGTGTGACAAAACTCCTTTCAGGAAGGTTTCTTTAGCATTTTAAGAATGTTTAAACTTCTTGAATAAGCTCGTTTCCAAGAAGCTGACCAAACATATGTGGAACAAAACATCTCTCCGTGGTTATCACGCAGTGTGTTCCATCCAAATCTGAGATCTGTATTCAAAAAACCTTTTTCTGACCCAAAAACAATATTATGGCCAACCTTGAATACACTTGGTCTAGACTTAAGAAAATTATTTTAGGATGATTAAAATTTTAACAATAATTTGAATTTTGGCAATCAGGTTCTTTTCTAAGTTATATTACCTATACACATAAACAGGATATAAATGCCCTGTAGCATATTCAGTTTACATGTATTGGTGAAACAATGCTAGAGTTCCTCACAATAAGGTCTCACCTTTCACTTTGAGAAAGACTCCTGTACCAGTCCCATTTGTGCCTTGAATGATTGTGGTCATCATGGTGCACTTTGATGAAGTCTGGTTAAATTCAGAAGCCATGCAGTTAGGATAGTCAGAGCACTTGAAAGCACAATAAATGAGTTTGCTTGGATAAGTTGGGTCGATGTCAATGGTGACATTTAGGAATGAGACGGGCAATGATATCATTCTGAAGTGGTAATTCTCTGTGGCAGCCACTGAAAATAATAAGGGAAACAACATGACTATCTCAATGATAAATTCTGAAATAATAATAGTGTACTTGACAACTTAAATAAAATGATAAGGAACAAAATATTACAAAGAAAGAAGCGTAGACACTAATGTGTCAAGGAGGGTGAGAAAATAAGAAAAAAGGTGAAGAAGAAAATATCACGGAGTAAAGCAAAAAAATAGTGGGCATGACAGAGGAGGAAGATTAGAGCGAGAAGAAAAACATGTTGATAAGAGAAGAGAAGGATGATCGTGAAATGAAAACAGGGTGAATAAGAACTAGAAGAAGAGGTAGAAGAAAAATGAAGAGGAAGTAGAAAACAATTGTCTTTGTATAACCAAAGGTTTCTACAATAGCTATATCATCAGCAATATCTTGACATACCTTCACAGACGAAAAACAGCAGAGCTGCAACAGCTGAACTGGACATTTTGGTTCAGGTTGAGATGTGATGGAAAGCCCAGTTCTCAATGTCCTGCTCATTCTGATCATTGTAGTTGCAGCAACAAGGACTTTTTCTGAATAATTCAGTGTTTATCAAATATATTTGGCATTTATGTCACAAGTGCATTTTTTATTGTAGGCAAAAAATTGATTTTTCCAATGTTCATGCAAATATCTAGATTTTATTTTTAAGGGCACAGAAAAATCAATATAATGAACTTGTTCAGATAAAGGTTAAGTCAGTTGATCGATAATATACTCCCCTTCTTGTCGACATTTTTATGTATGGTGTCTTTAGTACTACAAGCTTTTTTGATTTATGTACTTCTTATTTTTTTTCATCTTGACCTGCTTACTACTTTAATTGGTATAACAAATGCACTGGGAGTGCAGAGGACTCACTCTTGTCCTTTCCGCTGCCCAACGATCGATCTCTTAGAAGCGTGTAAAATAAGCATTCCCAAAATGTGCAGTGATCAATCTGAAATGTGCAGTGATCAATCTGAATTTGTGCAATGATCAAATTCACCCTTTTTGTGCTAATTATGGTGAACTGTAAAATACCCACAATATAGATGTTGTATTTCAACCAAAGTAATGCTTTGGCCGGCCTGATGATAGTCCCCACAATATACATTGAATTTCAAACAATTCAATGCTTTTGCCTGCCTGATTATTGTCTCCTTTTGGAAATATGCATGGTCCTATTGGTAGTGTTTATTGCATGGAGTCAGTTGCTGATCGATCTTTGACATCAGAATTGTGACTCCCTTGGAGAAGCTGCTTAGATGAGATATGTCAGTATAAAAAAAAATACTATGTACAAAGTTTGTTTTAAATGAAATTTATTCCAGAAGAGCACAGCAAGACAGATGAGTTCAAGCATAGCTACTGACCCATGTTTTTAAAAGTTTTTAAAGTTTATTCATATTTTACAGTGTATATCAATGTTAACCATGCTACTGCACTATACAGTGAAAATAATATAGACTTACATAATGGATAATTAATTTTCACGAATCAATAAATAAATAAAAGTAATAACCAGGCAAAGATAATATAAAAATGCAGCATAAAATATCATGAAAGTAATCACAGATAGAACAATAAAAAGACATAATTAGATCTCATATTAATAGTTTTGAAAGGTTTTAAAAAATAATTTTAATATTTTGGGAACAATCAATTTAATATTCTTGGATCTTATACAAGATTCTGTATTGGTTGTTATGACAAGTTACAAATAATCTAGTATCCTGTTTTGACAGTCATAATAGGTGAATAATCAATTGTAGTTTATAATAAAATAAAATAATTGATACGTTCTGGTACTGTTTGCCATTTCATAATTTTTACGAGATCTATACCTCTGGTATTTATAATATCCCAATAGGAGCGGGTAATAGGTGCAGCCCTGTCACGTAAAGTTTGAAGTAATATTTGCGCTGGTAAAACCCCAAACCGTACACACATAGTCAAAAATGGGTTGAATATAATGTCTTATAAATTAAAATGAGTTCAGAATCAGGAACAATTGTCTCAATCTTGAAAAACCATGCTAATTTTGATGACAACTTTCTTGGAAGTTCAGTTACATGAGTATCAAATTCGACATGTTCATCAGCATAAACTCTTAAGTATTATGAACAATGTAAATTTTCTAGTTGTGAATCATAAAGTGAGACAGAAAATTATTTTCTTAATTCCTCATCAGCCGATCTACCAACTAGCATAGTATTTCACCTACCAATATTCACGTATAAAACTAGAATATCATTGATGACATTAAATACGTCATTAACATCGTTACCATATACGTATATCATTGTATCATCAGCACACAGAATACATTTCCATTGCTAATATGCATAGGAAGGTCGTTAAAGTTAGTATGTCGCAAAAATAAAACAATGTCCAAAAGAAGGATTAGATTCATATCAAACGTATTCTAACAACAAACTTTACTTAACTGTCATTCTATGCTCAATATGTGAAGATAGATTCCTTCAAATATGTAAACAAACAGTTTTCATGCCGTGAAATAGTCCGGTTTTGTTTACAAATCAAGCAATGCAGGGCTCTCCTTAAGTAATTTAAGGCTTTACCATCAATTAAACTCACTTAATTATGGAAAACACGCAATTCTGTTGCTTGGAGGTTTATACTATACTTAAAATCTATCAGTTTATGATCTATAAAGGCAAGTTTAATTTTACATAGAATCGGCGGACTTACTACCTTTAACAAAAACATAAAATTTAATAGTAGTAGCCCAAGAGTGGATCCATGAGGCATGCCTATTTAACATTAGCAGAACTCTAGTACATTCTAATATATTATATAAATATGACTATGACCAATGCTGTTCAGTATCATGAACACCATATTTCTTTAACTTTCGTAACAGACCATGACTTATGGAGACAAAACATTTTGATATATCGACAAAACAAAACGCCAGTTAATAGGTTGCAATCTATTGAACATTCTGGCATCTTAACAAGATCCGATATTGATAGTAAAAATAGCTTTAATACAATCACTCTAATATTCTGAGATCTCATACAAGACTATGCATCAATTGATAGTTATGATAATTATTATGTTACAATCAATATGATATTCTGGGATCTTTTATACAAGGTCCTGTATTGAAAGTTGATAGTTATAATAAGTTTCAATCAATTCATTATTATTATTTTTGGATCTTTTATATAAGATCCTGCATTGATAGTTATGTCAGGTCATAATCAATTTAATATTCTGGGATCTTATACACAATCATATATTAATAGTTATAATAAGTTTCAATCAATTCAATTACTTTTGGATCTTTTATATAAGATCCTGTATTGATAGTTGTATCAGGTCATAATCAATTTAATATTCTGGGATCTTATACACAATCAAATATTATTAGTTTTAACTTATAAAAGGCTACAATCAATTCATTATTTTTTGATTTTTATATAAGATTCTGTATTGATAATCATGTAAGGTCATAGAGAGAGAGAGAGAGAGAGAAATTCTTTTATTCGTGAATGGGCTCATAGCTTCCGCTTAGCCCCCAGCCCTCTTGGGCTTACAATCACTCTTAAATGTAACAGTAACTTTGAACAAAAATACAGAATTTTTTTTAAAAAAAGAACATGAAATAGAAAAATATATATTTCATTTATGCAATTTTGTAGTTATATAATACAATTATATGTTATACAATTATATGTAATGCAATTATATACAATACAAAAATAAGAAAAACAAATATTGACATTTATTGATAAATATAGTTTTGTCGTTTCTCAAACGCTTCACAAATATAATCGCTAGTAAATTTAATAATTTCATCTTTCATCAAAATTTTGATTTTACTATCTTTAAAATATCGAAATAGAAATGTGATTGTCGAATTTTTTCTAAGAAATTATACCTTATATCATTATAAAAAGGACAATATAACAAAAAGTGTGTTTCAGATTCAATCAAATCATCGTTACATAACAAACAAAAACGTTCTTCAATAGGCACATCATTAAACCTTCCAGTTTCTATAGCTAATGGTAGTACACTATATCTCAGTTGTGCTATTCGAGACCATTTTTTTCTATTCTTAATATCTATAACAAAAGGATCAACCATATAACTTGTCTTAAATAAGCTATAAAATATTAACTTAGGAGACATCTGCATTTCATTCTGCCAATTATTACAAGAATATCTGTGTAATGTTTCTTTGGCCGTTTTTAAATCTATATATAAGTTGTTATCATTTTGTTTTACTGCTCCAATTTCATCGCAAATTCCTTTTATTTCATTACTCCAAATAAGGCCACCATGACTTTTGTCCCATAAAAACACATTTTTAATAATTCTGTTTTCATCTAAATCAATCAATCTGTTCCATAATCGTAGCATTTCTAGTTTCTGCCTTATTTCGCAATTTAGCCATCCCATATCACCATTTGTAGCCAAGTTAGATGCAAATCGGTGAACACCTAGGTAAAATCTGACAGCTTTATTTTGTACAATTTCCCCTTTTTTGCTATGTTTAATACCCCAAACTCCAGTACGATAGTCAATAATAGGCACAATACCGCTGTTGTATAACTTTTAATAATCAGTTTAATATTCTGGGATCTTATACACAATCAAATATTATAACAAAACAACCCAAGTCAGGGTCACTGAGTAACAATATCACGAGCTGTTGTGTGAATTAATATCACTCGAGCCCGCAGGGCGAGAGTGATTTTAATTCACACAACAGCGAGTGATATTGTACGAAGTGCCCTGACGCGTGGTTGTTTTGTTTTTATCACTTGGTTTTACCTCAAATTTTCAATTATAAAGAGGGACTATTTTCTGCCATTACAAAAATGTGACGTCACCATGGAGCAACAATGGAGGTGACGTCACAATCCTATTGTTTTGGCCATTGCTTGGTTTGTGACGTCATTAGGCATCTGAAATGCTGGTGATGTCATGACCATTGTTAAAAAATATCGCCCTTGAAGGGTGGTATTTTTTACAATATCATAGGCCCTGATATTTTGACTGTAAACAGTGATATTCACAGTCAACCGGGCGATATTATTAGTTTTAACTTATAAAAGGCTACAATCAATTCATTATTTTTGAATTTTTTATATAAGATTCTGTACTGATAGTTATATCAGGTTAGATTCAATATTCTGGGATATTTAGCAAGATCCTGTATTGATAGCCATAATAGGTTATAATCAATTTAGAATTTTTGGATCTAAAATAAGATCTTGCTATAATAATCAATTCAATACTCTGGGATCTTGTACAAGATCCTGTATTGATGGTTAAAATAGGTTACAATCAATGCGTTTTCACATTCCTTGACAGCACAATCCGTCACGAAGTTTGCAGCTTTATAGTTGCGATCACAGAGTAGCTGCTTGCAACCCTGGAGAGATTCTTGGAACGCACCTGAAATTTGCAGAAAACAAAGAGAAATAAAGCAGTGCACCATTAATAGCTAACAATGCAAATCACCAAAATAACCAAAATAATTGTTTCAGGTATGCAAAACAGACGCGTGCAAAAAAATTACTTATTAAAGAATTAAGAATAATATTTGATATCTGAAGAATTATTTTTAGTAAACCATACTTATTGGGAACATTAAAATTGCATTTTCTTCATAGAATAAAATATTCTAAGATTGAATGGCCCCCCCTTATAACAAATACTGACCTATGTGTGTACAAGAAACAATTGCTTTTTGTACGTCTGACACCAGGATTCGTCCAAGGCAGCCTGCAAATGAAAAAGGTCATTGAGGGAAATTACTGTTTATACAGGAGCCTTTGAACAACATTTAAATGACTCCACATTCCTACAATATTGAGAGCTTGCTCTGAGGGTTTTAAGGATTGACCAGATGGGGACTGGCCAATTGGATTTTTGACTTTAAAAAAAATTGTCCAACACAAGACTCTGAAGGAAGAGCTTAAATGCAGCTCATGAAATTCCTTTTTGTTTTTTCAACATTCCACAGAAGTTTTGTCAATATTACTATAAAAATACTTGTTGCTCTTTTGCTAGCAAAACCATAGTAACTGTTGACCATTGCTTCTTGGGTAAAAAAAAAAGTTTTGTCCAGTGGATAAAATTCATTGCTCTCCAAGTAAGTATCATTTTGTTAGGCCTAAAACAAATTTGTATGCAACATTTTAAAACTCACTTTTAAGATTTCAGATAACACAATTTCGTATGAAATTTTCATAAGAACCATGGTCCTGTCTTTTAAGCTGACTATTTCTAGATGTAACACCTTCATCGTGCAATAAAAGTATCACAAGTGCACTTTGATCCCCTATAGGAGAGACCACACCCCAGGACACTTCATGAGTTAAAACATAGGCTGCGCAGCAGCAAACCTTCAGCGAATAACACATTTGAAGATTACAATTACATCATAAAATTGGTGTTTTTACCAAATTCCGTATATTATAGGTATGCAACAGTGGTCGAGTAATGGAATTCTATTATCTGTTATTTGCTTACTGCCCTGCGATCTACCTGTGTGCTAGCCAGGGTTTGTAAAAGCAGGGAAAGGCCTTATTATACTAATTTACTTATATTATGGTACGGTTTTATGCATGCACCAATTTTTTTCCGATCATTCAAAAAGTGTTAAATACAAGTCAAAAAGCACTGCTACATTTTATAGGTGATACATGTAGGAAATGGCATTGCTGTATATGCAATAGTGGGTACGTTTTGGCTCCTATAAGAAAATAAGTATTTTTAATATTTTTTCTCAATATTACAAAAAGTATAGAATATGTATCAGTCAGACCATCAAAACGCACAACTAAACCACATAAGTCATATGTGTACCAAACTTTATCCATGTACATGCAATAGTGACCAAGTCTTGGGCCAGAAACAAAAAATATATTTTTTCTTTTTTTTTTTTCAATATTTCAAATAGCATTTAATATTTTCCTACAGACCTTTCAAAGGGCACAACTAGACCTTATAGGCCATGTGTGTACCAAACCTTATCCATTTACATGCAATAGCGACCGAGTCTCAGCCCAAAAAACTAAAAAAATACATATTTTTCTATTTTCCAAATTTTTGCAAAAAGTATAGAATATCCATGAATGAGACCATCAAAAGGCACAACTAGACCATATAGGCCACATCTGTATCAAATTTCATAAGTGCACATGCAATAGTGACTGAGATTTGGCCCGGAAACGAACAAAAAATAATTTTTATATTTTCTCAATTATTTCAAAAGTATTGAATATCTATCCATTAGGCCATCAAAAGGCACAACTAGACCATACAGGCTATATGTATACCGAATTTCATCCATGTACACTCAATCGAGGCCGAGTGCTGGCCCGGAAACTATCTATCCGCCCGCCGCCGCCCGCCCGCCCCGCCACCCGCCCGCCCGCCCGCCCGGCGGACGGACAACATTTTTACCCAAGTGATAACAATACCTTCTTCGAACTTCGTTCGCTGAAGGTAAAAAGGCTGTTCTTATAACCAAAGGACCACTGCATAAGTGACATTTTATGAGACATGTTAAGAGACATTTTATGCTTTATTATGGATTTCCCTGCATATTTGTACACTTGTGTAAGCTGGACCACTCTAAACTTATATAAATGTTAAAAGTTCATTGCATCTGTTGTTTTCTCGTTGGGGAAAATTAATGATTTTAGAAAAGTAAACTCATTGAATAATCACTTAACGACGTGCGTTGTTGTCAGCAATTGGGACACATTTTTTTCTCTCCCTTTTTTGTGTGTTTGTTAAAATTAAGTTAATGTCAATGACACATATTGTGACTACAGCATTTTTGTGTTGAAATAGATTAACATAATACCTGCAGTGTCCCTAAACTGGACTAAGTGCTGATTCCTGCTAATGCTGCTCATGCTTTTATATTAATTTTTCACTCATAGGAGAGACCTTCTGGTAGGATGGAATTAGAAGATATATCTGTACATTTGGGTTGTCAGATTGAATCTTGCATTGTTGGTTTATTTTTGATAACTGGGATAATTTGTGCCCTTTTGATTGGGGTGAGATGTGCCAGTGGTATGACATAGCATCTAATTTTTTATCAATTTATTTTTGTCCGCATTTTACACAAAACCTGACATGTCATGATATAGCTTACGCTGAGAAGATCATGTGCTAAAAGTGTCACACCACCCTATAAACACTAAATTGCCTTGAAACTTGGCTTGATTCTGGCCAAGGTATTATACATTGATATCTGATTTTAAGTTTACACAATTAAGCTTAATTTAGTTTTTTGGAAAATCATCCTGAAGCAAACATTGGTACAACTTACCCAGGTTTCCCCTAATTCGGAAAAAAAAGTTCAAGAACAAAAATTAAAAGATTCAAGAAGTCACTGAAATCAGTTGAAATGTGCGTTTGAGTGATCTCTTAATAACAGTTTTTAATGATACTAGTTTTAAATTACATCATTTCTGCACGATTCCAAGAAGATGAAATTATGGTGTTCTATGATGTCTCTGCACTGTTTACAAGTGTACCAGTTAATCAAACTCTTGAGATCATTTAAGGAAAGTTGGAGCAAGACACAAGCCTCTCCGAGCACACCTCATTAAATGTGACCTTTAAATTACAGATCTCCTTTCCTTTTGCCTCAACACCACCTACTTCATGGGAAAGGGCGAACTGTACCTTCAAAAAGATGGAGCAGCCATGGGGTCTCCCGTATCTCCACTAGTGGCCAATCTATTTATGAAGTGGTCGGAGAAGAGTGCTCCTCTAACTGCTGTCCGCCCTCCATCACTTTGGCAGCGCTATGTTGATGACACTTTTGTGGTCATCAAAAGGCTGTGATTTCAAATCACAGTAACTGCCATTTCAGTGATTTTGAGAAAAACGCATTTCTTTGTTTGTAACATTGTGACCTCTATATCTTAATCTCCAGATGAAGTTTTCTCAAGTCACTGCTTCAAATATGAAGAAATATAATCAAAGTGTATACACCCAAAACGACTTCTTACAGATATATTAGACCACATTGTGCTTTTTAATGACTTGCTGTGTTTTGAATTAGATACCTTTTATTTTCTATTTATGTCATTGCTGAAGACATCTGCTCAGTTGAGGTGAAAAAACAGTATCTCCCTGTTTGTGTCAAGTCAAAACACAGTATCTCAAAAGTTTGGGTTGGAAACACAGTAATAAGCTAAAGAGATACTGTGTTTCAAAACAAAATGAGTAAATTACTGTGTTTTGGCCTGACATGACATGTCCATTTTGATGTAAACAGTTGATACTGTGTTTGTTTAGCATGGATTTGTGGGGTAACTAGAGGTGATACAGGTATGAAATTTGGCATGGAGGTAGATATTATTAATAGGATTAAGAAGCGATGCTCAACTCAGTTACTGTTTTTTGCTTCAATTTCACAGGGCAGTAAATTACTGCACATATCAACAGCATCCATCCAGCCATCAAATGGACTAGAGTAGAGAAGAAGAGAGTGAGGGTAAACTTCCTATGTTAGACACCTTTTAAATTCCATCGCAGAGAGGACAGCTCATTAAAAGTGACAATATTTTGCAAACCAACCCATGATCCATACCAACCAATATCTGGCTATGGACTCCCATCATCCACAACAGCTTAAACTTGGTGTCATTCGGTTCTCATAATGCAGGCCTGTAACAAAGACACCGAGAAAAAGAACATCAAGACAGCTCTCGGCAGATGTGGATACAAAGGGTCACTTTTTGCGGTGGCCTTGAGGAAAAGGACACCACCAACTCAAACAGAAAGGACTTCTTCCAGTAACCGTGGCAGAGTGACTCTTCCCTATATCAGAGGAATATCAGAAGGAATGAGACGCATCCTTGTTAAACAAGGCATTCAAGTGCATTTCAAACTCCGGAATAAATTAAGATAACTGTTGGTAGCACGGAAGGACAAACTGAAAAAAGAAGAACACTGTGGCTTCATCTATAAAGTGTCCTGTTCTGACTGCCCAGCCTCGTACGCGGGTGAACCCGCATGTCTAAACATGACCGAGAAGCGTCTGCCATCTACACACATGCAATACAATCAGCACATGATATTAGATCAGATGAGGCAACTATACTTAACAAAGAGGCAGATTGGTACACCAAAGGCATAAAGGAATCAATTTTCATCAAGATTCATCATAGGTCCTTGAACCAGGATGGGGGAAGATACCACCTCCCCTCGATCTACTCTTCTCTGCTGATTCAACTGAGAACAACATCACTGCAGCTGACTCAGCACATCAACACCTCTCAGTACCCCCAGTGATCAGTTTTGGGTGGATAAGGGCTAGTGCAACAGCCTGAAAGCTTCCAATGGAGTTAAATATAGCTGTCTGCATACTAATAATCGGAATACTGTCCAATAATGGCTGTTCTGATTTCCTTTTCGATTTTTCTTTAAAACACATAAGAATTATACAAGGTAATGTACCATTAATGTCATCTATAAATAATGATGTTATTAAAAAAGGAAAAATGATTACTTCTGGGGTAGAACTTATCTTCAAACATGATGGAACTTCTTGCCGTGGTAACCGCTGAAATGGAAATGTTGTCGTTTTGGTCACAATGTTGAATGCTGCACACCAAGTTGGTCTGGTCGTAGTATAACCCATTTGCATCATCGAAACTTGAAGCCAAGTCTGAGCATTGATTTTGATCATGGATGTTGGATATCAGTTTTAATTCGTTACATCTCAGTTGCAGTTTTTCGTCCAGTTTTGTTGCAACTTTGAACAAATTGTTGTCTGGAAAAGAGATTAATAATGCAGTGAATCTGTCACCAATAATAATAATTATTATTGGCTGTCGTGCACTGTCACAGTGCCACTGAGCAAACGTAAGAACACTGCCTATTTAGAAAGACTAAATACATAGTAATTTGAAAAACATACAATCAAGCAGGTTTATCACACTCGAATAATTTAAAAAACACATTATTGTCACAGAAATGAAAGAATACTTTCTTCCCTTCAAATGAAAACAGTTTGTGTGTAAATAACATTAATAAGTAATTCTATGACCCTTATTTTAGCCAGATATATGGTTGAGATAAACGAAAAATCTTAAACTTGGTATTTTATGACTCAAAACTTTCCAAACATAATAATTTTCGTTTTTGTCTTAAGATACCCTCCTGACCTTGCTCTTCAGCTGTGTTCTTATTGGTTTCTAGCTAAATGTGTTTTTAAATGGAAACTTTACTGTTTTGCTTCCAAATCTATGATTGATGCTATAAAAACTTTCCTCTCCCGAGATCCCAAAAAAATATTCCCACAATTGAACACACATAGAGCTTCTATGCTTACACAAATGCTGCTGATGATGATAAAAATTTTGACAATGACATTCATTCCTGCTTCATAATACCTACGCACAGGTATGTTTAGCATGGTAATTTCCTGTGCCACAACTGATTTATGAGTCTGGTTTGACAGCAATGCGACAATGTCACTTCAAGTGGCAAATGTTTGTAAATCAGCATCATTCTCTCTCTGGAGATTGGGGAAAATCAGGCATCTTTTAGATCAGCAGATTACTCTAAAACTGGTGCATGCCTTTGTTACTTCGCGGCTTGACTGTTGCAACAGCGTTCTGGCGGGATTACAGTGTCATCAGTTACGAAAGCTTCAGACCATTCAGAACTCAGCAGCACGCTTGGTGTGTCGAATTAGGAAAAGTGACCACATCCACATGACGCCAATACTCCAACAACTACATTGGCTGCCAATTTATTTTCGGATTAATTTCAAGGTATTGTGCATAATTTTTAAATGCATACATTGGAACACTGCCCCATCATATTTAAAAGAACTGATTAATGTGAAGACTCCAGGACGAACAGACTTGAGGAGCAACAACACCATCACCCTCGTACGACCTTCACTAAGGACACTTAAAAACTATGGGGACAGGGCTTTTGCTGTGAATGGCCCTAAATTATGGAATGATCTCCCTTCACAATTAAGAAATACCACAGACTATTCTAGCTTCAAAAGGGGTCTCAAAACTTTTTATTTTACGAAGTGCTATGTTTTATGATTGTCCATATGATACATGTGATTTTAAATGTTTTTAATCATGTTTTTATATTCTTGCCAATATTGTAACACTCTGTCAAAGTGCATTGAGATTATCATGATGTAATGCGCTCAATAAGAATAAATTTATTATTATTATTATTATATTATTTATTGGTGAAACATTGTTGGTTTTACTCCCTAGTTAACTGTACATCGCTCTTACCTTTCGCTTTGAGGAAAATGGCTGTACCAGTCCCATTGGTGCCCTGATTCATTTTGGTCATTAGGGTGCACTTTGATGAGGACAGGTTGAATTCAGAAGCCACACAATTTGCATAGTCAGAGCACTTGAATGCACAGAAAATTTGTTTACTTGGATAAGTTGGGTCGATGTCAAAGGTGACATTTTGGAATGAGACAGCCAGTGTTGTCATTCTGAAATGGTAATTCTCTGTGGCAGCCACTGAAAACAATTAGTTAAAAAAATTACAGTAAAAGACACAGTCAGTGACAATATTCTGAATTGAGATAGAGCTCTGTAAAAAAGCCACTGAAAATATTAAGGAGAACAAGAAGTATCACATAACTTATATATGAGACAGCAAATCATTTCTTCAGATAAAAAGGAAAAAGGTTGAGTGGCCAAGAGGATGAAACCAGTAAAAGGCCAGATATAATTGAACTTCAGTTTCTCGATCTTTTGAAGGCACCATTTCTGGGTTAGGTAGGTAGGGCGAAAAAAATAATAGCTTTTATCTCAATTTTTTATTATGTTAATTTGATAAAAATTCTGAGAAAGATTAACCTGTTCCGAGATTCTAAAATATGTACTATAGCCTAAAAAATTAAAATATGAAGAGACAAAGAGAATAGGGGAGAAATGGACTAGTTGAACCAAATTTTAGAAATTGCTCTCCTGTGTGCATACCTTTGCAACTTTCAAGGAGAACAAAGATGAAAACGTAGTTTGAAAAGTTGTCTAAACATCCCAACTTTAGGTTTTTGCATATATCTTACCACGTGCAACATATGAGCTTCCAAAAAAAAAAAATTGGTTCAACTGGCCCCGCGGGTGGGGCCAGTTGAACCATCCATTGGGGCCAGTTGAACCATTGGAAGGACGATGGGTGAAGTTTGGGTCTGCAGTCCTTAATATTTGGCAACAATTTTAGCTTGGAGCATAGCATGTTTTGGCTGAATTTGGCATGTCTCCCACATTTGATGGTTCAACTGGCCTGCCGGTTCAACTGGCCCCACTCTCCCCTATGATATGAACAGGAGACAGAAGAATATGAAGAGAACTTAGAGAAGTGGAAGAGATGTAGGTAAGATAAGTGTAAGGAAAATTAAAGAAGTGGACATTAAAACTTCTCTTAACCAATGAAAGTTTCAGAAAAAAAAAAATGTAAATTTGACCAAAGGTTTCTATTATCATGAAATCAAGGGTAGCATCTCTACATACCTTCACTGATGAAAAACAGCATAGCCGCAGTCATGATAGCCGAACGGTCCATGTTTGGTTTGAGTTGAGAAATGATGCAAAGAAAACTCATTGTCAGTGTCTTGTTGTTTGTTGTAGTTAAAGCAACAAGAGGATATGAATTACAATGACATGAATTTTTCTGAATTATTCAGTGCGCAATCATATATTCATAAATGTCAAAGTGAATTCTTTTTTTTTCGCCAAGCAAAAAAAGAATTTTTCCGATGTTAATATTCATTTTCTGTGGCGCTTAAAAATCAATGGAATGAAACTGGACGTATAAAGGTTAATTCAGTTGGTCAATATTTTGTCTAAATTCAATTGTGACATTTTATGCATGGTTTTTGAGTTGTTCTGGCTGTTTTTTTTTTACAGTCTGTCACTTTGATATACAAAATAGTGGGCTGTTGCACTATGAAAACGGCATTTTGTGTGTCATCATGCTGATGATTTGTCATGATCACAACCAATACTTTTGATGTTAATTTGATTTAAGGAGACTAATCCAGCATGTTGGTGACAGCCAAACAAAAGGATTATGCATCTGATTTTCACTCTGAAATCAGTTATGACAAATCAAATGGCCTTCTTTTGATCATGACTAATCAAACGGCCTCTATGTTTCCCATGTTGAAAGTGGAGAAGATGACACTTCATTGGCTATCATGAGTCACAAAGTGCATTTTTTGCATGGAACTGGTCCTAATTTTTTCTATATTAAAGTGAGAGACAGTAATAATTTTTCATGATCTGCTTCTTTCTAATTTCTTATATCAAAAGTTGCAAATACACATGAGGGCACTGAGGACTGAGGATATCTTTAAGAGTTGGTCTCCAAATACCATCCAACACACAACCAATCATTAGGTCTTATTTATATCCCACATTGTAAATGTGTAATTAATAAGGGAGCTTTATCCACAGGCACTCTCCAGTATTAGGTGATGTTCAGTAAGAAAAATATCTTAATACAGACAGTACAAGCTGTCAGTTCTGGTGACTGCCTGTGCTTTATCCCACATTGTAATTCAAGAGGGAGCTGAACTTCACCACAATGATTTTTCTTACAGTAATGTCTTCTACAATTCTACAATACTGTCTTTGCAGCATTTGTTAATAACTTTTCAGCATCAGAATGTTTACACCTTTGGAGATTCCTACTAGGTAGCACAATAATTAAGATTCCTGCCGGCTCAGCTGCACTGGCTCAAACCATGAGTGTTGAACCTGAAATTTTCAGTGGACCTTTTTGAGCAAACTTTGTGCTGGATGTCATTCGGATGAGATATTAAATGGATGGCTCTTTGTATCGGTGTCTGTGTTGGCAAGTAAAAGATCCCTCACATGGGGCATATCATATATATATATCACATTGATGACTGCTGCTCTCTCTCTCTCCCACCTCACTATCACCTTCATGAGTGCCAAGAACTGGGCTTAGAGGGCTGCACTTACCATATCTATCTAGATCTCTATCGGTGATAATTATAATATTTTCCCTGATTCGCCACAATTTTTTGGTAAAAAGCAAGAAAAAATAATTGTTAGGCTCTTTTTAATCCAGTTTATTCAAGAAGATGATGAAAAGATACGTACATTGTTTTCATATGACAACTGATCCGAGTGCATACATGCATAGGATAAAAAATTACATGAGAGTTTCCTCCTGTAATTAAAGCTGTTGTTTAGCTTAGAACTTGTTTTTTAATAAATTATAATGTAAAATACACGCAGGGGCTATACGGAATGAAGAGCTTGGAGTTCTGATGGTGACTAGAATTGTTTAATTCTTAGAAACATCAGTAATATAATAATATCATAGGTTATAAGAGCTGCATCAGCTTTCAATTTCACTGTACCATCCAAAATTATTGTGTGTGATTTCATCTTTTTGATTTATTGAAGTCACGAATGTTTATAAATACACCGTTGCTCATAAATTTGGAATACTTCAACATTCTCCATTGAAATTGACAACTTTAGCAACTTCTGCTGGAGCACATGATGGTCTGATTCAATGGTAACTACTTCCAATGACCACTAAAGGGAAGAACATGCTGTAGTTTAAAACGCATGCTGCAGCATTAACCCCAGGAAAAGTTACAGCAGCACAAAATATGGAAATTCAGGGGGTTTTTTAGGGTGAGGTGCATTAAACCAAAAATTGAAAATTCTTGAAAAAAATGTAGTTAAGGCTTTCAAAGAATGATAAGAGAAGATGACCTTTACAATGGACTTTTCTTGCATTCACACTCGGAAATTTACATTTGTTTGAAACTTTTTTTTCAAAAATGTATTATATAGGCATGAGTGTAGAATAAAGTTTCATTCATTTCAATTGGTGATATCTATCTGATAAGTTTTCATGGATGAATAAATTGAATATCCTTTTATCATTTAGTATTTTTAATCAGCTACAGTATTGGTATCCTACAGAACCCAAATATCCCCATTAACATTTGAGTTAAAACTCAGGTCACATGACCACCCCAGTTGCCAGCTATAAACGCCTGTCACATGCATGTCACTCGCCCAAGCTATTCACCTATCCTACTTTTTTCCACTCATATTTCAGATGGGAGCCCACAACTATCTAACTCCTCTCTTATTTCCCTTTGCCAACTCCACCACCAATCTCCCACCAGGAGTGCATGAAACAGCATATTCTCATATTTTACTCCTTCCCAGAGGGAGCCACTTCTCATAACCATTTTCCCACAGGTGCCAGCACTTATGTTCATCTGTTTTTGCCTGGAGCCAGCCCGAACCTCACGCAACAGCCAGGTCTCCAGCTAATATCTGCTTGCCATCTACACAAACATGTCAACAATTAGCCACTTTCTAAACGCCTGCACATCACTCTAAACACCATGTCTTCCTAAAATATTCCCTTATTTTAACATGATCATGTAACCATGCAGCGTCAATTCAGAATAATGCATTGTCAAACTTCTTCCACTAATGGGCATTTTCTAGTATAGTACATATGATTACCCCAGCAGCAAGGAGGAATCACCCATAACTTTACCCTTTCAAACCTTTTGGCTCCATCGAAATCACTTCCCACCTTTCCCAACTTTAACTACCTTTTAAAATTAGATTAAATTTACGTTAGCCCAAATAAATTTCAAATTCCATCACTCCCATTGTGTTGGTTTTTTTGACATGGTGCACCATGCTAATTGCATATACATTGCCAGCTGTCTTATTATCCTTCCAAAAGTACGTAGAAAGTGATTTTTTTCATGTAAGGTGGAAGTGTGACATCATATGGCAGTTCCCATAGGTTAGCATTGGAAATCAGGCGTTCCATGTGAGGTCACAGGTTGTTCAGCCAATCATTGCTCACTCTGCATAACATGTCATATCAAATCTGTGAGGTAGTATACCAGCATATGACTTTGCCATGTCTGTAAAAATGAAACGCATTCAGTTGTGGCCTGCAGTGGCACATCTAGAAATGACGTGGGAGGATGCATGTTAATCTTTGGGCTGAGGGGGGAGGCATGCCCCTCAATGTTTAACAAAGGGCACAAAAAAAAAAAAGATGATTTCGATATAGTTTGATCACTGAGTTGATCCTCCCTCCCTTCCCCAGAAGAGTTAATCCATCCATAAAAAATGTGCAAATGTGTATCCCCTTCATGAGACACCCTAGCTGTGCCACTGGCAGCAAACAGTAAACAACATTCAGATCAGACAGCTTATGAGTGACAGTTGTTTATTGATTCACACAGCTTGTAATCTTCTTCTTTCACTCAGTTATGCTTCATGGCACTCTCATACTATGTCATATACAAATGTACCATATATGGCAATTCTGTACACTACATCATGTGCCAACACTACATCATACTCCACACCTCAGCCAATCACGATGCCCCATCTGTGTGAGGTCACATACCAATTTTGCCAGATTTTTCAAATTCTACATACTTTTTGGAAGGATAATAATAGAGTTCTCAATATTGGATAAAGTTGTGGCGAGGAGTCAAAGGTAGATGTAGGGAGATATGGGGTGGAGGGCAGTGGCTGATTCAAGGGGGGGGGTCTAGGGGGCCCGCCCCCCTGAGGGTCCCCCCCAGACCACTGAGATGAATAATAGTATTTTGAATGAAATATGCTGCGGCGTGGGCCTGCGAATGCCGAAACACCCCCCCCCCCCTCCGATGACCTTGTCTGGATCCGCCACTGGAGAGAAAAGGAGGGCTAAGGAAGTAAATAAAGGACTTCTGAGAGGGAATGTTCTTACTTAATTTTTTTGAGTTGTACGGTACTTTCAAGTCTTCAATATTCTGGAATCTTATACAAAATTGAGTGCGGGTGGTCATAATACGCCACGACTAATCCATTTTGACATGTCTTCACGCTACAATGAGTCAAATGGTTAGCTGCATTGCTTGAGCCATCACATAGTCGCTGTTTGCAATCCTGAAGAGATTCTGGTCCAAAGGAACCTGGAAAACAGTATAAAAAAAAAAGACATTATACCATTGAAAACAGTACAGAGAAGCACCTGATAAAAAAGAGTATGCCATTGCTATCAAATCAGCGGAAGCTATAGAAAATTCAACTTGCTACTATCATAAATTGATCGACTTTAAACACTTCCGCACAACAATATTGTGTGTTTTCCATAACTAATTATGTTTAATCGATTTTAAAAGTACAAAGGATAGCCCTTCATTGCTGGATTAGTTAACAAAACAACGTTTTTTTCAAGGCATTAAAAACTATTTATTTATGTTTTCAAACAAATTTTCTTGACATATATTGGACTTGACATGGCAATTACAAAAACTTCAGATTTTATAAATAAGCTAAGTTGATAATATGACTCAAGTTTGGTCAAGTGTCCTGTTCTGGTCAAGTTCTATTGGGTACAACTTTCGGGTATTGGCAAATTTTGTCATTACGGAGTCAAATTAAGGTGACTCAAGCATGGCGGTTTGATCATACAGATTTTTCTAAAATTTTGCACAGGTACTCTATGGGACCCAAACATTTCAAAAATGAAAAGCAAAAAAATTTCACCAACTCGTTTGGTTGCCATGTTAACAGCTTTTTTTGCCTGATGACTGCTTAAAAGTCATAAATTGAGATTTTGGTTATGTACCACAGAATAAAGCATCACATGCATTTGTCTCACAAAAATGTCAGAAATGTCTTCCTGAGGATTTACACCAATAAATTTGCCATAAACTTGAAGAAAAAGGTTAAAATGCCTTTTTCTGGGCACCAACACACTAATTAATTGCAGATTTTGCATGCATCAATTTTGGCCGTAATCAAATTTTAGGAAAACTATCATACAGATTTTTTTTTTAATTTGCATATGTCATAAACAAGTTATTGTCAAACAAATGGCAAAAAATAAGAAAATGTCACCGAGTCATTTTCTTACTTCAGTACCATGACGATGCCAATGTCAATTTAAATAAATAAAGAAAAATTTTGACACAGTTGACTGAAATTAACTGAGAACATTTTTTGGATAAAGATGAGAAGCTGAAACTTTGAACTAGCATAGAATAGATGTTACTGCATTCAATAAAAAATAATTATGCTTCTAGCTGCATTAGATCTAATTTAAATAGCAAATTACTGGCTGCCATGCTGTTAAAAAAAAGAGAACAGAAAATGGTAACGTCACCAGTGATGTAGTCGAGGCCGGGACATCCGAGGCCAAGACCGAGACCGAGGCATGAACCTCCGAGGCCAAGGCGAGGCCGAGGCCATCAAAATACGGCCTCGAGGCCGGCCTCGAGGACGAGGCCGATCCCGAGCCACCATCACTCAATCAAAGACACCCGAGACCGAGGCAAGGCCAAGGATCTGGCATCCGAGACCGAGCCAAGGCCGAGGCCATCAAAATAAGGCCCCGAGGCCGGCCTCGAGGACGAGGCCGGCCTCGAGACCTCCAACACTGAACGTCACAACTATTGCAGGGCCTGCAGCAGTTGTGACGCTATTTGCTAGGCACCCAGGCGGCTCAGAAGTATGTGCAGTGTACCACGCTTGAGTCACCTTAAGCAATTTCACATATACCATTAGCATTGTGAAGTATTTGTTGAAACATTCTTTATGGTCATGTGGCGCAATTTCAACAAATTTCTTAGATTTAGTATGCAGCGATTAATACTAAAGCTAGGATGTCCAAATATACACCATTGATATTGATTTCTTATGCACTAGACAATAACTGACATTTGATATATTGGCAACATGTCATGAAATATCTTATAGTGTTTTACGCGCAGTATTAGAATTTGGTCTCAGGTGTCTTGGTAATGTTTTGAAACCTTTCACATATGAGATTTTGACAATACAGGTTTCTGGCACATTGTTAAACATGGTGCTTGTGAAAGGATTTTTCTCTGTTGCTGTAACATAAATTCATGACGAATCTGACGTGGTCATGCGTCATGAACTGGTCCATTTTGCGTCGCAGGTCAAAAATGTCAATTTTTTTCTATTTTCTGATATATCATCACAGAAGCATAGCACTATACAGTGTTTCAAACAGAACTTAATTATCTTATATACTTATCGAGATATGGGCACTTTTGTGCCTCCCCCACTCATTGAAATATGTAGACTAAAGGGAAAGTTTTTAATACTTTTTCTCAAAATTGATGTTTTTTTAGAAAGACGTCTGTAACTTTTCTGTTACTTAACCAATTATAATGGGGTTTGTTGCAAAGTGATTCTGACTTGTTCCTCTAATGATATATGTTGACACTTTTTACATTAATCCCATTGAGCGATATGAAATCCTGACAGCTAAAACTGACATTTTTTCTTTTAAAATTCCTCTAAAATCCCACCTTCTACTTGTGTTTCCAAGTGAAATTCACCAAAGAATTAAGAAAAATTATATTCCCTTTAACTAGGCATGTTCTAGACATTGTTGTCCTTTTATTTATGAGCCAGCTCATGTCAAATGTAACAAAATTACAACACAGAAAGATTTCTGGTCCAAGGATTCAAGTGATTGGAATTAGCATAAGAATGATGAATAGATAGATGGATATATCGATAGATATGGTAAAGCACAGCCCTGTATGGCCAGTTGTGGCTACTCACAAGGTTACATTGATGAAATGAGAGAGAGGGCAGGAGTCCTCATCATGCTACAAGTTTACCCCATGTGAGGGATCTTTTCCATGTCCAGCACAGTTTCTACAGGCTCTAAAACAAGGATACCCCAATTTAGCAACTAATCTGAATGACATCAAGCTTGGTTTTTGCTTTTTAAGGGTACATTGTAAATATTTGCTATCACAAACTACATCAGTTTTGCAATATATGCTTTCTGTAGATTACTGCTAAGGTTGAGAATGACACCTGCTTTCCTAAGAAGCACTCAAAAACCCCAAGTAAGACATCTAAAGCATAGCACATGAACTAAAATATCTATCTGAAAAAAGAAACCATGATTGGGTCTGTGCAGCTGGGCTGATTTCTTCTCTTCATAATATTGCTACACCGATTCCGCTACACCGACTCCAGATCCACCCCTGATTCTGACTGATATGCTTCAACGTTCTGAGCTTAGCGTTTTAATGGTTTAAGTGATTTTCAAAAGGATAGCAGTACTGTAAACTAGAGAATATTTTCTTTCTTCTGATGTCAAATACGTTGAAATAACTTGGGAAGAAGTGGTAGAAAAGTTCGATTGAATATTTTGTTTTGAAATTTCTTGGGAGAAGAGAAAGTAGTTTTTATTGTTTTGAGTAGTAGGACCATTCTCTCAACTAAATCCAGTGATAATTTCATGGGAATATATGGAGTAATTTGTATTAACTTTACATTAACTTTTGAGAAAAATGCCTTTAAAGTTTGAACTTTACACTGATTTGTATGGTGAATAACATCAAATAATAAGATAAACAGCCCTGATTTTGGTGAAATTACGCTGGCTATTGGTTTGAATAGGATATTTTAGACCTATTTTTGACTTTTTTGATGAAAAACATTTTTGGTCCAAAACAGCCTGTAACGCCATTGTACAACATTGTGACACTTGACCTTATAACAATCAGGCCAGTGGCCCTAGTCGATCTTCTACTTTTAATTCATTGAATTCATATAAATTTGTGTAATGTTGTACAAATTCAGGAATTGATGTAGTATCTGCTCCTTTTTAGTAATATTCGTTATTCAGTAGTTTCCGGTCACTTTCTCAATTTTTGGAGGAATGAAAAAAAAATTATATATAACGACAAAAAATGTACAATGGCAAAATATGCTGACTCTGTAAAAAAGAAGAGCCACAAATAAATCATTGAAACCTCAAAGCTGAACAGAATAGAGCAGGGGCAGACTGGCATCATTTCGGGCCGATGGCAAAATAAGTCAGGGGGCTCCCGAAGTTCCTACCATCGGTGACTTCGGAGTTATTTCTATTAGGATGGGGCCCCCCATGTGGGGGCTTCTGTCCTATTCAGTTAATCCTGATTTATCACTAAGTCACAAACATGATGGCAAAGTTTTGCTTTTAAGCTTTTTCTTTAACTTCTTTATTTTTTGATATCTGGAATGGGCCCGTGGAAGCTGCCACTCCGCAACAGGCCAGTCCGCCCCTGGAATAGAACAAGTGAGATATCACTCACCCGTTTGAGGACAATTAACAATTGCTGTGTGTGCATCTGATGCCAAGACTCGTCCAAGACAGGCTGCAATGAAACAGGTTAATTCTTATATTTTAAGCTTATATACACCCATCACTTGGCCTATGAAGGCATTGAGCAATCTCGTGCCCCCCCCCCCCTCAACTCAGACTCAAAAGTTGACATTGAAAAACAGCAAAAGCCGGCCGCAAATTATTGTCCCATATTCTCCTCATGTTATGCCCCCATGGGCCATTTCTAGATATGCCCTTGGAGCACACGATGGTCTTATTCAGCTGTCACAAATTGCAATGACTATCCATTCTGGTCTCTAACTTGTCAGTTATGAATTCGAAAGACACAGATAGATGAAATATCAAAAATGAAATATCAAAGTTGAAACCTTACTTCTTGGGTGGAACTTGTCTTCAAACATGATGGAACTATTTGCGGTGGGAACCCCTGCAATGGAAATGTTGTCCTTCTGGGCGCAGTGTTGAATGCTGCACACCAGGTTGGTCTGGTCGTAGTACAACCCATTTGCATCTCCATACCCCTCAGCCAAGTAAGCACACAGATTTTGATCATGGATGTTGGAAATTTGTCGTAGTTTGTTGCATCTCAGTTGCAATTTTTGCTCCAATTTTGTTGCAACTTTAAAGGTTTTGTCACCTAGAAGAAGGAGTGAATAAAATTGCTAAATAACATCTGTAGTTAAGGACAAGGGCTACAGATCACGAGCGGAAGTACCAGTCATTTATAGACAGGGCTTGTACATGGATTTAAACTATCCATATACTTGCATATGACAAGTCCAAGAAATGCCCTGGACATGACATGTGTGTTTTGATACATTAGTCACAGATTCTATCAAATTTGACAGTTGACTATGAAAAACATGTTCTCAAAATTCACAGTTATTGTTAGGTATTGTTAGTTCTATAAGTTGCAATTCTTTTATATTTGTATTTCATTTCTAAGTGCTAAAAGCACACATAGTAACAAACAATTTATCACCTGGTTGGCTGTGAATATCACTGTTTACAGTCAAAATATCCGGGCCTATGATATTGTAAAAAATACCACCCTTCAAGGGCGATATTTTTTAACAATGGTTATGACATCACCAGCATTTCAGCTGCCTGATGATGTCACAAACCAAACAAGGGCCAGAATAATGGGAATGTGACGTCTTGTCCATTGTTGCTCCATGGTGACGTCACATTTATGTAATGGCAGAAAATATTCCCTCTTTATAACTGAAAATTTGAGGTAAAACCAGGTGATAAAAACAAAACAACCATGCGTCGGGGCACCTTCTACAATATCACGAGCTGTTGTGTGAATTAATATCACTCTCACCCTGCGGGCTCGAATGATATTAATTCACACAACAGCTCGTGATATTGTTACTCAGTGACCCTGACTTGGGTTGTTTTGTTATAGTATAACAGTTTGTGATAACTGCTATGGTTGTATTCTACTTAGAATTTGTCATGTGACTTTGGAATAGGCTCCCACTAGTTTTGTATTTCTTCAAAATATGCAAAAACTATAAAGAGAAAATACTTTGCATGCCAGAACATTATCAAAATAAGTGAGATGTACAAGGTCAACTATTGCATTTGCACCATACAATATGTATCTGTGTGTTGTTTGCTCTACTCCTGAAATCTCCAAATTCGAATTGCATAAACTTTTATTGTCTATAGGGTATTATTGGCGTTCATGCACATGCTAAAATCTTCCATTCAGGAATAGAAATGGGGGGGGGGGTAGCTTCCGTGATGAAAAAGCTGGAGGAGCTTTATGAGTCCTCCGGGTACTTTCAGCCAAAATTATTCTCTAGTGGCAGAATTTATTCCTTTTTAAATATTTGGAATGGCCTGCCGCTTAGGCACCAGCCAAGAGCACCCCGACAAAAATTTTAAATTTCCATCACTGTCTTCCATCAACATTTTAGTTTGGTCGACAGCTATCAAAAACTGAAAAAAGGAACGTGCTACTTTTTTTTCCCCGAGTCGTGCCCAGTGTCAATGAGTTCATAAAGAAATATATAAGAAAATAAAATAATAAAAATGCCATAAATGACTATTTTTAAGACTAAAAAAAATAGGCTCCATCGATTTTAATCAATTCATGAAATGAAAAAAGTGACGATGCCAGACAAAGTTTTGCTTTTTGGGGCTGTTTTGCTAGACTTTGAAGAGGTGTGTTGTGAAAAAACCCTACTAAGAAAATTTATTAATATTTCAGGCATATTCAAGAAATACAAAAAATGGCAACCAGGTGCACTGATTCTATACAACAACAATAATTATTATGATGGAGGTAACATTCATATGAAGTAATTTTCTCATCAATTCCTTCATATAAGAGCTATCCTGATTATCTGATACTTTGGCCGCTCGAAAAAGGTAATGACAAACTGCTTCAGCATTTTCTAGAAAACTACACTGTGCAGAGGTGATACACTTTTTTACATTTTCAAATCAGTATAGCAAAAAAATATACTTAGAAAATAGCATCTTGATTGAGGACACTTTCGTGTACTAGCTAATTTCTCCTGGCTGGAAACGCAATCAAATGCTATGTTTTCAAGGAGACATTACTAGACAAACATGTATTTTCGCAGCATAAATTATAATCAATAGTCACAGAATATCTAAAACTTTCATTTTATGGAGACTTATTGTATTCAAATAGATTTAGTCAAATTAAAAACATGGCAGTAATGGTCTAATACCGTAACTCATTTACTATATAGTGAAACTCTGCCCGCCAGTCCAGATGTCCGTCTTTCTTACCTTTCACTTTGAGAAAGACTCCTTTACTTGTCCCACCTGTGACTTGATTTACTTTAGTCATTATGGTGCATTTTGATGATGTCTGGTCAAATTCATTGGCAACACAGTTTGGATAATTGAAGCACATAAAAGCACATAAAATGCGGTTGTTTGAATAAGTTGGGTCAAGGTTGATTGTTATATTTTGGAATGAGACAGCCAATGAGATCATTCTGAACAAAGAATATTCCATAGCAGTCACTGAAAATAATAAAGAACACAACATCAATCATCACAAGGAAACAGCAAATGACAAACTCTACACCATGGATTTTACCAATATGTAGCGAACATGGAACATGAAAATATTTTTTTTTGTTTCTACGTTCAATAGCATGTGCCTCCATCAGGGGTGCTGGAAGCAAACGCAGATGGCTGGGCAGTCGGACCAAAGAGGGCAAATCATATTCGTACCAATTTTGCGTCAATGATGATTTTGAATATGTCATTACTAATTTGTGCCTAAAATTACTAAAATAAGGCAAGATAATGTTCTTTTATTAAGATCAAAAGGTCACACCTTGCTCCCCCCCCTGCCCTCCTTGGCCTGGAGCAGGAGGGGCAATTGTCCCCCCTGCCCTCCCTTTTCCGGCACCCCAGTGATGGTGAAATCAAAAGTTACCATTCACTGTCTATATTAGGTCAGACTTTTTAAATTTTCAACTTCACAGATTGAACGACCCAACCGATTTTCTGCCTATGGAAAAAAAAATTGGGCATACCCACAACTTTTATAAAATTGAGATTTCACCTTTTTTTTCTTCCTACCAACCTACCCTAGAAAAAGTGCCTTGAGAAGATATGAGAAACTAAAGATCAATTATGTCTGGCCTAATTATTATAGTATATAACACACCTTGATAGATGAAGAAGAGCAGAGTTGCAGTAGCTGGACTGTCCATTTTCATTTCAAGATCAGATATGGTGGAAAAAGCCTCTTCTTGGCATCTGTATGTTCCTCGTAGCAAAGGTAATTCAACACACATCAATGTTTAGAAAACTATGTTAATTTGACATTTAAGTTGCAAGTGTGGTATTTTTTTAAAAGAGAAAGAAAGACTATGAATATAGTTACTACAAATATCAATCAATAGAAAACACATATATCACATATCAATTATCAATCTCAAAATCCATAAGTCATATTTTATAGTTAGTACCAAACTGTTTTTACCTTTTACGTTTCTTATATTACCAGCAGCTCTCTTCTGCAGGGGAGGAAATAATGCTGCTTCAGGAGGACCATTCCTCACCCATTTGTCCCGTTCTCTACTTATTACCACACACCAATGTTAATATCGTATGTAGCCCTGTATAATATACATGTACTAGTAAGTACAAGGGATGAGGTCGGGGGGGGGGGGGGCAAGATCCCCTCTAGCTCTTGTACTAGGAGCCAGTATGAGCCCTTTTGTTTTAAATAGAGAACTGTGAAGTCTTAAGATTTGAATTACTAAGTATGATTATTGAAACTGTATTTAAATTTTGTCCGGAGAATTGGTTATGCCCTTTTCTATCCGGCTGCCCCTCTCGCCCTCGCTTCCCTGTGACACCCTTTATACTGTCATAATACATATCTTTGTCAAATAAACATAATACTAGAATTTATGTCATAAATATGTTGCCATTCTCCTGCTCTCCCCCCTCCCCCAATTGCAGGATCTGCTTCGTACCAGCCGATCGATTAGTGCTCCCCTCCCCATGTTTATGGTATTTCTTTGCTTGGCATTTTGAGTAATTTTATGATTCTATCGCTCTTCCTCCTCTTATTCATTTTCGTTTTTTCACCCAGGCCTGTATACATCTGTCATCAATGCACTAGTGCATTTTAATAAAATGTTAATGGCAGCTAGACACCATCAATATACTTATACCATTGGAAAAGCTGGTATCTAACTGAAAAAATTGTATTTTAGCGTGCAGCTAAGGATTAAAACTATTAACCAGGCTACAGCAGCCTGCTATAGTTGCGAGCGTTAGCGAGCAGGCTACAACATTTCACTGCTGGTGCTCTATTTCACGTCCTCGCTTACATGCATTTTCTCCACAGGCCAGCACAGTTCTGCTGAGTTCTGCTGGGCGCGGACCTGATAGGCAGCAGCGCGGACTTTAGGGGCAGCACTTCTAGTGACCTAGATCCCAATTCGATACCCAATTCGACTTGAATTTCATCAGTCTGCAGCCTCGCTCGCTCGCCTGCTTTAAAGCAGACTGTGCTCAGTCAGACTATTAACAACAACAAACAAACACTCAGATTATTGTTTATTTTGAAATGTATAATAGAAGAAGAGTATGATGTCTTCTGAAACAATAAATGCAGAACTAGTGAATGTTATAGATTGGTTTAAATTAAATAAATTATCCTTAAACTGTAGCAAAACAAAAGCCATGGTATTTCATCCGCCCCAAAAAAGAATTACTCAACCAATTTTGAAAATAAATGATGAAGTTATTAAATATGAAGATAATTTTGACTTCTTGGGAATTATGGTAAACAAAGGTCTCAACTGGAATTCACATGTATCGAAAATCTCAAAGAAAATTTCTAGGACAATAGGGGTAATGTGTAAACTAAAACATGTAGTCCCTCAAAATATACTACTGACAATTGATATACAATTCACTGATTACCCCACATCTAAATTATGGATTACTAGCATGGGGTTCAAAAGTCAATAAACTGTTTAAATTACAGAAAAAAGCTGTCAGGATCATTACAAATTCGGCCTATAATTCTCATACTGACCCCCTTTTCAAGAAATTGAATTTATTAAAAGTGATGGATATTGGCTTGCTGCAAGAATATAAGTTCTGTTATAAATACCAAAATGGGACTTTACCTTCATATTTTTTTAATGAACTTTTTAATGTTCAACATAGTGTTCATTCCTATAACACCAGAGGTGCTAACAATTTTCAATTTCCAGTTATAAGACATTCATTTGCCAAGCAAGCTATACGTTATAGAATTCCACTAATTTATAATAACTGTCCAAATTCTATTAAGGACAAAATTCTCACTCATAGTTACCATGGGTATGCAAGATACATTAAATTACTTTTTATCAGAGAAAACTATAATGCGACATGTAGTAATCGCCAGTGTTACATTTGTAACAGACAGCTAACAGAGTAATAGCTTTATTATCGACATTTTTTTTAACAGAGTAATACCTTTGTTCTCGAAATTTCTTTTTTTTAATTTTTTATAACATCAGGCTGTTAGCTACCATTTTAATAGGATGAAACTCACAACGGCTTCCAATTCTGTCTAACATTCTCATCATTCATTTTCATCTTCATCTATCATAGGGTGCTTCCTGGTAGCGACACTCCAGTCTTCAGGAAGCTCCTTCACATGGTCATCATCCAAACTTCGCCTCATTAAAAAAGAAAAATTAATTTTTTTTCCCTATTCTTCTAGTTTTTTTTGTTTTGTTTTTTTCCCAAGGTACTTTTTTTTTTTTTTTGTGTTTCCCTTTATACTGCTTTCTTACATTGTTTGTTTTGTTATGTAATTATTCTTTGTTTTGTTATTATTCATTTGATCATGTGTAAATAAACAAGTTCTGAGTTCTGAGTTCTTATGAGTTAAGTCAGTAAGACACAGTGGTCGAAACAGGCCAGGTTATTTTTGGGGTCTCTCAGTTGAAAGGCCCGAAGGGTTGAAGCCTTGTTGTAGCCAGGCCTGCAGATGTTCTAAAATTGAATTCTGGACATTTTAAGGCCATGTTTTATCTCATACAACTAGTTTTGAAAATCCTTTTGATGATTTATATAAATCAGAAGAGATTTTTGTATGCTTATCTCTCTGGACACATTTAGTATTTGGGGGTGTTGTTTCAGGGCCCCCTCTGGGTCCTTCTGAAAAACGTATTTGAGGGGGGGGGGGGTCAAACCTTCTTGGCCCCTCTTATTTCGACCACTGGTTAGACACCTCTTTGTCGGGATCTAACGGACAAAATTGCATGTTAGAACCCTCCAAATCGGTGTCTAACTAATCACAGTGAGCTTGAAAAAACTTTGGGGTTAAAAAAAAAGGACCAAGAAAATGGTTAGCGCAGTGATGAAGAGGAAGGTCAGATGAACATTTTGATGTATCAAACAAAAAAATCTGTTGGGAATTTTTGAGATATTTGAGTTTTAGATTTTCATTTATCGCACCCTATTCTTAGTATGTAATCTCCATGAAAAAGTTATCAAAACTGTCAATTTTTCCTGTTAGGTAATATGTAAGATAAAAGTCATTATACAGAAGTAAAATTATGCAGTCATTGTCTCTGCAGAAATTATGTACCACTTCATCGAGGCAGACAGGGTGTGATAAACCTATAACAGCTAACATTTCTGGCTAAAGGCCTGAGAAAATGCTTGCAATACCAGGTTGTGTCAGTTACATAATTCTGGTAAATCATTTTAGCAAATTTGATGTCATCATCTCATTGTAACTGGCTTTGTTGAGTTTTTGTGCATTTTATCACAAATTTTGCCACCGTGAAACAAGCAGTTCATAACAATGTGAAAGGATAGACAAAATTGAGCAAATTGTCAGACAATGCATGCATAGAATGTTTGTAAGTATCTGCTTCACTATGAAGTTGACTCCCCTGATATTACATGAAAATTCTTTGCAATTGGACAAAAAGACAAAAATAAGATTAAAAGCTACAAATAAACAGTAATGTTTATGCTTAATGTATTTTGAGTACTTGAAATGGATGTTGGGTGTTTAATGTTGATGTAGGTTATCTGGCATCCGAAATCAACCAATCTTTAATTGTATAGAACAACAAAAATAGCATAAATTCAGTAAATTATGTGAAAATGTAGTTAATCCAAATATGTACAACTATTGCACATTAAAACTGCAATGTCAAAGTATATTACTCCATTCTTAACTAAATGCTTCCAAACATGCTATCTATGCGTTTTCTGATGATTCACTCAACATTGGCTAGATTCAGATTCCATGCTAACAATAGGGTGTGATAAATAAAAAGTTTAAAACTTAAATATCTCAAAAAATTCCCAACAGATTTTTTCGTTTGATACATCAAAATGTTAGGCTGATCTTCCTCTACATCACTGCCCTAATCGTTTTCTTGGTCAATTTTTTTAACCCCAAAGTTTGTTGAAACTCGCTGTGTAATACTAGAACAGCCACTGGATTCTTTTGCATGACGACTCTTATTTAATTACGAGTGTCATATCTTAAGCCTTCAATTCTAACTTGAAAAATGTATATATTTACCAGGGCTTCAGATTCGAGTAGCTACTAAACAGTCTCTGAATCCTTTGCTATCCTCAAAATATGACTCTGACTCCTCATGGATTTCGACTCCGACTCCCGACTTCTCATTTCATCTCGATACAAGCTGGAACCACAGAAATCTGCAGTCAGTCTTCTATTACATATTTGGGCATCTATGTCGACAATAATAAGTAAACAGGCCAGTGCATTAATGCGTCTCTGTAACACTATTGATAATGACACCAAGTTCTTACTATACAAAGCCTTTATTTCTGCTAACTTTGATTATCGACAACACAATCAGACAATGGATACTTGCCCAAATCAAGGAGCTTTAATATGTAGTATGGCATTTCTCTACAATTTTAGCAAAATCATCAGTTTTGATCCTACACCACATTCCCAATTATCATGCAAGGACTTTTTCTTCAGATAGGAATAACATTTTAATCTTTTTTTCGATTAATTTCAAGATATTGTTCAAGTACATTGGTGCACTTTGATCTTCTTCGGTCTAGGGGCTATTCTTAACCTAATAAAAGCCCAGGATGAGTATTATAATCAGTTCATATCATATGCAGCTAACATATATGCCATTTATTGCAATAAGATTGTGTATTGGATAGAATATAACTGGTGTAAACTTACATCTGGGATAGAACTTCTCTTCAAACATGATGGAACTATCTGCATTGAGATCCACAATGATCTTGATGGTGGCGTTTTGATCGCAATGTTGAATGCTGCAAATTGCATTTGTCTGGTCGTAGTATAAGCCATTTGCATCATCATATATTGTAGCCAGGTCCGCACACAAGTTCTGGTTGTGAATGCCAGAAAGTCTCCGTGATTCGTTGCATCCCAGTTGTATTTTATCCTCAAATTTTGTTGCACGTCTGAAGGTTTTTTCACCTGGAACAGATAGTTACACACTTTTTATGATGTTGTGTATAATCAAAGTGTCAACATCTTATGTGTATTATCTATTTTTTTCAAATTGATTACTCCATGACATAAATGCTCAACGAAATCAAATATTTGTTGTTGTTGTTGTATATGCAGCAGCAAGGGAAAAATTTCCAGAATGATTTTCAGTCCACACTCAGGCAGGGGCATACTTTGGTGGGGGACGGCAGAGACATGTCCCCATATTTTAACCTTGGGGACATAATATAAAATGTCCCCCCCCTCCCACTCTTTTGTGCAAAAACATATTATGTTTTCACTGTTATGATAATGGCCCCTCCCCTGGACAATTTTTTAGGAAGCGGTTCTTAGAAACATGTCCCCCACCACAACTCGAGTGCAGCTCCCCTGGTGGGGTCGAGCAACCCGGCAGACCCGGGCAGGCACACAACTGAACTGAACTGAACCACCCCTTTCTGCTTCTGCAGGTTACCATGCCATACAAAAGTTTGGAATTAATGATCATAAAAAGCCTGACTGACTTTGTTATTAATTTTGTGGATCTGGTGGCTGATTAAGGCTGCATGACCATTGACCACGCGTCCCCCCCCCATATATCCGTGAAAATTACTCCTCTGCCACACTGTACATGTTTTTATGTATCATTCCTCACAATATTTTAACAAAACACTTAGTACAGTTCTCCTCACATCAAATGTGAATACTAAACGAAATGGTGCATGGTGACTTGACATCAAACAAAATTTGACTGAAATTGCCATAAATCAACAAAATCAGCGCCAAAACCTGTAAAAAGTCCCTGGGCCATTCCGTAAAGTCCGATTTGCAGATTTGACACTTTAGCCCCTTGTGTAGCTTTACTATTACACCTTAGCTATTTCATTGTTATCCAGGTGTGAGGCCAGGTAATAGGGGTATCAGACAAGCCATCAACCAAAGCTCCAAGTGCAACAGGAGCTGAGCTACAAGGCAAAATGTCATGGTGTCGGATGTACCCACATGATGTATCATGTACGTCCGACACCATGACTTTTTGACGTAGCTCAGCTCCTATTACATACCTAAAGATAAAAACCATCAATAAAAACATATGGGTGATCTCCTTGTATTGTCCATTACCCATTAAAAATGTATATGTGACCTGCTCCACCAAAATGGGTTCAAAGTCAGTCTGCTATCATATTCAGTTGTGAAAATGACGTTGTTCTACTGTAATTTGGTTGTAAAATGATGTTTCATTTGTCTTGATATCTCCACCCAATCCAAAGATATTGCACCTCATTCATTGATGATACGAAACATCGAACTTTGCGAAAATGGCATTTGAATTTCCCGCCATTACAATAAAAGAACTAAGAAAATCAAGAATGATGCCCAATCTAGATAATTTAAATCAGTTTTTGGTTTAGATGGTAATAAATAATCAAAGAAAATTAATTTTGCTAAAACCTGGTACCAACAGCTAAAAATCATCAAAATGTGACCTTTTGACACATTTTGCTCATTTCTGGAAAATACAGATTGCCTACTTTGAACTCATTTTGGTGGAGCAGGTCACATATATTGTTATATTTGGTTTCCATGTCAACAAAGTTGACAGGTTACATTTGTTATTTACTCCAAGATCACCCATTTCCTACACATTTGGATAGTTTAATATGACATACTACCGAAATTACTAAATCAGGTGGGCATTTATCATATATTATTTCAGTTATGCAATTTTAAGTTGACCTGTTGCTATGGATACCGATTTTGCACAATTCTGCAAATCGATTTTAGGACTTTCACTGGGTAGTCCAAAATTACAGAATTTTCCCTTTAAAATGGTACCAAGTTTAGGTGGTGACCGCATGAGATGAGGTCAACCAGATTTTTCCAAGCCCAGCTCCCAGACTAAATAGATCACTGGATATTTGTGAACTATTTGAAATTCATGTTCTTTGTCTTCATGCCTATCGACAGCAGCACCTATTCAACAGTATTACAGCATATGTTAAATAGGTATAAGCTGTGATACCATTTCATACTGGGTCAGATTATCTAGCCACTGGAAATAACTACTACTCTGTCACACATTCTCAACAGAATGAAAACAACTGACTTATTAGATAAACAGTATCACAGAATTATAACCCCTGCAATGGAAATGTTGTCCTTCTGGGCGCAGTGTTGAATGCTGCACACCAGGTTGGTCTGGTCGTAGTACAACCCATTTGCATCTCCATACCCCTCAGCCAAGTAAGCACACAGATTTTGATCATGGATGTTGGAAATTTGTCGTAGTTTGTTGCATCTCAGTTGCAATTTTTGCTCCAATTTTGTTGCAACTTTAAAGGTTTTGTCACCTAGAAGAAGGAGTGAATAAAATTGCTAAATAACATCTGTAGTTAAGGACAAGGGCTACAGATCACGAGCGGAAGTACCAGTCATTTATAGACAGGGCTTGTACATGGATTTAAACTATCCATATACTTGCATATGACAAGTCCAAGAAATGCCCTGGACATGACATGTGTGTTTTGATACATTAGTCACAGATTCTATCAAATTTGACAGTTGACTATGAAAAACATGTTCTCAAAATTCACAGTTATTGTTAGGTATTGTTAGTTCTATAAGTTGCAATTCTTTTATATTTGTATTTCATTTCTAAGTGCTAAAAGCACACATAGTAACAAACAATTTATCACCTGGTTGGCTGTGAATATCACTGTTTACAGTCAAAATATCCGGGCCTATGATATTGTAAAAAATACCACCCTTCAAGGGCGATATTTTTTAACAATGGTTATGACATCACCAGCATTTCAGCTGCCTGATGATGTCACAAACCAAACAAGGGCCAGAATAATGGGAATGTGACGTCTTGTCCATTGTTGCTCCATGGTGACGTCACATTTATGTAATGGCAGAAAATATTCCCTCTTTATAACTGAAAATTTGAGGTAAAACCAGGTGATAAAAACAAAACAACCATGCGTCGGGGCACCTTCTACAATATCACGAGCTGTTGTGTGAATTAATATCACTCTCACGCTGCGGGCTCGAATGATATTAATTCACACAACAGCTCGTGATATTGTTACTCAGTGACCCTGACTTGGGTTGTTTTGTTATAGTATAACAGTTTGTGATAACTGCTATGGTTGTATTCTACTTAGAATTTGTCATGTGACTCTGGAATAGGCTCCCACTAGTTTTGTATTTCTTCAAAATATGCAAAAACTATAAAGAGAAAATACTTTGCATGCCAGAACATTATCAAAATAAGTGAGATGTACAAGGTCAACTATTGCATTTGCACCATACAATATGTATCTGTGTGTTGTTTGCTCTACTCCTGAAATCTCCAAATTCGAATTGCATACACTTTTATTGTCTATAGGGTATTATTGGCGTTCATGCACATGCTAAAATCTTCCATTCAGGAATAGAAATGGGGGGGGGGGGGTAGCTTCCGTGATGAAAAAGCTGGAGGAGCTTTTTTCAGTCTTCCAGGTATTTTCAGGCAAAATTATGCTCTAGTGGTAGAATTTATTCCCTTTTAAAAATTTGGAATGACCTGTCGCTTTTAAAAGCACCAGCCAAGAGCACCCCGACAAAAATTTTAAATTTCCATCACTGTCTTCCATCAACATTTTAGTTTGGTCGACAGCTATCAAAAACTGAAAAAAGGAACGTGCTACTTTTTTTTCCCCGAGTCGTGCCCAGTGTCAATGAGTTCATAAAGAAATATATAAGAAAATAAAATAATAAAAATGCCATAAATGACTATTTTTAAGACTAAAAAAAATAGGCTCCATCGATTTTAATCAATTCATGAAATGAAAAAAGTGACGATGCCAGACAAAGTTTTGCTTTTTGGGGCTGTTTTGCTAGACTTTGAAGAGGTGTGTTGTGAAAAAACCCTACTAAGAAAATTTATTAATATTTCAGGCATATTCAAGAAATACAAAAAATGGCAACCAGGTGCACTGATTCTATACAACAACAATAATTATTATGATGGAGGTAACATTCATATGAAGTAATTTTCTCATCAATTCCTTCATATAAGAGCTATCCTGATTATCTGATACTTTGGCCGCTCGAAAAAGGTAATGACAAACTGCTTCAGCATTTTCTAGAAAACTACACTGTGCAGAGGTGATACACTTTTTTACATTTTCAAATCAGTATAGCAAAAAAATATACTTAGAAAATAGCATCTTGATTGAGGACACTTTCGTGTACTAGCTAATTTCTCCTGGCTGGAAACGCAATCAAATGCTATGTTTTCAAGGAGACATTACTAGACAAACATGTATTTTCGCAGCATAAATTATAATCAATAGTCACAGAATATCTAAAACTTTCATTTTATGGAGACTTATTGTATTCAAATAGATTTAGTCAAATTAAAAACATGGCAGTAATGGTCTAATACCGTAACTCATTTACTATATAGTGAAACTCTGCCCGCCAGTCCAGATGTCCGTCTGTCTTACCTTTCACTTTGAGAAAGACTCCTTTACTTGTCCCACCTGTGACTTGATTTACTTTAGTCATTATGGTGCATTTTGATGATGTCTGGTCAAATTCATTGGCAACACAGTTTGGATAATTGAAGCACATAAAAGCACATAAAATGCGGTTGTTTGAATAAGTTGGGTCAAGGTTGATTGTTATATTTTGGAATGAGACAGCCAATGAGATCATTCTGAACAAAGAATATTCCATAGCAGTCACTGAAAATAATAAAGAACACAACATCAATCATCACAAGGAAACAGCAAATGACAAACTCTACACCATGGGTTTTACCAATATTTAGCAAACTCGGAATATGAAAATATTTTTTTTTGTTTCTACGTTCAATAGCATGTGCCTCCATCAGGGGTGCTGGAAGCAAACGCAGATGGCTGGGCAGTCGGACCAAAGAGGGCAAATCATATTCGTACCAATTTTGCGTCAATGATGATTTTGAATATGTCATTACTAATTTGTGCCTAAAATTACTAAAATAAGGCAAGATAATGTTCTTTTATTAAGATCAAAAGGTCACACCTTGCTCCCCCCCCTGCCCTCCTTGGCCTGGAGCAGGAGGGGCAATTGTCCCCCCTGCCCTCCCTTTTCCGGCACCCCAGTGATGGTGAAATCAAAAGTTACCATTCACTGTCTATATTAGGTCAGACTTTTTAAATTTTCAACTTCACAGATTGAACGACCCAACCGATTTTCTGCCTATGGAAAAAAAAATTGGGCATACCCACAACTTTTATAAAATTGAGATTTCACCTTTTTTTTTGTCCTACCAACCTACCCTAGAAAAAGTGCCTTGAGAAGATATGAGAAACTAAAGATCAATTATGTCTGGCCTAATTATTATAGTATATAACACACCTTGATAGATGAAGAAGAGCAGAGTTGCAGTAGCTGGACTGTCCATTTTCATTTCAAGATCAGATATGGTGGAAAAAGCCTCTTCTTGGCATCTGTATGTTCCTCGTAGCAAAGGTAATTCAACACACATCAATGTTTAGAAAACTATGTTAATTTGACATTTAAGTTGCAAGTGTGGTATTTTTTTAAAAGAGAAAGAAAGACTATGAATATAGTTACTACAAATATCAATCAATAGAAAACACATATATCACATATCAATTATCAATCTCAAAATCCATAAGTCATATTTTATAGTTAGTACCAAACTGTTTTTACCTTTTACGTTTCTTATATTACCAGCAGCTCTCTTCTGCAGGGGAGGAAATAATGCTGCTTCAGGAGGACCATTCCTCACCCATTTGTCCCGTTCTCTACTTATTACCACACACCAATGTTAATATCGTATGTAGCCCTGTATAATATACATGTACTAGTTAGTACAAGGGATGAGGTGGGGGGGGGGCAAGATCCCCTCTAGCTCTTGTACTAGGAGCCAGTATGAGCCCTTTTGTTTTAAATAGAGAACTGTGAAGTCTTAAGATTTGAATTACTAAGTATGATTATTGAAACTGTATTTAAATTTTGTCCGGAGAATTGGTTATGCCCTTTTCTATCCGGCTGCCCCTCTCGCCCTCGCTTCCCTGTGACACCCTTTATACTGTCATAATACATATCTTTGTCAAATAAACATAATACTAGAATTTATGTCATAAATATGTTGCCATTCTCCTGCTCTCCCCCCTCCCCCAATTGCAGGATCTGCTTCGTACCAGCCGATCGATTAGTGCTCCCCTCCCCATGTATGGTATTTCTTTGCGTGGCATTTTGATGACTTTTATTGCTCTTCCTCCACTTAATCATTTCCATTTTTCACCCAGGCCTGTAGGTGTCATCAATGCACTAGTGCATTTTAATAAAATGTTAATGGCAGCTAGACACCATCAATATACTTATACCATTGGAAAAGCTGGTATCTAACTGAAAAAATTGTATTTTAGCGTGCAGCTAAGGATTAAAACTATTAACCAGGCTACAGCAGCCTGCTATAGTTGCGAGCGTCAGCGAGCAGGCTACAACATTTCACTGCTGGTGCTCTATTTCACGTCCTCGCTTACATGCATTTTCTCCACAGGCCAGCACAGTTCTGCTGAGTTCTGCTGGGCGCGGACCTGATAGGCAGCAGCGCGGACTTTAGGGGCAGCACTTCTAGTGACCTAGATCCCAATTCGATACCCAATTCGACTTGAATTTCATCAGTCTGCAGCCTCGCTCGCTCGCCTGCTTTAAAGCAGACTGTGCTCAGTCAGACTATTAACAACAACAAACAAACACTCAGATTATTGTTTATTTTGAAATGTATAATAGAAGAAGAGTATGATGTCTTCTGAAACAATAAATGCAGAACTAGTGAATGTTATAGATTGGTTTAAATTAAATAAATTATCCTTAAACTGTAGCAAAACAAAAGCCATGGTATTTCATCCGCCCCAAAAAAGAATTACTCAACCAATTTTGAAAATAAATGATGAAGTTATTAAATATGAAGATAATTTTGACTTCTTGGGAATTATGGTAAACAAAGGTCTCAACTGGAATTCACATGTATCGAAAATCTCAAAGAAAATTTCTAGGACAATAGGGGTAATGTGTAAACTAAAACATGTAGTCCCTCAAAATATACTACTGACAATTGATATACAATTCACTGATTACCCCACATCTAAATTATGGATTACTAGCATGGGGTTCAAAAGTCAATAAACTGTTTAAATTACAGAAAAAAGCTGTCCGGATCATTACAAATTCGGCCTATAATTCTCATACTGACCCCCTTTTCAAGAAATTGAATTTATTAAAAGTGATGGATATTGGCTTGCTGCAAGAATATAAGTTCTGTTATAAATACCAAAATGGGACTTTACCTTCATATTTTTTTAATGAACTTTTTAATGTTCAACATAGTGTTCATTCCTATAACACCAGAGGTGCTAACAATTTTCAATTTCCAGTTATAAGACATTCATTTGCCAAGCAAGCTATACGTTATAGAATTCCACTAATTTATAATAACTGTCCAAATTCTATTAAGGACAAAATTCTCACTCATAGTTACCATGGGTATGCAAGATACATTAAATTACTTTTTATCAGAGAAAACTATAATGCGACATGTAGTAATCGCCAGTGTTACATTTGTAACAGACAGCTAACAGAGTAATAGCTTTATTATCGACATTTTTTTTAACAGAGTAATACCTTTGTTCTCGAAATTTCTTTTTTTAAATTTTTTATAACATCAGGCTGTTAGCTACCATTTTAATAGGATGAAACTCACAACGGCTTCCAATTCAGTCTAACATTCTCATCATTCATTTTCATCTTCATCTATCATAGGGTGCTTCCTGGTAGCGACACTCCAGTCTTCAGGAAGCTCCTTCACATGGTCATCATCCAAACTTCGCCTCATTAAAAAAGAAAAATTAATTTTTTTTCCCTATTCTTCTAGTTTTTTTTGTTTTGTTTTTTTCCCAAGGTACTTTTTTTTCCCCCTTTATACTGCTTTCTTACATTGTTTGTTTTGTTATGTAATTATTCTTTGTTTTGTTATTATTCATTTGATCATGTGTAAATAAACAAGTTCTGAGTTCTGAGTTCTTATGAGTTAAGTCAGTAAGACACAGTGGTCGAAACAGGCCAGGTTATTTTTGGGGTCTCTCAGTTGAAAGGCCCGAAGGGTTGAAGCCTTGTTGTAGCCAGGCCTGCAGATGTTCTAAAATTGAATTCTGGACATTTTAAGGCCATGTTTTATCTCATACAACTAGTTTTGAAAATCCTTTTGATGATTTATATAAATCAGAAGAGATTTTTGTATGCTTATCTCTCTGGACACATTTAGTATTTGGGGGTGTTGTTTCAGGGCCCCCTCTGGGTCCTTCTGAAAAACGTATTTGAGGGGGGGGGGTCAAACCTTCTTGGCCCCTCTTATTTCGACCACTGGTTAGACACCTCTTTGTCGGGATCTAACGGACAAAATTGCATGTTAGAACCCTCCAAATCGGTGTCTAACTAATCACAGTGAGCTTGAAAAAACTTTGGGGTTAAAAAAAAAGGACCAAGAAAACGATTAGCGCAATGGTGTAGAGGAAGGTCAGATGAACATTTTGATGTATCAAACAAAAAATCTGTTGGGAATTTTTGAGATATTTGAGTTTTAGATTTTCATTTATCGCACCCTATTCTTAGTATGTAATCTCCATGAAAAAGTTATCAAAACTGTCAATTTTTCCTGTTAGGTAATATGTAAGATAAAAGTCATTATACAGAAGTAAAATTATGCAGTCATTGTCTCTGCAGAAATTATGTACCACTTCATCGAGGCAGACAGGGTGTGATAAACCTATAACAGCTAACATTTCTGGCTAAAGGCCTGAGAAAATGCTTGCAATACCAGGTTGTGTCAGTTACATAATTCTGGTAAATCATTTTAGCAAATTTGATGTCATCATCTCATTGTAACTGGCTTTGTTGAGTTTTTGTGCATTTTATCACAAATTTTGCCACCGTGAAACAAGCAGTTCATAACAATGTGAAAGGATAGACAAAGTTGAGCAAATTGTCAGACAATGCATGCATAGAATGTTTGTAAGTATCTGCTTCACTATGAAGTTGACTCCCCTGATATTACATGAAAATTCTTTGCAATTGGACAAAAAGACAAAAATAAGATTAAAAGCTACAAATAAACAGTAATGTTTATGCTTAATGTATTTTGAGTACTTGAAATGGATGTTGGGTGTTTAATGTTGATGTAGGTTATCTGGCATCCGAAATCAACCAATCTTTAATTGTATAGAACAACAAAAATAGCATAAATTCAGTAAATTATGTGAAAATGTAGTTAATCCAAATATGTACAACTATTGCACATTAAAACTGCAATGTCAAAGTATATTACTCCATTCTTAACTAAATGCTTCCAAACATGCTATCTATGCGTTTTCTGATGATTCACTCAACATTGGCTAGATTCAGATTCCATGCTAACAATAGGGTGTGATAAATAAAAAGTTTAAAACTTAAATATCTCAAAAAATTCCCAACAGATTTTTTCGTTTGATACATCAAAATGTTAGGCTGATCTTCCTCTACATCACTGCCCTAATCGTTTTCTTGGTCAATTTTTTTAACCCCAAAGTTTGTTGAAACTCGCTGTGTAATACTAGAACAGCCACTGGATTCTTTTGCATGACGACTCTTATTTAATTACGAGTGTCATATCTTAAGCCTTCAATTCTAACTTGAAAAATGTATATATTTACCAGGGCTTCAGATTCGAGTAGCTACTAAACAGTCTCTGAATCCTTTGCTATCCTCAAAATATGACTCTGACTCCTCATGGATTTCGACTCCGACTCCCGACTTCTCATTTCATCTCGATACAAGCTGGAACCACAGAAATCTGCAGTCAGTCTTCTATTACATATTTGGGCATCTATGTCGACAATAATAAGTAAACAGGCCAGTGCATTAATGCGTCTCTGTAACACTATTGATAATGACACCAAGTTCTTACTATACAAAGCCTTTATTTCTGCTAACTTTGATCATCGACAACACAATCAGACAATGGATACTTGCCCAAATCAAGGAGCTTTAATATGTAGTATGGCATTTCTCTACAATTTTAGCAAATCGTCAGTTTTGATCCTACACCACATTCCCAATTATCATGCAAGGACTTTTGCTTCAGATAGGAATAACATTTTAATTTTTTTTCTATTAATTTCAAGATATTGTTCAAGTACATTGGTGCACTTTGATCTTCTTCGGTCTAGGGGCTATTCTTAACCTAATAAAAGCCCAGGATGAGTATTATAATCAGTTCATATCATATGCAGCTAACATATATGCCATTTATTGCAATAAGATTGTGTATTGGATAGAATATAACTGGTGTAAACTTACATCTGGGATAGAACTTCTCTTCAAACATGATGGAACTATCTGCATTGAGATCCACAATGATCTTGATGGTGGCGTTTTGATCGCAATGTTGAATGCTGCAAATTGCATTTGTCTGGTCGTAGTATAAGCCATTTGCATCATCATATATTGTAGCCAGGTCCGCACACAAGTTCTGGTTGTGAATGCCGGAAAGTCTCCGTGATTCGTTGCATCCCAGTTGTATTTTATCCTCAAATTTTGTTGCACGTCTGAAGGTTTTTTCACCTGGAACAGATAGTTACACACTTTTTATGATGTTGTGTATAATCAAAGTGTCAACATCTTATGTGTATTATCTATTTTTTTCAAATTGATTACTCCATGACATAAATGCTCAACGAAATCAAATATTTGTTGTTGTTGTTGTATATGCAGCAGCAAGGGAAAAATTTCCAGAATGATTTTCAGTCCACACTCAGGCAGGGGCATACTTTGGTGGGGGACGGCAGAGACATGTCCCCATCTTTTAACCTTGGGGACATAATATAAAATGTCCCCCCCCTCCCACTCTTTTGTGCAAAAACATATTATGTTTTCACAGTTATGATAATGGCCCCGCCCCTGAACAATTTTTTAGGGAGCTATTCTTAGAAACATGTCCCCCACCACAACTCGAGTGCAGCTCCCCTGATGGGGTCGAGCGACCCGGCAGACCCGGGCAGGCACACAACTGAACTGAACTGAACCACCCCTTTCTGCTTCTGCAGGTTACCATGCCATACAAAAGTTTGGAATTAATGATCATAAAAAGCCTGACTGACTTTGTTATTAATTTTGTGGATCTGGTGGCTGATTAAGGCTGCATGACCATTGACCACGCGTCCCCCCCCATATATCCGTGAAAATTACTCCTCTGCCACACTGTACATGTTTTTATGTATCATTCCTCACAATATTTTAACAAAACACTTAGTACAGTTCTCCTCACATCAAATGTGAATACTAAACGAAATGGTGCATGGTGACTTGACATCAAACAAAATTTGACTGAAATTGCCATAAATCAACAAAATCAGCGCCAAAACCTGTAAAAAGTCCCTGGGCCATTCCGTAAAGTCCGATTTGCAGATTTGACACTTTAGCCCCTTGTGTAGCTTTACTATTACACCTTAGCTATTTCATTGTTATCCAGGTGTGAGGCCAGGTAATAGGGGTATCAGACAAGCCATCAACCAAAGCTCCAAGTGCAACAGGAGCTGAGCTACAAGGCAAAATGTCATGGTGTCGGATGTACCCACATGATGTATCATGTACGTCCGACACCATGACTTTTTGACGTAGCTCAGCTCCTATTACATACCTAAAGATAAAAACCATCAATAAAAACATATGGGTGATCTCCTTGTATTGTCCATTACCCATTAAAAATGTATATGTGACCTGCTCCACCAAAATGGGTTCAAAGTCAGTCTGCTATCATATTCAGTTGTGAAAATGCTTTGTTCTACTGTAATTTGGTTGTAAAATGATGTTTCATTTGTCTTGATATCTCCACCCAATCCAAAGATATTGCACCTCATTCATTGATGATACGAAACATCGAACTTTGCGAAAATGGCATTTGAATTTCCCGCCATTACAATAAAAGAACTAAGAAAATCAAGAATGATGCCCAATCTAGATAATTTAAATCAGTTTTTGGTTTAGATGGTAATAAATAATCAAAGAAAATTAATTTTGCTAAAACCTGGTACCAACAGCTAAAAATCATCAAAATGTGACCTTTTGACACATTTTGCTCATTTCTGGAAAATACAGATTGCCTACTTTGAACTCATTTTGGTGGAGCAGGTCACATATATTGTTATATTTGGTTTCCATGTCAACAAAGTTGACAGGTTACATTTGTTATTTACTCCAAGATCACCCATTTCCTACACATTTGGATAGTTTAATATGACATACTACCGAAATTACTAAATCAGGTGGGCATTTATCATATATTATTTCAGTTATGCAATTTTAAGTTGACCTGTTGCTATGGATACCGATTTTGCACAATTCTGCAAATCGATTTTAGGACTTTCACTGGGTAGTCCAAAATTACAGAATTTTCCCTTTAAAATGGTACCAAGTTTAGGTGGTGACCGCATGAGATGAGGTCAACCAGATTTTTCCAAGCCCAGCTCCCAGACTAAATAGATCACTGGATATTTGTGAACTATTTGAAATTCATGTTCTTTGTCTTCATGCCTATCGACAGCAGCACCTATTCAACAGTATTACAGCATATGTTAAATAGGTATAAGCTGTGATACCATTTCATACTGGGTCAGATTATCTAGCCACTGGAAATAACTACTACTCTGTCACACATTCTCAACAGAATGAAAACAACTGACTTATTAGATAAACAGTATCACAGAATTATTTCATCATCCAAGGTACAACATAAAAAGACAATACTTCATTTTTGATTAAAAGTTTTCAAACTCATCCAAACTCATCCAAATATCTTAATTCTGCAGGTGACTTAATTTAAGGAGCTGGAGCTCTGACGGAAAATGCCTTTTGCCCATACACTGTAAAATTTGAAAACTGTGTTGAAGCAATAATTTGAGCTGTCTGAGAATGTTAATAATTTTCAAGCTATGATAGCTCAATCCTATAAGTTGTCAAGGTATGATAGCTCAATGCTATAAGTTGTCCAAACGAATCATAACATTAAGCTGTGAAAACATGAAAGCTTCAGTTGTTGCAGATAGCTTGACATCTCAGTCATGCCACATATAGCGCCATCTATAACAAGCACTTCTCATAAGACTGCATTTAGTTTTAAATAATTATTTACTTACAAGAAAAAAGAACATTTATGTTACACTATCCCAGAGAAAAAATGAGTAGCACACCACTTTAGCTGGTTACTTTTCTATTTTTATCTCTCTTAAATTAATTTGTGGGAGTAATTAGATGCATGCTTTCACACGTCAACCAACATCTCCAAGTCAGAGTGTGTTCAAATATAGGCTTCTAGCACTATATACCAACTGGGGACGAGCCACTGGCCATTGGGATTTCTTCACAAGAAATTAATTTTTAAATCTCCTTGCGATGCAATGGTCTTTGCTGAATGCATCTTGGGCCTGTCCATGGAGTGCTAAAATGAAGCATACTGGATCAGGCGGATCCCCTTGAGAGATCGAACAATATTTTGGGATTACAGCCCATATTCATAAATAACTTTATAAGACAGGTCACACAAATATAAATCAAAAACAACTAAAAATAAGTCAACACAGCTCAAAATTGAGTTGTGTCAGTTTGGATCAATAAGTCAACAAAACTCAATATTTTGAGCTGAAAGTCAACACAGCTCATTTTTTTTAGTTTTCTCAGCTTGAATACCTTAATCAACATAGCTTAGTATTTTGAGCTATCTCAGCTCGGTATTTTGAGTTATCTCAGCTTAAAACATTAATCTATGTTAGCTTCATCAACTTGTGCAACCATCTCACTCAATCAATTGAGCTGAATCCGTGCATCTGATTTTACAGTGTATGCGTATTTTGTTTTAAGGGGTTGAAGTCATTTCACTGTGTATGTTCTTGAATTCATAATTATCAAATCCTTCTTCAAGTACTATGGTAGCGTTGCTGGACTGTACATGATTAGTTTGTAATAAAACCTTAATTTGACCAATGACCAGTAAAGATTAATTAAGATAAGATTGGAGTAATAATTGTCATGCGAACTGCTTCACATACAGTAAACACTCTTCCCGCAGAGATTTGGAAAGCTTTTAAAATGCTGTCGTCAACATTGTAGTCATGGTAATATGATCTGTAAATATGCTATTTCCTAACCTAATTCATTACTTTTCAAAGTAAAGCCCTTGAAATGTATATCAAAATTTGCTTGAGGTGGTGACTTCTTATTTTGAATTGTGATAAGAATGCTATGCACATTATCTTTTCACATTTACTCTTGATATTTGAAATATAGATTTTTTTAAAAACTTTTTCTTTAAAGCTGCTTGATCACCATGGAAATGCCTATAAAAAGCTGTCTGTGTGTCTTACCTTTTACTCTCAGGAAAACTGCTGTTCCATTCCCAGCAGTGTCCTCATTGATCTTAGTCATTATGGTGCACTTTGATGACGTTTGGTTGAACTGGTATGCAATGCAGTCAGGATAGTCAGAACACTTGAATGCACACAAAATTTGCTTGTTGGGATGAGATGGGTTGAGGCCGAAGGTGAAATTTTGGAATGAGACTGCCAATGATATCAGTTTGAACTGTGAAATCTCAACGGCAGCAACTGGAAATAATAAGAAAAACAACATAACATACATATATTGTAAGAGGCAGCTAATAATTAAACTCTGAAGTAGATAATTTACATGTATTCCTACATACCTTCAAAGATGAAAACCAGCACAGTCATGATATGTGAAGTGTCCATTTTCGGCGAAGTTGCGAATGGGCGAAGGGCCGGTTATCAGCCACTAGTCTTCTTGTTCATCGTATTCAAAGCAACAAAATATGACATATTGTGCACAAACAAAATTACATGAATAATTCAATGTGAAAACTAACATTTTATGTATACTTGACATTAATGTTACATGTGTCTTACTTTTTCTTGAAGAGGAAACTGGTATTTTGTAAACTTAATGGAGATATCTAGATATTTATTGCTAAAAGCACTGAAAAATCAATGGGAAGGACCGGAAATGTAAATATTATGTTTGTCTTTATATTATTAGTTTTATAATACAATCTGAAGCTCTTGTGATTGCTGCTTGACATCACCTAGGGCCATTCAAATAGTATAGCACCATCAAAAGTATTATTATTTTGATATCAATGGCCCGAGTAGAGGGAAGTTGTTCATTAATGGCCCCCAAGGTATGTCATTAATGATTTTGTTGGCCCTGCTACAGGGCCATTATGGCTAAATGGTGACAATGTCTATATGTCAGGCCTGGTATCAGGGGCACTTCATGACAGCCTGTTATTATAATGCCCAAATCAGTGCAAGCTGCTGGTTGCACATCTTTTTTGGCTCTTAGTCAGCTATAATTATATGTAACTGGGAGAAAATATCTGCCATGTAGCCAGCTGGGTTGCCAGCTGAGGTGCCAGCCAGCCTGAACATTATTCATTGCCTCCAGCCAGCTGGTGTGTCTTCTTATTTTTTTCTAGCCAGCTGCTTGACCTTCCAGTTTCCCAGCTGGCAAAAACTGCTCTTCACAAATCTTCTGAGTTGCCATTTGGCAAAAAAAGGGACTGTCAGCTGACAACCTTGCCATGCAGCAGAACACCTGCTTCATAACATATAAATTGCATAACAGATCATAGGGTGCCCGTTGTATGTGGAAATAATGTGGTATTATATGCATCAAGTAAGAATGATCATGATACTGTTTGAAACTTATATACAAATTATTTTTTGTTCTAGGAAGAATACAAATGTGGCACAATTTGCGCAAAAATAAGTCAGGCATGTCTCATGTCTTTTTAATTTCAATTATCACCAGGTTGGCTGTGAATATCACTATTTACAGTCAAAATATCAGGGCCTAAGATATTGTAAAAAATACCACCCTTCAAGGGCGATATTTTTTAACAATGATTATGACATCACCGGCATTTCAGATGCCTGATGATGTCACAAACCAAGCAATGGCCAAAACAATAGGATTGTGACGTCACCTCCATTGTTGCTCCATGGTGATGTCACATTTTTGTAATGGCAGAAAATAGTCTCTCTTTATAATTGAAAATTTGAGGTAAAACCAGGTGATAAAAACAAAACAACCACGCGTCAGGGCACTTCGTACAATATCACTCGCTGTTGTGTGAATTAATATCACTCTCGCCCTGCGGGCTCGAGTGATATTAATTCACACAACAGCTCGTGATATTGTTACTCAGTGACCCTGACTTGGGTTGTTTTATTATAATATACATGTCACACGAAAGAATAAAAATAAGAACTTTGCAAATCATGTCAAAGTGTTATCTTTGATTTTGTAAATGGCAGTATCAAAGCATCATCCGAGCCAATGTTAAAATGTGATAGGTTACTGTTTTGCACAAGTAATTTTAGGTAAATAAATCCATCAAAGCAGAGCTCACAATTGTGGTTGATCAATTGCAAGAAATACTATTATTTTACAATGTTCATAGATACAACAAATACACAGAAAATCATACCAGACCTCTTTTGAGCATATACCAATCCAAACCATCAGATAAAACATAGTTCACATTGCTACATAACGTCAGCCTAAAGCAAAATTTGGCCTAAGTCATTTTAGGCAATTTTTGGCAAAGAGCAAAAAAAAGTTACTTAGGCCAATTTTTTTTTTAACCGAAACGACTTAAGCCAAAATTCTTTTGTGGTGTAGCTGTGTTATTAGTGAATTGAGAGGAAACAACTTCAATTGAATTAATACTCACAATTATGACCGAAAAATATTGGTGATATCCGCTAAAATTAGTGATAACAATATTGGCCTAAGTCCAAATGGTTTAAGTCAGCAGGACTTAGGCCATTTGTGCGAAAATTGAGTTGGGGTTTTGAGGGGTTTATAATTAATTTAGGTTTCCAAATTGTTTTAGCAGATGTATTATCATAAGGGCCTTCTTATGGTACCAAAAGGAATAATGGCCTAAGTCTGACTTAGGCCAATTTTGCTTTAGGCTGACGATAATAAGGAATAACAATAAGAATCATCATCATCTACGACTGTATCAGATCTCCTGCATTCTATGCCTTTTGTTGTCTTTTCCACTTGCTTTTGCTAGATATTTTCAGAGACATTACCATTCACATTTCATAATATTAACACATTTTTTCTTCGTGGTTCAGTAAATTAATAGTTTGGAAAATCGACCTAGAATATTTTGGAACATTACAATTTTAGATCTGACACTATCATAGAATACACATTTCATAACAAAATGAAATTCATAATCAATATTCAATATCATATGGAATATCTATGTACATTCAGATTGAACAAGTCCATCATTTGAGTATATTAACCAACCTAATTAGAAATTATGATATCTCAGGAGGAACAATCATCAGCACAAGGTAGGCCTACTTACGATTTAATATTCTTTGCATAATAACGCATTTTTGTAGTGGAGTAACTACATTTTGCACTGTTACAATCATCTATATTTTCAAACCGACTTTTTGGCAAATTACACATTATTTTTACCATTTGTATTATAAATGCTAATTAAATGACTAAGATCAAAATGTCTATCTTGAAGATAAAATTAATGATATCATTAATTATATCAGTCTATCTTGAAGATAAAATTAATGATATTGTTTTTTCCATGCATATTTTAGCATTGTTGTATATCGCAAGTTTCTGCAATTCTACCTGTTTTAATATTACAGATGATTTCATACGCACAGCTGAGCTGCCTTCAAGATGTAAACAAATTGTAATCGACAATGTTAAAGGATCAATGAGTGCACATGCACTGCCAATGAGTACCATAAAATTCTGAAGTTTTCAAATCCTTTAACAGCTTTTCTATGATTCAAATGATAGTTTATGGCTTTCTCCAAAGACACTAATTGAAGCAACAAACAGACAACAACGAAACACTAAAGCATTCATTTAATTGCGTTGAGAGACCAGAAACAGTTAATTATGTCTGTCACACAAGATTAGAGTTAATCGTTTTGTTACTACTTCACAAATAATGCTCAAAATTCCCTGGGTAGGAAAATAAAGACTCCGCCAAAAAAAAAGTTCCACAACAAGTAGGCTTACCACTTTGCAGCAATAGCAGCATTCTAACAATAAAGTTTCTGATTAAAAGTTATTTAATATTCAATTCTAGACCTAATTCAACAGACAAAGTTGCTACTACATTTCACTTATAGAGGCTGCATCTCAAATCTCTTGCTTGATTGTAGTTTCTGTTATGGATTCAAGAGGGCACCACATACACAATTTTGTGAACATGTTGAGCTATAAGTTTAGAGTGACATGTCCTAGAAAAAATAATTCACATTCAGTATCATTGTCTACAAGTATGAAAATGTCTGTAATATCATTTAGATTATATCTAACTAGGCATATTTTGAGCAGCTGTGATTAATAACTGTTTTATCTTATGAATTTATGACTTACTTCTGTCTTTTAAGGAAAAAAAAAATCAATAACATTAAATATCAATATCGATATTCAAATGTACGCCCTTTACTTAGTTAGTTTAGCTCTTGATTTTACAATAAAATTATTCATGCAAGACCAATGATACAAAACGGATCCCAGAGTTATCAAGTGTCGCTTTGTTCAAAACAATTCAGCTCTGACTAGTTTAGATTATTTGCTTTGTTTATTGCATTCATGCTTGGATCCAACTATCAATTGATTAAAACCTATAATAATGTTAATTTTACGTAAATTATTGGTAAGCTTAATTTAATTTTTGCATAGGTACAAGATGTATTTGGTCGGTTGTTCCGAGAAGCTAATTTTTTAATCAAATTTGTCTGACCTCAATTATATTCGGGAATCTTGAAGAAAACCGTCCAGGGGTTGCTGCTACTAACTAAATCTAATCCGTTGGTGCATGTCTTTACGTGGCAATCAGAATAGCTGTTCAAGTGTGCAGCATTGTTGTTACCATCACAGATTCGCTGTTTGCAGCCTTCAACGGACTGTTTAGAATTACCTAGAAAACACAAAAAGCAATAATAAACAACAATAAATGTGACTTTTAGAGAGCCGACAGTTGTAAATTTACAGTAGTAAATTTACATTCATATGTATATTGCAATGCTAGAATAGAATCATCTCTGACATCATAGTTCAACAGCTTAGATAAGAACTTGAGACGAGGACTGTAAATAAATGTTGTCCGTGTCAAAACTCTCTTCAGAAATACAAAATTCTCCCATGTTTTTTAAATTCCACCTGTCCTAATCACCATATAACTCATTCTTAACCCACCAAAACAAATGTGGATGGACAGCCCTTGATCTATCTATATCATTCTAACCAACAGCCCACAAAATTTGGAATGAAGACAGACCTATTGACTTTATACCATGCATATACTGTTATAGATCAATCTGGATTGCTGCCAACGCCTGTTTCCATAAGAGTTATATTGTAAACTCACCAAACCAGTGCACAAAATTTATTAAAAGTTTCCTCTCATTCCTTACAATTTCTACTGGCCTCGCATGGATTTGCTACGTGATTTCCAGTATTCATGTCCATTTTCATGCTAATCAAGGCAAATTTGATCTCTGGGAGGAAAAGTGAACCAACCCTGAAATCCAAAATGGTCTTGACCAAATTTTTTAAAAATGCTCATCATTCTGAGGGTATTTTTAAAGTCACACACTTTACAATCATTTGAACATGAAATTAAATATTTTTAAAAATAGGTCATATAACCATCAGATAGAAAGGAATACATACTTTTTTTGACCATAATCATGGAAACATGGAAATGCCAAAACTCAGGGTTGGTTCACTTCACCTCCCGAGGATCCAATTGATAGGACATGCTACCCACTGTTTTTGGGTTATTTTTTATGTACAGTGTATCTTAATGTCTGTCAGTCATTCTTGTCTTCCTATCTACAAGTGGACTGCTGTTACATTGCCACTTCTTTTTCCAGCCTTGGCAGATCAGAACGTATGCTGTTATGTGCAGTTGCACATCATTCCAGTCAGAGGAACTCACACAATTTTGTCTGGAAGAAACGGGGGCTGTTTCTGAGTGTGCTGTTGGCCTTGTCTACTTCCATAGAGAAAGTGATTGCCAAGTCTGACTCTGGTATACATCAATGTTGAATAGAAATTTTGTGAATGTGCAATGAAATTGGAACTATTTCTTGGGACAGCAATGTTGTAGCATACAAAATCAACTTTTGTACCAGGTGGCAGCAGCAGGCAGTTCTCATTTTCACCAGACTGCTAGTCTTCCATATAGGACACATGCCGCCAACTGTTTTTGGGTTATTCTTTACGTAGAGTGTATCTAAGTGTCAGTCAGTCATTCTAGGTGTCCATATTTCTGTCTATCTTGGCCCTGAGAAATTGTCTACTCATTTGTTGTAGGACAGCCAACAAATACTCCTGCCTTCTCTGATACCAGGACACGTCCGAGACAGGCTGCAATAAAGAAATTACACTCTGTTCTGCGGATATGGATAATGAGAGAGAAAGTGAAATAACTCTTTATTTCTAAGAAGTGGGCTCACAAACCAACCCCCCAGCCCTGTTGGCCTCACAATTAACTTAAAAATACATGTAATACAAAAATAACAAAATTTAATGCGAATATACAGGTTACATATTCTTATATTTCACATAATTATGTAAAGTATTATTTGCAAAAATATCAACTTTGATATTATACACAATTTAAAACTCCAGAAATGTTAATTCTTAATATAATGCTATTCACATGTATCATGTGGCCGTTATGTATCCAGAATTGTACAAATTAAAAATGAATTTGAAGCTTTTTGTGTTTCTTTTAAGTGCATTACATGCAAAATCAGCTACAATCATCCTTCACAAGTAATTTAAAGTTTCTATCAATGTTTAATAGATCAATAAATAAATATCAACATGGACTATGAGTTGGGTGTTCCTTAATAAAATAAAATCAGATGTCTTTGAGGTGCGAGATTTTTCAATGTGCTACACCTGCTACAACAAAAGCTCTAGCAACTAAAGCACCTATAAGGTTGTCGATCATTGTGGTAAAACCCTACCTAATATGGAAAGGAGAGGATTAACATTGCTGGAAGGTCTAGCGGGGCAGGTATGTAAAAAATAATGCATTTATACATAGAAGCATAAAACTTGGTTTACACTTTAAAAAACATCTTTACGAACATATCTGGATAGGGAGCCACCTCCGACTTAGCTTAGGTGGCTGCTGGCTGCCATTTTTCCAAAATGGCGGTCAATTCTTTCATTTTGCTGCTTTCTGTGCGGTTCCGACAAATTGAATCTTCCATTTTGCGGCTTTCTGTGCGGTTCCAACAAATCGAATACATGCAAATGGTGTTTATTATTCCTTCTCTTGGTATTCAGAACATTACTATAACATTTTTTGGTAGCCTGAACTATTTCAGTCTTGTTGGCATCCATTTTGGTAGAAATATTGATTCAAATATAAAATTTTCGCGGTTTCACATGGTTTCGCCAATTCTTAATATATCTCAAAATTGATTACATATTTGGATTCCTTGCAAAAAATGCTTTCAAATGAGTACCCGCATCTTTGGGTTATTTCAATTTTGTATGAAAATAGAAAAAATTAAAAATGAAAGTTTTTTTGAAGATTTCGGTTATGTAGTTCATTTGACAAAGACATCATGGAAACTGTCGATGCTACCATTCATTTGAAAGCTCTATTTTCAGGGAATTCTAATATGCAGTCTATTTAAATATCAATTGAGATTCCATTAAAAACGACGTATCATATCCGATCGTTTGAACACAAACGATCGGATATGATACGTCGTTTTCATTGTATCATGTCAAAGTACAATGGAATTAGCAGTGATGTGAGGACGAAGCTTTTTCAGACTTATTGTGTCCATATGTATGGTGTTGCATCGTGGGCACTTGATGACAGCAGTATCAACAAATACCAAACAGCCTGGAATATATGTACCAGAAAAATATGGAACCTCGACAGACGGGCTCACAGAAGGCTTCTGCCAACAATTGGTCAGACTACACAGATGGATAAAATGCTGGGAACTCGATTTATGAGGCTGTATAACTCGATGACCTCTGGGAATAATCCAAAAGTTGCGGCTGTAATTCGGACAGTGAGTGCATGTAAGCAGAGTATCACAGCCCGCAACCTTTTGCTTGCCAAAAAGGTGTGCCTTTCCATAGACTATGAAGCAGATACCATGGCAACTGCAATCCGTGAACTCTCACTGGTGGTGCAGGGTGTATACTCCCTGAAAAACTGGACTGTTCAGGAAATAAATGAATGCATTTTGAATTTCTCTGTAACTTGAATAATTAATTTTGAATATTTTAAACTCTGCATTTAATCTCTGTAAAAAATTGTGTCTTGACAAACACGAATAAATGGTATATATATTAAACTATGAAAAACCGCGAAAATGCTCCATTTCTACAATAATTCCAACAAAATTGACTCTGACTGCCCTGAAATTTCTCTGTTCAATCCAGAAATCAAGTGATTATGTTTTTTAGATCTGTAGAAGGAATAATCAGTACTGTTTTCACACGTTTAAACTTTAGGCGCTCAACAGAATGTAAGAAAATTATAGAATTAGCCGCCATTTTGGAAAAAGTCTGCCATGGGTCAACCAGGTCAAATCTGAAGTGGCTCCCTATCTAAATGTATTCTTCAAGATGTTCTTTAACTCTGTGCCAAGTTTCATGCTTCTTTGTATAAATGAAATATAACTCCCCTATTTATGACGAATCTGCCCTGCTCGTCAGGGTGTCTCATTTCTCCAGTTCAAGGTAATCTTTGAAACAATAATTGATGTGTGAAAGTACCACACTGTATAAGACAGAATACAACAGGTAAAAACTTACATCTTGGATAGAACTTCTCTTCAAACATGATGGAACTGTTCGCACCTTGATCCACAATGGTCCTGATGTCTGTGTTCTGATCGCAATGTTGAATGCTACAAATTTCGTTTGTCTGGTCGTAATTCAACCCATTTGCATCACCAAATATTGTAGCCAAGTCTGCACAATGTTTTCGGTTACGGATGCCAGGAATTTTCTGTAGCTCCTTGCATTTCACTTGCAGTTTGTGCACAAGTTCTGTTGCAGCCTTAAAGGTTTTTTTCCCTGGAACTGAGAGTTGTACACTTATTATGCACACTTCTTATTATAATATCCACAAGTTGTACATTACAGATGATTTCATATTTGTAGACTCTGATAAAATGACAATAAAGTTTGCAAAATTTTTGTTCTGACATCAGAAAATTCTGCGATTGGTCAAGCTGCATGCACATAGCTTGTCACTTTTTTCAGTTTGCTACAAGCAAGTGATGATGGCTGGAAAGATCATGTCATAATTTCAACCAATAAACTGCTGCATAGGCCAACTTGGTACTATGGCAGTTGTTCAGACGCATCAAACCGCAATCCGCATGAACTCTTACATTTCCTTGTGAACTGTTATATTTCACACTCCTGTGTAACTGTTGATTGCTTCAGTTGATATCATATTCACATCTCTGAATGCTTAATTATCATACCTTGACCAAAATCATTGTCTGTGATAACAGCAAGGTACTACTCAGAATTAAAATACACGACCGGATTAAAGGGGGTGGTAGCTTCTACTGTTTTACTTGAGTGGGAACCACCTTTTTGCACATGTATGCTTCTTTTGACTTTGGGCAATTGCAGTTTTTCCCGACAGGGTACCAAAAATATTCATGAAACCAAGGGGGTGTATCACTTTTGACAGAAAGTTCCAAGAAAACTCCAAAATCCGCCTCCCCCATCATCAATTCTGAATGGTCCCTTTGGATGATCCAGTGATGTGGCCAACATTTGTAACAAAATCATAGTCAGAATCAAACTTGGGACCCAGCGATTGGTTGCCCATTGTTATGTCCTAGGAGCAGAGGCATCCTCTGAGAAAATGTTTCATTTATGCATTTGTTTGCTTTCTGTAAAAATAATTATTATGTGGATCATCTGATCGCAATTATCTGAATGCATAGTACTGGACTTTGAGAATGTGTGAACTAAATATGTATGAAGCACAAACAGAAACTCTCACTTGAAACAGCTTGTGTAAGTCTATCCCAGTTAGGAGATCAATGGATTAGAAAGCCATATTCAACCATGTGAAATGCTGTGTCACTTTTCAGGAGAGAGTGGTGTCATACTTTCTCTCAGCCAATGAAAATTGCAGGAAAAATTGTGTATTTTCTAACACTAGTGTCTACAAATATGAAATCATCGGTAAAATGTTGTTACTTTTTTTCAACTGATTTTATAAATTACATGTACTCAAATATTTCTTGGAAGATTACTGCAAAAATCTTCATACATATATATATATATATATATATATATATATATATATGACTTTTAATTGTATCATTCCTCACAACAAATATTTTGCAGCAGCTCAAACACAAAAAAAAAGTTTTATAAATTACTCATGATTTCTAATATATTTCATTTCCCTCTTTTTTTCCATTTCTGTTGTTTTATTTGGTGACCTTGGAAATGCCTGTAAAAAGCTTTCTGTTTGTCTCACCTTTCACTTTCACAAAAACTTCTGTCCCATTCCAACCTGTGCCTTGGTTGATTTTGGTCATGACAGTGCACTTTGATGATGTTTGGTTGTATTCATACGCCATGCAGTCAGGATAGTCAGAACACTTGAATGCGCACAAAATTTGCTTGTTTGGATTAGATGGGTTGAGGCCTATGGTGATATTTTCAAATGAGACTGCCAATGACATCATTCTGAAGTGAGAATTATCTATGGCAGCAACTGAAAATAATAAGAAACACAACATCATATGTGTAAAAATCGCTAAGGGAGCGTTCAGAATTGGGTCTCCGGGAGGCAAAGTGAACCTATCCTGAAGTTCAGAATTTGGGAAACGGCAAAGGCAGTTTTGACCTTGTTTGTAATGCTCATGGTTTTGAAACTATTTCAGTTACATGTTTTACAATGATAACAACCTGAATGGGGCTATTAAAATCAACTACTTTTAAAGACAGATTGATGATCTAAATTTTCTCACATGGAAAATAGTGATTTTAATGAAACATGCATCACAAGGCTAAGTTAACCAATCCATATTTTCCTTGAAACTGCTGATAATTTTTGGTCAAATTGGCCAAATAATTATTAATAAATAATTGCACTTAGTTGAAGATTTTTCATGACCACCACAACTTCAGGATAGAAAATGTTTTAATAAGCCTCACTCTGGAGAGCGATTTCTTCCGAGAAAGTTCAATATATGGGTTGGTTCACTTTGCGGCAAAATGATGGTTGCATGCTTGGGTTGGTTCACTTTACCTCAATACTCATGTAAATATTTTTCATTATTTGACATGTTCATGAATTCGTTGATGTGTAAAAATGAGCAAGTACGAATTCGTTGACATGAAAAAACGAGCATTGGTGCTCGTGAACATGTAATAGCTAACACTCGTGAATGTGCTTTATTATTCATTCGTGTATCTGCTAACACTAACATTCGTGGAAGTGCTATATCATTAGGGTTTAGTGTTGAAATTAGGGTTAGAGTAGTTTTTAGCCAATTTTCTGATTGCAGTGTTCGTAATCACACATACACAACAGGGGTGCCGGAAGGAATCGCGGGCGGCAGGGGCGGTCAGATGAAAAAAGGGCAAATCATATTCGCGCCAATTTTGTGTGAGGAAATTTATATAGAGAGTCACTCATAATTTTGAATATATGCTTACTAATTTGTGCCTAAAATTAGTAAAATAAGGTCTCATAATGCTTTTTTCTTTAAGATCTAAAGGGCACCCTTGCCCCCCCCCTGCCCCCCTTGAACAAGGGCAGGAGGGGCAATTGCCCCTCCTGCCCCCCCTGTTCCGGCACCCCTGATACACAAATCTGTGAATTGCAATATTCAAACCTACATGAATTATAAATTTGTGTATATGTTCGTTTTTGCAGGTTTACAAATTCATGTACATGTCAAATAGTGAAAAATATACACCTCCAATACTGAACCTTTCATCCACTGAATAGCATATGCTGGTCAGCCATTTGGTTGAAAATGACCTAATACTAACCAAGGTGGGTACTTGAAGTCTTTTGCTGAAAATTAATTAATCGGCCTCATTCTGAGGAGAGGAATTGCTGCAATAATGATCGAAACTTGGGTTAGTTCACTTTGCCTTGAAATGTATGGGTTGGTTCACTTTTCCTTCAGATGTGTGGGTTGGTTCACTTTGCCTTGAGACGAAACTGTGTTTTGGCCACATTGGGTTGGTTAACCCCCCCCCCCCTCGCTGTAAAAATATACTTGCTATAGGAAATAATTAATGTAGGTCACCTAGCCATCAGATGAAGGACACAATTTTATGCCCAAAACATGGAAATGCCAAAATTCAGGGTTGGTTAACTTTGCCTCTCGAGGATCCAATTTACGACTGGAAGGGGTTGGGAGTTTTGCCTGAGTTCCTAGGGGATTACTTTTGACAAATGTTTCAAGGGGAGGGCACTTAGTTTTTTACAACATGTCTCGGCGGAGAACGAAAATTGACAATAAGAAAAAAATATCACAAAACATGCGGACAGAGCGCACATATCTGTATTAGCAATTGCCCAAGGTGTGCATATAACAATACGTGTGTGCATTGCTTTGTATGTCTCGGGGGGGGGGGATGAAAAATCAGATTCGACCATTGAAGGGGAGGAGATCTTAATATCTGCAAGAAACCTAGGGGAGGGTATCAAAACTTCCACCATCCCCCCAGGATATAATTTTGCAATGGAAATGATAAGGAACACAAAATCACACATATATCATGTATTATAAAAATTAACATTTTGAGGGGTTCCAAATAGGAATCTGTATTTGCCTCAACTTTGGAAAAGACTTAATGTTTGCCTCCCAAACAAGTGCAATTGATATTGTATAAAACATTTCAAACAACAGCAACAAAATATGAACAACTTTGGGTATAGCATGAATTATATCAGATAATTAATATGATTCTCTACATACCTTCAAAGATTAAGAAGAGCAGAGTCATTATATCAGAACTGTCCATTTTCGGTTGAAGTTGAGAAATGACGCAAAAGTCCCTGTTCTCAGCAAATTGTTGTTTTTGTTAGTTTTTAAGTAATAAAATTTGATTGATTGCAGCAAGCATACAATTAAATGAATAATTTAATGCGCAAACTGATGTTTTATGTATATTTGATAATAATATCACAATTGTACTACTTGTTTGTAAACAGGAAAGGTGCATTAAATGTAAACTCAACCGGGATATCTAAATATTTAATTTTCAAAAGCACTGAAAAATCAGTGGGAAGAACCAGAAATGTAAATATCATGTCTGGCTTCATTTATCTGATTTATAACACAATAAATAGCTCTCTTTAGTTGATTTGAAACTACGAATTCATGCTGTGTGCAGTCATATCTTTTTTTTTTTGCTTCACCCTTTATCTTTGAAATTAAACGCCTTTTTGTTATTCACTTAATGCCAAACATTCAGAAACATTGTGCAGCTTTGCCATATACAATGCTGCCTGTAAGTTAGCAAAATGGATGATGTTTTGCCATTGCCACAATGCTTACCATCCTCCACCAAACAGCTTGTAAAAGTATGAAATCTCATCCGATGAGAGGAAAATATTTTGAGTCATAAAGACTGATATTTGAGGCACATTGGATAAAATGGCTGCTAAAATTCTGTGTTGTACTTGGAATTAGGTATGGGTCAAAGTCTTTGGCAAGTAAGGAGGGAGGGGGTGAAAAGTCACAGGGGTAAAAAGTCACAGGCCTTTTTGACCAACTTGCAGTAACCTAATTCTTATGCTTAAATCACAATTTGGGACACTTTTATGAGAAGAAGGTCTGCAGGGAATTTGAAAATTATACCCATTGTGCAAAGTGGGTTTTTACCCACCTCATGCATTTTTGGTGTCCCAAACAGGTTTTATTGATTCTGAACTTTCTCTGTTAATGTCTGGTCACTGTGACATAGGCAGTTGTGCTGGTGTTTCAAGGTCTTTTGGATAATTGTCTTTCATGCTGTTTTTTTTGGCCATTTGGTCACCAAGTTGCCATGGTTATGTGTTGAATTTAAAAAACGGCTGAGGGGTGAAATGTCACACTGTGACATTTCACCCCAGTTCTGTTATATTTTACCATAGGGTACCGGGAAGTCAGTATTCTGTGCTAAGGAAAGTAAAAATATTCCACACTAGAATCTTTTAGCTTACTATCAAGTCTAGGTCTGCATATTACCTCATATATAGTGTTGTATGTTCAGAAAAATTGCATGTGACTTGTTACCCCAAGGTTGTGACTTCTTGACCCTGACATGGGGTAAAAAGTCACATCGGACTTTGCCTTAAATAGTTGTGAACTGACTAAAGTCTATTTACAGCACAGCAGCTATCATGTGATACAACTATAGTCAACTAAATACTGCATAGTTGTGCCAAAGGTCATTCAGATCTAACAAACACCTGCTCTGTTCTGGGGCTTTTTCTGAATTTTGTGACTTCTGACCCCCGCCTCCCCTAAGTGAACCACCTCTCCCATTGAAATAACATTGGGCTTGTGTTTCACTTTCTTATCAAAGATTTTGACCCATAGCTAACTCCATTCCATGTACAGCACAGAAAATTTGAAAGCCATTTTTGTCCCAAATGCCTAAAATAGCGGCCTTTATGACCCAATAGGTTTTCCAGTAAACGGATGAGAATCCATGCTTCTACACCCAGTTTGGTGGAGCATGTACAACATTGTGGCAATGGCAAAAATCACCCGTTTCACCAACCTACAGGCGGCACTGTAAGTTGTTTCAAATTTCTTTGGAAAATCTTCTTGTGGGTGCAGGGTTGCTTGTCAAATAAAATTTATTGGGATATTGTAAATGGATTTGTACAAATTACATGAGTGATATTCCTCACATTTAAAAAAAAACAAAAAAAATCAGTAACATATTGTAATAGAAATAAAATCACATGAATAATTTGGTGGGCAAAACTTACAGTTTATGTGCATTTGACATTTATGTTGAAAGTCTATCACCTGTTAGTGAAGAGAAAACAATATTGGAACTCATGTTTTTTGCAGTACTTAAATATATGAGTTTTGTGAACATGGATGGATGATTGGGAGTTTTATAATTACGAACATAATAGCCCTAAACTTGGTTAAAACTAACCCTAAACCTAATTTGACCCTAAATCTGAAACCTGTAACAGCTCCACGAATGTTAGTATTGACAGGTCCACGATTGAATAATGAAGCATTTCCAAGATTGTAAGTTATTACATATACACAAGCACTTATGTTCAGGGGTGAAATGTAGCATACCGACCTCCAAAGGGCACACGACGTAAGCATGACGTCGCTAATTGTTAGAGGGCTGGTCTGTTGGTCACGTAGATATGCATGGTAGAGATTATGTTGCAACCATAGGCGTACGGGACACGCGATTTTTGGGGGTGCGAGCGACATTTGCCTTAATTTCGAGATCTAAATTTAATACCATTTCAAATGAAATTACCTGGAAATCACTAATTTTAAATAGTTTTCACCTATTCATCTGCCCAAATTTTTTAGCCTTTTTGCCCGAATCTTACTGTTTCCCAAACTTTTGGGGGGGCGACCGCCCCCCCTGCCCCCCCCTCCCATACGCCTATGGTTGCAACCATGTCAACACAATGTTGTAAAAACGTCACTTCAATGGCACATGCTAATGTCGTATCTTTGGTATTGCTCCGCAACGTTGTGACAGCGTAAATTGGACCATACAATTCTACTTCATTTGACGAACTGGGAGGCGTTGTTGCATGCAATGTTGCTATAATGTAGATGTGCTCATACGGCTGTCGGACCTTCTGCATTTTGAGGTTTATTTTAGAAAACATGTGTCATGTTCTGTTTCATGTGTTTGAATTGATGGTTTGTCATTCTACAGACTGCCAGGAACAACACACAAATTGGTGTAAAATTATTTTATTCATGCAGTGGTCAGAGACACCGCGCATGCATTGTATACTATTTTTTACATTTTGACAATCATTTATATATCTGTCAACAGGGAACAACATACAATCAAATATGTACATAATTTAACAACAGTAAAAGCAAGACAAAAATATGCCTCTCGTACTAGTTACAGCATACATAAACATAAAATAATAACATCGTTGTGGCCTGGTATATATTGAAACAAAAAAAGACATATTTTTCAAATAAATCCACACATAGTGTTGCTTGAAAATCAAGAACATGAAGAAACGAGTCACATATGCTAGAATAAATGCATGATATAAGAATATTCCAAAACCATTGATAAGGTTTATAATGATTATAAATATGGCCATATGGTCAGGGGGCACAGTACATTGAAAAGTTTTGTTTAGTCAGATATCATTTTGGAGTTGATCTTCTTTGCATGCACCTATAATGCCCTGTCCGTCAGCATGGATGTCAGTGTTAAAATCAGATTGTTTGTTGAATTTAACTAAAAATTCAACAGATGGAGGTCTTGCTCCATGCACTCCCCTTCAAGGATTGGGGACTTCTTTATTGGAGGAACCAATTTTCTTCTTTCATCAAGAGAGAAACAGAGCTTTAGAGGCGAACCGCTAAAATTTTGTGAGCGGGAACAGTTTGGTGTTTTCTTACTGGGAAATTATTATAATTCAATTTGCGGTAACGAGGATTTCTCGATTGCGCAACATCCTCAAATATTCATTTCAAAATCACCCTTTTAAGAAACTTTTACTGCTTGGAAAAAATTCAACCGAAACTGATCAAGTTGGCGGTTCGAGGATATTTTTTTTGAAGGGGCCGTGGGGAGGCTTTAAAATATTTGCTGGGGCTTCCAAACGAACACTTTTGGTTATATGCATATTTAGGCACGTTTTTTTCCAACAGAATTAATTAAGACAAGTTAAACAGTTTAACAAAGATATGGTCCTCCACCCAATAAGAACCTTTAAAATTTTAAAAAGGCTCTACAATCTACATGCTCTGACTTTATGAAGTTGGATAAAGTGTGACCCTGCTTTCAATAATTTAAAGTTTAGCCATAGTCCAAAAAAGTTTAAAGGAATAGCAATATGACTTCAAAACAAATATTTACCAGTAACTACTCAGAAAAGGATGCGGTTGGTATTTCATCAGGGGGAACATATCTCAGTCGGTTCGGGCGTCAGGCTCAGCTGGAAAGTGCTCTGTCTGCATGGGTTTGAGCCAAGTGATGGGCAGCTGCAGCAGATCCAAGAGCTCTATGTACTATAAATGGCTCCTGACTAAGTTCCATCCAACGAAAAGTGGAGAGGGTTGTATCCAATGTTCTATGCTTGGGCAACTGAAAGACCCTGCACATCCCTGAAGTAATAGTGTATGATACTGTATGTAGCAGACTCACAACCTTACCATCACTGATCCATCATGGGGCGGTCGCCATGCTTACATAGGCCAAATATGTGGGCCCTAAGCATTAAACAAATTAAGATAAGGGACCGTTCAGAATTTATGACTGGGGGGGGGGGGTGGGAGTTTTGGCCGAGGGGGTACTGTCTTTTCACACATGTTTCAAGGGGGGGATTAATTTTTGACAACACTTCCAAGGGGGGTAAGAAATTTAAACAAAGAAAAAATGTTAAAAAACACGCATAAACTCATTTTATTTGGACATTTTTATGCGCAAAAGTCTGCGAAATGATGCGAATCTGTATACATGGCTATGTATAACAGTATTTATGTATGCATTGCTTTGTATGTTGAGGGGGGGGGTTCCTAAAAATACATGTGAAACCTAAGGGTGGGGTACTAAAAATTCGCAAGAAACTCAAGGGGGGGTATCAATTTTTGACGGGAAGTTCCAGCAAAACTCCCACCCCCCCAGTCATATATATGTATCACTTTTATTGACATTTCAAGATATCATTATTGATACATATGTCATAAATTCTGAACGGTCCCTAAGATGGTGAATAAGTTCAAACCAATTTATAAGCTCCAGATTTGGAAAACAGTCAGGCTCACTTCAAGTCTACATGTTGGTTAGGGCAGTAGAAGCACAATCCTTACTTCCTGCCGATTAGGCTACAAACATATGAATAGATAGAGACCTATAATAAATGCTCTAAACTCTCATGAAAATCTTAGAAGGAATCTTGTGATAATTAAATGTAACCCATACTTCAACTAGCCCTGCATGTCACCAATGCCAGTAACTGTTGCCCAGCACTATACTACAGCTTCTTCGATAAGAATTTTGAGTGACGGGTTAAAATCAAGTCTGTCCCTTCATTTGTGCCACTCTAATATTTAGGAATCTTATAAAAAACCCTCCATCGGCTGTTGTAACTGGCTACTTCTAATCCGTTAGCACATGTCTTGACGTGGCAATCAGTATAGGAGTTCATGTGAGCCGCGTTGCTGTTACCATCACAGATTCGCTGTTTGCAGCCTTCAATGGACTGTTTAGAGTTACCTACAAATCACAAAAAGCAATAATAAAAACAAAACAATACTGCATGAAAAAACGATTCCATCTATAATATATTAAGCAAAACTCAAGAAGGAACAAATAAAATGCAAACAACATACTGACAAAAAAATGGAAAATAATAACTATTTTACAATGATATTATTATCTTTTTGAGTGTCATCAAAAAAAAATTTTAATTATTGGCGCTATATTTCAATATTGCCAGCCTTAAACATCCCCAGTACCAATCTCCACAAATTGGCCATGAAAAATAGCAACAAATAAGTATAGGTTATACAACGAATTTGAGGTGTGTAAATAACCCCTGAAATGTTAGTTATACACCGAAAATGAGTTGTATAAGCGACTTATACTCCATATATGACTCCTGAAAGATTTTTAACTGAATTTTGTGGCTTTGTTGTCATTTTTAGGTGCGTTGTTTGCAGAAAAAACACAGTACAACAGGCTAACTTAATCCCCAACAGTGGTATAACTGACAAATCCGTTGGTTATACCACGGCAAACGACAATAGAGAACTGTCTTGGTGGAGTACAATATTCAAATGAGCAGACTTCTCCATTATGTTTGATTTTATAACGACCAATGAATACATAATATAATGCATCAAACCATTAAAATGCTCAAATAATTAAAACAAATCCTTGGCACATTTTTTCAGTAATGATTATTTGACATCATGGATTCATGATAGCCGATGATTTGTCATCATAATACATATAACATCAGAATCATAGATGCTGTTTGATTAGTCATGATCAACAGAAGGCCAATTGATGTGACATAATTGATTTCAGAGTAAAAATTAGATGCAAAGTCCTTTTGTTTGGCTGCCACAAAAAGGCGTTACTAGTCTCCTTAAATCAATTTAACATTTAAAGTAATTGGTATGATCATGACAAATCACCAGTATGATGACTTAAGAAATGCCATTTTCATAGTGAAATAGTAAACCCTTTTTGCAAATTTACACACTGTAATCCAATCACAACCAGAGACCATTGAAGAATAGTATAACCTATAGATGGCCGATTTGCATTTTTATATTCCTCGTTTTTATTTCCTTTGCCATAAACTGCTGAATAAACTGGTGAACTTGACTAGACTTTGTTTGTATTCTGATGATTTGCTTATGACTTGGCAGTCTTTGGCCTTGGTTACGACAAAATCATGTTTTCTACTTGGTAGACCAAAATGTATTCAAATGTATGGTACTACGTACACTCTAAACATTGGGTTGTCAGTGTGACTAGTTCATGACTACTTTAGGGTAGTAATGGGTGCAAAATTAGGGGTGTGACTTCCTGGAAAATCATTTTGACTATTCTATCATAACCAAAATTACTATGTTGACTCTGCAAGTAGTCAATTTGATCAACATCTGGTAGTCTTGATTACCAGAGTGGTACATCTTACCAATCCAATATTTGTAACATTGACATTCCTTTAGTAATCTAAGAGCTGTCGGTTTAAGCACCAGGAATTAGCCACCACTTTATAGAGTTGTCACTTTTATCACCCTGTGTTTAGAGTGTGAGTAACTCAGCAAGTGAGAAAACATGAATGGTTTGTATCCTAGTTTGCATGGTTGTTGGTCACAAATTGGTTGGTTGGCAGTTGGTTGGTTACTCATTGGATTGGTTAACAGTTGACTTAGACCCAGAAACATAGTAAAGGATCAATCCGGATGGCTTGGGATCATATTTTGATTGCCTCTGCCTTCTAATTCCTCTCCATTTCTACCGGCGTTGTAAGGATTAGAGACATGATTGGCAGCCTTCATGTCTGTTTTCATGCTGATCAATGCAAGTAGATAGGGCATGCGGCCTACTGTTTTATGGTTAATGTAATTTACTTAACTAAATGACTGTCAGTCAGTCCAATTTTCTTTATTTCTGTCTATATTGGCCCCTGCTGAGAAAATATTGTACTCACTTGTAGTGGGACAACCAACAAGTACAGAATCTCCCGTCATATCTGATACCAGGATTCGTCCGAGGCAGGCTGCAAAGAAAAAAAAGTTTATTTCTCACATAAGGCTGAAAAAGAAAAAAGGTTTTGATATATATATATATATATTTTTTTTTTGTATGGAATTTCTCTTCGATAGGAGCAAATCACTAGTTTTGACTGGATTAACCCTAGCTGGGCGCCCAAGCTAGTTGTTAAGGTTCCCGTCTGCTCCACTGAAGGTCTTTGCCTGCATGGGTTTGAACCCCGGGTGGGGAACCCAAAATTTTCAGTGTACCTTCATGAGCAAAATTCCAGCTGGATGTCGCTCGGATGAGACGTTAAATTGGTGGCCCCTTGTATCAGTGTGTATGCTTGGCAAGTAAAAGATCCCTCACATGGGGTAAATGTGTAACATGTTGAGGACTCCCGCTCTCTCTCCCATCTCATCAATCAACCCTCGTGAGCGCCCAGAACTGGGCTTAGAGGGCTGCACTTACCATATCTATCTATCTATAAGATTAAGAATGGTCAAAAGTCACACGACCCTGATAAGAAAACTCACATCTCGGGTAGAACTTCTCCTCAAACATGATGGAACTATTTGCACCTAGATTCACGGTAACTTTAATGTTGGAGTTTTGATTGCAATGTTGAATGCTACAAATTGCATTTGTCTCGTCATAGTAGAGCCCATTTCCATCGTTGAAAATTGTGGCCAAGTCTGCACACAGGTTTTGATTGTGAACGCCAGAAATTTTCCGTCGTTCATTGCATTTCAATTGCAATTTGTCTTCCCCTTTAGTAGCGGCCTTGAAGATATTTTTACCTGGAACAGATAGTGGCCTTGTTATGTGATGAATAAAATAAAATAACACTTCTTATGCACATTAAATGGGCAAATCAATCCATGTGCAACAATGAATTGAAACATGTTGATAAAACAATGAAAAACTTGCATGTAGATAAACATATTATAGCTCTTGCAATTGATCTGAAGAAATTTTTTATATGCCAGAGAGGACCTATAATATCACAGGTGCACACATACTCCATTGCCTATCACTGGAGATATGCCAAATTAGTGAAATCAGTGATGCCACTGGTCAAACTGGCCAATAGCATTCGATCTGGACAGTTACATCATACTAGCCTTGGAGTTACATCATTGCCAGAGTGGCCAATAATATCACAACAATAACTCAGTTGCAATGTTAGAATAGTACCGGGGAGGGAACACTCTGCTAAAAAGCTATCAATTGATCCTTATGTTTACATCAAGTACTGTGGTAACCAACAAAGCAATACAGATTAAATGTAATTGTTTGGAGTTTTACAAAGAAACGGGCAGCAAAACAACAAGCAGTACACAAAATGCTTGAACTTGAGCGCCCAATATCAAATCCAATTTAGACCAGAAGCATATATCCATTTAATAAATAATTAAACAACTGTGATTAATTGCCAGTTATCCTTTGAATATCAGGTACTTTTAGTGACAACAAATGAAAAAAAAACACCCCCCCCCCAACTTGAGACCTGAGTTGTTGCTGCAGCATTATTTGTTAATTTGCCCATGACATAATTGCAAGGCTCTGAAGAAGTTGTCCACATGAAATGTCAATTTGATCCATGAAATAAAAGCTAGCACCAAGTTTTATCTAGGCAATGGAGTCTCCATCTTTGACATAATAGGTCCACATTATGAAATAAAAAATTCTTCAGAAAAATTACGAGAGTTTTATTAATAAAAAGCCTCAGATAAAAAAACATGACTTAGATAAAAATAGTTCTAAACACAGTAAATTATATGAAGGCAGTATCACAACTGTATTACATCATAGTATTTCAGAAATGGGTTAGTCTTTTTTTCATGGTAATGCCTGTAAAAAGCTTTCTGTTTGTCTCACCTTTCACTTTCACAAAAACTTGTGTTCCATTCCCACCTGTGCCTTGGTTGATTTTGGTCATGACAGTGCACTTTGATGATGTTTGGTTGTATTCATACGCCATGCAGTCAGGATAGTCAGAACACTTGAATGCGCACAAAATTTGCTTGTTTGGATTAGATGGGTTGAGGCCTATGGTGATATTTTCAAATGAGACTGCCAATGACATCGTTCTGAAGTGAGAATGCTCTACGGCAGCCACTGTAAGTAAAAAGAAACACATCACATATAAGAGGCTGTTATAGGACCGTTCAGAATTTGTGACTGGGGGGAGGGTGCGGGAGTTTTTCCTGAAGCCCGAGGGGGTGTACTAGCTTTTTATCCCATGTCTATGCACATTTTCTCCCCGATACTGTGTTTTTCCCTGGGCAATACAGCACGGAAAAAATCAGTATAGGGGAGAAAAAGCAGTATATGGTCACCTGACCTGTATACTCCCTGTAATTACAGGGAATATACTGAAAACAACCAATCAGAGAGCAGTATTCACTATTCAGACACACCCCCACAAATCTGGTGTAGCGTCTCAATCTGTGCTGCTCCTCAGCATCTTTTCTTGTAGTTTTGACGACACAAAAAAATGAACAGTCTTTTCCATTTTTAGAAGGATCTATTAGGGCTAGAGACTAGCGGTTTGAAGCATTAGAACCAAAAAAAAAAAATGCATCAGACTGGTACAGTTTTGACTTTCTATTAGGTATAGAAAATTTTCCAAAGCGATTTTCGGGAAATTCGTTAAGTTTTTCCAAAATGACTTTGTTGTACAAATACTGATTTACTAGAATACCCGTTGGAAATAGATTTGTGCATATGAAGAAATAGGTGTATGCATTTAATATGTAAATGGCATGGCCATGAAATGTGCGCAGCACTTAAAGGTTGGTGTATGACTTATTGTGTTACCATAACTTTCATTTGTATGTCATATTGAATGTATGAAAGGCAGTCATTTAACTGTTTAAAAGGATAATCAACTATTCCATAAAAATGATAGGTACAGAGAATATGAGTGAAGAAAATTGAATTGTTAAGGCACTATTGAAGATGAATTTGTTATGCTGTGTTACATACGAAACTAAAAGATTTATAAAAAGCTGGAACAACTTGACGTAATTCCCTGCTGTGAACTGTTGATGTTGAGACTATTACTGCACAGATTTTTTTGAAGTCCTCTCTTGTGCTCAATTCACCTTGGAATATGAGACGGTGGCTTCAGTTGTATGTTGTAAGGGGGGGATTTTAAATGTTAATTGGTTGGACAGACTAATGTATCTATCTATCTATCTATTAGGGTGCATCAGTTGCCCCCTAAAAATTAAAAAGTTGCCTGATTACCTTTGCCTTCTCCAATATTGTTCCTTTTACCAAAAAAACATGTCTTGTAAAGTTTCAGGACAATCGGAACATGCCTAGGGGTGGCACACATGCCCCAAAGTTTGTCCTGATTTTGATGAAAAATGTCTATTTGAGAATCTACGGTATGTAATAATACACTTACTAATTGTTCTAGAACAATATAACAGGTACCATGATGTAGAGGAGAAAGAGAGCTTTAATTTGAGTACCAGGAAGCCATATCCCCAATTAAAACATCCATTTCAGTTATACACACATTACAACAAAATTTAATTCTGACATTAGCAAATGTTGTGCACCTAAAAATAAATGATAAATTGATGTAATTCCATTACCATTATAATGATAATTATGTCAAGTGGGATATTCAGATACAAAGTCCATTAAAGGGCACCTCAGTCAAGTGTATATTTTTTATCGATAACATTTAATTTGCTCACTATATGTTGCATTTGAAAATTTGGCCCAAGATCGAATATCGTTGCTAACTTCAAAGGCTTGGTGTGCCAAACTTCTATTTTTTGGGAAATAAAATGGGAATGTACTGAACAATAAAAATATAAGTTACAATGTATTGTGCTGTAATACTGAGGTTAAACCTTTGTCTATAGGCAAATGGCTCAATACCTTCGAAGTGGTCCAATTGAGGACACTCATCCACAGTGACGTGGGCATGGGATTTGTCTTATAGTCTAAATTATTTTAGATCAATTAAATTTTCCCTTCTGTTTTACTAATCCAAAGATCCTGATAACTGCTAGAGGAAAATTGTCTTTTACCAGATCACATTTGGTGTTTTTTAGAGCTCTGTACCTAGATTTCAATCATATAAGCTTATATATATATATGTTATGTTTTCATAACTTTTATAAAATCAATGTTCATTTACTAGTCATTCCAAATAGATACAAAGGAATCATTCTGAACAAGACAGGTCTTTCATCTTTTGTTATAAGTTGGGAGACCTGAGTTCAATTGAATCACCAGTCCAGCATCTCCCCTGTCCATATTACTCAGTTGTGAAACACGACCAAAAAAACTTTTCCGAGTTACAGCCAAAGTCAAAAGTACTGATTCGTCTTCAGATGCATACATGTAATGGCTGAGAGAGTCTTAGCAGTCATATGTATATGTAGATATATAGATTCTTCAATATAACATACTCAATTTGAAAGCCAGTTAAAACAACCAAGCTATTACAGTCTTACAAGCCAACTAAATGGCTTTTAAATATGACACCGCCAGGCTCCTCACCCACTAAATTTTGGTTGAATCAATCCTTTTTACTTTTTTGTAAACATACAGATTGGTCAGTCCATTGAGCCCCTGTTTCAAACACCATGCAGGTACATTTGCACTGCCTCTAGTGTCTCTTTTGTTATCAGAGATTAGATGCAACTAATCTATATTATATTATTTCAGTGATTTTCTTTTTCAGTCTTACAGTCTGACAGAATATGCTCCAATACAATCACATAAAAAATATAGAATAATTGCAAAAGCAAAAAACAAATGTTTGTTGCATAAATTTATGTGTCTGTTAGTTGGTAACAAACCCACAAAGATTTAGGAACCTTGTTGTATAATTTATTATGTTTACATCAGCACATGCCTGAATTTGCGAAATTGCAAGTGACCATGAAATAGTTCTCTTAGTCATATACCCATCATGTTGGTATTCAAATTGAAGCTCTTGATCAGAGCTGCAACATGATATCATTTTTAATGTTCTTGGATTAATAACCAATGAAATATAACAAACCGCGGAACCGATAAAATGGCAGAAAATGCAAAAATCCCAGAAACTTCAATGCAAGTGTGCCACCCCTAAATGTCGTCCAATTTTTCTGAAACTTTACACAATGTGTTTCTAGTATAAAAGGAACATTCCTGCAACTGGCAAGGTTTCTCCTTGAAAGTTGGGGCAACTGATGCACCCTACTATCTATGTATCTATCTATCTATGTATCTATGTATCTATGTATCTATGTATCTATCTATCTATCTATCTATCTATCTATCTATCTATCTATCTATCTATCTATCTATCTATCTATCTCTGTCTGTCTGTCTGTCTGTCTAGCTGTCTGTCTGTCTGTCTGTCTAGCTGTCTGTCTGTCTGTCTAGCTGTCTGTCTATATGTCTGCCTACTGATCTGTCTATCTAAGATGCACCATGTGGCACCATGTATAGCAACAATGGTGGCACCATGTATAGCAACAATGAACATGACTGTTTTTCGTACATGATTTGTATGTTTCAGTAAGTATGTATACTTAGCAAACAAATGTGAAAACATTTCAAAACATAGGTTTTATCCAGTAACATAAAGATTTGCATTTACAATGCCCGTTTGAGAGACAGGTGGCCTGAAAATGCATTTCTATTGATATTTGTTGAAGTGCATTAAGTTTTGCTATGATATACTTATGAAGAATTGAGTCTATACCAAGGACAGCTGAGGCTGTTGCTTTTGTGGCTGTCCCTCCCTGCGAAATACATTGCCTAACTGAGTAGAGCAGGGGGAGTTGGTGCAAGTGAAGTGAGTGTCCATTTAATGGCGTTGTAGGGGTGCATGAGTGAATTTCGTGAAAAGGGCTGTAGAAAAAGTAGATTTGAAAGGAGTAAGTGAGGATTTCCAGACATTTTATCAGCCACAAACAAAGGCAATGTCAGTAGGAAGCTTCATGCACAATGTGGAGAGCGTGAGTAGAGTAGCTATGGAGGAGAAGAGGTCACAGCAAAGTTTAATAGATAGAGTCTTAAGAGTAGGATAAAAAAATCCATCGTGATGAGGACCCCTTTTTATTTTGTTATATTGTTTTAGACAGTATTTTGCAACACATGACAAAGTAATGATATCAAATTCTGCTGATTGGTATAGTTCCAGCTATGTTGTTCATTGATTTCAGAAACGTTTTTCTGCATTCCACTGCCGTTTTATTTAATTACTCTGGATTTAATCAACCCAGATGTATAAAAGTTAGCATATATTGTTATACATATAGTATAGATTTCAAATCCAAAATTTGAAGACGATATCTCAAAAACTCTTGCCACAAAAAAATCATAACTGAAACAAGAATTTTCACTTCAAGCGTAAAATCGCTTATTTGAGTCAACGTTTTTTTTAGTTCCATGGCCGTTTTATTTTATATCTCAGAACCTGAATGCAGCAGAGCTAATAAATTCTCCAGTACTTTCTTACATATAGTATAGATTACAAATCCAAAATTTCAAGGCGATATCTTAAAAACTCTTGCCACAAAAAAATCATAAGTGAAACAAGAATTTTCAGTTCAAGCGTAAAATCACTGATTTGAGTCAACGTTTTTTTTCAGTTCCATTGCCGTTAGATCTTATATCTCAGGACCTGAAAGTAACAGACCTACTAAATTCTCCAGTACTTTCCTACATATAGTACAGATTACAAATCCAAAATTTCAAGGCGATATCTCAAAAACTAATGCCAAAAAAAAATCTTAAGTGAAACAAGAATTTTCAGTTCAATCGTAAAATCATAGATTTGCATCAACGTTTTTTTATTTAGTTCCATGGCCGTTTTTACTTTATATCTCAAAAATGTGCCTAGACATGGGATAAAAAGGTTATACCATGGGTAGGTGCAGTACATCCCTGGTATACTCCCCTCGACCCCAGTATATTCCCTCGACCCTTCGGGTCTCGGGAATATACTGGGGTCTCGGGGAGTATACCGGGGATGTACTGCACCTACCCATGGTATAACCTCATATTACACTTGTTTCAAGGGGAGGGTACTAGTTTTTTACGACATATCTCTGGGGGAGTAAGAAAATGTAATAAGAAAAAATTCTCAAAACATGCTCACATTTGTGCAAAAGTCCACAAATCTGTATGAACAATTGTGTACATAGATATGTGCTTGAATTGCCTTGCATGTATGGGGGGGGGGGGCCTGGGAATTAATAAAGTTCAAAATCAGTCAATGGGTGGGAGATACATGTATAAAAATCTGCTTGTAACCTAAGGGGGGGGGGCATCAACTAACAAATGTTCCATCCCCCCAGTCGTAAATTCTGAACGGCCCCTAATGACATCATTCTGAAATGGAAGTGATTTGCAACACGAAGTCACACATGTATCATAATTATATGTCTTGAGGGGATTGCAAAGGAACACGGCAACTTTTAGGCCTGCCTTAGCTTGGAACTTGGAAAGGAGCAGATGATATTTATAGGGGAGGGGATCTATGGCTTTTTGGTGAATTTTTTTTTTGCCCGCTTGACAATGGAAAAAAAGTTTGTTCAGCACATGAAAATAAAACAAAAGTTTGTTTCCACCTGTAGCCTGGATACCGTAATGTCAAAATTGCGATAAAAAATATAGTTACGCTATTAAATTTAGCATTCCAAACTGGTAGTTATATCCATGCAAAACAACAACCACAAAATAGGAACTACTTTTGGTGTTATATGATTTATATCAGATAATTTTCATGTATGTCTTCTAGGGCCCTGCAAAGGACTAGATTTTTGTCTCACTCCCGCCCGTTCTTTCCAAATCTGCTCCCGCTCCCATCCCGTTCTAGGCATTACAATGATAAAATTTTCTGAATTTTGACCCACTCCCGCCAAATTTTGTCAAGTTCAGTCCCGTTCCCGTCCCTTGCAGGGCCCTAATGTCTACATACCTTCACAGATTAAGAAGAGCAGGGTCATGGCATCAGAACTGTCCATTTTCAGCTGAAGTTAAGAGATAAACACAAAGTCCGGTTGTCAGCTACTTGTTGTTCTTGGTAGTTTTTGAGTAATAAAATTTGATGTATTGAAGTGAAAAGAAAATTGCATGAATAATTTAATGTGCAAACTTACATTTTATGTATATTTCCTATCAATGTGCAAGTGCATTGCTTCTTTGTCAAGATGAAAGTATTTTGTAAACTTGATGGGGATATCTAGACTTTCATTTTAAAGAGCACCAACAAATCAATGAGAAGAACCGGAAAAGTAAATAAGATAAGAAAAACTTAATTCAACGTTGGTGATGAAACAGTAAAGCAAAAACACAAGCTGGAAAGCTTTTAGTTAGCCGACTGTTTTGATTACAACAATAAGATGAGGTGAAATTATGTACAAAATGAAATATGAACTTGATTGCCTTGAATCAGCTAAAGGGAATTTCTTAATCAAAATATACATGATCCATATTCAGAATTCATTAAAACATCATTTTTCCTTGTAGTTGTCTTAAAAGAACCAACATCTTCAGAAAATTTAACATGATACAGTAGAATATTTTGTCTCGTTTTATTCATTAAAAACTGGGAAGATCATGTCGAAGCAATGTGCATAAATTTAGACAAAGACTCGGTGTGCTACAAAGAGTAAGATCATTCCCGGACCAAGGCACTGTATTGAAATGGTATAATGCTTTAGTTATGCCCATTATAGACTAATGTGATGTTACATATTGCTCGTTTGATTGATTGATTGATTGATTTTATTTTGGTCTGTTATTTGGAAGTTACAGTAATGAATAGACAACATATAAAGTAACTAATAAATAAAAGATCACGGATGGCACACAAAAGTTACATGAACTCGTGCTACACGAAATCCATGAAAGAGGTCGAGAAACGTTTAGTGAATGGTTTCTTAATCACAAATCAATTTTAATGTACAAGTGCTTGCATGATATGTGTCCAAACTATCTTTCAATTGTGTTTGAAAAAGTAGATCACAAGTATGGTACAAGACAACAACAAAATTTGAAGGTGCTGAGGTGTGCTGCAAACATGGGTCAACGTTCATTTGCAAATAGTGGCGCTAGTGCTTGGAACACTCCACCTAGTCATACTAAGTCATCCTCCAGTATCGACGTTTTTAATTTTTTAAGCAATATGCTAAAACACATTTTAAACAAACGTGATTAGATTTTATGTATACTTTTGTATGGTATATTGATCTACTGTTTTTACCTTTTTGATTGCTTTTACCCTTGTTGCTCATAATGTACTTGTTATTGTAGTCAAGGCAGTGTCAAAAAAACAGCTTAGAAGGCAGAACAAGTCACCTTGCCAAAATAAAAGTAATTTTGACTTTGACTATGACTTTGGTTAATTTTATAACGCAATAAACAGCTCTCTTTTGCGTACTTGAAATAATGAATTCATTCCGGATCCAGGGACCAGTCATACTTTTTTTAGCATGACCCTTTACCTTCAAAATCAAACGCTTTATATGTAGTGTACTAAATGCCAGATGTTTAGAAACATTGTGTGGTACGGCTATGGAATTAGTACTCATATTAACCATCTGCAGAAAAACTGCTTGATATTAGATGGTTTCTTATCTGTTTAAAAAACATATGTAAGGGATATTGTGAGTAAAATTGGAACAAAGAGCACTCAAATTATCGATATTCCTCACAGTTTAAGAAACAATGAGTAACATATTGTTGGGAAAATAAAATAACATGAATAATTCAATTTGCAAAACATACAGTTTATGTATATTTGACATTTACAAGTATACATCACTCGTTTGTGAAGAGACAACTGGAATTATCGATCATGTTTAGTGCATGAGTTTTTTTTATGAGTAATGAGTTTCTGTTTACTTGAAATTCATCCGTATAGCCTACAATATTCATCATATGGCAAACAGAAATACAAACCAGAAAACATGGTAGAGGGTAAAATACTTATTTTCCTCACTGTCTGTGGTCATGATGTGCCAAAATAAGTCTCATTTAAATCCAGAATAGCAGTTGGAGTCATTATTATGTCCTTTAAATCCATAATGAATTGATCCACACATTTACTATATTTTTCTACTGTAGGGTAACTAAATATATTAGATGAACCTTTTGAATTAATCTTGGCTGCAGACTTCTTATACTTTTTGGAAAATGAGTTTTTTAATGCGGCTTGGTGTTTACCTTGAGACCAACAATTTTGCTGGCTTATAATGAATTTCAAGTAAGAAAGGACACTAAATGTTGTGTCTGAGATTAGTTGAAAGCTCTCTTTAATATTCTGGACTGTTATAAATCATTTAAAAGCAGGCAGGTGATGCCCTGAGGTGGTAAGCCTCAGGGGGCGAATAGTTTTGTCCCAAGTAAATTTTGCTTTATTTATTTATCTAGATTACTTTTGACATTTTTGAAAAAATTTAGCTTTTGTAATAGAAATACCATAGAAATACAGCTCAGTACAGCTCAGGTGAAAAGATGGTTGTTCTGTGACATCCCATTTTGGAGAAAAATGGAATTAAAGCGGGTATCCAGAGGGGGGCTAATAATTTTGTCCTCAACTGTAGACACACAATGTCAACGTAATATGCAAAAAATGTCAACTTAATATTGATGTGTAAAACATCACAGTACCATGTTGAATAACACATGCATTTTCCTCAACCTTCACTTCACTGGATTATATTTCTACCCATTGATTTTTCAGGACCTCTGTAAATAAATAATTATGTTTATTCACATTGACATTTAAATATCTCCTTCTCCGTCTTGAAAAAAAGCAATGAACTCGTAAAATTAATGTCAAATACATAAATAAAATACATTTATCGTTCTGTCTGTAACCATATTTACAGCAAAAACGATGCTGAGAACAGACATTCTTCCCATGGTTAACCATATTTACAGCAAAAAGGAAGCTGAGAACAGACATTCTTCCCGTGGTTAATCCTATTTACAGCAAAAAGGAAGCTGAGAACAGACATTCTTCCCGCAGTTTCTCTTGAACCAGAAACGAAAATGGACTGTTCAGCTATTGTGACTATGCTGTTTTTCATCCGTGAAGGTATGTTTGTGTGTTGTTTTATCAAATCATAGACTAATGGAGGAGGGGAAGGTCAGAGTGCTGTGTAGCCCTACATATATGCAGCACCTCAGAACTATGTAACATAAAAAACATCATCACTTTGTATAAAAATTATATATATATTAGGGTGGCCTTGAAATGTAGGGGAACGAGGGGCAAAACGGGCCGCCTAACTTCGAAAGCTCGCTGCACGAAGGTGGTATATCATGCGAATGCCAAATAAGGTCTGATCCATGAAGAAGTACCAATACCACTTGCTCAAAGACAGAAAAGTGCTTTTTTAATAGTTAAAATTCAAATTTTTCCCTATTTTCAAAAATGCAACTTTATCCCATTTTGCCCCATGCTTGGGGCAAAATGGAATTTCATATGGGGCAAAATGGGAAGAAATAAAGTTGCAAAAAGTTCTGCAATAAATCAGCTGTTTTGATAATAGCCTAACTAAAAAGCATGTTGACAAACAAAAATGCATTAATTCATGTCATTGCAATGTGAGAATATTGCAGAATACTAAGAGTAAACATAGCAATAAATTATGACATCAACATCTCAATACAGGATGCAATTATAGCTGGGAAGTGATGCTAGTAATTCTACATTCTATGTAATTTTTTGACAAATTTTTTAACCATAAACATTAGTTTACAAAAGAAACAAAATTAGTAAATTATTTTTGGAAATGTGACATTTTTATGAATATTCACATAACTCTGATTTCCGAGTTTTCTTAATAATTTAACAATTTAAACTGGTATTGGATTTGACTATGCTTTTTGAAAGGCAGTTACATTCGTTTCAGTTTCAACATCACAGGGTTTTACCACTAAGCCTAAATCCTCAAGGTATTACTGATGACATGGATTAGATCCACAAATCTCTTGTGATTTTTTCAAATTTTGTCTGTTATATGACCAGAAAGTGTATCAAATGTCTCAAATGCCATGGTTGAATTGACCCAATATCAAGCTTCAACCTTTTCTAGGCTGGGATTGCTTTTTTGTGCTTCCCATTTTGCCCCCACAGGAGGACTCCATCTTGCCCCAACCATGTAGGGTAGATTAAAAATGACCTACTTACACATGACTATGCACCAGACTACATTTTTTTGCTTAATACTCAAGTATAGTAGTCCTCTAATAACACTGACTATGAATTATTTGGCTGGGAACGTCACAGGAGGTATTACACCATTTCCAAAAAAGTATGATTTTTTTAAGAAAATCGATCAAAAACTTCAAATTATCATAGCTGCATACCTGTAACGATCTCATCAACGAAACTCTCAGGAAAAGCTGGTCATGTATCCTATTTTATTTTCCAACCAAGAAATTAGAAGGCAGGTCAAAACGTTCCGAGAAAACTCAAAAAACCATTTTGCCCCGCCGCTCCGTTTTGCCCCTCGTTCCCCTACAGGACATTTTTTTTTGCTGAAAATCACATCGCACACCCCCTCATTTTAGGAGAAATGGTGAAAAAAGCACCCTGTTAAAAGTTCATGAAAATCAATCAAGTCTAAGTGGTCTCTCAAGGCCCCTCAATTCTCACCAAAAAGAAACATTTCAACCATTTTTGTCAATACGCGGTTTGCCATAACTTTCTCCATTTGTAATGTGCAACATTCTAATTACCATGGTTGGAAAGGTCTCAAAATTAGCTAACCAACATTAATGGTCTAGGATGATATCTGAACTCCCATGGACTCTTCAGCTGACAGTGCTTATGTGCGAAAGTGTTGCTGAATGACTGAACCTGTTCAAGAAAAGATTTCCATTTAATTTCTCTGTCAAGTAACATGTTCTTATTCGCCAAAAATGCAGGATGACCAGATAAAACATTAACCTTTTTTTTTACATTGGAGAAACCCGCCTTTTGAGCTGTAAGGTTAAAATGTTAAATTTTGTCTAAAGTGCTGAAAACATCGGAGAGGGGCTGTCACATTTCATAGTTTAACTTCATAAGAGTTAAATATAGGACAACATGATTTATACCATGTGAAACATAAGAATATTGTCTTTCAAGTGGTACCCATCATGTTGCCATGTAATAAATTTGGATGAAGACATGAGTTTGAAATATTACAATTCCCCCTGCTATTTTATGAGTTTGCGACAAAATTCAACACAAAATTTCATCACTTATCAACCGGGCATTCCCATGGTCAAAATTTTTTTTTTATATTTGGTCACTCCGGAACTTAAATAAGAATCACAGCAATTTCAAGTGAAAAAATTAAAAGCCTTTCTTTTATCAGGACCGGTCGTTCAGCAACAATTTCATTCATGAAAAGTGTAAATTGAAGAGCACCATGGGAGTTGTCTTAGACCAATAATGTTGGTATGCAAATTGAAGCTCTTTTTGAGACCTATCCAACCATGGCAATAAGAATGCAATACAAATTGACTAAGTGATAAGGAACCGCGTATTGGCGAAAATTTTCCTTTTTGCTAAGAATGGAGGGGCCTTGAGAGACCACTAAGACTTGACCGATTTTCTGGAAATTTTTAGAAGGTGCATGCTTTTTTCACTATTTCTCATAAAATGAGTGGATGTGCAAATAGAAAATTATACATTTTGTTTTTTGGGCCACGCTAATATATATATGACCTTTGGAGTCAAACATAGAGAAACATCAATTCGTGAAATCGTGTGAATGTTATGTTATATATTATTTTCAGTCGCTGCCGTGGAGCAATTTAATTTCAAAATGACGTCATTAGCGGTATCGTTCCAAAATTTCACCGTCAACCTCATCCCGACCCATCCAAGCAAATTATTTTCTTGTGCATTCAAGTGCACTGAATATCAAAACTGTATGGCTTATGAATACGATCAAACGTCATCGAAATGCACCATAATGACCAACATCACGCAAGGCACAGGTGGAACAGCGACAACAGTTTATCTGAGGATAAAAGGTAAGACTAAGGCCAGAATTTTTTAATTTTTAGCTTCTCGGATCGACTGACCTAACAGATTTCGACCTACGGAAAAAAAAATTGAGCATACCCACAATTTTTATCAAATTGGCATTATAAAAAATTGAGATTTCATCTATTTTTTTATGACATGTCTATTGTCTAAGGGAGCATGAAATTTAAAAACAAGAAAAAACTCATAAAACACGAGCTCATACACGTACGTGCAAAAGTGCGCAAATCTGTATGCATAAATGTACAAATCAATATGTGTGCATCCTGTTTGTAGGTCTGGTGGTAGGGCACTAAAAATCCACAAGAAACCTAAGGGAGATGAATGGTCCCTACATTATGTAATTACATCATGACAATATGTAATTAAATTAAATGTGCACTTTAAAATGTCGACTTGCCTGGCAATGCCTGCAAATAAAATAGTTATTGCATCGCTGTCTGTTCCAGGAGACAAAACATTTAAGGTTGCAACAAAATTGGTGGATCAATTACGACTGGTATGCAACATAATACAAGACTTTTCCAACATCCCTACCCAGAAGATGTGTGCAGACCTGGCTACAACCTTCGACAACGCAAATGGGTTATATTATGACCAGACGAATTCAGATTGCAGTATTCAACAGTGTGATCCAAATATCAGCCCTCTTTTTAATAGGATGGCCAGTGATAATATTTCCATCATGTTTGAAGATAAATTCTACCCCAGGAGTAAGTTTTTACTTGTTGAATAATTATTCTATCTGTTCGGGTTTTCGGCAACAATCATATCAGAAAATATGTCAAGGGATTTTTTTGGAGAGTGGGGTCACTATATTCTTTTTCACTGATAAATGCTAGACCTATTATTAGCCAAGAATCTGAAAAAAGTACTAAAACAAAAATCAAAATGTCAATTTAGAAATGCAAATAGGTTTCACATGAAAGCGGATAAATAGCACTGTATGATGCTCAAGGTGCTTTTCTGGATCTTTTATTCCAACCCCTGTTAATTCCATTGGGATTTTATAAATACTTGGTCATTTTTGATGGGCAAAAACACTGCGCTGACCAAAATTGAGTTAAAGTCCCTCGGGCTGCTGTTTGAAATTATTATTTTTTCCAATACTTTGTGCCTTCTAAAAATGCCTGAAAACAAGCAACCCGAGAAGCACACATGGTAGACAAGACATTGCTAATTGTCAAGGGCTTGTCTGTTGGTCACTTAGAAATTTACAGTGGAAATTATTTTGCCACAATGTGAACACGATGTTGAATTTTTTTTACAACGTTGCCACAACATGGCAAACTAACACCGCCCCCTCAACATTGCCTCACAATGTTTTAAAAGCGTTGCCACTGTGCCACAACATCGCATGCTGACATCATTGCTTGGATGTTACTTTACAACGTTGTGACTACATAATTTCTATCATGCAACTCTGCGCAATTTTCACCGGCATGGTGACATTGATGTCCGGCAACCTTCACCAGAAGTGTCTCCGGATCTCCTTATTCACAAGTTTTTTTAATGTTCATTTCATAGACAGCAAAAATATAAAATAATGTGATTTTATCCTTGCAGCTTGCCCCGGAAGAATCTTGATAACACGTCCTAAGAGGGCAATTATTGCCTGCACATCCACTGGTAAGTAACATAATTTACAGAGAATTGCTAAGACGTACTGAAAAAAGGTAACAGGACTGACAGACAGACATTTTGATTTGTTTATTAGTGTATATAAAAGACAAAGATAGATTGCAAGAGGTTAAGAAGCATGTCATCGCATACGCAGCCAACAAAAAGAAAGTTTACATACCCTGATGCAAAATTACCAATTTCTCTATTTCTAAAGCAATTTTATCAACAATAGGCAAATCATACATGAAATACAAAGCACTGCATGCGGCTTAACAAATCTGAACCATTGTATTTTCATAGCAATGAGATTCTATGATATTACCAGCAAATTGAATTTCATGACATTTTCAAAAGTTTACATACCCTCCAGTATTATAACATATTTTCCCCTTTGGGATCAAGAACAGCACACAGGATTTTAGTACATTCTGCATCACAGGATTCAGGGGCGGACTGGCGGCATTTCGGGCCCCGTGGCAAAAGAAGTCTGGGGGCCCCTGTTGTTCCCACTTTCAACTTTATTTCATATATAAAGCAAATTACAATAGCATGGGCCTATATGGCTAGGTAAAGTTCTATTAGGATGGGGCCCCGTGCGAGAGGCTTTTGTCCCATTCAATTAATCTTGCTTTATTACAAAATCATAAACCTGATGGCAAAGTTTTGCTTTTCAGCTTTTTAAAATAAATTTTTATTTTTTTGACATCCTGAATGGCCCCCCTTCAGTTGGTGGGCCCGTGGCAGCTGCCACTCTGCCACATATTAATGAGGCCAGTCCGCCCCTGACAGGATTTCTGTAACTCCGCCTTCAATGTTGATCTCCACTGGGGCTTGGCACAGGTAGCTTTGGCAAAGTTGCCATTCATGTCAGTAAGGAAAAGTTGGCATTTCTGCCATTAAGTGGGTCAAAATAGCTTGCTAACATTACCCCGGATTGCCAACTTTACCCCGTTTTACGGTATGGCGAATAAGTTGTTCATTTGAAACTTTTTTATATAATACTAAGTTGCTTATCTTTATTTTCATCAAATATAAACAGATTTAGTCTGATTATATCTTATTGTGTTTAATCTGATTTAATTGATTAAGATATATAGCAAAATGGCCCTAATCTATTCTAATCTAATCAAGCAAAGTCTCCATTTAACTAATCTGATAAATTAAAAAATAATTTAATTGCCGCAACTCTGGCTATTAGTGACCATTATATTGACAGATTTATACATGCAGATCTGCATGAATTAGATCCCTATTGTGTAACTACAAAATTGAAATAGATTATACACTCTTTTTGCATTCATTTACAATTTCCTGTTTCATTTATTTGATTCTATGTATTGTATATATCTCTTTGTTTCCAATTTTTTTGCTTTTATTTTTTTTAATAAATTGATAATATTTTCAAAACTTTCGTTATTGTTGACTGTTGTTACGTCATATTTATTATGTTGTTGTTGTTTTCCTTTTAAGGTGAATTTCAAGAATCTCTTGAAAATTGCAAACAACGACTATGCAACGGAAACAGCAGTTTGGCTAACTATATTAACGGAAAATGTGACACCCAGACATGTGCAGGTGGATTGGTTTTTACGGGTAATGCAGTACAATTAATAAACTTGTATAAGATTCCAGATTACTAAAGGGTGGCAGTTATAACCAGTGTTCGAAGTAAAGGGGGGGGGATCAAGGGGTTTTGACCCCCCCAAATGCTGTAAGGACCCCCTCAAATAAATTTATTAGGGGGACCCAGGGGTATGGGGTCCTGAAAAAACCCACTTAAATACTAAATGTGTAGGATTTCATCCAGAAAGGATTGCAAAAGTAATTGTCAGTAATTTTCTGGGATAATACACTCTTAACATATTCAGAATTCATTTTAGAGTGCACATAGCCCTTTCTTAAACCCCTCAGCTTCTGGCGGGCCTCCGACGGCCCCAAAAGCTTCAACCCTTCGGGCCTTGCCAGTGACAGACCCCCCAAATGATGGGCTATTTCGATCACTGGTTATAGCTTGCATAATGATTCAATATATATGCTCAACAAATAACGACCTAGTATAAGATTCCAGATTACTAAAGTGGAGTATTTATAACTTGCATAATGCTCAATATACATGTAGGCCAACTGTTACTAGGGACCAAAACAGGTGGTGGGGGGACAGGAGGGGGATTCCCCCTCCTGCCCTAGTTGTCTGGGGAGTGGGAGGGAAGGATGTAAATGAAAAAACATATTAGGCCTTGATTTAGGCAATAATTTATGTGTATAATCAAAATTATCATTGAAGCAACTTTAAACCTTTGTGGTGCAAATCCGACTTGCCATCTCTTGTCTGACTGCCCCTGCCACCTATATTTTTCTTCTGGCACTCCTGTTGGCCAAGATGTTAATCCATTGAAAGTCAATAGGTTAAGAACATGTTGTATAAAATGGTCACCCAGTGCTATTTGCTGCATTTGCTAGTGTTTGGACACTCACATTGTAGTGAAAGTGTTCATTTAAAACAAGACCAAAATAATTTTACTGTGACCCAAATTTTAGATCAGTTCCACCCTGGTAGAAATTGTTCGAAAGAATTGCACTGTAAAATCTGAGGCACTGATTCAGCTCAGTTGATTGAGTGAGATGGTTGCACAAGTTGATTGAGCTAACATAGATTAATGTTTTAAGCTGAGATAACTGAAAATACCGAGCTGAGATAGCTCAAAATACTAAGCTATGTTGACCAAGGTATTCAAGCTGAGAAAACTCAAAACAATGAGCTGTGTTGACTTACAGCTCAAAATATTGAGTTTTGTTGACTTATTCGTCCAAGCTGACGCAACTCAAAATTTTGAGCTGTGTTGACTTATTTTTAGTTGTTTTTGATTTATATTTGTGTGACCTGTTTTATAAAGTTATTTATGAATATGGGCTGTAATCCCAAAATAATGTTTGATCTCTCAAAGGGATCCACCTGATCCAGTATGCTTCATTTTAGTACACCATGGACTGGCCCAAGATGCATTCAACAAAGACCATTTGCATCACAAGGAGATTTCAAAATTAATTTCTTGTGAATAAATCCCAATGGCATGTGGCTCATCTCAGTTGGTATACAGTGCTAGAAGCCTATATTTGAACACACTCTGACTTGGAAATGTTGGTTGATGTGTGAAAGCATGCATCTAATTACTCCCACAAATTAATTTAAGAGAGATAAAAATAAAAAAGTAACCAGCTAAAGTGGTGTGCTACTCATTTTTTCTCTGGATAGTGTAATATAAATGTTCTTTTTTCTTGTAAGTAAATAATTATTTAAAACTAAATGCAGTCTTATGAGAAGTGCTTGTTATGGATGGCGCTATATGTGGCATGACTGAGATGTCAAGCTGTCTGCAACAACTGAAACTTTCATGTTTTCACAGCTTAATGTTATGATTCGTTTGGACAACTTCCAATATTGAGCTATCATACCTTTACAACTTATAGGATTGAGCTACACACTGTATCATAGCTTGAAAATTATTAACATTCTCAGACAGCTCAAATTATTGCTTCAACACAGTTTTCAAATTTTACAGTGTGGAATACATGTAGATGATTTTCTAAAATGCATTGCATTGGATTTCTTGTCATTAAAGTTAATCATATTTTTGTGACTCCATTCATAAACCCTATTTAGAATAATTGCAAATCTGAACAATTCTCACTCAGTATTATAATATCAACAACAGTAAGGAGAATAGAGACTTTCTGGTTAACTATGGAATAAAAACATGCAAAAGAGCTGAATAGGGATTATTATATGCTGTCAATAAGTAGGACAATCTTCAAAAACAGAATCAAGCTTGCCACTGTTATGAATCTAAAGTTATTAAAGGCCATTTGTATATTACGATTTTACCCTCGAAATATGGTACTAATCCCCATGCAGCTTTTTGCCTATTTTTTATCTGGAAAAAAAAAAAATTAATGTGTTACATTTGATTTACATATTATGTTGTATATATTTTAACGATTGATATGATACACCACTGTTATGCTACTATTTTTATGTGATTTTAAAATACATGTATATTCTTGGACATGGTTCGCTTACTATCATTCTGCTGAACAGTTACATAAGAGGCCTCATGACAGCATACACCCCCCAAACCCTCTCATAAACTCGGCACCCTCAACTTAACCTCTTTTACCCCTCAACTTACCCCTTTTCACTTCCGCCACCCTCAACTACCCTCAACTTAACTCAGCTAAACTCAAGTAAACTCAACTTACCTCAACTAAACTCACCTCCCCTCAACTAAACTCGCCTCCCCTCAACTAAACTCGCCTCCCCTCAACTAAACTCGCCTCCCCTTAACTAAACTCGGCTCCCCTCAAATAAACTCGGCTGCCCTCAAATAAACTGGACTCCCCTCAACTAAACTCGCCTCCCCTCAAGTAAACTCGCTCCCCTCAAGTAAACTCGGCTGCCCTCAAGTAAACTCGCCTCCCCTCAACTAAACTCATCTCCCCTCGACCAAACTCACATCCCCTCGCCTCCCCTCAAACGAATTCGCCTCCCCTCAACCAAATTCGCCATCCCTCAACTACCCTCAGTTACCCCATGATAAAACAGTGGTAACCCCAGGGGGTTGAGGGTGTATCCTGCACATGATATTTAGAAAATGTAATATTGTATATATTATATTATCATACTACTTTAATTTGATATGGTATGCAGGTGTGTTACATTCGTGTGTGCCTTAGATCTATCATATATAGGGGGGGGGTGGCCATTGTGCCATACCCCCCCCCCCCAAATTACAAATTAATATGGAAGAGAGGAAGAGATAGGAACCCGGAACCCACCCATTTGTCCCCCTCCCATGTTATCCCCGCCGTCTGGCCATTTCTAGATTTACCCCTGAATCCCTGGGGGCTGAGTGGATATGGCCTGAAATTAAAAATTTTGGGAAATGTTTTGGAAGCTATTTCAGTTCAAGTTTTTTACCACTAACAACTTCAGTTAAACTTTTGAAATTTGCTGTTTTTTCTTTTTTAAGAAATTTAATATTCTAATATTTTCTTCATGGGAAATGCTAATTTTAATGCAAAAATCGATCGCAACGCAAAGTGACTTAACAACATGAGTTGGTTCACTTTGTCAAGAAATGACAGTTGCTTAGGTTAATTGGTTCGCTCTACCTAATTCCTAATTTTCTTCTATATAATATGGAAAATTGATTAATCAGCATCATTCTGAGGTGCACAATATTACTATGTCAATGATAAAAACTTAGGTTGGTTCGCTTTGCCATGAAACATATGTGGGTTGCTTAGGTTCACTTTTGCCTTGAAATGTGTGGGTTGGTTCACTTTGCCTTGTGGCTTCACCTGGCTAATTACCACCTTGGGTTGGTTCATTCTTCTATAAAAATGGTCTCGCAATCTGAAATTAAATTTGGCCACCTAGACATAAGATATAAGACACAATTTTATGTCCAAACTTACATGTATTAATACATGGGGATGTCAAAATAATGGGTTGCTTCACTCTGTCTCCTGAGGATCCATACTCACAAATGTTGTATACATGTTATTCCATTATTGTGTCATCTGATTTATTCTTGGATGATGTTTGCTTATCAGGGCGATGTGTGCGTTATCATATTTACAAATGTTTAATCCTGGAACACTGCTTTTATTATGTGATATAATCTATTTTAATTGGATGTGGTTCTCTTACTATATTGTACAACTGTACATTATCATATTTGCTGGCATATATATATTTTATCAATTAATATGTTACATAATTCATTGCGTATCATTATAATATTAGGGGGAACCGGGGCACATTTGGACCCTTTTATCATCTACTACTTTAGCTCAATCCTGAAAGCACTAAGAAACTCAGAGGTTTGCATGATCGAACATCACCAATACTATTGAGCTTAAATCCAAGACATACTAAATTAGACTGCACTTACCATTTGCAGCCAGACAACAAAATGTGAGTTGTGATCATGACTGTCCCAATGTGCCCGTGTTGGGAAATCAATTAGAAAATCATTTTCACACTCCATGTGCAATAGTTATTACATATTAGTAGTGCATAGTGCCAATAGTTAATGATTTTTAACAGTTTTAAACATTTGACATAAACTGTCCTGGGTGTGGTCATCAATGTAAGTAACACACAATGCTTTGCTATAAATTTGTTCACAGAGCATGATAATCCACTATGTCTCTAGCCTATTCACTCTGGCCTGAATACATACAGTGTGCTGTCCCAGGTCATTCAGTTGACTTGCAAACTTACATTCTGCCATATAAAGAGCATCCCAATGTGTCCCGTGTTCACTGTCCCAATGAGCCCTGATATGACTTCTACGCCAAAATGCTAATTTCTCAGGCACTAGTGAGTGGGTTTATCAGGATAGCAAAATTCGTAAAGTTCTGTTCGTTACTTTGTATCAAATTCATACCAGCATCAAGAAAGCCTCATTGTTCATGGTTTGTCCTGAGAATGGTTTGAATTGAATCCCTCTGAATTATTTCAGTAGTAAGAAAACTAACTTTTCATCGCCATACTTCTGCATGTGGCTGTAATTTGTCAATAAAACAATAGAAACATCAGGATGTGAAATTACAAGATATGATGGCAATACCATATCATATACCTTGCCAGGAACCAAGAAAACCTCACCGACCCACAGTACCCCGCATCCCAATGTGCCCCGGTTCCCCCTACTATTAGTGTATGGTCAATAGGGTGTTTCAGGTGCCCCCAATATTTTCCGATCCAGCTTGACCGTGGTCTGGTATTGCAGCTTATATAGTGAAAGTCACATGTAAAATTTTGGCCCATTCTATAAATTCCTACCTTTACCAGAATTCACTTTATATTAACTTTATAATGTGATTCCCTGTTGACGAACATGCAAATTCTCAAGATATTTCAAAAACCAATGAAGAAATCAATATTTTTTTCTAAATACGCAATTCCTGTGTCTGTTTTTGGAGGGAAATTTAAATCTGATGTTATATTTTGCATAACCCCATTTGCCAAGCTGCCAGAAGCTGTCAAATTTGTGAAAATCTGCATAAAATAGCAGAATTTTAGGAAATTCAACACTTCCTAGCTCATTAGGAAGACCTGCTATAAAATAGCTGATGCCAGATTTGAATTGCCCTCCCAAAACTTACTCAGAAACTATGGATTGAGGAAAAAATATTTATTCCTTCATTGATTTTTGCAATATCTTCAGGATTTGCAAGTTTGCCAATGGGGAATTACATTATAAACTTCAAGTGAATTCTGGTAAAGGTAAGTATTTGTAGAATGGGCCAACATTTTACATGTGACTTCTACTATATAAACTGCAATACCAGACCAAGGTCAAGCAGGATCGGAAAATATTGGGGGCAACTGAAACACCCTAATGGTCAAATATAATATTCTGATGTATAGCTTGCTTACTTTGTATCATTACTGCAAATTCAATAAGTATGAGTTTCCTTGACAAGTTTTCTCACTATCCACGTATCATTTTAAGGGTGCCTGATTGGTCTATGAGCAATCAAATGTCCACCAAATCCATCAATTCAACGTAGAAAGCAATGAGAAACGTATTATTCTGCTTCAGTGAACAGCTGATTTTGAATAGTTGATAAGATTAACAGATTAAAAACACCAACAGTCACTGTCCACTGAATCCATTCCAGACACCAGTGAGACACGTAACAGGCTTTGTAACATGTTTTTATGATATTCAGATTAGATTTTTGTTATGTAATACAATGCCTCAACCAATCAGATGAACTCTATTTGCTATGTTTCACTCTCCAATTAGAGAAACTCATACTTATTGAAATTGCAGTAAGCTGACGTGTTTTGTGCCGTGTATGATATTTTGTAAAATGCTGTATTATGTTATCAATCAGTATGCAATACAATTGTAATACTAATATTATTGTGTGATTTAATTTATTCTTGGACAAGGTTTGATAACTGACATAATCATGCTGATGTGTGAAATGTGTGTGCATTATCATATTTACAAATACATGTTGTATATAGATGTTTTATAATTTAATACACGGTACTACACTTTTTGTGTGATCCTGTATATTCTTGGATATGGCTAGCTTACTACACTCTGAAATAAATTGGACTTTCAAAAAATTAGGTCTTCAATATTCTAAAATGATTCAATTTATTTGTGGAATTGCAATATCATCATGAGCATATGACCTGCAGGAGTTTGCATAAATTTAGAATGTAAAAGAATTAACTAAAGTTGAACATATATGTATATGACAATTCTGAATATAGCAAGTATCATGAGACTTGCATGGTCAGGTAATGAGCCTCTAGCTTATTTGTTAACTATCATCTTTATCAAATAGATGTCGATTTTCAAACATTCCGTCCCAACAGCCTGTTATTTGCTTGTACACCATAATTTGTGTGTGAAATAAATGTATTTATATTAAATAACCAAATATTAACTTTGTTGTTGTTTTGTTTCACCTTGATAATTTTGCATACAAAGGAGGCACTCGCAACATTCTTATTAGATTCAGATTCAGATTCAGATTTATTTTATTTTCCCATAATTTACAATGTTCAAATATTATTCTTTTAAATATTATATGTAATGGGAAGGGAGACCTCTCAAAGACTATTTGTCGCTGCAGAGAGGCCACCCTTTTGTAAATATGACATAATATATGGAAAATAAAAAACTTAGTATACAATTGATTCAGATTTAGTGCATAGTATATATACTGAGAGAAGGTAACAAAGTAAACAAAAAAAAAAAATCCTTAAAATTTAAAAGAAAAAGACTGCAAAGGAAATTTAGCAGATAACATCAGAAGAGACAAAGGCAGGAGACCTGGGGACACTAACAACCACATATGTAACAATTATCGATTAAACAAACAGTTTCATAAGAGTGAATAATCTTTTTCTTGATATAAAGTTTGTACCCAAAGAAGCTTTGGGTACTTATTTTTGCCTTGAAATTTGGATTATCAGAGAAAAAGCAAAGAAAGGAATTCTCTCCACTTTAATTAGCCGACAAATGGAATCAAATTAATTTTACCTTATTCAATCCGCTCTTTGAAGGCTCAATATGGCGCAATAACTAAAAATCTGATTCAACCCAGCATCCAAAACAAATAGAATTGTTGAAATGTTTGTTGTCTGATTTAACAAAAGAAGTAGAATGCACAATTATTTGGCAGTTTTTGCCAGAGAGCCTTGTGTTATGATTGCTCTTTAATTAAAAACCACAAGTTTGAGGGCCTTATAAACAAAGGGCTATTTGCCAATGGTGTGGCCAATGACCTCAATTGGGCCCAGAGTGCCCAGAAAAGTTGTGGAATATTTTCTTAAGTGTAAAATTGGAATTATGAGTTAGTGAGACAACATAGTTGTTTGCATGGGCATTGGAATATGAATAATGAATTACTATGGGGCTAAAGTGAGCATTAGTCATTTTTCTCATGGTAATATTCAAAGCAATATTTTGCTAAATAATAATTTTAGCTAAGCTGACATGACCAAAATGTGTGGCTAACAGCTGGGAACGAGGCAAATGTCCTGGTTTCTATCTCCCGTCTCAAAAGCCCAGGTTGTCAGTCACCCAACACGTTTTTCTAAAAGCTTCTGTTTCATATACCAGTATGGAAGGTTTATCATTCACTCTAAACATTTGGTTGTCACAGTGACTAATGTATGACTACTTTAGGGTAGTAGGCCTAATGGTTGCAAAAATTTGGTACTGACTTCCTGGAAGATCTTTTTGACAATTCTATCATAATCAAAATGACTATGTTGACTATGTAAGTGGAAAGGTAGTCAATTTGATCACTATCCGGTAGCTTTGATTACCAGAATGGAACTGCTTACTGATCCAATATTTGTGATATTGACAATCCTTTAGCAATTTTGAACCAAGGAGTTGTCGGTTTAGGAACCATGAATTACCAATCTAGAGTTGTCACCTTGACCACCCTGGCCCGTTTTCACCAACATGATATTAAGAGTTGAGCCAGGTCTGAGCTCAGACCTGGTCTGGCTAAGCCAATCACTCAAGTGGAGCAGGATCAAGGAATTTCAGTTAAGTGAAAGCTTACACATATTGTGATAACAGATCAGCTGTTACAAACACAATGTCTCAATTTCCCAAACAAATGCAAAGATATGGCTATACAAAAGAGGGAGGGGCTTGTAAATTTTTATAATAGATAATTGCCCAACCAGTCTTGGTAAAAAAAACAAAGTTCAAAACTTCCCCCTTTTCCATTAACCAACCTATCATTGCTATCAAGCAACCAAACAACACAACAACCTATGCTATGACTGTATTCTCAAAGTATCACAGTCTCTCGCACAAACATCAACTTTCATATATTTACTTTTTTGTCTATATTTAAGACGACATTCAAGGTGTTCATCACAGTCAACATTATCAACCTGCTCTACCCGAACCAAAATTAGTTCAAAGTTGGTAATCTAGATTTCCCACAAATGAGCAAAATGTGACGAGAAGTCACATTTTGGTGACATCTTGGTGTTGAGGTCTCTGACCTGCTGTAGAGACATATTTTGAATTGCATCATCTAGACGGCATAAATTTCAGTAATATTTATTTGATTGCTGGCCCGAATTTTTAGCTTCATGTTACGTAGTTTTTTTTTTGCCAGTTCATTTTGATATCTATAAGAATCTTTGCTCTATGATTTACCAAAGTGTGTGAAATGGTGAAACTTGCCTCATTTGCATAACATACATGTGTGAAAAGGTGTGTATCGGCCAGCTTTGGAGGTGTGTCTGACCTATTCACAGGGTGGAAATTCATCAAAAGTCCAGCCCCCCCTCCCCTCATGTATTATCTGGTCAGCCCCAAAGGGACACCACTTTAACAGTTTGACATCACTAATCTGTAGGTAGTCTAACAATAAATTGTCAACCACTGAACCTTGACTAGTCTATAGACTAAAACTCAGTTGGTGAAAGGGACTTCACTAAACCAGGTATAAGGCTCTTAAGACCTGGACTAACTGTTAGAACTATCTTGGTGAAATCGGCCCCCTGTGTTTAGAATGTTGAATGTTGTGGAATCCACTGTATAGTTTGACTTGATGATCACAAAGTAAACACTCTAAAAGAGATTAAAAAACACGGGTTAAGAAAACAAACGTTTTAACAGTTACAGAACCACAACAGCCTCGCAATGGATGGATATAATAGGGACAGAAGTTGCATTCTAATTTATTTAAATGAAATCACGTGTAGGCTACCATGCACTGAGAAATTGTTTCCCATGGAAGTCACGATCGATTGACTAACACAACACATCATGACTTACACACAAACCCAAATATTCTACTTTTTTACGAACTGAAAAATTGGAGATGGGTTTTTTGACAAGAAAGATACAAACATAATCGATGCCGCATATTGCATGAGAAGAGGATAAGGTTTGAAATGCTTTTATTGACTTGCTTTTTGTCTTACTTGGTAACAGTTTAAGAAAATCTTGTTTTTTTTTTAAATTGTGTCATCAAACATTACGATTAGCCAGTTTCACCATAGAGCTATTGTTTTTTGAGAGTGAGGCATTCTTACTGTGTTATCTCAGTAAAATTCAAGAATGCAGTTTATTATGAAAAGAACTACATTTGTTTAGCTCTCTGCCAGCAAAAATGCAAATCGCATTTGGCCTTCGTGTAATTTTACCACACAACAAAGACTTGCATCCTGCAATTTTCTGCTGTTATTCACATTTGAGATATTTACAACTGCTTTGTGTTGTAAATGGCCAAATTGTGCATTTTAGGAAAGACCTCATGGTTTTTATGAGCATGCAAACAGCATCCCTTGTTTTAAATAGGTCTCTTGTACACATAATGTTCTCTTTTGCTTTCAGAGCAGACCTGGTGAGTGAATATGTGTATTTGTTCCATGACCCCTATGTAACAAGCCACCTGATCGGCCAACAACGCACATGCATAAAAAAATTTCCAAAAAGAAAAAAAATATATATATATCTATGGTGAAACTCTATGAGAAGAACAGAAAAACACCGAAAAAAAAAAGATGAAAGGTTGGAAGATTTAGGAATGAAAGTACAAAGGAAGGAAAGGGGAGAACTGGGTTAGAAGGAAGGATACAAGGAAAGAATGAAGGAGATAGTAAATAAAAGAAATATCTTTAGTTTCCTCTCCATGAATTTACAAGTCATATTAAAATATTTTTATCAATTTATTGTGGAGCTTTCTTTACACTAAATGAGATTTTCAGTGTCTAATGCTAGTGTCTCACGAGAGTGGTTAAGTGACGGCGAAGTTGTAGAGGTGCCAGGAAGTCAAGTTTCGCCAACTTTCGGCGTTTCAAGCCATTTTTGGACAATTATATAATCAAATAAAGATTATAAATCGTCGTTGATGGTTCCTATTACGACGAGGCTCTCGTTTTCTACGCCGAATCGCTCGTAATTTCTGACGAAACAAGAAGAGACTTGTGTCGGCGAGTTGTGAGGAGCCTCGTCGCAGTTCCATTGCTTCAATGTTAAACTAGATTCGCCCAAGGAGTCTCTTGGTTCGCCCAATCTGCCTCTAACTTCGCCCTAGCATCCTCTTACTTCGCTCTAATCTTCAGTTACGCCCAAGCAAATACCTGTTACGGTGAAGCAAGTAGCTGTTTCGGCGTTTCAACAGCTTGTTTGCGTCGGCGAGTTGTTAACTTTTTTCGCCGAAGTTCCATTGACTCAATGATAAATAGCCTCGCCCAAGCACTCTCTAGATTCGCCCAATCTGCCTGTAACTTCGCCCAAGCTGTCTCTACCTTCGCCCAATCATTTTGGGGGTCTTTCTGGTCTTTTGCATCGTGGCTTCTTCCTTCGTAAAGATTCGACCGGTTGAATCTTTCGTGAAGCAAGTTCTTGCTTCACCATAAGGTCACGCTATTTCTAGGAACTTGTGGCGAGGAAGTTTAAGAAGCGCCGTAGACGAAAATATCGTCGCCGAATTGTTGAATGTAGTTTAAAAACCTCCCTCTTTCCTGGAAAAGCAAGAAGCGACGCGACAAGAAGCCTCTGTTACGTCTCCGTGTGATCTAGGCATAACTTGTCTCAAGAATAAAAACATAAAAAGCGAAATGTCATATTATTACTCTCACAACCTTATGAACTTGATGGAAAGAACTAAGTCATGGAATGATTTCCAATTTCTATGATCAAGGAATGAGCATTCACCCATTCAGAGTGGCATGATTTTCCATCACAGTTATAACCTTTATCAAAAATAGAATGATTGACATTCACATGGTTCAATGTTGGTTCATTATGGATCACTTGGAAAGATTGAATGGAACTGAACTACAACTAAATTTTTTTCTCAATCCTTTTTTTTTTTTTTTTTTTATTCATTCATAAACAAGCCGCACATACATTCATTATTCACATCTAAAAATTTTTCATCATCTGACACATAACATACTTAATTCACTTTTTCCATCAGATTCACCCATATTTATATATATTTAGGGATGGTTTCAGCCACGTCCCTGTAGAAAACTTCTTTTGAATAACCATTTTTTCTCTCAATCTGATGGGTTCTGGTAACTTCAAAAGCCATTCAGGTCGAGCTAATAGCAGGCACAAGTTTCTACGGTTCACTTTTAAACAATAGCCTTGTCAAGAAATGCACAATCCGAAGGCACACCTTGTCCTTTCGAGGTGGCTATTACAGAGTATTTTTGCAATGTCTAACATACACTGTAAAATTTGAAATTTTGAGTTAGCTCAAATGATTGAGTGAGATGGTTGCACAATTTGTTTGAGCCATGATAGCTTGCCGTTTTGAGTTATGATAATCTTCATGTTGTTATAACTTGCAAACAACGAGCTATCTTGGCTCAAAGGAATTGTGCAACCATCTCACTCAATCAATTAAGCTAACTCAAAATTCAAAATTTACAGTGTATGGTCGAGCCAATAATATTAGAAGGTTTTTACCCTTTGGAGTTTTCACGAAAGTCCAATACAAAAAAGCTGCTTAAATTTTCTCTAATTTTGTTTTAAAATTCAGGTAAGCAAATCTATTTAATTTTACTCAAAACACATTCAGTAATTTTGAGAATTTTCTACTTAAAGAAAACAGGGGCAACAAGAAAATAATGATAAATCAGTAAAACAAAAACACGTTATCTTCAAGAAACTGCCTGTCCAAGGTTTTCATGTTATCTTCTGCAGGCCTGTCATTAAGCGAATGCCGCTGTCACGAAATTTGAGCAACGCAAATAAAAAAATTCTCTGTAAACCAGTAATGATGTTGTAGGCACCTCGTTTATTTTGACAGAACCTTCTTGGTCCTGTCATAAACAACCTCTGCTGTCATGAAATCTGTGTGTCGTTCCCGGAATATTTATGGAACTCCTTTAAATTCTGAGAAGCAAAAACAATAAAAGATAATGAGGAGTAAAATAATGATGGATAAGGAAGTGCTGATCAGGGCATTTTTGTCTTGCCGAGAGACCATTGTGTTCATTTTGCAAGTCTGTCCGCCTATCTGTCAACCTTTTACTTAACACATTAGAAACGTCATGGTGCTTCAGATGAAACTTGAGGAGCATCAGTCAATCATGCAGCTAAAGACGCAAAATCTGCAATGGGTCAATTTGAAAAGTTAAATACACATAACTTGTTGTATAAAATTGAATGCCTCTTTGAGCCAGACTCACCAGTATTTCTTTGCAATGATTTCCATGTTCTTTGATGTAATATGTGTTAATTACAGGCAATATGTGTTAATCACAACAGGAGCACAAGGTTCTGCTCAACAAGGCAAATATGACATCTCCTCAGGTGAACGATATACATGTATACCTATTTGTCATATTAATTTAAAAAAAATTTAGTTCACCAAATCCTTGAAAGTCAATGCACACTGCACAGTGTTGGGGCATTCTGATGAGATGTTATTGCTGTTTGCTAATGGCATCAGGAAAAAGGCATAAAAAGTGATTTGGCTAATGAGAGGAACACATATCCACCTTCTCTCAATCTTAGCACGACTTCAGATGCCCCTAATATAGACTTTGATGACAGTAGAATTGCAATTCTAATCAATTTCCTACAATTATTTAACAGGAAACAGGGAGAGCAGCAAAGAAAAAAGCTGATGTTTACATTTGCAGTAAGTAGTAATGACATTTGTGACTTACGGGCTTGTAGTGTTCTGCTGTTTATTCTTGTTTCACGGCTGGTTTATATCTTGTATGGGTGAGGCAAGCTGTCTACTGATCCATGAAATAGTCATTTTCTGAGTGTAAAGTAGCACTGAATGACTGTGTAGTCCTTATTCTTGACAGGCACTGCCTGACAGTTGCAGCTCCTTTGTGCAACATTCCGAATCATAAGTGGACTTCACATTATGACCACTGCAAGTCCTATTTACCTCACAGGCGTATCGGAGGGGGTGGGGGGGGGGCAGGGGGGCCATCGCCCCCCCCCCAAAAGTTAGGAAACAGTAAGATTTGGGCAAAAAGGCTAAAATTTGGGCAGATGAATGATTAAATAAAAACTACTGAAAATGAATGATTTCCAGGCAATTAAACTTGAAATGTTGAAACGTATAAATTTAGATAATGAAATTCGGGCATATGTCGCTCGCCCCCCAAAAATCTCGCCTGCCGTACGCCTATGATTTACCTCACTTGTGTCATATCTCAAAATGCAATTGCGACATCTTTATTAGCTTCACCTTTTTGTGTGGGTCGGGATAGAATATGTCCATTTTCCTTTCTGCAATTATGACTTCTGGCTTATTAGGGGATTTAAGTGTGTCAACAAAAATCAACATGCACCTGGTCTAATTTTTTGTATATAAGTGCCTTTCTGTACTATTTCTATTCATTTGCTGTACAGCTCTTTACCGTTCTTTAAATCCTGCTTTTCTTTTTTTTTTTCTTTTTTTTTGGATTTTCCTGAAATATGCTGAAAATGAAAAAAAAAAAAACTGCACACATTTCTGTTTTATGATTTCGCAGCTTTTCCTCTGTCTACCCTCGTTATTGTACAAACAACCATGTTTCCATGTTTGCACTTATCATGAAACTGTCATCTACCATTCAATGTTTCACTGTTCATGTATGATTCATGAATCGACCATGCAATGCTCAATGTTCCACAGTTTAAATATGTATCTCACTTCTTATGATGTTGTCTTCCACCTTTCAAATGCTCAAAATTCATACACATGCTGGTTAAAGTTGCATAGTAATTCAAAAGTTTTGTGTATTCTAGAAAAAAAACCCAATTCACATCTATGCAAGCTGTTGAAGAACCCCTCAGTCTCAGTGAAGTGATCAGTTCTGATAATCTGGAAGCTTTTGAAAGTCCCCTCCTAAAGAATTCTTGTTATTATGATAATATTTCGTTTTGCAAAATGCTGGAAAATTTACACTGCGAAAATCTGACTATATTTAATGCTAATGCAAGAAGTCTAGTCAAGAATATTTCTGAATATACAGCATTCCTTCACTCATTTTATGCTGAAAATAATTTCCAATTTGATGCAGTGACCTTTACTGAAACATGGGCAAACCGCGAATTAGAGAGCATTTTATCATTAGAAAAATACAAAGGTGAATTTAAAAATAAGATGAATAGAAAAGAGGGGGGAGCGCTCGTAATCTATGTTCATGATACTGTAAACTACAAAGTCAGAAATGACTTAAATTTTCCCCAGAAGAAACAGAATGAGTATGATTCTCTGTTCATTGAAATAGTCTCAAACAAACCAAACACCAAGACTACTTTAATAGGAAATATATATCGATCTCCAAACTTTAACAATATTCAAGAATTTACTGAAAATTTCAAGCTTCTCCTTGACGGTATCCAATCTGAAAATAAGAATGTTATCTTAACCGGTGACTTTAACATTGACCTGCTTAAGGCAAACGCTAGCATACCCACAGCTTGTTTCTCTGATATGATGATCTCAAATGGAATGATCCCTCAGATAACCTTTAATACTAGTGGTGGTGTTATGGTTTATGTAAGAAGTGACATCCCCTGTCGAAGAAGACCTGAATATGAGTATGTGTGTCATGAAAGTCAAAGTTTGTGTTTAGAACTCTCCATAAGAAAGGAGAAGTGGTTTCTATTGTCCAATTATGTTTTACCTAGCTCTAATGTTAAGAGTTTTTGTGATCTGATGAATCCAATCCTGGATAAAATGATGTGTGAATCATCAAATATTATATTAACTGGTGACTTCAATGTTGACATGTTATCAAAGGGTACTAAATTTTCAACTCTAGATGAGTTGCTCCAGATGTACAATCTAAAAAATATAATAACAGATGCTACTTGTTTTAAAAGTTCTAATGCTAGTCTGTTAGATTTGTTCATTGTATCTAAGCCAAGAAGATTCAGTACAACACTTAATTTTAACTGTGGCTTGAGTGACTTCCACAATTTTGTTGTTGCTTGTACAAAACTGCAGTATGCAAGGTTCAGACCGAAAGTGGTGACTTATAGAAGCTACAAAAGGTTTAATGAAGAAACGTTTAAGTATGATGTTTCGTGTATCCCATATCAAATACTGGAGGTCTTTGATGACATTGATGACAAGTTTTGGTGTTATAACAAGTTGATAATGAATGTGATTGATGAACATGCTCCACTAAAAAAGAAATACTTGAAAAAACCAAATGCCCCACACATGAATGGTCTCTTAAGAAAGGCCATGTTTAAGAAACGTATGACCCAAAATAAGTTCAGGAAGAATAGAGACCCATTGTCTTGGGAAAATTATAGAATAGTCCGAAATGCTTTTGTTAATTTGAACAGATTGTCACTTTGTAATTACTTTAAAGAAAGGTGTAAAGGTGGTACCCAAAACAGAAGTTTCTGGGAAACTGTTCGTCCCTTTATCACAGACAAATGTGTACTGAATAATGAGGTTATGCTGTGTGAAGATAATGCTATTGTGACAGATCATGAAATTCTTGTTGATGTATTCAAAAATTTCTTTATGAATGCGACTGCTAATATTGGTTTAAATGAAAATATGAATGAAATGGACTTGAGTGAGGTCATACGACACTATGCAGACCATCCAAGTATATCAAAAATTGTTTCTAAGCAAACTGCAGAATGGAAATTTGCCATTTCACCTGTTAGTGAATTTGAAGTGCGGAAGTTATTGACTCAAGTCAATCCAAAGAAATCGACCGGATATGACAACTTCCCCAGTAAACTTCTAAAATTGATTGGTAGTAATATTGCACCGTCTATGACTGCTCTTATAAACTATTCTATATCTAGTCATAAGTTTCCCGCAGGGCTTAAATATGCTGAAGTTTCTCCGGTGTTTAAGAAGGATGATGCATTAAACAAAAAGAACTATCGACCAGTTAGCATTTTGCCATGCATGTCAAAAATTTTTGAAAAGGTCATAAATGTACAAATTGGAAGTTACTTCTATGAATCTGTTGCTGAAAACCTGTCAGCCTTCCGCAACAAATACAACACACAATCTATGTTAATTAAGGCTGTTGAAGATTGGAAATCTGCTCTTGATAAAAGTAAATATGTAGCAGCTATTTTAACTGATTTGAGTAAGGCCTTCGATGTTGTGCCTCATGGGCTACTATTGGCAAAATTAAATGCCTATGGCTTCCATCAAAATGATGTAATGCTGATAAAGAGTTACTTGACAAATCGAAATTTTAGGGCCAAAATACAAAGTACTAGAAGTGGTTGGTGTGAAATGATCAAGGGTGTCCCACAGGGCTCCATACTGGGGCCTACACTCTTTAACATTTTTCTTAATGATATTTTCTACTTCACTGAAGAATATAATGTGTACAATTATGCAGATGACACGACGATATCATATTGCGCTGAAAATGCACTAGAATTGTCAACAAATATTGAAAGTTGTGCAGGTATTGTAACTGATTGGTTTGAAGAAAATGGAATGAAGGCAAACCCTGATAAGTATCAGGCTATTGTATTCGGTAATAAAACAGATGCTCCTATAAATTTCACTATCAAGGGAAATGTTCTGAAATGTGTAAATAATGTTAAGCTACTTGGTGTTGATATCGATTCACAGCTGAGTTTTGATGAACATATCAAATCAATTTGTATAAAAGCAAGTAGACAAATTAATGCTATAATGAGATTATCAAGACAGCTAGATACTAATGTCAAAGAAACTATGTACAAAACCTTCATTAAAAGCACTTTTAACTATTGCCCAGTGGTATGGATGATGTGCAGTAAAAGTAATTTAGGAAAATTAGAAAAACTGCAATGTCGTGCATTACGCTTTGTTTACAATGATTATGTATCAAAATATGAAGAGCTCCTTATGAGAAGCAAACAGTTGTCTTTATCTGTTCAACTAATGTACAACCTTGCTGTTGAGGTATATAAATGTATTAATGGTCATGCTCCTGTTTACTTATGTTCTCTATTTGATGTTCAAGATCACCAATATAACTGCCGAGGTTTCAAAAATGTCAAACAAAAGAAATTCAAAACCATTAGATATGGCTATCAGTCGTTTACATACCTGGGCTCTAAACTATGGAATGCTCTACCAAATGAAATAAGAGAAACCACTGATGTAATTTCGTTTAAGAAAGCTGTTAAAGATTTTAATTTCTGTAATTTACATAGGCTTATATGATTTTTATTATTGGACTTACAGAGGTTGATATGATCGTTATGACTGGAATTTATGACTATTTTATGTTTTTACTTCTGTATTTTATGTAAATATTGTTACTGATTATTTTTTAGATTGTTTTTAGTTCTTTTAGTCATGTAATAGCAGTCTTGCTAATTTTAATTGTTGATTTGTAAACCATGACTATAAATAAAGATTATTGTTATTGTTATTGTTTATTGTTTGTTATTGTTAATACCAACTAGAATTACCCGCAATACAGCCACATTAATTGATCATATTTACTCTAATTTCCAACATGAAAAATCTCTAGCTGGTACCATCACAACTGATATCAGTGACCACTTTTTTAACTTTATTTTTATTCCCACAACCATAGAGAAAAGACAGTATCCTAAATTCATATCTTTCCGAAGAGTTAATGATCAATCCCTCCAAAATTTCAAAAAAGAACTTAAAGACACAGATTTTTCAAGCGTATACACCGATGATCCCTGCCAGGCCTATTCTCATTTTCTAAATATTTTCACTTCTTTAAGAGACAAGCATACGAGGAGCGTTCAGAAAGTTCGAGGCTTTTTTTAATATGGATACTTATTTTCAATCTAGAACTATTAATTTTTCACAGGATAAAATTCAGCATATTTGGAATGGATTTCCAAAATTGTGGACAATTTGGACATTTTTAAGTCATTCTGTGGTTGCCATGGAAACTGAAAGTTCAGCTTCTTGGGGCAGATAACACTGAAACCACTAAAGCCAATGAATTTTGGCTGTGGGAGACCTCTCTCTATCACTTGCATTAGTGAGATTGACAATATTTGACACAAGAAATATAATGTTAGCCTTAAAAAATACTCCCAAGCTCACCAAAAGCATTGATTCATACACCTGACCCATTGAAGTAAATGTTCCTTGAAGTCCTCCAAACAAAAGTTCTGTGAAAGGATTTCGTACATCCAAAGCCTTTTCTGCTCCAGTGCCTGAAACTATAGCCCCCATGGACAAAAGTGAAGGAAAACCAAGACTTATATAAAGCAACATGTCACAGGAATAGCTAGGATGCATAATGCTGTCCATTTTGGTCTCTTGTTTATAATAGTGAATCCATGCTTTCACAAGTCATTATGTAGTCAAAGAAACACACCTTTGCCTCCTGAATTTCCCTCGCCAAATCTGACATGCAGGAGTGCTTTCCTACATGGGTTCAGTGTAAGAATACGCACATTTGGTGGGCTTTAAAGCATATTTAGAAGCTAATAACATATTTGTTGTGTCAAATATTGTCATTCTCACTAATACAAGTGCCAGAGAGAAGTCTCTCACAGTCACAATTTCTTGGCATTCTTCATTTCAGTGTTACCTGCCCCAAGAAGCTGAACTTTTAGTTTCCATGGCAACCACAAAATGACTTAAAAATGTCCAAATTGTCCAAAAATTTGGAAATCCATTCAAAATATGCCGAATTTTATCTTGTGAAAAATTCACAGGTCTAGATTGAAAATAAGTATCCATATGAAAAAAAGCCTCAAACTTTCTGAACGCCCCTCGTATGCCCATCATTACTAAACGTTTTAAAAGGCACAAACACAAAATAAACCCATGGATTACCAAAGGCATACTGACTTCCCTTAAAACGAAAGACAAACTTCATCATAAACTAAAAAAGTTAAAACTTCCAAGTGATTTCAACACACTTAAATTTAGATACGAGAAACACAAAAAGATCTACCGCAATGTCATCTGCAATGCCAAACAATTGTATTGGATGAAACAATTCAATGAATGTAAATCAGACATGAAAAACACCTGGAAAAACTGAAACACAATATTAGGCCGCCAAACAAATAAATGTGAATTCCCTGACTATTTTCTTATAGTACTCGCATGACCTCCCTCAAAACAACATAGTACATAGCTTTTTCATGGAACCGACTACCCCACAAGAAGTATCATCCGTTATTAAAGCAATGAAGCCAAAAACAAGCTGTGGGTATGATACCATTAGCCCAAAACTTATTAAGCAGATCTCAGAAGAAATCCTTGCTCCAATATCTCATATTGCTAACTTATCATTTCAAAAAGGTGTTTTTCCATCAGAAATGAAAATATCCAAAGTAATACCCATATACCAAAACAATGATCCTTCTTCATTAAAGAACTATCGCCCAATATCGCTCCTACCTGCTTTTTCTAAAATTCTAGAAAGACTAGCATACAATAGACTAATGAAATTTGCTAGCCTGCACAGCATACTATCACCTTCGCAGTATGGATTCCAGAAAAACTTGTCAACTGAAATGGCTATTCTTGAAATGCAAGACAGAATAGTCAAAGCTTTGAGTAATAAACAATGGTGCGTAGGCATATTCTTAGATTTATCGAAAGCATTCGATACTCTTGATCATTCCATTCTATTGTCCAAGTTGAATAACTATGGTATCAGAAGATCTTCACTAGATTGGTTCCGCAGCTACTTAGAAAACCGATGGCAATTTGTAAATTATGATGAAAAGAATTCTGAATATAGAAAAGTACAATGTGGTGTCCCTCAGGGATCCATATTAGGGCCTCTCTTATTCATACTTTATATGAATGACCTTAGCGCAACTAATCACAACAGCCAAATGGTACTATTTGCTGATGATACAAATTTACTGTACACGGGACAAAATATAAACACACTAACCTCACACATAAATTGTTCCCTTAATGGTACATTCAAATGGTTCTCAACTAACAAATTATCACTAAATGTTGAAAAAATAACTTTGTGCTGTTCCATGGAACTCGACAGACAATCCCAGATTTTCCTTTTCCAATTAGAATAGATGGTAAACCAGTTAAAAGAGTACCTGTTGTGAAATTCTTGGTGACATTTCTCGATCAAAACATGAATTGGAAAGAACATATCAAAATTAAATCTAACCAAGTAGCAAAGGTTAATGGTGTGCTGTGCAGGCTGAAGCATCAACTACCCCTGAATATTTTAAGGACTATATACAACAGCCTGATACTACCGCATTTTAACTATGGCATAATATCATGGGGGAACACAACTAGTAGGGAATTCAAACGATTAGAAACCTTGCAAAAGAAATCGGTGAGAATAATTTCAAATTCAAAATACATTAGTCACACAGACCCGCTTTTCAAAAAGTTGAAACTATTAAAAATAGATGACATCTTCAAATATAGCTGCAGCAAAACCTATCATAAATTAAGCAATGGCTTAATGCCAATTTACTTTCAAAATGAACTTGAACTCAATAGTCACATCCATTCCCATAGTACCAGACAACAGAATCTCATCCACCTACGTAACATCAATAGTGAGCTCCTAAAGCAAAGTATTGATTTTAAGATTTCACATTGTTGGAATAACCTTCCCTGAGAAGTAAAAGACAAGACACATTTATTAATTAATTCTTTTTCAAATAGTATCAAGAAGTACCATCTATCTCACTACCAATATAGTTGTAATAAACCCGGCTGCTATGTATGCAGCAACTGAATACTACTATTTTAATTATAATTTAATACTCATATATAACTTACAACTTTAATGGTTTACATATTTATTTTACTAATCACCTCCATCGCATAACTTGACTGCACCCACATTTCCTCTTATATTAAGAATTATATATCATAATGCACCATTTTTACTTCATTATTATTCATGCATCACTCCTCATCCTTGTATTATATCCCATTCTCATAACTCTTTCATCACAGGGGGTGTTCCGATAACAGTTATATTTAACTAGTGGAACACCTCCTTACCATACACTTGAATTGTTATAATGATTTTACTTTACTGATGGAATGTGTGAATATGTGAAAATGCATTGTTGTATATATGAGTGGTATGTGTGGTAAAAACAAATAAACAAATCAATCAATCAATCAATCAGTCATTGGGTACTCACACATTGGAATGTTGTTTAAAAAATGCACAGAAATTAAAAAATCCCAAATTATTATGGCCAGGATATCATGTCTCATATCAATTTTCTTAAACTTGAACTACATTTGGGGGCTTTTATATAAATGTTTTCACGCTGAAGTAATCCATATACTCATATGAATACGTTCAGTTTTGCATATTAATTTCTGCCCTGAGGTCATTCTGTACAACTCCAGCAGCCATTATACATTAGAAGGGCGAATCTTTTGAAGTCGTCATTAAAATGTTGAAGGTGACATACATGTACCTACACATCGCTGTATGGTTATGGTTTTGTCCTTTGGTTTTGTGGGTAAGGCTGAACTAAGCGAACAATACTTATGTCATTTCCTTATGTTTAGATTTCATTCCTTCCTCTCAGGTGCTTTTAGTTTATTTATATTATAATTGAGTTTGAAATTAAGTTAAGGCTAAGGATAACTGGAGCAGCTCAAATATATTTCGACAAAGTGTGCACATCCAGTTAGTTGCTTCGGCAGTTGTTTGGGTATACAAATGGTTTCAAGCCTGTGGAACACCATTAATATAAACACCAGAAGACTGATTCCCAAACAGTCATCAGATTCTTTATTTTTTTCTGTCATCCGAAATCAATAGTTCCAAGCAACTGAAGTCAGTTAATTTTGGGTAAATCTGAGCTATAAAGGGGTATAGTTCCAATAGGTTATACCTTACATTTGATTCACCCCTACATAATACCTACACCGAGTTCACCATAACAACAGCCAGCTTTAATTTTTCAAAGGGTGTAATCTTTTTCAAAGTGCACTGAAAATGTTAAATTCCCAGGAGACACAGGCACGATCCTTGAATGGTTGAGAAAGCATTAGGGATTTGTTAGTGCACATATCCCTTTAGGTTTTGGGTTTGACAATTCCGTACAGAAAGAAAGGGCGTCTTTCTGAAAGTGAAGGGCGAAAAGGCGATTTATGTATGCATGCTGATATCTAACTCGTGTTATTTCTGGTCTTGCTGTTTCGTGTATTTTGTTTCACTGTTATCATCTTCACATAATAATATACATGCATAGATCTATGCAACAAGATAACTAGAATCAGTGATGAACTAATATCTGATTTGTCAATTTTATTGATGTGTCTTCGTTCTGTTGTGCACATCAAGATTAAGTTGGCATTTTTTTCATATGCTGAAATTTTTTGTCTATGTTGTTGAGCCATGATGCAATTTTTCCAGGTCACCCAAAGAAAATATTCAAATAATTCTCAGCCACTGAAAATGGTTTATAACATCATTTGTACATAAATCTAATGCCTGAGGAACATATCTTTGCAATTCCTCGCATTCAATCACCAACTTTAAAACTTTGAAGTTCTGAACCTTTGCCTTTGTACGTGACATTGTGAGAAGAAATATGATGCTTTTAATTACAATCAAGCTGATCTCCACATGCAATTACATGACATTATTGATTCTGCAGAAAAATTAATCCACTCAGGTATTGGAGCAATTCAATGGAGGAGAATCATCTTTAATTCAATGCCATACTTGAATTGTACATTTTTTAAATAGCGCATTATTTGACAAATGGAAACAGAATGCGAAATGTGTCTCTTTGTTGATGTACCATATTCAGTAAAGATCTGCATATTATGTGATAAGTATTGAGTAACTTGAATTTCTCTTTCCTTTCAGCCACACCATATCATATTACATGTATTTTACGACACAAAGGTGATTAATGAAATGTTCAGCTCATTAAGTGTCTGCCATCGGAAAGGAAACTTCAAGTTTGAGGAAATGAAATGTGGTATGCCGCCACTGCTCTCAAGTTGAATTGGCAGGTATTGATTTCTATTTTAAAGTGTTTGTATCGGTTCAGTTTCATGTCCTCAGTTGGAATGAATGTGATTTAACTGCAATGCTTTACATTGTATGAATTCCCTCACGACCTTGAATAGAGAATATAGGCCAAAATTACAAGTTGCTTGGCATCAATAATCATTTGTGGTTTTGCTTCAGATGAGCCGAGTCCACTGAAATTAATTTTTTTGATGATGCTATATCAGTTTAGTCTGAGACTGAACTTCTCTCTGTTCATATCAATATCAATGTAGAGCAACGCTTAATTTCAGAACAAATTTAATGACTGTATACATCATAAAGTGTATGTTTACTTGCTATGAAAAATTGGCTATGTAAGTAATAACGCCATCCAGGGCCAAAATCATACAATCAAGATGTCTCAGAGTTTAGCAAATGTTTTTGAGAAACCATAAGAACCTAGCTGTACAATGTTGATTTTTTTTTATGAATATTCTTAAATTCAAAATGAAATCATTCCTCGTAAAATAATTTCGGGAAATCATGGAAATTCTATTACAATATCCTAAATTTTCACAAAACCAAATATTTCATTTTGTGGTGTTACCAATCACCTTGACAATTTTTATACACAATGGTGGTACTTCAACCTCTCCATCATTATGACACAACAAGGAAAGGAAGCCTCTCCTCTTTAATTAGCCAACAAATGGAATCAAATTAAGTTTACTTCATTGAATCAGCTCTTTGAGGGCTCAATCTGGTGCAACAACTAGAAAAAACTTTTACCAAAAGAAATATAATTTTCGAAATGTTTGTTGTCAGATTTAACACAAAGCAGAAAAAAGAAAAACTCATTGTGAATTTTGTTAATGTTACTCTTTAATTCATAAGAGCAACTCCTCATTACATCACCAGCAAGATAGGATGACCATTCATCCAAAATTCATCGAGTCTGGGTGCATGAAGTAAAGTCCATGATATATCAAATTGAAAAAGTATTACAAAATAGTTAAACTTTACATAACTCCAGCTGCCTATAGCATAGCAGGGAGACATTTTAAAATTCCTCGGCAAGCATTTTCACAAAAAATAAGATGTGCCTTTTTTGCTGCAACATTGGAGACAGATATCATGGCAAGGAATACACATCAAAAATAAATACTATACGTAGCACCAGGTGAAAAAAAAATAGAGAATAAATGAGATTTTGATTGCATTTATTTATTGGCTTGTTTGGCAAATGTGTGAAAAAGTGATGTTGCTTTTTCATCATTGAAAATACAAAACATAGTTTTACAATTAAAACGGTATTTTTAAAATAAAGGTTGCACCATAATTAGAACTTTTATGCCTTACTCACAGACTAAGAGTGAAGAAATACGGCTCTCTGTGAGGTTTTCTGGTAATTTTACCACATAAAAGAAACATGCATTTAAATAATTTCCTGCAGTTATTCACATTTGAGAGCCTTTACTACTGTTCTGTGTTGTAAATGTACACATTTGGCATTCTACAACAGACCTGAAGGATTTTATGAGCATGCAAACAGCTTCCCTTGCTTTAAATGGGTCTCTTTTACATGTTGTTCTCTTTCAATTTCAGAGTAAGCAAAAATGTGCACATGCATAAGATGAATATTGCAAAAACTTATCAGCCAGAGATATCCATCCGTGAAAGCCAAGTATAATAAATTATAAAATTCACGTATGACCGGATATCATTATACCTTTTGAAACTTTTATAAATTCTGTGACAATAAAAGCATCTTGTAGCTCAAAGCGAAGATCTACAGAACACATTGCACATTGAAAATAATCCAAGAACAAGAAAACGTCTATATAGAGTGTAGTCTACAGCAGTGGCGGATCCAGACACGATAGTCCAGGGGGGCCCACACTGTTTCGGCAGTCGCGGGCTCGTGTTATCGGGAATTTTTTTTCAAAATGCTACTATTAATCTTGGTGGTCTAAGTCCCCCCCCCCCTGTATCCGCCACTAGTCTACAGTGTCTTACTTGGGTAAGCTTTGTACTCTTGAAGCGTTTTGGCAGCCATTTGTAGATACACACTTGAAATATGTTTGTGTAAAATACCAAAGCAAATAGTGTGTCTGAGTGAGTCAAATTTTCTTTCAAATGCTTTGTATAAAATACTATCCTAAATAGGTTCTGGAGATCCAACCATAGCCGGGATAAATCCAAGGACCCATCAGTTGGATGTCTGCTGTTCTACCTACTTAGCTATTCAGCAATCCCTGTCACTGCCATCTATCCAGAAATGTTATCTTATACCGAACAAAAGTCTGCTGTGAGTGTGAATGTACTCATATGTCCTCATCCTGTTAAATTTGACAATAAAAATTGAGTACTGCAGAAAATAAGGAAATCTTTGATGGTACAAGGAAATCTCAAATGAATGTCAGGGAGATGTAATTAAGTACAAAATGTACTTTGGTGGCATGCCACATTTCATTTCCTCATTCTGACAGTTTCATTTCCGATGGCGGACACTCTAATGAGGTGAACATTTGATTGATCTTCTTCTGTGCCTTGAGAAGGCATATCTTGGTATGGATAACATCTGGATCTCAATCAAGATAACATACACACATCAATAAAAGCTCTCAGAGAAGGAATATTTTAAATATTCATGTTTGTACATTTTTAAAAGCTCAATTTACATTATCGTATGAAGTAATAATGCATCTTTTGTGATTTCAACCAATTCATTGCAGCAGTTATGTTAAATATGCAATTTATCCATCTTACAATGTAGGATTGGCTCAGCTTGCTACATGTAGGAAGCATGTAGAAAGAAAGGAATGCTTATGAAAAATGCCAATATATTTTTGAAATATGCCACTGAGGCTGTTTTTATGCTTCACTTTTAAAACAATCACCTCAACTAAAATACAAAATTTGACGGCTTGCAGTAAAATACTTTGAAGTGGCATTTAAAGACAAATTTATTGCAATATCTTAAAGTTCAACAACAACCAAAACAGAAACCTTTTTACATTGTAGAACTACAAAAATCCATTATTAAAGAGCACCAGTGCATTATTTTCAGTATGCTTTGTTAAAAGCTCAAGAAAACCGGCACTATTTCTTGACTCACACATTGTGTGTATAAAAAAAAGAACAAACAGTGTATTGCTTGAAACTTCTCTACAAATATTATTAGTTTGTTTAAGAAAGAATGCAAATGTGTCACTATTGCCTCAAAAATAAGGTTAGGCATCTGCATTTTTCACATCCTTCTTAGAAATTTCAATCATGCATGTCAAACTAAAGTATAAAAATAGATGATAAAGCTATATTGATATAAGAAAAAAAAAGGTATTTTAAAGAAACAGTATAAAGATTCAGCATCTGTTTTCAGAATTTAACCAACCCCCTAAACGCTACCCATTCTTCTGTACACCAGTCACTAAGCGAATGTTGCTGTCAAGAAATTTGAGCAATCCCAAAAATATTCGGTGATGCTGTCACAAGCGCCTCGTTTGTTTAGACAGAACTTCTTTGGTCTTGTCATAAACAATATATGCTGTCGTGGAATTATCAAATTGTCGCCCCCAAAGGCAAAAAACACACAACAAAAGTACTAAGAAGAAGAACAAACTTCCACCTTTTCTCACTTATTTCAAGACTTGATATGCCTTTTATGCAGATTTTGATTACAGTAGAATTGTTCTTCCAGTCAATTTTCTGCAATTAATTAACAGGAAACAGAGGAGTTGCAAAGTAAAAAGGCAAAAGTTACACTTGGAGTAAGTGTTAATGACATTTGTGACTCTAGGGCTTGTGGTGGTCTGCTGTTTATTCCTATTTCAGGGTTGTTTCACATCTTGTCTGGAAGAGGCAGGCTTTCTACTGATCCATGAAATAGTACTTTTTTGTGTGTAAACTGGCACTAAAACGTCAGTGTTGTCACCAAAAATTCTGACACAGTCTGAAAAATACAGCTCCAAGGTAGAGCATCCTCTGCCACAAGTAGACTTCTCTAAATACATCCAGCCACTGGCAGTCCTATTATTCTGGTTAATGCAGACACAAATATAGAATTTCAACTATAACACCCAAAAATGAAGCAGTTGTTACTAATTCCAGTGGCCTTTACTGTGCTTCTATGATACACAAATATCCATAAGGGACCAAGTCATGTTTTTGTATTAAAGCTTCATATCTGACTAACATGTATGAATTAAAAGGGATGCTTTTCTTTAAATATTCTTAATTCAACAATTGTGTACACATTTTTGCAACTTACATATACATTTTATATCACACATATTGCAAGCTTACTTTTGTGCAAAATTAAGTCACTCTGTCAATTCCCACATCCCTGATACTTCAGAAGGGAGAATGATTTGGAAGTTGCACTGAAAATATTAAATATTTCAGGTGACACATAATCCCTGTATGGTTGTAGCTTTGAGATTTGTTGGCAAGTGCACAATGTAATTTAATTTCTTTAGATATAGAAATCATTTCTTGCATGCAGCCTACATTCACCTTTATGTAATAAGGACAATATTTCTGTTTGAATGTTATTCACGCCAGAGTGTGAAATGAAATAAAGGCTATGGGTAACCAGAGCTGCCCAGTAGTATATTCAGCACAATGCAATTGGTGGTGATGTGATTCTGCTTGTTGGTGTTCACCAATAAAATGGCAAATATGTCATAATGAGTACCTTGCATTTCCCTTAACTCGAATTTCTCATGCATTACTTTCAGTTCAATTTAATCCAAAACTTACTGTCATATCATGTCACTGTACGACACAGAAGATGAGTATCTTTAGTTTATCGTTACTTAGTTTCATTTTCATCCATACCATTCCATGTCACTTTATTGCACAGAAGATGATTAATGAAATGTTCAGCTCATTAAAGTGTCTGCCATCGGAAAGGAAACTTCCAGTTTGAGGAAATGAAATGTGGCGTGCCATCACTTCTCACACTCTGCATTTGGAGCTGGGCATTGATTTTGATTGCATATGTGTTTGGGTTTTCCAAGTACATTTGGTTGTCACGTTTTGGATTCTAAGGTATTGACTTCAGTTTCATTGGTGATTGTACTGCTGCTTAGTTTCATATCCTCAGTTGCAACAACTTTCATTTCGGTGCAGTTCATTACAAAATGAATATATTCATTTCTTGAAACATATTGCTTCAGTTGTCACTGAAATTCCTGCTATTTCCTCTAAATTTATAAAATGATGAATTTATGATTTTCACCCAAGAGAACTTTCATCTATGTTCTATTTCAAAATGTTTCAGTTCCTTCACCAATAATTGTCATCTTGATTAAATCAATATATTCCATCTCAATGGCCGGATATTCCACAGAGCCAAACATTTCATTTGGCGGTTTCCCGCTTCACCTTGACAATTTTGTGCACAAGGTTGGCACTTCAACATTTTTATCATGAAGATAAAATAGAAATAAAAACACAGAAAGGAAGGCTCTCCACTTTAATTAGCCAACAAATGGAATCAAATTAATTTAATCAGCTCTTTGAATGGTCCATGTAGTGTAACAGATAAAAAATCATTCACCAAAACAAACAGAATTTTCAAAATGCCTGTTGTTAGATTTAAGAAAGGCATTAAAATAACATTGGAATTTTTGCCAACAAGCATTGTACTAGGATTACTCTTTAATTCACAACAGCACCTCATAATTACAATCGAAACGCAATAGGATAAAATACCCAACCAAAACTCTAGAGAAATTTATAACACATCAATATAAAAAATGATATCTTTCAACTACAAGGCATTTGTAGTCCTTTTTCATGTTGCTTCAAAACCTGTTGTAAATAGATCGTTCTTTGATCATTGAATGTTGTGGAATCTCCAGTGTAACCCAAGTAGTTGATCAGTAAGTAGATGCTCTCAAAGAGAGATAAACAAACATAGGTTAAGAAAACTGAAGTTGAAAGTTAAGGAAACCCAGCTGCCCTCTATAATAATAGTAAGAAGGCACGTGATTTTATAGCTGAATTAACAGAAACTGTATTTTACCTTCTTGTTATTTGCGGCATTACAAAAACCTGCATTTCAACAATTTCTGTGGTTATTCAACTTTTACAACTGTTTTGTTTTGCAAGTAAACATATTGTGCTCTTTACAGCAGACCTCATGGTTTTCAAGCATCCATGTTTGTAAATGGGCATATTTTACATGTAATGATGTTCTCTTTCGGCTTTACGAAATAGGGAATGTGAATATCATGAACGTTCTATACATTACAGCTGTAACCTTTATCTATACTTGAACAATTGATTTTCCAATGGTTCAACATATGTTGACAAATCATCTATACAAAAATAATCTTTATGATCTGGAAGTAGCCAAGCCATAATTCACAACAAACTGTATGCATGCATTTTTACATGAAAAATCTGACAGCTAGTGCTAAAAAAAGTTTGTATTTGCATTCAATAAAAACAACCTTGTGAGAAATTGACTAAGAATCCTGTTGGAAGAAACCCAAACTGCAAGCAGAAACCTCCAGGAATGAAGAATGCGGTCTGGTGTATACATTGAGACGCAGGTGAAGACAATCAATCTGCCTTGTGTGAACATTCTGTCGAAGTATTGACATCTTCTGGAGCAATGCCAAAATCTACAGAAAGCATTCTACCATGTAATCAGAACCTATAGTAACAGACACAAAAAGCTTTGTACCCCTGAAGACTTTCAATTTTTGAATTTTGACAAGTATTTGATGGATAATTACTAATTACACACTTGAAGCATGTTTGTGTAAATAGACAACACCATGGCAATGTCAGCAGGTGTCAAATGTCCATACTGATGATTCATATAAAATCAAACAAAATCTGTTGCCATATTTGACATTTCTTTGATCAAAATTAGGCATTGAAGAGAGGAGACGAAGGATGATTGCAGCTATACAGTACAAAAAGAGTTCCTTTGACCCCAGCAAAGCTGAGAACTAAGGATAAACAATTGGAAGCTAACCCAAAATCTCTCTCAACTCAATCAATACAGATTGTCTCGCTGAAGTGTGCTTCTTATATCTGATAAAAGAAACATATTGGAGAATTGACATGTACTCATAGGTGAGATTTGGGAAAAATAATTGTACAAGGGAATCTCAAATAAATGTCAGAGAGGTGTTATCAAATATCAACTTGCTTTGATGGCACATCGCATTTCATTTCCTCAATCTGACAGTTTCATTTCCGACGGCAGACACTTTAATGAGCTGAGCATTTGATTAATCATCTTCTGGGCATTGAGAGGGCATAGCATTGCACAGCTGACATCTCAACCTCAATGGAGATATCATGTGAACAATAAATAAATTCTCAGAAAAGGCAGACTTCAAATATATTTCTGTACGTTTATGCTCAATGATTTACATTATTGTATGAAGTGATAATGCACCTGTTGTTATTTCTACCAATTCATTGCAGCAGTTATGTTAATTATGCAATTTATTCATCCTACAATGAAGGATTGGCTCACCTTGCTACATATAGGAAGCATGTAGAAAGAAAGAAATGATTATGAAAAATGCCGAAATATTTTTTAAATATGCCTCTTGGGCAGTTTTTATGCTTCACTTTTAAAACAATCACTTCAACTGAAATACAAAATTTGAAGGCAAGCAGTAAAATACTTTGAAGTGGCATTTAAAGACAAATTTATTGCAATATCTTAAAGTTCAACTCAGTTATATAATATTTTATGCAGTGCACTTTGTTAAAAAGCTCAAGGAAACTGACATATTTTTTTGACTCACATATTATGTGCATCAAGAAAAAACAGACATCATATTGTTTGAAACTACAAATGTTATTATTTTTTTAAAGGAATAATGCATATGTGTCACTACCCTGTCAGCGTGCCTCGGCGGTCCGGCGTCGGCCTGGTGTCAGTCCGATGTCAGCAGCATCGGACTGGCTTTGGGCTGACGTTGGGCCGCAAAGGCACACTGATAGGGTATTGGCTCAGAATCAGAAATAAGGCTAGTCATCTGCTTTTTTCACATCTTTCTTAGAAATTTCAATGATGCATGTCAAACAAAAGGAAAAAAAATAGTTGCAAATCAGGTAAAAGTATTGTTTTTGGATTTTGTAGTTGGCTGTTTCAAAGCCTCATCCTAGGAAATATTTAAATGTGATAGACTAAAGCTACAATTTTGAGTTTAGATGTAAAAAGACAAAATGGAGCAACAAACAAAAATTCTAATGCTCTATTGATGCAAGAGAAAACATTGTTGTTTAAAAGAAACGGCATTAAGATTCAGTGTCGGAATTTAACCAACCCCACACCATGCCGCCCTAGCAAATTTTTCTGCACAAATGTCACTAAGAGAACGTTGCTGTCAAGAAATTTGAGCAATCTCAAAATTATTTGGTGTTGCTGTCACAGGCGCCTCGTTTAGTTTGATAGTTCTTCTTTTGTCCTGTCATAAACAGTATATGCTCTCCTGAAATTTGAGCGTCACTGCAAGAATATTTCTGTAACTTTCAATATTCAGAAAGGCAAAACTAACATAAGATACAAGAGGTAGAAAAACAATGTGTTGATAAAGACATTTTTAAATCTGCCAAGAGACCATTGCGTTCACTTTGCAAGTTTGTCTGTCCCCCTGTCAGCCTGTTAGTCAACAATTTTGAGGAGAAACTCTCACACTGCTTCAGGAACTTACATTAATTTTTGTAGTACGATTTATCTATAAGGAGAAAAACAAGTGAATTTAAATCAAAAAGCTTTGGTACCATCCTGTCAATCAGCTATAAAGATAAAATATCTTCTTTTTAAAAATCAATTTAACAACATGCTGGTCAATACCAATAAAAAGGTTGTCTAATCAATGCATTAGGCATTGACGAGAGGAGATTAAGGATGATTGCAGCTATACAGTAAAAAATAAGTTCCTGTGAACCCAGCACAGCTGAGAACTATAAGGATCAACAATTGGAAGCTAACCAAATTTTTCTCAACTCAATCAATACAGATTGTTTCGCTGAAGTGTGCTTCTTATATCTGATAAAAGAAACATATTGGAGAATTGACATGTACTCATAGGTGAGATTTGGGAAAAATAATTGTACAAGGGAATCTCAAATAAATGTCAGAGAGGTGTTATCAAATATCAACTTGCTTTGATGGCACATCGCATTTCATTTCCTCAATCTGACAGTTTCATTTCCGACGGCAGACACTTTAATGAGCTGAGCATTTGATTAATCATCTTCTGGGCATTGAGAGGGCATAGCATTGCACAGCTGACATCTCAACCTCAATGGAGATATCATGTGAACAATAAATAAATTCTCAGAAAAGGCAGACTTCAAATATGTTAATTTCTGTACCTTTATGCTCAATGATTTACATGATTGTATGAAGTGATAATGAACATGTTATTTCTACCAATTCATTGCAGCAGTTATGTTAAGTATGCAATATATTCGTCTTACAATGTAGGATTGGCTCAGCTGGCTACATATAGGATGCATGTAGAAAGAAACAAATGCTTATGAATAATGCCAACATATTTTTGGAATATGCCACTGAGGCTGTTTTTATGCTTCACTTTTAAAACAATCACCTCAATTAAAATACGAAATTAGAAGGCATGCAGTATAATACTTTGAAGTGGCATTTAAAGAAAAATTTATTGTAATATCTTAAAGTTCAACAACAATCAAAACAGAAACCTTTTTACATTGGAGAACTACAAAAATCCATTATTAAAGAGCACCAGTGAATTTTTTTCATTACGCTTTGTTAAAAGCTCAAGAAAACCGACATTATTTCTTGACTCACATATTGTGTGTATCGAAAAAGAACAAACATTATATAGCTTGAAACTTCTCTGCAAATATTATTAGTTTGTTTAAGAAAGAATGCAAATGTGTCACTAATATTGCCTTAGAAATAAGGTCCGGCATCTGGTTTTTTCACATCCTTAACGCTACCCATTTATCTGTACACAAGTCACCAAGTGAATGTTGCTGGCAAGAAATTTGAGCAATCCAAAAATATTCGGTGATGCTGTCACAAGCTCCTCGTTTATTTAGACAGAACTTCTTTGGTCTTGTCATAAACAATATATGCTGTCATGAATTATCAAATTGTCGCCCCCAAAGGCAAAAAGCACACAACAAAAATACTAAGAAGAAGAACAAACTTCCGCCTTTTCTCACTTATTTCAAGACGTGATATGCCTTTTAGGCAGATTTTGATTACAGTAGAATTGTTCTTCCAGTCAATTCCCAGCAATTAATTAACAGGTAACAGAGGAGTTGCAAGGTACAAAGGCAAAAGTTACACTTGGAGTAAGTGGTAATGACATTTGTGACTTTAGGGCTTGTGGTGGTCTGCTGTTTATTCTTATTTCACGGTTGTTTCACATCTTGTCTGGGAGAGGCAGGCTTTCTACTCATCCATGAAATAGTACTTTTATGTGTGTAAACTGGCACTAAAACGTCAGTGATGTCACCATAATTTCTGACACAGCCTGACAAGTACAGCTCCAAGATAGAGCATCCTCTGCCACAAATTGGAATTATCTAAATACATCGAGCCACTGGCTGTCCTATTATTTTGGTTAATGCAGACGAAAATATAGATTTCAACTATAACATCCAAAAATGAAGCAGTTGTTACTAATTCCAGTGGCCTTTACTGTACTTCTTTGATACACAAATATTCATCAGGGACCAGGTCGGGTCTTTGTATTTAAGTTTCATATCTGACAAACATGTATGAATTAAACGGGATGATTTTCTTTAAACATTCGTAATTCAACATTTGTGTACAAATTTTTACAACATACATATACATTTTATATCACACATATTGCAAGCATAACTTACATTTAGCTCACATATGTGTTCTAACTCTAAAGTTAATTTAATCCGTAACATACTGTCATATCATGCCACTGTACTACACAGAAGATGAGTACCGTAATATGGGGTGAATCGGGACAGTTTTGGTCGTTTTTCTGTTATAGGATGGCCACAAATCAACTCAGAAATAGAAATATGGTGTCAAATTGTGTCCGAACAGAAGGTCTAACTTTCCATTGGAGCTTGAAATGATATCTTAAATTGCCAAGGCCCAGGGCCCAAAAAACCACTGTCCCAATTAACCCCACAGTTTGGGGTGAATCGGGACAGTCCATTATATCCACAATTAATACTTCCTAGCATCTTTTAGTGGTAGCTACTTATCACTAAACATTAGAAAACATCTTCAATTTGCAAAATATTCATTTTGAGGAAAATTTGAAATCAATTTCACTGATAATATACAGATTATAAAAAAATAGATAAATGACAGAAAATTATCAAAAACTGTAGTTATCTGCTAATTTTGCCAGTGATTATTAATTCTGGACTAATTCCGTTAAAAATAATGCCAAGTTCAATAACATTTATAAAAAAGCCATGCCAGTACATTCAAATGAAAATTGGTTGAGTATATTTTGATTACTCCCGAAACTCTGCCATTGACCTGGATCTTAACCCATGACCAAATATACATAATCCTATATCTAGTCTACTATGCTGGTCCCCTAATACCATTTTAAACTAAAAAAAAGTTTCCTGCAAGTTTGATGGCTCTGGGGTTTATATTTTTTTAGGAATATGCAAATTTTTTCCAGCGTGTCAAAATTCAAATTATGCAGAGCCAAATTTAAGATGCTGCAGCTCCTCACTGCCTGCAGTTAGAAGTACTAAATTCTATCGTAATATGCGTTGGTATGTGTACAATACGAGGGGTGTTCAGGAAGTTCTGACCAATTTTTGTAGCAAACCTTTCTCTTTGACGTACTTGAATGAAATTTTCACAGTATAAAATTCAGGTGTATAGCCATTGATTCTGAAAATATTACGACCATGGCCAATGTCTAACTTACTTTTCTGTTGCCATGGAAACGACACCTTGGGGTAGGCAGCGCAGCTAAATTTTTCATACAAAACTCAACAATTTGGCTGTGTAAATTGCCATAAAATTTATTGCACATACACAATTAATTGTGAACAAAGATGTTCATCAACAGATTCGCAATTTTTCAAAATACTCTCCGTGGCACGAAATAAATTTTTCCATCCTTTCAATCCACTTGGTGAAGTAATTTTCAAAGTCCCAACTTAAAAAAGCCCTGGAAATGGCACACAGCATGTCCTGATTTGTAGCATATCTTTCACCTGTCAGCTTGTCTTTTAGATTAGGGAATAAACAAAAGTCACATGGTGCTAAATCATCATCCAGGTGTCTTAAAATGCTGTCCTGATGAGATCCTGGGTTTGTGTACCATTCTTTCCTGTGAGAACACACAATTTGATTGAAGCTCTCTGATCGCGTTTCGGGTCCATGTGAAATGCTCATCGAAAATCACTCTATACAGTGCAAAAATCAGGCTTAAATGGCTATACAATGGATTGACACAACATTGTGACATCATAAAGTTACAATGACAATTGCCAGTAGGCCCTGCACAGGTCTGCAGTCCTTTCCAACATAATTTGACCCTAGATTTATGGGAACACACAATGACAAGTTCACTAGGAAAATGAGCTGCGCTGGGTTCCCCGTCTTGCCGTTTCCATGGCAACAAAATAATGACTTAAATATATTGTGTCCCAAAGGTGCTTGGCCATTTTTTTCCTTGATACCTCAAGATGTATTCCTGAAAATTTGAAAACTCTAGCTTAAATATAAGCATCTGTCAGAAAAATTGGTCAGAACTTTCTGAACGCCCCTCGTACATGTACCAAAAATCAATTCCCTAGGTTTAGTAGAAGTCGTTGATCTTTGAAGAAATAATACACATCCCTGTCTTGTCCCGATTCACCCCTGTGTCCCTATTCACCCCATATTACGGTATCTTTAGTTTATCGTTACGTAGTTTCAATTCCATCCATACCATTCCATGTCACTTTAATGCACAGAAGATGATTAATCAAATGTTCAGCTCATTAAAGTGTCTGCGATCGGAAATGAAACTTCCAGCCTGGGAAATTAAATGTGGCGTGCCACCACTTGTGACATTTTGCATTTGAAGCCAGGTATTGATTTTAATTTCATGTGTGTTTGAGCTTTCAAAGTACGTTTGGTTGTCACGTTTTGGATTCTAAGGTATTGACTTCTGCTTCATTGGTGATTGCACTGCTGCTTAAGTTTCATATCCTCAGTTGCAACAACTTTGATTTCGGTGCATGCAGTGCATTACAAAATAAATATATTCACTTCTAATTTGTTTGTTATTCTCCTTGAAATTTGTTAGATTCACTTACATATTTCTTCAGTTGTCACTGAAATTCCTGCTATTTCCTCTAAATTTATAAAATGGTGAGTTTTATGATTTTCACCCAAGAGAACTTTCATCTATGTTCTGTTTTAAAACGTTTCAGTTCCTTTACCAATAACTGTCAGATTGATTAAACTAAAATATTCCATCTCAATAGCTTGATATTCCACAGAGTCAAATATTTCACTTGTCAGTTTCCTGCTTCACCTTGACAACTTTGTGCACAAAGGAGGCACTTAAACATTTTCATCATGAAGATGATAACATAGAAACACAGAAAGGAAGCCTCTCCACTTTAATTAGCCAACAAATGGAATCAAATTAATTTTATGTTATTGAATCAGCTCTTTGAATGCTCAATGTAGTGTAACAGATAAAATTTCATTTACCAAAGCAAACAGAATTTTCAAAATGCCTGTTGGCAGATCTAAGAAAGGCATTAGAATAACAATCAGTTTTTGGAATTTTTGCCAACAAGCATTGTGTTAGGATTACTCTTTAATTCACAACAGCACCTCATGATCAAATTCCCAAAACAATAAAGGATAAATAAAAGACTCAACCAAAACTCAACCAGTAAATTCTATAAAACATCACAATTGAAAAGTTATGAAAAAAATAAGGGACATCTTTCAAATTCAAAGCATTTGAAGTTCTCTCTCGTGTTGTTTCATAACCTGTTGAAAATATACCATTCGAGAATGTTCATTATTGAATGTTGTGTAAGTGACCAAAGTAGTTTGTATAGGTAAATACTCTCAGAGAGAGATTAAAAAAAAATTTAAAAAAAAAGAGTTCAGAAAACTAAAAGTTAGAAGTTAAGGAAACCCCGCTATATAATAATAGTAAGAAGACATGTGATTCTTTAGCTGAATTAGCAGAAACTGTATTTGACCTTCTTGTTATTTTACAGCGTTACAAAAACCTGCCTTTCAACAATTTCTGTATTTATTCAACTTTCACAACTGTTTTGTTCTGCAAGTAAACATATTGTGCTCTTTACAGCAGACCTAATGTTTTTAAGAGCATGCAAACAGCATCCATGTTTGTAAATGGGCATCTTTTACATGTAATGATGTTCTTTTTCAACTTCACAACATTTTACAACTGTTTTGTTCTGCAAGTAAACATACTGTGTTCTTTACAGCAGACCTCGTGGAAAACAGCATCCATGTTTGTGATTGGGCATCTTTAACATGCAATGATGTTCTCTTTCAACTTCACAGCATAGGGTAATTGAATATCTGAATATACATAGGATCAATTTTGTAATGACCTTTTTCTTCAAGGATATGCAGTCTGTGACACTATCCTTCAGAAAAAAAAGTGATATTAATTTTCTGTTTTAATTTCTATGCATGTACTGAAAAGGATGAACGTTATAAAGGAGTGAATTAAGGTACAAATGGAAGGGAAAGAAGAAAATAATGAGCAGCAAGGAAAGAGGTAGGAAAGGAAACAAAGAACAAAATTCTGAATAATAATGCGAACTTTCCCATTTTTCCTCTCAACGACCGCAAATGCCCTGGAAAGAGCCGACAAATCTATTGGCCATACTGCAATTTTTCTTTTGTAACAAGTTAAGCATACAGTCATTCACTGGTGCAAAATATCATAGATGTTATACACATTACTGATGTAACCTTTATCCAAACTTGAACTATTGATATTCCAATGGTTCAACATCTGTTTTATCATGGAATACTATGAAACCTGGAATAGAACAAGAATGGCAATGAGTGGAAGAAATGATATGACACTAATTAATGTGGCCTTTTTAATACATTGATGAGAGAATCAAATTTTCATGTATACTTTTCGTTTTGGTTGAAAGACAGATGATAAATTGATCATGTTGACAAATCATCTATACAAAAATTATCTTTATTATCTGGAAGCAGTCAATCCATAGACTACAACAAACCGTATACCTGCATTTTTGAATGAAAAATCTGACAGCTTGTGCTAAAAAAAGTTTGTATTTGCATTCAATAAAAACAACCTTGTGAGAAATTGACTAAGAATTCTGTTGGAAGAAACCCAAACTGCAAGCAGAAACCTCCAGGAATGAAGAATGCGGTCTGCACACCAAAAAATGTGTGTACAAAATTGTTTTTTTAGATTCAAAATGGTTTTTTGAAGAACCAAATTTAGTTTTTCAAAAAACCATTTTGAATCCAAAAAACCAATTTTGTCCACACATTTTTAGAGTGTGGTGTATACATTGAGACGCAGGTGAAGACAATCAATCTGCCTTGTCTGAACATTTTGTCCTAGTATTGACATCTCTGAGAAAAGCCGAAATCTACGGAAAGCATTCTACCAAGTAATCGGAACCCAGTAACAGACACAAAAAGTTTTGTACCCCTGAAGACATTCAATTTTTGTATTTTGACAAATATTTGTGATAATGGATTATTACTAATAACACACTTTGAAGCATGTTTGTGTACATGGACAACACCGATGTCAGCTTATGTCAAATGTTCATAGATATGATGAATACAAAATCAAACAAAAGCTATTGCCATATTTGACATTATTTTATCAATTAAGACATTGATGAAACACAGCATATATATATATACAATGCAAATATTAAGCTATGCTGACAGCTCTACCAGATTGTATGAATGCTTAACAGGGGTTATCCTAAAGCGGTTAACTAATATAACTTTTCTTTCAACTGAGCAACAGGCAAAACAATTTGTCATGTTGTAAATATGGTTATCTATAATGACCCAATATCAGTAAAATGATTTAACCGCTTTTGGATAACCATTGTAAGTGTTCATGCAATCCTCTGCTGGGATCAAGCCCAGGGCTTAACAACGGGAAGCCCGCTCTACTACCAAAAACCACGTTGAGTCTCACCTCAATCGATCCAGATTATCTTGCTGGAGTGGGTATCTTATATCAGAGACCGCAACAAAGAATTGACATGCACTCATATAATTTCTCAGTGCTGTTGAATTTGAGAAAAGTAATTTAGTTATGTGGAAAAAATTAAATCTTTAATTGTACAAGGAAATCTCACATGAATGTCAGGGAGGTGCAATCAAATACCAAACTTGCATCGGTGGCACGCCACATTTCATTTCCTCAATCTGACAGTTTCATTTCCGACAACAGACACTTGAATGAGCTGAACATTTGATTAATCATCTTCTCTGCCTTGAGATGGCATAGCATGGCACAGATGACATCTCAATGAAAGTATCATCGACAGAATCAGTGAATTATCAACAATCATAAGGGAGGTAGGAGTTTAATTTGGTTATTATATAGACATTGGTGATTTTTATGGGATAATTATGCATTACATTCATTGTGATTTATGTCAATGATTCATGAATACAACTTTTAGGTTATTTCCACTATTTCATTATGGAAGTTTCAAGAAATTATACACCACCTTAATTTTTTCTTAAATTGATAGTCGAAAAATAACCGTAATGCAGATCCTATCACTTATCACTCAATACTCAAGAATTGTATTTTTCCACAAAATTACATTATTATACAACATTCAACAATTATTAACAGTGACCCGTTGCAGTGGCACCTTTATTTTTACATGAATTTAAAATGTGTACCGTAATATGGGGTGAATCGGGACAGAATTGGCCGTTTTTCTGTCATAGCATGGACAAAAATTAATCTAGAAATCTGTAATTGGTGTCAAATTGTGTCTGGGCACAAGGTCTAAGTACCCCTCTGAGCTTGAAATGATATCTTAAATTCCTAATGCTCAAGGTCCAGAAAACTACTGTCCCAATTCACCCCATACTTTGGGGTGAATCTGGACACTTCATTATTTCCACAATGAATACTCCCTAGCTACTTTAAGTGATTGTTACTTGTGAATAGACATTAGAAAACATGTCCAACATGCCAAAAAACCTTTTTGAGAAAAATCTGACATCAATTTCATTAATAATATGCAGATTTTTAAAAACGTGATAAATGATAGAAAACTGTTAAAAACTGTGGTTTTCTTCTATTTTTTCTAGTAATTGATAATTCTGGACTAAATCAACTGTAAATTATACCGAGTTCAATAATTTCCCGCTAAAAACCACGCCAGAACAATGAAATGAAAATTAGTAAGGTTAATTGTGGTTAATCCCAAAACGTTGCCATTGCCCTGGATCTGAACCTGGGACCAAACATACACAATGCCATATTCAGTATTTAATTATGGTCCCTTAAAAGTATGTTAGACTGATTTTAAAGTTTGCTGCAATTTTGCAGGCTCCAGTATTTATATTTTAAATGATACAAGCAAAGTTTTTGCAAGCTTGTAAAACGTCATTTGTGTATTGCCCATTTTAAGGTGCTGCAGCTCCTCACTGCCTGCAGAACGAAATACAAAATTATATCACAATGTGCTCTGGTACGTGTACTATAAATGTACCAAAAATCAAACACCTGAGACTAGTAGAAATAGGTGCTTTTGACAAAATAAAACGTTTCCCTGTTCTGTCCCGATTCACCCCAGTGTCCCTATTCACCCCATATTACGGTAATTGAATACAAATTATTTGGACCAGGATGACATCTCTGAGATAATTTATAGTCGGTAGCAAGATGCAAACCTGGGAGGCATGGCAAAATCCAGACACGTAGGGGAGACCGGGGCTGGTTGTCACAGGGGCAGGTTGTCACACTTTTTATTGCACTAAACTATGGAGTCACACAGCTCAACCAATCATTGTTTTTTGCTTTTATTACCCACTGGAGTCTTTTTGAAAAATCTTGACCCCTGGAAGGGAGTCTGGTAGGCACAAGGACTGTTAAAAATTTCCTGTCACAAAAAGTAATTTTTTACCTTTAACTTGCATGCAATGCTAGTCTTTATCAAATAGTTGTTGAAAAAGATACAGTTAATACAATTACCATATAAACATTTCTTTAAATCATCATTAGAACAAATAGTGAAAATTTTGATAACAACGGCCTTGGTCACCCGTTTTTGGAATTTTCATCAGTCGGGGCAGGTTGTCACAAAAAGGCGGGGCAGGTTGTCACACTTTTTGGAGCTGGTTGTTACCTATTAGGACCAGGCTTTAAAACCAAAAAAACTAACACAAATATAAATTTGTGCTTTATACATGCTATTGATGACTGAAGATGTATGCAGATATTGCATTGTGTTTAAATAAATCGATTTCAAATTTATATGTAAAATTTTCCAAAAAAATCGTAAAAATCCTACTTCGTATCAGAATGCTTTCCTACTGATTGGTAAGCCTTCATTTGCAGCACTCTTGTACACAGTAGCATGTTTGTTAAGGTCTTCACTTGGCAAGTAAAGGATACCTCATATGTCCAAACTAACTTTTCTTGGTCAAGATTTGCTCTACAGAATTCCACTTCCTGCATTCGAGCTCATAACCAAAAGTGTGACAACCTGCCCCGAGAGTGTGACAACCTGCCCCGAAAGTGTGACAACCTGCCCCGAATTCTGAATTTAAAAAAATGTCCAATATCACATCAAGATTTCGATTGATATAGGTATATATTCACCAGAAAGGTTTAAGTCAATCCCCTTTTGCCATTCATACAGAATGGCAGTGCTCCTGCATGCTTTATATAGAAATAGTAGCATGTCTAAGTTTTACACACTGTGACAACCTGCCCCTGTGACAACCAGCCCCGGTCTCCCCTAAGATAAATGTCATAAATTATGAAATTTTGTTGGATATTGTTAAATTTTGTTTCATTTTCTCATTGCGTTACTTATTGACAACCAAGTAATAGTTATAGTTTAACAGATTCAAAATTACGATTTATAGAAATTAGTCATTTATTACTGAGAAATAGGAGAAATACAAGGAGCGTAATTGATATACCCGTTAACCTGACTGAGAGATAAAATATAAATGTACAGGAGCGCATTTACACGCACGCATAGACTATCAATTATCTGGCTCCGTGACCAGGCACACTTCCTTTACTCAGTCAGCCAGACTGTCCTTGGCAAATATAACAAACTTTACTATTATCTATAAAAGGCAAATATTATTAAGCATTGAAAACTACAGTAGAGTGGGTTGGGGCAAGAAGCCCGGGTTAGGTGAGAAGCCCCCCCACGGTTATATCTAAACTTACATTTTTGGTGCTTTTTCTTATTGATAGGATTGTAAAAGAAAAACCATAGTCGTAATTAAAGAAACTAAAAAAGGTGCATGGTTTTTGTAACTTTGATCAATTCTTTGAAAGTGGTTGTCAGAAATAACTTTGGAAATTTTTAAAAGTATAATGGATATCTGCATTGCTTCACTTTATGACCATCACATAAATATGATTTGGATCAGGTTTTTTGCATTTTAGCTCAAAATATAGAGGTCAAATTAAAATATGTGGGTTTGGGGCAAGAAGCCCCACATGGTATGGGGCATGGGGCCCCCTTCACTGAGGCCTCGAAGCTTCTTCAGGATCCATTTAATACTGTGTACTTTGCCTTAAATCTTGATAGAAAAGCTAATTGAAATAGAAAAAATTTTGGCCGAAATTGAAAAAGGGCAAAAAATATTAAAAAATAAATGTATGAACAGAAAAATTATGAAATTCAGAAAAAGTGAATAAAATGCCTTAAAAATGAAAGAAGAACCCCAAGAAATAACTTTCAAGCTGAATGCGCTCGCAAAAAAAATTGCCATAGGATTATAGTAGGGGGGCTTCTTGCCCGATGGGTGGGGTAAGAAGGCCATTAAATTTTTTTTTACAAAAAGGGCCGTAACTCCTTTATTTAAATTAGTAGACATTCGTTTCACTAGTAATAAGTAGAGTCAAGTGATCCCTTTCTGACAGCATAAGCATTCAAATAATCGACCACAAAAAGTAGGTCAAATCGCACCTCGAGGTTAAGGGGGGCTGCATGCCCCGCGCTACTCTACCCAATGACTTCCTATTAATAACTGATTATAACCATGGCCAGGGCCATATTTATCCGGTTTGGGGCTCCCTGCAACAATCTTTTCCTTTTAATGGACACAGTTTTGATTTCATCAAAGCAAGCCATCAAACATAATTTCCCAATTTCAGTAGAGAGAAGCATTTTAAGTTTGATGCCTTGGACAGACAAATGGTATTTTTTAAACATTTTGTTGTTGTTGTTTTTTTTGGACAGATTTCGAACATATACATAAAAGAAAACATTTGCAACATACAAATAATTATAAAGCAACATAACAGAAACATGTCATTTGAGGCAACCAGTTGCCCAAGGTTTATTATAAAAATTCAGCATCTGCTGCTGACACCTCAGCCAACATTCTTCTACAGGCCTGTCAATTTGCGAATGAAATTTGCTATGAATTTTGAGCAATAACAAAAATATTCAGTAATGCTGTTGCAGGCACGTTGTTTATTTTGACACTACTTTCTTGGTCTTGTCAAAAGCAACATTGTCTGTTGTCAGGTAACTTGAGTGTCTTTTCAAGAATATTTTCGCAATCTGAAAAGAGAAGCACAGGAAGAAAACCAGACATGAAGTAAAAATGAATAATCTGGTAGGCCCTACTGTTTTGGACATTATCAGTTATTCCAAAAGGCAGTTGTTGGAAATTGCTAGTCTGTCCGTCGGTCAGCTCAGAGCAAAGAGTAAAAAATTGACATTATCTTGACAAAGAGAAATTTTGTCACTCTTCGCAAGTTCTCATGTAACTAAATACTCATTTTGATGATGGTCAGTTTGGACTTCCATTGAATTTTCAGCTACTGTATCACTTTACAGAAAGTTAACAAGTTAAAAAGGGGGAAGAGGGTGAAGTTTATATTGCCTTGAGTAGTAATGATTTTTCAACTTTAGGGCCTGTAGTGTTCCACTGTTCATCGTTGTATGGCTAATGATTAATCTACACCTTGTCTGGGTGATGCATGCATGCTCTCTACTTGCCCATAAGACAGTAATTTTTTTACCTAAGAATAAACGTGAGATGAAATGTCAGTGAAGTCACAATAGTTTTTTAATGCAGCTCCTTGCACCAAGAGTACAGTATATAGCTTCCAATGATAATATTGTGGTTGTTTTCTGTCCCCTTACGGTACCATCCTACCAGAAAGTATGCACGGTGTGCAACAGTATTGGCATGTGATATATTGTCCATTTATGGTAATGTGATATAGGATGAATGTCACTGATATTCATAATTAGTAAGTCTGGTGGGACTCAGCTCTGTCAAACAAAAAGATTACCTATTTTAAACATTGGGGTAAACCTCAGGCGGTTTGGGCATCTGCTCTGGCCTGCATGGGTTTGAGCTCCACAGTGGGCAGCTGCAGCATCCAAGAGCGTCTGCATGTATGTACTATAAATATCTTCTGACTAGATCTGTCCCATGAGACCTGTGCACAAACAGAGGGGGTTGTATTCAGTGTTCTATGCTGGGGCAACTGAAAGACACTGCACATCCCTGGATTAAGAAGGTATGTGGCAGACTCCCAGTCTTACCATCTCATGTATCATACGGCAACCGCCACGCTCGATTGATGTCAGAGCAGAAAACTCTGCAACAAATTGACCTTGAGAGCTTTCATACACGAAGAAGAAGAAACCTCAGTCCTCAAGAAGACAAGGCCTCCAGCATACTCAGAAGCAGCCCCGGTTCTTCAAAACAAAAGTTGAGCAAGTTCCTCACACTCATGTTCTGTGGACTGTTCACTGGAGCTCGCGGATTTGCGCACTAACCACTAGGTGGCAATGTATGGCAGTATATATTCTGCCAAAGTTAGAAAAGCACTGGCAATGAAACAGGGGTCAGCTTGCAGATGGCAAAAGGAGTATATCAGTTCATTAGTTTTTCAAAAATGGACAAATAACCCACTCAAGTCACTCTTCATATCCTCCATCATATCATGAGTCCATCAAATCAGATCACTGCATTACAGCCCCAGTGTGTATTATTTCATTTCTATAAATCTAACCCAAAATGAGGTGTCTTTCCTTAAGCAAACTTTCATTTTTGCTGTTTCTGTCTGTTCATTCTTTACCACTCCCACAGCCCTGACATATACTTCAGAAAGGTGGATCTTTTTGAAGTTGCACTAAAATGTAAATTTTTTATGTGACACACATAATCCCTGAATGGTTCTGGTTGTGGGATTTGTGGGTCAGTACACATTTAGAGTTCCTTTCTACCCTACAAGTATCTTAGGCCAGACAATACAGAAAATAATTCTGTTTGATGATATTGATGTTCGCCCATGAAATTAAAGCACTCTCAGTTAGCATGTAAATTTGGTCATGCAGCTCTGTATAACTTATCGGTATGCAATTACATATATGTAGTATTGCAAACAGCGTGACATTGTGAGTGTTCATGAATACATCAATCAGATTATGCCAAGATGCTATAATTGCATGCTAATTAAAAAAGCTTTCATTATTTCGCGGATCAATTAACATAATTATTCAGTGCAGTACACCGGTTGATGAAGAAGCGCCTGCTTATAGTATAATTATATAAAGAATTTAAAGATAGATATTCAAATTAGTCAGTAATATTAATAAATAATAATGAATGTCTTGCAAATTAATAAGCTGCAACAAATATACCAAGCCGCAAAGGTATCATAAGGCAGATTCCACGAAAAGTGCTCTCAGAGGGTGCCCTAAACCTTCCAACCCTTTAGTTATTTCTCTGTTGCTTCCTGAAGAAAGTAAACCTATTACTCAGTACATCTGTGAGATAATGAATAAATATCATTAAAATAATCCACGAATATGTAGCTTTTTGCTCTTAAAAATGTAGTTTTTTATCCCTAATGAGGACATTTTTGGACGACCAAACTTACTGGTGATCAGACGTGCTTACTTTGGCACTCTGTGGAATCTGCTAAAACCAATTCAGGAAAATGTAATGATGTGTGATTGATAAAACACATCTTGAAAATTATTTTGGAACCATTTTTAATTATGTTGGTCATTATGAAACTTGAAAAAAATGAAAAATAAAAAAAGACTGCTAATGTAACTCGATTCCGTCACAGGACACTGAGGTTACATTAGCAACTTTTACATGGGAATTTTTCTGTGTTCTTGCTACTTAATTTTGAACGTGAAATTCTAAAATTTTATTGAAAAATCTGTGTTATTTGCCCATATACATCATCAATAACATAAACAGCTCTGTGCAGTACCTGTTTTTATTGCTAATGTAACTGTAATTTTGCATCTGTCCATTTCAGAGTGTCACATAAGCAAAATTTGTCTATAACTTACGTTAAGGAACACATGATTTGATCTCAAATTTTTTCCGAACTGAAAGCCAGGTCTCCCAGGAGCAGGCCAGGGGTGGTACCCTGCTGGTGTTTTCATTCATATTTCAGTAGTATCAATATTAAGAAATTCCATCCTCCAACATTTAACGTTGTTACTTTAGCACAAGGCTATAGTTTTAGTTATTCTGATCCATATATTCAACAGCAAATAGTGTTTACCCATGATTTTATTTAATGGATTGACACAGTAAAAGATTTAGATTTCAGTTTTTTTTTGTCCTGCCACCTGTCTCTGGAAAATCTGAGAAGCTACGAATCAATTATGTCTGGCCTTATCCGTCTTAGTACTAATGTAACTTGTGGTAAGTCATTTTGCTGCTTTTCGTGGAATCTGCCCTAAGCCGTAACAAAATTGCTAAAAGGGTACATTTTCCTATAGTCTTAAATTTTACACCCAAATATATTCCCATAGAGTTCACAAAAACAAATCCCACAACATTAATACTTCAAAGAGCCTCATCTTTTAGATGTTGCACTGAAAGTGTTCAATTCCGGGTGAAGCAAGCGTTATGTCTGCATCGCTGAAAAGTATTTTGGATTTTAAGTGCACATATCCCTTTGAGTTTTGGGTACCATAAAAAAGGATGTTGTTCGGAAAGCAAAAGGGAAAAGGTTGATTGTTGTATAGCATGCTGCATGGGATGAACAATACAAGACTGGACAGACTGGTTTCTGTTTTTTCTTGTCATTGCACTATAAGCAACTTTGTACTTTCTACATATAAATGAGAGAAGCACAACCGCAATAAGATATGTTTAAAGTATAACGTCTATCAAAACAATATCGGCATGCAACAACATGACATTATTGATTCTCACAAAAAGTGAGTTCCACAGAGCGATAAAAATGATTGAATGAAATTGAATTAGCTTCAAGGGCATACAACGCTTCAACTGCAAAACTGCATTATTTGACAAGTGGTAACATGCCATATTTCATTTCCTCAGATATGATGTTTTCGTTTCCAATAGCCAACTTTTTAAGAGTGCTGAAATTTGATTCAGCTTTCACAGTGCCTTGAGAAGGTGATATGAATGGGATCTTTCAATTAAATGATATAAAATATATCAATTTCTTCCTAGTATGAAGTAAACGAAAATGTGGAATATTCATAAAACTTTTTAAAAAAACCTTAAGTTCCTTCAATCCATACAAGATATATTGTAGAATTGTTACAAGTGAACTTGATGTTGCATCCCATCCAAAAAGATATCCTCAATCTCAATGGCCTAAAAACATGGTTTGTATCCAAAATTAGGGTGTCTGGTATTTTCTGGTTATTTTGCTCTTTCTGCTTTTTTAGTTTCTTTTAAATGTGATAAAAGCCCAAGAGGCTAAAAATGTCGGAAAAGATGAACAAATATAGTTGAATATCAATGGTATACAATTTGGACTGTGAAATTCGGGCAAATGTCGCTCACAACCAAAAAATTCTGCCCGCAGCTCACCTAAGATCAAATCCATTTATTTGACACGATTATGTGCTTATGGAATGTTGTATCACTGTTTGGTTTGAGATCTTCCGAAATTCTCCAGGAAATTAGGAACTGACATGATAATTGTTTTGATTCCACAGGCAATTTCCTGCTCAATAATGATATTAATGTTCTGATGAGATGGATTGCTGGGATTTTCTTGATTTACAGCCAAAGCAGTACACTGTAAGAATCTTATTCCATGTGATGTTTTGATCCATGGTATGCTTTCAATGGTACATAAAAGATCTCATGGATCTTTAGAGTCATATCATGAAGATACAAGATCTGAATTGTTACATGTACGGGCAAGGTATCCCGGTGATACTTTGACTGGGAAGTGACTGCTGATATAAATTAAAAATAAGGAAACAGATTGACATCATTGATAACCACAAATGGCCAAATGTAATCATTTGTCCTCCCACATGTGGAACTCTAAATTCTGTAATCACTCAGCAAACCCAGAGGCAGAAGAACAATCCAATATAGGAAAGCAACTCAATTAAGCCACAACAGCTGTGGTCAGTCCCTAAGTTAATCAAGAAATCAATTACCATTTAATGTCTTTCAGAAGTCAATCACCTAAACAATTTCATTATCAATTGTTAAATAAACTTCTAATTGCTCACTGAATTACTCAGTCGATTGTTAGTGTCCCTATGTCCCTTTGCCCGATAAAAATCAAGCATAAGATCAAAAAATTATAAAACACTATATATAGTTCATCTTTAGGTGACTAACATTTAATTTTTTGGAGTGGCTTTGATTTTTCCTCGACAGGAAATCATTTATTTGATGGTAACCGTTACGGTGGCTGTAATTATTTATTTCAAGTGTGTGTAGTCCCCGAATATTCATTCCTATGTCATGCAACACGGTGTTGAGAAATATCCCTACCAGAAATAATTTATTTGAAGACTTCCAAGAAAGGAATTTTTTATTTCACCAAAACTGAGCAAGTAATCAATCCAAAAGGTTTTCCAAATCGTGCCTACAAGTGAAGCCAATTAAGCCAAACCGTGTGGTTGCCCAGGATAAGAAAATGTTTTTAGCTCTAGTCTTTAGCAGTAGCCTCTTAATAGTACATTTGAATACATTTGTGCACTGACAATTACTCCTAAAAGGAGGTTTGTCTGACACAGCGGTGGGAACTAATAAAGAGAAAAGAAGAACAGAAAAGTACTGATCATGCTGAGCTATAGAGCTGAGCTCAGTTACGCTTAAAACACTGAGCTTGCAAATCTTTCCACCACAAAACACAAAATGCAATATTTTTCTTTCCTCTTTCTACCACCTGGGCCCCTGGGGTAAAGTTATTGTGTTATCCAATCAAAGGGTGGGAGGTTCTGCTGCATTCTTAGCAGGTTTGAGTGACAACATTGTAAATCACATCTTTTTACAAACTCACAGTAAAGCCGATCTAGTTCAAGACTGGGTATGTAGTGCTGCAAATTTTGTTGAAGTTGTTTCTTGGATCAAATTACTTCACAACAACACACTTTCATGTATGCATACAAAGAATATATGATAACAATGTAAATGTAAAGGCAGGCATAGTTTTAGCTGCATAATTAATGCCATGCACCTGTATTTTTAAAAGAAACACACTTGTCTATTGTGCTGATATCTTAATAACGTAACAAAACTCTTTTCTTTTGTTAGAGATTTCAAGTAGCCAGGATCAACTTCCAATTGCCCAGACAATTTCATAGGGGATGACTTGCTTCCAATGCAACAAGCCATTCAACCAACTAACCATTGGGTAAATTGGACAAGTCAGTGACCTACGCTCTTGAGTCATTGACCTGTGTCTGTAAGTGGTTGTTTTGATGGATTGGACCATTCAGAATTTTATTTTGCCACTAGGAGTATACCATCGTTGTAATTCCTTTTCTCTAACTCGTATGCATAGATCTGTTCCATGTTGCATCTTATTTGAAATTAGCCACCTTCACTTGCGGATGAATTTCTCCCCTTATTTCTTTGATGGAATTACACAAAACATGATCTAGTTTTTAACAGTTGGGTTTAAATAATCAGCTTGCTTAACAGAAGTCATGTCATTAATTGCATAACAAAAGCAGGATCCCAGATAGCACGGTATTCAAATTTATATATATATCATGCATACCAACACCAAGAAAAGTATATAAACACAGCTCCATCTTGTAGAAGCGTCTCGATCAGGAGATATATAATACATAGGTTACCACAGAAACGACTCATCACCATGGTTGTGTACTGCGAAATCCATCACTTCATGTATTCTTGTAAATCAGTAGGTCCATATGCTAAATAAAGTTATTCTGATTCTGATTCTGATTCTGCTATGGGATAGAAAGAAAGATAGATGGTGGGTGTTGATAGATTGATAGAAAGATAGATAGATAGATAGATAGATAGATAGATAGATAGATAGATAGATAGATATATAGATAGATAGATAGATAGATAGATAGATAGATAGATAGATAGATAGACAGATAGATAGATAGATTTTGTTGGTTAATCACAATGTATGTCAGTGGGAGGATGTGAGCAGCATATGTTTTTCCACTCAATGGAAGTCTATTAATTTAATCATTTTTAAGGAATGAACTTAATGAACTAATCTATCAAGATTCAAATTCATTTGTTTGTGATTTCATTATCAAGACTGAAGATGTGTTAAATTCTATTTTTCCAGAAATACATGAAATCTCTACAATGTGATGTTTGATGGCTATAACGCTTTTACGAAATCAAAATCATCAAGTGAATAAGAGGACACACTTAAGGCTACTGTTGGCTGGGTTCAATGTGCCCAACAAGGGTTGTTAGGGAGAGCCTCAGGCAAGGCGAAGCGGTTGAACCAAACAATAAAGTGGTACTACCGTTTTAAAGAATTTCAAACTGAGAGTGGCTGCTGATTCTTGGTGAAAGAAAATTTCTTCCTTCTATTTCTCGGAAGACAGAATTACAGAAAACATAATGAGGTGAAAGTTGGGTTAGAGATCATCAGATTTATCAACACCCACTTGAAACAACAAGAAATTAGTGACATTTAAAAAAATACTTAATATATTAATATCCAAATATATCAACTTTGAAAACAGGGTTCTAATAAAACAATCATCAAAGAGGAGGAAGCTACAACAAAGAAAAGGGAAGTGAAGTAAAGTGATAGATCTCACATGAAACAGGTCTATTCAAATGAAGCTTGTTAATGATAAAAAATGTAAAAAGATACCAATTCATAATAATGAAAAACATGATTCTACTTTTCATTCATGGTCCAAGCACTGAATCATTTATCACTTTGATTTGTGCTTTTCTCGTCCTTCTCCAAGCAATTTCTTCTCTTTATCTTGTCTTGAGACTGATTTAAAATCATCCATAATATTCATATATCATAAATTCCATCTCCTAGATTTGGTCCAATTATTGAAAGTTAATGCAGCATGAAAATTACCCAAGCACAATGAGCTAGATTAATCTATAGACAGACCTTCTTTAATTAATAGTAAGATTTTATTTTAGCAATATTTAGCAGAAGAAATATGTATGTTAAGTACAATAAATGATATTACTGAGTGAAGTGACAGTTTAATATGCTGTGGAAGAGCAAATTAAATTATCAATAACTTCAGTTGTCTTTGCAACAAAGTAACATATCTTAGTGAAGCTAAGGAATTGATTATTTTTCTAACAAAACGAAACATAACACAGTTTTTCCCAAAATTGTCTTCCCTTTTTTTCTTTGTTATTTGTCACGGCAAATCCATTCAACTATGCAAACTGACTGTAATCTTCCTTCAGAAACGCTGCCAGAAAAATTGCATATGGTATGGTCCCACAACCACACATATGGAATTCACAGTTGAATTGGTACACTCCACTGAATTGAGGTTCGAAACAGGTGATTACAACAAACAGTCAATGCCAAACAATGGTAAACAAGATAATCCAGCTAGCTATTTTGTAACAGGGCCCCTTAAGACACTGTCAGAGCAAAGGAATATGTAACAGAGAGAGGGACTTTTTGGCCCAAGGAATGATAATTGAAACATTTGAGCATCCATTTATCCGCATTGAGTTGTTCACAGACTACAGCTATATTACATGGCATATCTATTATTTGGAATGGCTAACAAGACAAATTGTTGGATACATATTTACAAGAAAGGTAAGACCAAATTCTGCTGTGGCCATGTCAACACAGACTTTTTTGCCAACTCACACTGAAATTTTGGAGGCTGTTTTCGGTGGCTGTTTGTCAAATATCAAAGATGTTTCGATGTTACACTTTGCTTAAGTTTGGTCCACAGTGACTACATACATAGTTCTAAGTGGTTTTCTATAGCTGACAGCAATTTGTTTTTATATGAATTGACTTTTTCTGAAACATGTGCTTTCTCCAAGCCAATGTTTTGATCAAACAGGAAGGCATGCACATCATGTACAGTGCTGACACGTTCTTAATGATTTAAAATATACCGATTTCTTCATGGTATGAAGTAAACTATAATGTGGAATATTCTTAAAACTTTTCAAATCACATGAACTTCCTTTAATCCCTACAAGATAATATATTGCAGAGTGCAGACCTGTTATTTTGAAATTTTGAGTTAGCTCAAATGATTGAGTGAGATGGTTGCACAATTTGTTTGAGCCATGATAGCTTGCCGTTTTGAGTTATGATAATCTTTATGTTGTTATAACTTGCAAACAACAAGCTATCTTGGCTCAAAGGAATTGTGCAACCATCTCACTCAATCAATTAAGCTAACTCAAAATTCAAAATTTACAGTGTTTGAGATATTGTGTAATGCTTTTGGAAATTATGAATTGACATGATAATTGGGATGATTCCACATGCCATTTCCTGCTCAAAAATGATATCAATGTTCTGTAGAGATGGATTGCTAGGGTTTCCTTGATTTGCAGCCAGTGCAGTACACTATGAGAATGTTATTCAAAGTGTTGTCATTATCTATGGTATGCTTACAACTGTACATAAATGCTCCTATAGATCTTTAGAGTCATATCATAAAGATACGATATCAGCATTGTTACATGTACATGCAAGGTCTCCCGGCAAATGACCGCTGATGTCAATGTAAAATAACGACACAGATTAACACCGTTAATAACCATAAATAGCAAATGTAATCACTGATCAGTGTCCTCCCAAAATTGGAACTCTAAATTCTGTAATCAGTCTGCAATCTCGGAGGGAGAGGAACAATCCAATATCGCAAAGCAACTCAATTAAGCCACAACAGCTGTGGTCAGTCCCAGAGTTAATCAAGAAATCAATTACTTTTTATGCCTTTTATAAGTCAATCACCAAACCAATTGCACTACCAATTGGTAAATAACTTCTAATTGCTCACTAAATTACTCAATCAAATGCTAGTGTTCCAGTGTCCTTTTGCCAGAAAGGACCGAGCAGAAAATCAAAAAATGTATAGACAATATCAAGTTCTCCTTTAGGGGACTACAATTTAATTTATATGCTTTGCCCTTTTTCTTCTGACCGCCCCTGCCTCCCATGATTCCTTCCGGCACCGCTGAGATAGTTCACTGCAAAAGGTTTTCCAAATCGTGCCTATGCATACAAGTGAAGCCAAGCCAAACCTGGTGGTTGCCAAGGATATGCAAATTATTTAGCCCTAATCTTTAGCGATTACCTCTTAATGGTACATTTTAATACTTTAATTTTGTGCACTGACAATTAATCCTAAAAGGAGGTTTGTCTTATACAGTGGCAGGAACTAATGTAAAGAAAATAAGAACGGTAAAGCACTGATCATGCTGAGGTATACAGCTCAGTTCTACTTAAAACACCGAGCTTGCAAATCTTTCCACCATTGGATAGATGAATGATTGGGACTTTACGTCCTGTAGGCCTATTTATGCACTTGGTAGGCTAATTAAGACAGGACAAGGACACGGCAATGAGGCGAAGAAAGACTGAAACAGCTGTCCAACATATGACCAGGTGACCCGGATAGAGCTGGATTTGAACCCTGGACTAAGCAATTGCAGTCCAGCATGCTACCATTAGACCAACCCACCCAAAATTTTTCCACCACAAAACACAAAATGCAATGCTTTTCTTTCCTCCTTCTACCAGCCAGGCTCCCGGGGGTAAAGTTATTGTGTTATCCAATCAAGGGGGGAGTTCTGCTGCATTCTTAGCAGGCTGGAGTAACAACATTATAAATCACATCTTTTTACAAACTCACAGTAAAGCTGATCTACTGTAGTTCAAGACTGAGTAAAGATCAGTGGCGTCCCTATGGGGGGGCACGGGGGGCACGTGCCCCCCATATTGGACCTGTGCCCCCCCCCCAGGTGCCCCCCCATATGAACTTTCCAACTCTGGCTTAAATATACAGTTAGTGTAGAGGGTGCTCCCCCAGAGAATCACGTGCCCCCCCAGGTGCCCCCCCGCTCGAGACCCCCTAGTTACGCCACTGGTAAAGATACGAAGTGCTGAACATTTTGTTAAAGTTGTTTCTGGGATCAAATTACTTCACAACAACATACTTTCATATATGCAATTATGCATACAAAGAATATATGATAAAATTGTAAATGTAAAGGCAGGTATAAATTCAGCTGCATAATTAATGTCATGCGCCTGTATTCAAAAAGAAAAAAAATCACTATTGTGCTGATATCTTAATAACGTAACAAAAGTCTTTTACGTTCTTTTGTTAGAGACTTCAAGCAGCCAGGATCAACTTCCAATGGCCCAGATAATATCATAGAGGATAACTCGCTTCCAATGCAATAAACCATTCAACCAACTAACCATTGGGTCAATTGGACAAGTCATTGACCTGCGCTCTTGAGTCATTGACCTGTGTCAGTAAGTGATTGTTATAGAATTTTATTTTAGCACTAGGAGTACCATTGGCTGTAATTAGTTTTCTCTAAGTCGTATGTATTTGTTTCATGCTGCATCTTATCTGATTTAAGCCATCTTCGCTTGTGGATGAATTTCTCCCTTTATTTCTTTGATGGAATTACACAAAAAATGATCTAGTTAAAGTTGAGTTCAAAATAATCTGCTTCCTCAACAGAAGTTAAGAGATTAAGACATTTAAGATGTTGCTAAGCAAGTGTTTTGGGGAAACTTAAATACAGTGAGCAGCATAAAATAAATGAGCACAGCTTTCTGTTTTTCATCCCGGCTGTAGCATCCAGTATTCTATGCTGGGGCAACTGAAAGACCCTGGGCATCCCTGAATTAATAGGGTATGTGCCAGACTCACAGTCTTCTCATCTCATCATCATACGGCGACCGCCTACCTTGATATAGCCCACTTAGGTGTTGCAGAGACATAAAACACAAACAAATGAACAAACAAACAGTCATCCTGTAGCAACAAACCTCACAGAAACAATGCCTCTATTTCGGAGAAGCTTTACAAACATACTGTATCTAAGTCTGATAAATTGAACTGGCATGTCATTAATTGCATGGCAATAGCAGGATCCCAGATTGTAATGTATGCCAATTTATATGTATCATGCATACCAACACCAAGAAAAGTTTATAAACACTTCTCCATCTCATAGACGTATTTGATCTAGAGATATATAACACATAGGTAGTCATAGAAACAGCTCATCACAATGGTTGTGTATTGCGAAATTCATCCCTTCAGCCAAGAACTTGGGGTAGGCTGGCATCAGGATTTTTCACGCAGTCAATTCATTCTGGTGCCAAGACTCTTGTAAATCGGTAGGCTAATGTGTTACGGGAGTGTGTACAGAGATGAAACGATAGTTTGATGATAGATAGAAAGATAGATAGATAGATAGATCGATCGATAGATAACTCGATAGATTTGTCTGAGAAATTTTACGTTACAGCGAATACTTAGCTGATTCATCCAGTAGTAAACATTTGTTAAGTATACACTGTAATGTAAAATGTAAAATATCGAGTTATCTATCTATCTATCTATCTATCTATCTATCTATCTATCTATCTATCTATCTATCTATCTATCTATCTATTTCTTCTGGATACACTGAAAAAACACTTTGTGTAAAAATAGACAAATTTTGTCTGGATTTACACAAAATGGCATGTTAGCTGGTGTCCGTCCAAAGTCTTGTCTATTCCAGACAAAATGAAATGTGTGATATTTTAGACAATAATTTTGTCTAAAAAATTTTGTGTAAACCAACAAAATATATTGTCTGCTTTACACATCAAAACTGTCAGAATATGTGTTAATTTTATGATAGATATTTGTCTGTTGCAACATAGACTTTGTTTAGAATTTTGTCTGTTTTGACAAAGGCCATTGCTTGATTTAGCATAGACTTTGTTTAGATTTTTGTCTATTTCAGCCCAGATCATTGTCTGAAGTGACAATGTATTTGTTCAGAATTTTGTCTGTTCCAGCACTTGCCCTTGTGCATAATAACATAGCCTTTGTTCAGAATTTTGTCTATTTCAGCACATGCCCTTGTTTAAAATAACATAGCCTTTGTTCAGAATTTTGTCTGTTCCAGCACATGTCCTTGTGCATAATAACATAGACTTTGTTAAGAATTTTGTCTATTTCAGCACATGCCCTTGTTTAAAATAACATAGCCTTTGTTCAGAATTTTGTCTATTTCAGCACTTGCCCTTGTTTAAAATAACGTAGCCTTTGTTCAGAAGTTTGTCTGTTCCAGCACATGTCCTTGTGCATAATAACATAGACTTTGTTAAGAATTTTGTCTATTTCAGCACATGCCTTTGTTTAAAATAACATGGCCTTTGTTCTGAATTTTGTCTATTTCAGCACGTCCTTGTGTATAATAACATAACCTTTGTCAGAATTGTGTCTATTTTGGCACATGCTCTTGTGTATAGCAACATAGCCTTTGTTCAGAATTTTGTCCATTACAGCACAGATCATTGTATGAATTAACAATTAGTAAATCTATGAGCAGTCAATGAATCCGTAACCCTTTAGATATAGATAAACAAGGTATATTTCATTCTCCAAAATGCAATGATAACCAAAACAAGATTTCCATTGATCATATGAATGTTTAATTAAAAAATAGCAAATAATGATACAGTGTACAGTACTTGAGGTATTATTAGCTTCGCTGAGAAGCTATTGTGGTCGCTGGCACTTCAGCATGTGCGTTAGTGTGTATGTGAGTTGCCTCCTACAAAAACTACTGGATGGATTTAGACTTCCTTCGGCATGATGTGTTCATTTGCACTACACAAGACCTGATAAAATTTTGGTGACAATTGGAGCTTTTTTAGGCCCACAGTTCAAGAAATCTGAAAAATGCCTCTACAGTGCAGCATCCACTATCATTTTTTGCTGCAGCACTACCAGCCAAAAGGGTGTATATTTCTACATTATCTCTGCAAAAACGGTCATTAAACGTCCATAGAAGGTGCCAAAGCAATAAATTAGCAACATTTCAATGTTTATTTGATGAAAATCTGACTAGCATTGCTAAAATTACCATGCAATTGTATAGTAGATAATCCAACGAATGATGCTGCAATAACATTCAAGCCTTCATATATAAGTTGAAGTCTCAATCAACTATTAGGGGCCGACCAGATGATCTTTGAGGAGGGGGCTATTGCCTTTTGGTGAAAAAAAAAAGTTCTTTTTCCAACTTCACACTCACTGAAAACAAAACAAATTGTTCAGCGCATGAAAAAAAAAAGAAGTTTGCTTTCACCTGTAGCTAACTATCGACTGGTTGCCCCCTTATGTGCGGCATCTTGCAGTAGTCAAAGTTCAATTTTAAATGGACAGCGAAGCTATGTGCTCTCCGAGCGCCCGTTCTAGATAATCATATGATGCTTAGAAAAGAGTCAATATGTACTTTTCTAGAAATCATAAAGATATTTGCATAGTTCTTTCACAATATGAATGTACAAATCGAATAAAGTTTATAATTATGATTGGTCTACATACCCATCCCGAATAAAAATGTCCTTAATTTTAATGGGCAAGTCATAAATAATGTTTTCCAATTCAAGCAGATCATGTATTATACTGCTGCGCTTCGACAATGCTGCAGCTGCGAAGAGCAGGAAATTGTTGCTGCCATGTGACACCTCCTTTGCTAAAGGAATCTTTCTCAATCCAGCATACTCATCCATGCTTGGTCCCACCTGAATAGTAATAGATAAAGAAAAGAAATAGTGAATTACACCATCCATATTTGTATGTATTGATCCTTATTTTGTTATTTGTCAGTCATTTTCATGAAATCAGAGCATCATTTAAACCTTTGCATGCAAATAGACTACAACCCAGGTTGTTTTGAAATACCACATGAAGAAGAAGTGTATATAAACCATGCAGTATATATTGTGGTATACCCAATGGTTCTTTTTGCATAAAGAGATTTGTTGGTTGTGTTATTACATTGTTTTCCTTTGGGAAATCATGTCTAGGCAAATTCAACTGACTAGTATAGATCATCTGAGCGAAATTTAGCTCTCTTGTGAATTTTATAATTGGGCAAGAATAAGATCAAATGTTTGTACGATGTTATTTTGATATGCACCCCCATTCATGAAGAGATCTCGAGTCCTCTGTACCCACTCATGTAATTTTGTAATTTATTAATTAAACAGTTTTTCTTGAGTAACCACTACAATGTTACCAATATAATTTGAGGCTAAACTTGTTGCAACACAACAACATCAGCCAAAAATAACATTTGCAACATCAGAAGATTGTTGCAAGTTTTCGTCGGGCACATCTTAAACACCACAAACATTGTAACCATTTGGTCTTATTATAATTATACACCAAGAAATATGATAACAAAATACAAAACTTACTAGTTTGAAATCCACAAAATATTCCATGGTCTCTGTAAGTTGCCATTTTAGCCACGATGTCTGCAAAAAAAGGAATGCTGACCATTTAATGAGGAAAGAAAATGGTTTACTAAATAACATTCTGCAACTATACCAATTAGGTAAACTAGATTTGTGTGTATTGAGAAAATCAACAGATATATAGCGTAATTCGAAATTTATTAGTATTTATTGACCATATTTGAAAATATACACAATATTATTTCTAATTTTTGTCTAACAAGTGACATATACATACTCCACTCTTGTATGTCTTTTTCAATTGTTCACCGATAGAATATATTTAATTTACACAATACACTATTTGGAGTTATCCAATTAGTAAAAGTAATCTTGTATAAAACATCTACAATTGGCATAGTTGTAATGTAAAAAAGATAAAGGTGCTGCCCAAGGTGGCCACGCATTATAAATGTAGTGTTGTAACTCTATTCTGTAAAATAATAAATAGTTATAGCCACCTCCCTAATTCTTTGCGATGTGCTTCTTTCTTACCTGCTTATAAATCAATTCCGTCATTTGCAATTTTAAAATCATCTTTTTCATTCTATTGTTAAGCTTTTGGTGTAGCTTTGACAGCAGTGCTGGTGCCATTCTCTCCTATTTCCCGGCAAAATTATCGAAATGTCTGGCCAACTAGTTGGGAAATCGATGTCACTCTGAAATAAACAATTACAAGTATTGAATACAGACAGAAACAAAACTGAAGTTGTCCTACTACTGTCTTTGCATGAGTAGAAATTCATAAGCAAAGAGCGAAATCAAGGCTTCAGTAACGCGTGACTGATGTGTCACGTGATCAGCTACAAGAGAACATACACTCAAGACTGACCAGTGCTCACAACATTCTACTACAAACACACACACTATTTTAAAAAATGCACTCTAGGCTCTTTAATAAATAATAATATAATAATAATAATAAAATAATAAAAATCTTTATTTAAAGTCACAGTTAAAAACAAACAACATTAGCACAAGTGCTATTATGTGACAGAATAAAACAATCAAAACTAATAACAACAAATAAAACAATACACAGGACATGTTATTTTATTCATTATAATCCTTTTATAACCCTGCCCAGTGCCCTTCTCCTTCAATTTCAGAGTACTGTATCTCTGGGGATTACAAGCCCTCACTTACATGTACATGTAATGAACCATGTCCTGTGTACCACACACACTACTACCATACCTATGGTAACCAATGTACGGTCCATAGGCACAGGAGGTCAATACATTTTGGGGGGCTGCCCAAAAAATATCATCGAAATTGCCCCAAAATCTAAGTTCTCAAAAAAATTCAGCTCGAAACCACCTGAACAAGTTGTATTTCAAAATTTTATTTTTGGGGGGCTGCAACCATCTCAAGCACCAATGTCCAACATCTATGCACTAACCCTTTACCTGTCCTTAAGGCTTAAGTATCCCAAACAGCAACTATCCCAAGCATGACCAAGGTCCAACATCTATGCACTAACACTAAACCTACCCTCAACTGTCTTAAACATCAACTGTCCCAGGCATGACCAATGTCCAGTATCTGTTCACTAAACCTAATCCAAACTGACTGTCTATCTAAAAAAAAAACTATCCCAATATATTCCAATGTTCTACAACTGTCCCAACCACCCTGCACCCAGAGTGGTTGGGATATGCCCCAGTAATTCCATTGTTTTCAAAACAACATATAAATTAGCAATATTTACAAATAAGTAAATATACACAGTCTTCAAGCTAACAATTAACAAAATATAATAAATAATTCAATTTTCTTAGAAATAAACAGATGAACTTTATCCCACATAATTTCATACATGAATTTTCAAAGCCATCTGTTTGAGACATGAATTAGCCCTTTGTAATGGCCTATATTTGACTCATGTCGTGCTATTAACTTGGAAGTATAACTCACCCTAACAATGTATCTGAGCATTGCAATAATAGTCAATTTTCCACTTAAAATCTGTCATAAATCACATTTGGTTCATGCATGCAATCAAAAATAATTAAAGCAAATCTTTAACTTACCTTTACATATTTCAGTCAGCTCCAGCAAACCACACAATGAGAACTTCCCAGTGACAAATGTACTTTTAACCAAGCTTGCAACATGCTTGTCTTTTGCTAACAAAAATGTAGTCAGTCTGAGTCAGTACACTTCTTAAGTGAGGCTTGATGACTTTAAAATCTAAACGAGGTCAGTTTTGATCCAGTTTAATTGTTTGCCATGTTGGCCAACAAAACAAAACATTTATAAAGAAGATTAGTCTTGTACCAAGCAAAAAAGTATCCAATATTTTGTGTGGAATTTTGTGTGAAATATCAGACAAATTGGAAGTTGCTGGATCAACAGTGTGCTTTATGCTGTTGTACAACACTGCTTGTCTGTGTCACACATTATTTTGACTGGAATACACAAAGCCCATTTTACACATAGATTTTGTCTGCTGTTTTACACAAAGTGTTTTTTCAGTGTAAATCAGCTAACTCTCTGTCTTTTTGCCAAAAAGTTATCTCTGCATCGATAAATCTTCATGGTAATAATTGCATACAACAGAAAATGTGTAAAGAGCCATACACTCTATCAGTATGAATACATGTTTGCTCTGCTGATATTTCTTCACTACCGGTATACCTTTTCCAAAAAGCAGTATTACATGGATGTGAAATTCCATGGTAATTTTCTTTGTTAATTAAACAATCAATCTGTTGATAGTTTTTTCAGCCAATGGACTGTTCATGCAGGTTGATTGTATGAAGTTAAGAAAAAGGGCCATGAGAATTACCAAACAAAGACACTCTACTGTATATGATTCAATTGATGTGTGCAGTTCGACATGTGAGCGTGTTACTGTGAAAGTGTATGGTTAAAAATTAAGGGCTCAAACTATGAAATATTCATTGGCGGCACTTATGTTCCCCCCGAAGGTAGCATGATTTACTTGAATAGCAGATACGGATATGATGTTTTAAATGAATTAAGAGAAGATCTTGCCCGTTTCCTTGAGAGAACACCATTTGTTTCAATCTGTGGTGATTTCAACAGCAGGACAGGTAATTTGAAGGACTTTGAAGAACCTGTAAATGGAAAAAACCCGAATTTCTCTGATTTATACCAGGCAAGTAATGCTTCAGCGAATAGCACACACTCCAACTGGTTGACTAAACTTAGATTTTCTAAAGATAAAAAGATAAATACTTATGGGAAAGATCTCATAAATTTATGCAAGGCAAGTGGTATTAGAATTATGAATGGTCTAGTTGATGAAAGTAAAACAGACCAATTTACATGTCATACAACAAATGGGCATAGTGTTGTTGACTACTTACTTTGTAGTGAATTTGCATATAGGTATCTTCAGGAGTTTGTCATAATGGATAAACTTACAGAGTCGGACCATACGCCACTCATCTTCTCTTTTAATCTTCCCTCGAAACTGAAAACTGACATTGTTACCACAACTTCTGGGAATAGCTCAAAAACATTCAAGTATGTGTTTGACCAAGGCAAAATTGATGAATTTCTATCCGACTTTGACAGTGAAACTGCTCAGAGTACATTGTATAAGCTTGGCTGTGACATTGAGACCAATGTAAACACTGATATGGTAATTGAAACTGTATACAACTATATAACAGATTGTATACAGCCAACATTTAAGAAAAAGAATTCGAAGTCTGCAAAAAGTACATTTCCTACAAATAAATAGTTTGACAATGAGTGTAAAAATATTAGGAAGTCATTAAATGACTTTGCCAAACAGAATGACTTAACTCTAGATTATAATAAAACTCATTATGGTACCATGCTCAAAAATTATAAACGAATTACTCAAAAGAAAAAAAGACAATTTCAGGAGAGAAATCGGAATGAAATGCAAAAACTTATGGGTAAAAATCAATCAGATTGCTGGAAATATTGGAATAAATTAAAAGCTCTTGGAAAAAACCAAATTGATAGCCCTGATTTAGACACTTTTCACGACTACTTTAAACAACAATCTTTTCCACCTGAACGTGATTACTTTGATATTGAAAGCATGACTCATACAGTCAATGAAATTCAAAATTCCCAGTACAACTGCTCTAATGAAGTTGCTTGTCATATATGTGATGATGTAATAACGGAGGACGAAGTAGCGCTGCACTTCAGGAAACTAAAAAATAATAAAGCTTCTGGTATTGATGGGATACCAGCAGAATTCTATAAATATGCCAGTGAGAAACTTGTGACACCATTCTGTGCTGTGTTCAATCACATTTTTAATAAAGGGGAATATCCTTCTCAGTGGTCTGAAGGTCTTATTAATGCCCTCCACAAAAAGGGAAGCCGCGCAGACCCAGATAACTATAGAAAAATAACTATAAATGTTGTTATGGGTAAAATCTTCGATTCAATCCTCAATAGTCGGTTGTATTTCAAAAATGAGGCTCTGAACCTTGATGACCCCTGTCAGTTCGGTTTCACACCGGGAGCCAGTACCACTGACTGTGTTTTCATTTTGGATACAGTCTTAAGCTATCAACATGCAAAGAAAAAGCCTGTGTACATGTGTTTTATAGATTTTACCAAAGCATTTGACTACATAAACAGAGATGCTCTATATTTCAAACTGAGGCAGCAGAACATTGGAGAGAAAATGCTCAAAATTATTATAAATATGTTTGACAAGGCAAAAGCAAGGGTTCACCAGGGTGGAAATACTAGTAATGCAATTGACAGTCAATGTGGGGTCTTGCAAGGGGGAATTCTTAGTCCAAAGCTATTTAATGAATTTATGTCTGACCTTCCTCAGTATCTTGACAAATCGGATGGGATAAAATTGAACAACTTCACTTTAACACACATATTGTATGCTGATGATATTGTACTTATCGCTGATTCTCCTAAGTGTCTACAGAATAGCATAAATTCAGTGCAAAATTTCTGTAAAAAATGGCATCTTATAGTAAATGTCAGTAAAACCAAAGTAATGCAAATTGGTACCAAAACAGCTGACTCCTTCTTTTGCAATGGCGAGGAACTAGAAAAAGTGGAGAGTTTCAAATATCTGGGTCATATGCTAACTAACAAACGTAAAGTGCACAGCAAGATGACAGAATACCTGTCAGTGCAAGCTCATAAGGCACTTTTTGCCCTACAAAGTGATTCAAAGCAAGTCCTAGGACACATCGACCCAATTATATCTTTGCGAATGTTTGATACTTATGTTCTACCAATCCTTGAGTACAACAGTGAAATATGGAGTAGCGAAAAACCTGTATCTGAATTAGAAGTTCTGCAACTTGGCTATCTAAAACGTATGTTAGGCGTAAGAAAACAGACACCTTCTCTGGCTGTTTATGGTGAAACTGGTAGATTTCCACTGCATGTTAGACAAAAAGTTAGGATGATCAATTATTGGATGAGATTAGAAAATTCACCAGATGGAAGCCTGTTAAGGAGATGTCTCCAAATTCAGAAAGATACTCATACAAACAGAGCTAATGATACTAATTGGTTCAGTAAAATAATAAACATTTTAAGCTCTTGTAACATTGAATATGAAGCAAGTAACAATACTAACTTAGACATTGACATCATATGTAGAACTGTAAAATCAAAACTTTATGAAATAGAACAGGAACAATTATTCATATCTATAAATGATAGTACACAGCAACCAAAACTTAGAACATATAAGCTTTTTAAAACTGACTGTAGATTAGAACCATATCTCAGGCTGCGACAAAACCGTAAGGTGTTAACTAAGATTGCCAGATTCAGGACAAGTTCTCACAGTCTACAAATCGAAATAGGCAGACATCAAAAGCCAGTGATTCCTGCAGCAAATAGAATATGTGAAAAGTGTTCATTAAATATGGTGGAGGATGAAATCCATTGCCTTGTTGTATGCCCTGCTAATGAATCGTTCCGTGAAAACCTGTTAAATTCATCAACAATTTTCTATCTTTGAATGACAGTGACAAGTTCACATCAATAATGAAAAGTAAGGAACCTGACCTACTAAATACTCTAGGGAAATTTTTACTTCAGGCTGATGTTTAAATTTAAAGCGACTATCTCCTGCATCCACACGGTCACTTATAATACACAATTATGATAATTATGATAATTAGTATACAATGTACACTTTAAGAAAAAAAGTTATTTCTAACATAAATTGAACTATTCAATATAGCAATCGATCAATATTAAAGCAACAATGTATGTTATTTGATACATGTTTTGTAAATAATGTTCAAATAAGAAATATCAAGCATTATTAATTAATCTATAAATTTGTTAACTTGTATGTCTTTTGCTTTGGTCTTATATATATATAATTAATCATTATTTTTTTAATAAGCCAAAATGACTATTTGTTAGTGATCAGTATCAGTGGTGTGTGTATTTTATTGACTGTTATCTATATTAATTGATGTTTGATACCTACTTTATTTTATAACTATTTGGGTGGCTGGAACCTAGTTTGTATGTATTTTAATCTTGTGCTGAGTGCTCTTTTTATCCAAAACTACTATTACTCGTATATGTTTGTATCAATATGCTCACTTGATTTTAGCTGTTTATAACATGTGTATAATCAATTTTATGTATATATAGTTAATCTTGTATATAATTAATTCTATTTTTATATATATTTTATTTAACTTTTCCCCATTACAAATGACATATGTATCAATTGTGATATTTATAGATGTCAATAAAAGAATATATATATATAGTATGAGTCTCATCCACTAAACAAATGTATGTATTTTGCCCCACGGAGCCAGTGATGGAAATGGGGGGGGGGAGCTTGGGGGAGCAGAGCTCCCTTGACCAAAAAACAGGGGGAGCTGTACCCTGCAACATTTCCCCCAATGACCACTGGTAAAATTACAATTATCATGTTACTTTCAGTCCTCAATGTATTTTTAGCCAAAATTGTGCTGGTTGAAGAATTCTTTCCTTTTGTTGAGCTGCAGCCGCACAAGCTGAGAGCTCCCCCCCCCCCCCGACAAAAATTTTCCATTTCCATCACTGCATGGAGCAATACTGTGTGTGCCTTTGTGCAGAACTGAAATGTTCAGAAACTCTTTCATTCCACAAGCAATTAACATTTTAAATTTCATGAAACTATGGTCCCCTGTGCAAGTAAACCAATGCTTTGTTGATTTGTTTCTGTCACCATGTCAAATATTTGCTCCAACAATTTTATTCAGTATCTTTGTATTTTTAAAATAATGACCAATAAAGAAGTCTTAGTCTTATTAGTCTTAGTCTTAGGCAATGGTTATTAAGTGTGAGTAGTAGAATGATTACTAATTTAGGGCCCTATTTCCCCATCATGACGTTCAGATGTAGTTGTTGCATTGTATTCCAATCAGCAATACTACAATATCCCACTGTTGGCATTGAAATGCAGTATGTGGAATTCAGATGTATACATGTAGAGAAGCCAAGCTCATTTCATTAAAGTAGCAGTTTCATTTCCTGCTGATTTTTTCGTTGATTAATCACAATGTATGTCAGTGAGAGGATGTGAGCAGCACGTCTGTGCCAACTCAATGGGAGTATATAGTTTGACCATTTAAGGAATGAACTTTATGAACTAATCTATCAAGATTAAAATGTATTTCTTTTGTTTCTGATTCTATAATAAAGACATCAAGATGCATGAAGTTTTATTTCATCATGAAATACATGAAATATAATATTATACAATTTTATGTTTGATGGCTATAATGCTTTTATGAAATCAAGAACATCAAATGAATAAGAAGACATCCTTTTAAAAGGCTACCGTTTGCTGGGTTTGAAGGAGAAGCGGTTGAACCGAACAATAAAGTGGTATTAACTTCTTAAAGAAGTATTTTCTAGTTTGGTAGAAACATTTCCTCTTATGGTAGAAACATTATGAAATTGTCTACAAGAATTCCAACTGAGAGTGGCTGCTGATTCTTGGTGAACGAAAATTTCTTCCTTTTATTTCTCGGAAGACAGAATTAGGGAAAACATCATGAGGTGAAAGTTGGGTTAGGGATCATAAGATTTATCAATACCACTTGAAACAACAAAGAAAATTAGTGACATTTAAAAATCTTAATATATTAATATACCCATAAATCAACCTTGAAAACAGGGTTCTCCTAAAATAATAATCAAAAGAGGAGGAGACTACAAGAAAGTGAAGTGAAGTGATAGATCTATTACATGCAGCAGCTCCGTTCAAATGCATGCGAATTCATAATAAAAAAAACATGATGCTATTCATAATTCATGGTCCAAGAACCTAGTCAATTATCCCAATTATTTGTGCTTTTCTTGTTCTTTTCTCATCCTTCTCCTCTCTTCATCATTTCTTGAGATTGATTTAGAATTATCCCATATATTCATATATTCATATAACTATCATCTCCTAGATCCGGTCCAATTATTGAAAGTTAATGCAGCGTGAAAATTACCCAAGCACAATGAGCAAGATTAATCTATAGACAAACCATCTTTTATTGATAGTACGATTTTCTTTTAGCAATATTTTGAAGAAGACATTTGTATGTTAAGGTACAATAAATGATATTATTGAGTGAAGTGACAGTTTAATAGAGTAGGTCGGGGCATGCGGCCCCCTTTAACTTCGAGGTGTGATTTGACCTACTTTTTATGAGCGATTATTTGAATGCTTATGCTGTCAGAAAGGGATCACTTGACTCTACTAATAACTAGTGAAACAAACATCTACAAATTTTAATAAAGGAGTTTCGGCCATTTTTGTACAAAATTTGAAATGGCCTTCTTACCCCATCCATCGGGCAAGAAGCCCCACTATTATAATCCTATGGCAATTTTTTTTGCAAACGCATTCAGCCTAAAAGTTATTTCTTTGGGTTCTTCTATCATTTTTAAGGCATTCTATTCACTTTTTCTGAATTTCAGAATTTTTCTGTTCATACTTGTATTTTTTAATATTTTTTGCCTTGTTTCAATTTCGGGGCAAAATTTTTTCTATTTTAGCTATTCTATCAAGATCTAAGGTAAATTACACATTATGAAATGGTTCCTGAAGCGGCAGTGAAGGGGGCCTCATGCCCCATATCATATGGGGCCTGTCGCTCCAAACCCGGATATTTTAATTTGACCTCTATATTTTGAACTAAAATGCAAAAAACATGATCCAAATCATATTTTTGTGATGGTCATGAAGTGAAGCAATGCAGATATCCATTACTGTTATAAAAATTTCCAAAGTTATTTCTGACAACCCCTTTCAAAGAATTAGTGAAAGTTACAAAAACCATGCACATTTTTTTGTTTCTTTAATTTCTACTATGGTTTGGTGCTGTTTGCCCTGAAAATTTGTGACATCACCTTAAACACCTCTAGTTTCAATCCTATCAATATTTAAATGCACCAAAAATGTAAGTTTAGATATAACCCTTGGGGGGCCTCTCACCTAACCCGGGCTTCTTGCCCTGACCTACTTTATGCTATGGAATTATAGCAAATTAAATTATCAATAAATTCAGTTGTCTTTGCAACAAAGTAACATATCTTAGTGAAGCTAAGGAATTGATTATTTTTCTAACAAAACGAAAAATAACACAGTTTTCCCAAAATTGTCTTCTCTTTTTTTCTTTGTTATTTGTCACGGCAAATCCGTTTGACTATACAAACTGACTGTAATCTTCCTTCAGAAAAGCTGCCAGAAAAATTGCATATGGCATGGTCCCACAACCACACATACGGAATTCACAGCTGAATTGGTACACTCCACTGAATTGAGGTTAGAAACAAGTGATTACAACAAACAGACAATGCCAAACGATGCTAAACAAGATAATCCAGCTTGCTATTTTGTAACAGGGCCCCTTAAGACACTGTCAGAGCAAAATAATATGTAACAGAGCCAGGGACCTTTTGGCCCAAGGAATGATAATTGAAACATTTGAGCATCCATTTATCCGCATTGAGTTGTTCATGGACTACAGCTATATTACATGGCATATCTATTATTTGGAATGGCTAGCAAGACAAATCGTGGGATACATATTTACAAGAAAGGTAAGACCAAATTCTCCTGTGGCCATGTCAACACAGACTTTATTGCCAACTGACACTGAAATTTTGGAGGCTCTTTTTGGTGGCTGTTTGTCAAATATCAAAGATGTTTCAATGTTACACTTTGCATAGGTTTGGTCCACAGTGACTACATACATAGTTCTAAATGGTTTTCTATAGCTGACAGTAATTTGATTTTATATGAATTGACTTTTTCTGAAACATGTGCTTTCTCCAAGCCAAAGTTTTGATCCAACAGGAAGTCATGTACATCATGTACAGTGCTGCCACGTTGTTGCACCATGATATGGGAACCATAAAACTTTGCAGAAAATGTCAGCGATCCTCAGTCACAAGGATTGTGCAATCTCAGCCGTTGTTTGTTTGCTTCACTCAAACAAGGCATTGTCCAGCATCTTCTGTAAAGATCTATGAGACCCTCAATCTCCTTCCTAAAATAGCCTCAGCTTACAATACAGATGCACGCTGCGGAGCGGCTGAGCAAATGTAAATCTGAAGAAAGATTGTGTTCAGGTATTGCGAATATGTCTTTTTTTCGTGAATGTTTAAAGCAATACCCAGAACTTACCAGTAACTGTTGTGAAGATCAAGTTATTTTTTTGCTTTGCACAGACAAGGTGTTATCCTGCTTCTTCCTCCATAATTTGTGGTGAACGCGCCTCAATTTTTCAATCAACCAGTGTCCTGTCAAGTTTATCCCTAAAATTTTCAGTGAGTAAATTATGAAGAGAAAAATCATTAGCTACACAAAGTTGTGAGTGCGTGACCTATCTCAGTGTTTTGATAATGATAAACCTGCTTGTGGTTTGAAATGTGCTTGCAATTTTCTTTGCCATGGCTGGAATTGAACATTGGACCAAGCCATTGGAAGCTCAGCCAAAGTCTCCAAGTTATCAGGCTTGATGTATAACTCAAACTCTACCATTCCAGAGGACAATTGCATTTCATGATTAATATCCATTCTCTCGAGATCTTGTCTAGCTTTACAGAGTGTAGATAAATCTTATCGTCCTGAAACTTTGATGTACAATCATTTGCGACCTTTAGCCTCGGTAGTATGGAAACTTGAGATATGATATTTTCTTTTACCCTCTCTCTTCAGGCAAATCCAATGTCAGATTGAACTGTGAAGGCTATATGATTAAAGATGCTTCAAATCTAACGTGCAATAAAACCTTTTAAGGAATCAAGATTAAAAATCAAAGTCAACATTGCGAGGCAAATTGAAAGATGGTTGTACATTTTCTTTTGTTGTTTAAGTTATGATAATCTATCTCTTATCATAACTTAAAACAACAAACTTCTTCTAAAGCTCTACGGAATTGAGCAACAATCTCACTCAAACATTTCAGCTGACTCAAAATATTAACTTTACAGTGTAGGCTTGGACCAAGGCTAGTATCCGCAAAAACATAAATGAGACACAAAAATATGTTTCACCCAGGGCTTTGGAGTCGGAGTCGTGGAGTCGGGGGTTTTTGGATGGAGTCGGAGTAGGAGTTGAACTTTGATTTTTAGGTGGAGTCGGAGTCGAAAATTAATTTGGTGACTCCTGACTCCTTAAAAATAATTGATATAATTGACAAAAACCCAGTTACAACAACGCGAAATGTATCTTGAATTTTAAGCAAAATTTCCTAAACAAGTAATCAAGAACAAAAGCCAATGGAAAATGTGTGGAAGTACTTCTTGCCCCCTGTTAATCATGTAATATTTGTGTGAAACAATGCCGATAAGCAGAGTCGGAAGTCGGAGTTGGAGTCGGAATTTAAGAGATCTACGGAGTGGGAGTCGCTTTTCAGAAAGCCAAAGGAGTCGGAGTCGGTTCACTAACTACCCGACTCCAAAGCCCTGGTTTCACCAATACATCAAAATGGACCACCAAGAATGCATCTCCCATATCTAATATTCTCTCTATGCTCTTTTTATTTGTTATGTTTTGCACATTGACAGAACAATGTATCAAGATGACGAATGATAGAGTAACACAAAATGAATCACAGCATACAATGACAGACATGACAACAAAGCGATAGATTGTTTTCGATTTTGAAGATGCATGTGCACCCTTTTTTAAAGCAAACCCAATTTCCAATTCTGCAGTGTGGCTTATGTGGTAATTATCCCACTCATCATCTGGGCTCCTTTATCATCCAAACAAACTTCATTCCTTCGTGACATAGAAGCAGCACTTTGGGACTACATGTAATTAGTAATGGTGGCAAATTTCTCTGAAATTTGACAGTTGACATTTTATACACATTTACAAAACAATGTATCAAGATAACAAATAATAAAGTAATGCATGATGTATCACAGCACACAATGACAGATATTGCAAAATGAATGCAACCCTATTTGCAATTCTGCAATACAACGTTTCTGCAATAAAACAAAGCAAAAAGGGAAGTTTAAGTAGCAATTATCCAACTCATTATCTGTGCTCCCTATCTTCTGAACATAATATATGGACTTCTTTGCATGCATTGCTGTAAAATATTGGAGATAATTGTCTTCCAATTAAGGACTAATTAGTACTGCCACTTGTACAGTTTTGGTAATGCATGGTCGTTTTATATCACATCATCTATATAGCTGATATTACTGTATATCAGTAATTGCGAAGAAATTTCAGCTAACATAGTTTTTGGAAGTTCTTTTTCTTCGTTAGACTATCAGTTGAAAGAGACAACATTTTTGTTATTCAGGCTCTTGTTAAATGATTCTCTCTCAGAAGTTTCCTATCAAATCTGAAACCCTTTAGAAAGAAAAACACTTCTTTGTTACAGTCACGTCCATTGATTCCTCCACATTCTAGTCTGTTGGTTTCTATATCAAGAAAAGGGATTGACACAAAACAGCTCCCTGCAGAATTCCAATCAGCTCAACGCCCATGCTCTAAAAAATGTCAGGACAAAATTTTTTTTTTAGATTCAAAATGGTTTTTTGAAAAACCAACATGGATTTTTTTTCTAAATCCATGTTGGTTTTGCATTGAAATTTGTTTTTTCAAAAAACCATTTTGAATCTAAAAAAACAATTTTGTCTGAAATTTTTTAGAGTACAGAACTCTAAACTGGGAAACATGAACTTACCGCACTCCCTCATGTGACTAAATTGACTTTATTTATGTCGTCTTCGAATTTTGCTTCTTGATACCAGTCGTCTCACACAACAAGCTCTAATACAAGTTTAGGGAAGCTAAAAGTGTAAATGATTGAATTTGACATTATGAGTGACTGAATCCACGTTTTCACTTGAGCAAATGTTTCTAAATCTTTAAATATAGACGTCTTCCGGACTAAAGTTTCAATATTGTTACATCCTATATTTTGAAAACGTCAGTGCAGAGAATTACAACGTAGTCCGAAACCTCATACACCAGTGATTTGCTTGTACTGGTAATAACTTGGTGCAATGTCCAAAGAGTACTGTATAGCTTGAAGATATTATCAGCAATGATTCAGCATCGTTCCTTCAAGAAATGCCTTTCCTAATACCGCAGTAAGGTCATATTGATCTTGAACAAACCTAATAACTTTTCAGAAAATTATTTACTGTGTCATTACACTGTAAGAAATGACCGTGTTTTTCTGGCTAAAAGAACCGTAAATTTATTGTTATGTTACCAGTATTTTTTTAATACAGACTTTGTCCGGGAATTTACAGTTCTTTGTCAGTTACAAAATGGCTACAAGATAAATTTACTGCGACATGTCATTCAACATTCAGTTCACGTTAATGAACAATTACTTCAACCGTTAATTTACTGGCAACTTGTAATATGCAGACAAAACATTTGAATTGGCCAAACAATCAATACACCTGGTCAGATTAGGAACTATAAACAAGAGATTGCATGGACTTCAACCACAGAACATGTGGTGCCATCTATAACATATGCTTTACACAGCTGTTAATCAAACTTAATTTATAACTTATCTGAAGGTAAGGGAACATCCTCATTCATATGATCTTAAAGATGCTGTCACTACGCAAAAGTTGTAATGTCTATATGTGACATTGACATTTGTGTGAGTCTTATGATGTGATCTTAAGAATGACACTTTTAAAACCAAAATAACCCAAGCGCAGTCTGCATCAATAGAACGTACTTCTATACCGATCTGCATTTTACGGTTCATTGTCCTGTTCAGGTTTGTTAGTACTTTTACAGTTCTTAGACCTGGAACAAAGTTATATTCTGTCTGTTTCTGCCCCCACTCCATTTGTATATTGATCTTGACCAAATTTAATAATCTTTGATTTAGTATCTTGGATTAAAGGTGACTGTCATTCAATATTCTGACTAAATATTGATCAACACAGCCTTATGGCCGACTAGATGGCAGTTGGCTAAGTTTTTATTGAAAGGCAAGGCCAATCTGGGTCCAATAATGAAACTGTGGTGCCTCGAGGGTGAAAATGTGACCCACCACTAATTTGTTTGCTTTATTAACTCTAGAAAAGTTAAGTTATTAGTATTTTTCATGACCTCATAATTTCCACCTTTCCAATATTAGAGTAAGCAAAGTGATACTTCCTTTATTAGAACTTTCTAAACGCCCCTCGTATCTATCTATCAATCTGTCTATCTATCTGCAACATTGAATCTATCCATCTCAGAAACAGACATTTTTAAAATATAATTATTAAATTGTGCATAATAATGAGCATATAATTATATTGTTTCATATACCTACATGGTATATTTTACACAAACACAAAACCTGCAACAATTTCCAACATATCCTACACAAGAAATAGAAAATACATCATGCACATATCATGTTTGACCACATATGACACACAATGACATCAATGCCACACATATTACAAAACCTGCTCCCTTTTAAGTGCACGAATTCTGTTACACCTCTGAGGAACGACACTCCCTTATTGAACCCTTTTACTGGAGGGTAGGGGAGAGCGGGGTACAATGAGGCATTTTTTTATAGTTTTCAAGTGTTCCAAAATGTTGGCAGTAACAAGTTAAATGAGATCAGGTCCATTTTATAGATAATGACGTTGGGTATATTGTCCAGTAGTTTCAGGTTCCTACCTTTTACAGGTTTGGAGAAATTTTTAGTTTCGTCCATGCTCGTTAAGTGTCTCACTGTGCCCCTTGGGCCGGCACAGTGAGACAGGGCAACTGCTGCCATAACCGCCGATCCTCAGGACTTGCAGAATTGTTCTATCAACTGTTGGTACAGAAACTACTGAACTCAAATAAAAGCAGCTGGCTAGGTGATTTTTTAGGCCCTTTTTGGAGCATGTTTCGAAACTTCATCGCACAGGACACATGCCCGACTTATTTAACCTGCCACACCTGTTACATACTAATTAAAATTTTTTCTGAAGCTTCTCTTTGGATTTGACTCACTAAAATCAGTAGTTTATAGGAGGCATTTTGTTTCTTATAGTGAATTGTGAGCTATGCATTACATTCACGTCGTTTCGAGTGTATTTTGTGATGTCTCACTGTGCCCCGCCTCAAACTGTCTCACTGTGCCCCTTGCAGCTCTCTCTATAAAATGTTTATAACCGTGCGGACCGGATGGCTGTATTGTGGTTCATCGCCTCACTAAACTTAGACAAATAATCAAGGTTTGAATCCCTGGCAATTGATTTGCATCAAACTGTTTTTCTTAAGAATTATAACAAAAAGTCGTTTAGCAAAATTATTAACTTTTACAGGCTAAAAACCAAAATATTGAAATTCCACTCTCAATATGCTGTGTAGGCATTCAGGATATAGGACAGTCCCTCACTTACTTACTTTTTGTACTATACAAAAGTGGGTTGATCTGTAAACAGTACCAGCTAGACGCTACGGGCTTTGTCTCACTGTGCCTGCCGTCTCACTGTGCCTGACGTCTCACTGTGCCCCGCTCTCCCCTACTTGTGCGCTGTCACACTGTGATATTGATATGTCTCATATGTATAAATGCTTCCGTTCCTGTCTTTCTACCTCCCTTTCTTAATGTTGTGTAGGCTTATCATAGTCCGTAATTCTTCCCTCTGGGTATTTTTTAACGCCTTATTTCTCTCTGGAACCATATTTTTGTAAAATTGTAAATAAGATCAGTTTTAGCAAAGTTGCAATGAGGTATTTTCCAAATGAGGGTGGAAACTGACAGGTATACAAGTACACCTCTTGAGTCTGATGTGTTCCGAAGATAAGGTTGAAGATACAAGTATTTTTTTATGAATGCAGTACAAAAAATACAAACTTTTTTAGTCAAAATTATTCAAAAATATCCAGAATTTAACAATTGTAATTATGGTGATGTATGCAGCAAAAATTATGGATAGAACTTTAATTAAGGGAACTAGATTTTATTTTTATGAAAATAACCAGGTTAGGAGAAGTGTTATGTATAATTAAGAGGTATTATTGGCACATCTTCTTTTTCAAAATTAATGTAAGGGACTAGTAAATGAAACCTGAATCATGAAACCTCTTGATTGACGAATTTCATTACATCAAATGATTATATTGCCATCAGAAATTTTGTTTTTATCGCTATAAAAACTAATAAAGTATTTCCTGGCAGTCGTAAAACCCATCCAGTGGATTTATAACACTGTATTGTTCAATTAGGAAATGAAAATGGCCATTAGGAAATGAAAATATCCAATCAAATATATCCAATCAAGAAAACTTCACATGAATATCATCGCCTTCTAGGCATGATGAACATGCATCAACCAACCAGAGAATGAATATTTTGGCAAACAATAGCCAGCACGGGTTAACCTTACATTGTGTCACATCTAACTCTAGAAGTTAATAGTCATGCAATTTCAAGATTAGAGTTCGCTTTCAATCATCAAGAAAATTCATCAAAGTGATTTAAGGTCAAAGAATCAATATAATGTTGGGTTACAAATATTGACAAAATTTCCTTTCTGGTAAACATTTATTTTTGCTAAACAGGACCAAATTTTATGTACATATAGATAAGGGACCGTTCAGAATTTATGACTGGGGGGGGTGGGAGTTTTGCTGGAACCTCCCGTCAAAAATTGATATCCCCCCCTTGAGTTTCATGCGGATTTTTAGTACCCCACCCTTAGGTTTCACGTGTATTTTTAGTACCCCCCCTCGATATACAAAGCAGTGCACACATATATACTGTTATACACGGCCACGCGTACAGATTCGCATCATTTCGCAGACTTTTGCGCATAAAAAAGTCCAAATAAAATTATTTTATGCGTGTTTTTAAACATTTTTTCTTTGTTAAAATTTCTTACCCCCCCTTGGAAGTGTTTTCAAAAATTAATACCCCCCCCCTTCAAACACATGTGAAAAGTTAGTACCCCCTCGGCCAAAACTCCCACCCCCCCCCCCCCCCCAGTCATAAATTCTGAACGGTCCCTAAGGGAGACCGGCGCACATGTGGACGCTTTCATGTCTACTAATTTTACCCAATGCTGAAGAGTCATAAGAGATTAGATTGCACCTACCCTTTTGCAGCTAGACAGCAAAATGTGACATGATCAAAACCGTTCCAATGTGCCCAGACCGGCAAGAAGGCATGTTGTTAAACCTGATTATCCATTTATCCTGGCATAGAAATGTTTATAGAATGAAAGGGAATATCAGTATTTGCTACATCTATAAACTTTTGACAGGAAGAGAGTACCGAACTTCCTTATTAAGAAAGTAAAAGAGTGAGCAAATGCAATACCTAGGGTTTAACACAAAGTGTTCTGTCCCAGATGTTCAGCTCGTTCAGAAGGAACAACAGGCCTTGATCATGCTGGGCAAGTAAAGTAATATGATACATTTCGTTAGGCTAAAGCAAAATTGGCCTAAGTCAGATTTAGGCCATTTTTCCTTTTTGGTACCATAGGAAGGCCCTCATGATAATACATGCATGTGCTAAGAAAAATTTGGACTCCTAAATTAATAATAAACCCCTCAAAACCCCAACTCAATTTTCGCACAAATGGCCTAAGTCCTGTTGACTTAGGCCATTTGGACTTAGGCCAATTTCGTTATCACTAATTTTAGCGGATATCACCAATATTTTTTGGTTATAATTGTGAGTATTGATTTTATTGAAGTTGTTTCCTCCCATTTCATTCATGAATTTAAAGGAGAATTGCTTAATTACACAGCAACACCACAAAAGAATTTTGGGCAAAGTCAATTTGGTTTCCAAAAAAAAATTGGCCTAAGTCAGTTTTGGCTGTTTGCCAAAAATTGCCAGAAATGATTTAGGCCAATTTTGCTTTAGGCTGACGATTTCTAAACTTGTAAATTAGAAATATTGTCATTGAAAGACAGACAAATATCGTCCATAAAATATGCTTTTTTATACAGAATGAGTGAATGGCATGTCTAATGATAACTGTCATTTTGGAAGTTTTTATCACTGATTAATTTCTCCAGAATGTCAGACAACCTTGAGGGAAGAAAGTCAATCTTGCTAAAGATAAAGGGAAAGAACTACCATTCAGCATATAAAACGCGTATGGTTTTGTCTGAAAATCGAATCCTTTTAAGGATATGCAGAATGGCTTAATAAGATTTGAATGGCTCCATGAAAATGAACATATCATCCTATCTATACATCTCTCAAGACATCCATCTATCTATCTATCTATCTATCTATCTATCTATCTATCTATCTGTCTATATTGTCTATCTGTATATCCCGCAATTGCGAGTGAACACCATGAAAAAACCATTGAGTTCACACCATTGAGTTCATCCATGTGAACTCAATGAAATAAATTATCTTACGTTGTTATGCAAACAATGGGCAGCGATTGTTATGTCATGACGTCACAATGGGCAGCTGGTGACGTCACAACAAATTGCTGCTCCCAACTTGGGAGAATTTGAAGTTATCAGACTAAAAAACACTGATAAAGTCATTGCGGGATATAAATAAAACCCCATAACAGTGTAGTACACAGCTATGAACATCATTCGTGTCAGGTCTGCCTTCTGAATAACACTCGTCCTTCGGACTCGTGTTAATTCAGAGCAGACCTGACACTCATGATGTTCATAGCTGTGAACTACACTGTCACGGGGTTTTATTATACCATCCACAATGCCTTTCGATGATAGTATGATACTAAATGTTAGTTTTGCGATTACATAACGTAGTCACTGGTCAGGACATAATATCAAATATTTATCTATCTCCCTATCTATCTGTCTCTATATTTCTCTATCAAACTATAACATCTATCTTTCTATATGTTGAGCCGTAACTTTGAACTGAGCCTTCATTGCAACAATGAGGCTATTTTTCTTTGACACTAGCTGATGAATTTCAAAGCTGCCAATCAACCTTGATGCCACGAAACCTGAACCTTTCAGAAGGCAATACGAAGATCCAAGCAGCTTCATGGATTGGCTATTTTAAACAACATTAATAGATCTAAATAGGAGATCACATTGCCTCAACTAACATCTTAGATGAAAGGGATATTTCATGAATAATGCAATAATTATCAAGATTCATTGTTATAATTATGGATGTGTAGTATCAGAGGTACTTCGATGAAGTCATAGTCACGAAACAATAACATGCTGAAATAATATGACAGATGGAGAGGAAGGCAGATCCATGATTGATTCATAAAACTGATAGACTGAGAACAAACAGACAGACTGAAAGGTAATGATTAAAGTTTATTCAACTACAGTGTACATATTTTATCACCCTGACCATTGTCCCTTTTAGCCAAATAGCAATGGCTGTGAGGAGATCCAGAATTCAGAGTCAGGCATGGGTATAACTATTCGGCTCTTTTTAAATGTGTAAAATCCCCAACATAAACCTGTGTTCTTGGCACTAATACCGGAATTAACTCGACATGTCGAATCGCATAGCGATGAGTGTTACACTGCGCTACAGAGTGAATCACATGAAAGCATTGTTAACTGAACATTTTTGGTCAGGATCCCGACAACATGATTTTATTCTGAGGGTTATAATGGAGGACTTAGACTGGGGTTTTCCTATTAGGTTACAGTATATGTTTCCTGATCTTTTTTGTGTTTCCAAAACCACAGTGCATTTCAGATTTTTTTCTTAAATTTGCCGGAAAATAAAACAGAAAAAGACATGCTGCATTCTCCACACAATCTCCACTGTCACCATTATCACCGGCACACTGGCTTAAATTCATGGAAATCTTATAAGAAATGGAGCAATTTTCATCCGGTCCTTGTTTCTGGGCACCTATGCTTGGCAGTATCACAAAATGTGATGAAATAATTCTAGAGTCAAGGATGGTAAATCCGTCCACCCCATAATACATGCATGGAAATATATCTGTTTTACAGATTTGTGAGTTTTCAAAGCAAGAGAAACTCATTTTGAACTCATTTTGCCGTTTTTACTGTATAACCAGAAATTTGAATGATATTTCAGCTCTATTTAAAAACAGAGGATAAAATACAACGAAATCCAGTGACATCATCACAGCCATTATGGATGCTTGTAATAATTTTGTAGGCCCATTCACAAATGTATTTGAGGGGAAAAAGTCATTGAATGAGACGTAAAATTAAACTATTCTTGTATGGTTTCTTAAATAATTTAATTGTGACAAATTGAAGGTAAATAAAAGTGGACGGAATTACCATCATCATCAGAACTTGCTAAATGTAGAGTGTGTAAATTTGTTGAAATGGTCTTGCAGAGTACCTTTCTGACTCATGATATTTAGTCATCTGATTAAAAGAAGTATATTGGAGCAATTATACAACTTTGGTTGAGATAAGAGGGTTTTTGAATTTTATATGAAGTGAAATCAGTGCCCCATTATTCCAAACTTGAATCAAAATTCTTTGTAAGAGTAATAAATGCAAAACTAGAAAAAATAACTAGATATGAAAACTGAAAGTATGTTTATTTGTTATTATCTGGATTAGAAAAACGGATCCCTCTCTTTTTCATGAGTTGTTTTATCTGGGGTACATTGCACATATTCAAAGCACAATCATTCAATCCATTCCATGTTAAATTCCAGGTATTGGCCTAAAATCATTGTGTAAGCTGGTGCATTTTATTTAACCAAAAAACCTGGTTGGTCTGGTGCATTCACTGCACCATGCATGCATCCGAATAACCAGGCTGCAGTGGTGCATCAGACACGTGCTTACACCAGCCTGCAGGGCAGTGCAGGCCCATTGTAAAGAAGCATGCAGAGCTAGCGTCTGTCAGAGACAGAATAATTGGAATATGACACAATTAATCGCCTAAACATTTCTGAACACTAAGGGGGAAAAACTTTATGATACAAACGGAACATACTTTCATTTCATTTCAAGTTTTTATTTCATTTCAAGTTTTATTTCAATTCGGTTTCAAAAAACAATCAACATTAGCTCACAGAGCTAGTCTCACCGAAATCGTAACATTAATAAAAACAGTTATAACACTGTAAAAACCGTAAAAACACTTATAAAAACCTAAAATTTACAATTGCGACCTCAAGGCGCCTATATCTATTTTGTTAAGTCCATTTTTGAAAACAGATAACTGATCAGTCATTTTACTTTAATGGAAAACAGTGAAACTTATGTCGATGCACCAGTAGCCCTTACATAAAATTAGCACCAAATGTTAGTTGATGAATCTGGAAGCCTACGAAAACAAGGGCACTGCTAGCCACCTGGTGGTGGCGCAGTGCTATGCTAGCCACCTGGTGGTGGCGCAGTGCAATAATGCTGATGCTGTAGAATTTAGAAAACTCCTAGACATCACCAAGATACTTTTACCATTGGAAAAGCTGGTACCTAACTGACAATTTTGCATGTTGGCACCCGGCTAGTGTATGATGTCTAGGTCCCTCCGGTCGCGATCTAACTGACAAAATGCATCTAAGAACCCGACAAAGTGTGTGTGTGTTAGTGTTTTACGCCTCTGCAGCACCTTAATGGGCTATATCGAGGCAACCCGACAAAGAGGTGTGTAACAAATACAGTGCACCAATATTGGTTTTTGTGTATTAGTTTCAACTTCTTAGGCCGTTTCTAATGCATGCTTGTTGTTGCTTCGTATTTTTTTTGTATATTTCACTGCTTCCATGTTCTTTGGCAGCTTGATAAATGGTCAATTGCGATGAAAATATAGGCCAATAAATAACATGAAAGCACTTTACGCGGCGCTTCATTTTGTAACATTTCTCACTGGTGCATTCAAGTGCCAACACTGAGTTGAAAGCGCAAGTGCACATAGTTCAATAATTGGCTCTGTGCCAACCTTGTAGGATGACCTTTGACCCATAAAATTAAGCCCATTTTCTTCATTAATTTTTTTTTGGCTACAGTTGGCCAGCAAAATATTTTCGACGTGAGTTAAAATATTGATAAGGCTGGGTGAAAATTTTATATGAGATTGCTTTGGACGGGCGCACTAATGAAGTGGTCACAATTTTTGGTAAAAGGAAGAGCTTGCACTTCATGCCGCTGACAAAACCAGCTGGACAAATCATGGCTATTCTTCTTTTGCTACATGAATGTGTGAGTTTATTGTGAACTTTCTGTGCAGAGCAGGATTTATCAATATTTGGCAAAGAGATTTCGGGTACAAAACGTGTCTAACTCTGCCTCTTTGTTGTAATTAATCTCTATAATGCACATTGGTTGACGGATTAGGTACTTCATATCTCAGAACAAGGAAAGGAAGAAGGAAAAGAAAAAGTGATCATGGACCATTAGATAATGGAGAGAGCTTCAAGGTTTTATATCACATTTACTTGCAAAAGTAGGTTTAGTAAAGAGATTTCTCTCAAACTTCCTAAAATTGTTTTGAAATTTTGTAAAAACAATTTTTTGAAGAGCGATTGCCCAAAATGTTGTGATCGAGTGATGTCACTTTTTTATAAGGTAATGTATGCATGCCATATCATAAACATGCACACATTTACTATGTATTATGTGTTATGTCTGAATAATACTTGCTCTGAATCTCCTGCAACAGGCAATATAAGCAGCTGCCAATGACAGATATAATGATGGGATGATCAGTTATGAGTTCACACCAAAGGAACTCCCTGTTCCCATTGTGCTTAGCAGAACTGGAAAAATGTTTGAGAACCTTCAAAGCTTTTCTGTCCATGGTGCTTTCAAAATCCTTGCCAAGTCATTAAATCCACTGAGCCTGTAATTGAGCCTTTGGCTCATTAGATTAGTAAATATGTTTAAGCCAAATCATTAACAGTCACCTATTGACTGCTTGACTTTCAAATACTTCCTTTAGGCATGTACAGCTTTTTGTCTGATTTAAAGACAGACGATCCCACGGATCCCATCCTAAAACAATGCTCAAGCATGAAACATACATGAAGCTGTTCTCCTGCTGGTTTGGTAAGTTGCAGTCATTTTGACAGTTGGTTTGGCATTGGTGGGCACATTTATATCTTCAGTGTAATTTTCTGCAAAAGAACACAATGGAGGTCAGAAAATAAATTTGTTTAGTTAACTCAAGAGTGTCTTTCCTCCTATCCTCATGTGATTGACTTAGAAAGTACTTCAGCTGCATTTCTGGTTCCCATGGGAGCCACATTAGCATTTCAGCAACCACCACAGACTGCAGAATCAGTTTTGCTATTCTGATTGCTGAAGCACGGGCTGAAAGAAAAAACATACACAAACTTAGATAAATAAGAGCAGCCAAGTAAGTAAAAACAAAAGGGACCAAAGTGATGGCACTCTGTGAAAGTTACTGTATTCGGTGTCGTATGTTGAATTTAGGCAACACATAATTACTGCCCTATGCATAGGGCGGTAATGTAACTGTCCTGAACGGATGTGAGTCAGAGGCCTACTGGCCAAACCAGGCCATTCCAAAGGTTCATTTTATCAATATCACTCATTTATACACCGTAGATTGTGTCAATTGTGTATTTTTTTAGTTAAATTCAATATTTTCCGATTTAATATTTCCTTATGCCCAGCATTCGCCCTGCCGTACCCTTGTCAAACATGACATTGTGGAGTGTGACTATGTTTCATCTCATGTTTCATCTCATAATGTCCGACAGTTTTTAGAAAGGTCCGGTAAACTTTCCTGAACCCTCGGTCCGCATGTCGGATGGATGGCAAGGCCAAATAAAAAAAATATCAAGCAGAAATTATTTTATTTTGCGATCCACAAGCCCACGCTTCCATGGCGTCTGCCATTACATTGTACCTAAAATGCGGGGCAGCATTTGCGGGCTAGCGGTCGCGGGAAAAGTGCGTAAAATGTGTAAAATGCGGATTCAAATTGGGTTTTGGCTGCAGATTCCTTAATTTTTGAGGTATGCCAAAGATTTAGACATCTATATGCATCAGAAAAAAACGAGGATTTCGAAGGAATCAACCTCATGGTTCCTCTGCTCATAATTGAGCCGGCAGGCCTTGTCAACTACCAACACACATGGGTGCACAGTTCTAGATGCATGCTTTTTCAACAAGAATGATTAAACAATTCTTAAAAAGCATGGTTATGGCTATGAATAAGTCACCAAAAAAAAAACAAGACCATTAAGCAGGCCCTCCACTATCAGACAAAACTGTTGCAGACGTGTCCGCAACAATTTTGTCTGGCAGTGTGTGCAGACAGCTGTCGGAGACAGTCTGTCTTGCACTTGTCTGCAACATGTCCCAGACAAAACACAGTTGGCAGGTGCTCTCTGCTCATTCAGCCACACAGCCCTGGATGTAATTCTGACTTATTAGTAGGCCTAAACTTCGTTTTTCGATGGTCAAATGACCCTCAAAGTGCAGTCATTGCTGCTTGTATTGCAGTGATTTTCAAAGCAGTGACAGTGACGTCATTGAAACAATTGTACTATGACGTCATAGTATGATAGTCATGGCTGTGGACGTAGTTAGGCCTACTGTACATAGTAGTACTGACATCAGTGTTTCAACGAGATTAATTTCAAGGCTGTGTGTACTGTGTAAATATGACGGCGCCAGCAAAAGGAAAAATAAAGACATAGGCCTACATGCAATAAACGCAGTGTGTTTATTATCAAATAAATCCATGTAATTTTTTACTTTTAAACAAGACAAGTTCACTAACTCTTATTACAGAACAACAAAATGTAGCTAAATGTAGGGAAATTATTTTCTGTCAGACATCAACAAAGTCAGCAGTGGTCGAAATAGCCCATGTCATTTTGGGGGGTCAGTCACTGGCAAGGCCTGAAGGGTCAAAGCTTTTTGGCTGGAGGTCCGTGGGCCGTCGGAGGTCCGCGGGCCATGGGAGGCACCCAGAAGCTGAGGGGTTTCAGAAAGGACTAACTGTACTCTGATATGATTTCTAGGTGTTTTAAGCCTGTAATATCTCTTGAAAATTACTTTTGAAGACCCCATTTCTGGATAAAATCCTGCATATATATATATATGTATATGTAAGGGGTTTTTGGGGACCCCCCCCCCTTGGTCCCTCTAAAAAATGTATTTGAGGGGGTGCTTATAGCATTTGAGGGGGTCAAAACCCCCTTGATCCCCCCCCCCTAATTTAGAAAACTGACAAAGTGTCTGCATTGTGTTGCTCCAAACCGTGACCTTTCATGATATGTTATAAAATGATTAGGCCTACCTTTTTTTTTAAAACCTTTTAATCAATTAATCTGGATTTAATTCACCAGATCATTAGAAAATGAAGCAATTGCATAATCTCTGCTTCTGTGTGTCACAGAAACGTGCAGTCTTTTGCAGGTTAGATTCAATTGTGTCACAGGAGCACTAGTCTGAACATACATTTTTGTGTGTAATTTCCATAAATGCACAGTTGGATTTCCTTCCATAAAAACATAAATTCCCAAGCACTGAAAAGTCTACGTTTATAAATCCAAAGTGGATATTAAGCAAAATTGCTATTTTAGTTTACCAATACGACATTTAGGGCAAGCTTGAAGGTGTAAAAATAGTTATTATAATCCCCCGCCGCTCGCGGGCGTGGGATTATATTGATATTCTTCGATTACCTAGCTATTGATAATTGGACTTGATGAAACATGCAGAGGGATGAGGTGTAGAGTTGGGTTGATGCTGTATCTTTGACGGGAATTCTGTAGGCCTACTTATGCAAGAATTCTACAGTTCTACAGGAATTCTGCAATTTCATGCAGATTTCAGTTCTTGCAGGAATCCTGAACTTTTGCAAATATTCTGTTTGAATTTTGTAGGCCTACTAGAGAAATTCTACAATTTTTTCTGGGGCGTATTTTTCAGGGGGTCACTCCCCAGGCATCAGGGGAAATCATAAATTTAATTAGGGCAAATCCTGACCAATATCTGCCCTCGTCACATCTGTATTATGTTACAATTTCCGGGCAAAGTAGCAACAAATACCCCGCAAATGGGCCATCCCATGTACCTACAGACCCCCCAAAAAAAGCGCACAGTCAGAAACTGCACTGCACTGTTTTTTTTTAATGACATTCCTGTTTTAGTTCGTTACGTGTACTTAGGGGAGAACGGGGCACAGTGAGACCCTTTTTTTTCAAGCATTCCAAAATGTTGGCAGTTAACAGAAAAAAGATTTCAGGCCCACATTATAGATAATGAAGTTGGGTAGGAAAAGCTAAGGAGAGTTGGCCATAGAGGAGAAGGCCCCATTTAAACGTTTAAGTTCCGGAACTCCAGGACGTCCCGGAACCCCTGGACGTCCCGGAACCCCTGGACGTCCCAGAACCCCTGGACGTCCCGCAACCCCCGCTAAGTCCCACTAACTCCTGCTAACTCCCACTGACTCCTGCTAACTCCCACTGACTCCCGCTAACTCCTTAAACTCTCACTAACTCCTGCTAACTCCCGTAACTCCCACCAACTCCCGTAACTCCCATAAACCCCCGCTAACTCCTGTAACTCCCGTAATTCTTGCTAACTCTCATGACTACCACTAACTCCCGCTAACTTCTGTAACTCCCACTAACTCCTGCCAACTCCTACAACTCCTGGTAACTCCTGTCAACTCCTATAACTCTCACTAACTCCTATAACACCTAGTAACTCCCAAAACTCCCGGTAACTGCTGTCAATTCCCGTAACTCCTGTAAGTCCCTGAAGTCTCAAATGGAGGCTGCGTTTGGGAGATACATGCTTAAAAGGGGCCTAGAAGAGTTGGTCTCAGAGGAGAGTTGGCCCACCCTCACTTGCAGGGTGCCCACAGAACATTTCATAAAATATTATAGGAATTTAGGATTTTTTTTACCGTAAATATAGGAGGATTTTACCTACTTTAATAGGACAATATAGGAATTACTAGGCAGGGAAACCAGTGAAAAATCATGGAATAGCTTCCATCATAAGTCTGAAACTTCATGTCGTGGACAAAAACGTGCCTTTAACTTCATACATTGAGGGAAAAAGATGTGAAAACTTCGTATCGCAGACAAAACGTGCTTATAAGTGCGAAATATCTGGAAAACTTGAAAAATATAGGAATTTATAGGAATTTTCCCAAAATATAGAAAATCATAGTATAGGCCAAAGAAAACAAAAAAAAGGAATTATAGGAAATATAGGAAGAGTGGGCATCCTGCACTTGTTAAAAAATTATCAGTGATATTGACAGCAGTGGTATGTCTCTGACATCGTCTTTAAGGGAAAGGCCTGAGTATCTGATATACTACAATCAAAAATACTTTTTATGCGCAAAAACTGAATTCATAAATTCAAGGATTGAAAAAGTTACAAACGTTTAATATTGGATGGACATAGATTTTGATTGTGTCGTTTTGAAGGTTTGTATCTACTGATCTTTCAAAATGTTTCCAGAATTTAAATGTTATCATTTCTGCTCGACATTGACATGAATCTGAATAATGGATGAGGGGTGAGAGAAGGCCCACCAGGGCTGTAGACAGAGCAGAATTATTGTGGGGGTCAAAGACAGGTCTGGAAGCATGCCTGCCCCCCAAAATCGCCGAAAATAATTTTTTTTTATATAATACACTTTTTTTGTGCGAAATTCTGCAGGCTATAGCCCTGCTCCCTGGAAACGGTACAGTGCCGCCTGTAAGTTAGTGAAACTCTTAATATTTTGCCGTTGCTGCAATGCTAAACATCCTTCATCGAACTGCTTGTAAAAGCATGAATTCTCATCCAATTACAGAAAAACCTATTTTGTCATAAAGGCCAATACTAGATGCATGTGGGATAACAATGGCTGCCTATTCTCTTTGCTGTACTTCGAGTAAGGTACGGGTCAAAGTCTTCAATAAGTGAAACACAAGCCCAATGTTATTAAAAAAGAAAATTGGTAGTTATTGTTGTCCCACATGCCTAAAATATCAGCCTTTATGGCACTGTAGATCTGGAGTAAGAGCAGCATAGGACTGGGAGCAGCACAGGACTGCGAGCAGCATAGGAGTAAGAGCAGTATAGGAATAACTTCATAGGAGTGGGAGTAGCATAGGACTGGGAACAATACAGGAATGAGAACAGTACAGGAGTGCGAGCAGCATAAGACTGGGAGCGGTATAGGAGTAAGAGCAGCACAGGAGTGGGAGCAGCATAGGACCGGCAGCAGCATAGGAGTGCTCAGTATTTTTTATTTAGAATATATTTATTCAGGGTGGCAGATTCAGCGAGAAAGTGTTTTTCAGTCTGGTCCTGTTAAAACAATGTAGGTCCAGTGCCGTGAGTTGGTAAAATTTCAGTTTTTGGCCAATATGCACTTGCATTTTAGGTCATAACTCAGCCCCATATAGGAATATATGCCAGTATTATGGATTGAATGATAGGCAATAATATCTTCTTTGATGTAAATAGCAGCAATTGCATCCATATGTCACGGGTCTTGAGATAATGAGTGATACATGATTGCAGTTAGGGAAATTTTTGGTGTCCCGCCTGGACACTGCATGTAAAGTTTCTGCATACAACTTTCAAATACAGGAAAAGGGATGGATTTAGGTTCAAAATTGCAATGCATTACTGTTCCCTGATTAGGTGGGCATCTTGTGAATCCCGAAAAATGACAATTGGATGTTTCTATATATTTTTAATACACCTTTTGTAATCCTCAGTTGGTGTGTCCCGGGTGAAGCTTAAAAGTGCAATGTGATTTTTGATGCCACAGATAAACCACTGATCGAAACATTGTTGGAAAATTTGATATACCAATGCATTGCTCATGACCTTGTCTGTCAGGAATATATCACTGAAATTTGACATAAGAAACTTACTTTGCATTGATTGCCATTGCTCTTAATTTGGGGATGCGAGAGGCACCCTTATGTCTTTGAGATCGTTGATTCTATTTCAATTATTTTTGACTACTAGGCTAACTAAAATAATGTAAAACAAACAAATTGATTTTATTTTAATATTTAGGTATAACAATTGGGAAACTGATGTTACAACCAAGTCATTCTATTAATCTAATTTAATTTACTTCAATTATAAAATTCCTACCTGAGTCTGATGTCTCAGTTGGCACCTAGCTTCAGGACCTTGCATCTGGCCTGCTGGTTTTAGGGCTCGGAGTAGTCGACTGCTCTAAGGCATTCAATTTGCCAACTTTTACAACTCCTGGCCTCAATTAATATGTATTTGTGCCACCCTCAACATCAGCCTCAAACTAGGTAAGGTCAGGTCAATTTCAGAGTTTGCCAAAACTTGCTAACCTTGGCCAGTTTCCCTCATGTGAATAAAAACTAAAAGGATTTTATTATTCAAAACAAATAGTAACATTTACAATCATTCACACTTGCTTTGTTTAATATAATAGAATAAATTTTATGACTTAAATTTTTAAATATTCTCAAGTCCTATGTGACATACCCGAAACGGCAACTAAAATAAAATTTTATAAAGTCATTATTAAAATTTTATTTTACAGTATCATAACTTCAATACTTTAAACAACTTTTAAATATTCTTAAGACCTGATTATGTACGACTAATAAATCAAATTACCCAATAACATAAGTAACTGTTATTGCGTCACTATAAATTTCTAAATTCAAGATGTCATTGTAATATTATCTCCATCACCATATACTGATTAACATGTTGATTACATTCCGATCAAGAATCAAAAATCAAATATTACACAAATATTACTGTCCTAAAATAATCAATTATAATGCTAAATCAGAAATACAACTTCTAACTTTTTAAGCAAGTGTATACACAAGTATATATATACAAAATCATCATCAAATATCATCAATTTTCAAAACAATATGCTCACAACATCAAATGATTCAATTCATGGCATCACTATTAATACATAATATCATCAAATCACATAATTACACAATATCAGTCAAGTTATCAAAAGCCGGCAAGTCATATATTTAACATTCAATGGATTTCGATCCATTAGAGTCAATAAAGATCATAATCAGTGATATTAGAGACATACATATCACCATGATTAAATTGTCAATTATCATAATTAAATAATTCGCAACACTTGTCTTCATTCTTCATGTTTCAAGTTGACATTAAATGATTAAATGATTTGTCATGACCCACAGAGCAAAAAAAAAATTTCGGGGCAAAAATCAGGGGCACACTTGAAATTTTCGACGAGTTGCTTCTTGACGGCGAGTCGTCAAATTAAGTTATTGCGAGAATAGTCAAATTCCGCGGAAATTCATCATTGTATGATATGTAGTACCAATTCAATGCTCAACAGGCTTTTCAATCAGGTTTCATCAGCCTGATACAGTGATACTAATAAATTGTTGAAATTGTCATTTTTGTCAATTTTGACAGCTGACAGTACCCAGATGCAGATGTGTATTGGCCAAATTGTCTGAGCACTGCTGATACACTTTCAAATTTAGCCTCACTGCGTGTCAATAGGCTATTCTTGATCCGTTTCACACTAATTGAGGGCTGCACTATCAGTCAAATCGATTTTCAACATTGTCATGGTCATATTGTCATTCCACAAACTGTCAAGAGAAGGGCGTTTTTGGTTTTTGCACTTTAAAGTTGACTCAAATCTTGGACATTTCAAATCAAATCTCGTACATGTTCTTGTGATTCCGAACTTGCAAAATGATTCAGCTGGATGATTCGTCCCTTCTGTAAACCATTTCATCAGGACACAGTCAAGGACGACGTCTGTGCTTCGTCATTTCGACCTTCTTTTTACGGACGCTACGCCGGTCAATCTGGTTACTTCACACAGCAAATCGAGTGCACCCTCGTCAACACATCGTGTAGCAAGCATACTTGGTGTAGCTTGTTGTTTGCAGCTAGGTTTGCAGTCTTCTTGTTGGTCTTATTCCATTCCCACGGAAAAAACCATGCAGTCTTGATTTCCAGAACCCTGGAGATTCGTTTCACTGCTATATTTAGATATGGACTTCGACCAAGCAGTTCTGACGCCTCTGCAATGTGAGTGAAATCAGCTTCATACGCCGATGGAATTTGGATATTTTTGTCGTGTCAATCAACTTGTGTATCGATTGGAAGTTGTTTCATGTGAATTCAACATGCCAATGAGCTAGAGAACACGTTTTAACCACCTTAACTCTGCCATGTGGACGATGGTTTACAGAAACTGGATGGCAACCGAAGGATTATTTTGCGACGGGCGATAATACAGTGCTTGTGTGTTGTTTGGTGAGCCCAATAAAGTGGAAGTGCGGGCTTCAGGAATTCACTTTGTCCAAGGAATACCCAAGGAGAATGATCTGCAGCCGAACAAATGGCTCTTAGCTGGTTTCCTCAATATTCCAGCATCACATCCAGTCAAATTACTTCACTGTCAGTAGTACTGTCTTCATCTGTCAGACTAAACTTCATGGAGCCCCTCATCTTAGGACCTCGGTTCATATGGACCTTGGATGGCGTCACGTGACCTTGACATCAGATGCCCTGGACCATGATGTGGACCTGGACCATGATGTAGACCTGGACCATGCTGTGGACCTGGACCATGCTGTGGACCTGGACCATGCTGTGGACCTGGACCATGATGTGTGGCGAATCCAAGTTGAGCTGCACTGCATTTGCTGCAAAGTGCATCACCAGGTAAGTGAATTATTTATAAATGTCATTCAATCCAATGTCATATTTGTTGTCTTGCAGCTTGGCAGTTTACTATAAATTCCAATCAATGTTGGAAAATCATGATCACTGATTAGCACAATGTCATTTAAAGTTCCTCTGGTGTGATCATAATTTGTGATTTGCATGAAATTCACGTCATAAAAATGTCAAATTAATTCATAATAGCAACACATTTTCTCTGTAAATTACAGATAATGTTCAATGTTTATGCTAAATGTCTATGTAAATAATCCATGTTCTGGGTGTGACTTTGACTCCCAATTTGTCGATTTTGGCACTGGGCCAACTCCAACTTAAGTCAATGTTTATTTTACTTTCAGATGCACGTGAAAATGTTCAATGTCACAAAAATGTTGGGCCAGCTCTGTGTTTCATGACTCAATCAATCAACCTCTAAAATGTCTTGAAGTCCATCAAAGTTCATCTGAGTCATCACATGACTTAGAAAAGTTCATGTTGTGTCATGTAAGTATTAATTATATCATATCAATGTCATCTAAATTAATATTCATGACCTATTTGATGACATATATAACAACAATTAGATACAAAAATCTTGCAATAATATACATATGTTAAATTCATTGTTGACTTGCTTCTCCGATGGCTTCACCTTGACTGAAAGTTAATTAGATTAAGTGACACAATAGATAAACTATAAAATATGACAAATGTCATTTGTATGTGCTATAATTCATCAGCCTATGTGTGATATTATATTTGAATTTTTAAATTCATTCCAATTGTATCAATTACCTCATAAAATATTTATTCTGATCATAATGTGAGATAATTCCAGTTTGTGGAAATAAATGTTTCCATGACAATTCTGTTATCAGATGCATTTTTTCAGCTACTTTTAAATATGAATATATGACAAATTTACTGTAAAATTCTTAAAATTTTAAAAATCATGCGTGTGTCAAGTTGCGACACTAATCATGCAAATTTGTATGTGCATGCCAATTTATGCATATTATGTAGTGACATATTTTGGCTGTGTTTCCATTCTTGTCAAATTCAAATTTCAGGTGACTGACCGCTTACCATCATGATTGACAGCTGCGGACAATTGTCACTGTTACCCAGTTAGGTAAGTTTCAATTTGAAATAGTGTAGGCTTAATTAAGCCTGTTAATTTCTGATTAATTTATCACTTTGAATGTCAGCCAATATCAGTAAATATCACGCATAAAATATATCATATATTCATCAAATTTCACATATATGTAATATAATTGATTTGTATCATAACATAATAACTTTAATGACATTTATGTGTCATCTTTGATCATGCAAATTATCAATCATGCATTATTTGACTTGATCATGCTTTCAAGTCATTTATTCAGCAATTGGTAAATTAATGCAAAATATCTCCAATTGACTAATAATAATATCAACATTATATCAACATAAAATCAACATGTAATATACCATATCATGCAAATAATAAACCATATTATTCAAATATCATAAATGTATGAACTATAAGTTGTTCAATATATCTCAGGTATCATTGTACCAAATCAGTAATCAATATCATATATTATCATCATAAATTTCATTTTTGTCTCTGCAAATTGTCATTTTCCTTTATATAAAGGTTCTTGTCAATGTTTTGTTTCAGCATGTGTATGTCATCATGCTGATTCACTGGTTCATCATCAACAATCATGCGTTATGATCAACAAAATAAATCATCAGTGGTTATCAACAAGACATCATCGGTTGACTGTCATCATGCAACGTCATATCCATCAGGTGAGTTAATGATTGAGCGATTAGTATGTATCATTCAAGCATGTTTATATCTAGATTGGCTTGATTTTCAACTTAATGTCAATGCAACATGCACTTAGATATGTTTTGAATTGCTATATTTTTCAATGTTCTTGCAATTCAAGAGTTCCTGTTTGTTGAGAAAGCACAAATGTTATCTGTAATTAGCGCTTATATGCAACATATGACCGAATGAATAACCAAAGCGCCTCGATCAACAAACAGTCACCAAATTATCATTAACAAACATGATGATCATATTTTGCTGCTTCATTTCGTTCACTGGTATGAATAGTATAATAAACCGCAACGGTTAAGATCATCATGCTTAATTGAGTACTAAAATTTGCTGGTAAATTTTGATCTTTACAGTAAAATTGTGTGTTGTACGCAACCATGTGGTATAAATGCTTTTTGGTTTAAAATATGATTTAAAACATGGTAATGCTTTTAAAAATTGTTGCAGAAAAATTTTTACTGCTCATTTTCTGAAAAATTTTTGTACTGCATATATTTCTGAAAAATCAGGTCCTTATGACTGTATTTTGAAAATATTGACTATAAGTCATTGAGAAGGCATTATGACGTCATTTGAACATTAATCATGTTAAAATACACACCAAAAGATGATTTTGCTTCTGAATTGGTTTTAAAAACAAGCAAAAGTCTTTCCAGTTATGATAACTTAATAAAATGTGATATTTCCCTAGGCATGTTCTTGATGCATGGTAGAATGTAGGGAAATTTTAAATAACCTTTTTACTGTGCCATAATTTTTGATTATTCTGATCAATATTGATAAGTTATAAACAATTTACTCTTTTGCAATATGCTTTGTTCAGACTTACCTTTTTGTACCATCTTGAATTAGTGGCTGTGTTCTACAATCTTGGCTTAATTAAAGTAATAACATGTAAACAATTAACCAAATAATAACTTTTTACACTTATTTAGGTGTTTCTTTTTGCAAGTAATTACCACAATAAGCAATAAAAATAATAGTATAAATGTAAATAACAGGCTTAAACCTATTGTTTTGGTTTTAGCGCAAATTCTGACTGCATCTAGGATATTTATGACCTTATTGGTGTTAATTTTGCATTTCACTGATTCTAAAACCTTTGTTACGGCGATAGATTGATCATTTATATGTTCAATTGATTTACAAAAGCAACTTATAGGATTTTCTCTAAGATCAAATTTAACTAATGTCTTTGGAATCATTTTTGGGACAGCTGTTATGTTGTTACCGTTTAACAAGAGAATTTTGATAATTTGATTTCCACCAAATAAGTTATCTACACTTTTAATATAGTTATTTGTCAAATTAAAATGTGAAATAGTCATGCGTCGAAATTCAGGCTTTACTGTAACAATTTGATTGCTTGCCAAGTTCAAAATTTCTATACTCCTTGTATTAAACATGCTCAAATCAACAGACTTCAACTTATTATATGAAATATCCAGTTTTTCTAATTTAATCATGTGTTCAAATGTGTTAAATGCCATATATCTTATTTTATTATGAGATAAATTTAGACTCTGCAAATTGTTTAGGTTATAATACTGAAATCTGTCTACTACCTGTAATTTGTTATATGCCAAATTCAAATGCCTAATTGAACTTCTATTAAAATGTTTAATCCAATCAAAATTTTCAATATTCATATTTATAAGATTTATTGATTCTGCGTTAATTTTTAAATTCATATTAGTCACATACTTATTATTCCTTATTGGCCTGATCATGAATGACTGTTTTGGTCCTACTTTATCATTTGGATATGCATCTGAGAATGATATTTCTTTATAAATATTTTCAATTGGTATTTTTAAGTCTATCTTGCTTTTGAAACCACACAATTTAATGGATTTGAGTGAATTGAGTCCTAAAAATAAATTTTCCTTTATGCTTATAACTGGACAAAATTCAATGTCACTGATTTTAGATGTAATATTTTCACTCAGATGTTTGAACAGATCTTCTGGATAATATTTTAAATTTGGGGCTTTAATTATGATTTTGGTTAACAAACTCATGTTGTTAAAAATGTAACCAATAATGTCTGTCAACTCAGGTGTATCCAGTACCAATTCTTTTAAATTATTGAAATTTTGGAAATCCTCTTATTTTAGTTGCTTTACTTTTGTTGAAACCAATTCAAGAGAATTAATTTCTTGCAAACTTATAAAATTGTTAGGATTTAATTCTGTTATGTTATTAAGCCTCAGTCTTAGCTTATCAATATTTCCTATATTTTGACAAAATGTATCACTATTTGATATAATCTCAATTTCTTGTAAATTTGGTAATTTGTTAAAGTTACTTTTGTCAATACTATCAGCTTCTAAACCTGTTATCTTACTTAAGTTATGTTTTCTAGGAATTGAAAACTTGACAGTATTAAATACATTACCTTCTAAATTAAGTTCATTTAAGTTATAAAAACTTGTAAAAATAGTTCTTGGAACTTCATGTGATAGGTTATTCTGTCCTAAATTTAAGATTTTCACATGTGGCATATATGGAAAAACAAAATTTGGTCTGTTAGCTAAGTTATTATTTTCAAAATTTAGTTGTGTAATATGATTGTCAATTGAACATAATTTGCCTTTGAGGTAAGCATTGTTGCAGTCCAATATTTGACCCTTATGATTGCAATTACAGCATAGACCTATAATTGCTGGTATTATTGATAACCAAATTATTATTTTAAATTTTATCATGTCTGCCATTCTTAAAGTTTACTGCTTGATAGCTTAATAATTTAACAACTTAGTTTGAAAATAAGTTATTTTCTGGCATGTTTACTTGCTTCAAGTTTCAAATTTTACACTTTTCAAATAATAGGTATTTAAGTTACTTATATTGAAATCAACTCACTTTTTCATAATACTCACCTTAATCATTCTTGTTGCAGTTGTGACACGACAGTCACTTTCTTCACATTGTGACAACTTTCGAAGTTGCTTTATGTCGACCTTCTTGATGAATGCTGACCACTGGCAATGTCTTTGAATGTTTGGGCTACTATCAACTTGTCTCTGGTAAGTATCTTTCTTGTATCATAGTTAAGAATGTGGCTAAGGAGTCAGGCTGCTGGATTACTTTGTGGCTTGTTAGCCAAATTGGGCTAACTATTTTTACTGTAGGTGGTTGTACTGGTTATTGGTTCATGTACTGGCATGTAATCTTATGACTCACAATCTTTGGCCAAAAACTCGGTCAGTTCCCTTGAACTTTACTCGTTGCACCAAAAATTTTATTATGGTGTTTGTCACAAGTTCAAATTATTTTTCTACTCTCAGTTATCTTTGTACTTGTTCAACTTCACTGTGTCAGCAGTTTTTGTAAGTGATATGTGTGTATTTAGATAACCATGTTAATTTTTATGGGGTTAACTTAGTACAAAAGGGTGTGCTTCAAGGCTGTTTAATTTTTCCTGCCTTGTTTATCAAGCTACATGAGTACTTTGGCTAGTGTTTCAATTTAATGTACTGAACAACATCTGTCAGTTATCAAGTTTTTATTATCGACATCCTAGGTCTTTGTTCAAAACTGGGTGAATGACGCAGCTTCTGGAAATTTCTTGTACTTAAAAATTTCTTTCTGCGTTGCTTCTAAGATTTTATTTGTTTGCAATTATGCAGCAGTTTCTGTTTTCTGCCTAGCAGTTTTACACTTAATTCTATTTGGCTTTGAGTTTTGAGACTTTGTGATTTTCTAACTTAGCTGTAAGGACTTAGTCTTTCTGTCTGTCTGTCTATCCGTCTTCATACCCCCTTAAAAAAAACTTAATGTCATGTCAGTCTGTCAGTCAGTATTCGATCGGCCGATCTGTGTTGCCTTACAACATCAATACAACTAATAATTTTCATTAATTCATTTAATTAGATTTTCATCTAATTTTGATTTTAGTTTACATTTTCAATTTTACTTTTCACAATTTATAAAAACTTACAGTTTATTTTTACCACAGTATAACTTATATTTGTCACTCACATTTCAACTTTACTTGTTCATCTTCTACAATTAGAAGGTTTACTCTGGTGACTTTGGACTTCAACATTTAATTGACTTTGGACTTCAACATTTAATTGAAGATTTTCATATTATAAAGTACCTCAGTACTTACATTTTAGTTTATACTTTAATCAAATATTAGTGCACTTAGATTGTTTGATCATTTGATTTACCCATTTTGGTTTATAGGAATTTTTATTTTTCACTTTGTTATTTTGCAATTATTATTGCTTTATAACATGTCATGTGATACTTAGGAATTATTTCACTTTCTACCAATTTATGTGCCTAGGGTTATACTTAACTTTACATTAGCTTTTTCCCCATTTTGTTACAAATCCTATTAGGCTTGTACTTCAATAGATTCATGTTGTGAAAATCAAGTTTATGTTTTCTTCCTCACCTCACAGTGTTTTAACTTTGGTATTTTTATTCATCCATTTTTAAGTTTAACATTCGCTTATATTTCCTTAGTGAACCAATTGTTCTGAGTTTAGCACTCATTATTTTGTCTTGAACTTCATCTGGAAATTGACTTAAATGATTCCAACTCTTTAGTTTCTGACCTTCTGTATGAACAAGGGCGTAAAGTTCAGCATTTGACCAACGTAACTTATCAATTATAGCAATTAATGGTTCAGTTTTATATTTACTTATGATACAACAATCTTCTTCATTTACCTTTGTGTTAGCGTTACTTATGATAGCAACATTATCATTAGATTCATCTTGGATTCTATTAGCCTCAATTATGCTTTTTTCTGTTTCTTCCAGTTTCTTCACTAGTTGTTCTTTGCCTTTAATACCTTGAATTTTAATTTCTGCTATTAATGAAGGAAGATTACCTACTGAAGTTTGTCCTACAAGTAACTCAGCCTTTTCTATTCTGTTTGAATGAAATGGCATTTCAATTTTACGGTTGTCTAGTGTTCTTAGGTAATACACTCTGTCAGAAATGATTTTTTCAACAGTTAACGGGCCTACATGGTTATGACATAATTTGATGGCTTTTGTGTTCATGTAATTAGCTGATCTGACTGCATGCAAATACACAAGATCAAGGACTTCTAAATTTTTCAATTTAGTGACCTTTCCTCTGTGCTTTGCTATATCTAATTGTTTCTGGGCGATCTCAACATCTGAGCTGATTTGATGTGCATCTTTAAACCTCTGTTTAAGATTATCTAGGTACTCATTTTCATCTGTTGCGAGATTGAAATCAACTTCAAAATTTGATATTGACCTTAATGATCTTGGTGGTCTTCCATGCATTAATTCAAAACTACTGTAACCGCATTTCTGTATTAATGAGTTTGCACTGAGGGTCGCTAAGCGGCTTAATTCCAACCAGTATTTTTCCTTTAACGCTAGAATGTGTACTATTCTTTGAACAATCCGGAGGATTCCTCTCTCAACTAGTGCAATTTGCTGATGACCTGCGGAACAACTAAAACTTATTTCAACATTTAGGAAACTCAAAAATGCTTTAAATATAGCTGAATTTATACTACTTTCTAAATCACTGAAAATTTTCTTTGGAAACCCAAAATTACAGAATATTTTTAACAAGGCTTCTATGATTTCACAAGCTGTCCGGTTCCTGAGGCCTTCTGCAAAAATATACTTACTTTTTGCATCTACTGCGACTAAAAGATACGAATATCCTTCATCATTTTTGTAAAATTTCTTAATATCAATATAAATGCATTCCATTACTTCATTAGCTCTAGGAATAATTGAATAAAAATCATCCTGACTAGCTGGTTTTTGTACACGTTTTGCTAGGTTACATTCTACACAACACTTAACAAACTTCGTGATTAAATCCATCAAATTTTTAATGCAATACTTGTTATTCAGAATCCTGTATGTACTATTTATTGCAGTATGATTAAAAGCCTTTGATGAGTGTACATCATTAATTAGCTTCAATGCCATTTGTACTGTGGGAATTACTGGTCTGACTTTGATTTGTTTAGTAATATTATCTTCACTAATTTTGCAAAGTACATCGTCCACAAGACAATGATTTTCACATAAAACTTGTACCTGTCTCATTAAATTCCTACTTCCTCCCAAATTATCGTGTTTCAAAAATTTGTAAATATCACGCAGATTTTTCGATTCCCTTTGTGCACAGATTAATTGATATTTATCTATTGGTTCCGCAGTGAAATCATTACAACATTCTAATATGTCATTTATGAATCCATTCAAATCTAATTGTCTTGGAAAATTTTTAATTATAACATCCTCTGATTGAAGTTTCTGAAATAAGGCTCTACGTGGGGTTTGAAAATAGGCTGGAATATCAGTTTCTTCAACTAACTTCTGAAGTTCTGTTGTTTTATCAGTGCTTTTAGATGTTTCTTTAACTTCTGTCTGCATTTCATCTGATTGCATTTCTAATTCTTCTTCACTCTCACTTTCTTCGTCTACTTGATTATCTTGATCATTTATTCCATATCTGACTGGAGCTTTTACTTCCCTGCGTAAATTATAAAGACATACTTCATCTAAATCATTATCTTCTGCATTTATTAATACTTGTTCTTCATTATCAAGTGGCATGAACTGTAAATACTTACTAGGATACGCTATTGCTTTGATTACATCTGAAGATTCTTCATCTTTTTGTGTCTTTAATCTAGACAAAGTATCAGCTACCATTATTTCTTTACAACTGTCATTTTTGACATGTATTACGGTATAGTTAAAGCCCATTATTTTTTCAAATAATCTTAACAGTATACCATTATCTTGCAAAGATTTATCCCCTTTTGCTAATTGTGCTAATGCTTTATTATCTGTATAACATTCTATGTTTTGTCCATGTAAAAAGAATTTTAGACTTAGAATTGCATTCGTTAATGCATAGCACTCATGGTGAAGACTACTATTAAATTTCTTAGAACCGTAACTTTTAGAACAATAAGCAATTGGCTTAAGATCATTATTTTTAGTCCGGTCATAAAGCACCGCACCAAAACCAAGCTCGCTGCTATCGCAAAATAGAACCTTTGTAGCATTTGGATCTGGTAAATGCAATACTTCAGCACTAGCTACAAGCTTTTTCACTTTGTTAAATGCTTCAATATGCTCTTGTGTGAATTCAAATTTGACCTTTTTACTTGTTAATTGATACAAAATCGCCGCTGACCGCCGAAAATTATTTAAAAAACGACTTAGATAATTACAGGCCCCTAAAAAAGATCTGAGCTGTTTTCTTGTCGTAGGAATTTCCAATTTAGCTATTGCTTCAGTTCTCTTCTTTAATGGTTTAATTACTATACCGTCATCTCTGACCTCAAACTCGTGTCCTAAGATTACAACTTTTTTACAAGCATAATTACATTTTGCTAATGATAATTTTATTCCTTCTTCTTCTAATATTTCATGTAATTCTTGTAATATCTTCAAATGGGATTTAGTGTCTTTTGTTATGCAAATTAAATCATCTATGTACCCAAATAGGTTTTTATGCCATGCCGAGTGCCTTCTAAGAGCTAAATCTAAGTGTCTAGTGAAAGTCTGGGCAGAATTTGTCGCCCCTTGAGGTAATCGTCCTAAAGTATAGACATTTGGACCAATAGCAACACCTAAATGACGCTTAGATTCATCATCTACTCTTAAGGAATAGTAAGCAGTAGTTATGTCAAAAATGCTTATTACTCTAGGCTTCTCGTCAGACATATATTTGAGTATTAAATCAAAATGTAACATTTGATAGTTGTCTTTGATTGTATAAGAATTAAGAATTCTAAGATCTACTACTAATCTTACCGTTCCATCTCTCTTTAGGACCGGAAAACCGGCTGAGATGTCAACCACATCCTCAGCATCTTCAAGAATACCCAAACTCTTCAATCGGAAGACTTCCTGTTCTACGGCTTCACGATGCTTCGAAGGTGTGGGATATGCTCGTTTGGCAAAAGGACGGTGTCTTTCAAAGACCATTTTTGCAGTTCTATGAAAATTACCAATTTCCCCAAACAAAGAATAAGCTTTAGAATGCTTCTTAACCATATCTCTTAATTGAGCTATTTCTGATTCGTTAAACATAGTATCTTTCAACTGTAAATTTTGATCAATAATCTCATCAATATCTTGATATAACCTTGGATCATCTGATTTTAACCATGGATATTGACCTTTTCTCTCTAAATATCTATATTTTTGTTCACAATTCAATTTTGCAACTATTTTTTGCTGATCAGTTGATAAGTTACTTTCTTGTAAGGATTTGCAACATTGATTTTTAGAATTGTCAATTTCATTGTTATTTTCAGAATGTTGAAATTTAAGTGAATCTTCATTATCTAAAACTGATATTTCTTGTTGCTTGATATCAGTATCATAATCACAGGTAAATTCTTGCATATCAGGATCATGGTTATTTTTCAATGTATCCTTATTTTCATTACTGTTTGAGTCTTGGATTTTCACAGTTGCATAACTGTAATTTTTAATGGCACTAGTAGTAGTTAAATCAATATAATTATGATCTATTTTAGCAATGGTATATCCTTGATTTATGAAGATGTCAGTAGAAGATTTATTTTCAAGTGTCAAAGATGCATGTTCACCATGAGATCTAATTTTTAAACCATGATAACATGAATTGTATTTCACATTATGTGCAGGTAATTCAAAACTAGTTTCATTCAAATCTGGCTTAATTATAATGCTTGATCCTGGTTTTATGCAAAAGTCATTTAATGCTATTAAATGTACAGGCTTTATGTCAAATTTCATTATTTTACTTCCCAAATATATTACAGCATTAATCGCACTCAATAAATCATCACCAATAATACTAAATCTTTTTGTTAAACTAGGAACTATTTGAAAAGGTATTTGAAATTGATATTGTTGTATTTTTAAGTTTATCACTATTCTTTCTTTTGACCATATTACATTGTCATTTCCGACACAAAGTTTCAATTCTGTTGTACTTTTTCTAGGTAGTTTTGACAAAATTGGATTTTCATTAACTATAGCTTCTGAAATCAATGTTTTACTTGAACCACTGTCTACAATGAGGTTTATCTGATCACCATTAACTAATGCTCCTTGCAATGTATTTTTAGGACTTAGCTTAATTTTTCCACATGTTTCTACCTTATCACTAGGTTTTAGTTGAACAAGTAATTCTTCAGATTCAAATGCTGTTCCTACTGGCTCTAAATTTTCAGAATTTATTTCTGGTTTATTACAAATCTCACTTGCAACCATATATTTTTGGAATTTATCAAATTTATCGCTGAAAGATTTCTCTATGTCTTCTATTCTATTCTGAACCTTGGTAATTACATCATTTATATCAATTTGATTAGCCACACTGTCAGTTTGTACTCCAACATCCATAACCATAGCCACTTTTAACTTTTTAGCATTTTGACAAGTTTTAATACCTTTATTACATTTTGCAGAGACTGTTTTATGTCATTGATTATTAGGTTGTCTTTGTTGACTACCTTTATGATTAAACCTACATTCAAATTGATAGTGCCCAAGCTTAGAACAGCAAAAACATCTCACCATAGATCTGCTTTGCGGCGGTGGTGGGCCTTGTTGACCTGTGAAATAACCATTGACTTGTCCACGTCTGTAGTTGAAGTTTGGTTGTTGATTAGGTCCTTGATGGCTCCTCCCATTCCTTCTGGTCTGGTAGTTGGAATATGGTTCAGGCTGGAAACTTCTATTCTGAAAATACTGAGACCTATTATTAGAAAAGGTCCTTCCATAATTTCTAGTTCTGAAATTACTATCTCTTGTCTGATAATCTGCATTATTCCATTTAGTTGACATATTATTAACTTCCTTCTTCAGATTATGCATACTTAAGGAAATGTCTTGCATAGTATCATTTAATTCATTACCACTTATTGTGGCCACTGAATGTGTTTCAGAAGGGCTTTGATCTTCTTGAACTTTAGTTACAGCATCTACCCATTCTTTAAATGTCTGGGGATTATAAAACCTTGCTAATCTTCTTATTTCTGCTGGAATGGATGTAAAGAATTTATCTCTTAATGTATTATCTTCATATTTCAGCATTTTGTTGAGCCTAATAATTTTACTTACAAATGTACTCAACTTAGATTTAGGATCATATTTAAGATTTGCAAAACATTGAGCAGCTGACAATTGCGATTTAAGATGAGGACAAAATTGTTTAAGAAAGGCTTGTTCCAATGAAGGTAAATCTGTAAATTTTTCCTGATAAGAAAACCAAATTGCACTTTCACCTTGAAGACAATGACGAAAATACCCTAAATATTTCTGTGGTATTTCAATATCATCTAAATTATCTACACCTAATTGTGCGGATAAATATGATCTGAAATTTAGTAAATGAATTTCTGGGTCACACTCTAATTTATTACAATCATATTTATCTGGCAGAAAATCAATTAATCTGATATTTGGACTCATTTGTGTTGATTGAAATGGGTTAGTTTTATTCAAATTTTGACAATCATGTGAATATGGGCTACTTGTGAATGGTAGTGGTTTTCCAAATTCAATTTTCTGTTTGCTATAAGAATCATCAAAATACATGTCTTTACATTCAATTTCAAGAAAATCAGGAACTGTTGGTGGAGGTCTAATTTTTTCTGCTTGTTTCAGCTTCTCTGAATCAATCTGAGAACTATTGGCTTTATCATTTTTTGGCTTTTCTGCTTTTGCATTACTATTAAAACTTACAGATCTTGATTCCTGAATAATTGTAGTTTTAGGTTTCACTGATTTTTGACGTGTAGGATCATATTGATTTAAAAAATTTTCAATGTCAAATTCACTCTTTAACTGCACAACATTACTTTCATCTTCAGAACTAAATTCATCAGATAAATCTTCATCACCCCGACTAATTTCATCTCTTAATGAAAATGAATCTCTGCCTGATAATTTTTCTTTTCTATTTAACCCAACAGACTCTAATTTTCTAGAAATATCTACAATACTTTGGCTAGGTATATTGAGATTAAAATCTTGACATATTTTTATTATTTTCTCAGCTTGGAACAAACAATATTTGTCATAATCAGCCTGTAATTTTGTATCTGTATTGATATTTTTATCCTTTACAAAATCATCATACCATATACTTGTATCATCAGGTGGTAAAATGTCAAATACATCATCTTCAATTTTCTTATTAGTTAATGTTTGATAAACTTGTTTATACACTGTATGCACTCTAGATTCAGATATACTTTTACATTCAAGAATATTATGAAGAAGTATAGATAAATTACTGACTTGAACATCTTGTATGCATATTGCTCTGTAAATAGGTACAATTGAAGGATGTATGTCATTTTCATTGATGCGGCATGCAGAATTAGCTGTTATTATATGTTGCTCTGGAAGTGCATTCTTTGCCAAATTAGGTCCGAATTGTTGTGCCAATGCAAATTTATAAGAATTGTCATCACCATACATATTTTATGAATTTGGTATGAATTTGCTTTCTTTTCCTTATATTATATGTGCTATTCTCTTTACTGAATAATCACATATTTGCCAAACAAAAGAGTTTCATCTTTTTCAATTTTGATCAGAAATGAAGTACTTTGTGCACTTTTTACAAATTTAACGGTTATTTCATAACCTTCTTCATGAATAATTGTTTCATTCTTTGTACTTTTATATGCACAATTCCTGATTAAATGACCGACTTTACCACACTTATAACACCTCTTGTAATACATGTTTATGGTCTACTATCATCTTACTTTTTGATCAATAAATCAATAAAATATTCTCAACTGAAATACGTCATGTTGTTTTTCTTTCAATCTTTGTTATACTATTGTATAAATACTATTCAATTACACATAGAGGATCCTTCATCATTAGTGCTTTCTTATATCAATTTTGGTATAAGTCAAAAATCATGTCATTTTACAATATTCATAATCAAAAGTCAAAAACATTTAACTCCCTTTTTTCTCCACCATTTGACATAAGAAACTTCCTTTGCATTGATTGCCATTGCTCTTAATTTGGGGATGCGAGAGGCACCCTTATGTCTTTGAGATCGTTGATTCTATTTCAATTATTTTTGACTACTAGGCTAACTAAAATAATGTAAAACAAACAAATTGATTTTATTTTAATATTTAGGTATAACAATTGGGAAACTGATGTTACAACCAAGTCATTCTATTAATCTAATTTAATTTACTTCAATTATAAAATTCCTACCTGAGTCTGATGTCTCAGTTGGCACCTAGCTTCAGGACCTTGCATCTGGCCTGCTGGTTTTAGGGCTCGGAGTAGTCGACTGCTCTAAGGCATTCAATTTGCCAACTTTTACAACTCCTGGCCTCAATTAATATGTATTTGTGCCACCCTCAACATCAGCCTCAAACTAGGTAAGGTCAGGTCAATTTCAGAGTTTGCCAAAACTTGCTAACCTTGGCCAGTTTCCCTCATGTGAATAAAAACTAAAAGGATTTTATTATTCAAAACAAATAGTAACATTTACAATCATTCACACTTGCTTTGTTTAATATAATAGAATAAATTTTATGACTTAAATTTTTAAATATTCTCAAGTCCTATGTGACAGAAAGTGGCTAAGGCTGTTGTGCCAGAACCTGTGATGGCTTGAGTAAGACTGACAACAGTGCGACGCTCTTATATTCTGCAAACATTCTGTGGGACTTCTATTGTTTGGGTACTTCCTGATGAAGGCTTGTTGCTGGAATTCTTGCATTCTTGGTATTATTGTCATGCTCATGAGCCTGGCTTTGTATTAGTGTATAGAATAGGGTAGAAAGTCCAACCCATAATGGCGTTAGAGCCCTATCTTTGAGACTGACAAAAAATGTGACGCTCTCACATTTTGTAATATTTATGAGGACCTTTCTTCTTTACACGCTTCTTGATGAAGGCTAGGGGAAGTAAAGTTACCTTTTCTGATATGATTTTGTTGCTCATGAGCCCAGGTTTCTATCGGTCTATAGAACGCTGTTGTACGTGTAACCTATCATGGTATTAGTGGCCTGTCTTTGTCACTGACAACAAATGTGGCACTCTTACACTTTGTAAAAATGTATGTTCAGACATGTCTTGTTCAAATGCTTTGTGAAAAAGACTCTTAGCTGGATTTTTTACTTGTTTGATATTGTGTTGTTACACTTGAGCTTAGCTTTCCATTGGTATATACAATATGGTTTTTATCATGGTATAATGGCCCTGTGTTTATGGCTGACAAAAAGTGCAAAGCTTGCTTTCGGCATTACCTGCTAATTAAACCATAGAAGGTATGAGAAGGCAAATAATGAAAAATCTATTTTTTGTTTGTTTTAAGAATATTATTCAACAAAACATGTGCAAGTTTCATAGTGATATCTTAAAAAGTCTTTGCTGCAGACGTATTTGAAGAAACAAAGTTTCGTTTTGAATAAACTGCGTTTTAAGTTAGTATTTTCTTCACATTCATGTTTAAATTTACTAGCATAATGTGGCATAGACGTCACAAAAACGCATATATACAACCTCAAATTTTTGGATTTGGAATTTAATAATACATAGGAAGCATATCAGTGATTATTGATTTTTTGGCCAATTTCACAAGAAATCCCAAATTTTACCAACTTGTGGCATTGGTCCTGAAAGTATAGGCATGGGAGCAGCATAGGCGTGAGAGCAGCATAGGAGTGGGAACAGCACAGGAGAGGGAGCGGCATAGGACTGGGAGCAGCATAGGAGTGGGAGCAGCATAGGATTGGGAGCAGCATAGGAGTGCGTCCAGTACAGGCATGGAAGCAGTACTGGCATGGAAGCAGCATGCATCATAGGAGTGGGAGCAGCATATGACTGGGAGCAGCACAAGAGTAAGAGTAGCATAGGAGTGGGAGTAGCATAGGACTGGGAGCAGCATAGGACTGGGAGCAGCATAGGAATAAGAGCAGCATAGGAATGGGAGCAGCACAGGAGTAAAAGTAGCATAGGAGTGGGAGCAGCAAAGGACTGGGAGCAGCATAGAACTGGGAAAAGCACAGGAGTGGGAGTAGCATAGGACTGGGAGCAGAATATGACTGGGAGCAGCAAAGGAATAAGAGCAGCACAGGCAAGGGAGCAGCATACTCTGGTTGGTTAATGCACTTTTGAGCTTTTTGAGGGCTACACTGCTATTCCTTCAAATGCTGCTGTATTAAAGGCAGTTTTTTCATCCCAATTTTCGGCATAAGGCATCCAAGAAAATATGTCAAGGAAAAAAAAAATTTTTTTCAGGGGGGCACTGTGTTTTTTTTATAGTAAAAATGCTATTTTTAGCTTAAAATATGAAGAAAAACTTCAAAAAAAGGCCGAGGGGTGAGTTTTAATGGTAGAAAGACAAATGAGGTGTCAAATGAAACCAGAGAAGCAGTGCTACAAGATGATGTAGGCGCTTTTTTGAAATTTTAATTGTGATGCCTGTTCCATGGGGTTTTAGTTGAAACTGAGCCATTTTTGGCATCTTTATTGGAAATAAAAAAATTCTCAGACCAAAATTCAAAAAAGCGCCTGCAGGATCATATAGCGCTATTTCTCTTCTTTCATTTGACACCTTATTTGCATTTCTACTATTAAAATTCATCCCTCAGCCTCTATTTTAGTGTTTTTATCAGATTTTAAGCTAAAAATAGCATTTTTTCCTATTAAAAGATGCAGTGACCCCACCGAAAAAATTTTTTTTTCCCCTTGGCATGTTTTAGTAGACTCCTGATGCCGAAAATTTGGAGTAAAACTGCACAATAGCCTTTAATTGAGCATCATTTAAGAGCATTTCAGTTCTGTCCAAAAAGCTGAAAAGTGCATTAACCAACCAGAGTAGGAGTGGGAGCAGCAAAGGACTAGGAGCAGCATAGAATTGGGAATAGCACAGGAGTGGGAGTAGCATAGGAGTGGTGGGACCAGTACAGGCATGGGAGCAGTACTGGCATGGAAGTAGGATGCATCATAGGAGTGGGAGCAGCATATGACTGGGAGCAGCACAGGAGTCAGAGTAGCATAGGAATGGGAGCAGCATAGGACTGGGAGCAGCATAGGAATAAGAACAGCATAGGCAAGGGAGCAGCACAGGAGTAAGAGTAGCATAGGAGTGGGAGCAGCATACACTACCCTCCAAAAGTTTTAATACACCTGGAAAAATGAGGTTTCTTTTAAAAATACTTCATCTTGAATGGAAGCAGCATAGGAGTGGGAACAGCATAGGAGTAAGAGCAGCATCTATAGGAGTGAGAGCAGCACAGGAATGGAAGCAGCATAGAAGTGGGAACAGCATAGGAGTGGGAGCAGCATAGGATTGGGGGTAGCATAGGAGTTGGAGCAGCATAGGATGGGAGCAGTACAGGAACTGGAGCAGCATAGAATTGAGAGCAGTATAGAAGTGAGAGCAGTATAGGACTTGGAGCAGCATAGAACTGGGAGCAGTACAGGAGTGGGAGCAGCATAGGGGTGACAGCAGCATAGGACTGGGAGCAGCATAGGATTAAGAGCAGCATAGGAGTGGGAGCAGCATAAGACTAGGAGCAGCACAGGAGTAAGAGCAGCATAGGAGTGGGAGCAACATAGGAGTTGGAACAGCACAGGACTGGGAGCAGCAATAGCTGAGGGAGCAGCAATAGCTGAGGGAGCAGCATAGGAGTGGGAACGGCAGCATCCTCTCCTCCACAACATCCTGACCTCCACAACATCCTCCCCTCCGCAACTTCCTCTCCTCCACAACATCCTCTCCACCACAACATCCTCTCTTCCACCACATCGTGCCCTCCACAACATCCTCCCCTCAACAACATCCTCCTCTCCTCCACATCCTCTCCTCCACAACATCCTCCTCCTCATAACATCCTCCTCTCCAAATCATCTTCTCCCATACTGCATCCTCCCCTCCACAACAACCTCTCCTCCATAATATTCTCTCTTTCAAATCATCATCTCCTCCACAACATCTTCTCCTCCATAACATCCTCTGCTCCACAACATCTTCTCCTCCACAACATTCTCCCCACCACAACTTCCCCCCCAACCCTCCACAGCATCATATCCTCCTTGGTATCCGCTCCTCCACAACTTTCTCCTCTCCACAACATCCTCCTCTTCACCACATCCTCCCCTCCACATAATCTTCTCCCATATTGCATCATACCCTCCAAAAATCTCCCCTCCCCATCATCCTCCCCTCCACAACATCTTCCCCTCCACAACATCCTGTCCTCCATAACATCTTCTGCTCCACATCATCTTCTACTCCACAACATCTTCCCAACCACAACTTCCTACCCTCCACAACATCATATCCTCCAAAGCATCCACTCCTCCACAACTTTATCCCCCCACAACATCCTCCTCTCCACAACATCCTCCCCTCCACAACATCCTCCCCTCCACAACACAACATCCTCCCTTCCACAACATCCTCTCCTCCACAACATCCACCCCTCCACAACACAACATCCTCCCTTCCACAACATCCTCTCCTCCACAACATCATCTCCTCCACATCATCCTCTTCTCTGCAACATCCTCCTCTCCACAACATATTCCCCTCCAAACATCCTCCCCTCCACAACATTCTCCAATCCACAACATCCTCCCCTCCACAACATCCTCCTTGCTACAACATCCTCCCCTCCACAACATCCTCCCCTCCACAACATCCTCCCTTCCACAACATCCTCCCCTCCCCAACATCCTCATCTCCACAACATCCTACCCTCCAAAACATCTTCCACTCCACAACATCCTCTCCACCACACAATCCTCCCTTCCACCACATCCTCCCCTCCACATAATCTTCTCCCATATTGCATCATACCCTCCAAAAATCTCCCCTCCCCATCATCCTCCCCTCCACAACATCTTCTCTTCCACAACATCCTGTCCTCCATAACATCTTCTACTCCACATCATCTTCTACTCCACAACATCTTCCCCACCACAACTTCCTCCCCCCCACAACATCATATCCTCCACAGCATCCACCCCTCCACAACTTTATCCCTCCACAACATCCTCCTCTCCACAACATCCTCCCCTCCAAAACATCCTCCCCTTCACAACACAACATCCTCCCTTCCACAACATCCTCTGCTCCACAACATCCTCTCCTCAACATCATCCCTCCGCAACATCCTCTCCTCCACAACATCCTCTCCTCCACATCATCCTCCCCTCCACAACATCCTCCCCTCCAGAACATTCTCCAATCTACAACATCATCCTTGCTACAACATCCTCCCCTCCACAACATCGTCCTTGCTACTACATCCTCCCCTCCACAACATCTTCCCCTCCACAACATCCTCCCCTCCACGACATTCTCCAATTAACAACATCCTCCTTGCTACAACATCCTCCCCTCCACAACATCCTCCTTGCTACTACATCCTCTCCCCACATCCTCCTCCACTCCAAAACATCTTCCCCTCCACAATATTCTCTCCTTCACGACCTCCTCCTCACCACAACATCCTCCCCTCCACAACAACCTCCCCTCCACAACATCCTGTCACATTATCCTCTCCTACACATCATCCTCTGCTCCACAATATCCTCCCCCACAACATCCTCCCCTCCACAACATCCTCCTCTCCACAACATCCTCCCCTTCACAATATTCTCTCCTTCACAACCTCCTCCTCTCCACAACAACCTCCCCTCCACAACATCCTCCCCCACAACATCCTCCCCACTACAACATTGTCCCCTCCGCAGCATCCTGTCTTCCACATCATCCTCCTCTCCACAACATCCTCTCCCCACATCCTCCTCCACTCCGAAACATCTTCCCCTCCAAAACATCCTCCCCTCCACAACAACCTCCCATCCACAACATCCTCTCCTCCAAAACATCCTCTCCCCACATCCTCCTCCACTCCAAAACATCTTCCACTCCACAACATCCTCCCCTCCACAACAACCTCCCCTCCACAACATCCTCTCCTCCACACAATCCTCCCCACTACAACATTCTCCCCTACGCAGCATCCTCTCCTCCACATCATCCTTCCCTCCACACAAACCTCCCCAACATTCTCCCCTCCACAGCATCATATCCTCCTTAGTATCCGCTCCTCCACATCATCCTCCTCTCCACAACATCCTCTCCCCGCATCCTCCTCCACTCCGAAAAATCTTCGCCTCCAAAACATCCTCCCCTCCACAACAACCTCCCATCCACAACATCCTCCCCTCCACAACATCCTCCCCTCCCCAACAGCATCCCCTCCCAACATCCTTCTCTCAACAACATCCTCTCCTCCACAGCATCCACCCCTCCACAACTTTATCTCTCCACCCAATCCTCCCCTCCACCGCATCCCCCCCTCCACAACATCCTCTCCTCCAAAACATCCTCTCCTCCACAACAACCTCCCATCCACAACATCCTCCCGTCCACAACATCCTCCCCTCCCCAACAGCATCCCCTCCCAACATCCTTCTCTCCACAACATCCTCTCCTCCACAGCATCCACCCCTCCACAACTTTATCCCTCCACCCAATCCTCCCCTCCACCGCATCCCCCCCTCCACAACATCCTCTCCTCCACAACATCCTCTCCTCCAAAACATCCTCTCCCCACATCCTCCTCCACTCCAAAACATCTTCCCCTCCACAACATCCTCCCCTCCACAACAACCTCCCCTCCACGACATCCTCTCCTCCACACAATCCTCCCCACTACAACATTCTCCCCTCCGCAGCATCCTCTCCTCCACATCATCCTCCCCTCCACACAAACCTCCCCAACATTCTCCCCTCCACAGCATCATATCCTCCTTAGTATCCGCTCCTCCACATCATCCTCCTCTCCACAACATCCTCTCCCCACATCCTCCTCCACTCCAAAACATCTTCCCCTCCACAACATCCTCCCCCTCAACAACAACCTCCCCTCCGCAGCATCCTCTCTTCCATATCATCCTCCTCTCCACAACATCCTCTCCCCCACATCCTCCTCCACTCCAAAACATCTTCCCCTCCAAAACATCCTCCCCTCCAAAACATCCTCCCTTCCACATCATCCTCCTCTCCACACAATCCTCCACACCAAAACATTCTCCCCTCCGCAGCATCCTCTCTTCCACATCATCCTCCTCTCCACAACATCCTCTCCCCACATCCTCCTCCACTCCGAAACATCTTCCCCTCCAAAACATCCTCCCCCCACAATAACCTCCCCTCCACAACATCCTCTCCTCCACACAATCCTCCCCACTACAACATTCTCCCCTCCGCAGCATCCTCCCCTCCACAACATCCTCTCCTCCAAAACATCCTCTCCTCCGCGCCATCCTCCCCTCCACAATGTCCTCTCCTTCACAACACCCTTTCCTCTACATTATCCTCTCCTCCACATCATCCTCCCCTCTGCACAATCCTCTCCTCCACAACATTCTCCTTTCAACAACATCCTCCTCTCCACAACTTCCCCCCCTCCACAACATCCTCTCTGCTTTCACAATGGAACTTACAGTGGTAAATTTTTCTCCCATATTTTCCCCCTGAAATCAGAGTGAGCCACACAAAGTAGAACTGATCAATTAAACAAATAATCCGCATCAGGCTCATGCAGTTGTTTACTGTTGTTACTCTCGACTTTTTCCGGGCAGCAACATTTTTGTAAATTTATCCTTTAATTAAGTGCACAAATTTCCATGGAAAACATATTAAAATTACCTGCACCATTCCCCAAAGCGATAAAATTGTACAAAACAATTAATTTAATAAATTTGGCTGTCTGACAAATAGCCCAAAAAACCTTATGGACAATTTTTTGGGGCACCATATACTGGTCACAGTTGGTGATAAAACCCTTCAACTTCCCCAAAAAATAGCCTTACTTTCTAGTACTTAAAACTTTCTGAAGTAACGTTTTTGGTAGAAATTAGCAAAACATAAAATAACGTGATTCAGAATCATACTTAAATTGACCTCATGCTTCAAATAGCCCAGGTTTCCCATACAATTTATGGCTTTTCAAAAGCTCACAAAGATATTTGAATTATTTTTTCTCTTCTTCCTTATGAACACTCACGTCCTCATTATGTTGGCGATTATTGAGTGTGGCAATCGCCGTATGATATACATGAGAGATTGTTAGGCTGTGAGTCTGGTACATATCCTATTAATTCAGGGATGTCCAGGGTCTTTTAGTTGCCCCAGTATGGAACACTGGATACAACCCACCTCCATTTAACGTGCCATAGGCTCGAACAAGCCAGGGGCTATTTATAGTACATAGTAGAGGCTCATGGTGAGTCTGACCCTCTCCACAATAATTACAATAGACTAGCATTTACCCGTAGAAAATATTATTTACGCTTGGACAGCAAAGTGAATTTAGGAACTAATACTCAACGAAAATATTATTGGGGAAAATAGGGGTAAAGAAAAAAAAGGGAGAAATATTTAGAAAAAATAAAAAGTGGTACTGAGAAAAACGATTTAATAACAATGTAAAAAGAAATACTGTTTTTGATTTACACTTTTCCGATATCTGAAAGGTGATTCAGCCTATAATTGCACGCTCAGCAAGAAGTCAGGTCACTCGGACTAGAGAAAGCCTACATACATATGAGAAAGTTATATTTTGCTTGATCTTTTTTGGCGCATGGTGATTGGCAGGAAACACGTCGCCACCCTTACCATTATTTTTCTCAAAATGCCAGGTGAAAGGGTTTCTTTGTCTAGGTGTATTATTAGAGTATTAATATGTTTGTTGTTTTTTTCCTTAAAAAAACTTTTCAATTTTTTTCTTGCATGTTCAATTTTTTCCCTAGAGTTGTTTTCCTTCTTAAAAAACCTAAATCAAAAATACATGCAGCATTATAAAATCCTTGTAGGATGGCTTCCTTTGGTAAATTAAAATTGGCCATTTACTTTGAAAGATAAGCCATTTCACAGTGATCTCTATCTAGAGATCACTGCAATTTCAATTCTCCCTGCCAAAAAAAGAGAAGGTTGCTAAGGAGTTGCTAGGGGGAGGAGCCAACTGCTTGAGCCTCATTCTGATGTCTGGAGCTATGGTTCTTTGATATCATAAAGAAATGAAAGGAAATAGCTCGAGAACAGCTAAAATCTGTACAATGTATGAAATTGCAATACAAAATAACTTATCAGAAAAAGTCACTATTTTTTTACTTTTCAATTTACATAAAATTACAGGAGTTAAAAAAAATGTTTTATAGGTTAATTTGTTAATTTCACGCAATTTCAACATTGAAGGCCTAAATTCATTAGAGCATACAATATGATCAAAGCACCAGGCACAGGTCTGTGCCCTGGGAAGAGGACTTATCTGAGTCCTGGGAATCCATCTTGTCTCAGACATTTGTCTCGTGGTGCGTGTTGGACTGTCTGAGACAAAAAATGTGCAAGACACCTCAAGACACCAGATTGTCTGAGACAATTGTCTGCAACAGTTTTGTCTGATAGTGGAGGGCCTGCTTTAGAGATACATACATTTGGGTTGTACTATTTAATTTGAATTAAATAACTGATAACTTTGAAGCTTTTTATTGGTAGTGGTTTGTAAACACTGAAATTTAAAATATCACTTCCGCGAACGCATTTATTCGGTCCGACAGAATTCCTTTCTGTCCGCCCAAAGTTACCAACTTGCAGGACCGAATGTCCGGCATGCTATTTTAGATCTTCGCAAAGAATGCTTCTGTCCCAATTGTACCAAAGATTTTCAATTATCTTCATACTTATATCATACCATTTAAACTCCATGATGCATGCATGAGCGGTCCTGCATCTCTAAGAGTGCTTGTTATGATAACATCATGGTGAAAGTGTAATTTATTAAATTCATCCCTTTTTTTAACCCAGAGTTCCTGGTTCCTTATAGCAACACGTCTAACATTCATATTCCATATCATAGATTACATTTGAAACAAGATATTTCTCATGCCACTTTCATTATACATTTATGAAGTTTATGTGGCATTATGTACATGGAAGAGGGCATGAGGAAAGCAATGTTTGATATTGCTAAACCATGTGTAGACAGGCTAAAGGTCAGATGGGTGACCTAGATTACTAAAGGTCAGGGTCAAAGTTCATAAAAGGTTATTAAAGGTGATAAAGGGCGATGTTAGGGTAATATTGGTTGATTAATGTTAATATGGCAAAAATATGAGAGAAATATTGCCTCCGCACGCAGCAGTGAAAAATGAAGACAAATAGAAGGCCTGTGAACACTGCTATGAATCACAATAATTTACACATGCGTTTGGTGTGAGCAAGGGAAATATCTTACGATCTAAATTTGAAGCGTCAGAGATTGGTTGTTGCTGTTCACATAATAATAACATCCAATGGACGAATTGGTTAAACGTCTTCCCATTCTGCTTGTTATGGATGGATATATGTACGATTGGGGCTTTACTTCCTATATTTATCTGACTTTTTGGTCAAATGTGACCTATGTTTGAGTCAATAAAAACCTATGTTTATCTCTTTGAAAACTTATTTGAACAGGAGGACCACAATGCACTGCGGAGGAAGATTGAAACAGCCATCCAGCATAGGCCAAGATAACTCCCCGAGAACAGGATTGGAACCCGGGACATAGGGATTGGCAGCCTACACGCTAATTCTGAACTTACCGTCCAACATCTTCTTGTGATGACATTGCAAGTGGTCATGCGTCATGAACTGGTCCATTTTGCGTTACGGGTCAAAAATGTCCCATTTTTCAGTTTTGTGATATTTTATCACACAAACATAACACTACTCAGCGCTTCAAACAGAACTTCATTATCTTTTATAATTTCCGAGATATAGACACTTTTGTAGCGATTACTCCCATTGAATATATGAAGATTTTTTTTTTTTGAAAGGGCTTTTCTCGAAATTGAGACTTTTTACCAAAACACCTGTAACTTTCTTATTACTTAACCTATTACAATGAGGTTTGTTGCGAAATGTTCATAAGAAGTTGCTTTAAGCAAGCATATCAACATATATTGCATAAATCAAATTTGTCTATACTAAATCCTCACTGCAAAACTGCACTTTTTTCTGTCAAAAAATTCTTAAATCTAACCTGCTACTTGTGTTTGGGAGTGAAAATCGCCAAAAAACATTAAGAAAAAATAAATTTCCTGTACCCTGAACATGTTCTGGACATCCTGATATGAGTAGTTCATCACACTTATGACAAATTGACATAAGTATTCTTTTGGAAGACAGCTATAGTCAGTGGATCAACTGATGACAGTGGTTGGGGATTGGTATTCATTTAGATGGTTAGATATAGATTCAGATGATAGATTTCATATGATCAGCCCCTCTAAGGCCTGTTCTGGTCACTCACACAGTTTTTTTTAGAAGAGATAGGAGAGAGGATGTGACTCTGCAACATGTTGCAAATCTGCCTCCATGTGAGGGATCTTTTACTTGCCCAGCAAAGACTCTGATACAAGGAGCCTCAAATTTACACCTCATCTGATTAACCGCAAGCTGGGATTTTGCTCCTAACCATGATTAAAATGGTTTAGTTTCATCAAACACATCATTTTGGTATGTACTCGGTCTAGATTAATGCTGGATTCGTGAGGACAATTTGCTTAATTTTATGTGGGAAGTGCACACAAATCCCCAAATAAGATATCTCAATGGTGCACTTAAACTGAAATAGCTATCTGGCAAAATAAAATATGAGCAGGATAGAGCAGAGAGGCTGATTTCTTCATTTCATAATATCGCCAATCCGACTCCGCCAATCCGACTCCGGCTCCACCCCTGAAACTTCCTGACATGCTTCCACTTTGTCATGAATAACTTTTTAACGGGTAAAGGTTTTTTTAAACCGACAACTGTTATGTAAACTAGAGAATATTTGCTTTCCAATAATATCAAATATATTAAAGATATCTTTTTAGACGTAGTAGCAATGTTCTATTGAAAATTTTGTTTTTAAAATTCTTGTAACGGCTCCACCCTTTCAGTGGACCAGTTCATGACGCATGACCAAGTTAGAACCCTATTAAAACTAGTCTGCAGACCAAGTCAGCCAGCCACATTAAATAGGAGACATTTTACCTTTTCACTCTTTTTTCAAATATCAGCAATTTTTTCTGTGTTCTGTAAAATGTTATTGGATGGAACAGATTTTTTAATGAAGTCTGCTAAGTAATTGCCATAATATTATCACCCTTTTCAATAGAAAATAACTCAGACTAATTTGTAATTCATAACCCTTAGATTATTCAGCAACATTCATTTGCTCATATTTTGTTTTAATCGAACTGTTAATCGTCAGTCAGCAAAATATTTAAGAATACTGATACTAATAGTAGGCCAACATGTTTGATCTTTAGATTCGATCAATTTAAAAATAATTTTTTAAGAATAATGATACTAATAGTAGAAAACATGTTTGACCTTTAGAATCGATCAATTTAAAAATATTTTTTTTTACAACAAATCACTTTGATTAATAATTGAACAATACATTAATTCAAAAACAATCTATCTATCTATCTATCTATCTATCTATCTATCTATCTATCTATCTATCTATCTATCTATCTATCTCTGTAGATATATCTCCCTCAGAAAATGGACAATCCATTGTACATACACACACAATGAGAAAAAGATGTTTGACAATCTTGCTCCAAATAATCTTTCTCAGCATCCATAGTAACACCATTTACTGTAAGCTACATATTTCTAGCAATGTTATAAAATATTCAAATCCACATGAGACAAGAAACACAGACAACCGTGACCTTTGACCTGTTGGACATAATGGTGAGATAATGACGTCATTCAGGTTGAGACAAAACCATAAAGGGTGGGGACACTCAATTTACTGGCAAACAATAAATGACATTAAGTAAATATCCCCGATGTGTATTGTTTACACAAATAACCAAGGAATTAAATCGGACAAAATATCATTTAATGTAGAAATGCTTTGATGCCAGGGAACGACCTATGATTATATTCGGCCATTGAAGGAGATCTAATTTACTGAATTCATTACAAGCCCTGTCTTTTATATTGAAATGTGACTTCACTGGTGATTAGTATGCCTCTCTCAGACTTCGTTGCAATGGCAAGTAGCCTACAAGTGATGACCTTACTAAGTGGACAGTGGTCAATTATAACAAGGGATGAATGGATGGATGATTGGGGCTTAACGCACCGTATTTATGTTGTTGGCTTGCTAATTAAGACAGGAAGAGTTCACATCAATGAGGTGGAAGATGATTTGAACTGCCGTCCAACACAGGCCCAGGTGACCTGGCAAGAGCTGACCCAGCAGTTGGCAGCCCAGCATGCTACTTCTGAAAATGCCCCTGGAAAACAACTTGACAAAAGGAACATTTTGATAATCACTTGTTGGTCCCTGTGATTATATCACATCTGATTCATAATTAAACCAATTACTAACACATCCCTTACCATCTGCAATTGTCCACCTTTTCTGGTTTACACATTTCTAACATCACACATCAATGAAATGACACCAGAACAGCAATTCTACTCATAAAAACGTTTCTTGCAAAAACAGATTATCTGTTAGCATGATATGAGCAAATTGTTCTGTGTGAAGCATCTTTTTCAATTTCCTGCTATCATTGACACGCAACACTCGTGTTAAACCTCTCAGAGATAACACCAACAGTGTTGCACCAGAAAGAATTAAAAATCATCTAGGTCTGTCTTTGAAGAAGTTGTTTTGCAGTTATTTACCTGGAGGGGTTTTTCCTGAGCAAAATCATACGAAAAGATTGTGAAAGGCCACAAAACCTCAAGAAAATGTCAAAATCTACTGCCTTATCACATGTCCGCTTGCCAGATATTAAATGTATCAAACTCCATTCTGTACTGCTTTTTCAATTTCCCTATACCAATATTCTATAATTCTGTTCATTCCAAAATCTGTGATATCTACCAAGAATAGAAATTCGGCAAAACTGAACTTGCCTCTATTTTTGACGTTTAGACTTCCTGAACAATATGTGTTCGTATGTGAAGCCCGATCATCCATATTTCCAAACTAAAATGTTGCGATACTTAAGCAGCAGGATTACTGTGATTTTTACATGTATTCATGAATGTCATACATGTACACACATTCCAGTAAAGTGAGTGTCCCGGGCCCCCTTAATGCTATGTCTCGCCCTCTAGGAACATATGACGTCATTATCTCATCATTATGTCCAACAGGTCAAAGGGAACTGTTTGTGTGTTTCTTGTCCAAAGGGAGGTTTCAATATTTCAGAGCATCACAAGAATAATGTACTACAAATGTTATGCGTCAGTGCATGTTGCTTGAGATTCGTGGTTATTAATTTTAATGTAACACGTTTCAGAGGAAATTGAATTATTTCGTTCAACGTCATTTATGTTGTTTTAATCAGAAACAGATATTTGTGGACATCACACAATCAAAATACATAATTACTGTCTCTAATGCCATGAAATAAGAAAGATCCAATGATTGCTCCCTATGAGACATTTTAAATCCATCAAAATCTCGAGATTGACACTGACAAGAGTAGTTCACTAAGAGTTTCTGAACAAAACAAAAATGACTCCAGCCTGTCCTTCATAAAGACTAATCCAGATTCATCATGATATTATCAAAACTCTGCTTTGAAATTTCGTTCAACAAGAATTTCTAGTTGACCAAAAATAATTGATTGTTAAGGCAATCTCAGGAGTGATGGAGACTTGATGTGACGCTAATATTCAATCAGTTAATGGGACATCTTTGAAATATTATTTGAACTTGTAAATGAATAACCCAGCTAATATTCCATAATAATGAAACAGCTTTAAAAATCTGTTCAGCTTGGAAAATGAGTAACTGAACTCAAAAGAAACTTGGTTAATCTAAATCAGCATGAACATTGTATCACTATATTCTGTTTGAGTTAATTATCGTCGTGACAAGCTTGTTTGCCCGACTTCCGCTATAATATATCTATATCCTTTGATGTTAAACCTTATAATGTCTGCCCAAAGTGACAAGTGAATCTCAAAAATTTAATTTAATTATGTCAAGTAGGAATTAAATTGGGGGTCATGTATTTATGTACTTGGCTGGTCAATTAGCACAGAGGGAGGACACCGGAATAATACGAAGGTTGATTGAAACTGTTGTCCAACAACAAAGGCAAGGTGACCTGACAAGAGCTAGAATCGACAAGGAATCTGGTGAGCGGAAGCCGAGAGCAATAACAAGTCAGCTATGCCTTCCTCTGTGAGAATCACTTACATCAAATCGGAAATGAGGCTGGATTATTTTCCAGAAATCACGATTGTCCCAGCATTGTGAAATGGGTATGTGAGGGCGAATTTTGAAAACAACAGGAAAGGGGGCAAGGTTTGCCCTTTTGACACTAGAGACAATACATTATCTGACCTTATTTTAGGCACCAGTTAGTAAGAATATAATGCAAAATTATTATTAATGTTGACATCAACTCCCGAGTGTGTTGTCAGGAACTCAATATTTTTTGAGAAAGTGCATTTAGTTCGTGCGAAGCATGTTGCAGCATATGCTACAATGTCACATTTGCTTTGAAAAGCAGACATAGCAAATTTAGCAAACCTAGCTTGGAACATGTGAAACTCACATAAATTGTCACTTAAGCATCTCAGTACTGAACAGTGAGTCTGGTAGGGGACTCTCCACACTTGCCTCAAGCATTTTCGCCATGCAACTTGCAGTCGCACTGTCTGCCTAATAGGCACTAGGGTACATCCATAACATGAGGAGCAGTAGACATGAAATAGATGAGCTTGCACAACTGATGCAATCCGCCCAAACTTGCTCCGAAACAGATTGAACTGCTTATAAAAAGCCGCAAGGATTTTGTCACCGTCACACTTGTTTAAATCACTGTAAATAATGTGACCAAGGTGAGTCACACTTTGTTGTTCAACCACAGCTGACCCATCAAATCGAACTTTCAAGTTACCATTTCTGGCCTTTTGTCTAAAGACAATAAACTGACTCTTTTGAGCATTGAATGAGAGGCTATATTCATTAGCAAATTTTTCACAAATGTTAAGCATATCTTTTAATCCATGTAATGAGGGTGATAACAGTACAATGTCATCTGCATAGCATAATGCTCCTGTAAAGTATGGTCCCAAATAACATCCACGAGAACTTTGTCGTAATTTGTCAAGTAGAGCATCAACATAAATACAAAAAAGTAGAGGTGAAAGTACTCCCCCTTGTTTCACACCATTGGACACCTTGAAATAGGGAGAATATGTGTCATCCCATTTAACACGCAACATCTGAGTTCGGTACATAAACATTAAGCATCTTATGTATAGAGGATTCATGTTCCTCCGAAGCATTGTACGAAACAGCATAACGTGATCTACCTTATCAAAGGCTTTGGACATATCCAGTAGCATTGCATGCACTGAGCTGCCCTCATTAACAAATTTACTGGCGATTCCTGTTAACATCCAGGTGCAAAGAGACGTTGATTTATCATCCTTAAATCCAAATTGTAGTGGATCACTTGTAAGCTCCGGTTTCTGATTATCAATGAAGATCAAATCAAATAACTTAGCAATACTGCTGCACAGAGCTATTGCCCTGTATTTATCAGACTTATTGAGAGCATTACTTTTAGGTATGGGACACATGGTTCCAATGAGCATTGCTTCTCCAGTATATCCATGGCAAAGTACTGCGGAGAAGTATATTGCCAAAATGGTGAACAAACGCTGAGTTCCCAAAATAATGCAGTTAGAATTCAACCAATAAGACCCATCCATTTTGCCTTTTTTAAGTTTCTTCACCAATTTCCTGACAGTGTTCTGTGTCACAACGTGATTCATCTGTGCAGAGCATGTATTAATCCGCTCATTTGTCTCAGCCAGAATTTCATCCAAGAGATTACCATTATCATCGGTAGCATTGTGAAGGTCCTTGAACTTCTTATAAAATAAGTCAGTTATATCACTTTGGTTTTCAGCTTGATCCACAACACTTGGAATTGTCTTCTTTGACCTCTGCATCACTCTAATTTCCTGCCAAAAGTCTCTTGTTCTCCCAGAAGACATGGCCTCTGCCATTTTGGAGGCAGTTATTTTGTCATGATCCTTTTTACATTGTCTAACCGCATAGTGGTAATCGTTTCTTGTTCTTCTCATCTTATCTGCCAGTTGTCCTCCTTGTGGCCTTCCCGCCTCTTTCCAGAGTCTGTGCCAATGCAGAGCTTCCTGGTGTTACCCTTTCACCATGTCATTCCACCCAGGCACATTATTTACATGCTTAAGTGAAGTCTTCGGAATACAGCTTTCCTCTGCTTTGATGCAACACATTATTATGTCATGTAGCAACACATCTAATTCCTGCCTATGTGGACAATCACTTGGGCAATGGTAGTTACTGCAGTAGATAGCATCTGCAGGCAACTGCACAGAATGCAGCAGCTCATCAAGCACATTTTTGTAATCCAGTATATGGTCATTTTTGGCCTTATGCCAAGCAGCTCTGGGATTATGAACACACTCCTGCCTTATGTTAGTCAATACTTGTCGGTCAAATTTGCAGAGGACAGCCAAATGATCTGACATATTGTTCACAGAATCCACTGAAGTATACTCAATAATATTCGAAAACAGAGAGTCACACATACAAATATGGTCTATTAGGGACGTACTGCCATTGGCTGAACTCACAAAAGTGTAGTTAACCTCAGATAGGATATGGTCCAATCCAGTGTGTAGTCCATTATTGTTCACAAAGTATTTAGCTGCTTCCACATGTGGAGTGTTCATTGTCATTTGTGCATTGAAGTCCCCAGCTACAATTGTCATATCACACTTTTGTTCATTTATGATCGTTGAGACCACATTAAAAACATCCATTGTGGTCTCAAATAGTGTATCTCTGTACTGACTATCACAGGGTAGGTAAATGTTTATCACTAAAACTGTAGTACTTGAATCCAGGGTCAGTCTAACAACACATATCCTGTTATGATTTATATCGATAGGATCCACACGGCATTTCAAATCATTTGACCACACTATAGCACAGCCTCCGTGGGGACGCCCAATTAGGGGCTGATGGTCATCCATAGCACTATTCCCATGGAAATTAATGTCTCCAATGTTGTAAAGTTCATTTAATGTACTTTTGTAAAGACAATGCTCCTGCAAACATAAAATACTGCACTGCTTTAGAAGCTCCTGACAAAATGGAATTTTTTCCTTCTTGAAATGCTTTATATTGTTAGATATGATTCCAAACGTTTCCAGGTTCATTGTTGTTCTTTCGGTTGAATATCATCGTCACCTTTAGTTTGACGTTTGTCTCCAGCCTGTCCAATATTTCCCGTTTCACTCACTGGGGCCTGGCCATCTGCACTTTTTCCTTTCATTCCGCTCATTTCATCTTTGCTTAACCAGTATTTCCTAAAGTGGACACCCATTGGCCAAAATCCTGGTTGAAAAACATACTCATAGTCATCTTTGGCAATGGTTAACCTGAAACACTTGTATTCATAATGATCCTTGTACCTTGGTTCCCAATGTCGAATAGCAATTTCCTTCTCTCGGGTGCTCCCTCCCTCAGCTATGTACTGGTGGAGCTCCTTATCTTCCATGTCTCTGTGCACATTGTACACCCATATGTCCCTGCTTGGGCCTTTTCCAGCTTTTATACGAGTATCTTTGGCGGTCCCCTGCATTGGTGGTGGTCTTTTCCGTGTGGGGCTAAACCGTTTTCCCCCTGAAGCACTTTTTCCAGCTTGTTGCCACTTGTTCTCTTCTTCTGTCAAGGCCTTGGCCATTGCTGACCATGACTGATGTTGGTCTACACCTGCTTTCACTCTCGGAGCTTCATCTGTTTCTTTCAAATTCCTTGCTGCACCCATTTCAGTCGTCCCGTGGCGTATAAGCTGCTGATCCGTTGGACCGTTTCTACCTCCTCGGCCAAAGCCATTTCCGGGACGTGGCAGAGACAGGGCTCCATATCCAGTTGCTTGAGCATCTTGCCCTATCGACGATCGTGAAGTTGCAGTTTTGCATTCCACAAGCTCTTGATCATGCCTCTTCAAAATGTCCTCAGTGGTCATCGCTTTGTCTTCAATTTGTTGCATTTTCTTCTCCAAAACCAAAATAGAATTGGCCTGGTCCAAAGGTGTTGCCATACTTGGTCCTAGCACTGGCAGTTTGGTGACATCTTCAATCAGGAATCTAGGTTTGTTTACCTCATTAATCAACAAGTTTGTGGCTTCCACAACATCATAAGCATTTGTTTTCAGAAGGGAGCGATTAGTCGAGTTTCTCCTGGTTGCAATTTTAAGAATATCAAGATCCTTCAGTTTCTCCTCAAATTCCCTTCTTAGAATGTCTCTGGCAACAATCACATCTTCACTTTTGAAGAAGTTCTCAACTGCTTTGGCAACTAATTCTACAGAGTAGTTATTCAGAAAACTTGCACTATATGCCAGGACTGCATCAAAAACATAGCCTGTACAACTGTCCCTTTTGCAGGTGCATACCTCATTGTCAGTCTGCTGATCCAGGCCACATTCTTCACATTTCTCCATCTTTCTGCAACTATAGTGGCTCCCTCTGTCAGGTTTGACATCATCAACACATGTTTTCATCAATGGGATTTTCGGTCCTTGTGGTACCCCAGAAGTCTTTGTCATTGATTATTATCCACACCATCCACAATATATGATGTATGTAGTTAGTCTCTGATAACTCTTACACCTCTAGGAATAACATAGGCACATGCCATTACCTAATTCCATCAAGATATCCACTAATGCTGGCAGCACTCCAAAAGCATGCCTTACAATTTTGGCCACCTGGATGTCTACCTTCAACTTGCGACCAACGTTGCCCAAGCACAATGTTATTTGGGACGTAGATCATGTATTGACTTATTTGAAAACCCTGATGTCTTTACATTCACTGACACTGGGACTTTTGTCCCAAAAATTGAACATGCTTCTGTTATTACTAACAGGGCAGCGGGGTCAATCTATATTTTTGTTGGACATTGTGAATATGACTCTGACACAGTCCATGGTCACCTTCCGCATTGCAGAACTTGCGAAAACGTCCAGGCCCAATGCTCATATGCCGGAGTTGCGACTGCCAGCCTACCCTGCGGATGCAGGCCTTTGCATAGTCACAACTTTGGACCACTATTTGATACGCACAGCGGCCTTGCAGGGGAACATCAAACATTTATTTATTACTACCAGAGCCCCTTATCGAGCAGTGGCCAGGGACACGATACGGAGGTGGGCAAGGACTGTCCTGGTGGCTGCAGGAATTGACATGTCTATATTTAGTCCTCATTCCACACGCAGTGCTGCAACTAGCAAAGCAGCTACAAAACTACCTCTAAAGACAATTCTGGCCACAGCGGGTTGGTCACAAGTATCCACCTTTCGACGTTTTTACAACCGTCCTATTGTGGAACTTGGCTTAACGGCAGGGTTACTGCCGTGACATGTGTCTTAATATTGGTTGTTAACTCTGTAAGCCATTCGTCACAGTTGTGATCCTTTTATGTTATAGTATTGTTTTAACCATAATGTTGGTGCTACTTGTCTTGCAAAAGATATTGTGACTTACTGTTCCTTGTTACTGAATTGCTCACTTTATGATACTCAAGATTGTTCTAGTTCTAGTATTTTGGCTAGATTGTCATACATGTGGGTTAGCCTACTTGTTGCTTACTCGTGACCATAGTCTCTGCATGATTGTTCTGGTCGTTGTAGATGGGTGCTATATTATTAGAACTTTACTCAGTTATATATGAGTTGTTAGGGCTGCTGCCTTGGATTGTTAATAAAAACAGATTTGATGGTCTACAGAACCTCTGACTTTGAGTCCTAATTTCAGACTTTCTCTTTACAAAAAAGGGGGGGGGGAGCAAATATGGCAATGATCCCCCCCCCACTCATGGTGATGAGTGGGAGGTGTCTCAAGTCTGAACCTGGCTTATGACGAGTCTGGATGTCATCCTGGTTAAGGATTGAGTCGGGTTTTTGGTAGCCCTCATGCTACCCTCTCTAAATTTCTCCTAGGGACTCGCAGAACCAAAAATAGAGTGCGAGGTAAAATTGTTAGATTAAACGAGGACTTACCTGTCAGAAGTTTAATCGGAATTTTACCGAGCCTATTTTTGGTTCATAGGCCCTTCCCTTGTTATTTCCCTCCCTACTATGAACTCTGGGTAGCGTTAGGGCTACCTCTCTAAAGGCTGAATTCTGGGTACGCGTGACGTCATCTCAAGGGTCCATGCAGGGGTAGACAGAAATTGGAAATTTTAATGAACCTTTTACATATCATGTTGATTTTAGCAATGGTGCCACAAAAAATACCTTAAATCCCACGTCAATAGACTCTGAAAATCTAGCAATCGTAGTCACTAATGAATGTGTATATGAACCCGACAGAATCCCAAATATGTGTGTGAATAATGTTGATGAACTCTCACTTGCATATGTTGATGACCCTGATGAAAACTCAAATGCATGTGTTACTATTCTTGATGAAATCTCAGGCTCTTCACCAAATAGAGTGAATAACAAATCTGCCATGTGTTCGAATGAACAGTCTCTCTCAGCTGCTAGCCAAATTGAAAAAGACAAGCCTGCTGTATTATTCTCTGAACTGTTCTTTTAGATCAAAGCACAGTAAGAAGTTGATATTTGCTCATCTAAATGTGAACAGTCTGAGATACAAGTTTCTTGAAATTTCAACTATTCTGGCAAATGGTTATTGTGACTTACTAGCTTTATCTGAAACCAAACTAGATGAAAGTTTCACCAACTCTATATTTCGTGTCAGTAACTTTAGTTTATACAGAAATGATCGAAATGGAAACGCAGGAGGTGTTGCTTTCTTTGTAAGATCCTCCATACCCCATAGGGTACGAAATGATCTATATAACAATGAAACAAGTGTAGAAAGTATTGTATTAGAAATTTGTCTTAAAGGTGAAAAGATGTTCTTTATTCCAATTTATAAGCCACCAAACACAACTAATGAAAGTCTAACATCGTATATGGAAACTGTGTGTACTATGTGCCTGCGTGAATGCAAGACTGTATATGTGATGGGTGATCTCAATGTAAATGTTAATTGCAAGCAGCATTCACTTACTGAGACTTTCACTATACTTAACTTGAAAAACATCATCAAAGGTCCAACCTGTTTTAAAAGTACTAACTCGCCTACTCTTTTAGATGTTATTCTGACAAACAGCCCTAAAAGAACAGCTGAAACTATCAATACTACACTTGGCATTGGTGACTTCCATAACTTTGTTGGGGCAGCAACAAAAATGGGAGCTCCACAACTATGTCCGAAAATTATATCGTATCGCTCGATGAAACATTTCAATGAAATAGCCTATTTAAATGATATTAAAGAAGCTCCTTTTGGAGTTGCAGAAATCTTTGATGATGTTGAGGACAAAATGTGGTACTTCGAAAAGTTATTCCAAAACATTGTTGAGTCAAATGCTCCCACCAAAATGAAAAAAGTTAAGCCAAATCAAGTACATTATATATGCATGGGGAGCTTAGAAGAGCTATCAACGTGAAGGCCATGTTAAAAAGAAAGTTTTACAAATTTTGTTGCTCAATCTCATGGTCTAGATACAGAAAACAGAGGAATTATGTTACAAAGCCGAAAAGACAGGCCAAGCAAGATTATTTTGACAACCACTGTAACAAAATTGCTGGGAACAATGATCAATCATTTTGGAAAGCTGTGAAACCGTTTTTCTCAAACAATTCCTCAGCTAACTCAAACATATCAATTAATGATAATGATAGTATTGTATCTGAGCCCAGCAAATTGTGTGATCTTTTGAATGATTTCTTTATTGATGTTGCTGACAGTTTAAGTGAGCCTCTTTTCTTGTCAAACCTGAGCATCAAAGATCTAAGCAACCATTTTTGCCTCCCATCAAAGCTTCAGGTTTATCAAATCTTCTGTAGAAACTAGGGCCACCAATTTTAATTTTCAAAGTGTCACTGCTGACACTGTACTTAAAAAATGCTCATCACCCAAGCAAGGCAAAGCACCCGGTTATGACAGAATATCCAGCATTCTCATAAAACTTGCAAGTAAAGAAATATGTTTCAGCCTTACTCCCATTATAAATCAATGTTTAAAATCATCTGTATTCCCGCAATCCCTTAAAAAAGCTGTTGTTACTCCTGTTTATAAGAAGAATGATCCTCTAAACAAAACAAATTACAGACCTGTGAATGTCTTAACCGGAATCTCAAAAATTTTCGAATCTATCATATGCGATCAAATGTCTATGCATTTTGCAGCATACCGTAAAAATTATAGCTGTGAAGATGTTTTGATGAGGTCGATTGAGGACTGGAGGGATTCCTTGGACAGGAACCACTATATCGGTTGTGTTTCAATGGACCTGTCCAAGGGGTTTGATTCTTTACCACATAATTTATTGTTATCCAAGCTGTACACTTATGGCATGTCAGAAATTTCTGTAGAATTAATCAGGAGCTACTTGAGTGACAGACCTCAATGTGTCAAAATTGGTAATGAATGTAGCTTACGGAAATCTATGAAGCGTGGTGTTCCATAAGGGTCTTTGACCGGGCCCATGCTCTTTAATATTTTTCTGAATGATTTTGTACTGTATATGCAACAATTTGTGATATTTACAATTATGCAGACGATAATTCAATATGCTGTAGAAGTGAAAACTTAATTGTAATGAAAAAGACAATTGAAGAATGTTCAAACAAAGCAATTGAATGGTTCAGTTCAAACAATATGCAAGCTAATGCCAAAAAATTTCAATGTATGATACTTCAAAGGCAATCAAAAATGTGCAATATTTTTCTCAACATCGTTAATTCTGTTATAGAACCATCCGATGATATAAAAATATTAGGTGTCACTCTTGACAAGGACCTATCTCTAAACAGACATGTTTCGAATCTGAGTAAAATGACCGCCAAACAAGTAAATATTCCTGGAAGATTAACTAAATAATTAAATCAAGAAAGTAAACTCAAAATATTGCACAGTTTTGTCCTATCAAATTTTAACTATTGCTCACTGGTATATCATGAGAGTGGTTCAAAAAATGAACGCAAACTTGAAAAAATTCAAGATAGGGCACTGCGAGCTGTTTTCAATGATTTTCTCAGCCCGTACTCTGAACTTTTGGATAAGGCAAATTGAAGCACTCTTTTTAGTAATAGATGTAAAAAGTTACTAGAACATGTCTTTAAAGTGATTAACAATTTATCTCCCCTCTTTCCCCCAGATTATTATGAATTAAAGAAATTAACATATGACCTGAGACAACAAGTTCTTGTTAAGCAACCCAATTTCAATACTGTAAGATATGGAAAGCAATCCTTAAGGTACAAAGCAAGTAGGATGTGGAATTCCACACCAAACTCTGTCACAAATATTACAGAATTTGTAGATTTCAAAAGAGCACTGAAAAGACATATTTTTAAATAATTTTAACCCTTTGTGTTTTCACCGTTTAAGTCATGCCATTTTGGTGGCATTTGATGCCTTTTATGATTTTAATGCATTTTTGCATTTCTGATGTTTTGTGTCCGAAGATACTGAATTTTATGATGACTTACCAAGATTTTAATCTACTGCCTTAGCATAAATTGTATATATCCATATCCATAATCATCTCATCTGTATATTTCCTCATTGCTTTTAACTGTCGGCAAAACTCACTTGTGCTTATGTTTTCTGTATTTGTTTATACCCGACTCTAAATAAAGATTACTTTACTTTAGATATATATAAAGACTAATAGATTGGGAACTTTTAGATGGAAGATAGTAAATCCACAGTGTAGCATGAAAGTAAGGGGAACATTGACATTGTGTGATGACAAAACATTCTCAACCAAATTTTTCTCATTCGATTAAGATCAAAATATTTATTAAAATGCCAATCTTTTAAGTATTTTAGGGACTGCCATTTTCCTTTGCTGTGCTCGGAGTTACATAAGGGTAAAAATCCGATATAATAATTGGAACCAATGATCAATGTTTAATATTTCAAATGTGAGGGGGCGCACTCACTTATTTATAAAATACTTTCATCCATATCATATGAAACTGTTTGCAGAGGAAGAAGAAAGGCAGCAATATGAAAGCAACATGTCTCAAATATCCTCCTCTGTGACAGAATATGTTTTTGTCTCATCAGATGAGAATCTCTGCTGCCATAGCAGTTTTGGTGAGGATGTGGGCCTACTCCAACAGCACTGTAATGTACACGAAATGTTTCACTACAATTATATCAATTAAATGCTATTTTATAACAGTTACTCAAAGAGCCACATTCAAACTAGGGTCCGCCTGCAGGAGGCAGGAGTATTCTTCCTGAAAGAGTCACTCATCAGTGGAAAGGAAACACCCTAATGATGATGCAGAAATTCGATCACTATATAATAGGCATTACTGAGACAACTTAAAGTCTGTCAAGGAGTAGGATTGGAATATGGGTCCCTTGGTGGGAAGCAAGAGCATATCCATTGCATTAATGCGGCGCTCTTTGGTGCACCTACAGTGCCGCCTGTAAGTAAGTGAAACGCATGACATTGTGCCATTGCATCAATGCTAAACATCCTCAGCCGAACTGCCTGTGGAGGCATGAATTCTCATCGGATGAAAGGGAAACAAAGTGGGTCATAAAGGCCGATGTGTGAGGCAAGTGGGATAAAAATAGCAACCCATTTTATTTGCTGCAGTCGGAGTTAGGTATGGGTCAAAGTCTTTGATAAGTAAGTGAACCACCCTTCCCTATGTTTTAACATTGGGCCTGCGTTTCACTTACTTATCAAAGACTTTGACCCATACCTAACTCCAACTACAGCAAGGAAAATGGGCTGCTATTTTTATCCCACTTGCCTCACACATCGGCCTTTATGACCCAAGATGTTTTCCTCTCATCGGATGAGAATTCTTCCTTCCAGAAGCATTCTGGTTAAGGATGTTTAACATTGATGCAATCGCACAATATCATGTGTTTCACTTACTTACAGGCGGCACTGTACTGAGAGACATTGCACTGTCACAAAAAATGTATCGGGGGCAATATCAAGGAGGGGACTTGAACCTTGATCCCTGAGTGGGAGTATGAACCTATTGCACCAAAGGGTTCATTGTTTGGGCGAAAGGAAACAAGTTGCCAAAAAACATGTCACATGCATACAATAAAACATGTCAAATAATGGTTTATTTTTGTTAAACTTATTACAATGTAAACTTGATGAATCAGTGAATATATAGATACATCGACTGATTTCTTCACAATATAAAAATCATCCATCAATCTTTCCATGCCTGAAACAACTTTAATAGCAGAATTATAATAACAATCTTAAATTCAACAGTCTGGATTTGCCGAAGTGATAAGGCTAATTAGTAGCTATAATTAAAATTATTGAGAGTAATTTTGCCAAGTGTAATTCTCATCACAAAATTAATCTCTTCTGCAATTTGAATGATGTTAGCTAGACGAGGAAATGAATCTTGTGTCATCCCTCATCCTGCGTGTTCAGATTGAACTGCTTTTTACAGCAGATTTTAGAAAAATGAATCTGGTCTAGCTGAACCATAATGCTTATGGGAATATGTTGTCAATGGTGGGAAAAGGTGATGTAACTCATTTCTTGATGAAGAATATCATTAAATAATTTAAAAAAAAAAAGCTTTAAATCTCATCAACTGCTTATTGGTTCAGTGGCTGTCATGGCCTAGCGGATAAGGTGTTCGTCTCACGTATGCAAGGTTGTGGGTTCAAATCCTGCCATGGCATGGGGGAGTTCCTCCTGAAACCACTGCCTCAACCAACCCAGATGCAATGGGTACTTGGCAATAGGCAGTGATGGTGGTTGTGGAATGCTTGTCTAAATCGCCTGCACACTGGTGTATGCTCCCCAGGGAGCTGAGAAAGATTCATGCTTGAACAGGCCTGCCAAGGGTGTAATTGTAAAGTCTGTTGAGACTGATTGAAATCAGTAAAACGGACTGTAAACCTGGCATTACATAACATTACATTACAGATTCAGTGAAGAATCACTCAGACCTACTTCACTCTAACATGAACACACAACTGCGTTTCCAATCACCCAGTAGTGGAAGACGATTATCGTGAAAGTAAAGTAAATTTATTTTGGTATCAAGAGCAGAACTTAGTGTTTTACCATCTTGATATCTCTGGGTATGTCAGTTGCATGGTTGTACTCTGTATATTTTACTTGCATAGACATGTAGAGTGTCAAATTAGCCTTCTTTTCTAAAGATATTTAGCTACTAAACAGATTACTAAATGTCAAGCATGGTTGGTAAATATCTAGAGCCAGGTTAGAACAAAGAACAGTATTTGTCTTGAACCAACATTGGTGCCTTGTCTTGTATTGTGTAAGTGGGCCAGGATATACATGTAAAAGATTTCTTTTCGACTGCTTAGGAGCAATTTTGCAAGACTATTGAGTAACAAGGCAATGTTGCATTGCGGTCTCTGGGAATTTAAAATCACATGACTGGAATCAAGTTCTCTCAAATTATTGTAAAAGTACCATTAAGATTGCTAAAAAAAGCCAAAGAAAATAACTCTTAAGGTAGAGACAGCAAAAAACTTTTTTAATTAACACTTGAACGCAGCATACTTTTTCCGTCATCCCCAAGGCATGAATCAACATCAACTAATTTCTTCAAAATAACCAAAGAAAATTATTGCTGTTGAAACAGTTTTGGAACTGCGAGGAGGTGTTTGGAGCTGTCATGATTGTCGATATTTAACACAGGATGCTATGCAAAATAGACTGAATATAGACAAGTTGTTAACCATTGTGACTGGTCTCAAGTCCTCAATTGACAATTTAGTCAGGAAGCAAGACAACCTGAATGTCATGATCGAACAAAGAAATGATGAAAATAAGAAATTGCAAACTGAGAATGGGAAACTCCAAAGCACTGTTGTTTAATTACAGACAAAATTGAATGCTCAGACATGGCAAACATTCAGGAGAAATTCTCCCTCAAAGACTTTAGTTGTTGGCTCCAGCCTCTTCAAATATCTTGATGAGAAGAAAATGGTCAACACTGATGTGAAGTGCAGTCATAATGCTAAACTGCAGGACATCTCAAACATTTTAAAGAAAGTTCCTGAAGGTAGTGACTACAACCGTGTTGTGATTCTTGCAGGCAGAAATGACATTGTCAATGAAGATCCCAAGAAGGTGATCGACTCGTATGGTCATGTCATCACAGCTGCAAAAGAGATTTCGAATTCAGTCACCATTTCCAGCATCCCACCCTGCAGCAAACCAATGGGCATCCCAGAAAAGGTACTGCCTCTCAATGCCGAGTTACAAGTTTTGGCAGGTGAAAAAGAGTGTACTTTCGTAAATCACAGCGAAGCCTTTATGTTACAAAATGGGGAATTAAACAATGGTTTTCTGGACTCTGATGAAGTGCATCCAAATTTGCTCGGAAGCAATAGGATAGCAAAAGCCCTTGAGCTGACATGCAAGAACATAGAGAGTTACGATGTGGCAACGAGAAACCCAAATAAAAAGAAGGAAGAACTGAAAAAGAAGCCCTTGATTAAGTCATCCCCGGTTCTCAGCAGAAACTTCAATACACACAAGCAGCCCCATCTCCCAAAGAACAGACATTATAGTCCCTCCACCATGAAGCGTTGCGGAAACTGCTACGAAAAAAATCATGACACCAAGGATTGTGGTTTTCGAGGTGCAGTGTTCTGTCGCAAATGCTCACAGAAGGGGCACAAGGAGAAATTCTGTCATGAATTTAATGTTAACTTTTCTCACTACCAATAGGATGTGTGCCAGGGAAGCACTCTTTTACTTTACACATTTACTGAACAAAGAGACAACTTTCAATGTGCATCTAAGTTGAATCGACCTAATTATAGTGTCAACAACCCCATGGATTTTAAATTAAATTTTGCAAATGATATCACACTTTCTCCACCCGAAGTTGATGATCCGCATCGGTTACCCAGTGACAATTATGGCACCCCATCTCGGATGCTGTGTGCCGACGATGGCATGCGACCTCATATTCATGGTGCAGTTGATGGTCTGTCACTTCGTACGCCTATCTCTTGTGCTGATGATGGTATGCGACCTCATACGACCTGTGCTGATGAAGGCACCCCTTTTCGTTCACCTAGTGCTGATGTTGGCACTCCGACGACGATTATGGGGTTACGTTGTGCTGATGAAGACACCCCAGGAGTTCGCTCGTGTTGTGCCGGCAATAGCACCTCACCAGTAGGATCGCAAAGTGCTGACGATAGCACTACGGCAGTAACCTTTTGTGACTTGCATGACTTTAGACTGAAACATAACAAGCTGCTAATCTTCGGTCACCTGAACGTCAACAGTATGAAGAATAAACTGCATGAGATACATGAAATTTTAAACAATGACTATATTGATATTTTTGGACTGTCTGAAACTAAGTTAGATGATTCGTATACAAACTGTATGTTTAAAATTAAAGATTACAATTGTCATAGGCTTGATCGCAATATTTATGGAGGTGGAGTGATGATGTATGTAAGATCTTGTTTACCTCACAGAATCCGCAGAGATTTATCTTCTATTTCTCAGGTTGAAACTCTGGTTGTTGAAGTAAATTTACATAAAGAAAAAATGTTCTATATACTTGTGTATAAACCGCCTAGAATTCAAAATGATATCTTTATGGAATGTATTAGCTCAGTTCTGGATAAATGTTTAGTCGAATGCAAAAGTGTTTACATCATGGGTGATGTTAATAGAAATTTTCAAAATTTACCAGAAAATGTTTTTAATTTTATGAATATTTATAATCTCACTAACTTGGTCTGCGAACCAACATGCTTTAAGAGTATAGACAACCCGTCTTTGATTGATGTGATTATAACTAATACACCTTCTAGAGTAGCTTCTCATCTGAATACTTGTGTTGGTATAATCTTGTATGTGCAGCCACCAAGATGTTTGCTCCAAAAAGTTATAAACGTAAAATTATATATAGATCATATAAGAAGTTTGATAATGATTCCTTTGTTAATGACCTTACCAATGTTCCTTTTGATATTTGTCAGGTTTTTGATGATGTTGATGATTCCATGTGGGCTTATAATATTCTTTTGAGTGATGTTATCAATATTCACGCTCCTGTAAAATCTAAGACTTTGCGTAAACCACAATTACCTTATATGAATGGTGAGCTTCGTAAAGCAATAAATGTCAAGGCTATGTTACGTAGGAAGTTCAACAAATACAAAAGTATGAATGCTTGGTCATTGTATAAAAAACAACGTAATCTAGTTACAAATCTCAAGCGCAAATCACTTGCTCAATATTTTAATGTTAAATGTAATTCAAATGTTAATTCTAAACAGTTTTGGAATACTGTGAAGCCCTTTTTCAATAATAAAAGTTGTGGTGTTAGCGATATCATGTTAATTGAGAATGATCATCTTGTGTCAAATGTTACTGATGTTTGCGGCATATTCAATAGTTATTTTGTCAATATTGCAAAAGACCACAGTGAGTCTGATGATGTTTTAGGTAAGCCTGTTGAAGATGTTTTAAGTTATTATAAGGATCATTCCTCTGTGTCAAATATCAGATCTTTTTCTATTGATAGCAATTTTAGTTTCTGTACTGTTACAAATGATGAAGTAATGAACAAAATTAAGAAGTTAAAAGTGAACAAATCTTGCGGTTATGACAGGATACCTGCTTGTATTTTAAAAGCAGGCAGTAATGTTATAGTTTCATCTTTTACAAGTATTGTCAATAGGTGTATTAAAGATTGTGTATTTCCAGACATTCTTAAACATGCTGAAGTCACACCTTTATATAAAAAGAATAACAATCTTGATAAACAAAATTATCGTCCAGTTACCGTATTATCGTCTTTGTCAAAAGTTTTAGAAGGTTTGATGTGCGATCAGATTATGTGTTATTTTGACAATATTATGTCTCAGTCTGTGTCAGCCTATAGGAAATTGTACAGTACTAATAATGTTATACTTAAATGTTTAGAAGATTGGAGACTAGCTCTCGATGACAAAAAAGCTGTTGGATGTGTTGCAATTTATTTATCGAGGGCCTTCGATTCAATACCTCACGGCCTACTAATTGCCAAACTCGATGCGTATGGTACGACTTTTGATTCATGTAAATTGATTAATAGTTACTTATCTTGTAGAAAACAAAGAGTTAAAGTTAATGAATGTAACAGCGACTGGTCTTATATTGTAAGAGGAGTTCCTCAAGGTAGCATTTTAGGGCCTGTTCTTTTTAATATTTACTTAAATGACCTTATTAATAAACTTGAACGAGAATGTGTTATTTATAATTATGCTGACGACAATACCTTGTCATGTGTACACAGTGATCCAAATATTGTTAAAATTACTCTAGAAAAAGCATGTAACATAGCTATATCGTGGTTCCATACTAACTATATAAAAGCAAATCCAGACAAGTTTCAATTCATGTTACTACATTGTAATGAAAGTTTTTCTTTAAATTTAACAGATATTTAATTGATCCTGTAGACACTTTCAAATTATTAGGCGTTTTTATAGATAAAGGTCTATGCGTTAGAGAGCATATTGATTCTATTGTTTCTAAAGGTGCTAAACAAGTTACTGTACTTGCACGCCTGTCTCGTAATCTCAGTGAAACGTGTAAATTGAAGATTTTAGATGCTTTTATTTCATAAAATTTTTTACTATTGCAGTTTAGCATATCATTATTGCAGAATGGTTGATGCCTGTAAGTTAGAAAGTTTATTTAAAAGAGCCTTACGTTATGTATATCTAGATTTTAACTCTTCTTATGGTGAATTGCTAATTAAAGCTAAAAAGTGTCCATTGTATGTACAGAGAACTAGGCTAATTCCAGAGGCAGTCCATAAAATTATAACCAACAATTATCCACCAATAGAACCAACTTTTTATGAAAAAAGCAATGTTGAAACTATGTTTAATCTTAGAAATACTAATTTACTTGTTCAACAAAAATATAATTCCGTAAAGTATGGTAAAACATGTAAACAAGTGTCAATGTGGCTTCTGCCTGCTGTGTCAGGTATAAATATGTTTTAAATTATTTTACGTTTCATTGTACATATTCATCAGTCATTATCATCGTCTTTTATTTCGTTTTATTATAGGAGACAAGCGCTGTGCGCTTATGTTATTGTTATATATATTGTGAAATTGCCGACAGAAAATAAAGTTTTACTTACTTACTTACTTACTTACTTACTTTTGCTGGTAAGACCTCGGAAGGAGAGTAGCAGTTGCCCATTTTTACTTTGATCAAATTTGTGATATATATGTCAACCTGGGACGTGATGATAATGCTTGAAAGAGTAAATATTTTTTGTGTTTCACAGCAGTTTTTGTTGAAAGAAATTTGCTCATTTAATTTCAAAAGGAATTTTTTGGCTGAAAATATTTCATTAACCGCTCCTTGTGTTTCTTCTTAGATTTTTTTTAATGTGAAAAATACATTTCACAATAACTGGTAAAGATACAAGTATAAAGAAAATGAACCTCAGTAGAGCTTAAAAAAAACTTTGAGAATTTTGAGAAAACTTTTTTTAAAGATATTCAACAAAAATTATGAAATAGACACAAATTTCTAAAACATTCATTATCTTTCTGGTTATTTGCAGCCCTTCTAAATAATATCAACTTGTTTTTCCCAAAGCTTTTTTTACATTGTGAGGAAATTAATAGGTGATAGAAATGAAAGGGTCTCAATGGAAGATCATAAAACATGCCATTCACTCATTCTGTTAAAGGATGCACTTGACTATGTTGATGTAAAGTGAGTAATATAATGGATTTTGCAATGCAGAAATGGCCAAATACTTTTGACATAATAATCTCCTTATCAGATAGTCAGTGGTTTCTAAAATAAAATATAGGGCAATTCTTGTTTACTTCTGTTGAATCGTTGATCAAAGGTATCTGCACTGAAGAAAAATGAATACCCCTTTTATGAATTGGATACAAACATACATATATTGAGTGTGTAGGGGCCCACTGACTTATTTTGCCACAGGGCCCGGAATGCCGCCTGTCCGCCCCTGTTGTCAGCTTTTGGTAGAATACTGCTCTATTTCCTTTTCCCTTCTTTTAATTTCAGGGGTGTTCCCAGGATCTCTCCAAGGTTGCAAGCAGCTACTCTGCGATCGCAACTACGAAGCTGCAAACTACATGACCGATTGTACTCTCAAGAAATGTGAAAACGCATTGATTGTAACCTTTTATAACTATCAATAGATTCAATACAGGATCTTGTATAAAATTCCAGAATATTAAATTGATTGCTAGTTGCTACCAATTATAACAATCAATACAGCATCATTATTGTAACCTATTATAGTCGTCAATACAGGATCTTGTGTCATTGTATAAGATCGCAGAATATTAAATTGAGTGTAACTCATTATAGCTATCAAAACAGGAACTTCTGATATCAAACATTCATATTAGGAGATGATGGAATACAATAAACACTGCCGTAAGATTGTGTTATCGGGATGCTGAGCTATTGTTTGAATTAGAATATGGGGGTATAAAAAAGTGGTTGCTAAGTAATACTTTGAGATAAACAGTACAACTTTTAACAAGTGGCTCGTCTGTGTAAATTGACATCTGAATCAATCTGTGGTGTCCTTCTTCAATACATACTGCTATGCTTTAGTGAATTAAAATGATTATGATAACGATAACGCAATTTCTATTGGTCATAATCCATAATCTGACACAGAAAATGAATTCTGTCACATGGTATTTGACAGTGAGTTAGTACAGTTAGAGTTAAAGAATTTTATCGACATGAACAAAAGTTCCTTGTAGACACTTTGTGGGCGCGCTTGGGACTCTTAACCTTCTACCACTAGGTAACAATTCAAATTCATAAAAAGTGGGTGTGATCTGCATTTCTGGACTTTCTTAGCAAGAGCAATAGTTCTTTTCCTAAAGAGTTCTTTATACACCAACAGTGCCTCTGCACAGTCATGATGTCGCAGCAGACGCTTCCAGATTCTGCGAGGTCGTTCCAGGTCCTTCACCAGTGCCCCTGACAACATGCCAAAAAAGGCCGGACAAGCACATACATGTAACAATAATTATGCAATAGTAGCATTGAAAAAGAGACATGCAATGGTTACATCAACTTTCAGTTTACGCATACTAAGAATGCAGTATATCTTTTCGGAGCTTTCTTGATCTGACATGTGTTTTAAAGGAGAGTTTGTTCTCAATCCATACACTTCAGTACTTAAAACTATCAGAAATCTCAACTGGCTTATCATTAATTCTGACTGGATACATAGACATTACGTTTTTATGAAAATCAAATTGTAACTTCCTAGTCTTGCTTACATTTAAATCAAGAAAGTTTTCATTGTGCCATCTGCTTATACGTAACTTATACAATCGAGATATTGACTGTGATCATCGTCCTTGACCAGACCAACCTCATTGGCGCCATTCAATAACAATTATGTTGCTTTAATATATATTCAATTGAGTGATGATTTCATGTGTTTCTTGGCTCGTAATCCTGAAAGTTCCTTGTAATGATTTTCACTAACAGTGAATTTAGCAGATCACTAAAGACTCACTGTATCACCTCAGGTCACTACAAATCACCCTAAATTTGAAAAGAATTGCACAAAGATCTATTGAAGAATGACACAAGGCTGTGGTAACAGCCTGTTTCATTCTGTATCGCCATTAAGAGCACTTTGCATGAGCAGTGGCATCCCTAGAGGGGGGCATTGGGGGGGGGCATGGGGGGCCAATACCCCCCCACTTATTGGACCTGTACCCCTCCCATATGAACTTTCCAACTCAGGCTAAAATATACAATTAGAAATTTGGTACCCCCCTGAGAATCATGTGCCCCCCCTTTGAGACCCCCCAGTTACACCACTGTTGATGAAACTGTTTGTCAGTGTGTGACGACAGTGCATGCGAAGCCTGTGGTGCAATAAGGGAAACAAACGAAAACTATAGGGCAGCGGAAATGATGTACCCCTACTATACACTTGAAGTGGTCCGAAGTTCTCTGTTCCCCCCAGTGCATTTGTTATACTGATTAAAGAAGTAAGCAGTATGATGAGAAAATAACAAATACATAAATGAAAACACAGCTTGTAGTACTTAAGACACCATACATAATAACGTTTCTAGCCGACAAGAAGGGGAGTATACTATCGATGAACTGACTTCACCTTTACATAGTTCATATGAACAAGTTCATTCCATTGTTTTCTCAGTGCCCCTGAAAAAAATATCCAAATATTTCCATTAACATTAGGAAAAGCAATTTTTTGCTCTACAATAAATAAAATGCACTTGTGACATAAATGTCAAGTGTTTTTCAATAACAATGAATTATTCAGAAAAGTCCTTGTTGCTTTAACTACAAAGAATAAGCAAGGCATTAAGAACAGGGCTTTCCTTCATACCTTAAATCAAACCACAAATGGACAGTTCAGCTATTGCGGTTCTGCTTTTCATCTGTGAAGGTATGTAGACATACTTCTGACGATTTAGCTATTGTAGATACCTGCGGTCAAATATAGAAAATTCTTTCTATAACTTCCTAAGGTTTAGAGAAGTTTTAATGACCGGTGGTCTCGTTCTCCCCATCAGTGGCGGCTCCAGGATGTTTTGGTTGGGTTAGTTTTTGGCAGTGGCGTAACTGGGGGGTCTCGATCGGGGGGGGCACCTGGGGGTCACGCGATTCTTTGGGGGGCACCCTCAATACTAACTGTATATTTTAGCCAAAGTTGGAAAGTTCATATGGGGGGGCACCTGGTGGGGCACAGGTCAAATATGGGGGGCCTGTGCCCCCCGTGCCCCCCCATAGGGACGCCAAAAACTTTTTGGCAGCCCCACCAAATAATGGGAAAGAATTTCAGAATTTACAGTGCAGTTGGAGTTACGTATGGGTTAAAGTCTTTCATAAGTAAGTGAAACACAGGCCCAATGTTATTTGATAGGAAGGGTGCTTCACTTACTGATGCCCCTTGAGCAGTTTCCCTGAGGATGTTTAGCATTGATGCAATGGCACAATAGCATGTGTTTCACTTACTTACAGGTGGCATTGTACATAGTCATTGGATGGATAAAAATATCTTCTTTTTCATGAAATACTCACATTAAGGCTGAAAACAAAAGGAAACAAATCCATTTAGATTTATTGAACATAATTATTAGCAGAGTGGCAGGAGGCCAAAAAGTGGCTTAGTTTTTGATGTAACTGCCCCCGCTCTGCAACCTCAAAAATTGTATATCAAATCGATCCTTATGACCTGCAATTTAAAAAAAACTGTCTGACGTTGAAAAATTAATGTGGCACTTTGCCGTCCCATATATATATATATATATAAATATGTATAATTGTATAACTAATTCCAATTTCACTATGTTCTGTTTGAATATCGTCTATTGCTACAAATTTTGCTGTACTTGTAACAGTGACAATAAATTATTATCGTATCGTAAGTTGAAAAAAAAACAATTAAATAATTAGTGAGTTTCCATCTATTTATGACTCCTGTGATATTCACTCGAGGTCAAAGGTCAATTGAGTATCACCAAATTATGCAAACTCTCAATAAGGTACAAACTAGTTTACAGATAGAAATTCATGCTTCTTTGTATGGCTCAGGAATGGCTATGGGGGGCTTGAGACATTTTCGCCCCCCCCCCGGGAGTCGCCACTGCTCCCCATCTGCTCTCTTCTCTCTGCATATTCTAATCCCCCATTTTCTTTCTAATCTTCATTACCAAACGGGGTTGCAGGGGCGTTAAATAAAACATCACTCACTTTCTCTCTTCATATATATTTTTTTTCTTTTCATCCTCTCTGCCCCTTATTCTTCATCTTTTGTTTTTTTTGTTCTTTTTCTTCGTCATTTGTTTTCTTCCTCCTCTCCTCTTCCTTTTGTTCGACATCTTCTTCTTCTTCCTCTTCTCCCTGTTTTCATCTCTCCTTCTCCCTTCTCTTCTCAACATCAGTGGCGTAACTAGGGGGTCTTGAGTGGGGGGCATCTGGGGGGCACACGATTCATATGGGCATGTACCCCCCCCCCCACGTGCATTAGTGTCTACGCTTCTTTCTTAGTGATATCTTGTTCCTTGTCGTTTTTTTTAAAGTGGTACATTATTATTACTTCAGAATGTGTCATTGTGACAGTCATTTTGTTTCCCTTATTATTTTCAGTGGTACATTATTATTTCAGAATGTATCATTGTGACAGTCATGTTGTTTCCCTTATTATTTTCAGTGGTAATTATTATTTCAGAATGTATCATTGTGACAGTCATGTTGTTTCCCTTATTATTTTTAGTGGTACATTATTTATATTTTAGAATGTATCATTGTGACAGTCATGTTGTTTCCCTTATTATTTTCAGTGGTACATTATTATTTCAGAATGTATCATTGTGACAGTCATGTTGTTTCCCTTATTATTTTCAGTGGCTGCCACCGAGCATTACCACTTCAGAATGATATCATTGCCCGTCTCATTCCTAAATGTCACCATTGACATTGACCCGACTTATCCAAGCAAACTTGTTTATTGTGCTTTTTTTATAAATGTAGTACATTATTATTACTTCAGAATGTGTCATTGTGACAGTCATTCTGTTTCCCTTATTTTCAGTGGTACATTATTATTTCAGAATGTATCATTGTGACAGTCATGTTGTTTCCCTTATTATTTTCAGTGGTAATTATTATTTCAGAATGTATCATTGTGATAGTCATGTTGTTTCCCTTATAGTCCAGGAGCAAGCACCCTCCCGTGGATGATTTTTGAGGGCATGTAGAGACCTATGCCAATGTGTTGCTAGCACCCTAGGCTATCAAAAAGTGGTTGTCGGCACCTTGGCAATTACCTGTGGTTGCCATAGCGACCGTTACTATGTTGAGAAAACAATCAGAAAATAACCAGACATTGTTATATTTAATGGTCATTTTTAAGAATGGAAATAGCAATAGAAAAAAATGGTCAGTTCAGCCATATTTAGAACTAAATTAGGCTATTTCACGCATTTAAAATAATGACACAGGTGAAAGGGGTTAAAGGTAAATTTAGGGTAAATGTCCAAAAATTGATAAAATTGTGATAACGACTGTTATTCTTTCACTCTACAGGAAGTGCATATATGAGAAGGACTTGTTTTTTCACATGATTGTGTGCTCATGACTCTCCTCTACACCTTCCCAAAATTTCAAGCAGCTGCGATGAATTTAAAAGTCTTAAAAGGTTGCCATGGAAACCAATGTCATAATTTTTTGCCAAAATTGCCACATTTTGACATCACTATGGCTAAATAAGACAAATAACTATAAGCTCTAATCTAGGGGGTAAATATGGTAACCCCCACTTTAAAAAAAAAATCATTAAAAAATGTATAATTAATGATCACTTGTTGCCATGGAAACCATTTTAATTGAAATCTTATGAATGATTTTTGGAAAAGCAAAACAAACCTACTCTGGATGCTTTGTTGAGGTCCAATTTTTTGACATTTTGATGACTTTTTTTTTGAGAGATTAACTATGTCTTGTACTAGTAATTAGAATATGACAAAAAACAAAAACTATTGCCATAGCAACAGCTGTATACACACTTTATTGTCAAACAAATCCAGAAATTTGATTCTTCTTTACATTATTAATTTCAAACCAGCTATGCAACATTTGTAGTGTTAGAACTCACAAACAGATAAAGCACTCAAAGACTTCTGGAATTTTCTTGTCATATATATATGCTGCTGTCATGGCAACATATCGCATCAATCATTACATTGTGCTTGTTAGAGCCCGCATGGCATCAGTAAAGTTGACATAGCATCCAGTTTATTCGGAATAGAAAGTTGTCTGACACACCAAATTAAAGCTAAGTTGCCACAGAATCTCAAAGAAAAATTAAAATGTGTCTGATATTCAATTAAATGCTTTTAATTAAACATTTTTTGCAGAAGTTTTGATAAGTTTGCAATCTAGCCATTCACAACACAGCTTGTTGCGGGGTGGGGGGGGGGGATGGGAGGAGGACTGCGGATTTTTGGTGAAAAAGTGTTCACAGAGCTCCAGTTGTTCCCCTCCCCCCCAATTATTTTTAATCCTTTACATGCCACTGCTATTTAAAACACATTTTACATCACAAACTAACTTTACTCATGTAGTGCACATTTCTGTCAATATATATACTAGAAAATACCCAATAACCAGAGAGTGGAAGAAAGGGGGTTATGCGTCATAAACTGGTCCATTTTGCGTTATGGTAAACGATATTATATCCCATTTTCATTTTTGTGATAGTTGATCCCATGGACATAGCACTACACAGTGCTTCAAACAGACCTTCATTATCTCGTATAGTTTCCGAGATATGGACATTTATGTATCTCTCGTGTCCATTAAAATATGAAGATTTGAGCTTTTAGACACACATTTTCTCGAAATTGACTCTTTTCATCAAAACACATGTAACTTTCTTATTACATAACCAATTACCATGAGGTTTGCGGCAAAATGCTCCTGAGAAGTTACTCTAAGCACACATGTCAATACTTAGTACGTACATTAAATTATCTATGTGAAAACTACTTTGCAAAACGACAGTTCTTTTCCTTGAAAAATTCTTAAATCTGACCTGCTACCTGTGTTTCTGAGTGAAAAGTCACAAGAAAAATTGCAGTTCCTTTAACCTAGACACACTCTAAAAACAAACGCCTGTTTTAAACACATTTAAGTGTTAAATTACATAAACACGTTTGAAAATAAACACTTTCTACCAGCATTAACGGATTTAAGTGTTTATCAAACTTAGAATATTTTCTCATGTATGGTTTCAGAAATTAATGATCAATTTAAACCAGGAAATTTTGGTTATAAGATGACAATATGTCATAAAATGTCTGTTGGTAGCATATTGTGTCTTTTATCTTTGTTTGAATGCTCCCAAGTGCAAGAAAATGTGTATTATTTCTTTTTAATGAAAATTTCAAAGTCCTTTAAACACGTAGTGTTTTTGCAAGTTTGCCGGATAAGCACTTCTAGTGTTAATCTTTAAGGAGGCAGACAACTTAAAACAACATCACAAGCGACCGACCATGAAATCACAGTTTTCTGTACTTAACACAGATTAGAAGGCATGCATTGTCTTCACTGAAGTAGCTTATAACTGGTAAGCACAACTTAAAATGATATATTTGAATGCTATTTATTAAACAGCAAAGAAAGGTATTTAACTACATTTTGATTAAATGGTATTTATGCACACTATACATGCATACGTTTTGCTAAGAAGAACATGTTAATGGCAGTATCTGTACACAGCATAACATGCATTTTTACATTATCAATTATCATTTTATCAGAAACATTTGGAAGTCTATCTAATTTCTAGATTTCAAACACATGTAATATATTTTCTGCACTATGCACTGGGGAATGGGCAGAGGTAGGGGGAGTTGGGGCCATATGTGCCCTATATTTTTATTGGTGTTCATAACTTTTATCAAATATATTTGAAAATCATGAGACAACCTTATTTTATTTTCAGCAGATATCTGGACTCAATTCATCAAGTGTGATAAACATTTTTGGAAGAATCCAGTTACAATTTGAGGCAAACCAAAATAATATAAACTTCGCATCTACACTGTATCTAGCAAGTCACTGAGGTAAATATCACATTATAGAGAGGCAACGCTATTTTGATAACATCAATCAACTATCTTTATAAACACATGTAATTGTTAAAATTTTAAACCGTCAAACTGCAATCATATTATTTAATCATATTTTAACATTTTGGGATGAACTGGATTAGGAGGGGGTGGGCATATGATTGTTCATAAGCGCATGCTGTGTATCTGGAGGAACTTCAGAATTTTTTTTTCAGGGATTTTTGATGGAGGTCTTATGTTATATATCCAATTTAGGCCCTAACTAGTTTTTCCGAATATCTTTAAAAGGGGGAGGGTTGGTCTAGTGGTAGCGTGCTGGACTGCCAATAACTGGGTCCAGAGTTCGAATCCAGCTCTTGCCGGGTCACCTGGGCCTATGTTGGACCGCTGTTTCAATCATCCTTCACCTCATTGCTGTGTCCTGCTCCTGTCCTAATTAGCCTACCAAGTGCATACAGGACGTAAAGCCCCAAGCATCCATCCATCCCAATATCTTTAAGATATTTTAGTTGTTCATTACAGTTTTGTATTTTGTAACTTTTTCTCTCCACAGCAATTTGGACCCCAAAAGATCTCACAAAAAGACAGCTGCAACATAAAGCAAAGGAGAAAAATGAAACAAAAAGCCACTAAGTCTTGGAGGTAAATATTTAGCATAATTAACATTTGGTTAACATGCCTGTCATAATACCTATGTTTATAATCTCCTGGTTCTGTGGATTTGCTTTTGATACATCTAATACTTTCATATGAGTTAATTTACCAAGACTTAGTGTCACTTGAACACTGTTTAGGTTGGCCATTAAATTGTTGGTTCATTTTATTCTGATCATATGGGGTAAATTTTTAATCTAATGTCTGGTCCCCACTATCCCTGAACAGTTCTTCTGCAAAATAAGTTGAAAGCATGCCCTGATTCTCACTGATGAACTGCAAGTCATATCGTTCATAAACGATTCCCTAAAGATCTGCATAGCTGCACTTCCTATTTTTTTTAACCATTTCAGTAAATTTCTGAAAATTATGTATGATGAGATATTATGTCAATATTCATGATATATTATGCCTACACATTTAATAGTAAACAAGGTTTCATTCATTTGCAGGTGGACAACATTGACAAGAATGACGTAACATTGAAGAAGGTTCCTCGATCTGGAAACATCTCATTCCATATTTTTGCACTCCAGTCACTTTCTCAAATGGATTTATACCGTTGCTGAGGGACAATCATTGTCGCAATCATATTTGAAGCTTTTACAGAGGCAATGCACTTCTTGTGTTAAGGACCTTGACTATCCAGTAATATTTGGACAGCTTCTTGAATGTTAAGCAATCATTTGATTGTATTCTAAAATAGTCATATCCATTTTCAAAGAAAAGCATTTAAAGTGCTATAAAAAGAAATTTGACTCTTATGTGAGAATTTGTCACTTTTTCTGCACCCCCTAAATGGATTGCATTGAGAATCAATACATTTTTAGATGGCATTACATCAATGATATGGATTATCACGTGGCATAACGGGATACCATTAAAATGCAGACAAAATGATGACATGGTAAGATTTTGACTGTACACCAATGTACTAACCAAAAGATCTTCTATTTTTCATCACATCAGGGTAAGATGGGGGGGGATTCAAATGCAGTAATACGAAAGACCAGTTCATTGGGAATATGATTCAATTGTTGAATTTCTTTGAGAATTTTGCAAGGTTTTATTTTATAATTACACAATGATTGAATATATCCTTCAGTGTCAGTGCTCAATTGAAGAATAAAATATGTACACAGACTATCTATTTTCTTGTCATTTTTCATTGGCTTACAAAGGGGGCTAAATAATCCCAAACTTTTTAAGGCAAATCCAGCCCTTGTGATGACTTATTATGTAATGGTGGCTTGAAAGTGTCAAATAAAAGAATTTAAGCTTCAATAGTTAATCCATTCCAACATCCCATGAATTAAAATGCACTTTCGAGGGAGGGCAGGCACAAATTAACATTTGCCAATTAACATTTGCCTCATTGCTGTGACCTCTTCACTTGGTAGCCTATTGAGTGCAGAAATACAGGACATAAAGCCCCAACCACCCGTCCATCCTTCCATCATTAATATTAGCAGTCATCATCTGGTTATTACAAGTAGCCTTTTGAAGTTAATGAGGATAGTTAGTTTAATTACATAATATTATGAAGTATTTAAATTCAATTAAATCTATATTTTCATTTGTACTGTTTTTTTTTTATAAATTGTTACTTGATTTTACTATTGTAACCATGTGATTTATTCAGACAGCAGCTGAACAACTGATATTGTGATGTACAGTAACAATGTGTTAATACAGTAACACCAGAGTGTTTAATTATAAACGCTTCTTGTTTAACACTTTAATATGATAAACACCCTCTCTGCAGTCATCCTGGAAAAACATCGAGTGTTTAAGATCAAACACTTTTGTTGTTATAAACACTTTTTAGTGTTAATAAAGTGTAACAAGCTATTAAAGCGTTTTTGTGTTTATAAGCAAAGACACTTAAATGTGTTTAAAATCAAAAACACTTAAATGTGTTAAAAATCATAAACACTTTCACACGTTTATTAAGTGTAACAAAAAAGTGTTTATTTTAGTGTTGTTTCTTAAACACTTGTTTTTAGAGTGCATGTTCTGGACATGCATAGTCCTTATATGAATTAGCTTGTCATATATTTGACCAAATGTATTCTTTAGGACCCAGATAGTCAGTGGATCAAATTGGTTATAAATTAGTATCATAAGAGGGTTAGATAGAGAGATAGATGATAGATTTCATACGTGCAGCCCTCTAAGGCCTGTTCTGGCCACTCGCAAGGCTTGATAGATGATATCGAAGAATGGATGCGAGTCTGCTACATGTTACACATTTAGTTACCCCAAGTGAGGGATCTTTAACTTGCCCATCAAAGACTCAGATACAAGGGGCCTCCAATTTACATCTCATCTGAATGATAACAATCTAAATTTTGCTCCGAACTATGTATCAAAATGTTTTAGGTTCATCAAATATAACATTTTGCAAAGTACTCCTTGTAGATCAATGCTAAACTTCGTAGCGCAATTTGCTTAGTTTTCTATTTGAAATGTTCAAAACGCTCACTATAAGATATCTGAATGGTGCACATGAACTAAAACAACTGTCTAGCAAAATAAAACATGATCAGGAGGGTGCAGAGGGTCAATTTCTTCATTTCACAATATCTCCAATCCAACTACGCCGATCCACTTCCGGCTCTACCCATGAAACTTGCTCCACCCTTTTAGTGGACCAGTTCGTGACGCATGACCAGGGAGGATTCCCCTGTATACAGGCCACTTCTCTTCTTCTCTTCTTCTCTTCTTCTATTCTCCTACTCTTCTCCCGCCTCCTTCTCCCCTCCCCTCAAGTGGTAGCTCCACACAGGATAGTCTGGGGGGGTGGTGATCTGTTTTGGCATTCGCCAGCCCCAATCACCCCATATTTTCTTCAAAATACTGTGTTTTTCTCCCTTGGCCGTCCTCCCTGGATCCACCAATGCCTTCAATAACCTCCTTCTTTCCCCTTTTTCTTTCCTGGTCTACTCTCCCCTTCTTCTTTCCTGGTCTTCTCACCCCTCCTTCTTTCCTGGTCTTCCCTTTCCTAGCATCTCCTTTCTATACTTCTCTCCTCTCCTTTTTTACTGTCCTTCTCATGTCTCCTTCTCCCACTTTCTCAACATAGGCATAGTAGGCAGGGGTGCAGTTATTCTTTGGGTAGCCCCCTAAAATTTATTCACCTCCTACACATTCTACTTGCAGCAACTTCGTGAAAACGTCGTGATTTTGGCATAAACGTTATGAAGCAACATCAAGATATGATGTTATGTTGTGGCAATGTTGTATTGTGAAAAGATTTAAGCGCTATGTTCACGTTATGGCAACATAGCTTCTACCATTCATTTTTATGTGAGAGCAGACAAACCCTCCACCAATTGTTAGAAATGTTTAGTTTACCTTGTGTCCCCCTTCAGACCGCCTGGGATATGACACTTAGACTAGTCAGTGCTAAAGGTACTGCATGCAGTGGCATCCCTATAGGGGCGCATAGGGGGGGACACATGCTCCCCCATAATTGGACCTGTACCCCCCCCCCAGGTGCTCCCCCCCTCCATATGAACTTTTCAACTTTGGCCAATATATACAATTAGTATTTTGAGTGCCCCCCTCAGAGAATCGCATACCCCCCAGGTGCCCCCCCCCTCGAGACCCCCTAGTTACGCCACTGACTACATTTCCACATTTCAATGCTAGACTAGACATTGCATATTCAGACTTGTCAGTTATTACACCTAGGCAAGTCAGAGATATTACATTTAGGCAAGTCAGTGCTACAGGGTGGTCAAAAAAAAACTTTACACTTATGAATAATTTTTTGGATGACGCTCATTGTAACAATTGCTTATTTTTCAATGCAAAAACAACTTGTATAGCAAAGAATAACTCTTCTAGAGACAATTTATTCATTCGGAGGTCCTTTTGGACTGATGACTTTTCTGCAGTGGGCCTAAATGATGCCGAGGTGTCAAAAATGTAACTTTGTGTTCGTTTTTCCCATACAAATGTAATGGATGTCTTTATTGGGCAACTAAGGTCTGTGGTGTCTTGCAGGGATCTGCCTCTAAGTTTGCCCATCCAGAATAATCACATTGATTAAGATCTTGAGATAACAGGGGCCATATTGTCCCGCTGAGAAATTTGACAGAGCGAACCTTGATCCAGTTCTGGGCTTTCCAAGGGAGTGTGGCTGATGCCGCGTCTTGTTTGAAGATCAAATTATCTGTGGCACTGTATGTCTTATCTATCCAGGGCTTTAGATGCTCTTTCAAGATGTTAATATGTACTTTTCATGTGATTTTAACACTTTGATCATCCACCTTCAGACGGCTTTGCTTTAAAATCTTATAATGGCCATAGTGAAGTCTGAACTTGCCCTAGCACCTTCTGGTTTGTGCTGAATTGTGCCTCTGTCTTCTCAATCTCATTTTATGTTGTATCTATTTTGTCCTGTGAAGCTCAGTAGCTTCAAAATTGCTGATGGGCCATGAACAACCCAGAGTAGTAAAAACGCAGGAGCACTCCCGCTACCATTTTGTCTGCTATCAAAAAAGTAATGAACTGTTTTGATTATTAACCAATTTTCCAAAGATCTTACATACTTGGCTCGTATGCACAATTAGTACCCAGACATTGACTCAGTCATAGCAGCCTGGAAAATGAAATATCAACTGTAAAGTTTTTTTTTGACCACCCTGTAGATATTAGATCTTGCAATATCTAGGCCTATATGCCTCTCCCCATCTCCACTCTCCTTCTCAACCACTCCCCAACTCAAATCTGATTGAATCTGGCTTACGAAATTCGGGCAAATATTGCCAGTCCTCCCAAAAAGTTTGTTTGCTTTATGCCTATATATACCTCTCTGTAATCTCTTGTTACAAAATCTATCTGATCCATCCTCTATGCAATATGGGATATACTTTAATTTTTTGATCATTTTTGTGCATCATTGGACATGGATGAACTGAAGATTTGCCCCCTAAGCATGTTCATCATAAAAGTTAATATTCCAAATGAAGGTCTAATTACATATCTTTTTTTTTTTCAAATCTGACACATTCACATAGATCTTGCCATATTGAAAAAAAATGAGTGGTTGCATTGCTTACTGAAAAGTAAGTCAATCTCAATGCGACTCAATACAAATTAAAAAAGGCACACCTTATTACTTCCGATTTATATGAAACGTTTCAGAAATATTGGGGTACACCGTGAAGGGAAGTGTACAAAGTTACAGCCCTGTAGCTTAAGAATTAAGAAAGTTATGATCGATTGGAGTCATCGCATATCTTGAAAATATGAAGTTGTCATTTAGAGGTGTTGGGCAGTAGGCCTGTGTGCTGTAGTTGGCTATTTGGTTGCCATGGACACCAAACCAGTTATTATAACAAAACAACCCAAGTCAGGGTCACTGAGTAACAATATCACGAGCTGTTGTGTGAATTAATATCACTCGAGCCCGCAGGGCGAGAGTGATATTAATTCACACAACAGCGAGTGATATTGTACGAAGTGCTCTGACGCGTGGTTGTTTTGTTTTTATCACCTGGTTTTACCTCAAATTTTCAGTTATAAAGAGGGACTATTTTCTGCCATTACAAAAATGTGACGTCACCATTGAGCAACAATGGACATGACGTCACAATCCCATTATTCTGGACCTTGTTTGGTTTGTGACATCATCAGGCAGCTGAAATGCTGGTGATGTCATAACCATTGTTAAAAAATATCGCCCTTGAAGGGTGGTATTTTTTACAATATCATAGGCCCTGATAATTTGACTGTAAACAGTGATATTCACAGCCAACCAGGTGATAAAGTCTTGATTAATTACTTTATCTAAAAGTTAAATTTGGTGGTTTGAGTAAATATATGAACTTTATAGAGAATGCTGGACAATGACTGGTTAAATTATTTAAATCTTATGATACAATGACAAAAATCACATTTTCTAGTTTCCATGACAACCACATATTTTTTTTTGATAATTATAAGAAAAGCCATAGTACACATTAGACCCAAATTCAATGCCATTCCTATTTTTTCTTACTGACTGGACACGTATGAAGAGGAAACTGTTTAATATACATGTACTATAAGTGTCAACTTACAGTCAAAGAACAGAAAATAAGTACTTCCTCAGGTTTCCATGGTAATTTTAACTATGAAAACTTTGTAAAATGCAAGAAGTGGGGTGTCATTTTAAAGCCAGCGAACAGGGCATTAATATGTGCTGAACTTGATAGAGATTGACATTATTTTATAGGAGCCTGGCATATTACATTTCACTGTAGTGAGTAAAAATCAATAAATTCCAGTAAAAAACGTTCCATATGCAAATTAGGCTGACCTTTAAATGTAAAATAATTATTCTTGTTAAAAAGCCCTCACCTGGTTGCATAAAGTATTAACATTTTTTAAACCAATTCCAAGTTGATTTGTGTGCTATACCCAGATATCTGATTAAATTGTGTCACCAATTTTGAAACTGTTTACTACATTTAACTGGTTGCTATGGCAACCATGGGCAATTGCCAAACTGCCGACAATCAGTTTTAGACACCCCAGGCCCTATAGATTCCATTGGAATATGTCGGCAACCCCCCTCAAAAAACGACCTACCAAGCCCAGAAATGGTGTGCTTGCTCCTGGACTATTAATATTTTTAGTGGTACATTATTATTATTTCAGAATGTATCATTGTGACAGTCATGTTGTTTCCCTTATTATTTTCAGTGGTACATTATTATTTCAGAATGTATCATTGTGACAGTCATGTTGTTTCCCTTATTATTTTCAGTGGCTGCCACCGAGCATTACCACTTCAGAATGATATCATTGCCCGTCTCATTCCTAAATGTCACCATTGACATTGACCCGACTTATCCAAGCAAACTTGTTTATTGTGCTTTTTTTATAAATGTAGTACATTATTATTACTTCAGAATGTGTCATTGTGACAGTCATGCTGTTTCCCTTATTATTTTCAGTGGTACATTATTATTTCAGAATGTATCATTGTGACAGTCATGTTGTTTCCCTTATTATTTTCAGTGGTACATTATTATTTCAGAATGTATCATTGTGACAGTCATGTTGTTTCCCTTATTATTTTCAGTGGTACATTATTATTTCAGAATGTATCATTGTGACAGTCATGTTGTTTCCCTTATTATTTTTAGTGGTACATTATTTATATTTTAGAATGTATCATTGTGACAGTCATGTTGTTTCCCTTATTATTTTCAGTGGTACATTATTATTTCAGAATGTATCATTGTGACAGTCATGTTGTTTCCCTTATTATTTTCAGTGGCTGCCACCGAGCATTACCACTTCAGAATGATATCATTGCCCGTCTCATTCCTAAATGTCACCATTGACATTGACCCGACTTATCCAAGCAAACTCATTTATTGTGCTTTCAAGTGCTCTGACCATCCTAACTGTATGGCTTCGGAATTTAACCAGACCTCATCAAAGTGCACCATGATGACCACAATCATTCAAGGCACAAATGGGACTGGTACAGGAGTCTTTCTCAAAGTTAAAGGTGAGACCTTATTGTGAGGAACTCTAGCATTGTTTCACCAATACATGTAAACTGAATAGGCGTATGGGAGGGGGGGGAGGGGGGGGCAGGGGGGGGTGTCTACCCCCCAAAAGTTTGGGAAACAATAAGATTCGGGCAAAAAGGCTAAACATTTTGGGCAGATGACAAAATTAATACTATTCAAAATGAATGATTTCCAGGCAGTTTCATTTGAAATGTATTAAATTTAGATCTTGAAATTCGGGCAAATGTCGCTCCCCCCCCCCCAAAAATTGCGCGTCCCATACACCTATGGTAAACTGAATATGCTACAGGGCATTTATATCCTGTTTATGTGTATAGGTAATATAACTTAGAAAAGAAAGTCATTGCCAAATTTTAATCATCGTAAGATCAATTTCTTAAGTCTAGACTAAGTGTATTAAAGGTTGGGCATAATATTGTTTTCTGGGACGGAACAAAGTTTTTTCAGCACAGGTCTCAGATTTGGATGGAACACACTGCGTGATAGCAATGAAGAGATGTTTGGATGGAACACACTACGTGATAGCAATGAAGAGATGTTTGGATGGAACACACTACGTGATAGCAATGAAGAGATGTTTGGATGGAACACACTGCGTGATAGCAATGAAGAGATGTTTGGATGGAACACACTACGTGATAGCAATGAAGAGATGTTTGGATGGAACACACTACGTGATAGCAATGAAGAGATGTTTGGATGGAACACACTACGTGATAGCAATGAAGAGATGTTTGGATGGAACACACTACGTGATAGCAATGAAGAGATGTTTGGATGGAACACACTACGTGATAGCAATGAAGAGATGCTTTGTTCCACATATGTTTGGAAGCTGCTTGGACACGAGCTTGTTCAAGAAGTTAAAAACATTATTAAAATGTTCAAGAAAACCTTCCTCAAAGGAGTTCTGTCATACCGTTTACTCTCTCTTTCCAGGTGACAAAACGTTCAAAGTTGCAACAAAACCGGATGAAAAGCTGCAACTGAGATGTGACGAGTTACAAATGATATCCAACATCCATGATCAAAATCAATGCTCAGACTTGGCTACCAGTTTCGATGATGCAAACGGGTTGTACTATGACCAGACCAACTTGACCTGCAGCATTCAACATTGTGATCAAAACTACAACATTCCCATTTCAGCAGTTATCACTGCAAACAGTTCTATCATGTTTGAAGACAAGTTCTACCCCAGAAGTAATAATTCATAATTTTTTAGATAATGATAATTATTATTATATGACACAATATAGTACATTATAGACGGGGGCCAACCGATTATATTGATAATGGATATTAATTCTGAGCAGTTTAAAGGTTTCTCCCAAATGTTTTAAACCTTCACAATTGTTTAAAGGTTATTTGACCCATTACAGTTGTTACAGGTCACACCTAGTAAAATACATCATTTCACAAAATAACAACAGATATTATGAATAGGTGAGATCTAAACGAACGAATCAAACATTTTTTTAAAATTTTTGTAAAATCTGCCATCATTGGCCCATGAATATTGGTCTTATCTGACGTCAGGGGAAAACCCTGGAATCAACCTTTGTGAAAAACAGAATTTAATTGCATTTTGAAATGAAGTTTACATCATTTTGGCACTTGATAGGACAAAAAAATCTGATAATTTTGTGACTTGAGTTTTGGGCCAAAGAGGTGGGGGGGGGGGGGGGTTCTGACACCCATACCTGGCCCTGTGCAGAAAAAAATGACAATGGAATCGGAATAGTCATTATTAAAATTGAGATGAAATGATGAAATCAAAAGCTAGATTCTTTAAGAACAGTAAATAATGTTAAAAGTTCACTCCAATTAATGCACATGGTATGTTTTTCAGTGAGTTATTGAATCGTTACAGATTTTGAACTATATAATGTCAATAATGAACTCTTTCTCCAATTAATGCCTGAGAAATGTATCGCAGGAACATGAGCACCATTAGCATTAATCAACAATTAGTCCAGTTTAGGGACACTGTTCTGACGGAAACCCTATTACATAATTCTTCATTTGCAGGCTGCCTTGGACGAGTCCTAGTGTCAGATGTACAAAAAGCTAAGGCGTCTTGTACAGACATAGGAGGTAAGTACTTGTAATAATTCCTATCTAGACAGCATTTGCTTTATTTCTTATTCCATAATACATATTTTGTATATTCTAGTTTGCTCAGAGCATCTTTTATGTTGTTTGGCAGTCTGCAACGCAGAAAGAAGCTTGCCATAAAGCTGCATAGGTCATGAAACAATGTGGTGCAAGTTTCATTTTCTGGGGTGTTGTTCCGACGATGTAGTTTGGTCTTTAGAACAAGCACAAATAATGCACAGCATCGCCCGACGTCTATGCCCCACATTTAGATACACATGGATAATGGTGGTGCTAAACCGGATTGGCTGAATTTTTCTTAATAGGCTCTTGAGTTGATGACAGTAAATGTAATGAAAATTCAAATTAACTGAAAAAAATTATGCTTACAGGGAAAATGGTAGTGCCAAACAAAATGGCTGAACTTTGAATAGGCTCTTGAGTTGATGACAGTAAATGTAATATTTAACTGTATAAAAAAAGTGTCATTAATGGGATGTGCATATGAAAATAACTCTTGCAATGGGCTGGGTGCCAGATCATCTAGAATTTAATAAAAATAATAATAATAATAACTAGAAAACGTAACCGCAAGCGGTAACAAAACTTCACCTCTCAGTAACAGTCACTTCAAAAAGACACAAGTAGATGAGCAAGTGAAAGGTACATTGAAATATACACAGGAATCCTGCATGACTATGTAACATGCTATAGACATGAATACAAGTATGTTTCGTGTATATTGCATTACATGCATGTATGCACCCAAAAGCACATAGACAGAAGAAAATATGGACCAGTACATGGACCAGTACATTTACCAGTACATCGACCAGTACTTTAACCAGTACATCAACCAGTACATCTACCAGTACATCAACCAATACATGGCCAGCACATCAACCTGTACACCAACCAGTAAATGCACCAGTGTATGCACCAGTACATGCGCCAGTACATGCACTAGTGTATGCACCAGTACATGCGCCAGTACATGCACTGCAATTTCTGAAAAAAAAAAAATTTTCAGGGTCTGGTGATCTTTTTGACCGTCAGATATACAATAAAATGTTCAAATTCCATAGTTAAAGGCGAACTTGGGTATTCCAAATCTGTATTCTCTGCATCTTAAATTGGACCAGAGATATAATCAATTGAAATGATAGCACAATTGAGAAATATATGGACTTCCAGATTCGAGATATACCTGGAAAAATGTGGTTTTTTACTCAAAATCGCTCTAGAATCAAAACAGTTCAATTTAAAAAAAACACATATATAACTTTCCAGGACTATGTAAACAGAAGCTATAGATAGGTGTCGAGAGGTTCATTGCAATTGGATGATTCCTTCAATGTCAAAAAAATTGATATATTGTAAAAATTTGACAAAAAATATGAAATTTTCAGGTTCTGAGATCTTTTAAACCGTCCAGGAAATAAAAACTAGGGGAGAATATGCCTTTCCAAACCTGTTTTCAGATTCTCCGTAACCTAATTAGGACCAGAATTATGGCAGATTGAAATTATGGTATAATTCAGGAATATGAACTTTAGAAATACGTGAACAAATGTAGTTTTTAACTTAAAATCACTCTGGAACCAAAATGGTCCAATGAAAACGTATATAATTTAATATGATTACAGTCAAACCTGCTCGAGCAGCCACCTCTATTAAGCAGCCACCTGCTGTAAGCAGCCACTTCCAATTCCTCCCAACTGATTTTGCATTGTTTTACACCTGGATTAAGCAGCCACCTGCTGTCTGGGGTTAAAGGCCAGTGTTTTCAACCCCAAATGGCCACCCTGACCTGTATTAAGCAGCCACCTAACCAACCCCTATCTTGTTACATAACTTCAAACCAGCATCCATGTTGGGGGCAGCATAGAAACAACTAAACAAACATGAATTTCTGTGTAGCAAGTTTAGAATAGTACAGTTTCAATGTGCTATTTATCTATTTAAAGTTTATTTAATTCAAATCACATGTTTAAATAACAATTAATTGGTTAGAATTTTATTATTCATGGATGTTATGGCCTAAAATATGGCTTTGATTCACAAATTGTTTTCACTGTGAATGGAAGATTTCAGCCAGCTGCAAAATCACACCTCCATTAAGCAGCCACCTGCCTTAAGCAGCCACTTTTGTCCATTCCCTTGACTGGCTGCTTAACACAGGTTTGACTGTATATGAACGGATGTTAGAAATAGGTCCAGACAGGTTCATAAAAAAAGGATGATTCCTTCCTTGTCAAAATATTGATAAATTTTGAAAATTTTACTAAAAACATGAAATTTTCAGGGTCCGGCGATCTTTTTAACCGTGGGAGCTACGACAAAAACATTAAAACTGGAGGAGAATTCAGGCTTTCCATATCTGTTTTCTGATTCTCAGTATCCTAATAAGAACCGGAGCTACGGCCATTTGAAATAACGCTATCATTGAGAAATGTGAAAAACTATTGTAAATTTTTCCCTCGTTTTTTGACCTTGTGACCTTTACAGTGCAAGGTAGATCAATTCATGGACCTTGAAAATCTACAAGGAGCCTCTAGAGTATTGTAGCAAGCATGTCTGCTTTTTTTGTAGCAATATCTTGATTCCTTCTATGTTAAAAAATATGAAATGTTGAAAAAGTACAATTTTTCGACATGTTTTACATTGAGTTTGACCTTGAAAACTTTTTCTAGGTCAAAATCAATATGATATTCAGAATGGCAGTGTGTGAAAAGGGGGGGGGGTCAGTCACACATTGTAACCATGTAGAATCAATATTTCCCTGTCAAAAACGTGGAAATCTGTCATTTTTTAACATTTGTCGATTAGCAATATTTAAAAAATTTTCATGAATCAGGGGATGGAGGTAGACAAAATATGAATAGATATTAGAAATAACCAGGCCAATGTTCACCTTACCACGGTAAATCATGATGATATCTTGAAAATCACATGGTGAAAAAAATTGCCGGAAATGGCACCTGTTTGGACTTTTTTGGGTCAAATGACCTTGAAAAATGAGGTCAAGGTCAAATTTGAAGGTGGGTATGGGGGTTTTGGGGGCTACTTTTGGGGGGTTCACTATACATTGTTATTAATATTAAAAATTGCGTAACCAAAAATGTAAGCATGACCTAATTACAAAAATGAGTCGCAGACCTAGATTAGTCATTTAGGCAACTTTTGGCATCAATTACACAATTCAGGAACCTCCATTTTCTGAGATCCCGTGTTCTCAATCCTAGGAGTGAAATTGGCTCTGTACGACCTTGACCTTGACCTACTTTCTTGAAATTGGGTCAGATTGTGTAACTTGTACGTAGTACATGTATTGCAATTGGAAAATGAAATTTGCCTGTAATTACCTGAGAAACAATCACTTGAAATAATGAAAAAACTGACTTTGAAGTGGCCTGTGACCTTGAAAAATGTTTCAAGGTCACCGAAACTGGGTCAGTGTAATAAGGTCATGTAACACTATAAATGTGAATTTTTTGAGGAAATTTTTTGGCGGAAAAATAATATTAAAACTATTTACGAATGCAAGAAACTTCACTTATGTAATTGGTGAAGTTTAATAATAATAACTTAATATAGCGCAAATTCCAGTTGACTCTCATTAGCGCTGCTCAAATGATCTCAGGGGTAGAATTTTTCAAACAAGTGAGTCTTAAGGTTCTTCTTGAAGTTTTCCAAAGTGTTTGTTGTTCTCAATTTTTCAGGCAAACTATTCCAAACTATTTCACCCCTTTGAGACAGAAACATTATAGTCCAATTCATAGCATGGGTGATAATTACACTCTTGATCAAAGTGATTGGATATATATATAATTAGGATTTACACAGAGAGTCAGGGCTACAATATTCTAAAACTGGACATTGAATGATTGGAATTGCAAGGATTTGTTTCTCAGACTTAAGATTAAGGTATATGGTATGTTATGAATTATTTCATGTGGCTTAATGTACGTCCGACACCAAAATTACAAAATAGTTTTCCTACTCACAGGTTACTGATGGTAACTTCATGAAACTTCTCACGCAAAGCACATTTATGTCAATGGATAGCATGGTGGCCACTTCAATTATTTAATTTGTACGGTTTTGAACTGATCTTCATGATAATTTTTTTTTTTTCATAAGAAATAAATGATAAATGATATAGACTAGTCATAGCTCTGTATTTGAAGCTGTGACGGCACCAAAATGCATAAACTGAAATTTTAAAAAAATGGCAGATTTTCTTAATTTGTTTGCATATTTTCGCCAAAAACCTTCAAGATTGTATTTGTAAAGTATTTTATCAACATATGTACAATTACAGTAAAAATTGTAGTATGTTTGCGATATTTATGTGCTAAAACTACTGTAAATTTAAGGGTAAAAAATGTGAAAATAACAGGCATGCTTGAGACACAATATTTGTCACAAATATACAATGCTGAAGCCATGTCATGGTTCCTAATTATTGCCGAGGACTCTACTTTGTATAAAAGATGAAAATCGTGGATCATTCTTGCACTGCAGGCATCCTATACACCACCAATTCACACGCGTACGTCCGACACCGAAAATGTGTACGTCCGACACCGTATGCAAATGGTTACAGCTTTATGACAAGTTACCATATGGTCATGGAAACTAACCTGGATGATGCCTGAAATAGTTTTCTTTACAATAGAGGTCTATTGACTGATTTTTCTTCACATAAATCACAGAATTTTGAGAGACAAACCATCAAGTCAGAAAATTGTCATTTCTCTTAGTACGTCCGACACCGTGACATTTTGCCTTATTGCTCAGCTCCTATCGCACTTTGAGCTATGGTTGACAGCCCGTTTGAAAGCCCTACCACAGAGCCTCATGCCTGCTTAACAATGAAATGGCTAAGGAGTAATGGCAAGGCTACACAAGCTGTTAAAGTGTCTGATCTGTACGTCCGACTTTACGGAATTGCCCTTTTGCTTACTTTTGACAGATATGGCAGTTAGCAGAATGGAATAGAACAGAAGAATAGAATGGAATTTAATTTATTCATGTAAAGTAATATTCAGTACAATTTGTTTTGCTGCAGAGCTCATTGTTAAAACAAATACATAGTTTATAAAAATTATAATGTAAATAATGATGTATAGTAAGAATAAAAGCAAGTAATAAATATATAAATGCAAATACCAAGATCACTTATTGTTAAAAACATGAAGGATAAAAACCATTGATAAAACGCTTATTGCATGCCATAAAAAGTTCGAAGTTGTTTGCCTGAAGGTAAAAACACAAAGAGATGACTAGCTGGATAACACTCTTCCTTCATTATGGCACACGTTCTTTTCTTCATTCTCTCATTGCATATGCTTTGTAGTGATAGCTGCCCAGTTCCAATATCTTCTCAGCCATGTGTATCACAGAATTAAGTCTCATCACATCCTTTTTAGAAACAGACCAAAACCAGACAATGATCGAGCTTGTTAATATACTTTTGATTATGGCAACATAAAAATTGACTACTATAGCTTGCTGTACATAAAATTTTGGAGCAATTCTGGTGCTCTGCAGGCTTGGGCATTATCACTAGCAAACAAACCTCTCAACTGAAGTGTTTCCTATCAGTAGGTAGGCTGTACAGTGGCGGCTCCGGGGGGGGGGCCTAAGCGCCCCCAAAAATGTCTGAAGCCCCCCCCTAAGCCCCCCCAACTTTTGGCCAAAAAAACATGTTCTTATACAGAAAAATAAAAGTGTCTATAAATTTTGGTATCATAAAGAAAGGCACATGTATGTTCCGCGAGAGCGAACCTGTGGTTGACCCAGACCGGGTTGTCTACCAGGGTCCCGAGCATTTTCCGGCATTCGCAAGCCCGCATCGCGGCATATTTTCTTCAAAATGCCCCTTAATGAGTGGTCTAGGAAGGACCCGGACCCCCTAGGTAGACCCCAGAGTCAGTCAAATTAGTTGAAAAGTCAGTTGAATTTCATTTTCAACTCGGTCAGTCACATCTTGTTTTTTTTGCAAAATTCAGTTAGAATTTTTCAATTGAATCTGACTGAGAAAGCAAATCCACGTTTGTAAACCATTTTTATTTCATCATATCGGAAGTGGATGATAGGCTGAGAGTTTGACCTGTCGTCTTTATTGATTTTTTAAAACCCGTTTTTTAGATAATTGTAATTTTGAAAATGAGAATTCAAGTGTTGGTCAATCTTGCCAATGTTTTTTTTTTTTTCGGAATTTTTTTCTTTTAAATTTGGAATAAGTCGGTTGTTATTTATTCATATAGTCAGAGTTGAATTCAGCCTACCAGTTGAATAAATCAGTTGAATTCCTATTTGGTCAGTCATAATTTGATTTTCAACTGACTCCTAGGTCTACCCCTAGGTCCCCATTGTATTCATCACTGCAAACCAATGAAAGGGACTGTGTGATAAAGTGTAGGTCTTAAAATAAATTATTTGTAATATCTGCTCTAAACTTGAGATATCACTTCTTTCTTAAAAGGTAGAGCCATACCAACTGTTACAGACAACATTGCATCTAATTGCAGGGTTTGAGCCAGATCATAATTCTTGCTCTTGAACTATTCCCTTAGCACCTGACCTCTGCATAGGTACCGGAGCTACTTTTAAGTACTGATCCCTACCAACTTAAAAAACCAATTGCACAAAGGATATAAAAAGGCCGAGAAATCACAAATTGTCTTCAGCTGGCTGTCATTCTTGAGCCATAAAAAGAAACATTCATTGCTATCTATGAACTAGTTTGTGGCAAGACATCATAGGCGTATCGGGGGGAGGGGCACGGGGGGCGGTCGGCACGGGGGGCAGTCGCCCCCCCCAAAAGTTTGGGAAACAGTAAGATTCGGGCAAATAGGCTGAAAAATTTGGGCAGATGATTAAATAAACACTATTGAAAATTAATGATTTCTAGCCAATTTCATTTGAAATGGTACTAAAACTAGATCCTGAAATTCGGGCAAATGTCGCTCACCCCCCCCCCCCAAAATCGCGCGCGCCGTACGCCTATGCCAGACATGATATGTCTCATCATGGCTATTGTTGTCCTTGCAGCAAATTGGTGAAGAAAATGATCAATTGTAATTGTCCATAATAAGTAGACCAAACACTCTTCATGCAAAGTTCTAGCATTGGCCAGTTAAATTATGGAGAAAAAACCACATGTTTGAGAATTAATGTTTTGAGTGCCAAATGAATATATCTCGAGTTAGTCTTGGGACAAGAGAAAATAAGGTGTATTCACACTTAGGGTCTGCTATAACTATGATAACCAGTCCAACTTTCATAAAAGTACTTTTTTGGGGGGAGGGAGGGGGTCATGAGTTGAAATGCACTGGCTAAAAATGCGCTGGTTTAAAAATGGCAGCCCCACCAAATAATGGAGAAGCCTCCCCTCAGCCCCCAACAAATAAATCCTGGAGCCGCCACTGAGTAGGCACCATTTCCTCTTCAAACAAGAGTAGATATGAGGTAGCAGTGAGGTTTCCATTCATAACCAGACACTATGGACTGCAACCAAAACATGCACTGATCCACCACCATGAGCATGTGTGGGCATTGTGTAAACTTCGGACAATATCTAGCCAACTTCCCATCACTAAAATTCTTTCCATTAGCCCTGTGAAACATGCACCGATACAAAGCATGCGGTCAAATTTACTAGAAAATCCAAATTATTCCAGCATTTTGTTCAAGAGTGTACATACCAATCATCTTGATTCGGTGTATACAGAATATCCACGGGGGTCAATTTTGTACTGAAGGGTAAACATGGTAAATGTCCTTTTGTGCAATTCCACTGAAAAGTGGCCCCGCACATGTGTGGAGGAACAGACTTACAGCCATGGCCGTAAGTTTTCACTCATCTGCAATGCTGCACTATGGTGCAATTATTGTGATCAGTCATAACAAAGCAAATACTTGCTCAATCTTCACTAAATCATAAGCAATTATAGTTTGTACAGAGTAGAAGGTGTTCTGGTAGAAGTAATTGCATTAAATGACATTTGCACAGTAATAGTGAGGCAAAACATTGAATAAGTTGAATTTTGAGCATAAAATCAATTATGATACTAAATGTTATTCTCATGGTATTGACAGCCACCAAAGTTTTTGGATGTGTTGTGTACACAAACAATTAAGCATTCATGACAAAATTACTATAAAATACAAGGTTGAATTTTTCGTTCATCGGGTTTACTAGAACTGGTATTTTCTTTAAATATGGCCAAATTTTAAGTAAGTATAGGAATAAAGTGCACTTCATCTTTTGAAAGAAAAGTTTGTCAAATGCTTTCCATAGATGTGGAATTTTATGAAACAAACTAAATTACATCATAAGAATTTTTTTTTACTGCTTTATTCTTTCATCAGAAATTAACAATTTTTCTAATCATAAACACCTCTAGCGAAACCCGATCAAGCAACGTTAAAGTCGCGTATTTGATTGTAATTTTGTCATGAATGTTTAATTTGGTGTGCACCCAACACATCCAGACACTTAGGTGAATATTACTATCATGTGAATGACAATATAGGAACATAAGATAATACGCTTAAATTTCAACTAATTCAGTATTTTGCCTCACAGCTATTATGATTATGTAACATTATTCCATTGACCAATTTTTATCAGAATACCTCCCAGTATATACTGACAATAATTCCTGACATTTGTGTGAAGATTGAGTAAGTATTACCTTTGTTATGATTGGTCAAAATTATATCCCCATAGTGAAGCATAGCTGCTGAGTGAAAACTTACGGCCATGGCTGTAGACTCAAGACAGAATTTTTTCTACAAAGAAAACAAGTACATTGACATAAAGGATCAACACAAAGCTGGCCCTCCAAAACCACTATGTGGCACTACTGGAGGGTCACATGCAAATTATAATTAATTAATTTCTATAGTGTATCCATATGAGTGGTCACTGGTCAGGCATTCAGCGAATATAGATAGGGGAACAGGGGAACTGTTATAATATTCATGATTCCTTTATTAATGTTATACTCAGTATAAAAAAAAATTAAAATGTTGTAATTTTTTAATTTAATAGATTCTATAAAGTTAATGCAATGTTTCTAATAAATTTGTGTTGTCTGGAATTAATTTTTCTGTCTGGATATGAAATATCATGTTTTGCATCCCTTATTGATATTTAACACAGTTATTTTGGTATCATTGTCAGTTATAATATTGCTTGACTTCTTTTTCCTTTTTTGTGTGCCAATTTTAGGATTGCTTCAAAAACTTCCACAGGACTGCAAACAGCTACTCTGTGATGACAACTACGATGCTGCAAACCTCTGGGGTGGTTGTGGTGTCCAGAAATGTGAAAACGGATTGATTGTAAGTTATTATAACTATCAAATATACAGTTTCTTGTATAAAATCCCAGAATATTAAATTGATCGTAACCTTTCCATTTGAATATTAAACTTTTCATTAGACATAAAAGTATTGCTCACCTTGAGCTTTCAGCTACTTCACATAGCCTTGTTCACAAGTTAATGATGACTGGCTGTGTTGGTGTTGTTCACAGCTTAAGATCTCAACAAACTGTCCCAGATATGTGGAAGTTGGTAGCGGCCCCGTCTCTGTTCAATGTCGGTTGATGGATCCTAATCTGAATGGCCTCCTTTATTCCTCTGTCGAGCCATTTGTCCTCTATTTACAAGATTTTAACATTCTTAGGTTGTACCTGGTGTGATCATGAGTCTCTGTGTATATGACGTGACACCTCTGAGTTACTGGAACTGGGTCTTAGATGTTCTGCTACCCGAGCTCTTAGACTACGTTCAGTCTCCCCGATGTAAGAGTGGTCACACGATGTAAGTCCGTCTCCTTCACATTTAATGAGGTAAACTGGTCCACATGTGTCAAGGAAGTTTAATTTGTCCTTAGGTGATCCAATGATTTGTCTTAAGGTGTTCTGTGGCTTGAAATAAGTTCGAATGCCATGCTGGTCAAATGTTCGTCTGAGAGCATTGGCCATTCAGATTAGGATCCATCAACCGACATTAAACAGAGACGGGGGCTGCTACCAACTTCCACATATCTGAAGCTGTGAACAACACCAGCACAGCCAGTCATCATTAACTTGTGAACAAGGCTATGTGAAGTAGCTGAAAGCTCAAGGTGAGCAATACTTTTATGTCTGATGAAAAGTTTGATATTCAAATGGATTTAGAAACAGATATAGATGAATCTACACAGTGATTGTAACCTATTATAATTGTCATATAAGATCATCGAATATTACATTGATTGTGGCCTTTTATAACATCATATGAGATCACTGAATATTAAACTCATGTAGCCTATTATAAGTAATGACTATCGCTGTAGGATTTTGTACAATATCCAAAAATATTAATTGATTGTGATCTATTATAAATATCAATACAGTATTTTGTATACGATCCCAGAACATTAAATAGTTTGATTGAAGCATTTAAGTACTATTAATACAGGATCTTGTGCAAGATCTCTGAATACCAATTGTAGCCTACGTATTATAACTTCCAATACAGGATCTTGTATTTATAAGATCCCAGAATGTTAAATTGATTACCTGTTATAACTGTAAATACAGGACCTTGAATAAGATCCCAGAGTACTAAATTGATTGTAACAAGATTATTTTTATTGACAGGGCTGTATCAGCATATTTTTGGGCCCGGGGCGAATTGTTTCTAATGGGCTCCCAGGGGCGGACTGGCCCCGCAGTGGTGCAGATATTGGCGGATTCTCCAGTGAGTTAATAGAGAGGTTTTGCTACACATATACGGGTCCCGTGAACGTGGGAGTTGCCATGACAACCATATTATAAGATAGCACTTCCACACGTACATGTCATACGTAACGTGTAACAAAACCTCTCTAATGTAAAAATGTAGGCAAAATTACCATAACTCTGAATTACTCAATTTTCTGTGAACTTTAAAGGCACAAAATAATAATTTCCTTTAAATATTCATGAAAAATAACATTTTTTTGTCTCAGGCTGGAAATATTTGTGCTTTCATGCAATTTCAGTCAATTATAGGCCTATAAATAGCCTATAAATAGCCATATTTGGCACCCACCCCTGGAGCCAAGCTATGGCAACAGCTATAACAAAACTAATTTCTAATATTGTTCTCTGAGGCCTCCAAAAACAATTATCTGGAGGGGCAATTTTGAGATAGCCCTTTTTTTGGCTAAAAACAGACAAAACGTGGTTTTCCCGCCAAAAACGAGGCAGAAATTCTGGCAGGAAAACCAGTTTTTGACTATTTTTATCCCAATAAACCTTAGAAAACAATATTTAAAATTTGTTTTGTTATAGCTGTTGCCATAGGGTGGCGCCAGGGGTGGGTGCCAAATATGGCTATTTATAGGCTATTTATAGGCCTATAATGCCCTGAAATGGCATGAAGGCAAAAGTATTTCCAGCATGAGACAAAAAATATTAATTTTCATGAATTTTTAAGAAATAATCATTCTGTGGCTTAAAACATTACAGGGAATTAAATAATTTGGAATTTTGGCAATTTTTGCCTTAATTTTTACATTAAGTCACTGGAGTTCAGGAGGGGATTTAGGGGCCCTGGGGCCTGGGTCTGCACTGTTATGCATATGTTACATAAATTTCAAAACACATCCTGGTCCCTCCAAGTCTGGAGATGAAACTGGGCAAGGGGCCCCTCACTTCATTGTTATTAGCTTATCAAGCTCTAATTGATATTTTTACAAGGCCTGAAATTCAATTTTGATTTCTAAATCTTTACATCACTTTTCACGATTCAGTTTCTTTAAGATTGTTGGTGGGCCCCTCAGGTGGTGGGAGCCAAGGAATTGCCCTCCTGTATATTCTCACGTCAGTTGCCCGACACACTTTCTTTACTGAGATCATGGGCCCGGGCCAAATGCCCCGTTTGCCCTATAGTTAATACGGCTCTGTTTATCGAATATATAAGATCTCAAATGTGTATATAAGTTTCCATAATATCAAATTAATTGTAACAAGATTATTTTTATCAAAAGTAATCATTAATTTTTTCAAAGGCAATCATTAATCAGTATCCAGGTACTTTGGCTTAGTAACTAAAACAACTGTTTGCATGTGTGCATTTTACGCTGGATCTATTGCGCAAGACCACTTCAGTGAATTTTTTAACATATTTGGTCTCCAAGTCATAGCCAAATTGGCGTAACTGGGAGACCAACTTTTTTCAGAGACTTTCATCAATTTCTTATTTGGTTGTCTTAATTATACGTTTTTTGGCGTACTTGAAACCAAGGCTTCTGCTTCTCATAGCAAAAATATTCTTCACAGCTGCTTATGTCATCCTTCTGATTTCTGATTTTTAAAAAAATTGCAAAACTTGTTTAAGTGATCAGTGCAACTGTTTAACTTAGCAGCAAACTCAATGTTTCAAAATGCTTTGGCAAGCAAATCATTATATAAATATATTGTAATGGATCTACATACACTGCTGCTGAGCTATAAATGCTGCGTATCATGACGCTACGAAGTTGCGTTGGTCTCCCAGTCGAAAATCCTTCAAAAATGCTCTGGACCACTTGGTTATGTGCAATGTCGTGCTGGATTATTAATGTAATATGTTGTTCTTTTGTTGATATAAATTAGTGTAAATAATGATATAGCCTACTTCTAAAATTAACACCATATCCATTGTGTCTCATTATGGTACTACGTCTTTTATTTTGCTTCTGGTGATTACATGCGTCATTTTTCGTGCAGCATTCTAACATGTCTAACATTGGTGTGGACTATAAAATATTAAAAATTTAAACTTATATGTGGGTCAGTTGTTGTACCTGTGTCATGTATCTTTCTGTGCTCTTCCGGAATAAACTGGATTTAAAACAAGCTGGATATAATATTATTTCTCTTTTTTTTATAAACATGTGTAAGGTAATCAGGGAAACATATAAAAATTGTCGCAAACTGCTTCAGGGGCGTAAAAATTCTGTTGTCAAAAATTCATTAAAGTCAAGACATCTGTGACCTGCTCCACCAAATTGGGTTCAAAGTCGGCCCCCTATCATATTTAGTTATGAAAATGACTTTATTTTACTGGAATTGAGCTTTAAAATGATGTTTAGTATGTTTTGATATCTCCATCCTATCCAAAGTTATGGCACTTCAAACATCGATGATATGAAACATCAAACTTTGAGAACAACGCATTTGAAATTCCCGCCATTGCAATTAAAGAACTAAGAAAGTCAGGAGGGATACTGAATTTAGATAATTCAAAATCACTTTTTTGGTAAAATGGTCTTAAATATTCAAAGAAAATTACTTTTGCTAAAACGTTGTACCAACAGTTAAAAAACATCAAAATGAGACCTTTTTACACATTTTGCTAATTTCTGAGAAATATATAATGCATACTTTGAACTCAATTTGGTGGAGCAGGTCACATTTTATTTTGGCAGTAAGTTTTTAGCCAATAAAACAATCCATGATTATGTCTGAGGTTTAATTTTTGGTTTATTAGGGTGAGTACACCATGACCAAGTATGATTTGGACTAAATTTATGTCCTCTGATCCCCCAGCTCCATCATGCAGGCACTTACAATGCTAAATTGCTTCCGCTCTTCAGCACATTTAGAGCTATTTTTAGCCTTCTGTTGTGACGTCATCAGCATTGTTGGCTCTATGACATCACTGAAACAATGGTGATGTCACAACAGCAGCAATAGAAGGAAATGGCTTCTTGAGCTGTGTTGACAGCAATGTTATTCCAATAGGATTACCTCAAAACTAGGGCTACAACATGTCAATACTTCCAAATGTTTATGAAACTGTTTGGTCAAGGTGTCAGGAACAGCAGGAGACAAGTATTTTTGTCAAGAGTAAGGTATGTTTTTAATTATCAGCCGAAAACTTACTGCCACAAAAAAATGACTTGACTATAGCAATTGACTAAACTTCAACAAACAATACTATAAGGTCTTGCTCAGTGTAGTGAAATATGGCAATTTGGAAGTTTAGGCCACTCATAATTGATCTTTAGCTTCTCGGATCCTCTCAAGGCACTTTTTCTAGGGTCGGTCGGTAGGACAAAAAAAAAAGGTGAAAAAATTTTTTTTATAATGTCAAAAAAAAAAAATGTTTTTTTTTTTTATTCTTTTTTTCAATCGGCAGGAAATCTATTGTGTCGGCGGGTCCGCGAAGCTAAGAATCAATTATGTGCGGCCTTATGTAGGTGTTGAGAACCACCAGGAAATGTTTATTAGCAAAAGGGAACACAATAGGTGTATAAAAAAGGCCAAATGGCTGTAAGGCGGTATTTCAAAATGTACAGTGCAACTTTTAAAAAGTGGCTTGTCAGTTTGGAGCAACATCGGAATCGATTTGTGATGACCATAATTGATAAATACTGATCTTATTTTATGAATTCAAATCAATTTGAAAAATTAAATGTTTGCCCAAAGAAACCACTAGATAATTATGTTGCTTAAATGTTTATTAAATTGTATGATGATTTTATCTGTTCGTCGACTGATAACTCTGAAAATTTGCCATAATGATTTTCGATGAATGTGAATAGAGTTTCCAATGAGAGCGAGAATTCTCGAGAAGTCTCGAGATTTTAATTACTCAGCATTTTCTCGTCTCGCTGAGCGATTTTCGAGAATTGAAGTGTGGATCATTGTTTGACATGGTGTTCATGTGTTTATGTTCATAACAGTTACAAAGCATTGGATTGTTGTTTTGTTTTGCTTGATATTATTGTTATTGTGTACTTACTCCATTGTTCAATTTAAATGTCTGTTGATGATAATCCCCATTGTATGCTGAAGTTGAACTTGTACAAATGTTTTAAAATTGTATAATATCTGGATGTTTGGCTGCGATTTAAAGGAAACAAAACACACAGATTAACATTAAAACTATGAAAGATATCATAAAAGCCAAAAAATTAGATCCATTGCATGATTAAATCTCTCTTGTTTTATCATTGTGCCAATGGCAGGACAGTGTCCTAGATTTCTCGAGAAATTCTCGATTCTCGTGCACTAGACCATGACCATTCTCGAGAGGTATCGATCGAGACTCATTGGAAACACTAAATGTGAATCATATATACAATAGATCGCTTGGGATAGATTGTATCACTTGAGGTCACTGCGGAACACTCTCTATCCGGATCACTTTATTAAGCCACTTATTAGGGGAGAGCGGGGCACCATGAGCCACTTTTCTGAATTTAAGCTCCTGAGCCTAAAGTTTCAATCGTAAATAGCTGGTTGCTTTATATAATCATAGCATGACTTCTTGGCTACAACATTCAGTGTTGTTAAATTATATTCTTGATTCTTAGATAGTCAAAATATTGTGTTTAAAAAGTGTAGTCAAGCGGCTCATCGTGCCCCGACCCTGGGGCACCATGAGCCATGGCAGAGGGGGCTGTTTACATTCATGTATTATCCTTCTCATTCAACTGTGAAGAACGGTTACCTCGTAAACCAGATGATTTACTTGAAATTTTCCCTTGGCACATGCCACAATATGGATCAGATGGATTTTGCATATTTTTCTATGAAAATAGCACAAATGTGTCCTAAACAGTTGCTGATGTCTTGCACTATAGTCTATAGTTCTGGACTTACAAAAGTAGAGTTGTTGTTACAATTCAGCTTTAATTGCATGAGGAGATACATTAAAACTTTATTGAAATCTCCAAGTGGCTCATGGTGCCCCATTTGTAAATTTCATCTATTAGTGCATATCGCCATTTCCCAGTTTATCATAGTATCAATGTTATGACATCATCCTAGCACATGCCTTACCTTCTCTAAGAAGACTAAGTTTTATGAAGATGTCGGAAATAGTTAAAGTACCAGAAGAAAAAGTTCCATCGCCCAATATTTTACTTTTCACTCAAATTCAATGATTGCTACCCTAGCTAGTTCTACACTAATAAAGGAATATATGGTCTTCCTATTGAGCAGTTCTATCGCACCGTTTGTTTTGTAGGGGCAATGGATCATGGTGCCCCCTGGCTCATGATGCCCCGCTCTCCCCTACTCCAGCTCCTGAAGAAATCTCTCTGCACCCAGAGAACTCTAGACCAAAAGAATAACGAAAAGACCATTGAAATATGACGAACAAATACAAGATAAATAAAGGAGAGCCGGAAACACTAGAAAAACCATCCATAAAAATGTTATAGTTGTAGGCAGAAAGGGCAGTATACATTGACCCACTGAGTTGACCTTTATATGTACAGTTCCATCTTATTGATTTTTCAGTGCTCTTGAAAAAAGATGTCTAGATATTTCCGTTAACACTGAAAAAATCAATCTTTTCCTCTGCAATAAAATGATGCACTTGTAAAATAAATGCCAACTATTGCAACAAAATTATCAGTGATGTTCTTGAGAGCAATCCTCGTCGCGTCTGAACTTTGTGAAGTCTTGGTAGCGTCTGAGAGTGAGAGCTGAGCGCTTGGCTGCACAACTGCTCCATCTGTCACATTTTCCCCCTTTTTGATGTTTTACAAGTCTTGTTTGCTGTTGATTTCTCTGTTGAGTTGGGAGCAGTGCATTTTTCAACATAATCTCCTAGTGGCCAGATTTGGTCTCCCAGTCATTGACAAAATGGTATCACTGGGAAACAAATTTTCCCCAAAACTCTCATTCATTTCAAATTTGGTTTGTCATGATGTGTTGTTTTTGGGTGCATTTGAAAACTATGCTTCTTCTTTCCATAGCAGATATTGCCCTTTACTGCATTTTCAAGTAACTTCTGCTCCTGCCATCCTTCCTTTTTCCAATAAATTTAAAATTTGTCTTACTTGTGTTGATGGAAATCGGCCACAACTCTAAATTAGCAGTCATTTCAATAGTTCAAAGTCCCTTTTTCAAGCATGTCATTACATATATCTGATAAATCGATCTTCAGCTGATTGATAGATGTCGCGCATCAAAGTGCTACGAAGTTCTGTCGGTCTCCCAGTCGAAAATCCTTAAAAAATGCTCTGGAGTTGGGAGGATGAAGATTGGTGACTTGACAATGGTTGTACCTTGACCTTGATGAACACCGGCAGTCTTCTTAAATGTATAACTTGATCTTTGTCTTCCATTTGGTCCGCTTCCACAAGGGGAACACAGCTGTATGATGTCCGTGATGACAGTAAACAGGCTCGGGTACCATAAAGCACCATGCACAAAATAATTGAAACTGGCAGTTATCATAGGAAAATCACTATTTAAAAAAAATGCATAGTGACAAACAAAATAGTAATCATAAAATTGAATGATGCAGTCCATGATGAAATGTTGGAGGCATGACAACACAATTTGAAACATTACCACATAAAACATGACATACTCAATCAAAATAACATTTACAAAGAACAGTCAGCATTTAATCAATTTTAGTGTCCTTGATCCAACTGATCCACTCATTTCTGGTAGCATGTTGTGAGAAGTCTATTGGATTGGTCATGAAGACATCAGTTGGAATCTGTCCATGTTGTTGAATTGAGGTAAAGTAAGATGAACTGCACTTAGGCCCTCCCCCTCTATCAAACAAGAGCCAAGACGAAGAGTCGATTATGTTTTCATCTGGCCAGAAAACTTCTGGGTTCTACCTTTCTTGAAACTCAGGTGGAAGCAGATGCTTCAGAAGTGAGCTCAATCTGGGTCTAGGGGGATGATCCATGGGTAACTCCGTTGGAGTGCCATATGAATTCCCATCCATCCTGGAATATCCCAACTTGTGTCTTGGGATTCTTTCCTTTTCACCTCCAGGACTGGTATCTGGAAATGCAGAATCGAAACATGGCAATACAACAGGGGAGTCACCCAGCTCCGATAAATGAGCAGAACATACACAAACTGCGGAACATGAGTGCTCCCAAAAACTGAGAGATTTTTTGACAGAACTCACAACACTAGAAGTTTGATGATAAGTAGTAGGGTGGGGTGATAATCATCAATATCAGAATTTCAATGTCCCACCATCCTAACTTTGTTATGGTTGAAAATACGAATTCAGTGATGTATGACACAAGGGTGTACCTTCATTATTGATGCCACCCAAGCGGCTTTGAAAATTAGACAGAAATCCTGGTCTTTTGCCAATTTACGATAACTCGCGGTTCTCCGTAACTCACTTAATATTAGATGTACATGAAAGATAATGGTTTCATTACAAAGCCCTAGCCAAGAGCTTCAAAATGAATACCAACAAGCAATATTTCAATGCATTTTAACTGCTATATTGCCCTTTAGAAGCAAGCATCGAGGCTCTTTTACAGGATTTTGTTCTGGTTCAAGCATGTTCATGCAGAATTGATCAATAGACTATTATAAGTTAATCAACACATGCTGATTTCAGATTTAATGGTTTCCACTTCCCACCTCTCTTGGTAAGCCCTCAAAATTACATTAGAATTTTACCCAAAAATTGTGATTAAAACAAGAATTTCCGCACAAAGTTGCTCTTGAAAAAATGATATGACATTATTTTTGAAGGTTTTTTTTGGTCTAATCCAATCAGGGCCAGGGCTGTTAACGAGTACTTGAGTACTTAAGTACTTCTGTACTTAATTACACTTTCTCGAGTACTTGGAATGTACTGAGTACTCGAAGTACTGAACCCAAAAGTACTGTACGGGTACCCAGTACTTTGCAAAAAGTACTTGAAATTTTAAGTACTTTTAAGTACATTTAAGTACTTTCAGTAAAACAATATCCAACATATCAACCTACAAGCCATGTTGAGTGAAGTGCCAATATTTCCCACAACCATATTTGTGAATAAATGACACTTCCTAAAATGTTTAAGCAATACAATTTTAAGTCCAGAAATATACCAATAAGTAAATTTCAATTTATGTTACGGAAGAACTTACACTAAAGCCCCTTTCCCACTGGATGCATAGAGCCACGTTTAGTTGCATAATGGTAAAAATTCGAAAATACATCCAAATGCAGCAATGTACACGTTTCTTTTGAGCTTGGATTGCAATACTAATTAAGGTGATGCCTAGCAGTTGCAGAACAATGCATAGCTCTGCATTGGGTTTGCATAGGCCTGCAATAGCTCTGCAAAAGCCTGAAAATTACATACATAGTGATACATATGACTGCGTTATGTATAGTAGTCTTTTGTTCAGCAAAACGGGCTCTTACATTAAATCTCCAGTTTACTTGCATATCATTGCATATCATCGCGTATCATTGCATATTGCTGCTTATTGGTGCATAAGCATCACATATGTCTGCAATAACTTTGCATATGATTGCATTCCTTGAAATGGGCCTGCAAAGTGACTTGCATTGCATTGCATACAAGAACAGAACGCAGCCATATTGCGTTCAAATTAAACATGTTTTATTTTTTGGGTCTGCTAGTGCATTTGGACAGTGGACACGTTTCTCTGCATTGCATTGCCTTGTGTTGCATTGTATTGCGTTGCATTGCATAGCCTTGCATAACCAGTTGCATATCCACTCAGATTTCCTCAAATGTGTTAACACGCAGGAATATGTGCTCAGTGGGAAAGGGGCTTAAAGCCTGTCAAAGCAAATAAGAAATGTGATTGCAATTAGACAAGTCATTACAGAGTCACTATCTGAGTAGTCCAACTATATTGCTGAACAAGCATCTCAGTTCTGCAGTAAATCTATGAATTAATATTTATCTGATACAATTATGGAAGAACATGTCCAAAATGGACATGGAAACGCATGAAAGACATTGTTCTGTGTACAGAGATATTTTTAGCATCTAACAAATTCAAATTTACGTTGAGCACTTCGCTTGAAAGAAATCTTATAAGCCTTTTCTTTGGAGAATTGGCAAATTAGGCAGACAATTTCGTCTACTCTAAACATGAAACCAGTCCATTTAAATAACAGATTAAGTGTCTGATGCAATTGCCTACAGGCAACACAATTTCAGATCCTTTTTTACAAGGGGAAAAGCAAGTCTGATTTATATAATATGAAAGTTACATAAAAGATATATGGCTTCGATAAGAACTCCTGAAGACATTCCCAAATCCCAGGACTCTATATATAGCTTAAGATAGTCTAATAAAGACAATCCCACACACTTAAACAATGTAATTTGCAAATATATTCATTACATATCAAACACTTTTCAATGAAGGAGCTCAGCTTTAATCCAATAAGTTCCTACATAATTGCAGTTATACATATTCATGACAAAAGGAAAACTATCAAATTCCGCCTACTCTTAAGAAAAGACATTATAAAAGGCTTAGAACACAGCATTACAAATTCCATCTATCACTCTAATGGCATTATCCCATTTTGTATTATACCAGGCAAAATGAATGAAATATCAAAGCTTGGTATTACACGAATTTCAAGACCAGTATTACTCACTCACATAATGTTGGTAGTCCATTGATATAAGAAGTATTTGTGTGACATGTAAGCTTATTTGTAAGAGCCTTTTTCAGCTGTCCTGAATGTCCTGGGTAGAAATCTACACATTTGATAAAATTATATCATTACTCCAAGGAGTCACTCAATGCCATTGGTTTGAAGAAACACAACAGTCAAAAACCCGGAACCATTGCACTTAGAATTTAGAATTAAACTGACTGCATGCTCAAACTAACCCCTGGAGTTAGATAGGAAATAAGTGCAGCATTCACTACATATTGGTCACCACTTTGATAACTCCAGGAGGTATCAAATATGGGTCTCCTGCAAGGCAGGGGCATCATCCATCATACAAAAGAGACACTTGTCTATGTGAGGGAAAGGCTCTGCCATCAGAATTTCAGAAACAACTAAAAGACAGAGAGAGATAGTGGACAGATCAGCCTCCGACTTTCACACATTTCCTAATGTAACCAATAGTTTTCATTCCATGCATAGAGAATATATGTAATGTATGACATGTCAGCCATCAATCTTGTTGTTAGAATCTAAAGCATGGAAATCAGATCACATCGGAGCATCTCTTGTATGTATATAGCCGACATTCGATTCAGACAGGTCCAAAATATATACAGTACAAATTTCTAAATGTGGCTCAACTTAGCTGTCTGTAGCTATTCATTACTAGTCTTATCCATATCTATCCATAACTATCCATGTATATTCTTTTGTATACACAGGAATCTCTTTTCCCCTTGTTTAAACAATAGTTATTGTGGATAGCTACGGCTAGCTATGGATAAGTAGGCTATAGCTTAGTTTAGCTTGGAATGGCTATGGATAGATAGCGAAGGCTAGAGTTTAAATGACGAGCCACTTTTAGAAATTTGTACTGTACATGAATCAAAACAGCATCAAATGACGAATCAACTGCATTTCAACCAAATGTGACCTGCTCCACCAAAATGGGTTCAAAGTCGGCCTCTTGTCATATTTAGTTGTGAAAATGACTTTATTCTACTGGAAATGGGCGTTAAAATGATGGTTCATTTGTTTTGATATCTTGAATTTCCCACCAAACAATGAAAGAACTAAGAAAATCAAGAAGGACTCCCAATTTAGAGAATTTAAAATTATTTTCTGGTAAAAATGTCCTAAATTTTTTAAAGAAAATTAGTTTTCCTAAAACATGATACCAAGAGCTAAAAATATCAAAATGTGACCTTTTGACACATGTTGCTCATTTCTGGGAAATACGGATTGCCGACTTCGAACTCATTTTGGCGGAGCAGGTCACAAATGAACAAACCAGAATCATAAACCAGCTCCTCGGGGCAAAAGGTCGTCAGCGATTGGAACATGAACAAGGTTGCCCCAGGAAACAGATAAAAAGCATCTAATGGAACAAGCCAATTGATCTTATGGAATGTAAGCAATCATTCTTCGGGCTGTAGGTCACAGAAGAGATATGTTCAAAATGTCTAGTTTTTCTCAATAATTACGTGAGAATGTCAAGGATAAATGTTGTGGTTTATAATATGTCTTTTAACTAATTAAAGCCATTGATGTATCTGTGCTGTATAGCATGTGGAATGCAGTCACACCTGTTGTCAGAAACCCCAATCACTGCAATCAGAGTTATTCAGTGTATTTTCATGAGATTCACTTCACCGTATTTGGTTTAAGTTACTGTTAGGTAACTCTTTCTTCGAGAAAAGTCAAAAGTTCATTTAAAGATGTTGAGAACATTCGCAAAATGAGTTTCTGTATGCCAATTGAGAACACATTGAATGTCATAATAGATTATTTCCTTATTCACGTTGCATGTAGCCTACATTGTCTCATCGTATAATAGGATGGACTGTGAGCCACACGCTATTACTGAATATATCTATCTCTTTGTGGATTTTGTGTCCAAGAATGAATTGCTTCTGATTGAAAAACCCTTAAAGCAAAGGTCTTGCCCCCTTAAGTACAAATAGATAACAAGACATTCATTCTTGGCCCCTACTGAGTGGAATGGGAAATTATGGAAGCCCGATTGAAAACATGTCATAACCTCTACAAATGTACTTAAAGTCAAGACATTTTATTTTGGCAGTAAGTTTTTAGCCAATGAAACAATCCATGATTAAGTCTGATGTTTAATTTTTGGTTTATTAGACTGAGTACACCATGACCAAGCATGATTTGGATTAAATACGTGTCCTCTAATCTCCCAGCTTCATCATACAGGCACTAACAATGTTAAATTTCTGCTGCCTTTCAACACATTTAGAGCTATTTTTAGCCTTCTGTTGTGACATCATCAGCAGTGTTGGCTCTATGACATCACTGAAACAATGGTAACGTCACAACAGCAGCGATAGAAGAAAACGGCTTCTAGAGCAATGTTATTCCAATGGGATTACTTCAAAACTATAGCTACATCATGCCAATACTTCCTAATGTTTATGAAACTGTTTCGTCAAGATGTCAGGAACAGGAGGAGACAAGTATTTTTGTCAAGAGTAAGGTATTTTTTTAATTGTCAGCCAAAAACTTACTGCCACAAAAAAATGACTTGACTTTAGACTCTTACTCTAATGGCAAAACATGAATTGCCACCAATACTGAATCCAGGCTATTTCTAGACAGGTGATTATTTTATAAGTTGATGAATGAAGGCTATGATGTAGTATGGAAAAAATGAGTGTGATCATTCAGCTTTATTGACAGTGTGCACAAAAGGAATAAAAAACGGCTGAGCAAATAATAGTAGTTAGTCTACGGAGACCTTCATGTGTAGTTTTGCAATACAAACTCATGATGTTCCCAGACTCCTTAAATGAAGTCATCCGTGAAATCTGATTAGACACGAAAATGTCTGCCCACTATACGGAAGAAGCATTGAGTGCTCAGGATGACAGCCATACCGAACATTGTTGAAAAGTTCAGTGAAGCAAAAACACATGACAAGATTAGAGTTTCCCTGAGTTTCCAGAGTAGATTAGATTAAATCTAGGCTTAGAAGGCACATCGCGATTTTTCCCCTTCACTTGATTTTTCCACTGTTTTAAGGATCACTGTCATGAAAATCAACAGTGTGATATGTCTCTTTTAAGGCCTGTCTAAATTCATACAGAGATGACCCATTTTTGGTAGGGTACATATTTGATTCAGAGATAAATTACCAGCTGGGTGGCCTAATGGTTAAGGTTCCTGCAGGCTTCGCTGAAGGTCTTTGCTTGCGTGGGTTTGATCAGCTACAGTACAACCATCATAAAATGGCTCGTCAGTTTGGATCGACACTTATCTATCGATCTGTAGTGATCCATGGCGATCTTGGTTGATATGGAGTGATCGATCTGGAGTGATCTGTTGTGATCTGTGTCTATTAATCAAAATTTATATTATTTAATTTACTTTTCTGTACCAAATAACTTCTGGATATGTTTTCTTAATCTATATGTTCAATTTTAAGATGGATTTTATCTGTTCTTTGACTTATAATCCTAAATAATTGACATGATTGATTTTCACTAAAAGTGGATTAGTAGATCACTACAGATAGAGTTATATCATCTCAGATGACTAAAGATCACTCTTTATCCGGACCGCTCCGGATCACTACGGATCACTATGTTGAGCCATTTTAAGATGGTTGTACTGTAGGGGGGGGGACCCAAAATGTTCAGTGTACCTTGATGAACAAAATCCCAGCTGGATGTTGTTCGGACGTTAAACTGGCGGCCCCTTGTGTCAGTGTCTGTGCTTGGCAAGTAAAAGATGGGGTAAATGTGTAATATGTTGAGGACTCCTTCTCTCTCTCTGATCTCATCAATCAACCCTCGTGAGTGCCCTAAACTGGGCTTAGAGTGCTGCCCTTATCTATCTAAATTGAACATCGTCAGTCCAGATGAACCGGCTCACATCCTAATATTGATAGGTTTATCATTCGTTGTGACAGTCAGTTTCTAATTTCTTAACTTATCCAAATGACTGGAGGTTCTTTCGGTGTCGACAGATTTGTATGAGGTATTGTGACAATCTCTTAGCCAAATAAAAGTACATAATATTCACATAAATATGATGGAAAGTGCAAGAGCTTTCTTTTCCCACTATATTATGATTCTTTATAGCCCCAATCATCCTTCACATATCAGTAATATTTGAAAACATGAAATATCTAAACACCAACAAAATGTACATAATCTGTTTGTGCCAAATATTACCAAATAAGAGTTATAGATGGAGATATAATCAAATAATTACGTGAAACATCTGTTTTTGCTGCCATCATTTTTATTGCAACGTTAAATCATACAACATGTTGCAAATGAATCTTCACTTTGATAGAATATAATTATCACACATTAACACAAGATGTCTCATCAGTCATCACGCAGTGTACTTTCATGGCAGTGTTTCTAGAAAGAGTTGGAAAACCACTTGGAGTGGAAAATGAACGCTATGAGGCTTTAAAGCTTGTAGTCAGAAATTCTTGAGAACTCCTAGAAAATCCATCTGATGTTGTCAGATGCTTCTCCTCCACTGAGCATTTCAACAATGTTTAAGATGGCTGTCATCTGGAGCATTCATTGTTTCTCTGGTATGAGAGGCTAATGTCAGTGTGTCAACTCAAATTTCATGGATGAGTCAACTTAAAGGAGTTTTAGACCATCTTCAGATCAAGGTCGGTATAAGAAAAGCAGCTAGACTGAAGAGTCAATGCCTTTCATTTCCATGAACTCCAAAGTTATTATAATTGCTGTGCCTTTTATTCAAAGGGTCCCTGTTAAATGAGAGAATATCAATCAAATTCCACTTATATTCCATCAAATTTAACTGACACATTTATCAGGTCTTTATGTGTATCAGACAAATGTCCAAATATTCACGCCCCCAAGCAGGAAAGGGATGTTACTTTGTTTTTTCTTCAGAGTATCAAAGCTTCAGAATACACGCTATCAATCTTTGTGTGGTTTCTGTTACTTTTTAATCAACTTTTGAAAGACATTTCTATTGGCCAATAACTCTTACAGCCTTAGCCAATACATCATTGTTTAAATATGACACCCCTGGGATGGGCCAATATATCGAGCAATATATTTTGTGTTGAATCAGACAGATTGTGTAAGCTTTTGCCAGTCAGGCACACTGCAACATAATATCATGATGCCTCGGGCGATGTTTTCTTTGCAGAATATTATAATTTTGAGAGATAGTATACTTGCAAGGTCCCTTATGAACAAAAATTTATCAACCCAAACTTATAATAATATTTATTATTAGATATATAAGTACACCTCACTGTTATAAATGCCTCATAATTCTAGAAATGTCACTCGGCTGTTGAAGGTATACATGTATTTTGCCCCTATGGCTTTGGTAGTGATATAAGATCCTCAAATTGGCAGCTTTTGGTTATTATATTTCTAGTTCGCTCAATTGAATTAAGCCTGTCCTCGTGGCCTAATGGTCAAGAGTGCTTATTTATATAAACATTGGCATTGATGTTGTGTGTCTGAATCTCACTTCTGGATTTGAATTTTGTCCAAGCGCATGGGACATCAAATGGAAGCAGGTGTAAATCCAGTTGTCTATACCGGTACAACTGAAAGATCCTGGGCAGCTCCATGTGAGCAAGTGCTAAACTCCTTGTCTTCTGATCTAATCATCATATGGAGGTCACTGAAAATGTGCAGCTCTTTCTGAAAATGCAAGGTGTTTGATCACATTGGCTGATCCGGGATGTACCACTACAACAAAAGCAGGAACACTGCAACAAAATATCGCATATCTGCAAAGTTGTTAAATTTTCTGGCAGATGTATTCATAACACAGTCTTGTAAGTTTTGACAAAGAACCAACATAAATGTAATTAAAAACATAGTGATCTCAGTAAATTATTCAAGACAGATTTGCTCAAATCGCTGGTTTTTTCTCTGCAAATTGACCAAATCACTCAAGTTTTCAGAATTTTGACCTTATAAGAATAGGTCAAAACAGGACTTTTTCATATTACATGATCAAGACTGTATTTAATGAAGAGGCGAATGAGTTGGACATGAGGAATGGTTGCTCATGATGATGATTTCGAGTAATGTGGACCAATGTAGTCACATTTCTTAATTTTGCTTATATATCGGCAAAAGTAGACATGAAATTTCTTTCTGTATTTTATCTTTAGTTTTCTAAAAACTATGTTCTTCAAAATGTATAGGTGCAATTTGACTCTCTCAAGTCACTATAAAGACTTACTTTAATAGTTACTTCAGAAGTTTAATTTACCAAAATTGTTTTGGTTTTTTTTGTCCAAAGATTCCAATGGTTTCCGAAATGCTCTTCTGACAGTACATACACTCTCTATTCATTCGCCCATTCTTAAATTTAAATACATTTAAAAGAAACAAAGTAGAACATAACATCCAGACCACTACTCATATTACTTTCAATTGCTGTATTTAGATTTAAGAGCGCTATTTGAAGTAACAAGATTCCTAGTCTGCTGTTGTTGACAAGGAAAATTTCGTTTCAAAATTGATTTTGATATAGCATCAGGGAGGCAAACGGCTGATATTGTATATCTGAGTGAAACGCAACATGTAACAGTGAGAAAATAGTGGCTTTAGAGAAAGAGTCGTAGTGCTTTGATCCATGCAAAAGGTATTTTACATCTCCATATTGAAACTATGTACAACAAAGTATACTCTACAAAAGAATTGAACTGTTTTCAAAAATATCTATTACAATGCGAGTACATTGCAAAAGGCTGAATATGGTAATGTAGTTATATTCATGTGTTGTATAGTTTTCCGGGGGAGAGGATGAAAAAAAAGGCCTGTGAGAAAGGAAAGAAATGCCTTGATAAATGCTAAAGTAGTTTTCTTTCTCTGTATCGTTACACAGGAATTCAAGACACCACAGAATCCTCAGAAGTATATTGAACCAGTTTAAATAAATTTGTAACAACGCGAGTATGGAATAAAAACTAAAAGAAGATGGTTTTCAACAGAAGGAATTTTCGACAGACAGTATGAACATTATTTCAAATATATCAACTATGTACAATGAATTATGAATGTTTGAGTGATCCAACAAAATAAGTCATAACAAGCTCCAGCAAAGCTAACCATTTGTCAGGTGAACATCACTTATCAAAATTATGCATTTTGGCAACTTATGTGAGACAGATTCTTCATATTAATCTGATGGATTGAGCTATGATGATTCATTATGACATTTTTAGTAGCAATTTATATCTTCTGTGTGAGTTTTATTGCTTTAATGATAGATATCACTGGCAGAGTAATATTTCACATAACCTATTAGGCTATCTTGGACGAGATTTATGGCCCAAATACTAGTGTAAGAATCCAGGCTTGGTGAAGATCTTTATATTCGTATGACTCAAATTCGTATCCATCCAGAATGGTCAAACAAATCACACTTTTGATGATTGTGCAACAGTTCTATAGTGGTTGTTGCCATTTCCACTGATGACATTATCTTCTGCTCATGGCAAAACATGATGTGGATTTTGGACAGTGCTATATGAAAAAAAAAATGCAACTCGGATCCAAAAATAACTGAATGATGATATAGAAGGTGGTTGGTCTTTGTCCTATCAACCACTGAGTTATCCATCAAGGAACGGATGCTCCATTTCTTTTCTGGACAAAAGTACTCCCAACTATCTTATTTGGCACATGAATACACTGCAGGTGATTGAGAGGCTGTTATGTGGCCATCAGCCTACTCATACACAATTCTGTCAGAGAGATGTGCCAAAAGGAATGTTGGGATGCTCCACGGTCACAAAGGACAAACATAATGGCACTAAATTCTGCCTTTTGTATGTCAGGTGACATTGCATTGATATTGCTCTTTCATTTGTGAATGGTATCAAAGCTCAAAAGTCTATCATCTTTATGACTCTTTCATTTGTGAATGGTATCAAAGCTCAAAAGTCTATCATCTTTACGGAACCATGTACACTCTGGGACCACTGAGTACGGTATTTTAATTTACCGTCTCCGAAAATGGCGACCTCCAAATTTTCAGTCTGAAGCAAGGATTTAATCTTGCTAAGAAATGGTTAATAAAACCTTTGAGACACTGTATGTTACATGAAAATGAAAGATTGAGTTTCATTGCCAAAGTAACCACCATTGTTTACACGTGAACATGTGTTGCCTTTATGAATTGAGCAGGAGAAAATCTGAAGCGAGAGACGGTAAATTCAACAGAGGGAGACGGTAACTTTGTCAGCAAGATAAGTGAGGGAGACAGTAAATTTCGAGAGTTCAGCAATAAAACTGCCTTGTCAGTGCCCACAGAAGGCAGAAACCAAATTAAATTGTGTTTTATCAATGCAGGAAGTGCAGACTACAAATTTGTTCTGTTGTATAGTTTATATTGTGCAGCAACTGTGGGTATTAAATAATTTTAAGAACCTAACAAAATTTTTTTTTAAATCTTACAAGAGAAAGTTTATATCAATAAATGAATGTTTTTTTTGGAAAATTTATGGAAGCCAAATGGCTGCTATGAATGGGCAGTATTCTAAATCATGATCCTCCTAAACCCCTGTCCCATGTATAGTTTAACTCCAGAAAACTGGATGCATAACTTTAATACCTAATTGATATGTGCCTCAAAATGGACCAGAGTGCATAATTTCATGTTAGAACTAAAAAGGCTGCCAGAGTTCCCACTCTTTTGCCCAGTTCAAATTCAAGGTTTTTTCCAGGTTTTTCAAGGCTGCCAAAATCAATTTTCAAGGTCTAAACCTGCAATTCTTTCAAACTGATTTTGCGCCCTGGACAGTCGTCGAAGTCCACAATTTGTTGGACCGTTTCAATTTTGGCAAGAGAACCCCAAATTCAAGACTTTTTCCAGGTTTTTGGTGGAAATACCACATTTTCCAGGTTTTTCCAGGCCGGGAAAAGCACAACCCGAAATTCCAGGTTTTCAAGGTTTTCCAGGTTGAGTGGGAACCCTGGAGCCTCATGGCTAGTTCTCACGGAGACGTAACAGGGCGTTCTTGTCGCGTCGCTTCTTGCTTTTCCAGGAAAGAGGGAGGTTTTTAAACTACATTCAACAATTCGGCGACGATATTTTCGTCTACGGCGCTTCTTAAACTTCCTCGCCAAAAGTTCCTAGAAGTCACATGACCTTATGGTGAGGCAAGAACTTGCTTCACCAAAGATTCAACCGGTTGAATCTTTGCGAAGGAAGAAGCCACGATGCAAAAGACCAGAAAGACCCCCAAAATGATTGGGCGAAGTTAGAGACAGCTTGGGCGAAGTTAGAGACAGGTTGGGCGAAGTTAGAGGCAGGTTGGGCGAGGCTACTTATCATTGAGTCAATGGAAATTCGGCGAAAAAAGAGAACAACTCGCCGACGCAAACAGGCTGTTTAAACGCCGAAACAGGCACTTGCTTCACCGTAAAATGTATTTGCTTGGGCGTAATTGAAGATTAGGATGAAGTAAGAGGATGCTAGGGCGAAGCAACAGCATGCTAGGGCGAAGAAAGAGACTCCTTGGGCGAATCTAGTTTAACATTGAAGCAATGGAACTGCGTCGAGGCTCCTGACAACTCGCCGACACAAGTCTCTTCTTGCCTCGTCCGTAATTACGAGCGATTCGGCGTAAAAAACGAGAGCCTCGTCGTAATAGGAACCATCAACGACGATTTAGAACCTCTAATTGATTATATAATTGTCCAAAAATGGCTTGAAACGCCGAAATTGGGCGAAACTTGACTTCCTGGAACCTCTACAACTTCGCCGTCACTTCACCACGCTCGTGAGACACAGGCATTAGCCGCTGCAAAGCATCAAACCTTCAGTGAGTAACTTCATTTACCAAATATGGTTTTTCATTGCGGCTAGCACAGGAGATGAAAGGAGGCCAGTTCCCCCCACACAGTTCAGCCCCACCCCTCCCCATTTCAAATTTCGAAAATTTGTTTTTCTTTTTTCAGCAAAGTTTGATGAACCTTTTGCAGCCTGATTCCTTGAGCCTGCGCTCACTCATGCCTCAAATATGAATGGTAGGACCTTGAAAATTGGTGTCAAGCTAATACATCAATTCTAACAACACCCTTCTATATTATAAAAATTTTGAAAAGAATAACATGTCATCATGTAATCACTTTAGATAAACCAAATATCTTTTCTATACTTATACAAATATTTGAATCCTACCCTTCATATCAATATCTTCGACTCACAGACTGGCCTATATGCAAAATTTGTAGGCATATATTCAAAGTTAAAAGAAAAAAAAATTGGTCAATATTTCATAGAAAGTGTGGTATCTATATTTTGCCATATATATATATATATGAATCGTTTTAAAAGCAAACTACTGTGAACGGTCCACTCAAAGATATCCCATGCCTTACTTTGATGCACAAAACAATGTTTATTCCGTGTCTTTCAGGCTAATAAGAAATTTTCTATCAGTCCTTGACTCCTTGTTGATTACCTATAACTTGTAAGTGCAGATCAAGCAAGATACCACTTTTTATTTAAATGCCTGGAATTGAGCCGAATGTTTAGAATTCAGCTGTCCGACTCAAACAATAAGTATTCTTATGCTCTTTGATGATAATACACACCAACCAGCCCCCATAGGTCCACAGAATGACTATATTCTGTGAAAATATGCAAAGTTATTCAACTTAAATGCCGAATTTACCGTCTCTCTGAATAAAATTTACCGTTCTCACACCAATCTCCCTCCCGTGAATTTACCGTCTCTCGCTTCATTTTTAGAATGATCAACTATTCAATAAATTCTTTATTAAAGACATGCACAGGTGCATCTATATCTTTAGGATTATTCTAACTAACATGCCATGGGTCAAAAACCCATTAGAATTTGGCATATGATGTGTAAATCCACAGTAAAATCCACGATTTTGAAGGCCAGAAAGACAGGTCGCCATTTTCGGAGACGGTAAATTAAAATACCGTACTCAGTGGTCCCAGAGTGCTATGACTTACAAATACATCAGACTCAGACTTTTCTAATATTTTCTCTGTCAAAAATAGCAATCTTCAGACCTTCCTGCCCTTTCTGTCCAGGAAAGTAGTCTGTTGTTGTGTATTGCTTCCTTTATTGGCTTAAAGTAACTTGTAATGGGAAAAAGGACAGGGGGCGTTTAGCCTATTCTTGGCCATCTTCTATAGAGGTCATAATTGTTGTCTCTTCCTATTAAAGAAAGATGTTTGCATTTACAGCAGTCTCAGCAAAAATTTTTCGTACGCTGTATGATAAAATTACGTGTAGATCCTGGTATTATTACACTCTTCTACATCAGCACCATCCCATCAATTACCAACTATGTCTGAACTGCATTCTATGGAATAATTTCCAACTACCTCAAACAAGAATTGGATAAGCCTAGAAAAACTTGCCACCGACTTATTGGGAAAGACCACTTCCTGGTTGACAGTTCAGAAAAGTACAAAAAACGGGTCATTAAACAGACAGATAAAATACTCAGAGATCCAGACCATCCATTACATAATGAATACTCACTGATGCCAAGTGGGCGGCGGTACAGATCCGCATACTGCAGAACAGAGCGTTTCAGACTCTCTTTTGTGCCAAAATCCATCAGACTCTTAAATATTTGATTATTAATGCCATATGACTGTATTTTAAATATTATTATTTTTCTATTTTACCCAACACTGACTTTCGCTTGAATGTAATTCTTTTTCTGTGATGTATCAACGTAACAAATTTCACCATGTGACCAATAAATGAATCTAATCTAATCTAATCTAATCTAAACATGTCTTTCTTTTTCAAGTTATTTTATGGCATTTACCTTCATGAGAACTGGCGCAACTTGATGGCACAAAAAGCCAACAACATTGCACTACCATCACCGATGCTAGTTTTTGTCTTGTTTGATAATCCCAATAACTACTTTCTAAGAATGCTTGCATTCTATTCTAACATGGACATTGAACAAGAAGTAAGACATGCCAAGGCTGACAACAAATTACAGCCTCACGCTGGTCCAACCCCATCAGGTTGACTTACAACATATGAGGCTTCAGTTCCAGTGGCTTTGTCAATAACTTTGCTGACATCTAAAGTCTGGTTGCCGATGGTTGGCTGGTCTGCACAGGGAGGCCTGTGAAGTTTTGGACAGTTCCAACAGTGTTGCTCTGGTACTGGTATATTATGCAAGCTAATTTACTTTGAAGTTATAGCAATAAGACACCCCTATATAGAGAAAGCCAAGACATTACACACATAAGTTAGATGTGTGTTTTCGGGCATATCCTAAGTTACGTGACTATATATTTCTTGAAACATATTTAATTGATTGTTTTGAAACAATAAACACAACTTTTCGACCCCTGGTTATTATTTCATATAGTAGGTGTAATTTTCCTAGTTTTTGCATGGTAGTTGGAATTGATGGTCTCCTGGATCGATCAACAAATGCATTTCTGAAAGGGACTGCCACATGTGCCACATGATGGCATTGTCAGATATTATAAATATGACTAGGTCTTCTATAAATGCAGCTTGTTATGGCACAGGATGATATGGTATCACTCTATGATATATTATATTGGTTTCATTTTTCAACTGGGAATGTGGAAAAGTTTACTTCATAGTTTTACCTATCTGGTCTTTGTTTCACAGCCAACACACCACTGCAAGTCATGGCAACATGAGTCTGACTTACAACATGTGGCTTGGGTCCCAATGGCTTTGTCAATATCTTTGCTTTACAGCTGACATCTGAAGGTTGCTTGGCAAGTTGATCTCCACAGGAATTCTTGTGTTGTTTGATACTGAAGTGGTCTATACAAAGAAGTCCAAGATAATTGTGGCAGCTAGACTTTCATACATGAATGTTTGACAATGTTTTCATAATTTTAATGGTTTATATTATATCATTTTAGTCTGATTTGAATTTATATGTTTATTTAAAGGAAACCAGCGATGCTACACAGCTTATCGAGCGGGCACCTTCGCATTAGTATTATGTCAAATCAAACTTGTAACAAATAGAGTCATAATTACAAAATAAAGATACAGATATAGTAAACAAATCTAAATCAAAATGTCTTGAACATATATGTAAAACTATACTTCACAAATGTATACAATGAGATAAAAGGTTGTTAGAAATATGTAGTCATGCATTTCTCTTCATTCGTATGGTACTTCTTATCTTGCAGCTGGGAGGTATAGTGGTTAAGGTTCCTGCCTGCTCCGCTGAAGGTCTTTGCCGGTAAGGATTCGACTCCTGGTTGGGGAACCCGAAATTTTCTGTGTACCTTTATGAGCAAAATCCCAGCTGGATGTCGTTCGGGTGAGACGTTAAATTGGCGGCCCCTTGTATCAGTGTCTGTGCTGGGCAAGTAAAAGATCCCTCACATGGGGCAAATGTGTAGCATGTTGAGGACTCCTGCTTTCTCTCATCTCATCAATCAACCCTTGTGAGCGCCTACATCTGGGCTTAGAGGGCTGCACTAACCATATGGCCTGGTGCACCTTGTGACTTTTTTTTTAAGCCAACCAAACGATGGTCGCTCTTGTTTCCTACCTTCTTTTAAAGAACTATGGTCATCTGTTAGACACATTGTAATCATTTCAAATTTCAGCCAAATCGGATGATTATTAGCTGAGATATCATGCAAAATGTTCACGAAAATGTACTGAAAATGCACAATTTTAGCGTGACATCCTAAAAAATGCTTTATTCTTACCCACGAGCCAAGAGTAATGCATTCATTTATCATCAATATTGTATTCCAAAGCATTTACAGACTTTTTCTACTGCGGGCAAGAGTGTTTTGACCCCTCAATACCTGAAATTAGGCATAGAAAAAATTGAACAAAACACATGACCCAAATAAAGCCAAAATTAAATTTTTGATACTGTGGTCTGCTTTAGGCATAATAACACATAGAAACACATTTCTCTGTAAAAACGTTGTTTATACATTACTTCTGACCATGGAATATCCATTTGCCACCGGGCATCAACTTAATGGCTGATACCCTGTCAGCGTGCCTCGGCGGTCCAACGACGGCCCGAAGCTGGTCCGATGCTACTGACATCGGACTGACGCTGGGCCAACGTTGGACCGCCGAGGCATGCTGACAGGGTAAAAGCATCTATATTAGCAGATATTTGTGTGTCCCAACCATAACGTTGAAAAAACAAGGTAAACTCCCATCCAGTACTTCTCTAATAGATGTTTTGGAAAGCTGTGTCCGAGAATCTGAGTTTCCTTGGTACATACACAATCCATTGCACTTATTTTTTTTTTAAGTTGCTCAGAAAACTTTATGAACAGGATTGTGAAGATGAAAGTGTCCCAACCATAACGTTTTTGTCCCAACCATAACGCCTCACATAAATAGCTTTTCTACAAGACTGATGGAGATTTCTCAAGTCTGGTAACTATATTATAACAAGACCAGATAAGAAGAACAGGAACAATAGATTTTTTTTAATATTTCAATTTGATATCTTGCCATTACTTGCTGTTTAATGAGTGAACTCTTGGAATAATGAAAATTTGCAAAGGAGGGATGGTCAGCCAAAAAACAGTATTTCTATTTAATTGAGACATGAGAAATTGATCATATCTTTTTATAAATAGTAAAATCAACAAGTCCATCATTTTTGCAAATTAAGGACTCTCTATCTATCTCTTTATCTATCTATCTATCTATTCATTGTTTAAAAATGACTGTTGATTATTTAGGCCTATTATAATATGTTTTAATAATATTCTTTCATTTTATAGAAAATGTTCAAAATCAATTTCGTTTTTCAACTTCAATCGATACAGTAACCTTTTTAAGGGTACTTTTCTTGTTATTATAAAGAAGAGAAAACACTTCCTAAAGAATTGTGAGCCCTGCCCACTTGCTGACATCAAAATGTCATGAGCTCCTTAAAAGATGCAGACACCATTCATCCTCCTTTGTGACAGCTTTAGCATTGCCCTAGTGGCAATAATGTCTTATTAAGCACCAGATGTTAACACTAAAACTGAGCACACGTTTTTCGGCTTTGCCATTAGAAAGTTGCTTTTCTTGCACAGACATGCTTAAAAATATTCAGATGATATAAGTTCCCTGTATCAAATTAGGAAATGTGACATGTGACAGATATGCCTTTAGTACATGATATCATCAGCAAGAAGGATACCAGACAAAAGTCCTGAGAGTCCCAGATAGCTCAGTAGAGCGCTCGCCTCACAAGCGAGGGACCCGTGTTCAATCCCTAGACTGGCCACCATGTCATTCAATGACGTCGTTGTTCGCATCATACGTAAATTGGAGGCCCAGTGGGCCCAACCGGAAACAAGTCATTGACTTCGCTTGGCAACCCGCGTTAAACAAAAATATGAATGTCCTGCGTGTGATTGAGAGGTTAAGTTGGCACCAGCTCAGCATTTAATTTCTAATTCAAGTCACAGTGAAAACGTCAATAATTAACTTTTCTTTTGTGAAAGCCTATTGAAAGGGCTGCCTTCTGAACTACCTATCTTTGCATCTGCATCTAGCATTGTGCCCCACACTGTGATAGGCAGAGATAGAAATCTCTGTGATGTGATTGACTGTCAATCAATTTCAACTTCTTGGTGATATCCCTATTGAAGTCAGGGCACAGAAGTCACACTGCAGGATCTTCATTTGGGATGAAACGTATCACCTAACTTTGCATCCCCATTTAAACATAAATGGAATCAAATACCACACCAAAAATAAATACAGACACTTACCATCTATAGCTCTGCAAGTCTACAGCTCTTTGTATTCATTATTCCATTTAAATCCCTTGGATTTATGTCATGAATCATTTTTACTTCATCTCTTTTTATGAAAATATCGCAGGTGCACATTACTTATGGAGCATGCTTATCTGACGAATTAGTGCAACATCAAAAGTTTAGTGTTCTAACTTAGAAAGAAAAACTAATTATGTGTTGCACACATGGTCATCAAGGCATGAAATGTGCCATGTCTAAAAGGATGCTTCAAACAAGATATTAGATACAGATGAAATAGTTGCATGCTTTAATAACTTGCATTTTGCATGTTTGATTCAAAAGGTCTAACTTTATTACAGCTCATATTTTTATCACCCTATAACACAGCTTGGCATGAGAAATCTAATCTGTTGAGAATAACTTCATTTTCATATTTTTCACAGAATCTTAAACTTTTGGTGAAAACATTCTTTTATGAGTATGTGCACAATCCATTACAGTAAGGGTATATCTGAGAATTGTTAGATTTCAGATATTCAAGATAGTTATAATGTCTCTACAGTTCAGCTTACAGCTGTTTCCCTAATTGTAGACACTCAACCTGAAAGTGTATGTAATTTCTTGGATATGCATGGGGAAAGGTGACAAACCGAAACTAATTACATCACTTTTTCCAATAGAATAACTTGTCCAAGAAAAAATTCACAATCTGGCTCAGTGTCTACAATTATGAAATTGGCCGTAGAGAATTACATCCTTTAAAGAAAGAAGTAGTAGAGCGCATTGTCCTGCAGTGTGTATCACATAGTTTTCCAGAACGCCCTTTGCCCCTTTCCAACAAAGATTAAGGGTGAATTTAGACAACAGTTGACCTGCTGGTGATGGAGTTGCTTAACTCAATATTGGATTATTTTGAGATATTCAAGATGACTATCAAAATTCCAAAATGGGCAACATCGAACAAAATGTTTATATTAACAAATTAATGAAAAACAGATATACTAAACAAGTCCTTGAGATGCATCAGAGAAAACTCAATAGACACGGACACAGTGTTAGAAGAGTTCATGACCGATCTTGCCGATTGATTGTTATCTGTGAATAAAGTTCTCATAAGTCTTTCTTCATCCGAAAGACAGCGGTATGAAATTTGGGGCTCCTTGTAATATTTAGGGGATGGTTTGGGAGTGTTGGGACCTGAGTTGGGCGAGGATATGCTGAAAGAAAATGAAAAGAACATTTATAGCTCACAGTAATTCACACATAAATTTTTTCCAGCAAAAGTACCGTATAAATTATTTGACTTGGGTCATCAAACAATAAAGATATTCAAGGCGCATGACAGTATAGCCTTATTTAATCTAATCTACTGTTGCCAGACGTTGAGACAGGCCAAAATCTCTCCATTATGTTCCTATAATTTTATAAACTCGCAACTCTCGTCATCAAGAGTATCAAATTGAGTCAGAGAGCAAAGGTACACTTTGTTACACAGCTGAGTGCCAAAAGAGCTTTTATGAGCATTGACATCATCAGTTCTAATAATTATCTGCCTTTTGTGATCTGATATAAAGTTTCTTTCCGTTGCCATGACAACCAACTTTAGAACAGAGCCTTGTAGAAAAGGCATTTATGTCATGTTGTTGTGAAAAATATTCTTCATGAAAGGTTTGGAATAGAACATCGTTGCGAAATAGACAATTGTTTTGACAGCAAAGCAAATTGAAAGTTTAAAAAAGGAAGTCAACCGAAAATAGAAAATCTGATTGTTAATACACAAATGCATAGAGATGAAAAAAAGTGTTAGACCTATTGTATAACTTATAAACTTGCCAACTTCTCAGTTTTCCTTTCAAACAGAATATGTTAGGCAGAGCATGACTAAAACATGTTATACAAGGTTGAATTATTTTTGCTTCCATTGTAGCACCAAAGAATGTTCAAAAATATAAAACAACGGAATCAACTGAATTTCAACATGTCATAAATGAACTAAACAGATTTTAAGGCTATTTTGTGGACAAAATGAGAGTGCGATTTATAAAGGGAATGCGTATCCCAGTGATTCAGTTGCAGTTTTTGTTTCAATTTGCAGTTATGCAACAAGCAATATTACAAAGAGCAAAGACAAAGATAAGAAAGAAATTGTTGCAAAAATGTATCTCTTTCAAACGCCAAAGTGTCAAATTTTTATGTCAGCCAAAAATGGTCTGTTCTTAACACGAGCCACCCAATCATTGTGACACCAACTCACATTCCCAAAAAGAGGAGTATGTAAGACTGGTGGGTGTCAGAATGATTGTGTGGACTGTGGTTCTTATTAAATTTCTCCTCAAAATTATTGTATGCTTTCAGAGGCAAACATATAACATGGTACGATATTTTAGCATGGAATATTTGTTTTAAAAATCTGCAGTTTTTGAATGTGCTCCGACGAAAGAGAAATCATCAACTTCACTATAAAACCAGCTGCGTCTCTTTAATGGAAACAAAGTAAAAAACTTCTGTTGCCAAGGTAACAAAAAGGAAAGTTCAGAAATAATGTAAAGTTACTTAATACAGTGGTCCATGCGTTATAAAACCGCCCCTTCTGGGGTCATGAAGCGGTCTATGGTTTGGGTGCAGTCTCTCATTGGGGTGCAAAATGGACTAAAAATATTACTTAGTCCGGGAGGAAGGCGGTCACATAAGGCAAGTCGGTCTTACAACAGGGGGTCTTGCAACGCAGGTACCACTGTACAGTTTTGAAATTCTATATTTAAATAACTTGATAGCTTTATATCCGAATTTCTGGAACAATATAAGCTCTGAAAGGGAAAGTACAATCCTAATAGTATCTATTTTTAAATATAGACTCACATGGTTCAGAAGAGCCGTTGTACCATACACCAACTTGGCAATCTGACTGATTTTGAAGAATTCACCACAACATGACAATGGTCATCGGCTTGGTGCTTTTCAAAGTTTTCACATTGAATTAAATCCTGGTTGGTGTTTTTTCCATTTTGTCCCTGTGACATTTCATACTGAAACCTAAGAACAGCAAATGCCAGCCAAATAAATTCTCTGATGAAATCTCCACTCAAAATTATTTCTGGAATGAAATTTCGTATGAAATGACAATCAAAATTGAACAAAGGTCTGAAATTTCATAACTCAGCACGTTTATTGTTGTTTTTGATATGGGAATGAGTTTTGAAAAAGAATTGCTAGAATGAGTTATGGCTGTCATCATGCGTTCGGATAGAATAAGATCTTTGTCTACTATCAATTGCCAGTTTAGGAGGAAGAAGAAAAAAAAAGCCATGTTGCTATATTGCAGAGACAAAAGGAAAGAGTGATAGAATATGCCAAATGACAAAAACACTATTCATAAATGCATTTGACACAATTAGAACAATGAGCATTCTAAAATGCTAAACATGCGGATACTAAAAAACTTCTTTAGAAGGCAAAGCTGCACAAGCTTAATGAAAGAGGTTCTATAAGTTGATAAAAATATCCTATTCAAAAGAGACAGATTTACAGAAGGATTCGAAGATATTGCATTACTCATTCTATTAGATTAATGTTAGCCTTCAAATAGAATATTTTACAGCAACACATATTACAGAATCTTCCTCTACAGAATACTAGGTTTTGTCATGGTAATACAAATACAAAATTAGAAAGTGACATTGTGTCATTTTCAGGGGCACCTCATGACAGTGTGTTATTATAATGCCATATCAGTGTAAGCTCTTGGTTGCACGTCTTTTGTGACACTTAGATTCATTTTTTTATGCAACTGGGAGAAAATATCTGTTATGCTGCCAGCTGGGTTGCCAGCCAGCCCAAGTGTCATTTAACACCTGCCAGCCAGCTGATATAAATCTTTTTTTTCCCAGCCAGCCACCTCAACTGCTTTCTCATTACCTGACTGCAAATTTCATTGGTTGGACGCCAAAGATTGGATCCCAGCTGACAACTTTGCCAGCTGGGAACATCCTAGCTGACAGTCTGCCAGCCAGCCGGGCGCCTGCTGCATAACAGATAATTGGTATAACAGATCATGGGGTGCCCCTGATTTTCGCAGTTGAAACAGCGAATAACTTTAATTACTTCCCTACGCCTTCTTAGCATTTGCTATTATATGGCAAAAGCAAGGCCCGTGCAAAATATTGTTTTTGCCTGGGTAAATGCTGAACTTTGAACCTGGGACCTTGACTGGTTGAATACATAGGCGTATCGGAGGGGGGGCAGGGGGGGCGATCGCCCCCCAAAAGTTTGGGAAACAGTAAGATTCGGGCAAAAAGGCTAAAATATTTGGGCAGATGATTGAATAAACACTATTGAAAATTAATGATTACCAGGCAATTTCATATGAAACGGTATTAAATCTATATCTTGAAATTCGGGCAAATGTCGCTCCCCCCCCCCCTAAAAATTGCGTACGCCGTACGCCTATGGTTGAATATACCATGCACCTTCAAGTAAATTACATGCCTTTTAGATTGTGTAGTTTGATTTTCTTGCTTAATTGTTAAGGGTATTATACTATTATTGTTGATCAGAAAAACAAAGGCATTACAGAAATTTCCTTCGTATTTAGCCATTGCTAAACTTTGCATGAGTTCACAAAGTTAAACAAATTCAATGATGAATTTGATGTCAGTTTGGGTTTTGATTACTGAGTAATCTCTTCATGACAGATGAATAAATAAATCACATCAAACAAATGGAATAAATAAATCATAACAAACTTTGTCACAAACGAAATTGTTGCAAAGATAACCGATTTAACAGAGAAAAACACTTTTAATTGAAGTTACGAGCAGAAAACTTTGAATTTGAAAAAGGGTGGAATTGTCATATGGCTGGAAACTTAACTTCTATTACTTCAAAGCAAATGTCGATGTCACCACCAATTGTGAATTGAAAGTTTATACAGTTGAGGTCAAAAATTTGCATACAGTTGAACAGGAAATAGTTAAAGATGTATTACGTAAGTACAAACTGGTCAGCATATCTGGCATTTCTCTCCCTTATTTCTTACATATCGAACTAATGAATTTGGCTGTAATTGGTCAGTTTCACCAAATCCCTTTAAGAATATGCAGCATTAATCTGCACGTTGTCCAAACTTGAAGGGTCGAAAGTTTGCATACATCCAGGACCATGGCAGTATTATTCCATACCTATGTCTCTTATTCATGAATCCTTGACTTTTATATCCTAGTTAGTTAAAACAAAGCTTCAGACAAATTATTCTCAAAGTTTTTTTGCCACATTTGCAAATTAAGTACATACTATTTAAGCTGCCGGACACAATTTTTCATTTTCTTCATAAGTCATTGTTGGATCATCCAAACAGTATATAGAAGACAAAAGGATGCAAATTATATGAGTACACAAGAATGGTATATCATTTAGAGCTATTGGGAAGCATTTTATGATGCCAAATTTTTCAGTAGAGTACTTAGTTGGTAGTTTGAAGACCTGCAAGGTCATCAATGCGCTACAGAGAACTGGACAACGAGCCAAAACAGAGAGCAGCTGACAAAGAAAAAAGTCAGAATGGCAAAACAGAATTCAAGGATGATTAAGAACAAAATCTGCAATGATCTGGGGTAGTCTGGGAAGAAGTGGTGGCTTGGCAAACTGAGGTGGGCATAACGTTGAAAACAACTCTTGAGGATGCAAAGACGGAAAGAAGCCAGACCTGTGAGAATGCCATATGAAATCTGCTCCTGAGCTAGCCAATTCCTACAAAAACTGTTTATATAGGTGTTCACATACTAACGAGAAAATGTGACTCAGGATAGGAGTTTACTCTCACAGCATTGGCTTCTTTTCACCTTTGCATCGTCAGAGACCTGCTCCAGATTTTGCCCGCATTTTTACGCTAGTACCCACCTTCACCCTACACTCAGCAAAGTCATTGCAGATTTCTTTATAGTCACCCTTGGAAGCTGTTTTACCATTCTGGCTATCATTTTTGTGTCAACTACTGTCAGTTTGGCCCTTCATCCAGTTTTCCGTAGTGCATCACTGACCCTGTGAGTCATGCCACGACCAACTATACGCTCTGCCGATGACTTGGGCATCTCAAAATGCTTCCAAATGGCTTCTAATGACATACTATTCTTGCGTAATCATATAATTTGCAGTCTTCACCTCCTCTATACTGTTTGGATGATCCCATAATGAATGAATGAGAAAATGAAAAATTGGATCCGAGAGCTTATAGTATGCATCGACTTAAGTTACAAAATGTGGCAAAAAACTTTGAGAATAACTTGTCTGAACCTTTGTTTTAACTAACTATGATATAACACTCAATGATTTATAAATTAGAGGCATAGGTGCGGCATAATACTACCATGGTCCTGGAGTGTATGCAAACTTTTGACCCTTCAAGTTTGGACAGCTTGCAGATTAATGCCGCATATTTTCAAAGGGATTTGGTGAAACTGACCAATTATAGCCAAATTCATAAGTTCAATATGTAAGAAATAAGGGACAGAAATGCCAGATGTGCTGACCAGATTGTACTTACGTAATACATCTTTAACTATTTCCTGTTCAACTGTATGCAAATTTTTGACCTCAACTGTATATATATTCGAATTTGAAATCTTCTGTTAACCATTAAGCTAGAAAGGGTCATTGAGGCTTGGCGAACGAAAGGAATTCTGAATGATTCAGTGGAACTGGGTCTGGCAAAAATAGCCTATATAGCTGTACAAAAAACTGCAGTAGTAGAAAAACACGTTTATCCTCCAGTGAAATTAGTTTGGCGCTTTCTCTTCAAAACAGCTTTTTCATGGCCCAACGGACTACTATCTTTGACCAGTTTACTTTATCATTACATATATATGGACTTGGCTATGTATGCTGTAATCTGCAGGTTGCCTGACTAAAATTTGTATTTGTGATGTATTACACAGATATCACAAGGCTATATGCATCTAGAAGCATAATTATTCATCTGTTGGCCATAAAACTCCTCTTTTTTGCAGTGTTAGCAACTGCTCAGACTTTCTAGACATATAAAGATTGTATGGAATGAGCGGCATCTATGAGATAGACCTCTGTGTCTATCTGTATTTTTAATTATCTATCTATTGATCAAGTCATCCATCTGTCTTTCAATTTATCTATTCATGTATTACACTTTGTCTCATCTCACATGCGAACTGGTGTTTGGCCTGATTCCTCAGCTCACAGAAGTCCTACAGCAGAAATACACATACCTGCCAGTAGATCAGCCGATTTGCAATGTTAATATCACATTTTCGCGATGTTTTGAAGACTTTTTTTGCCGATTTTCGGCAATTTTTGATGACGGCGGTACATTTACACTTGTTTACATTCTTGACGCAACCATAACAATGGTCTAAATTGCCGTGACGTCACAACCAATGCACTGCAGCGCCGCTCACGACTTAGTTCTACTAAGGTTAATGACTTGCATTGCTTTAGGTTCATGCATTGCTTTTTCACAGCCTTTAGAATAAGTGGTAAATTTTAGTTCGCATGCTTGATGAGACAAACTGTAAATTAGCTAAAGGGGTAGTAACGAGCTAGGCTACCAATCGCTGGGTCCCAGGTTCGAATCCAGCTGTTGCCGGTCACCTTCACCTGGGTTGGATGGCTGTTTCAATCACCCTTTGCCTCATTGCCGTTTCCTCTGCCTGTCCCAATTAGCATACCAAGAGCATAAATATTGGATTTAAAGCCAAATCATCAGTCCATCTGTCAAATTATCCATCTATCTTTAATTCCCACTCTTGAACAGGTCCTTCTTATTCTCCAGCAACATTATAGCTCAAGCTGTTCTGATGAGATGGGACCATCTCGACCGCTGAGCGCAAAAAAATATTGGAACAAAGTGGGTTCAACTAAAGGAGATATTACAGGTCAAAGTACAGGATGACACTATTTCAGGAAAAAAGTGGAATTTTCAAGTTTTTTTTGTCCTTTTTTGTCTCTGCCATTAGAAAATTTCACCAATGCAATAAGGAACTTAGTTCAGCTAAGCACCTTTTGGCACTGAAATTTACTTAACAATGTTGTAAAAATACTAGCACTAAGCTCCTTTTTGCGCCAAAACGAGTTGGCGCAAAAAGGAGCTTAGTGCATCTATGCTCCTTTTTGCCCCACTGAAAATGCTTTGTTTAATTCAAGAAGGAGCATTGGTCTTATTTCATGAAAAGTAATCATATTAGTATCATTATTTTACATATATTTGTAGAAAATGTCCATATGAATGTACATACCAAAAATCATTCAAATCGGACCAGTATTGATCGAGTGAGAACTGAAAACAACTGTTCAAAAGTTAAAGGCCTTTTTCTCAATATGTCATTATTCCACTAAGCTCCTTTTAGCGCCGAGCAGTCGATCTGTTTCAATGGCACACTCAGTATCATTTAAGGAGACTATGACTCTTTGTAGGTGACTGACAAACGAAATGGTTATGTCTCTGACTCTCACACTAAAATCAGTAAAGACATGCAGCCTAATATATGTTTGATCTTTGTCTGCAAGTAATAAAACTGAGCAATGGTAAACTGTCAAAGCTTGCAGGTAGTTGAACACTTTGCATACGTTAACCTTTTTTAAATCTTTATAACCATATATTTGTGCAGGCCTGTGCTTTGTAACGCAGGATCTCAGCTATGGCTTACCTGACTTGCCTGAAACTCTGCCACACATTCTAAATATGTTTGATCTGTGTTTCGCCATCTTATAAGCATGATTTGACTATTTTCTCTCCTTTAACGACACTTTTTATAAAATCAGTGAACCCAGAATTTCCACCATTGACCCATTGCTCCATTCAACCTCACTTTGAGAATAGATCCAGCTCCATAGAGACGTCACGTCATCAAATGAATAAACTGTGAACACACCATGGGAATGGCATAGTGTTATATGGTACTGTCACTGGAGGGGTAAATTTCCACATCTTCGCAAATCTAGACTTTATATAGGGCTATTTCCATGCCTGCAAATTAGTAGTACAATGTAAATTTACATATATTTTTAGCTTCAGCCATAAAGAAAATTACAGAGCCCATATATATCAAGCAAATACGGTAATCCAAGGTCATTGCATAATACCTCTTATGAATTGGCTCAAGGTCAAATATTCTTCAGTTGGGTGCAAGACACCATTGGGTAAAGGTGGCTGTGTTGTTCTTATCTTCAACAGAAAGTTTCCCATCAACTAAACCTAAACTTGCTGAGAAACACAAAATTCCCTGTGACACGTGACTGTAGCTACATACAATAAATATCTAGGCATTGTGACTGCAAATATTTATACAAAAGAAAACATTCAAATGATGTACAATAGTGACAGCAACAACAATGGAAAACACAAGCAAGCAACACATCAATATGCCACTGAGATATAGAGTAGGCCTATATTTATCAAGCAAATGTGGTAAGCCAGTGGCATTGCATAATATTAATACACCGAGCCTCTTATGAAAGTGGTTCAAGGTCCAATATTCATTAGTCAGGTGCAAGACACCATTGAGTGAGGACCTGTGGTTGTGGTGTTCTGTTTAATAAAGAATTTCTCTAAATTTACTGAACTTGCAGTCAGAAATACATATATATTTATGCTACCTGCAGGTTACCTGGCTGCTCTACTAATAAGTATACTCAGTACCTCACAACATAGCACAGAAGCACAGGTCTGTATAGGGGGATCACTTGGCTGCAAGGTGGACAACAGGTGCAGCTACCACAATCAGCACAGTGACTGGGTAGGCTCTGTGGACACAGGTGGTCTAATAAGTGGCATTGGTCAAGTTATACATACATGTATGTTAGATGTGTAAGCTGGCTAGATATACAAAGAACACACTTAACTCATTTCTTGAACTTGCCCCAGTAATAAAGAAATCCCCATGATACATAGGGGGCCCATGTGACTGCAGGCTGCCTGGCTACTCTGCTTTTTTATACTGGCACTGCACATTTCCAATGCACTGTGACAGTCAAACTAGAAATGCCCATTAAGGCACACGTAAGACTTATCTTTGTTGACCACTGCACTGGCCAAGTGACATTTAAAAAACATAGGCTGTTGGGCACTGTTAGAAAGGACATAAAAAAAAGACAGATTATAGTGATCAGGGGCTGGCGGATACAGGCGGGGGCCTAGGGGGCCCGGCCCCCCTAGACCATCAAGATAAATAGAATAATTTTCAAGAAAAAAAGTTGATAATGTGGGCCAGCCAATGCCCAAAAACATCCGGGCCCCAATACACTATCATGTCTGGATCCGCCACTGAGGGGACCAAGATGAGGGGAGTAAACAAGAGGGACAAGATGAGGTCCAAGATTGAGGGGATGTATTAGGGAGGTTCTACGAGGGGCACAAGATTTGAGGGGCGAAATTAATGAGTCAAGATGATGTGGGCAATAAAGGGCCATACTTATCCTGACATTTAAAAAAAAATTGCAATAACCAAAGACTGAGGTAAGAAACGATTAATAATGTTAGTTCATTTTTCATAGTATTAAAACTCTACCCGTCGTAAGACGGGTACACTGCTAGTATAGTATAAAACTAACGTTCATCAGAAAAAGGCCTTCAAAAAAAGGAAAATAAAAGCAATATCTTATGACAAGAAATGTGTATCATTTGTGTCCATTAGATTTTTTGTTGAATGGTTTCTTCATAATCGGTGTCTGCACTGAAATCTACCTCATACCAAAAACTGCCAAAGAGCAGTATACTATTTGTATTAATTCTGCATAATAAAACTGTAATTGTTACCATCGAACCCGGGTATTACTTAAGATGTTCTTTTGAAATTGTATCTGCACTAAATCCATTATCATTAAAAGAAACTATCTAAGGCAGTGTGGCGTTCTTTCTTATAAATTGCTTCTCTTTATAACACTGATTGTTTCTTTGATGTACCAATTGATTTGGTTGCCATAGAAATACGATATACAGAGGTGTTATTTATTTCATGAAAAGGGTGTGTTTTTTGCACTGAGGGCCATCACCACTTCAAATTTGTTGTTTCAACATCTTCATGTATATCCTAGTCCAAAATATATGCACATATTTATATTTTAGAAAGACAATTGAATGACATATTGTTTTACTGTAAGCTGAATTAGCAACATTTTTACAGAAGAGATTCCTTTATAAGGTGAAATCTTGTGGAATTCCCTTTTGGGGCCCAATTTCAGAAGTGCCCTTACTGTCTGATGTGGTGCACGTTCAGGACACGCCCTAAATGTCATTAATGACGTTTTACAAGTTCCTGTGGTGACGTATGCAGGTCCCCTTCCATGTGACCTTGTTTACATTCCTCATGTGCCATGGGAAACCCCCAATGTCCATTTGTATCTGCATTGATTGCTTGTAGCAGTGTCTTGGAGAATGTAGGCAAATGCTTTTGTCTATATGTAAGTTTGGACACGGAGATGGGTCCCAAAGATTGTAAACAATCAAATTGCAAGGTTCTTACTAAAGGCCTTTGCTAAACCTGCCGAACAGCGCCTCATCTCTGAACCTAAATCCATCACTGCGACCACACTGACATGATTTCACCTGAGTGACATTTCCTAACATAGGGTCAAGTCACTGCTTGGACCTTGAAAGCAATCAACTTTGTGATAAAATTATCTAGCGACTAACGTTTAATGTCGGATTCCCTCTAAAACTTACACAAGAACTTGAAGCCAATCCTTAACTTTGCTATGACATCCTTGTTTTACTGACATGCTTGACGTTGCTAGGAGTGCTACACTATAGAGCTGTGAGACCCTGAGGGGTAATAAATTCTTAGTACAAACATTAGTAGCTGAGCCGGGGACTGTTCTTACCATTCACATCCTCCCCACGCAAGCCCTGCTAAAAGGGACAGGGTTTTCTGCTATTTCCAACCTCTTCTATGATTGGCTGCTTATTTAGGTCATAAGCATTTTGCAGGCAGATTTAGTCCGATTATGGACACTTAGAGGATTACTGGCAACTAAGAAAAACAGTGTAAAACAAGCAAACTTTCAAACAGTTTCATTTCAGAACTGTAAAAATACATAATTCAATGGAATTTTCGGAACTGTGATAGCACCTTTCAACAATACACAATTTCTCCATTTGTAACTGTGTGAAACAGAAGCAACAATTTCAAACTGTGATGTAGCAGTCCCTGATTGGCTGAGCCAAAACCGGGTCAGTTAATTAAGTATTCATGAATTTGCAAAGGATATGGGCCATTTTGTCTTGGTATGACTTGGGATAATGACAATTCACTGTTCCAGCTATTCCCTAGTGTCCCTCCTGACTTATGAGGCAAACATAGAATCCTCTTATGTCCAGCAAATCATTTGTTCCTTGAAAACAAAGAGAATAAACAATGGTATACCCATAATACCTCTGGAGGAGTAATCGGCCATTCCTGTTTTATTTTGGGCACAAATCCTTAACACATCCATCTTGCGGGCCTTCCTTTGCACTCGTAATCCCTTTGTCCCTTTCAAATATCAGAAACTCCCAGTTTGTGCCCCTCAACTATGGGGCAAATATATGGCTGGCATTTTTTCTATTGATATTTAATTTTCTGTCATGATAGCGAAGCAATGGTCTAACTGCAACTCTATTCTTTTTATTGATTGAATCTTTCTAAACACAAAATTGGATCTCTATACAGGACACTGATTTTTTATTTAAACATTACGTGTATTTTATGGTTCCATCAGCTTTCTCCAAAAGCATACTCGATATTTGTCGCATATTGCATATTGTAAACCAGTTAGTGTAGATCTTCAGCAGTAAGATTCTTTTCAAATGGTATCAATAGTGAAAATATCATTGTTAGTAATATTTTTCATCAAACTGTTAAAGTTCTTCAATGGTAGGAATTTAAAATATATCTTATTTTCTTGTTGTGAAAAAGATTGGAAGGTTTGTTCAAAGCAGTAATCTAAGTAAGGTTTTTAAAGTTACTGAACTATGTAATAGTATGTTTTACAAATGGATATATCAATGTAAAAGAGAATACATTAGAACAGCTTTCCAGATACAAGAATTGATTGAGATGCGAGACCATATTTGGAGTACAAAACTTACTGCTTGTGAATGTCAGGCAATGACAGACTTCATTGCTGTTAGCTAGGTGTGGCCAGTGTTCTTTTGTTTTCATTTGTTTTTTATTTTTTCTATTGTAAATATTTCATGCAACAAGGATTAAATAGGTGCAATTTATTCTCATGAAAATTACGAATGACAAGGCGAACATCAGTTTCTTTGAAGATGAGTTTATACTACTCCGAAAAACTAATTTGATTGGTACCTTCATTACATTTCATGTGCCAAAGTGATGATTAATTAACCCAACAGACTCAATTTTCCCTGCTGTTGATTACATATACTATAATTGATGGCTATTTTGCAGAGTGCCTTTAAGCTGACGGGCCTTATAACTCTACATAAATGTGATTTTTACGCTCTTGCAAAGCTGAGGTTGACAAGAAAAATTGTTGATTTGTTCATAAAAGCAAATTGACGCAGCACTGTTGGTTACTTTCATAAGCATTAACGGTGCCATTACTCAATGGAAGAGTGATTTGAGGCTCTTGCTTAACTGAAGCTGGCAAGAAAAGTGAGTTAGCTGTCAGAAAGACATTCCAGGACAGATCGTAGAAGAGATTTCCCAATGAATATTCATGAAGAAAACCCATCAGCTCTGATTACTGCCACTGCTCAGGAGTTTTAGTATTTCTTGATTGTCTTGGCAGGCTGCAAGATAATGACAATTAGTCTGGAACAATAGCTCCCTAGTGGCTAGCTAAGGAACTAGCTGGGTCTTAAATGTCAAGAAGGAACAGAAAGAATTTGAAGGTGGCATCCTTTGCCACACAATCAAAATAAGAATCTATCAAAATAAGGGCAACAAGCATTACCAAAATATTTTATATCAAACACAGGTGCCCAATACAATGATTATACTGTGCACGCTGCTTTCTTTTCTTGAAAGTATTGTTCAATATGATTCATGAAGGTATTGCTGAAAATGAGATTATGTAAGTTCACTGTTCAATTGGTTTCTTACAATATTTTTGATTTTACAACAGCAACATATACCAGTGCCATCCATTTTGGTAAGAGTATAAAAACGCCATGCGCCATGTTGCTATCTATAGAAGGTACTTACACGTATACGGAAGGTTTACCCACCCACATGCTGCAAAAGGAAATCAATTCCACTCGCTAAAAATTTCAGACAAAATTGGTTTTTGTGTCCGAGAGCAGGGCCTCGGGCCCTTTGTCGTCATCAATGGGATTGTCATATCAAAGTTGGTGTGGATCGAAAAGCATTTCACAGATGCAAGAACAACCCAAAGTTATGATGCCATTATGATGCCCAGTGTTTACACTGTTGCACTAGATGCCCTGGCTTTAATCTTATGTCTCACTGCTCTAAATAGTTAACTTTAATCCCCCAAATTCCTCCTTGCTCAGCAGACGATTTCTGAGAAGCATCTTCTTCTTCTTCCCTTTGGCCCTTCCGCCCTGAGACAAAGTGGGGTGCACCACAACCTGAGATTTATGCTTCAGCCAATTACTAAAGATAGACAGATAGACAGATAGACACATAGATAGACAGATAGACAGATAGACACATAGATAGACAGATAGATAGATTGATAGGTAGATTGATCGATCTATAGATAGAATGCAACTTTTAACAATTTATAGAGATGTGTTAATGTAATGATCATATCCCATTGAGTTATAAGGGTTATTAAATTGCTCGAGGACACGGTGCATGCATTGCATGCTATTTTTTAGATTCAAAATGGTTTTTTGAAAAACCAAATTTCAATGCAAAACCAACATGGATTTTTTAAAAAAACACATGCTCTTTTTTAAAAAATCCATGTTGGTTTTTTGCATTGAAATTTGGTTTTTCAAAAAACCATTTTGAATCTAAAAAACCAATTTTGTCCCGACATTTTTCAGAATGCACTCAGATCTAAACCATAACAGCTCTCAAAATTAATGTTCACCAACTCACATTTTTGTTTTTGCCCTTATGAATAACTAACAATCAGTGCTATAGTATAGCGGGGCAGGTATGTAAAGAAGTAGTGCATTTATACATAGAAGCATGAAACTTGGCGCACACTGAAGAACAAACAATCTGTACTAATCCTGTTTATGCTATTTTGATGCAACAGTACACATATGTGAATATACACTAAATTAGAGGCCTCCCCTGTTCCAGATTAATGTTGTTTAGTCATTTTACTGCTATTGTGTCAATACTGAACATGAGTAAAATAACCAGATTTAACTGACTGAGCACATGTTTCACTATGACCAAATGAGTTCAGGACTTTTTTAATGGATATTTTGTCCAAACGTCTCACTGACTGAAATACCATCAGGTGCCTAAGAGCAACATGTCATGTTGTTTTAAAAGAAGAGCCGTCCACATGAAAACAGTAGGCTACAGAAGCTTCAAATCTTTGTTATATTACAAATAGCAATAACATAAACCTCATTTTTTCCTCAGAGTTTGTGGACATTGGTGTAAGCTATAATTGACTAACTTGTGATATATCAACAAGACATGTTTGGTGAAAGGCTATTACTTGATGCGGTAATGTAAAGTCAGTTGAAAGTTATTTTAGTTATTCACACGGCATCCAAGCACGGCTTTGAGAAGAATTTTTTTTCTTTACGACTTTTCCGAAGATACTATTCTCCAGTCTGCACGCAGCCCACAGAAGAGACACAAGGTTGTTAATAATACACCTAGCAGAAGTGCACTTGTAAGAAGTTTACTAGTTCGACAATCTGGCTGACTGATTTAGAGTCCAAAGGGAAAACCTAGTAAGTCTCATTTAGGAAATTCTGAGAAAATTGACTTTTAAATTCCATTCCTTGCAGTAAGAGATGGACTCACTGGGATTTGCCAGTGTCATTCTGGGGTAACGGGCCACTTCTTGAAAATCTAAACTTAATAAATAGATAAAAACATGTCTCAGAAGTCCTACTTTTACCTTAACTCAATTTGGCCCAAAATGCGACTTACCAGGTTTTCCCTTTGGACGCTAGTGATATGACACAAGCATAGTCATACGGAAAGACCATTACGTGGGGAGGCAGTCAATATTCTGCATTGAAATTATTACATGTTTTCGCAAAGTTTAAGCAAATTTTCCTTCCTATGAAATATGCAAAGCTGTTTTATTTGTGAGGCTGTTATTACCAGCCCTTCAAAAATGATCACTCTATTGAGTGTAGACATGGAACCAAACCTGGATTCTTCATGATTTGATCGGGAAAGTGTGTTGTCATGTTAAGGAAGATACTGAAATGTTACTTGATGGAATGATGTCATGATTGTCATCTCTATAGCTTTCAGACTGTCGAACTAGATACATTTCTCCTTTACTTCAAAGAAATGCTTCTGACGGCTTAGTAGTTTGCATGCAGGTTCTTCAATGTCTTCTTTTAGAGGAATGAATGAGAAAGAAATATGACTTCATGAATTTTTTCACAGGTGCCTTAGTTGACACGAACAGTTTATGTTAATTTTTTTTGACAATCTTCTTGATATTCTTAAAGAGATGTTTATATTATAAAGTTGTTTAAGTTTTTCATTTCTTCAACGTGTCATTTTCATAGAACATACCAAGGTAATCAGGAGAGACTAAAAGCCTCAGCTACAGCAATAACCAAGTTAATGGGGTTTCTTCATGAATATTCATTGGGACGTTTCTTTTCTTTGCTGATCATCTTTGTTGGAAATATTTCACACATCACTGAACCTACTTGTCAGCTTTTGTTAATGTAAAAGTACACTCAACATATAATAGCCAATAATGTTTTCATTGACAAAATTAAGCAAACCTGCCTGGTTAACTTGTCCTAATATATTTTTTTCTCATTTTAAGTTCACAGTTTGAAGAAACAAAAATTGTACCTACAGTATGGGCATCATATGTAGATGTAATGATAGCATTTAATGGTTTACGCTAAGATAAAATGTCCAATCAGACGTTTTGAGTGTCAAAAATTGTTAAGAAAATTAAATGGTAACATGAAAAGGGATTACATGAATATTACATTGAGAGTAACCAACGGGATATAAATTATTCTTTACCTTAACTTTAAAAAAATAACATCCTTGAAAAGTATGAATAACTTGACAAATAAAATTGAGTTTACTATTTAAACAGCTGTTAAAATTAATTTAATTGGTAGGCTATTCGAATTGTTGTCTTTTTAAAAAAGAAATATGACATTAAATTTACGAACTTTTTGCAGCTACCCCGTGGTATTCGGATGAATAGTTTCCCAGTGCTGAATTGTATCAACCTTAACATAGGTTATCCTAATGGTGTTTATTTTGTCCTTTTGCTGATATTGTGTCAATGTTGAACACCAGTTGGATGACTACCACATGACATACGTATTAATTTTAGTAAATTGACCTCATGTTATAAAATAAATCCAATTTTTAACCCTATCAGCGGAAAAGTTATACTTATTAGAGTTAGCCACATGAGGATAACCTGTGTTAAGCATTGATACAATCATGTACTGCTGGCAACCTTGATAGGTTTTACTATTTTTCCCCTAGTCATAACAAATACACTGTGCCATGTGGTTGTTGGCAGCAGTTGGCTAGACATTAGAGGCTCTTTTGGTTTAGATCTAAGGCAGGAAAGTTGTGGTGACACAACCACTTCAGTATATATAAGTGAAATCTATCACTTCTGTGTTACGAGGGTGGAGGTAGTCTTCAGAATATAATAGCATGTCTGTTGTCTAGATAGCTATATGTGACTATTTTAATGTGAATAAAACTGATCATAAAGAAATTCTGCATTTATGATGACAGTTAATGACACCATAAGTTAGTAGAAACAGTGTCTTATGTCTCCCAGCACAGATAATTATGATGTAGATGGATAGATATTTATTTTGTCAACAAAAGTTCTACTACTTTAGATGTATGCATTTAAATTTCTATAATGATTCATTCACACAATACAGCTTGTCTCTGTGTTGATAGACTAGAAAGTTATTAAGAAGAAATCATCACAGTCTCACTATAATGATAAGATTTGGAATATTACATGCAAAGAAAACATGGCTTCTAAACATTGTTAAATATAATTTATGAAGTGAGTGAACCTTTTCCAAAATTGAGGTCAATGATTCATCACAAATCTCTTTTACAAATAAACATCTTCGCATCCAGCACAAGGTTTTAACTTTAGTATATCGGTCCCTGAACGGCTGTGCTCCAAAATACCTCAGAGATAAACTTCAACTGCATTTGCAAGGAAGATCAGGCCTGAGATCTGAGGGCATCTATCAACAACTTTCTTTAAACACAAGACATTTGCCGGCAGATCCTTCAGCGGAGCTGCACCTGGGTGGTGGAATACTCTTCCCAGTCGCATCAAACAGGCCAAAGATATAGACAGTTTTAAATCTAAATTGAAGATTTTTTATATGCCAAATTTCAACATTTATACCTGATTTTATATCATATTTATATGTTTTTATCTACTTTACCTTTTCCTTATATTTCACACTTTTATGTAATTACTGTGAAAGGCATCTGAAGGTCTTTTCCATAGACTGCCCTATATCAAAATAGATATTTAGTATTTTCTATTCATTAAATAACAGATTAAATGCTAACACAAAGATAAAAGCTGTTGAACAGAGTTACTGTGTGCCACTCTTGAGTTTGAAGGAGACCTTTTATCGTAAGTGCTTGATCTAAAGTACCACTATGCTCTTTTGTCCTTACAAAACTGCTTGTTCTTAGCACAAGGTAGCCTTAAAACAAGCAATCCTGCATGTATACCTAATCTCCTAAAGTGAATCAAATGACTCTCAAGTCGACCTAAGCCACCTTAAAACCAGACCTACAACGTGATTTGCTTCTGAATCGGTCCCAGTATTGCACTTGACTGCCTGGGTGTTTTCAGGTTTCCTGAATACTTCACAAAGAAAATCTTGTACATCCAGTCTATTTTTCAATCTTATCTTCAATTTCAGTTGCTTCTATTTATTCTTTCCATTCCTTTTGGCTGTCTTTTTATCTCTTATAGGTCACTCAGCTTAGCTTTGCCTTAGAATAATCTGAGAGCCGTTCTCCTTCTTGCAAGGCATGTTCATGTACTCATGTTTCCAGCATTAGGCCTACGTCTTTACTACCTTATGACCAAATTTCATTATTTATGCACTGTACAATGTCTGCGCAGGTACTGATGTTCATTAATTATAGGGGGGAGGGTTGGTCTAGTGGTAGCGTGATGGACTGCCAATCGCTGGGTCCAGGGTTCGAATCCAACTCTTGCCGGGTCACCTTGGCCTATGTATGAATTCAAACTCAACCACTGGTCATCAGACTGAATATGAGCTCCTTATGTGAGCATTATCATTCATAGCTGTAATGTTCTCAAATCTTTTGGGGCCAGTGACATTTGCCCAACATTCATGACCCACATTTCATACCATTTTGCTACGAAACCATTGATTGTAACCTTCAGCGATGTAATTACATCATCTGCCCAAGATTTTAGCCTCCTTGCCCAAATTTCCAGTGTTTCCCAAAATGTTCATTGAGTTTCTGTCATTCACTGTGTTCTGACTTAACATCTCAATGCAACAGCTCATATAATAACGTATAACAATAACAATAACAATAATCTTTATTTTCTGTCATGATTAAGATAAAACAATAAACATTAGCTATAAAGCTATTACATGACTAAAAGAACTATGTACACTATATACAGGGTAAAAACAATCAATTTAAAAGCTACATAAGTCGTATACAAGAACAATTCTCCCACTTCTTCAGGTTTCGTTTAAATTCATTAAATGTAAGAGAGCTTTTTATGTGAACAGGCAGTTTGTTCCACACCTTTGAGCCTAAATAAGAAAATGAATGGTAACCATACCTAAATGTCTTGAACTGCCTTTGTTCTAATTTAAAATTGTCCCTCATGTTATATTGCCGGTGGCTCTTTACAAACATTGAACATAGATAATCAGGACATAGTTCATTCAAACATTTGTAGACTTCAATAGCAACTGTATGCATAAACTTAACAGAAATTGACAAACTCTTACTTTTTTCTAAAAGACTTTCAAACGAACATTCAAAATTATCATATACAAATCTCAGAGCACGAAATTGTAACTTTTCTAATTTTTTCATACTTCCTTGACTGCACATTTGCCATACAAGAGGACAATAATTGAAGTTACTTTTAATAAATGAATTGTATATTGCTTCTTTTACACTAACATCTAAAGTTTTGCTTAATCTCCTCACAGCATTAATCTGTCTGCTTGCTTTTTGACATAACATTGTGACGTGACTTTCAAACGTCAATTTAGAGTCAATTTTAATGCCAAGTAGTGTAACTTCTTCTTGACACCTAATCATATTGCCTCTGATATTAAAACATGTCGGCAGGTCTGACTTATTGCCAAAGACAATGGCTTGGTATTTATCTGGGTTTACTTTCATTCCATTATCTGTAAACCAATCAGTAATAATATTTGCATCTCTTTCTAGAATAGCGGTGAGATCATCAGCAGAATTTGCAACAAACGAAATAGAATTGTCATCGGCATAATTATATATGTTAGAATCCATCACAAAGTAGAACATATCGTTCACAAAAATGTCAAATAAAGTCGGTCCCAAGATATATGTGGTAACCCAAGTCATCCATCTGTCAATCTGTCCACCAGCAATCAAAATTGTTAGTATGCCAATACACTAACCCATCAATCAGATTTATGTCCTTAAAGTCATATTGATTATCATCTAAATTAATGCTATACTTCCACATTATTCTCATATGTCACACATCAAATTGACCAGAAGCAGGCAACACAGATTACATTTGTTATTCTATTTGGCAATTATGGAAATGTTATTACTGCACATGTTGTGTTCTGCCTCGACTATGACAGTTATTGTTTTCGCTAAGAAGTTAGGGTAAGTTATATCAGAGAATTATTTTGGATGTTATATTTTCCGTTGTTGTTTGTTTATCATACAGGAATTTAATGTATCTCTGTTCACGCAGGTGTGCCATAAACATGTTATGGATTTAAAAGGAAAAGAAGAAATATGCATGTATTTTTGAGTTTCCAGTAAGTTTTCATCTCTATAGCTTTCAGATTGTCGAACTAGATACATTTCTCCTTTACTTCAAACAAATGCTTCTGACGGCTTAGTAGTTTGCATGCAGGATCTTTAATGTAATCTTTAACAGGAATGAATGAGAAAGAAATATGACTTCATAATTATTTCACATGTGCTGTAGTTGACATGAACAGTTTCTGTTAACTTTTTTTCTTATAATCTTCTTGATATTTTTCAAGAGATGTTTATTATGTTTTAAGTTTCTCATTGTTTCAGGTTGTTGCAGGAGGGTACAGCACCATTTTCGTAGAACATACTGGCCAAGACAATCAGGAAAGACTAAAAGCCACAGCTACAACAATAAGCAAGTTAATGGGTTTTTTTCATGAATATTCACCAGGATGTCTCCTTTCCATGGTGATCATCTGTGCTACAAAATATTTCACACATAACTGAACCTACTTGTCAGCTTTTGTTTAGAGTAAATGTAAAAGCAAATCGATGTCTTTATCAATAGAAGTAAGTAAACCTGACTTCTCCAAATGGAATTTTTTCTTGTTTTGAGTTCATGGTTTGTAGAAGCTAAAATCACTTGAAGTATAGACATCATGGAGTTATATCATTCAAAGGTTTAGACTGAGATGCAATTTAAACATCAAAGGAACTTATATGAGGAGCTTTAATTCAACAAATGAATGGTTAAATATTATTGCATATAAGTTAGTATTGATGGTAAGTAAATAAAATATGTTCCCAAATTTATTCTTTAAAAAATGAGAACATTTCAAATAACTTGACATAATAAAAAGACAAATGGACTTAAAACAAATAACAAGCTACTTTAAGCTTTCAAGCCACAAACTATGATATTGCGAATAGAGTGCTTGTGTTTAAGATGAGAGTTTCGAAGGAGGTCAGAAAATAATTTCCTCCACTGTTTAAATAGAAAAACTTCAACCTTAGTTTTCTCTTCCTTTCGCTGCTATTCTACAAAATGTAAAAAATAGACTTCATAGCTACTGCCAGGTTGTGGTATTTCAACATGAGCAAAGTGTAATTGGTCAACAAAGAAAGCCCTTGCGAGGGCCCTTGAGACAAGTGTGTTCAGGATTAGCAGGAAATGGTCGCTAGCTCCTTCAGAGGTATTATGGGATATGCCATTGTTTATTCTCTTTGTTTGCAAAGAACAAAAACGTGATTTGTTGGACATTAGAGGGCTCTGTTGGTTCGATGCTTGCTCTAGACAGCCCACGGACAGGAATGACATGAAACTGATGCACTAAACATACTACATTCAGTGCTTGGTGAATGGTATCGAAATTTGATTTGGCAGTCTGGCCAGGTTAAACTTATTCTGACTAAGGTAGAGAGCACTATACTTATCAAGTCTAATCTAGTTAAAAGTATTCTGGCTTTGCTTTGAGAATTAAAAGCTAAGAGACTTAAACCTACGTTAAGTGTCTTGTCTTCACTTGAGACAATTTAGCAGAGAAATTTGTTTTCCTCGAGTGAACTACTGGACAATAATCATACCAGGTGTATATAATCTATTTTCAAATAGCATCAGAGTAAAACACATTCTGCTCTTCTCTCTATCACCCAAGAAACAATCACATTTTTTTTCAAAATTATTTTGACATTGATGAACAATGGTCTTTAACCACCTCAAAATGCTAACTGTGATACCATTTCGACTCACATCTAGTCCAACATCCTTTCGTACAAATTTTATGTCCAGGCTTCTAGTTTTAGTAGGAAGACTTCAACTTGGAAGCCGTAATGATGCATGCAACATTAATGCTGTGAGATACATATTAACATGGAGTCCTATGGATGCACAGATCACTGAAGGGTGTACATACTTTCAAGAATTGTTGTACACTAGATCATTATTTTTACCCGGGCACAACATCCAGGAAAAAGTACACAAACACTTCAGTGGCTGAAGCTGGTGCCAGAGAGGACTTACAAACTGAAGCCAACCCCAGGGTTGTGAATAATGCAATTGACGGGATTGAAATTGGAATAACACCAGTTCTGTTGTAAAACTGATTTTGTAGAGAAAGGTACAGTATTTTGTACTGTTAACATCAAAGATTACAATGATCTGAGTGATTAACTCGTTTCTTTAAAATTAATCAATAATCCAACAACTTCATGATATAATATTACATTTATGATGTAATTTGTTTAAAAATGCATTCCAATTTTTTAACAAAAAGTGTACATCATAGCATATACCCTACAGTATGAATTATAAGTAAATTTGGTTTGATTTTCAAACTAATTCCTGGATCATTGCAGCTAAATGATTCTCCCAACAGCCATACCTTGAGGAGAGGCAACATGTCAATGAGAGACCACCTCACTCATGCAGATGAGGCTGTCAAAAGATTATATTCTGGTAAAACTATATTAAAAATAAAAAACATTATGTAAAACAACTTTGATCCATCAATAACGGTAAACCAAGGAGCAGACCACCACACATATACTTTTTCATATTAGCTTCAGTTAATAAGAGCCTGATATCACTCTGTCATTGAGTAACAGCATCGTTAAGGCTTCTAAAATTAACTAAGAGTGCCATATCAATTTGCTTCTATATAGAAATCAACGATTTTTGCTGCCAACCTGATCTTTGCGGGAGCAAAGCACGCTTACATTGGACAATAACATCATCTTTAGGCTTACAGAAACTAAATTTTGCTATCAGATAAAGCAAAATGTAATCATCAGAGAGAGAAAATTGTTTCTGTTGAGTCATATAATCACCAGTCAGGCTCATGAAACGCAGTGAAGACACCGAAGAAATTTGTTTATAAAGAACTATGAAAGTTTTATGAGGGATTTTTGCCCTCTTCATCATGAATCAATATTGCCTGAATTTATTTAAAGCTTGAATCAATCATGAAAGTATATGACCCATTAAATTTGTTGAAAGGAGTAATTGAAAAGTCAAATTTAGTATCCTTCTGTGGCAACCAAGGGTCGAACTGTAATTGTCATTACCTTGCAGCTTACCAAGATAACCATGATTTAGGACAGTCTAAAAACTCCTGAGCAGTGGCAGTAACAAGGGCAGATTGGTTTCCTTCATGAATATTCATTGGGAAATCTCTTCTATAATATGTCCTGGAATGTCTTCCTGACAACATAGGGGAAACGGGGACACAGTGAATCAGCAAAGTTTAATTTATCCATATCTCAATGAGTTACAATTTCAGTTCTAAAATGAATGGCTTCAATGAAAGGTACAAAAGGTCAAGCGGTTCACTGTGTCCCACCAATAAATTACGGGGGCACAGTGAATCGGTGCTATTTTGTTTTTAAAAATTAAATACTAAATATAAGTTTACAGTGATAGTATGATGACCGAACATACCTAAGCATATTTCCTTTGAAGTGCTGCCTTGTAGGACAAAACAATTTAAATTTTAAGAAGTTCAGCACTCAAGACATTTGCATTCGCTGGTGTGCAACCAAATTTTGGTTCAAAATCAGACTTTACCTCATACTGACAAAACAATTCATGCTTCATCAAATTTCTTTACAGATTCATTTAGCTGTCCCTCAAAGTAATCCTTCAAATCTGAAATTTCAGAAATACTGCTTACCAACATCCTGTGAAATCCATTGATTCATTGTGGCAAGCGATCCACCTTGTCCCCGTTCCCCCTATTCACTTTTCTTGTCAGCTTGAGATAAGCAAGAGCCTAAAATTACTCTTCTATTAAGTAATAGCACTGCTATTAATGTTTATAAAAGTAATTTGCAGTGCTTTGTCAATCTGTTTACATGACAAAATTAACCAATTTCATTGTCAACCTTGTCTTTACAGGAGTGGAAAGATCGCACTAATGTTGAGTAATGGTGCCTGTCAAGCTTAAAAGTACTAAGTAAAAGTGTTATTAAATCTTGTAGCTGGAACCATCAGCAAAGAAAATTGTTTCTGTTGAGCCATTTAGTCATCGGCAAGGCTTATGAAATGTAGTGAAGACGCCCATCAAATTAGTTTTTGAAGAATTATAAAGTTTATTGGAGCAGTTTCCCTCATCTTGGATAGATTCTATAAGAAAAATGTTACCTACCGTGTCCTACAGTTACTGAAACTGTAAATTAATAGTGTAGGTAAAAACCATACTGATCAAACATGTTATAAGGAGAATTTGAATAAGTCCTTTCTAGCTTCAAGCTGTAATTGTTATCATCTTGCAGTATACCAGGACCGTCAGGAACAACAAAGACATCTGAGAATTGGCAGTATTCACTCCTGACGGATTTATTTCATGAATATTCATTAAGAAGTCTCTTCTACGATTATTTGGAAGGACTGCCTGACAACACAGTTCTGAGCACACTTCAGTAAGAGCCCAAAATCACACTACTATAATGACAGCATGAAGGAAAAACTCTCAGCCAAATAGATTTAGCATAAAAAGGGATGATCACTCATAGAATATCCACTTTGCTATGAATGACAACTGTAAAATTCCTGTACTTCTTACATTGAAATCAATGTACATCATGTAACCAGCCAAAAAATTATGATGTGTAATAAATACCATTTCCACTGGTCCAAGGCTGAAGAAGCTAATCTAGAGAACATATAAGGTCTTCGAAGACCCACTTGACAATACTCATGAAAATCTGTGGGTTTTCTTCGATACTTTAAAGTATTCTTGAATGTCATCTTTTTGTCTCAAAACACTCAATTTCACAGGAAATTAGGTACTCAAACTCTATTGTCAGTTGTAATGCCAATTGGGATAAGACATGTTTGTCTAAGGAAATTGAATGGCCTCTGAAACATCTTTATATTTGCAGAGAGTCATACTGGTTTGACTAGGAATTGTTAATCTTCAAGCCTCTGTCTTAAGAGACCTTCGTCAAACAACGTGGAACTACTGTGCTTAATGGGATGTGTGTTGGAACAGGCACTCAAGGAATTTTAGTCCGTGCAAGAAAAGAAAAAAAGATGTTCCAGAGTGTTGTCATTGGCATCTACAATACACAAAATCAATATTGGGAATGGAGGGAAACATATTGATATTTTTCTTCAATGCCAACATTTGACTGTTGGGAGTTCTGAAGTGATATGGGGTAGTTTTTTTTTCCATTGAAAAAGTAGTTGTATTAGCAATCAGGAATACTAAAGGTATCACATTAAATGATAAGGTGCAGAAAATACTCAGCATAAAGGGTTCTGTTCAAAAACAGTCGCTGTAGACTTGATATGCCTTGAAATGTGCGGTGTACCGACACTCATTACACACTTCATTATAGTCAAATTCGGCATTCCTATGAGTGTTTGGAAATGAGTAATTGAAGAGGATTTATGAGTGCTGAAGTACACTAATGAATAGAAAGTGCATCGCAGTGTGTGTGATTGAAGACAACAATATGTAATATTTATAAGAAACGTTGAGGAATGAGGAATCAACTTGGCAAAGTTCATATTCTGAAATTTGTGTGCGTTGAGCAATCTGCTGTACACTCTGACTCTGGAATTAGTGGGTGAGTGTGATTGGACAAAGATACTTCTGCTTCATGCAGTGCATGTTAAATTACAGTGGAAAGAAGTTTGGAGCTTGTTTTCAGTGAGCTCAGAGTTGCTAGAGTTCCAACATTGTATTTTTTTTTCACTTTCACTTCCATTGCGTCAAATGATGCAAGATAAAATTCTCTGTAATTGTAACGAAGTAAGTGCAAAATTAGCCATCATTAATTGTTTGTTCACATGCAACAGATACAGAAGTCATTATTAGTCATCACATATTTTACTCATCATGGTTCCATAGAAATGACCGAGTGTTTTAAATGGACTTCAAATGCACAATTTAATATCCTTTCGGTCAATGAAACTGGCAATACATCTTTTCAATGCTTGGCCTGGTTCATCGCAACTAGAACATTTACATTGGACGTACCATGACATACACTGTACTCAGTCTGGTGAAGATGAGAACTGCATGCTGCTGCCACCAGTCCTGGCACAAAAGTTGATTTTCTATGCTACAGCATTGCAGTCCCAAGAAATAGTTCCAATTTCATTGCACATTCACAAAATTTCTATTCAACATCGATGTTTACCAGAGTCAGACTCGGCAATCTCATTCTCTAAGGAAGTAGACAAGGCCATCAACACACTCAGAAAGAGCCCCGGTGTCTTCCAGACAAAATTGTGTGTCTTCCTGTGGTTGAAAGTTGAAAGGTGGACGCTCGCAGGAGCTCGCGGAATAGCACACTAGTCACTAGGTGGCAACACAAGACAGCATATGTTCTGATCTATGGCAATGCAAGAGCAGTCCACTTAAAGACAGCACTGCACTTCTAACCACAACAGTGACACTATTGACAAAATGCATCTGGCTATTGACTTTCCACAAAATTACATTTAAAAATATACAATACCACATGGATGGTATAATACTTATATGTAATATAACTGCCCATGGGCAATATAACTTCCTTTTGTGCAACATTACTGCCTGGGTCAAGGAGACTGCCCAAACACACAACATTATGTCAGTAATTACATTTCCATAATTAGGTGATAGAATAACAAATATAGCCTGTATTGCCATGTCTGTTACTTAATATCATCTGGTTATTCAGATGCGTGATGTCAAGAATAATAATTTACAGTGTAACCTTAATTTAGATGATAATTTTATTGGGGGGGGGGATGCAAGATTTACGGATAAATTGATAGGATATCAATATTTGATTTCTGGCGAACAGATTGAGGTTGTCATGCATGTTCCATTGGTATTGCAAGAAATAATTAAAATATATACGGTAATGATTAATTCAGAAGAGGATTGATGCTGCTTGACTAAATGGAAAAACCTGAGCTGAATTTGCACACAAACCCTGCAGAAAGAGCAGAATGAGCTATCATTGTTCCGGCCTCTGTGTCAGCAGTTCAGAAGATAAATTTAAACACTGGTGTACAAACTTAATAGTCAGATAATATATTTCATTATTTATTTTCCCTTTGAAAGAGTAAAATGGTACCGATGGCAAAAGAGAGACTGCAGGATTAATGTAGACTACACTCTATAGAGATGTGCTTTAGCTCTGGGACTGTACGTACTTCTGTTCAAGACACTTACAGACAATCAAGAGCAATTCCTTTTCCGAGACAAATTCAGAAGCAAGTCACAGTGTAAGTCTGGTTTTAGGGCAGCTTAGATTGATTTAAGTGTCATTTGATGTATTTAAGGAGATTAGATATACACGCAGAATTGCTAGTTTTAAGGTTGCTATGTCCCAAGAAACAGGTGTTGTGTACTAAAGAGAGTATTTCCTACTTTAGATCTTGCACTGCGATAAGAGACTTTCTTTAAAGAAAGGCTTCTTTCAGTATGTGGCTTGTGAATGACTACTTTTTATTTTTAACTGCCATTTAATATCCAGGATGGGAGGCCTGGGATTTCATTTTTTATGATTTTTTTTCCCCAGTTTTGGTGAAGTAAATAAATTTTTTCTAGGTGCTCTTGAAATATATGTATATAAATTCTGGTGGGAGTCTTTTTTTAAATTGGAGTATCATCTTTAAAGATGCTGTTTCTTTTAGTTAGCTCAAGCGTGCAAATAATTTTTTGTCATCGGGATTCACTTTTTTCAAGTTGTCCAAAAAAATTCATTTTGGCAAAAAATGAAGTGCATGAGATCCTAACCTACTACACAGGACAGCTTTTTGTATCATTTTGGCATTTTTACGTGAAATATGATGAAAAATCAAAGTGTGCAAATAATTTCTGTGTTGACTGTATATATGAAATGGAAAATGCGTCATGCACATATATGTTTGACAACATGCATGTGGCACATAATGACATCAATAGAACCTATATTACGAACATGTTCCCTTTTAAGTGCTTCCATCCTGTGATACCTTTGAAGAGTGACACTTATTGAACCCTTTTACTTGAGGGTACTCGTATACTGTCACACTGTGATATTGATATGTCTCAGATGTATAAATACTTTATTTCCTTACTTTCTCCCTCACTTTCTTTGCGCTATACATGTAGGCCTATCTAGAGTTAGGTAATTCTTTCCCGTGGATATTTTGTATAATCTTGTTTCAATAATATGACTATTGGAATATTTCATTTTAAAAAGGAGTGACAACTGTTGGTCAAAGCAATGACAATGTTCCGTAATTCCTCATAGAAAACGTTCAGCAGAACAACATTATTATCATGAAATTTATTATATAATCGCAAGGTACACACACAATTTGGGTACAAAGCACTGCGATATACCAAAATAAACTAAATGTAATCAAGAAAAAAGACAAATATTAAATTTTTATTACCAGCCAAAGGGAGTATTTCCGAAATTTAGCATGTATCTCTAATCTTCCAAATTGGATCACTTGGCCCTTGGGTCAATCTCAGTCATTGAAGGTCAATCTAATCTACTATAAAACTGAGCTTACATCGTGATTGACTTTGGAATTCACACACAATCGGTTGGACAAGTTAAATACACTTAGTTTGAAGTTTCTCCCACTTATTAGAAGTAGCTTCTTTTGGGAGAGATTACTTGTGAAGTTGCTGTACAATCAAACAAGTAGAAATAAAATTAGTACATGAAGGTAATTTCAACTTTCACGTGGGTGAATTTTCATTGATCCCTATTATTGCTTAAAGTTCTGGTTCATGATAATGTGCCTTATACCATTCGACACCTCTGTCATCCAATCACATGCCAGTATTGCAGGGGAATAATTCCCATATTCTTTGTTGTCCAGTTATCCTCTCATGTTTGACTGTTTGTCTCATGGTATAAGCCGGTTATTCACCATGGGATCAGGAATATGTGTTTATCACACCTCGACCTAAAGGCCTCGGGTGATAAATCACATATTCCCTCTCCCATGGTGAATAACCTTTACTAAATCTGGACTTTCTACCATATTATGCAGTTATTTTTCCATAACAATGTAATCTTCGTACATTTCTATCTCAACGATATAATCAATTTGTTTATGTAATCAATTATTTAAGCCACAGAAAACACTAGAATGGAATAACTAAACCTTCTGCTAGCATTAGCAAGTGATGATAATCACCACCAATCCAGAATTGCATTAATAGAATTAATAATTAATCAAGTTGTGGCTTGGTTCAGTCAACTAGCTATAATGTAACTCTAAATCAACTTGATTAACCAGTCAATTTAGCAAATGCTCAAGTTGCAATTATTCAATTAACACCATGGACTTGAAAGGCAGCTTGTGATAATTCTGAAATTGCCTACAGGTTATAGTTATAGTTATTATGAAATCTGTTTAGATGGATTTCAGGAACATTCAATTCATTGTTGTTATCCTATTCCTAGATGCAAAAAAACATCTTTAACTATTGTAGCTTTACAACTTGAAGAAATAAGGGATTTTTTTAAGCATCCATTCCATGACTAGTTATGTATTGTCCTTAATAACACTCAAATCGCAAAGGGAAAGAATCATGCAGAATTCTTTGTAATTTAATTTGGTCGTCCTGTTCGTTTTTAATTAGTTTTTCTAACCCCAATGTTTCTTCAGGAGCGCTGTGTCTGATTTTCAATTTTCAGAAATTAAAATTTGTTAAACTGCTTTTCATGGACAACTCCCAACTTAGCGGTCAGCTCAACAGTTTTCATGGACAAGTGTGCAGCTCCAAACTTAGCGGTCAGCTCAACAGTTTTTTGCAAGCAGGAGTCACAGTGGTATAAATATATCATATTGATCTTCAGAAGTTCTGTTGATGTTGAATATGAATTGAAGGTTAGAAGAGTTTTCCATTGGTCATCCTTACAGGCGATTTCATTAGTACGAGATTCTACACTCTCTATCCACCTTGCTACATCACACTTTTGCCTAATCTGATTGGTTAATGATCACTAAAAACGTCACACACTTGACAGATTGGACATAGCAAGCAGCTATATGCATTGCTAGATGACCAGAATCGCATGGTAATAAAAGCTCATTCCCAGTTAAATGGGCAAATCGCTGTCCAAAAAAAGTGGCAATCACGGAAACAAACATTTTTTTGATGAATATCTTTCATAAATTGTTCAGAGTTACAGTATCGGAAAAATCTTCCACGAATCCTAAATTTCATTTTTCACCTTTCCAATGCAATTTTACAGGTTAAAATAAAAAATGGTAACGTAATTTACACTGTTTTGAAGAAAATTACACAAATTTGCGCAGTTGTTCCCTTCTCATTGCAAAAATAATCATTACAAATTCATGAAATTTGCCAGATGATCTCAGGTATTACAGGCCTATAAAAATAAAAAAAATAATGGTTTTTCTACCTCTGTTGGTCTTTGCAGTAGGTCATGGTAACGTAATTTACATTAAAACGACAACAAAATCACTATTTGACTTTCTTTGGCCTCCTGTGAAGAGAGTTTCTAATGTTTTTCAAAACTGTTAATTGGACCATGCAGATCCTAGACTTTTCAAGCTAGTTAATAAAGTTCTTAATTGTGACAATATGCAAATATTAACATAATTAAACTGGCCTTTAATCTTGGTAACATAATTTATATGAATTATGTGACTTTTTAAAATGACCCAGTAAACTTATTTAAACATTTCAAAATGAGTTTTGAATTTTTCTATATGAAAGTATTTATTGTTAGGAACATTACCATTCACTTTCCAAATCAATACCTGCAACAATAGTGCCACAGCACTGATTTATATGAAACCAGTCAGTTATTCGACATGACATTTTCCCGTTTTTTTGGTCTTTCAACATGCAATTTACCTCAGTTGCCATCACAAATTACATGAAGATTTTATGTCACTATACTTCTATACAGGTTTTCTGAATAACTGCCAAATTTCAAAATAGTGAAATGATTCTGCTGGAAATGACGGCGGACAATCTTTGAATATTTGTTCTTTTTGGAATTTGCCCATTTAACTGGGATTGAGCTTGAAATCACCTGTTAAATGTGCACTGGACCAAGAGCAACGAACTCAGAACACATATGTAATGTAATAAAGCTTTTTAAAATACACAAAGAAATAGTGATAACAATTTATATGAATCATGAATAATTCAATCAAATAAACAGTCCAAATTGTTTGACATCAGTCAAATTCTGCTGGTGATTTAATTTTCAAACCAAAAGTGAGTTAAAAAGTCTTTTTAGAGTACTGTTGTATTTATAACAAGAAAAGTACCCTTAAAAAGGGTACTGTATCGATTTTATCACGAACCTGAAGGCATGTGGTGTGTAATTAAAAAGTTTTAATATCTAAAATGACTAGGCATTTTTATGAAAAGAATGTCTAAGACTTCCCCCTTGTTTTATGCATCTCTTACTTAACCAGGAAGGTTGCAAACGAAATCAAGCTTCAGTTGTTTCCCTGCTGTTCTACAATATGTGAAAAACAGACCTCATAGCCAGGTTGTGGTATTTCAGCCTGAAAGGAGTGTAATTGGTCAACAAAGAAAGACCTTGTGAGGGCTCCTTGAGGCAAGTGTGTTCGGGATTATCGAAAAATGGCCAAAGCTCCTTCGGAGGTATTACGGAATACGCCATTGTTTATTCTCTTTGTTTGCAAAGAACAAAAACGTGATTTGTTGGACATTAGAGGGCTCTGTTGGCTTGATGCTGGCCCCAGACAGGAGTGACATTAAAAATGATGCCCTGAGCTAGCAAAATCAAGTGCTTGGTGAATGGTATCGATATTTAATTTGGCAGTCTGGCCAGGTTAAACTTTTTCTGACGTATGCACTGCATGCTATGCAGCACATTATACTCATCTGGTTCAAACAGGCATTGCTTTAAGAATGAAAAGCAAAGAGCCTTAAGGTGACTCAGGAATGGTAGATTGATCATACAGATTTTTCTAAAATTTTGCACAGGTACTCTATGGGACCCATACATTCCAAAAATGAAAAACAAAAAAATTTCACCGACTCTTTTGGTTGCCATGGTAACGGCATGTTTGGCCTGATGACTTCTTAAAAGTCATAAATTGAGTTTTTGGTTATGTACCACAGAATAAAGCATTACATGCATTTGTCACACAAAAATGTCAGAAATGTCTTCCCATGGATGTAAACCAATACATTTGCCACAAATTTGAAGAAAAAGGTTAAAATACTTTTTTCTGTAAGAGCTCAAAGGGCACAAACACACTAATTAATTGCAGATTTTGCATGCATCAATTTTGGCAGTAATCAAATTTTAGGAAAACGATCATACAGATTTTTTTTTTAATTTGCATTTATCATAAACAGGTTATTGTCAAACAAATGTCCAAAAATAAAAAAATTTCACCGAGTCGTTTTTTTGCTGCAGTACCATGACTATGCCAATGTCAATTTAAAGAAATAAAGACAATTTTAGACACAGTTGACTGAAATTAGTTGAGAAAATTCTTTTGATAAAGACGAGAAGTTGAAACTTTAAACTAGCATAAAATAGACGTTACTGCATTCAACAAAAAAATAATTATGCTTCTAGCTGCATTAGATCTCATTTAAATAGCAAATTACTGGCTGCCATGCTGTTAAAAAAAAGAGAACAGAAAATGGTAACGTCACAACTTCTGCAGGGCCTGCAGCAGTTGTGACACTATGTTGCTAGGCAACCAGGCTGCTCAGAAGTATGTGCAGTGTACCACGCTTGAGTCACCTTAAATCAATTTTTGTGAAGAAATTTGTTTTCATATAATTATAGTGTAGTTACATAAATGCTTGTAACTTCCTTAATAATTGACATATTAAGGTGGTTCTGATGGCTACGTTTCTTTTATTTAGGCATGCATCTATCACATAAAAATATTTTCAATGTGAAATTCCAGTTCTAAAGATTTTTTGCAAAACATACCTATATAGTGAACTACTGGACAATAATCATACCAGGTGCTAGTAGTATGATAATTCAAATAGCATCAGAGTAAAAAATATTCTGCCCTTCTGCCTGCCACCCCCATAACAAGCACTTATTTGTCTTTATTTCAGGCCAGAAAATCATTTTGAAGTTGATGAACAATGGTGCTAAACCACTGCCAAAATACTATTTGTGATACAATCTCGACTTACATCTTGTCCAACATCCTTTCGTACAAATTTTTTCCCCTGTACAACATCCAGAAAAAGAACACTTGTAAACACTTCAGTGGCTGAAGCTGATGCCAAACAGGACATGCAAACTGCAGCCAACCCCAGGGTTGTGAATAATGCAATTGACTTCATTGAAACTGGAATAACACCACTTAAAGCCGGTTCTGCAGTTACAATGATTTTGTAGAGAAAGCTACAGTATTTTGTACTTTTAACATCAAAGATTACAATGATCTGAGTGATAAGCTCATTTCTCTAAAATTCACCGATAATGAAATAACATAACATTGATGATGTAATTTACTAAAAAATTGATTCCTATTTTTATTACAAAAAGTGTACATGTACATCATGACGTTTACCAGATGAATTATTAGTAAATTTAATTTGCCTTTCCTGAATCCTCACAGCTAAACGATTCTCCCAACACCCATACCTAGAAAAGAGGCAACATCTCAATGAGAGACCATCTCACTTGTGCAGATGAGGCAGTTTCATGATTATAGTCTGATAACGTTTATTAAAAAAAAAAAGCAAATGGTATAACAACTCTGATTCATCAGTAACAGTGAAGGAAAGAAAAGGCCTCTGCACATACACTTTTCTTGTTAGTTTGAGTTAAATAAGAGCCTAATATCACTCTTTTATTAGGTAACAGCATCGTTAAGGCTTCTAAAAGTAACTAACAGTGCCATGTAAATTTGCTTTTATCTCGAAATCAAAGATTTTTGTTGTCAACCTAAGCTTTGCAGGAGCATAACAACACACGTATATAAACAATAGCTTCATTGAGGCTTACAGAAAATGAGTTATATATTACCATCAAATATATAGTAGATGCCGCCATCAGCAGATAAAAGTGTGTCTGTGAGTCAAAAAATCACCAGTTAGGCTAATGAAACATGATGAAGACGCCCACACAATTTATTTTTGAAGAACTATGAAAGTTTCGCGGAAGATGTTTGCCATCCTCATTGATAATAAATCTTGCCTGAATTTATATGAAGCTTGAAAAAATAATGAAAGTTAATCACCCATCACATTTGTTAAAAGGAGTAACTGAAGAAGTCAAATTTACTTTCCTTTTATGGTAACCAATGGTGGAGCTGTAGTTGTCATTGCAGCTTACCAAGAAAACCAAGATGCAGGAACTTCTAAAACTCCTGAGCAGTGGCAGTAATCAGAGCTGATGGGTTTTCTTCATGAATATTCATTGGGAAATCTCTTCTACGATCTGTCCTGGAATGTCTTCCTGACAACACACTCACTTTTCTTGTCAGCTTGAGTTCAGTAAGAGCCTGAAATCACTCTTCTGTTAAGTAACAGTACCGTTAAAGCATATGAAAGTAATCAGCAGTGCTGTGTCAATCTGTTTACATGAAGAAATCAACTAATTTTGTTGTCAACTTCAGCTTTGCAATAGTGTAAAGATCACACTAATGTTGAGTAACGATGCCTGTCATAGTGCTATTAAATCTTGTAGCTGGAAGAATGAGCAGAGAAATTTTTTCTCCATTGAGCCATTTAGTCATCAGCAAGGCTTATGAAATGTAATGAAGACATCCATCAAACTAGCTTTTGGAGAATTATAAAGTTTCTTGGTTTGCTCTATCTGTGGTTCTATGAGAACAATGTTAGTCACTGACGGTACTGTCCTACAGTTGTATAAGTTGTAAATTAATAGTGCAAGTAAAGACCGTACGGATCAAACATTTTATAAGGAGAAATTGAATAAGTCCTTTCTATCTTTAAGCTGTAATTGTCATCATCTTGCAGTATACCAGGACCGTCAGAAACAACAAAGACATCTGAAATTGGCAGTAGTCAGTCCTGACTGATTTATTTCAGGAATGTTCATTAAGAAATATCTTCTAGGATTATTTGGAAGGACTGACTGACAACACAGTTCTGAGCACACTTCTCTTGTGAAGTTCAGTAAGAGTTCAAAACCACACTACTATAATGACAGCAGGAACGAAAAACTCTCAGCCAAATAGATTTGGCATAAAAAGGGATGATCATTCATAGAATATGCACTTTGCTATGAATGTCATATGTAACATTCCTGTACTTCTTACATTGAAATCAATGTACATCATGTAACCAGCCAAAAAATTATGATGTGTAATAAATACCATTTCCACTGGTCCAAGGCTGAAGAAGCTAATCTAGAGAACATAAAATCTCTCTGAAGACCCACTTGACAATCTTAATGAAAATTTGTGGGTTTTCTTTGATACTTCAAAGTATTCTTGAATGTCATCTTTTAGTTTCAAAACTACTCAATTTCACAGGAAATTATGTACTCAAACTCTATTGTCAGTTGTAATGCCAGTTGCGAGAAAACATGTTTGTCTCAGGAAATTAAATTGCCTCTGAAGAATCTTTATATTTGCAGAGAGTCACACTGGTTTGACTGGGAATTGTGAATCTTCAAGCCTCTGTCTTAAGAGACCTTCGTCAAACAATGTGGAACTACTGTGCTTAATGGGATGTGTGCTGGAACAGTCATTCAAGGAATTTTAGTCCATGCAAGAATAGAATAAAAGATGTTTTGTAATTGGCATCTACAATACACAAAATCAATATTGGGAATGGAGGGAAACATATTGATATTTTTCTTTCAATGGCGACATCAGACTGCTGTGTGTTCTGAAGTGATGTATGGTAGTTTATTCCATTAAAATAGATGTTGTTTGAGCATTCTGGAATACTAAAGGTATCACATTAAAATTACATGGTGCAGAAAAATATCTGGACACTAATGGACTGAGTGCAGAAACAGTCATTGTAGACTTGATTTGGCCTTGAAATGTGTGGTACCGACGTTTGGCATTAATTTTAATGTCTGGAAACAAGTCATGGAAGTAGGTAAGTTCTTTAGTCACTGTGCTGAAATACACTGATCAATAGAACACAGGGTATATAATTTTTAGACAGAAATTTGTAGTATAAGAAATGGTGAGGAATATTCTTATTAAGGAATAAAACTTTCAATGGACTGAGTTCATATTCAGAAATTAGTGAGCGTTGATTTCACTGACTGTGATAGGACAAATAAAAAAAGAAAAAAAAAAGAAAAAAAAAGATACTTCTGCTTCCGGGAGTTATGTTATATGACTGTAGGAAGAAGTTTGGACTTAGCATTCAGTCAGCCCAGAGTTGTTAGAGTTCCAACATAATTTTTTTACTTTCTTTTCATGGTGTCAAATAGTGTAAAACAGAATTCTTCATTGATTATAACAAATTTGGAAATGGTTCAGGTCAGCAACGGAAGATCGATTAGTGGATTGAATGCAAATTCATGATGACTGACAACCCACTTATGGCTCAACGGACTAGTGATTGTACACTATACATCAGGCCCATTGAACTAAGTGCTAAATAAGCCATCACTCAAATAATTTGGTATGTTCACATACAAAAAATACACAAGTCATAATTTTGCATCACATATTTGACACTTCACTGTTCAATACAAATAACATCCATTTTGAACAGATACTCTTTATGTGTACAATTGAATATCCTTCCAGTTAATAAACCTGACAATACATTTTCAATACTTGGCATGGTTTATTGCAACTAGAACATTTACCTTGCACAGACCATGGCATACACTACACTTCTAACCACAACAGTGACACTATTGACTGAAAGAATCTATTTGCTTTTTCACAAAGCATCTAGCTATTGGCGTATTTCCACAAATTATATTAAACAAAACCTGTATGTTATAGAGTTTTTGTGTCATAACAACCTTCGAAATAAATTGGTTTTATCTTACTTTGAGACAAACAAAACCTCTTGGATAATACAATAATTATGTAATATAACTCCCCTATATAACTTCCTTTTGTGTCAAATAACTGCGTCAAGACGACTGGCCAAACACACAAAATACAGCAGAAATAACATTTTCCATAATTAGGTGATAGAATAACAAATATAACCAGTATTGCCATGTCTGTTACTTAATATCACCTGGTTATTCTGATGTGTGCGTCATTTTGGGAGCTGCAAGATTTATGGAGTCAGGATTAATTTTTTGGATATCAATATTTGATTACTGATGAACAGTAGTGGTTGTGGTTGTCATTCATATTCCACTGGTATTGCGAGAAATAGTTAAAATACATATACAATAATGATTAAGAAGAGGATTGATGCAGCTTGACTTCATAGAAAACCCAGAGCTTCAATTGAGCAAGACAGGGTTGAAAGAGCAGACTGAGCTACCAGCGTTCCGGCCTCTGTGTCAGCAGTTCAGAAGATAAATTTAAACACTGGTGTACAAACTTGATAGTCAGATAATATATTCCAAGATATTTCATTATTTATTTTCCCTTTGAAAGAGTAAAATGGTACCGATGGCAAAAGAGAGACTGCAGGATTAATGTAGACTACACTCTATAGAGATGTGCTTTAGCTCTGGGACTGTACGTACTTCTGTTCAAGACACTTACAGACAATCAAGAGCAATTCCTTTTCCAAGACAAATTCAGAAGCAAATCACAGTGAAAGTCTGGTTTTAGGGCAGCTTAGATTGATTTAAGTGTCATTTGATGTATTTAAGGAGATTAGATATACAGGATTGCTTGTTTTAAGGTTGCTATGTCCCAAGAAACAGGCGTTGTGTACTAAAGAGAGTATTTCCTACTTTAGATCTTGCACGGCGATAAGAGACTTTCTTTAAAGAAAGGCTTCTTTAAGTATGTGGCTTGTGAATTATTACCTTTTCTTTTAACTGCCATTTAATATCCAGGATGGGAGGCCTGGGATTTCATTTTTTATACAAATTTTCTTTTCTTTTTTTTCCCCAGTTTTGGTGAAGTAAATACATTTTTTCTAGGTGCTCTTGAAATATATAAATTCTGGTGGGAGTTTTTTCTTAACAAGTTTACATGTTGCTTGATTCAGGAATGAATGTTACGGTGAAAACTGCAAAATGCCCCCCCCCCCCCCGATTATTAAATGGTTCACCCTTATCTGCAGGTATTATTACTGAGGCAGAGATCATACTTTTCTGTAAAAAGATCCATAGAGATGAAGTTTATTTTGAAAGGGGTTGATGAACTATGTGTCTGTTGCTAACAGGACATTCACAAATCATTGCTAAATTTGCTGGCTAAACCCAACAGCAAAAATATAACAAATGAAGATGAAATCAATTACAGAATTAGTAAAATCAATCACTAAATCAGTCACAAACTGATCAGCCTATAACGCTAAAGCCTTTGACTCTTTGATGTGCATCAAATTGCATGGCTGTGGCGTGAAAATGTTCTACACAACGTCACATCTGGCATGTTATGCAAGTAGGACACAGCATTATGTAAATAAAGGGGAAGTCCCTTTGTTAACTCAGTGATTGCTGGAGTGGGCAGTCTTCATTGTATGAATGTTATAGGCATTGCCAAGCAATTTGTACCAACAAGTTGGAAGAAGGAATTGTTGGTAGTTCTGTATCGAGTTTTGATTTTTTGACCACTTTTCTCTGTGAATGACAAAGCAGTTTTGTTGCATTTCAGAAGATTCATTATGAATGATGCTTTTTCATCAGTAATACCAAACAAACAGTTGATAGATTGGCTTGGAAGAGAGTGCAGCAATTGTGACCCACAGTATATAATTGTTTGATCAGTCATTATTCAACCTCTCAAGTAAAGGTTGAGACATAATGATTATACATATACATTGTACTGCATATTTCCAACATAATAATGTGCTGCATCTGCTCATAAAATGAACTAAAATATGCATATCCTTGCACACTGGAGCAGACCCCATTATAACAATGGCAGCCTCATCAGCAAAATATTTGTTTTATGCAGCAGAAATTTAGCCTTGAGAGTAAAGATCATTATGAATCTGTACTCAACATATGTAATTCTGGCAGGCAAGGCGAGTCACAGACCAAGACATACAATTTCCATCTCATAAATTTTAATGTTCAGCCTGGATTTTTCTTAGTCCTTGGAAAACTGAGTATAAGTTAATATATCAATCAAGGTTAGAGATTGACAACATGCATTTGGAAAGAGTAACTTAAAGAGGAGGCAAAAGAGACATAAGACCTCATGACAGGATATAATATCCCCACACTCTTTTGGAATTTCAGTGCCCCCAACTGAACCGCAGTTACCTTCTGCCCTAACCTAGCCTCTAATTCCCTAAGATACCATTGTCTTCCCTCAACCAAACTCGTCTTCCCTCAGTTGACCAAACTATCTTCCCTCAACATCCTCTATTAAAGTCACCTCCCCACAATGAAACTCACTTACCCCCACTCACCCCATCATAAAACAGCGGTTACCCCATGGGGGTGAGAGCGTTAATAAAACTGCCAAAACAGTCTTGGCTTTTCAATAAGCCAGCTGTCCCTTCTTGGATATTCTACCTGTCAATGTCTGTCATGTACACAAAGACAATCATGTATTATTACAGTAGAATCACATTTCAAGTTGTCTATAAAAAGATAAATGCAGCTAAAAATTATTTGGATCACTGATAAATGTGTTCTAAATGTGTTAAAGGTGGAATTTCACAAGTCATTGCGGTTTGCTTGACAATACAAATTGTAAAAATGTTATAAAGCAGGATGAAAAGGGTGGTAAAATAAAAAAGATCAAACTGTGACATAAAAGCTGTTGCTCAGGCTTCATGATCCCAAGAATGCTCATTAATGATCATAAATAATCATACGTACATTTATGGATACCTGCGTGAGAAGGTGCCACAATAATTGCTAATAAAACTGAAAAACAGAGTATCCCTGTACACTTTTATTATTTTGGAAACCAACGCCATATTTATTTTGTCAGTGCAGAAGGAAACAAAAAAATTCCCTTGAAGTAGTTTCATATTTAATTATTGCTGCCTTGAAAAAAAACCTAGCAATAACTTAAAGAGAAGATACTAACCAACAGTGCCAATCAGGCATCCTATGGCCATGATAACATATATAAATATGTTCCTGTTTCCATGGAAACTCTGTGATGTCATCTTCACTTGGAGAGTGTTGCCCTCTATGATATGATTAATCCTTCAAAAAATCCTTAAATATGAAATGTGTATTGTTATTGAATGACATAAAATTAATTTTGAACATGCCGAAGTTTTGATAAAATCAACAAGTCATTGCAAGTGATTTCAATAAAAAATTAGTTCTTGAATGTTCAAGAATTATTTAAAATGTGAAAATAATACCAGTATACACACCCATGTTTTGCTTGACCATGTAATATCTTGCAAAGATTATTAGATTCATATAGCTTGAAGCTGAATAATGTTATCAACCATTCTGTTCTAGGCAATTTCTGCCTTATCACCTTTTTACTGTCTTATTGATCTTGAACAAATCTAATAACTTTTCAGAAGATTATTTACTGTGTCATTAGATAAACAGGTGCAGCCCTTTGCCCACAGGTTTTGCTTAACCTGAGCCCAGGGGTAAGTTGTCTTATAATGTACTTTGTCTTATTTCTGCAAACACGATTTGTATGTATGTATTGATATTGAACAAATTTAATAATCTTTCAGAAGATTATTTACTATGTCCTTAGATACACAGGTGCAGCCCTCTGGGCACAGCCTTTGCTTGTCTCAAGACCCATGGTGAGCCAAGGGGTACGTTATCTTATAATATATTCTGTCTGTTTCTGCCCCACTCCATTTGTATATTGATCTTGTCCGAATTTAATAATCTTTGATTTAGTGTTTGGGATTAAAGGTGACTGTCGTTCAATATTCTGACTAAATATTGATCATCACTGCCTTATAGCCAACGAGATGGCAGTGGCTAAGTCTTTATTGAAAGGCAGGGCCAATTTTGGTCCAATAATGAAACTGTGGTGCCTCGAGGGTCAAAATGTGACCCACAACTAATTTGTTTGCTTTATTAACACTAGCAAGGGTGTTGCTATTTTTTACGACCTCGTAAATTTCCAAATTTTCAATATAAGAATTGCTTACAGATACCTAAAAATATATTTATATAAAGGACAGAGCTTGTTACATGTATAAAAAATAAATACATGAGTCATATAGTTTTAAATAAGCGTCAGGTTAAAGTGGGACGTCAGTCATGCAAATCTTCACAAGAATCTTTGGAATATCTACACAAAAAGTTGAAAATTTTGTTTAAAGCAAGCATAAATCATGAGTTGCAGGAGATGTCTGCCCATGTCAACAGTGTAGTGCAGAGTGATGTTATTATGACACAAAGATCAGGTGTTTCTTTAGTACCAAAAAGAGATTCATACATGAGGTGCTTTTCAAAAGATAATAATTATTTGATCCACTTCACCTATTTCTGGCTAGCCCTAATACCATGTTTAATGAAGATTTAGTTTCACTGATAGTTTTCTTTGTGTGAGACTTCTGCTAGAATAGAACCAACATCTGACCTCAGAAGTCATGCTTTGTCTTCAGCCTTACATTTGGTCCTTTGACACCAGTTTTGTCTTTTGCCATGCCTCTTTTATTTTTTGCCATAACCTTTTCGTGTCAAAAGTTATTACCAATTTCCTGCACAAAGAACCCTAAACCCCAACAGGAAAGTGAAAGGAATTGGTATAAATACGCAGAGTGATGTTGAAATAATTCTGTCTTCATCATTTTCATTTTCTCTATAGTTTACCTCTTTCCCAGTGGGCACACGACGTAAACCCCGACGTTGCTAATTGGTGGAGGGCTGGTCAGTTGGTCACGTAGATATGTATGGTAGAGATTATGTCGCCCCAACGTGAACACAACATCGGGGTTTTTTTACAACATTGTCGCAAGCTAACGTTGAACTCCTGACATTACCTCACAATGTTGTAAAACGTCGCCAAAACGTTGCATGCTAACTTCATATCTTTGACGTTGCTTCACTATGTTGTAACAACATAATCTCAACCATACAATTCTACGTCATTTGAAGAAAAATGTGACGTTGTTGCGATGTTGCTGCAACGTCGATGTGCCCATGGGGTTGTTGGTATAATTGAATGTGATTCTATCTATCTATCTATCTATTTGTATAATATAATTGCAATATGGTATGATTTTATATAGCGCCCAATCCAGATAAATCTGCTCGCTGGCACTTTGAGCCGTGCTCTCCATACTGAACGACAATCATACCAATCATTAAACTGTCCTTCTATCTATCTGTATGTCTGTCTATCTATCTATCTAATGTCTATCTGTCTATCTATCTATCTACAGTACAACTATCATAAAATGGCTCGTCAGTTTGGATCGACACTTATCTATCGATCTGTAGTGATCCATGGCGATCTTGGTTGATATGGAGTGATCGATCCAGAGTGATTTGATGTGATCTGTATCTATTAATCAAAATTAATATTAATAAATTTACTTTTCTGTACCAAGTAACTTCTGGATATGTTTCCTTAATTAATATGTTCAATTGTTAGTTGAATTTTGTCTGTTCTTTGATTTAAATTCCTAAATAATTGACATGATTGATTTTCACTAAAATTGGATTAGTAGATCACTGAAGACAGAGTAATATCATCTCAGATCACTTCAGATCACTCTTTCTCTGGACCACTGTGGATCACTGCGGATTACTATGTTGAGCCATTTTAAAATGGTTGTACTGTATCTCCCTATTTAACCATCTGTCTGTCCAACTATCTACCTGTCTACCTACCTGTCTGCTCATCTTTCTTTTTTCTATCAATCCACCTTTCTAAATCCTCTGTCCATCTGCAATAATGTATCTTTACAGTGTATATCATTCAGATACACTGTTCATTAACATACCATATTTCAGCTTAATTTTAAATTGTGTATAACTTGCTAAAAATTGTTTGTACTGAAATTTGTATATTATTCGCACATCCCAAACATCCAACAATTTGCATATATAAGAAATAGAAAATGCATCATGCGCATATCGTGTCTTACCAAACATGGCACACAATGACATCAATGGAACCCATATTACAAAACATGCTCCCTTTTAAGTGCATGCATCATGTTACGCCTCTGAGGAAAAACACTCTCCTTACTGAACCCTTTTAATGGAAGGGTACTTGTATGCTGGCACACCGTGATATTAATATGTCTCAGAGTCAGATGTATAAACACGTTCCTTCCGTTCTTTCTACCTCCGGTTCTTTTTGCTGTGTAGGCCTATCAAATTTACGGAAATTCTGCTCTTCATATATTTTGTATTACCTTATTTGTTATATTTTTTTATCTATATGGGGATATCCTTTTGTATAAAGGGAGTGGCAATTGTTGAATAAAGCAATTGTGTTACTCATCCGGTAGTTCTTGTTAGAAAAAAACCATTGCTTGGGTGTTCTATTTAGTGCTGAGAATGGAGATGCCAATGTTTGAGGTAATCTCATAGCACTGCCATCATGTGCTCTTGTCAGTAAAATAGAAATGGATCGAAAGATAATTTTATGATCTTTTTATGTCAACCACACACAAATTGGAACATTTCGTTTCACAGTTCAAGACAACGCGCAGAAGCAAGTGTTTCCACAATTCAGCATGTGCGTCTAATCTTCGTAAGTGAATCACTTGGCCCTGGGGGGTCAATCTCGCTCATTCAAGGTCAATCTAATCTACTCTAAAACTGACCTTATAACATGATTAGCTTTGGAATTCACATACAATTGCTTGGACAAGTTAAATACACAATAAATTTGAATTTGGGTCAGCTTAAATTATTGAATGAGATGGCTGCACAATTCCTTTGAGCTAACTTAGCTTGTTGTTTTTAATAATAGCAACCTACAGATCATCATTACTAAAACCAACAAGCTATGTTACCTCAAAGGAATCGTGCAACCATCTCACTCAATCATTTAAGCTGACTCAAAATTTCTAATTTTACAGTGCAAACACGGTTTGAGGTTTCTCCCACTTCTTTTGGGACAGATAACTTTTACTGTTGCTTTTCGAACCAAACAAGTAAAGCAAAATTAGTACATGAAGGTAATTTTAACATTTTTTTTTTTTTGACAAGAGGCTGAATTTTCATTCATCCCAGTTATTGCTTAACCGGTTCATGATAACTGTAATAATTTCTATCTACCATATTCTGCAGTTATTTTTACACAGGAAGGTAATTTGCATACATTTCTGTCATATTGTTATAATCAACTTGTTCATCTAGTGATTCTAGTCTATCATTTATGCCATACAAACCCTAGAATAGAATAACAGCCAGTAAGCACTAACCAAGAGTATGTAGTGATAATCAGCATCGACCTAGAATTCCATTAATGGTATTAATATTTAATCAAGTTGTAGCTTGGTTCAGTCAATTAGCTCTTATGTAACATAAATCAACTTAGTTACCAGTCAATTTAACAAAATTTAATGCTCAACTTGCAATTATTCAATTAACACTATGGACCAGAAAGGCAGCTTGTAATATTTCTGAAATTACCCACAGATTTTACCAAACTAGTCATCATTTAATCTGTTTATACATAGATTTCATCTACATCTAATTCATTCCACCCAGAGAATCTGATTCATTCTGACCAGCAAATAAACTTATTGTTATTCTAGACGCAAAAGACATTTTTAACCATTGCAGGCTTTATAAGGGATTTTATTCACACCGCATATATTTTGCTTTGTTTATTTTTGTAAATGGCCTGTCTTGTTCTTCGGCATTAATATTATGATAACTGTATATTTTTTAGATTGAAATATACCTTTTTGTCCAGGGTCACCATGAAAATATTTTCTCTTCTTGGAAAACGCCAAGCTCCAATAAGTATCTAACAGTTGCTGCATTTGTACAATGAGCATGCATCAACCAAACAAAAATAAACATTTGGCCAACAAAACTAGAGCCAGCTATACATTGTGTCACATCCAACTCTGAAAGTTAATAGTCATGCAATTGCAAAATCAGAGATGGTCAGCCATTAACCACAAAATGCAACAAAGTAATTTCAGGTCAAGAAATCAACATTGGTTGGGTTACAAATATTGACACAATTTCTTTTCTGGTAAACATTTATTTTTTCTGAACGGGATAGAAGTGTACTACATAGAAATAATACAGTTAAAGTAAGAACATTTTCTGTCAGGAGTCTTCTTTTTACCTAGTTTGCCCTCCTTTCGTCTCTCCGCCCCAAATCCCCATACAACAACCATTTTAAAACTCCTCAAAACAACTGGAAATGCACTGACATGTTCCTTGTGAGGTCATTTATCCTTATCTTTGCCATCTTAAATCTTCTAGACTAAAATTGAGACAGTGATTTTATATCCTATACTTCTAATGCCATTAACCAAAGTAACTGACTGAGTCATAGCACTCACCACTGAGGTCACAATTTTGTCACTGATGAAGTGACAGTTAAATTCAAAACAAAGCATAGACTTGTTTTGTGATCACTGATGACCCCAAACAGTGAAATGTTGGTACTCGTCACTCTTTGACTGTAACATTCTGACAACATGTCTATCGTTAGTTTATTAAAACCAACACACAACATTAAAAATCTGGATTAGAGAGCTTTCTCCATTTGTACAATTTATATAAATTGGTCAGATAGAATTCTGTCAATGCAGCTTCCAAACTCCACTAAAGGCATTACTAAAACTTAGTTTTAATTGAAAACTACTACCAGTGAGTGACTGAACTCATCAAAGGAAAGTCATTTTGAAATGCATTTGAAATGTAACTCTAGTGCATGTAAAAGCATTCTGCTAATGAAGATGACATCTTAGAGGGAACATGCCTTTCTATTCACCAAATACTTGCAAAAATCAAAAAAGCTCTTGTGATGTTAACATGATAAAGCAGCAACCATTTTGGAGAAAATCAGGCATTTCACAAATTTCATTACCAAATGCTTGTGACAATCACGAAAAGCCACTTGTGAATTAAGAAATAGCAATATCATGCAAGTGATGCCACATAGCTGGCCTTCTAACAAAATTTAATTCAGTTTCTCTCAGAAACTCATTTGCTTTATAATAAATTATTCAAAAAGTCACAGTTTGATGTATATAGCTATTTACTTTAACCTATCACATAAACAATAGACCATTTATATAAGAAAACAATCTAATTGCACCAAAATCATCACAAATCACTGAGATCAGAACCAATCTGTAGTCCCATTGCAAATGTTAAGATTCAATCAAGTTGTTAACTGTTACATCCAGTTGATTAACTCTGACATCACATAAATCTACTTGATTATCCAGTCAATTTGCTTCAAATTTGTTGTGGTTTGGTAATCATGCCGTTATCATTAATCATGCAAGGTGCGAAGGCGTATTACTATTTGCATTCTGGTAATATCTCATTAAAACAAGCATATAAATAGGGAAATAACTGTTCAACCATACCGAAATAGAATTGCACTGATATTTCAAGAGCTTTACTACATTGTAATTAGGTAAATATGCACTAGACAAAAAGTATTTTCAGTCATTGAATTAGGTGTGAGAAACTGCAAGAATTAAATGCAGTCGGAGATTTGTTCGTCGATGTAGTTAAATATCGGTTAGTTGGAATAAATATGTATGACGATGGTTCAACCCTTCGCTGATATACTCTTAATAACTCTATTTTGTGCGATTTGCCTCTGATTAGTTGGGCACATGCCTCGCGACAAGAGGCCAGAAGCCAAATCTGGAAAATCAGACCGAGATGAGTCGTCATCAGATTGCGTGCTAGAAGTACTTTATAAAATTCAGACAGGACAAATTTGCAGAACAGCGGGTCGCCGGATTTCGTAATAAAATGCAGATGCAAAGTTGCGGAACAGGACTTTTTTTTGCAGGATCGGTAGTAATAAAATGCAGATGAGGTCCAAGGTGCTGAATTTGCTTTAATAATCGCCTCAATTTTAAAAATGTCTCGTTATAGAACTGAGAGTGAAAGACGAGGCCCTAGAAGAATTAGAAAGCATGTCAGTTCAAATATACCAGTAGATCCATTAACACAACTATAAAACAAACGATAAAAACGGAAGGATAGACAGATACCACAGTAATGAGATGACATACACGGCTCAAGTTGAGTATACAACTATTAGTGACCTCCCTGGACTGAATGAGCCACAGGATTGGCTTATTCACAGTTGTTCACACCTTTTCAACCAATCCTGCCATTTGCTTGTTGGATTCTTAACTTGAGCCAATGTATGCTTAATCTGCTATCATTCATCCTGAAGTCAATCAAATTGTCCAACTTTTTCTTTTGACAAATTCGATGAAACATTTCTTGCAACAAGGATTAAATAGGTGCAATTTATTCTCATGAAAATTACGAATGACAAGGCGAACATCAGTTTCTTTGAAGATGAGTTTGTACTACTCCGAAAAACTAATTTGATTAGCAGCTTCATTCACTTTAAAAAATGTTGGGACAAAATTGGTTTTTCAGATTCAAAAAGGTTTTGTGAAAGACCAAATTTCAATGCTAAACCAACAAGGATTTTTTATAAAAATCCATGTAGGTTTATTGCATTTAAATTTGATTTTTCAAAAAACCATTTTCAATTTTAAAAAAACAATTTTGTCTGAAATTATTTAGAGTGTAACATTTCATATGCCAAAGTGATGATTAATTAACCCAACAGACTCAATTTTCCCTGCTGTTGATTACATATACTATAATTGATGGCTATTTTGCAGAGTGCCTTTAAGCTGACGGGTCTTATAACTGTACATAAATGTGATTTTCACGCTCTTGCGAAGCTGAGGTTGACATGAAAAATTGTTGATTTGTTCATAAAAGCAAATTGACACAGAACTGTTGGTTACTTTTATAAGCGTTAAGTACCATTACTCAATGGAAGAGTGATTTGAGGCTCTTGCTTAACTGAAGCTGACATGAAAAGTGAGTGAGTTGTCAGGAAGACATTCCAGGACAGATCGTACAAAGAGATTTCCCAATGAATATTCATGAAGAAAACTCATCAGCTCTGATTACTGCCACTGCTCAGGAGTTTTAGTATTTCTTTATTGTCTGGGCAGGCTGCAAGATAATGACAATTAGTCTGGAACAATAGCTCCCTAGTTGCTAGCTAAGGAACTAGCTGGGTCTTAAATGTCAAGAAGGAACAGAAAGAATTTGAAGGTGGCATCCTTTGCCACACAATCAAAATAAGAATCTATCAAAATAAGGGCAACAAGCATTACCAAAATATTTTATATCAAACACAGGTGCCCAATACAATGATTATACTGTGTACGCTGCTTTCTTTTCTTGAAAGTATTGTTCAATATGATTCATGAAGGTATTGCTGAAAATTAGATTATGTAAGTCCAACTTTAGTTAGTTATAATTCAATGCGCTCCGTGAGGCATGACAGTGTGTTTTCTTGTTTGAAAATTTTCTTTGTTCACTGTTCAATTGGTTTCTTACAATATTTTTGATTTTACAACAGCAACATATACCAGTGCCATCCATTTCTGTAAGAGTATAAAAAAGCCATGCGCCATGTTGCTATCTATAGAAGGTACTTACACGTATACTAGGGTGGTCCAAAAAAATATATGTCCTAATTTCATTGATCTTTTTTCCTTTAACCATGTTGAGAAAGTGTGCAAAATTTCAGCCAAATTGATGAATATTTAGAGGTGGCTCATCAAGGTTGAAGTTTTGCTATATTTTGCATTAAAACGCCTATATCTGAACAGTGAAAATTGTGTAAAATCATATTTTCCTTTCATTTGAAGCCTCCTAAGGCACTAACCAACTGAGGAAAAAGGAACACAACACTTGTTTGTACATTTTCCTATCCACTTTAAAGTGATTTGTCACTTATATCATTAAAATTGTTATGTCAATTTAATTGATGTGTATTGGGTGAAAATTTGGCCAAATTGTTACACCAATATAGATTTATTAATAAAAACTTCAACCTTGATGAGCCACCTCTAAATATTAATCAATAAGGCTGAAATTTTGCACACTTCTTCCAGATGGTTAAAGGTAAAAAGTTAGGGGGTAATATCACCAAATTTTACACTTTCATTATTTTTCATTGGATGTTGGACCAACCTAACGTATACGGAAGGTTTACCCACCCACATGCTGCAAAAGGAAATCAATTCCACTCAGATGCTCGAATGGTTTTAATGTCAACACAAGTTTCCTGCCTAAGATCTAAACCATAAGAGCCCTCAAAATTAATGTTCACCAACTCACATTTTTGTCTATTGCGCTCCTGAAGAACAAACAATCTGTACTAATCCTGTTTATGCTATTTTGATGCAACAGTACACATATGTGAGACCTCCCCTGTTCCAGATTAATGTTGTTTAGTCATTTTACTGCTATTGTGTCAATGCTGAACATGAGTAAAATAACCAGATTTAATTGACTGAGCACATGTTTCACTATGACCAAATGAGTTCAGGACTTTTTAATGGATATTTTGTCCAAACGTCTCACTGACTGAAATACCATCAGGTGCCTAAGAGCAACAAGTCTTGTTGTTTTAAAAGAAGAGCCGTCCGCATGAAAGCGGTACAGAAGCTTCAAATCTTCATTATATTACAAATAGCCATAACACTAAACCTCATTTTTTCCTCAGAGTTTGTGGACATTGGTGTAAGCTATAATTGACTAACTTGTGATATATCAACAAGACATGTTTGGTGAATAACATTTTGCACTACAAAGTGAAAGGCTATTACTTGATGCAGTAATGTAAAGCGCAGTTGAAAGTTATTTTAGTTATTCACACGGCATCCAAGAGTTTTTTTCTTTACGACTTTTCCGAAGATACAATTCTCCAGTCTGCACGCAGCCCACAGAAGAGACACAAGGTTGTTAATAATACACCTAGCAGAAGTGCACTTGTAAGAAGTTTACTAGTTCGACAATCTGGCTGACTGATTTAGCGTCCAAAGGGAAAACCTAGTAAGTCACATTTAGGACATTCTGAGAAAATTGACTTTTAAATTCCAGTCCTTGCAGTAAGAGATGGACTTAATGGGATTTGCCAGTGTCATTCTGGGGTAACGGGCCACTTCTTGAAAATCTAAACTTAATAAATATATAAAAACATGTCTCAGAAGTCCTACTTTTACCTTAACTCAATTTGGCCCAAAATGCGACTTACCAGGTTTTCCCTTTGGACGCTAGTGATATGACACAAGCATAGTCATATGGAAAGACCATTACGTGGGGAGGCAGTCAATATTCTGCATTGAAATTATTACATGTTTTCGCAAAGTTTAAGCAAATTTCCCCCCCTATGAAATATGCAAAGCTATGAAATATGCAAAGCTGTTTTATTTGTGAGGCTGTCATTACCAGCCCTTCAAAAATGATCACTCTCTTGAGTCCAGACATGAAAACAAACCAGGATTCTTCATGATTTGTTCCGGAAAGTGTGGTGTCAATTTAAGGAACATACTGAAATGTTACTTGACGGGATGATGTCATGGTGGTCTTTGCTATAATTAGAGATATCTTTCAGATTTTCGAACGAGCTATATTTCTCATTTACCTCAATGAACTGTTTTATCTAACCTTCTGGCGAATTAGTAGTTGGCATGCAGGACCTTATGCCCCATTCTCACGGCACGTTATGGAGCACTTTAGGCGTTGGCGGCATGGTATTTCTTGGTAATTTGGATGAATTTGGGTGATCCGCCGTTGACTTTTCACATCCCTCAGGGGTAGTTTTTGTTTCCCTCAGGGGTTCCTAGAAATGGAAAAACTGCGCCGTGGATGTCAAAAAAGATTCACACCTTGAAACTTTTTTTCCATAACGGCGGAACAGAGCCCAATATTTTCTTGATTTTTGAATGTCCTGCGGGGATTTTTTTAGTGAGAACGACTCAAAAACATCTCTGGCGGGATATTAGGACATCCCCTGCCCCTCAGCGGACCTCTCCTGCCCCTGCGGGGACCTCTCCTGTCCCTGCGGGATATTTTTACTTCCCCTGCGGGACATTTGCAGCCTCCCCGGCAGTTTTTGACATCCCGCCGACGGTCTTTTGACATCCCGCCAACGATTTTTGACATCCCCACAGGCATTTAGATCTTTCCCACAGGGATATGATCTTGTCTCCGCCGATTTACGATCTTATCCCGCCGTGATATGCTTTTCATTAATTATATAATCGTTTTATAAACATTGTATGTCGCCGGGTTGGTAATTTTTTCCAGGAATTCATCTCAAGCTATCCGTCAGAGGTAAAAAGTTCTCTGTAACGTGCCGTGAGACTGTAGCTTTAAATGTACCCTTTTGAGAAAAAGTTTTAAAAATTATGACTTTATGGATTTTTTTCACAGGTGCCTTAGTTCACATGTTAACTTTTTTTTCTAACAATCTTCTAGATATTTTTCAAGAGATGTTTATAAAGTTTTAAGCTTCTCATTTCTTCAACTTGTTGCTGGAGGGTGCAGCATAATTTTCACAGAACATACAAAGACAATCAGGAAAGACTAAAAGCCTCAGCTACAGCAATAACCAAGTTAATGGGTTTTCTTCATGAATATTCATTGGGAAGTCTCTTTTCTATGCTGATCATCAGTGTTGGAAATATTTCACACATCACTGAACCTACTTGTCAGCTTTTGTTTAGAGTAAATGTAAAAGCACATTCAACGATGTCTTTATTGATAGAAGTAAGTAAACCTGCACGGTTGACTTCTCCAAATAGAAATTTTTCTTGTTTTGAGTTCATGGTTTGTAGAAGCTAAAATCACTTAAAGTATAGACATCATTGAGTTATATCATTCAAAGGTTTAGACTGAGATGCAATTTAATATCAGGCCATGGGTTATACATTGCTGAGAAAATTGAACAGAAACATCAAATGAACTTATATGAAGTGCTTTAATTCAACAAATGAAGGGTTAAATATTATTGTATATAAGTTAGTATTGATGGGAAGTAAATAAAATATGTACCCAAATTTATTCTGAAAAAATGAGAACATTTAAAATAACTTGACATAATAAAAAGACAAATGGACTTAAAACAAATAACAAGCTACTTTAAATGTATGCTGTTAATGTTCTATAGCGATCCATTCACAAAATACAGCTCATCTCTGAGTTGAGAGACTAACAATTCATTAAAAAGACATCATGACAGTCTCATCATAAACTATACAAAGAAAACCTGCCCCCTACACCATAAAAATTATTAATTTGAGGCTTTCCAGAAGAAATCAATGATGCAGAACCAATATCTGAAAAGGAAAGAGTTGAATCCTAACATGCAAAAAATAAAACTATTGAACAGAGTTACAGAATGCCTCTCTTGAGTTTGAAGGAGACCGTTTTATTGCAAATGCTTGATCTAAAGTACCACTATGCTCTTTTGTCCTTACAAAACTGCTTGTTCTTAAGCACAAGGCAGCCTTAAAACAAGCAATCCTGCATGTATACCTAATCTTCTTAAGTGAATCAAATGACCCTTAAGTCAACCTAAGCTGCCTTAAAACCAGACTTACAATGTGATTGGCTTCTGAATTGATCCCAAATTGCACCTGACTGCCTGAGAGTCTTTAGGTTTCCTTTAAAATTCTTCTTAAAAAAGATCCAGTACATTCAGTCAATTTGTTTATCTTATTTTCCGTTAATTGGCAATTGGTTCTGTGTACGTCTTCTTTCCATTTGCTCTTTTACCATCTCTGGATTTTCTAGGTGTTTAAAATGTTGATAGCAATCAATGTTTACAAAATATACCTGTAATATCTGAGGCAAACAACCTGTTTGGTGTACTTTTCCATTATAAACCACAAAATTTATCTGATAAAACCTTTTAGTGCCATGCTATCAGGAAAGTTTGGTGCTTGATGTGTTTATGCTTTAACCCTTTCCAGACTGAGGAGAAAATTGCAAATTTGGGGTTTTTAACCCTTAAACCTAAATTTTCTCAATGAAGACTTCTGAATACACATGGATAACCATATATCAATATAAAGCTGGGATGGTGAGCTTTACAATGACATGATAGAGAAGACACCTGAGCACATATGAAAAGCACACCTGCCTTAATTACAGGTGAGATGATTAAAAAAGATCAAAGGCAGTTAAGCATGTTTCTTACAATGAGGCATATAACATGAAAAATAAGCAAGACTTTTGATGCACTCCAGCACCAAAATATCACTAAATATGTTTGCAACAAATTAGATATAATTCCATTTGGTTATAAAGCTCAGGTATGTACAGGTGAGTCAATTATGATTACCTGTGGACCATTTGGCTAGCGGTCGAAAATCGGACTAATTTCTCAGGCTGACAGCAATTCATTACATAGACCATTATTTCACTAGTAAGTGCCAGATTTTGTCTATACTTGGTTGTTTTATTTATTCTTTACTTCTTTGCAATGTTTTAAGAAGATTTTGGTTCATAACCTTATATTCATACTCTTCTGTTGGACCCCCGGAGGCAGGTACTGCAGGAAATGTTTGATTTTGCGTATATATTGTCAATTATCACTAAACAACACACCTGTAATTAGGCCAGGTAAAGAGGTTATGGGGTTCAGGTCAGATGTGCAAATGCTGTTTCCCTACCTGTATAAGATCACCAAGAATGATCAAAATCTGGCAATAAATTACTGTCCGCCTGAGAAATTAGTCCGATTTTCGGCCGCTAGTCAACTGGTTCTGAGGTAATTATAAATGATTTACCTGTACATACCTGAGTTTCGTAACTAAGGGAAACCATTTCTAAGTTATTCTAAACTTTTTTGACATGTTAAAAACAAAGTTTTAGTGTCATAAACTGATATTTATACTCTCCCATTGAGGTGTATTACCTGAAATGGTAGATTTGCAAATTTTGCTTAATATTACCAATTAACACACCTGTAATGGAGCCAGGTAAATGGGTAATCAGGGTTCAGGTAGGATGTATAGATGCAGTAACCATACCTATATGCGATATTAATACTCCCCTAGTGTAAGTTATGGCAGGGAGTGTTTGATTTTGTGCCTTAAATGCTCAAAAACAAAGCCTAAGGTTGTTTTGCTCTGAGATGACATGTTCAGGGAAATTCCGGGGATTCCCCTTTTCAGATCCCACTTGGATTTCCCATTCTCACGGGATGAATTTTTGAGAAACAAAAATGGTGATGGGCTGAATGAAAAGCTTATTCCTTGGTGCACATTCTGTGTGAATTTCATGTTAATATTTCCATTCTAAGGTACTGTACAGGGGGCTAGAGATCATGGCCCAAATTTGGGCCACGATCCTGGGCACAGTCTGGAAAGGGTTAAATCGTTTTCCTATCATATTACAGTCCTCGTTATATTTACATGGAATCTCAAGTTATTTTCTTTGCTGTTGAAGTGTGATGTCAGAGATGACTATTATCTAGCTTTGCAATTTATTTAAATTAACTACAAGCTGTGATGTAATTTTAGACTGGGTCAGGTTTGCCGGCTTTTAACCAATGTGAATCAACCAAAACTGAGTGTCACAGTTTCAACACCAATCACTGCAACAGCTCATGATAACCCAAGTCACCTATCTGTCATTCTGTCCACCAGCAATCAAAATTGCTAGTATGCCAATACACTAACCAATAAATTAGATTTATGTCCCTAAAAGTCATATTGATTATCATCTAAATTAAGGCTATACTGCCAAATTATTCTCAGATGTCACACATCAGAATGTCCAGAGGCAGGCAACAGAGATTACATTTGTTATTCTATTTGGTAATTATGGAAATGTTATTACTTCATATGTTGTGTGCTGCCTTGACTATGGCAGTTATTGTGGCAGCGGGGAAGTTACTGTCAGTTATATTGGAGGGTAACATCTTATATATAATATATTCCTAGTGACTGTATTTGTCATACAAGAATTAAACATCTGTTTTCTAGCTTGTATACAACACAGCTAGCTTAAATGGTGTCATACTTCTTATTTATTGTCTGAAAGACAAAAAGTTCAGATCCAACATGCAAACTGCCAAGATGACAGAAGGTTTGACATTTCACATCGACAACGTAAAAACAATTTTGCTAGTTTGACAACCTGGAAAATGTTGAAACGCTTTTAAGCCAAAAACTATGATATTATGAATAGAGAGCTTGTGTTTTCCAAGTGTTCAGACATTTGTTTCCCCCTCTGTTTGAATACAAGAACTTCAACCTTAGCTTTCTCTTCCTTTTGCTGCTACTCCACAAAATGTGAAAAATAGACCTCATAGCCACTGCCAGGTTGTGATATTTCAACCTGAACGAAGTGTAATTGGTTGACAAAGAAAGCCCTTGTGAGGGCTCCTTGAGACAAGTGTGTTCAGGATTAGCAGGAAATGGTCGATAGCTCCTTCAGAGGTATTATGGGATATGCCATTGTTTATTCTCTTTGTTTACAAGAATAAAAACGTGATTTGTTGGACAATAGAGGGCTCTGTTGGTTTGATGTTTGCCCCAGACAGGAGTGACACAAAACTAATGCCCTAAGCATACAACATTCAGTGCTGGGTGAATGGCATCGATATTCAATTTGGTGGTCTGGCCAGCTTAAACTTATTCTGACTATAGCAGAGAGCACTATACTTATCAAGTCTAATCTGGTTAAAAGTATTTTGGATTTGCTTTAAGAATGAAAAGCTAAGAGACTTAAACCAACTTTTTGTGTCTTGTCTTCACTCGAGACAATTTTGCAGAGAAATTTGTTTTCCTTGAGTGAACTACTGGACAATAATCATACCAGGTGTATGTAATCTATTTTCAAATAGCATCATAGTAAAAAACATTCTGCTTTTCTGTCTATCACCCAAGAAACAATCACATTTATGCCTTTATTTGTTGTCAGAAAATTATTTTGACATTGATGAACAATGGTCTTAAACCACCTCAAAATGCTAATTGTGATGCCATTTCGATTGACACCTAGTCCAACATCCTTTCGTACAAATTTTATGTCCAGGCTTCTAGTTTTAGTAGGAAGACTTCAACTTGGAAGCCGTAATGATGCATGCAACATTAATGCTGTGAGATACATATTAACATGGAGTCCTATGGGCATGCATAGATCACTGAAGGGTGTACATACTTTCAAGAATGTAAAAATGATGCTTTAGATCTTCAAAAAAAAGGTCACCAACAAAGTTAAGCCAGGTCTAAGCCTCAGACCTGGACTTAGAAGTTCCGAATTAAAACTGCAGGGTCAATTTCAGTGATTAAACGGCAGCACCTCTTAGTAAGCAAAATACTTAATACCAGGTTTAACTTTAAGCCTGGTCTTAGCTATCTTGGTGAAATCGGCCCTATAAGTTTTAAGAAGTTAAGCACTCCAGATATTTGTATTCGCTTGTGTTACCAAATTTGGGCTCAAAATCAGACTTCACCTCATACTGACAAAACAATTCATGCTTCATCAAATTTCTTTACAGATTCATTTAAATTAGATGTCCCTCAAAGTAATCCTTCAAATCTGAAATTTCAGAAATACTGCTTACCAACATCCTGTGAAATCCATTGATTCATTGTGGCAAGCGATCCACCTTGTCCCCGTTCCCCCTATTCACTTTTCTTGTCAGCTTGAGATAAGCAAGAGCCTAAAATTACTCTTCTATTAAGTAATAGCACTGCTAATGTTTATAAAAGTAATTAGCAGTACTGTGTCAATCTGTTTACGTGACAAAATTAACCAATTTCATTGTCAACCTTTTCTTTACAGGAGTGCAAAGACCACACTAATGTGAGTAACGGTGCCTGTCAAGCTTAAAAGTACTAAGTAAAAGTGTTATTAAATCTTGTAGCTGGAACCATCAGCAAAGAAAATTGTTTCTGTTGAGCCATTTAGTCATCGGCAAGGCTTATGAAATGTAGTGAAGACGCCCATCAAATTAGTTTTTGAAGAATTATAAAGTTTCTTGGAGCAGTTTCCCTCATCTTGGATAGATTCTATAAGAAAAATGTTACCTACCGTGTCCTACAGTTACTGAAGCTGTAAATTAATAGTGTAGGTAAAAACCATACTGATCAAACATGTTATAAGGAGAATTTGAATAAGTCCTTTCTATCTTCAAGCTGTAATTGTTATTATCTTTCAATATACCAGGACAGTCAGGAACAACAAAGACATCTGAGAATTGGCAGTAATCAGTCCTGACAGATTTATTTCATGAATATTCATTAAGATGTCTCTTCTACGATTATTTGGAAGGACTGCCTGACAACACAGTTCTGAGCACCCTTCTCTTGTGAAGTTCAGTAAGAGCCCAAAATCACACTACTATAATGACAGCATGAACAAAAAACTCTCGGCCAAATAGATTTAGCATAAAAAGGGATGATCATTCATAGTATATGCACTTTGCTGTGAAAGACTTCTGTATTATTCCTGTACTTCTTACATTGAAATCAATGTACATCATGTAACCAGCCAAAAAATTATGATGTGTAATAAATACCAGGGCCATGGCTGAGGAAGCTAATTTGGAGGACATAAAATCTCTTTGAAGACCCACTTGACAATCTTCATGGAAATGTGTGGGTTTTCTTTGATACTTTAAAGTAAATATTCTTGAATGTCATATTTTTGTCTTAGAAATACTCAATTTCACAGGAAATTATGTACTCAAACTCTATTGTCAGTTGTAATGCCAGTTGCGAGAAAACATGTTTGTCTCAGGAAATTAAATTGCCTCTGAAGAATCTTTATATTTGCAGAGAGTCACACTGGTTTGACTGGGAATTGTGAATCTTCAAGCCTCCGTCTTAAGAGACCTTCGTCAAACAATGTGGAACTACTGCTCTTAATGGGATGTGTGTTGGAACAGGCACTCAAGGAATTTTAGTCCGTGCAAGAAAAGAAAAAAGATTTTCCAGAGTGTTGTCATTGGCATCTACAATACACAAAATCAATATTGGGAATGGAGGGAAACATATTGATATTTTTCTTTCAATGGCGACATCAGACTGCTGTGTGTTCTGAAGTGATGTATGGTAGTTTATTCCATTAAAATAGATGTTGTTTGAGCATTCTGGAATACTAAAGGTATCACATTAAAATTACATGGTGCAGAAAAATATCTGGACACTAATGGATTGTGTGCAGAAACAGTCATTGTAGACTTGATTTGGCCTTGAAATGTGTGGTACCGACGTTTGGCATTAATTTTAATGTCTGGAAACAAGTCATGGAAGTAGGTAAGTTCTTTAGTCACTGTGCTGAAATACACTGATCAATAGAACACAGGGTATATAATTTTTAGACAGAAATTTGTAGTATAAGAAATGGTGAGGAATATTCTTATTAAGGAATAAAACTTTCAATGGACTGAGTTCATATTCAGAAATTAGTGAGCGTTGATTTCACTGACTGTGATAGGACAAAGATACTTCTGCTTCCTGGAGTTATATGACTCTAGGAAGAAGTTTGGACTTTGCATTCAGCCCAGAGTTCCAACATAATTTTTTTTACTTTCTTTTCCTGGTGTCAAGTAGTATAAAACAGAATTTCCATGATTTTAACAAATTTGGAAATGGTTCACGTCAGCAACGGAAGATCTATTAGTGCATTGAATGCAAATTCATGATAACTGACAACCCACTAATAGCTCAATAGACTGGTCGTTGTGCACCATATATACGGCCAACTGAACTAAACTTGTTCTTAATAAGCCATCATTGAAATAATTTGGAATTTTTAAAAAATCCAAAAAATAGACAAGTAATAATTTTGCATCACATATTTGACACTTCACTGTTCAATAAAGATAGCAGCCAATTTGAACTGCGATTCCCTATGTGTAAAATTGAATATATTTCCAGTTAATAAACCGACAATACATCTTTTCAGAGCTTGGCATGGCTTATTGAAACTGGAAAATTTACCTCACACAAATTTTATTTAACAAAAACTACATGTCATATGGTATTTGTGTCATAACAACCTTGGAAATTAATTGGTTTTATCTTACACAAAAAAAAACAAAATAATAATAATACAGTCAGATAAGATGTTCCAATATTTTTCATTACTTCTTTTTCAACTGATGGCAAAAGAGAGACTGCAGGATTAACGTAGACTACACTCTATAGAGATAAAAAATGAACCATAGAGATGAAGTTTATTTTGAAAGGGGTAGATGAACTATGTGTCTGTTGCTTAGCCATCAAAAGCAGGTCATTCAAAAATCATTGCTAAATTTGCTAGCCAAGCCCAACAGCAAGAACAATACAAATGAAGATGAAATCAATTACAGAATAGCCAAATCAATCATTAAATCAGTCACAGATTGATCAGCCTATAACGCTAAATCCTTTGACGCTTTGATGTGCATCAATTGGCACGGCTTCGACGCAAAAACATTCTACACAACATCACGTCTGGCATGTTATGCAAGTAGGACACAGCATTATGTAAATAAGGGGGAAGTCCCTTTGTCAACTCAGTGATAGTTTAGTGGGGGGTATCCGTTGTGCGTAGTCTAAAGGGATTGTCAGGCAATTTGTACCAACAAGTTGGAAGCAGCAACTGTAACTAAGTTATCTATCAGGTTTTTGCATTTGTTGACCGTTTTTTCTCTGTGAATGATACAGCAATTTTGCTGCATCTCAGAAGATGCATTATGAATGATGTTTTGTTTATCAGTGAAACCAATCAAACCATTGATAGATTGGCATGGAAGGGAGTGCATTAATTGGTGTCCACAATATATAATTGTCAGTGTAAAAAAATAAATTGAATTGTCTTGTTCAGGTTTGATCAGCCATTATTCTATCACTCAAGGTTGACACAAAATGATAATATATAATCTGCATCTTTCCATTATAATAACAATGTGCTGCATCTGCTCATAAAATGAACTAAAAACTGAATATCCTTGCACACTGTTACACAAGATACCATTACAAAGGCAGCCTCATCAGCAAAATCTTTTTTTATGCAGCAGATATTTAGCCTTGAGGATAAAGATAATTATGAATCTGTACTCAACATATGCAATTCTGGCAAACAAGGCCAACGCTGAGTCACAGACCAAGACATACAATTTCCATCTCATAAATTTTAATGTTCAGCCAGGATATTTCGTAGTCTTCCGAAAATTGAGTAGAAGATGGTACATCAGTCGAGGTTAGAGGTTGACACCATGCATTTGGAAAGAGTTACTTAAAAGGGAGGCAAAAAAGACATAAGGCCTCATGACAGGATATAATATCCCCACACTCTTTTAGAAGATCAGTTCCCCCAACTGAACCGCAATTACCTTCAGACTACCCCTTTTAAGCCTTCCCATATTCAAATAACCTCATCTGCCCTCACCTGGTCTCTTATTCCAAAAGCTACCCCTAGCTGCAATCGTCTTCCATCAACCAAACTTGTCTTCCTTTAGTTGACAAAACTATCTTCCCTCAACTATCTTGTCTTTCCTCTACTAAATTCACCTCCCCTCAATTAAAATCACTAACCCTCAGTTACCCCATCATGAAACACATGGGGGTGAGGGTGTACACGCTACCATAAGGCCTGACATACTTATACTGTGAAAACCTTAAAGTGCAGACAAACAACAACATTTCCAAGACTGTGGCCACTTGTCAAGCAAGTCACAATGTACGTTTGGGTCTTAACGAGAGTAAGATTGACTTCAATGAAATATTTTGATATTTATACAAGCGTTCATTTAAAGAAAATGCTCACTGCCTTTGGTAGTTGGTACAGGGTTTGTTTTTTATAAATCCACCCAAAAGGTCAGCCCTGGTTTTGCAATGAAGCCAGGTGGCCCTCTATCTGTCAATGTTTGATCATCTGCATGTATTTCAGTGCTTTTCCCAGCCATTAGCCACATTAGCCTTAGCTAATGCTTCCTTCAAGTGGCTAATGAAAATTGCTTATTTTGGATGCAAATTAGCCACACATACAAGCATATCACTCAAAAAAAGCACTGTATTTATTGTATTATTATGGAAGTAAAATGGTTTTATCATATTATCTGTATAAAGATAAGAACTGCTAAGTAAATTATTACGATCACTGATAAATTCATTTTTTATATCACAAATCGTTGCTGTTTGCTAACCAATACAAATTGTAAAAATGTTCTAACGGACAATGAAAAAGGTGGTAAAATCAAATAAATCAAACTGTGAAATAAAAGCTCTTGTTCAGTCTTGATGACCTCAAGGATGCTTATCAATGATCATAAATAATCTTTCATATGTATTTATGCACAGCTGAAGGAAAGGTACGACAATGATTACTCATAATCTAAGTAACAGGGCCTCATTGTACATTTTTATGGCATATGTCAACCTTGGAATTTTGAGTTTTCCGTGGCGGGAAATTAGAAATTAGCAAACATTTTGATGAAATCAACAAGTCATTGCAAGTGATTTCAATAAAATATAAGTTCTTGAATGTTCAAGATCGTTTACTTATAAGAATTTTTCAAAATGTGAAAATAATACCCGTTCACACACCTGTTTTTCTTGACCTGGTTATATCTTCCAATATGCTATAATAGAATAATCAGCGGCCCTCTACTGGAAGTTTTACTCTAACCTATAAGGCTTCTCCCTTTTTACCCCCTTTACTATTAAAGGCAACCCTAAAATACCTCATTTTACCTCCCATTTCAGACCTGCTCCTCTCCCCACTCAACTCAAATTAATTACAATCAGTCTAAATTATCCTCTCATCCCTGGTGGCTCACACTACAAATTTCTAATTCCACAAGGTGCCTCTCACTTAAAAAATGTCCAGTTTTTGTGTCCGAGAGCAGGGCCTCGGGCCCTTTGTCGTCATCAATGGGATTGTCATATCAAAGTTGGTGTGGATCGAAAAGCATTTCACAGATGCAAGAACAACCCAAAGTTATGATGCCATTATGATGCCCAGTGTTTACACTGTAGCACTAGATGCCCTGGCTTTAATCTTATGTCTCACTGCTCTAAATAGTTAACGTTAATCCCCCAAATTCCTCCTTGCTCAGCAGACGATTTCTGAGAAGCATCTTCTTCTTCTTCCCTTTGGCCCTTCCGCCCTAAGACAAAGTGGGGTGCACCACAACCTTAGATTTATGCTTCAGCCAATTACTAAAGATAGACTGATGGACAGATAGACAGATAGATAGACAGATAGATATGTAGATTGATAGATCTATAGATAGAATGCAACTTTTAACAATTTATAGAGATGTGTTAATGTAATGATCATATCCCATTGAGTTATAAGGGTTATTAAATTGCTCGAGGACACGGTGCATGCATTGCATGCTATTTTTACCAGGTGCCTTTCACTTCAACAACTATACCTTCCACTGAAATTCTTGATGCACACATAGATAGGTTGAAAACATTTCAATTTTTAACGATTCCTATTTAATTGCACAACTTTTCAATATAGTACCTTTAGCATTTAACTAATTCATCTCTCAAAATATGACAAATTCATGACATCGATCAACTTTATGATTAAAGAATACTTCCTCATAACCATCACTACACATAAATCTCACTGCTATTTGTGTAACTATCAAAACAAACCTTCTATTTTCAATTTTGACTGACAATTCTATCACAAGTAAATTTCAGTGATCATACACCATTTAGCCTAAAGCTGAAGATGTTATCAACTGTTTCACATATACTCCAGAAAATGTCTACCTTATCCAATGTCACTTTCTTATTGATCTCGCACAAATCTAATAACTTTTCAGAAGATTGTTTACTATGCCACTTGAAACAGAGGTGCAGCCCTCTGGGCACAGTCCTTACTTGCCTTAAGACCTCTGGTGAGCCAAGGGGTAAGTTCTCTTATAATGTATTCTGTCTGTTTCTGCCCCACAGCATTAGTATATTGATCTTGACCAAATTTAATAATCTTTGATTTAGTGTTTGGGATTAAAGGTGACTGTCATTCAAAATGCTGACTAAATATTGATCAACACTGCCTTATAGCCAACGTGATGGCAGTCCGCTAAGTCTTTATTGAAAGGCAAGGCCAATTTGGGTCCAATAATGAAATTGTGGTGCCTCGAGGGTCAAAATGCCACCCACAACTAATTTGTTTGCTTTATTAACACTAGCAAGGGTGTTGCTATGTTTTACGACCTCGTAAATTTCCCCATTTCTGATATTAGAATGAGCAAAGTGATACTTCCTCCGTTAAAATATGCGGACCTATGTTTAGAAATGGAGACCAGTTTTTCTAATTGCTCACTGATGCCTAAGAATAAATTTGTATATTGGATTAACAAAGGACGGACCTTGAGACATGTATCTAAAATAAATACATCCATCATATATTTGTATTCTTCATGCAAATGTTCACAAGAATCTTTGGAATATCTACACAAAAAGTTGAAACTTTTGTTTAAAGCAAGCATAAATCATGAGTCGCAGGAGATGTCTGCCCATGTCAACAGTGTAGTGCAGAGTGATGTTATTATGACACAAAGATCAGGTGTTTTTTTAGTGCCAAAAAGAGATTCATACATGAGGTGCTTTTCAAAAGATAATAATTATTTGATCCACTTCACCTATTTCTGGCTAGCCCTAATACCATGTTTAATGAAGATTTAGTTTCACTGATAGTTTTCTTTGTATGAGACTTCTGAATAAAATAGTAACATACCACCTTTAAAAAAACATCTGACCTCAGAAGCCGCGATGTGTCCTTCAGCCTGACATTTGGTCCTTTGACACCAGTTTTGTCTTTTGCCATGCCTCTTTTGTTTTGTGTCATAACCTTTTCGTGTCAAAAGTTATTACCAATTTCCTGCACAAAGAACCCTAAACCCCAGCAGGAAAGTGAAAGGAAATTGGTTTAAAAACGCAGAGTGATGTTAAAATATTTCCGCCTTCATCATTTTCAGTTTCTCTATAGTTTACCTCTTTGTTGGTATTTTTGAATGTTATTCTATTTGTCGTTGTTTTCCTTTTTAGCAGCACAGCCGCTCTTACTCCAAGAATTTCATGCAATCTCGCTTGCACTCTGGGGGTCACTCTCTTTCACCAATCTCATTCAAATTTACTCTACATTCCCTGTATAGGTTTTTAACTTTTGACCAGTCACTTTTGGTGCCCTTCTTTGATGGTAAAATTTTGTAGAAACTAAAATTGTCTGGCTTCCATGGGTCAAAGGTCAACCATGGCTTCTTCTTCTTTTTCTCCTTAGTACATCCGTCACTGGTGTGCCTGTGTTGGAAACATGCACTGTCTGTGCTGCTTAAAGTGCTTGCACGTTATTTTTTTGGTATAGGCTACTATACCTTGTAAAATTCGGTCAGAAGTTTACCAATGTTACACATTTTTCAGTTTTCAGACCATACATCTCCAAGATTATTTGGGTGGATAGCTTGATACTGTACACATGTCTAGAAGTCATAGCAAAGATTCTTCAACCATCATGTTAAATCTCTACTTGTTATATCGACTGAGAAATTTGGGGACAAAAATGTGAATATACTGCAATTTTCACATTTTTTCAACAACCTGTGAAATGGAGGCAAGTGCATTGAAGTGGCTGAAACAATGCATTATTACACCTGGTCTAAATTCAAAACATGCTGTGCAATTGCAAGTCTCTAAGTCTCATACTAAATGAGGTAGAGTAGCGCGGGGCATGCAGCCCCCTTTAACTTCGAGGAGCGATTTGACCTACTTTTTGTGGTCGATTATTTGAATGCTTATGCTGTCAGGAAGGGACTCTAGTGAAACAAATGTCTACCAATTTTAATAAAGGAGTTACGGCCCTTTTTGTAAAAAAATTAAAATGGCCTTCTTACCCCACCCATCGGGCAAGAAGCCCCCCTATTATAATCCTATGCAAATTTTTTTTGCGAACGCATTCTGCTTGAAAGTTAGTTCTTGGGGTTCTTCTATCATTTTTAAGGCATTCTATTCACTTTTTCTGAATTTTAGAATTTTTCTGTTCATACAATTAGTTTTTTGATAGTTTTTGCCCTTTTTCAATTTCGGCCAAAATTTTTTCTATTTCAATTAGCTATTCTATCAAGACTTAAGGTAAAGTACACATTATTAAATGGTTCCTGAAGCAGCTTCAAGGCCTCAGTGAAGGGGGCCCCATGCCCCATACCATGTGGGGCCTCTCGCCCCAAACCCACATATTTTAATTTGACCTCTATATTTTGAGCTAAAATGCAAAAAACATGATCCAAATCATATTTATGTGATGGTCATAAAGTGAAGCAATGCAGATATCCATTATACTTTTAAAATTTTCCAAATTTATTTCTGACAACCACTTGCAAAGAATTAATCAAAGTTACAAAAACCATGCACCTTTTTTTGTTTCTTTAATTACGACTATGGTTTGGTGCTGAATGCCTTGAAAATTTGTGACGTCACCTAAAAAGCCTCTAGCTTCAATCCCATCAATAAGAAAAAGCACCAAAAATGTAAGTTTAGAAATAACCCTGGGGGGGGGGGCTTCTCAACTAACCCGGGCTTCTTGCCCCGACCCACTCTACATGCCTTCAAATTTCAGGACTTAGAAAATTTCAGTAAAAATCTAGAATATTTCATGAATTATTTTCCTATTGATTACTTGGATTTGTGCTTTTAGGCAAGAAACCTTCATCCTAGGTGGTAAATTTTCAAGGCATTCTGAGTTGGTCAAGTGGGAACATTTTCTGAAATTTGATGTAATGACACATACTGAATGTCAATCATACCAATCATTAAAGTGTCTATCTATCTATCTATCTATCTATATATCTATCTATTTGTCTATCTATAATCTATCTATCTATCTATCTATCTATCTATCTATCTATCTATCTCCCTATCTAACCATCTGTCTGTCCAATTATATACATTATTTGTCATTATAAGCCATGTGCCTATATATCTGATAACTATTTATTAATAAACAATATGTCAGCGGAATTTTAAATTGTGTATTACGCTGACAATTGTATGTTACTGAAATTTGCATAGTGTTCGCACATCCCAAACATTCAACAATTTGCAACATGTATAAGAAATAGAAAATGCATCATGCACATATCAAGGTAGACCACATACAGCACGCAATGACATCAATAGAACCCACATTACAAACATGCTGCTTTTATGTGCATGCATTATGCTACACCTCAGACAAGTGACACTCCCTTATTGAACCCTTTTATGGAGTGGGTACTTGTTTGCTGGCACACTGTGATATTGATATGTCTCAGATGTATAAATGCTTTCCTTCCTTCCTTTCTACCTCCCTTTCTTTTTGCTGTGCTGGCCTATCGAAAGTTCTGCATATCTTCTCTTCAAATATTTTGTATTGCCTTATCTGTTTTAATTCTTTATTTATGTGAGAATATTCTGTTGTTAAAATGAGTGGACATTGATGAATAAAGCAATTGTGTTACTCATCCTAAAGTTCTTGTTCAAATTCAAACCGTTGCTTGGGTGTATGAGCGCCTTCCATCATCTAGTGGTGTTTGGTTAGTGCTGAGAATGGAGATGCCAATGTTTGAGGTAATCTCATAGCACTGCCATCATGTGCTCCTGTCACTGAAATAGAAATGGACCGAAAGATAATATTATTATTATTATGATGATCTTTTTATGTCAACCACACAAATTGGAACACCTCGTTTCACAGTTCAAGACAACGAGCAAAAGCAAGTGTTTCCACAATTCAGCATGTGCGTCTACACTTCGTAAGTGAATCACTTGGCCCTGGGGGTCAATCTCGCTGATTCAAGGTCAATCTAATCTACTCTAAAACTGACCTTACAGTGTGATTGGATTGACTGCTAGACTATAGAAGCATGTACGTACATGTTACTTGCACACTTGCTTTCAGAATAAAAAACAACTCTAAGAAAATTAATTCTATTATCATAAGTACATATTGGTAATTTCTACTTTGTATGTTTTCAACACAGGCTTGAAAGGCATTCTTACCAATTATATAATTATTCCATACGCGTTCATAAAAACAGTGACTATGTAACATATTTTGCTAAATTATTTTTTCAAAACAAAGTAATATTCGCACATTTCTATCTCATTGACATAATTAGTTCATGTTATCAATAATTTAAGCCATACAAACTATAGAGTATAGAATGAAAGCCACCTAGCATTAACAAAGGCAATCACAACTGATCCATAATTCCATTAATAGTATCAGGAAAGTTGTTGCTTGGTTCAGTCTATTAGCTCTAATGCAACATAAATCAACTCGATTAACCAGTCAATTTAACTAATGCTCAAGTTAGACTAACAGACAGTTAGAGCTAACCAATAGTAGCTTATCAACATCATTCCAGAATCCCATTAATATTATTAATATTTATTGCTTGGTTCAGTCAATTAGCTCTAATGTAACATAAATCAACTTGGTTACCAGTCAATTTAACAAATGCTCAACTTGCAATAATTCAATTAACACCATGGACCAGAAAGGCAGCATGGAATAATTCTAAAATTGCCTACAGATTTAACCAAACCAGTCATTATTAAATCTGTTTAGATGTATTACAGCAACATTCAATTTATTCTAATATAACTAGAAAATTGTACTACTTATTATTAACACCAACACTAATTCTAATATAACTAGAAAATTAATCATATTATTATTCTAAATGCAAAAAACTATTTTAACCATTGCAGGCTTAAAGACCTGGAGAAACAAGGTTTTTTTTCACAGCGTATATTCTACTTCCTTTATATGTTTTCTGAATGGTTTGTTTTGTTCTTCTGCATAAAGGTTTTAATATCTGTAAAATTAATTCATATTGAAATAAACCTTAATGTCCAGTGTCACCATGAAAATATTTTCCCATTTAGGAAAACTCCCAGCCCCACATGAATATCCAACGGTTGCTCCGTTTGTACAATGAAAATGCATCAACCAAACAAAAATAAACATTTGGCCAACAAAAGCTAACACCAGCTTTACATTGTGTCACATCTAACTCTGAAAGTTAATAGTCATGCAATTGCAAAATTAGAGTTGGTCTGCCATTAACCACAAAATGCAATAAAGTAATTTCAGGTCAAGGAATCAACGTCTGTTAGGTTACTAATATTGATGAAATTACCCTTCTGGTAAACATTTGTTTTTGCTGACAGGATAGAAGTGTACTACATATTATTAAAACCAACACACACCATTTAAACTCAGATTAGAGAGCATTCTCTATCTTTCCATTTTTATAAATTGGTCAAATAGAATATTTTTCAATGTAACTTCCAAACTCCACTAAAAATATTACTAAGACTTAATTTTAATTCAAAACAACCATCAGAGAGTGAATGAACCCATTTGAAGAAAGTAGTTTGAAATGCACTTGAAATGTAACTCTAATGTATGTAAAAGCATTCTGCTGATGAATATGAAATTTAAGAGTTAACATGCCTTCCACCAAATGCTTAAAAAATCAAAAAGGCCTCTTGTGATGTTAACATGATAAAGCAGCAACCATTTTGGAGAAAATCAGGCATTTCACAAATTTCATTACCAAATGCTTGTGACAATCACGAAAAGCCCCCTGTGTTAATAAATGGCAATATCATGCCATAGCTGGCCTTCTAACAAAGTTAGCAATAAGAGTATTTACCATTAACTTTAACAATATGATGAAAGACTCAAACCTGTTTCCAAATGATACTTTTTCAGCTTAAAAACTGTTGAACGTTACAGATGATATCATATTTTAGACTTTTCTCAAACAACAAAAAATTTTGCTAAATTTTTGGTCTGACATCAGAAAATCCTGTCAGATGATTGGTCAAGCTGCGCATAGCGTGTCACTTTTTTTCAGTTTGCTTCAAGCAAGTGAAGTTGGCTGGAAAAATGATGTCATAATTTTGACCAATAAACTGCAAAGGCCAACTTGGTATTGTGACACATGTCAAACTGCAATCTACAAGAACTCTTACATTTCCTCATAAACAGTTGTATTTCACACTCCTGTGTAACTGTTGATTGCTTGAATTGATGTCTTAAGCTGATTCTGTATAGCTTTGCATCTCTGAATGACAAGGGACTATTCAGAATTACATTTTACAACTGGGTTGAGGGGGGTGGTAGTTTGTATGGATTTTTATGAATGGGACCCAACTTTTTGCACATGACTTGGGGAAATGGGAATATTTCCCGAGAGGGTACCAACTTTTTCATGCATTTTTCAAGGGGGGTAATTATTTTTCATGCTTAATTTTCAAATAAATTTTTACAAAAGAGGAGGGAGGTACTACAAATATTCATTAAACCAAAGTGGGGTATCACTTTTGACAGAGAATTCCATGACAACTTCTGAACCCCCCCCCCCCCAGTCATAAGATCATCCATCAGGACAGGACGACGATCCAGTGATGTGGTGTGGCCAACATTAGTAAGAAAATCATAATGGGAATCAAACCAGGGACCAAAAGATTGGTAGCCCATTGTCATGTCGTCTGAGCAGAGCCCTCCTCTGAGAAAATGTTCCATTCATGTATTTGTTTGTTTCTGTAAAAATAATCATTATGTGGATCATCTGATCCCAATCATCTGAATGCAGAGTATTGGACTTTGAGAATGTGTGTACAATGTACATGTACTTGAAATGTGTGAAACACAAAGAGAAACTCTCACTTGAAACAGCTAGAGTCAGTTCCATTGAGGAGATCAATGGATTAGAATGCCATGGTCACCCACGTAAAAAGCAATGTCACTTTTCAGGAGAGAGTGGTGTCATACCTTCTCTCAACCAATGAAAATTGCAGGTAAAATGATGAATTTTCTACCACTCATGTCTACAAATATGAAATCATCTGTAATGTAATTTGGTTCTTTGAAACACTGTTGATTGACAATCGCACTTGGAAACTTCCGACATTAATGTCAACAATGGAGATGTACACAATTCTTTATATTTGGTGCATCTAATTCCATATTATCAGATTCTCTCAGACACTCATTTGCTTGAGAATAAATTATTTACAAAGTCACAATTCGATGTATATAGTAGCAATTTACTGTGACCTATAACATGAATAATAGACCATTCGACCAACACCACCTAATTGTAACAAAATCATCACAAATCACTAAAATCAGAACCAATCTGAAGTCCCATTACAAATATTAAATTCAATCAAGTTGTTGACTGCCATATCCAGTTGATTAACTCTGACATCACATTATCGCCGAAATCTACTTGATCATCCAGTCAATTTGCTTCTAATTTGCTGTGATTTGGTATAATCACACCGTTGTCATTAATCATGCAAGGTGCGAAGGTGTATTACTATTTGGCATTATGATTGTGTCTCATTAAAACGAGCATATAAATATCGCAATAACTCTTCACAAATACTGAAATAGGTTTGAACTGATTTTGCAAATGTGTACTAGACTAAAAATATTGTTAGTCATTGAATGAGGTGTGAGAAATTTCAAGCATTTAATACACTGGGAGATTTATTGGTAGATGTAGTTTATTATGGTTTGTTTGAATAAATCAGCCTTTCTTATAGAAATGAGAGTAAAAGAAGTTGATCAGCCTTGTTGTTATTGGGGGCTAAAACACAGTCAATATCCCTGGAGTAATGCTCTGCATGCATACCAAGTGTTCCATGCACTGCACACCTATTATGTGAAAAGGGATCCTCCAGCTCTGGGAGTTACTATAGTGTGTGCCAACACTCACTTACTTTGAGTAAATGCCAATTCAATATAATATATTGTAGTGAAAGCCAACAAACTACATTATTTAGTCTCAAATGACCGTAGACATTGCCAACAAAGTAACAACACCCAACACCACCTGATTGTGATAAAATCATTAAGATAAGAACCAATCTCATAACATACATTTTATATTTAATCAAGCTGTTGTCATGAATATCTAGTTTATCAACTGTAACATGATATAAATCAACTGGATTGTAGGGTCTAAGTATCTTGAATTCACTTAGTTATTTAATTATTCCATTAACTGTCATTATCAATCAATTGACTGTTATAAATTATTCAAAATGTATATTGAGGGGTCTACTATTTAAGCATATATATCTGGGGCTACACCAATTCACCCGAAATGTAATACATTTGTACTGAGACAATGATTGCTATTGCAAATTGCTATGGGTACCAGAAAACAAGTATTTTGACATTGAAAGTCTTTGATAATTTAAGGGGGCAACCATTAGATTGCCAATGGGAGGTTGGGTGTATTTGTTAAAATGGTAAATATTGTTTTATTCAGAAAATTATTTTTCGGACATCAATCTCCCAACACAAATAGAAACATCTGGCATTTATTAGAGCTGGCATTTATTAGCGCTCGTGAAGGCAACAACTTTAGATGGATGTATTCCAGTGACTGTTGCTGCTCTAATAATTTTTCAGTTTTCAATTCTGAAATGGGGGGGGCCAGTGGGGGGGCCAATTATGCATTTGGGGGGGCCCTGGCCCCTCAGGCCCCCCCCCATAGCTCCGCCACTGCCCTTACGGCAAACATGCGAGAAGTGAACCAGATGTTTCAATCAAAAATGTGATTCAGACATCCCATAATATGATCTTGGCACTTTTTTCTCATCACGCGTGATTACCAAAAATGTCCAAAAAAGATAAAAATTCCAAAAAAAAATTAATTACCAAAAATTTCGAAAAAAGAAAAATTTGAAAAAAAATTCCATAAATGTTAGAAAAAAAAAAAATTCCCCAAAAAAAGTTGGAAAAAAATAGTTCGGGAAAAAAAAATTGAAAAAGTTTGAAAACAAATTTTCCAAAATAAAAAAAAGTTTGAAAAAAAAAATTCGAAAATAACAAAATTTGCCAAAAACCATTTCACCCTATTTCTCTTCGTCCCAATTTTTTTCTCCATACTTCTTATTGAACAAACCTGAACACAATGAATTTCGAGGAATAATTAGGTAATTACAATTTAGAGTCTTAAACATTTTTTTTGTGTGTTCAGACCGTCTAGTCTTCATGGTTTGGCATTTACATACTAACACAATTTCTAGCCACAATGATGCAAATTACAATGTATCTATAGGTCTATATTAGGGTGTCCCAGAAAAAAATAATGTCCTGCGATTTTATCGCATACCCCCTCAAATTGTGCTATCATCAAAAAAAAAGAACCTGTACCAAATTTTAGAATATTTGAACATCATTAACCTGGCCCTCAAGAGCCTTGAAAATTGGACGTTTTTGATCAATTTGGCGATTTTGCGTCGTTTTTCACTGTTTACACATGGGATATTAACAGACTTACCATGATTGGATCCTGTAAATATAATGTTAGAAGTCAACCGCAATATAGACAGAACAACTTCATGTGAAAAAAATGCCCAACTATGTGGGCTTTACATCTCTACAGGGCCTTGAAAATATGATGTTTTTGACAAATTTGGCTATTTTGCGTCTTTTTTCAGCGTTTTCAAATTAAGGGACTATGGAATTATATCCATGTAATATCCATGTAATCAACTCAATTCAATATGTAAGCTTGTCATTAAGACATGGAAAGCAACCTGGTATCAAATCATAGGGTTAGATAAGAGAATTCCCATTGGGGCAGTCAGCAGAAAATTTGAAGGTTTTTATTTTTTCACCAAAAAGTGAGCTGTCAATTACAGGCATTAAGATCCAACAAGGGCCTTCAACATCAGTGGTAAAATTTAACCTGCAGGTATTCAAGCATAGAAATGTCACATTACAATATAATCATCGAAGCTCCTTTGACATTTTTGCAGAATCTGAACTCATAACTTCTGCAAATTGTAGACCTAATTTGCTTGTAGTAGGCTAACAAGTGCTGATGCTGAAGTGGCAGCACATAGCATAAGGTTTCTGAAGAGAATATGATGGCCGACAGAACCAGAGAGAACTGGTGTGACATACATCCAATATAAGTTAACAGTGGTGGAAGATTGCCAAGCATTCATGAGGTCATGTGAAATCTTTATTTCTCTTCATTGATCCCATGAAGACACAACTGCATTAAACTCATATGCCACATTGTTCAGTGCTTGTTGCAATCAGCAATCAGACACATCTTTTTCTCTGATCTGATTCAATAAGGTATAACCAATCCAACTGACCAATCCAATATACCAGCCCATTCGCAATCCATTTGTCTCTCAGGTTCAGATATGGAAGTAACATATTTTGCAACTGCAATTAATTTCTAACAAAACTCTAATCAAGAGCGATCAATTTGTTAAGTGTGAGAGCATTAATTACTGGATCATCCATCTAGCTGACACAGAATAACATTCCACCATACAGCCTAAGATATATATATATAGGAGGAATTCACCACTTTAGTGGCTTAATCATTACTGTTTAGTGACTTATAATACCATTTCACTACAAAAGCTGTGAACACTCAATACACGTTTTCCATAATATCCACGTCCGTAACTCTTAATTCTGTTATTTGATGCAGCCATCATGGATGAGAAAAGGTTTTGCTACACAACATAGTAAACCTACAAGAGTGAAAAGTATTCCTTTTTAAAATCTTTTGAATATAACTAATCTATTATTTAGAACTTACATAGTACCAATTCCAGTAAACGGCTCATTGGCGCTTGGCTACATTGGTGACATACAACATGTACCTGTGGAATTTGGAGAGATTAACTGATCTTATCTTGAAGCCTCAATCTCTGACAGGGGCTTTGCTGTCATTGAATTTTTTTATTAGCCTTCTGATCTGTGAAGTAAGTTTGAGGAAACAAAAGCAGTGCCTTCACTGAAAAGATTTAAGCTGATACCATAATCATAAGATATATATACAATTTGAGATTGATCACTTTCATTCATTACTTAGTAATTCCTTTTAATGAGTTGCTGTATGCTGTAATATTAGCCAGCCACAAGTTATGCAAATCAATATATTATGCCACGTTTGCAACACACTTTGGATGCAAATGACACTAGTGACACATTCATTCCCCTGTTACCGAGAGATCTCAGAGATATGAGATGGAATAGTAACAATGAACTTTTGAGAATTTTCTAAAAATGTATTTTTCAACAGAAGCTACCATTCTGTTATAATTAGCCACTGCCCCAAACCTTCCAGATAGATAAAGTCTGAAAAAGCAAATGTCATTTCCTTGATGAATCTATGTTATGTAGCAATGACAAATAATAGGAAAATTAAGCAATTTTGATCCAAAAACAGCCCCTCTTTTGAGATGCAAAGCCCACATAGTTGGGCTTTTTTTTCACATGAAGTTGTTCTGTCTATATTGTGGTTGACTTCTAACATTATATTTACAGGATCCAATCAATGGAAGTCCGTTAATATCCCATGTGTAAACAGTGAAAAACGACGCGAAATTGCCAAATTGATCAAAAACGCCCAATTTTCAAGGCTCTTGAGGGCCAGGTTAATGATGTTCAAATCTTCTAAAATTTGGCACAGGTTCTTTTTTTGGGTGATAGCACAATTTGAGGGGGTATGCGATAAAATCGCAGGACATTATTTTTTTCTGGGACACCCTAGTCTATATATTTATCCGTCTATCACATACATCCACATGAAGGGCTGGGTGTGAAAATCTATTGTAATGTAACTGTTTTAACCTTACTTCTTCTTTTTCTCTTTGCACATGTCATGTTACAGAATTCTGTACTCATAACTCTTAACTTATCCGTCTCTATCTATCTATCTATCTAAATATCTTTCTATCTGTGTAGCTGTAGGCTAAAAGTTCCTGGCTACTTTCCTCTAAATATTCTTATGTCTGACTAGTATTATATCCTACTTACTATGCACATATATGCAACAAGAAAATGACTTGGTTCCATATCTCCCTTCCAAATGACTTTATGCTTCCGCATGTCACATAAGGTCAAACAACCTGATTGATTTATTCCTCCTTAAAAGGGTTGGTGCACTATGGTAGACTCTACATACACCAAGAAACTCCCTTTTCTCATCATATATACGTATCTGTCATTGCAATGCCTGTGACATTTTGTGGGTGGTAAGAGGCAGAAAGTAGGCGTATGATTCTTTGTGATGTTTAAGACAAAAGAAGGGATGACGCTCAACTTGCAGCTAATTTGGTCAACTTATTCATCCCAGATGAGAACTGGATCCCCAAGAGGCAAAGTGAACCAACCCTGAAATTCAATAGTAGGTTTAACCAAATGTGTAATGCTTGCCGTTCTTAAACTTTTCAGTTTCATAAATCACAATTATAACAACTTGAATGTGGTTATGGCATACTACCCCATTGTTACTGGTCTTTTTTGGAATCTTGTGGACAAATTTCGAGACAAAACACTGCTCCAATTTCATTCAAACTTTGCTCATGTGGTTCAATTTGCCCGAGATTGTGTTGACTAACTTTAGAGGAACATGCATATTGTTTTAATACCATTTTAAAGACCCGGGAAAACCATCCTAGAAAAACTGGAAAGAGGGAGTCCTGTGATGTCATTGAGGAGCTTCCCCACCCCAGATCTATTTAATGCTCACAAAGAATTTGTCAAACCAACACGAGGTCAGCAATTAGGACAAAACACCACCGCATGCTTCATCAATGTGTTGCTACCATTGTATGCCCTCTTGTGTAGTAACAACAATTACAAGATAACAAGGACTTCTGATCAGTAGTTAGATGATGTGCAGAATGCCCTTTAAAGTGCCTTGTGCACATTATTTTCTTATACATTCAAGTTGTAATAATTGCAATATATGTAACAGAAAATGTTTCAGAACTATGGGCATTAAAAATATGGTTTGCCTTGTTATTGAATTTCAAGTTCGGCCAACTTTGCCTCCCAGGGATCCAACTTAGCTTTATCATTAAGATTGAATACAGTTTTGTGAGCTCTGATATTTTCTTACAGGGTTGAAATTCTGAAAACTTAAGTGATTTGTTCAAATCCCAAATTCCATACAATATATATTATTAAAAACCCAGTTATGTGAGAAAATCTGTCTTTAATGATTGGCTGAATAGGACAGGACCCTCTCAAAATTTACCAAATTATTATAATATAATAGTAATTTGCTTTTCTCCTTTCAACACTAAACAGAGATTTATTTTTCCAAAGGGTGCTAAATGGCATCAATCCTCCCATGGACGTTAGGGATTGACCAGAAAGGACATTTACAATATTGTCACCAATGTAACTTTACAGTAATCAAACTAGGAACAATGACCCACGAGGATATGTTCATCACAGGAAAGCACCCACATGATAACTAAAGGGTCGCCTACAGCTTTCCAATTCGCAATCTTTTGAACTAGACTGAGTCGCATCTGGAGTTTGTTCTCTCAAATTCACTACATCACACAAACAACACAACAAACATCAATAAGACCAAGTTACTTAGCTGCTTGCATTTCCTCTCATCACAAACAACAGAGGGAAAGCATTCGAGGGATCCTTCTAAAAGTGCTTTACAGTAGAAGGGATATCTTTCTATCAGAGACAGAGAATCTATTTCTCAATGAAGATAGTATATAATATTATGCATCTGCATAGTATGTATAGAGCTAAATACAAATAGATGGTATTGACAAAAGAAATTAACAACACAATAGTCATGCGATACTGCAGTAGTTCACAGTCACAAGAGTGCAGTTGGGTTTGTAATTGTGCTTTCATTCAATTTCATGTGCATGTGTTACCTATCAGTATGCTCAAATGGGATGGTATGACAAGCATAGCAAAATACTTGACACATGCTTTCTTATAACATATTTATAAAATATTTTCCAACATTTTGTTGGGCAATCGTCAGCCTGAAGCAAAATTGACCTAAGTAATTTTGGCAATTTTTGGCAAACAGCCAAAAACTGACTTCTAAAGGCAATTTTTTTTTGAAAACCAAAATGACATAGTCCAAAATTCTTTTGTGGTGTACTAGCAGTGTTATTAAGCAATTCTCCATAAAATTTATGATTGAAATGTGAGGAAATAACTTCAATAAAATTAATACTCACAATTATGACTGAAGAATATTGGTGATATCCGCTAAAATTAGTGATAACGAAATTGGCTTAAGTCAACAGGACTTAGGCCATTTGTGCGAAAATTGAGTTGGGGTTTTGAGGGGTTTATAATTAATTTAGGAGTAGCCTACAAATTTGTTTTAGCACATGTATTATCACGAGGGCCTTCCTGTGGTACCAAAGTGGAAAAATGGCCTTAGTCTGACTTAGGCCAATTTTGCTTTAGGCTGACAATATTCAAAATACCGTCAATTGCAATGTATGTATATGTAACAGATATGAGTATCTTAACCTTTCCATAATTATGATTGTACTGTGCTAACCTCACCTCATCATAATGATGGAACATCAAGTTCCTTGTCGCAGAGTGCACCATGGTTTAGACTTGGCATGCATGTTGAGGTGGATATTGATTGTGTTTTTTTTCAACAAAAACAATCTTGACTTGCTGTAGGTCTTCAAGATCAATTTACAGCATGTCATCCAGAAAATTATCCTATTAATTCTATTCAATTTGATTATAATCTTATATTTTCAATTTTACTCTATCCTTCTGTCAATCCAATAAATTTTCTCTGTTCCATGGAGTTTATATTTTGAATTCTTCGCTATTCCTTTCTATTCCATTCTATGCCAATTTGTTCTATAGTACAAAGGAACCTAATCCATCTACCAAGTTATAATAAATACTTGATAACAGTCAAGCACTGTCTCACTGTAAAATCTGAAATTTTGAGTCAGCTTTAAAAATGATTGAGTGAGATGGTTGCACAATTCCTTTGAGCTTGTAGTTTTAAGTTAAATAAATGATAACCTGCCTCTTATTCTTGACAGTTGCTCTGACTGAATTCTTTCATTCTTAAAACTTGAAATCACAGTTATAATGTAAGCAACTTTCTACCAAGTCTTTTGAAAGCTTAACAAACTTACTTCATGTATAGTATAATTCGTTGGCTAATCAAAAATCCACTGATAAAAGTGCTTTAAATCTTTGATAAGCATGCAACATTGCAACAATCCAAAAATAGGCAGTGATAATCAGAATTTGGCCACCAAATTGTCTCCCAGTGGGCAGATCTGGTCTCCCTGTCATTGCCAAATTGCTATTACTGGGAGACAAATTTCCCCAGAGAATCTAATTAATATCACACCAGGTGTTCATAATTTGTAGTTCCTGAGAGCATTTAAATTGAGGTTTGTTCCTTCAATACATACATTATTCTTCACTGTCTTAACAACTGCAATGTACACTTCTGCTTATGTCATCTTTCTGATTTCCAAGTTTCATACACTCTAAAAAATGTCGGGACAAAATTGGTTTTTTAGATTCAAAATGGTTTTTTGAAAAATCAAATTTCAAGGCAAAACCAACTTGTTTTGGTGAAAATCGGCCCAAGTACTAAACAAGCAGACATCTCAACATTTTTAAGTTCATTTTGCAAACATATCATCATATAAATATACCTAATGCATCTCAAAGTCAAAAATCCTAAAAAAATGTTCTGGAGCATAAGGAACAAAATACCGAAGTTTGTTGATATCATTTCTTTATTCAAGGAGTATGAATGGCAATGGGACAATGAAACAGCCATTGTTTAACTGTTGTGACATACCTGCCTATTATGACATCAGCTAATTGTTTGTAACACATAAATTTAACTATTTGGTTACACAGTGGAACAAGTGCAATTATCATTATTATTACATACACAGTGCCACCTGTAAGGAAGTAACAATGGTTGCAAGTTTTCTTTATTGTACTTAAAGCTAGGTATGAGATTGTGTATTTGAAAAGAAAAATGAATCACACAGTCAATATTAGTCAAATAATGTAATACCGTATATAATATCATAATGATTTTAGCGAATGCCCATTGCAGATAAATCTGCCCACCGGCGCGCACCATACTCAACGGCAATCATACCAATCATTATTTTTGAGTTTCAGACAGCATTTACTGTACACACGCCAGACACGCCAGCTATTATGCTACGGAGTCAACCTGTTGTTTCAGTGAGAATGGCGGTTCACTTACATTCCCAAGATTTCCACCCATGGGTCACTATTTGCAGGGAAATGAAATTGACAACTATCTGCATTCAACAAGTCTTTAAAACGTCCTGTATGACCCTATCTGTTTTGTTCTTGTGGAATGAGTATCCTGGCTAACAGGTGAATGGAGTTCAAGCATTGACGCATGGCAAAACATCAACCATCCAACTCTCTTACAGGCGGCACTGTAATGCCTATCATCTTCACAAAAATCAGTTAATAGTTAGAGAAACTTAATCTAGAATATAGACATGAATGTAAATATCAACCATATTTGGAATAAGCAAATCAAATATATCAAAAGAAAGCTCAGCACTATCTAGAAAAAAAACTAAATAGCAACTGAAATGTTTAAGTTCAATGACTTTCTTTAGAAGTCAATTTTAGTTCCAATAAACAGTGAAAATATAATAAATATTTTTCGATCCAGTTATGGTTAATTTTATAGGATCCAGTGTAAAATAATCAGCAATTCATCTAGGTTAAAATATTTGTACAATCAGGTTCACTATAAATGCAATAATGGTGGAATTAATATCTCAACTGATAAAATATAAATAAACAAAAGGAAATCAAAAATAAATATGATAAATAATTTAAAATAAATCAGGCACATTGCAGACTAAATAAAACCAGCATATTTTCAGCATATTCTTCACATATCACATATATGCTTATACAAAACAAGAACTTTTAAATAAGTGATAAAAATGTACACATGACATTGACAGAAAACATGATAGCATTACTTACATATGAATACACAGACACATATTTACATTAAAGGACATTTAATTATTTCTTATACATTCACAAGTTATCATATTTTATTGCAGCAGTTTTCACTTACAATTTGGGCTCCAATACCCACCTTATACAAATTAATGTTCAATGAACTTGCTTTTTTTTTCAAATTAAGTCAAGACTAAAATGAACATGGGGAAGATAGGAAAAGGTGCGAGCGACCGTGAATTGGCCAGTAATTATGGTACCCCCATTATGCCATTCTAGATATGCAACTGCTCTGGATTGACATGATGCCAACCTCATTCTTAAAAGGTGACATTTCAATTGTAAAAAGTGATATTCATCAAAATTTCAAAACAGTGTGATGGCTGACGTTATGCTGTTGATATATGAGATTAAATAAACCTTTTTGATCTTACATGTTTGTCGGAAATGGCAGAGGTTTCTAGGTCAATTTTCAAATATTTTCATTTTCCTTTAACCCCCTTCTGAGAAATTGTATTTGGCATATGGGTCAAAAGAGTTAAAACTGTATGTCAACTTGTCACTTGTTAAAACAAATCAACAAGCAAACATTTCGAAATTGTTTACTTTGTTTCGGTATGACATTATTCATAATGAAAGAAACTGTCCATGATATCAACTCACTTTCAGAGAATGTTTGAGTATAAATAAAAAGAATACATCATTACCGTTTTGGAACAAAAAAAAACAAAAAACAATGATATAATCACACAAAATCATCAATACAAATATCAATTATTCCATGACTTATAGCTATTTTCAAACATTCACAAGATATAGTAGGCCATTTGATTTGAGGATATCTAATGGACCTTTTAACAAATCACTTCTTACGACCATACAGGGTGGAGAGTTTAAGATAAACTAACACAATTAATGGATCAGGCTGAAATGAACTAAAATCGAATTTCAAATTTCTTATCATGTAATATTTACAGAAGGCATAATACACAGAATTTCATATTACATTCAATGCAAGGGGCTACAAGAATACAGGTAATTAACAAGAGAATAGATTACATGAATTGCAGGATTGGTGTATGGTGATGATGATATTTCATACAAATATTCATTGATGTTTTTACATAAGTCTTTCCAGCTTCAACAGTATTCACATTGGCATATTCACTTATATGATAACACTTGGTTTTTTTAAAGTAATACAATCTTTCAGTGATGTTTTGATGACCTATAGATCCAGGCGTTAATCAGCCAGGGCAAAATTACGTGAAAATATAACCAGACAGACTGAATGTAATCCATGTCAGAGTAACCACTATGCTCATCGTGACCTATTTCGTGTGGCATCAATATCCAAATGTATGTTTTCCGGCGTAAGAGCAAATCCGTAAAGATATGACAAATATGAATCATATGTATGGTTCATGCAGAAGGTATCCATTGGAGGCTTTATAACAGCCACACGGACCTACGAAAACCCAAAAGATGAAAAATACTCCTTTCGCATTTTATAATACTGGGATGTGTTCACAGTGCATTTACCGCCATTCCCTTATTTTGTGGGCACTTGGTTTTTTTGTAAGGTTTCAAATTTACAAAATCCTGCATAGGCCTATGTTCTTCTTATTATTCCTGTATATAGATAGCACAGGCATTTCAATCATTTGCCAACACAGCTCTAAGGCCTGCATGATACTTGCCTCCTTAAGCAGTACAAGGAAGGTGGGAGAGTCTGGGCAATTCCCTTGAATCAGCCACCCTGCACCCCATTGGCATAACATTACTGCAGGGTGGTCGATTCAGGGACTTTCCCACCTTGTTGTATCTGTACCACTGGTAGTGGTCTAGTGCAGAACTGTTGTGAACAATTGTGATGCCTGTGATAGATAGTATCATAAAATCCAGATATTGATAAAATGCTCCAGCAGTGTAAGTAGTCAGAAAAAATTGTAATGATATGGTTTTCTCTTAATTTCCACCATGATCCATCTTGTAAAACCATGCTGTTTTAGAGTAATGGGTTTGGTAGATTGAATATCTGGTTGATTAATATATATTTTACTTTATGATTAATAATGTGTGTTATTACATCGTAACTTGGTAAATATCATCTATAACACGTTGCAGTTCCGGGTTAATTAGGTTATAAACTCAGGTCACTTGGTCCGCAAAATCACAATTCGGTCCACAATACAAAAAGTGTCATTCCAATCTTCTGAGAAAAGACATGTGGACACAATGGAGTCGAAGTCATAATACATGGTAACCTTGTCATATCAAATTGTGCAAGATTATGTAAAATAGTTCAGTAATTTTGAGAACAATGGCACATTTCACTATTTTGGTTCGCGGGTATTTTTGATTCCATGATGTGATTTCAAATGAAAGCAGGGTTTAATCCCATTTATGCTATTATGCTATTCGTATAACACTCTACAGATTCATTACAACAACAATGACACCAAGTTTTAGGTCAATCTTGGTTTTTCGATCACAATTGACCAATAAGAACAGGGTAATTCACTGCTCATTTGGTTATTTATACAAATGGTCCCAGCAGGTTCTGCACCACCTGCACGAAGTCTATCTGACGTCCTGGGTTAGCGCCATTAGTGTTTGCATTATCTTTGCTAGCGTTTGGGGTGAAATCCGGCTGTCATGGAAACTTCTTTTGCGTGCGATTGGTCAATGGATGAAATAAAACGAGGGTCGAGATTAGAATTGCGAGTAAAAAGGACCAGAAAAACAGACGGTCAAATACTTCAGCCATCTTAATCCAGTCTTTTGAATAGTTTGGTTCCTTTTTATCCTCCTCTTTCTGCATTTTACTTAACATTGGATAATTAGCCTCAGACAACTGCGGGCTCAATTTGGCACTGTCCGTCCCTCCGTTGACGTTGCGATTCTGGAGTTCTATTATTGCTGTTCTCTCTTCACTGTCAGACACCATGGTATCCACAGGGGTGCGGTACAGTCCTAACTTCTTGTTCTTATTCTTACCATTCACTGGAGAATTGGCAGCACTGTCCGACTCTATGGCGTTGCACATACACAGCATCCTAGCGAGATATATAAACACTAAACGTTTGACCCAGGAAGGTACGGGCCGATCCGTGACATGGTGCAGGTTGAGTACAAAAACGGTCAGCACCATTGATAGGGTGGTGATGGCCATAGTGCAGGTGAGATATATACCTGAAATGAAATCATATATGATTGTTATAGTACTGAGAATAGGGATAGTAGTAGTCATGGCCATAGTAGACTGGCGGGATTTTTGAAATATGTGAATGGTACGAGCATTTTGGGGTAAAAGTCGGGAACCCATCATTTTAGCATATTTCAGGTATGCTGAATAAAAAAAAACCGGTTCCCATGTATAATGGCGGCTACTAATTAGCATATTAATGACCATCAAACTTGTATAATTAATTCTAAAATGGTGGGTGTTATTCCCTAGTCTTCATAACATGGATTGAGCCACTAAGTTTGCCTTTTTTACTTTCCTAAACAGTAGTATATTGAAGGTTTCTGCTTTAAAACGATCAAAAAATCGCTAATTTGGTGGCCATTTTGTTATGCAAATTAGGAGGTGAAGGACCCGGAATATTGCTTGGGAACCGGTTTTTTCGGAATCGGCATACCTGAAATATGCTAAAAAGATGGGTTCCCGACTTTTACCCCAAAATGCTCGTACCTCTCTAAATAAAGCCATTTTTCAAAAATCCCGCCAGTCTATAGTACGGGTGAGATATATGTGACGGGAAATGATATTATAGTACAGAGAATTTGGATAGTAGTATTATACACATTATACAGTGAAGATTTAATTTAAGTGATGTCATTAGATCTATTATCAAGAGATCCAGATTCAGACATATTTATTTTCTTAAAGCAGCTAATGACATTACATATATTATTCGCTATCATCAAAGGAAAATAATAGGAGAGGTCATAAATGTGTATACTGTTTGTGGGATACAAAAGTCCAATACAATGTACTCAAGGATTTGCAATAGAAAGTTACTGTTATATTGTAATGACAGCATATAAATATCCTGCATCAGACATTACTTTTATCATCTATATCATCACACTCACCTAAAAGTGGTATATGATCGGAAGTCTTGGGAATATTGGTTATGTCAAGACCACTGTATTGAATTTTAATGATATTCAGTGACAACTCACCTAAAAGTGGTATATGATCGGAAGTCTTGGGAATATTGGTTACACCAAGACAACTGTATAGAAATATACAGACATTCTATGATAACTCACCTAAAAGTGGTATATGATCGGAAGTCTTGGGAATATTGCCAGCGACATTGAGGAGGAATATCCTGAATGAGAGTAACACCACGACCCCGATCTGAACCTTCTGGCCGGGGGTGCAGAAGAAAACTGTCAACAACAACACTGAGGTCATGATAGAAGGTAAAATAACATTGAGGACATAGAACGTATGTCTCCGCCTCAAATATATTGAGAATGCTACGTTGGAATACTTGTGATTTGGGCAGCAGGCGTAGGAAAATTCATCTCTATGGACATGAGTGTGGAAGATCTCCCACTCTCCGTTCTTCTTGTAAGAATCCATGTTGACCTTTTGGGCCGAGTTGGTCAAGTTCATTTTGGAAGTGTGGTACGACCATGCGCCAAACATCAGGTCACATCTGAAATGAGAAATACCTAACAGATGAAGAAATTATGCAGAAAATCTGAGCTACCATTTACAGATAATGGGCGGGTTTTTTGACACAAAGTAAGCAATACAAGAGTAGAGAATTCCCCTTTTAGAACTTCTATGTCAGTTTAACATTAAAGGTTTGATGTTTAAAATGCATGTAAAATGGGTTACAATTTAACATCTGAAAATCATATATCTATATTACATATAAAATTATAAGTTATGTCATTTTGATGAAACAAATCAGTTAAAAAGGGCATACATTTATAGTAAAGTATTGTTGTAAATATGTTGGTGGATCTGTTATAGGGGTTGACAGTAGTTTCGCCGAGGTGTGATCGATATTTAGCCTCTCCGATCTTTTCTAGGTATTTTTTCTAAGGTCAATCTGTAGGATTATTTTAATTTTTTTTTTGCGTCAATCATTTGAATGATATCATGGGTGGGCTTTTGAAAGAAATTCAGTTTGATTGGAATGTCCAAGAAGCTACAAATAAATCTTGCTATCTTGTTACATTATCAAATTTGTTCTGTAACTCTTGACACAATAACAAGATTAAACACAAAAATATTTCAAAAGTTGATAAATTGAACATACTTCTGCTCATCAAAAGGGTAGTAAGTGATGTCAATTTCACACATGGTCTTAAAGACACCACCCGGTTCCCAGTGAACCAGTCCTTCATGAGATATCACTGTTCGGAACTGATTGTAGTCTTCGTAAATCTTCTCAGCCCTGAAAAATCAAAAATGGAGTGATTCACTTAATCAACTGCATCTCAGTTTTTTATTTGTCAATACATGTTGCTCAAGGGGTAAAAAGTACAGAGGGTTCATTGCATAAAATTAATGTGTAACATTTTGAGGACATTTACTGTATCATCTCATCTCATCAATAGACCTTCAAGAGCACCTAGGATGGGGCTTAGACTTGAGGGTTGTATTTACCATATATGCTTAATATGCTGAATGATTCTGTTTTGTTCGTGAGCCAATTAGGTGACCTACATGTGACATAACAAGTCGGATAAGAAAACATTAAAATAATATTCAAGTCAAATTGCTTTACAGTAATGTTCTGTTAGAACAGAAAGCTATAGTATGACTAAGAAAAAAGACTAAAAGAGAAATATTGTCATTGAAAGACAGACAAATATCTTTAATAAAACATGCTTTTTGTACGGAATGAGCGAATAGCATGTCTAACAGTTAAGTCATTTGAGAGAAAGTTCTTCATTTTTATCACTTATTAATTTCTTCAGAATGTCAGACAACCTTGGGAGAAGAAAGTCAATCTTTTTAGGAAGAAAGAGAAAGAACTACGATTCTGCAGAGAAAATGTTTATGGTTTTTTGTCTTGAAAGGAAATTCTTTAAAAGAGATGCTGAAAGGCTTCATGAGAATTGAATGGCTTCGTGAAATTCTGTCTATCTATCTATCTATCTATCTATCTATCTATCTATCTATCTATCTATCTATCTATCTATCTATCTATCTATCTATCTATCTATCTATCTATCCATCTATCTATATATGCCTTAATTGTAACAATGAGACCATTTCCTTTACCATTGATCAATTTCAAAACTGCCAATCGACCTTGGTGCCATGAAACCCAAACCTTTCAGAAGGCAATACGAAGATCCCAGCAGCTTCATGGCTTGGCTATTTACTAATGGAAGGACATTAGGTCTAAGATAGAGGATCATGTTGCCTCAACGAACATCTAAGATAAAAAGGAAATTGTATGAATTATGCAGTAATCGTCAAAATGCATTGTTATGCAAGGATGTCTTGTATCAGAGGTACTGTGTTGAAGACGTTTCATGAGCCTTTGTCATGAATTGATGTACATGATATGCTGAAGAAATATGACATATATATATAAAGACACACCCATGGATTGTTTGATGGCATGTTGCTAACAGCAAACAGCAATATCTGTGAAGGGAAACTATGAGCATAACACATCATTAGATATGACACATGGTGTACATATTTCACAATTAAGCTCTGTTCCTGTTGTCATTATACTGGTTTTGGTAAGTTGCAGACAACTATACCATTCACTTCCCATGTCTATCTAATGTTCTATTCAGGGGCGGACTGGCCCCACAGTGGGCCCCTGGACGAAATCACTGGCGGGCCCCTATTATCGCAATAGCGGCATTTTCAATTTTACTTCTGAATTTATTATTACCTTCATCGAAATCCATGTAATTGCAGAAATAAATTGCTATGACCTGCATGATATGAGATTATAGTAGTATAAATGTATGCATGAAGTATGAAGTTAAGCAAAAACTTCTGTACTATAGCAGGGAGTGTGCTCTTGCTTCTGTGATATCAATAACAAAATTATCACCATGCAAAAAATAAAAAAGTCTAAAGTCAGAAGAACATATTTCTCCTTTATACAGTTAATTGAGGGGCAGAGACTTGGGGATTCAGAAGAGAGGTACAGGGGGCCCATACTGGAAGAAGAAGAAGGAGGACCTCCAAAAGTCCAGTAGACCATGACCAAAACTGAGAAGGTGCCCCTTACTTAATTGTTGATTATGGTTCTCAAGTTTTTTTTACTTTCTATCTTTCTATTAGGCCCACAATTCGATATTTAGCTCTTTTACATCTCATTGGATAATTTAGTGTCACCGCTGAGCTTTTAGCTCCAGAGGTGTCTTCATTCCTTCGGGTTGCAGGAATGTCCCTCAAATCGCCTCAAGACCTTAATCTTGTAATGTCATTTATATTATTATTGTATAAAAGCAACGTAATATATTATATTATTGTGTAATGAACTAGAATAATAGCAATGGGGTAGAACTCACCCCATGTTTCCATGGCAACAGTTACCCTGGTGCTTCTGCGCAGCTGCAGAGCACCCTAGTTTCAATCTCTGGGGGCAAGCTTGTTTGCCCAGGCAGAAGAGAGCCCGCTCCCGCTGAGGTAGCAGGGGGCTTCCTGTCTCCCTGACGCAGTGACGAATTCGTCAGGTAAGGGTACTGTTGTTAGAGGTATGATCAGGGGTTTCTCTTAAAGAAACTTTAGGTCATGGTTGATTGAGAAGGCATTTCGTTAATAGTATATGTAATTCGTTAAGATCGTTGTTTGATGTATTGAAAAGTTGAATAGCTTCTGTTCTTTGAATGACTCTTGATGTAACTGTCTATAAATTGCGTATTAAACGAATAAGTGGACCTAAATTGTCGGGCCTCTGGTATTTCTTGAGTAGGTGTTTCGTGGTGGCAAGTGCTAAGGTGTCTCCCGCAGGAACCCCGGTAATGAGTCCATCTTCTCAGTAACATCAATTAAGCACCTCTGAGTGAGAGAGAAACATATAAAGATGGCATTAGATTTTTTTAAAGGTTGCTTGTGGCCCCCCTGAGGTAATGGGCCCCAGGGCACTGCCCTCTGGCCCAAAGGGCCAGTCCGCCCCTGGTTCTATTCTCTAAAAGGACACATTGAAATTCAGAAAACAAAATTGTTCCATTAACTCAAGAGTGCCTTTGCTTCTATCCTCCAGTGATTGGCTTGGAAAGTACTTCAGCTGCATTTCCGGTCCCATGGGAACCACATTAGCATTTTAGCAACCACCAAGGACTGCAGAATCAGTTCTACTATACTGAAGCACTGGTTAAAAAACCCGCACAAATATAGAAAAATAAAAGAAGTGAATCAAAACAAACGAGACGTTAGTGATAGTACTAGGTGAAGGTTGCAGTAATCGGTGATGCATAAACTGAGGAGAAAGCTGAAATCATTCAAATGGAATCTGTATTACAGAGGCTAGATAGAGTTATATTTGTTTCCTTGAAATGCCATCATTGAGTGAATCATTTTTACATGTGGGCAAAATTTAGCCTTAAAAGAAATGCAGCTGGTTTCATGGCATGTGGCCACGTTTCAGGGTGAAGCATCATGGTGACACACGGACTTGAAGCAGAAGCCGAAGAAGTGGAATTATATTATCGATTGAAGACTGTTAGAAAATTATTATTGCACTTCATTGACTTCATAACACCTAACCAGACACATAATCTATCTCTTTGTGAGCTGACACAGGGTACATTGCAGCATGGCATGCAAAGTGATTTCTCTCAGTTTCAGGAATTCAGTAGTTCAGTCCAAGTCATACATTTTACCTTGAAATATGTAGGGCCAACGAGGCATTAGTGATCCACATGTAAAGTTCCATAAAAGTTGTTACTTGGCTTGCAATGAAGGCTTGACTGTAACATTTTAAAATTATATGAGATTAACTGATAATATATACTCACCCATTGATAACAGCGAACTCAGGTCTCCAAAGACCCTTAGCTTCAATGATTATCTCTGTGAGATTATTATGCTCCTGTGGATTCCACGTTAACCTCTCATCTGTCCATTCCTGAAAGAAATTGGAGGAAGCAATGTTAAAAATGAACCAGGTAAAAAAACATGAGCTATAACTGAAAAAGTTATGTATACATTAGCTCTGCTAAGGTCCCTGGTTACTGCTGGTCTGAGGGTTTCTCTGCCACAGGTTACATTAACACAAGATATTCTCATGCCACTTTCATTGTACATTTATGAAGTTTATGTGTCATAATGTACATGGAAGATGACATGAGGAAACTAATGTTTAGATATTGCCAAGCCATGTGTAATCAGGCCAAAGGTCATGTGAGTGACCCAGCTTACTAAAGGTCAAGATCAAAGTTCATAAAAGGTTATTGAGGGTGATAAAGGGAGGTGCTTGGATAATATTGGATGATTAATGTGTATGTTGGATTTGAGGTATCGGTTTGCAAAAATAGGAGGGTAATATTGCTTCTGCGTGCACCATTGAAAAATGTGTGATACCTTCACACTGTTATGAATCACAAGGAGGGCCCTGTGGAAGATAAGTGTATACTTAATGGGTTTACCCTTAATAAATAAAGATTATCTAATCATTTACAAATGTGCTTACATTTGTAAAACTGCACATGGCTTTAGCAATGGAAATATTTTATGACCTAAATTTGAAGCGTCGACGATCGGTTGTTGCGATTCACAAAAAATAATATTTCACAAATGAATTGATTCAAAGTCTTGCCCATTATGCTAGTTTTGGATGGATGGATCAGTTACTGGGATTTTTCATCCCATATTTAAGCACTTGGTATGACAACATAGGCCTAGGTGACCCAGCAGCAGCTTGATTCAAACTCGGGACCCAGGGATTGGCAGCCAAAGTGCTACCTCTGATCAAACCCTTCCCCCTATGCTTGTTATAACATTGCAAGTCAGAACACCTCTTTGACCTAAGCAGCTACATATGAACCAGACTAAAACTAGTCTGTAGACCGAGTCAGCCACCCACGTTAAATAAGATACATTTTACCTTTTGTCTCTTATTCCAAATTTCAGCAATTTTTGTCCGTGATCTATAGACTGAGGTCACGGCATTTTATTTCTGCATGTTTCAGGATGAGAAGAATTAAACTGACTGATCATGCAACTTTGCAATCTAACAGTTGAAAACAAGTTTTAAGTGTTTTTAGGTGTTTTTATCAGAAGAAATAGTGTGATAAATAAGGAAATCCCAGATAGGCACAGTTTACAGAAAAATTATAGAGACTGGTTGATGTTACTGAGATTTTGTTATTCTGACTTTTTAGTAGGTCAATAGTAAATATAATTATATATTTCTTAATTTTGCTTATCTAAAGTATTAATGTTATCGCAGGACCCTATTATATTAAGGATAATGATTACAGCATCATGTTTTATATTAAGATTTGATAGGTTAAAAAAACTAATTTGTACAATAAATCCCTGTGATTTATAATTGTAACAATGTATTGATAAAAAACCTGTCTAATCTATCTATCTATTTATCTATCTATCTATCTCTCTATCAGCCTATCCATCTTTAGATCCCAGACTATAGACAATCCATAGTGCAGATACAAACAATGAGAAGAAGTTGTTTAACAATCGTTACTCCAAATAATCTTTCTCAGCATACACAGTAACATAATTTTACCATACATATTTCCATCAATGTTATAAAATATTCAATATCCACATTAGACAAGAAACACAGAAAACAGTGACCTTTGACCGGTTGGACATTATGGCGAGATAATGACGTCACTCAGGCCAAGACAAAAGCATAAAGTGTAGGGGAGACTCAATTTACTTGCAGGAGGATGTTGGTTAGCAGAGTCACATATAAAAGACATTCATGACGAAGTAGATATTCCGATACATATTTTTGTACAATTGGCCTAATAATATAATACAACAAACTTGCATTTAGACTGATTCTTCATTTACAGAAACAGAAGGACCAGTGATTACATTTGGTTGTTTCAGAACACTTGGAATGATGTCACTACAGGTCCTTTATTCTACATTGAACTTAGTGGTCAATTTGTTATTTTGGGGGACATCTGACCTCACTGGTGGATATGGTATGCCTTACTCAGACTACTATTGATCATTCGGGAAGTCACGCAGAGCATTTTTTAAGGATTTTCGACTGGGAGACCAACGGAACTTCGTATAGCGCCTTGATGCGCCACGATACGCCACATCGTTAGATCAGAAAAAGATCCATAAGATATATGTTATGATATTCTTGCAAAAGGGAGTTTAAAAACTGTTTATCCAAATGTTCATTTAGGTTTTGGGCTGATTTTCCCCAAAACGAGTTTTGGCCGAATAATCCCCAAAACTAGTTTGACAAATGTTTTACAAAAATTTGAAATCAGAAAGGTGACATATGAAGAAGAAAAGTTATAAAGACAGCGAAAAATATTTTGATACATGGGCAATTCCGTAAAATCAGATTTTCAGATTTGACGCTTTGGCAGCTTGTGTAGCCCCAGCATTACACCTCACCTATATTATTGTTAAACAGGGATGAGGCCAGGTAATATTGGTATCAGATAAGCCATCAACCAAAACCACAAGTACAACAGGAGCTGAGCTACAGGGCAAAATGTCAACGTGTTGGTCGTACTCACACGATGTACGTCCGACACGATGAAATTTTGCCCTGTTTAAAATGAAAAAACTGAGATGTAATGGTAGGGCTACACAAGCTGCTAAAGTGTCAAATCTGTGAATCAGACTTTACGGAATTGCCACATATGAAAAGAACAAACCTTGTTTTAAACACTGTTTAGAACTACAAATTAATATGAAATTATGACAACCAAATGTGATATTAATTAGAGTCTCAGGGAAAATTGGTCCCCCAGTGATGCCAATTTAGCAATGACAGGGAGACTAAATATGTCCAGTGGGAGACCAAATGGTCTCCCAGTTACCATGTTAAAGAATGCACGGGGAAGTGTAGGATTTGACTTCACTAACTGGGTAGTTACAAGAAAGAAAATAAAAATACAAGTAAAAAAATTGGTAACCACTCACCATGGCTCTAACAATCATAATTAAACCAATCACTGATTCATCCATTTCTATTGAAAATCATCTACCTCTTCTGGCTTAATAATTTCTAATGTCACAAAATAATGAAATGAAAGTAGAACAGCAATCTTGCAGTTCCTGCAAAACAGATCATCCGTTGGCATGATATGAGCAAATTGTTCTGTGTGAAGCATCCTTTTCAATTTCCTGCTATCATTGACATGCAACACTTGTGTTAAACCTCTCAGAGATAACACCAACAGTGTTGGACCAAAGAGAATAATTGTCTGGGTCTGTGTTTGAAGAAGTTGTTTCGCAGTTATTTACCTAGATGGAGTTTTCCTTAGAAAAATCAGAATTCCTAAGAAATTGGGTTGATGAATAAATGTGCCAAGTGCCATGAATGATAAAATGCAGCATCAATATCCCATAGAAATTCTGGACACTGACAAGAGTAGATCCAACCAAAATATTTATTTCTCTTTACTTGTACTAATACTGATTATATAATTATCGACTGTACGCATATGTCACTATAATAAATATTTAACAACAACAACAGTTTACTATGAGTTTCTGTACAAAACTAAAACGACTGCAGCCTGTCTTTCATAAAAACTAAGCCAAATTCATCATGAAATTATCAAAACTCTTTGAAATTTCATTCAACAAGAATGTTGAGTTGACCAAAAATAATTGATTGTTAAAGCAATCTCAGAAGTCAGGAGTGATGGAAATGTGATGTGAAGCTAATATTCAATCAGTTAATGAAACAGCTTTGAAATTCTGTCTGGCTTTGAAAATGAGTAACTGAGCTCAAAAGAAACTTGGTTAAGTTAAATCAGCATGTTTTATCAGTACATCATATTTGAGATAATTATCGTGGTGACAAGCATGTTTGTCAGACTTGCGCTATTCCTTGATGTTAAATTTGTTGTCTTGTCAACCTTATAATTTCTATCCACCCTGACAAGTCAGTCACTAATAATATTTAGGTTGACAAAAGGTTAAGTTATGTCAAAATCGGAATTGAATTGGGCCAAAATATAGATCTTATTTTTAAAAGAGAATTACCAGTTTATAATCAACCAATTTTTTGCTTTAATTGCCTTTTGTTCATTACTCTCAAATGCTTGTGCCTGATGAATCATAACTACTCTATTAGTCGAAAATCATTTTAGAAATATCAATCACATTTTATTAGGTGACAAGCTTTGAATCATTGAGGAAGAGTATATTGTAATGGCAAAGTTTAAAGAGACATATCACTTACCAAAATGAGTAATCCAGTTGTTGTGAGGACTTGACTGATCACATGCTGAAATGAAAAAAAGAAGAGATTATAATTATATCGCTTAAGTGCTATTTTACAGCAGTTACTCCAGGAGCAGCATTCACGCCGGGGTCTCCGTGAAGGAGGCATGAGCATTGTTCATTCAAGAGTTACTCATTGGTGTAAAGGAAACACCCTGCCAATGAAGCTTAGTTCAATCATTATATAATAGGCATTATTGTAACAATTAAAGGATTCACTATATAAAGGCACTACTGTAACAATAGGTTGTGTCAATTTTTGATTTTTATGCAACATTTTTAATGTAAAATGCACTAGTGCCTAAAATATGCATGAGGACCTGGGGAATCCAAGTCTGTTCTTGAAGCGGAGATGCAACAATTCTTGCCTTTTGAAATTTTGATTCAAAGTTTTAAAATAGTTTTTTCGACTGGTTTCACCAATCAGCGGTTCTCTATATTGCTTTGTCAGCTGGTGTTATTCAGCATTCTAATTGCAATAGTTGGAAAGCTCTCAAAAAGATCTTTTGCATACCAACATCAATGGTCTGGGATGATATCTTGATTCCCATTTGCTCTTTAGCCTTCACTAAATGAAAATTAGTAAAGGTTATTCACCACTGGAGAAGGAATATGTGATTTATCACCCGAGGCCTTTAGGCCGAGGTGTGATAAACACATATTCCTGATCCCATGGTGAATAACCGGCTTATACCTTGAGACAAACACTCAAACAGTCAAACATGAGAGGATAACTGGACAACAAAGAATATGGGAATTATTCCCTTGCAATACTGGCATGTGATTGGATGACAGAGGTGTCGAATGGTATAATTACTATAATATTATAAACCTGATTAAATGAATATATAAATACATAAATCGATTTCCTCACAACATAATATGCACCATTTCATCTTTCTATTCCAAAACAACTTTAACAGTACAGTGGTACCTGCGTTGCAAGACCCCCTGTTGTAAGACCAACTTGCCTTATGTGATTGCCTTCCTCCCGCATTAAGCAATATTTTTATCACATTTTGTACCCCGACGACAGACCGCATCCCACGAGAGACCACTTCATGTCCGCAAAAGGGGCCGTCGTATAATGCAGGGAGCAAGTGCTGTAGACTAATAATAACAATCTTGAATTCAACAGTCTGGATGGAAATGATAGGGCTAATTAGTCGTTATAATTAAAATCATTGAGAGTAATTTCGCCAAATGTAATTCTCATCACAAAATTAATCTCTTCTGCAGTTTAAATGATGTTAGCTAGACGAGGAAATGAATCTTGTGTCATCCCTCATCCTGCGTGTTCCGATTGAACCGCTTTTTACAGCAGATTTTAGAGAAATGAATCTGGTCTTCCTAAACCATAATGCTCATGGGAATATATTGTGAATGGTGGGAAGAAGGCAGTGAATCTCATTTCTTGATGAAGTATACCGTGAAACAATTCATTTACGAAGATGCTTGAAATCTTACCAGCTGCTTATTATTTCAGGTTCAATGCACAATCACTCTGGCCTATGTCAAAAAAGTAAAAGTTCAAATTTCCGATAATTTGCCCATTTCCAATTTTTTTTAACAATGCTGCCACAAAATTTTATCTCACATTTGAGTCACAATTCCTTCTTATTCTTTGATAAACTCGACTGGAAGTGCAGGAACAAAACACACCTTGCAATATCACATCACACAAATAGCCTTGAAAAGATCCCACAAACAAAAATTCCAGGAAGTGATAAATAGTTTTATCATTCAAACAAAGGATTTCATAATTTCATTCTCACATTTTACAATAACTGAGACCTCATGAAGAAGAGTTGTGGGCAGGTTATGGTCCCACAACCACACATATGGAATTCACAGTCAAATATCAAAGATGTTTCAAGTGGTTTTCTACAGCTGGCAGCAATTTGATTTTATATGTATTGACTTTTCTGAAACATGTGCTTTCTCCAAGCCAATGCTTTGATCAAACAGGAAGTCACGTACAGCATGTACAGTGCTGCCACATTGTTGCACCGTGGCAAGTGATAGGCATAGGCGTGCAGCGCTCAAATGTTTGCGGAGGGCGAGCTGTATTGCTCAAATTGCATAATCCACATTGCATATCATTTTAAGATATTTAATTGAAAACTATTTTCCTTATGTTTACTTGGACACTACATTTGCCAAAATGTTCAACGTTTGCCAAAATTTCAAGTTTTTCGATACTTTTAGTCTCTTAATGGGGGGAGTACACAACTATCCCTTCTGCACCCGAGTCCTCTTGTGATAGGGTTCAATGTCCTGTATCTATGAAATGACGAGGCCTAACAGGATTGAATCTAATGTCATTGAAGTCTTGGTTCTCCCATGAGTATATTTTGAAAACAGTCATGTACCTATGCAGTGTTTATATAATAACACTGATTAAGGCAAACTGTCAACAACACTATTTCATACAGACGAATAGTTGAATATGCTTCAACTTGACACATAGTTTTCAAGTAAAGCTATTTGGATATTCTGGGCAGAACATTGTGTTTTCAATCTTAATAATTCTGGGTAGGCCTATGTCAGTTCCACATCTACCCTGCATATTCCACTTGCTCCTTGATATGTGGAATGTCAAACTAGCCTTCCTTACCGGAGATATACGTAACTACTAAAACTATTACTAAATTCTAAGCATGATAGGTAAATATCCATAGTACATTAAGACAAATAACAGTATTTGATTATAACAAACATTAGTTTCTTGTGTCCTATTGTCCCATGGACCAGGATAGCTTAGCAGCAATTTTTATGCACTCCTCTGGGTGTTTTTATGAGACTGACAAATAACAAGACGATGTTGCATTAGAGTCTCTAGGAATTAATCACATGACTGGAATCGAGAACACCATGTTCTCTCAAATTTTTGACAGAGCATCATAAAGAAAAAGAAAATCCAAAGAAAACAACTAAAATTTAGAGACACCAAAAATGTTTTTAATTACCACTTGAACCCAGCATATTTTCCAGTCATCTTCAAGGCTTAAATCCAAAGTTTTTGGAAATGAACTAAGAAAATTATTGCTGTTCAAGTAGTTTGGGAACTGCTGGTAACAAATTGGCAAGAAATACTAAGCAATTGCCCATTTATACCTTGATTAAATTTGTGATAAATATTAACCTGGGACGTGATGATAATGCTAAAAACGTATTGCTATTTGTGTTGAAGAAAAGAAGAAAATTAGCTGCACTGTTATACAGGCTCTCCGGAAATATTTCTGAATAACGTTTATCTGTTTGTTCTTTCTGCGCATACCAACTTGCTAATAAATAAGAAATCGTTAACCTCAGCAACTTCTGTTGGTTTAAATGTGGTCTGATTTTATCGTGACTACTTCCAATGACCATTATCAGTAAGGGTAAGTCATCATTAAAGTCTCATGTTACAACTTTAACCACAGGCAGATATGCAGCTTCTGTAGAGTGATTGGGGAAAGATAACTAGCCCTTTACAGTTTACCTTGTAGGTATTCAAACTCTAGGCTGTTCCTTTTTGCCACTTTTTCTCAACAAAGTACACATTTTCTATTTATAATCAAATTGCATCTGTTTTTGGCTTTTTACCATTTGTGGCGAGTTAGACTAACAGTTAATGACCTTTGTTAATGTGTCTTTTCCTGCACTGATAAGGTCCCAGGTTTCAATTCCAGATCAGGAGCGGTTATTGCCTGACCGGTTTACCAATCTCTGAACCACACCATGGCATCACTGTTATTTGACAAATGAAAGAAACAAGAATGGCAAGTAAAAGCTATCCAACCTGCCTAACAAGTTTATAACTCTCATGTCCTAGAGACTTTGCAACACAATACCTTGTATACAAGATATTTATTGTGACAATTTCTACATAATTAAGACCATATCCCTTTCATCTTAAGTATTTACTATGGCAAGCAGAGAAAATGTCATGTTTCTATGAGCTATTGACATGAGAAGTGTGTTCTTGACATTAATATTTCAATATATCAGCTTGTTCCCCTCATCAGGATATTTTCTCATAGGGCCATCTTATGACTCTGTATTAAGACATACTCAACTATAAGAATCCATTGGGATGACATTTTATTCTTCAGACAACATTATGATTTCATGACAGCAAGGTCATTTATAGCTGTTAAGATGAAATGATAATAATAAGGCGATGACAAGTTTTGTTAGTTTCTGAGAAATTGTCAGTCAACCATTGAACTATTGTATTCAGGTATTCTATGTAGACAATGATTTTTTTGTGAAATAGAGAATTTACCATAACTTGTGAAGATACATTGTAAATAAACCTTCAGTAAAACAAAAGAACTGAAATGGACATCCTAACCAGAGACAAATTGAAGCAGCATCATGCTTTTATATATATTTTGTGAAATTGTTACAAAATAATACTTTCAGAAGTTATCTCTGATGACATGCTATATATTTTCACTTTTAGAACAGAAATTTCCATAGCATCTCTAATCTTTCTTGTTCTTTGTAGTTATTTCTTGCTCTTTCTGATTCTTTGTAGTTGTTCTTCATAATATTGACTTCTTTTTTCTCAAGGTTGTCTGGCATTGTGAGGAAATTAACAAGTGACAAAAATGAAAGTCACCTCAATGGTAAAATCATAAAACATGCAATTCAGTCATTCTGGGGAAGGATGCATATATGTTTGATGTAAAGGAGTAATATAATACTTATCAATGTAGAAATGGTCAAGCACTTTTTTATACCTCTTCAAAGCAAAATGATGGGTTGTTACTCTTCAAAAATACGAGTGCAAGACTTGTTTACTTCAGTTGACTTATGTAACTGAAAAATAGGTGTTGAGGTCTCTGCACTTTTTACCTTCAGCGAACGAAGTTCGAAGAAGGTATTGTAATCACTTGGGTAAAAATGCTGTCCGTCCGCCGGGCGGGCGGGCGGGCGGGCGGTCGGGCGGCGGGCGGATAGATCGTTTCCGGCCCGGCACTCGGCCTCTATTGAATGTATGGGGATGAAATTTGGTACACATCTAGCCTGTATGATCTAGTTGTGCCTTTTGATGGTCTGATGAATAGATCTTAAATACTTTTTGTAATAATTAACAAAATATAAAAATAATTTTTTTTTCGTTTCCGGGCCAAGGCTCGGTCACTATTGCAAGTGCATGGATGAAATTTGGTACACACGTGGCCTATATGGTCTAGTTGTGCCTTTTGATGGTCTCATTGACAGATATTGTATACTTTCTGAAAAAATGAGAAAAGATATAAAAACATTTTTTTTTTGTTTTTTGGGCTAAGACTCGCTCACTGTTGCATGTACATGGATAAACTTTGGTACACATATGGTCAATATGGTCTAGTTGTGCCTTTAGAAAGGTCTCATGGAAAATATTATATACTTTTTCAAATATTGAAAAAAACATAAAAATTATTCTTTTTGTTTCTGGCCCAACATCCGGTCACTATTCCATATACATGGATGAAGTTTGGTACACATATGGCTTGTATGGTCTAGTTGTGCCTTTTCATGGTCTGACAGATGGCTATTCTACAGTTTTTGTAATATTGAGAAAATACATTTAAAAGAATTTTTTTTATATCGGAGCCAAAACTTCCCCACTATTGCATATACAGTAATGCATTTTTCTAAACAAATCACCTAAGCAATTAATTTACCAGTGCTTTTTGATGCGTATAACACTTTATGAATCATTGGAAAAATAGAGATAATGGAAGGCCACTGCTCAACCGCTATTGCATACCTATAAGCAATTTCGTAAACGCACCAATTTTATGATATGATTGTAATCTTCTAAAGGTGTTATTCGCTGAAGGTTTGCTGCTGCGCAGCCTATGTTTTTAACTTAAAAAGTGCCATGATGTCATCTGTTTGTTTTTATATCTACCAACATGCATCAACCATTTCTACCAAAACTAAGAACATGACATTGTTGCAAAATAATTTAGTATTTTTTTTTTTTTCATTTACAAAACTATTTGTTTTGAGTTGCACTATTTAGATTTAGTTCATGATATCAAAATCGGGTGCATAGCATATTATCATAATGCAACATCCCTGAGTCACGATTGGCTAAATTTTGAAGTACTTTTGATAGTACTTGGCATAAATGCAGAACAGCCCAATAACACTATTTTTCAGTCTCACCATTCAACTCTGAATTGTATAACTATGTTGATAATTCTAAAAGTATCTGCGGATCTAACATCTTTAACTTTGAAATGAAATGAGTAATTAGCAAAATTACCTTGACAATTGAGGTATCTCTATAACGTGATGCTACGTATTTAAGGTTCTATTTCTTTGACAAACAGAATCATCCCTTGGTTAAAAATATTCAAAGAGTGCATTTCAAATGGAATTCTCAGTTCAAAGCATCATATTTAGAATCAAACAGACCACATGTGTGGTTCTTACTTTGTAAGAGAAGACAAAAATAGTACCCACACACTCCAAAAGATGCAAAAATCTCTGCAAGGCAAACTTAAAAATTTAATAACACATTTCATACAATAGGGTGATGTTTTCTCCGCTACTAAACCAGGTATATGCTTACCATTCCGTAACCTTATGACGGTCCATATCTATATGCAACTATATCATTTACCATGAGCCACACATCGCTAACTGTATCATATATCATGGGAGAGATAGGGATCCTGTTTGGTATCGGAGTATCCCTAATGTGATATATGGTCTCTGATGGAACTATTCTGTTGTCCAACAACTGATGCTCACAGCATACTAATGGCCAGTCAGCGTGCACTACTCTTTTTAGCGGGACTCTTAGACTCTTTGACTAAAGTTTCCAAATTGAAAGAAGTTTCCAAATTGAAAGAAATTATATCCTTGAAAACGAGAAAAGACTTTTCCATTGAGAATCTGACAAATAAAGCAAACATATTAGTGACACAAAACCAAGTCACTTGAGGAAACCGATTAGATGTCTGATGCAATTTGCTAAAGCCACTGCACTGGTTTTATTTTCAGAAAGGCAATTCATCAACTGCATAATATAAATGTATAGGCATAGTTAGAACAAAATAAATTCTGACTAGGTTCTCAAAAAAGTGAATGATTTCACTTGGAAAGAATTCCATGATCATAAATTTTGTAAAGCTCAAAAAAGACTAAGAATGCATAAAACTAATTTGAAATAATCTAGTTAATCTATCCAAAGGCAGAAAATGTAAATAATGAAATGCAGTAATCTGTTAAATTTCATACAGAGAAAAACATCAAATTATTTTTACTCCTGAGAAAAAGTCATTATAAAAACTATTACAACACACCATTACAAACACCATCCATCATTCCAAAGGCTTTATCCCATTATACACAGAGGCATTACATTATCATTCACTTGAAAGTATCACCAACATGTTGTGAAACATGATGTCAGTGAAAATGTTTCACCAAAGGCAGATTACCAAAGGTGTGCAACTTTCCCTTTACCCCACTTCCCAAGCATATTCCAATGAAGGATATTTTAACCAGCATTTTACCCATCCAGAACACATGTGGTGTATCACTGTCACCTATAAAATTGCATTCTAAGGTCTGTTTTTCACACTACAGATAACAAATTGGCAGATGCATTGCAAAGGAATCTGTTTAAACTTTTACATGTGGGCCCTCTGCAGGTACCCTCAATACATGGCTAACTATCAACAAGAATACTTTTCTAACCACAAATGGTTACATATGGTCTTTCTAAAGATATCCTTCAATGGAATATGCTTTGTATAGCCACTTCTGCGCCTTTGGGTAATCTGCCTTTGGTTTTACTCTATTATCTACAAAGTGTCTGTATCAGATTACTATGATTTGGCTTTATGGCAGTTGGTATGATTAGCTGAATGTTTCAAAGTGTTGGCCTGCTACATGTACACTTAAAGTATCAAGGATGAACATATCAGTTGAGGAGATGAAATAATGCTATTGTAGAGGTACATGGTCTAGTGGATAAGGTGCTCGTCTGGTAACTGAGACATTGCAGGTTCGACTCCCAACCATGGCATGGAGGAACTGAGCAGAACCTCGATAACTCTTTGCTTCATTTCACCCAGGTGTAAATGGGTACTTGGCTATAGGCAGTGGTGGCAATTGTATAGTAACTTAGCCTTGTGTGCGTTGGGAACGGCTGCCTGGCTGTATACTCCCTGGTGTAGCTGAGAAGGCTCATACTTGAATAGCTCTACCAAGTGTGTAATTGTAAAGTCTGTTGAGACTGAATGTGTCGGTGTAATGGACTGTAAAAAATCATAAATTTACATTTACATTTACTTTTTCACATCAGTTTACATTGTAACAGTGTTGAAAAATCATTTCATGAAATCTGCATAGCGATAAAATTGTTTGTCATTAGGTCTGTTGAATCTAGTAAAGGAGAGATACATTTTTAGAGATGCTTGCTTGCTTGCAAGCGCATCTCTATTGTGGGAGGACGATTTGGAAAACTTATGACAACTGCCAAGATCGTGCTGTTTAATATCTGTCATTAAAACTTTTCATACAGTCTCAATAGAATTTTATCTTGCGTTGATAAACTTTTGGTGGCTTTCTGAGATGAAAAAATTAATAAAGAAAACAAACAGGCTGGCTTTCTTCAGGTCAAAGGTCAATCAGTTAACTGGGTAATGCTGACCTACTTTTGCATGTAGTTGCCACCGAAATAGCAGAGGCATTATACAACTGGAAGTGTCTGATAACTCTGATTGGCATTGAAGTGTCAGTGTTTGCTTTGGGTCAAATTGGCCTTGAAGGGTCACCTGATCTGAAGTGCAATTATCTGTTTCAACTAGGCTTTATTGTCTTTCCACCAATTATAGATTTTGGCATAGGGTATAGGGTATACAGTGGCGTAACTGGGCGGTCTCGAATGGGGGGGCACCTGGGGGGGCACTCGATTCTCTGGGGGGGCACCCACTATACTAATTGTAGAGTAGGTCGGGGCAAGAAGCCCGGGTTAGGTGAGAGGCCCCCCCAGGCTTATATCCAAACTTACATTTTTGGTGCATTTATCTATTGATAGGATAGAAGCTAGAGGCGTTTTAGGTGACGTCACAAATTTTCAGGGCAAACAGCACCAAAAAAATGGTAGAAATTAAAGAAACAAAAAAATGTGCATGGTTTTTGTAAGTTTGACTAATTCATTAAAAGGGGTTGTCAGAAATAACTTTGGGATTTTTTTAAAGTATAATGCATGTCTGCATTGCTTCACTTTATGACCATCACATAAATATGATTTGGATCATGTTTTTTGCATTTTAGTTCAAAATATAGAGGTCTAATTAAAATATGTGGGTTTGGGGCGAGAGGCACCACATGATATGGGGCATGAGGCCCCCTTCACTGGGTGTCGTAGCTGCTTCAGGAACCATTTAATAATGAGTACTTTACCTTAAATATTGATAGAATAGCTAATTAAAATAGAAAAAAATTGGGCAGAAATTGAAACTTGGGAAAATATATTTAAAAAATAAATGTATGAACAGAAAAATTCTGAAATTCAGAAAAAGAGAATAGAAATCCTTAAAAATGAAAGAAGAACCCGAAGACATAACTTTTAGGCTGAACGCGCTAGCAAAAAAAATTGCCACAGGATTATAACAGGGGGGCTTCTTGCCCGATGGGTGGCGTAAGAAGGCTATTTTGAATTTTTTACAAAAATGGCTATAACTGCTTTATTAAAATTGGTAGACATTTGCTTCACTAGTTATTAGTAGAGCCAAGTGATCCCTTCCTGCGACAAAAGCATTCAAACAATCGCCCATAAAAAGTAGGTCAAATCGCACCTCGAAGTTAAGGGGGGCCGCATGCCCCGACCAACTCTATATTTTAGCCGGAGTTGGAAAGTTCATATGGGGGGCACCTGGGGGGGCACAGGTCCAATATGGGGGGCACGTGCCCCCCCCCGTGCCCCCATAGGGACGCCACTGAGGGTATAAGTATTGAAAAAGGTAACTTTCCTGAAAGAAAACTTAAATGACAAATTGCAAAAGCGCTGTTTAAAGGGAGGAAAGAATTAAAGGAAGAAAGGAAGGAAGAGAGGACGGAAGAAAGAGAGTAAGGAAGAGGGAGGAAGGAAGGAAGAGAAAGGAAGAGGGAGGAAGGAAGAGGGGAAGGAAGAGGGAGGAAGGAAGAGGGGAAGGAAGAGGGGAAGGAAGAGGGGAAGGAAGAGGGGAAGGAAGAGGGAGGAAGGAAGGGACAACATATATATAGAGAGACAGCACAGGAATATTCCTCTGTGGAGAAAGCTAGATCCTTGTAGACGTACATAGACAGACAGGCAAAAGTCTATCTGCAAGCATCTCTTAAAGTGCTTGCACGTTATTTTTTTATTTTTTTTGGTCAAATGAACTTAGCCATCCATACCTTCATTTTTTTTCTGACAGTCGGTTTTGGTGGAGCAGGTCACATATGACAAATGATCCCTGTGCTGATTGAGCTGATAAATAGAGTAATGTAGATCCTTTAGGAAACACTCATATCGCCAGACGCTTCTCCTTTACTGACTATTTCAACAATGTTTAAGATGACTGTCATCTAAAGCAATCAATGTTTCCCCAGTATAAGAGGCTGATGCAAGTGTTTCAACTGCATGAAATTTAAGCAATATTGGAACATGAAGGAGGTGCATTTATCATTTGAAGGCAGTTAAAATCTGTTTACTGTTTTAAATCACCACACAAATCATATTGTCCTCAGATTATTATTATTTGAGAGATTATGTCTATCCCAATTGTAAATTTGTTCTGATGTGGAATATAATTAGCCACAAGAAGAATTGTGGGTGTCATACACTGGATGGATAAATGGAGTAATTTGGCTTGACATAATGTGTTTTTGAAGATTCCGAACTGTCATATTTGTGTAATAAATTCTATCAAAGAAGCTCAAAGACAGCCTAGTAGGTTATTCTGAAATATTGCTAAGCCAGATATGTCTATCACCAGGGTAATAAACCTTCTACTGTGATATTTATAGCTATTAAAAGACACCATTTATCATGATAACTCAGTCTCAGCTTGGATTTTCTTATATGGTCTGAAAGACTTCTGAGACCCAAAGATCTAACTTGATTGCAGTAATATATCTATGTTAAAAAGAAAATTATGAAATTCTGCCTATTCCTAAAAAAATATCATATAAAAGGCTTAGTATACAACATTACAAATATGATCCATCATTGTTATGGCATTATCATATTTGTGCATTCATATAACAGAAGCCAGACAGGCTGAGACAGCTCTTATTTCCCTTTACATGAATGAAATATCAATGTTTGGAATCATATTTACAACATGGAAAAGCGAGATCTATAATTATTGTGCATGCACATGATGTTGACCGCTACATTTAGTGCATTGATCTGAGAAGTGTTGTGTTATAAGCTAATTGGTTATAGCCTTTTTCAGCTTCCAATGTATATCTGTATTTGGGAAAACTCTATCATTACACCAAGAGTCTCTCATTACCATTGGTTTGAATACATGTAGCCAATGCACTCCTTGTAGATAAATAGCAAGCTGGATGATATATGTAGACACCTATGATAACCATTGAGCATAACTGTAATAACTTCAAGAGCAGGTCTCAAACCTAGGTCCTCTGCTAAGGAGGCAAGATCATTATGCATCACACTAAAGAGTTACTTTTCCCTGGAGAAATAAAAAGCCAACCGTAACAACCACAAAGTTAAAAGACAGATAGATAGAAAGATAGCGGACGGAGCATCCTAAAAGTATCACATGTTTCCCCATGTCATCTGTATTTTACCTTGCCAGCATAAACAATAATATAATGTATGCTATGTCAACCATCAGTCTTGATGTTTCAATCTAATTAATGCACATCAGTACACATCTGGGCATCTCTGGCCATTAATATAGGTAGCCAGAATTTGATTCAGAGTTCCAAACAAACCAACAATGTCATGAATCAACATTGCATCTACTTACAAATCAACTGAGTGCACTCTCCGGATAATCAAATGGAAAAAATAAACCAGTTCCTCAGGGAAAAAAAGCAAGTCTGCGATTGGAACATAAACCAAGTTTTCCTCTGGAAGCAGATAAAATGTGTCTAATGGAACAAGCCAATTGATCTTATGGACTGTCAGCATTCATTCATCAGGCTGTAGGTCCCAAGAGAGATTTGTTCAAAATGTCAAATTTTTCTCAATATGGGGAATATCAAGGGAGAAATTTGTGGTTTGTTTGTCTTTTAAGTTGAGGATTAAAGTCATTGCTATATTTTTGCAAAATAGCAAGTCTAATACATGTACAGTGATTACAGTCGTACCTGTGGTCAGCAACATCATGGATATTCTTTGTATTTCTATTACATTCACTTCCCCTTTATTTACATTAACTCTTTCTATATATCGATGAGCCAAATGCTGGATGGCCAAGGATGGAAAGATTTTGGGCCGGACAGCCACCCAAGTTACAGACACACCACTGGCAGACTGTGGGGGGGGGGGGGGGTAACTTTACCTGAATTTTCCGAGCCAGATTTCAGACCATCCCAAATTTCATGTTTTGGGTGTCTTTGTTTTCTACAACATATATTTGATTATCTTTCGCAACCTCCCTTGAACATCCCATATAATACGTAAAATTGTCATGCAAATGCAAGACAGTATGGTACCAAAAGGCTTAGTGCAACATTACCATAAACCATTCATCAGTTTATGGTACAATTCTATTATGCTGTGATATCCTTATTGGGATATATATCAAGAATAATATTACCCTCCTTCTTCTCCATGATTTGAAACAGACAATTTGCAAGAAGATGCAAGATCCATGACATGTATTTGCTTTCAGATAGTTGTGTCTGCTTAAACATAAATATAGTTTGTTTATTCCCTTTGCTAGACTATGTTGAATGTAAATCATCACAAAGTTAGCTGGAGTTATACTGCTCAAAATACAAGTAAAGGTCATCGACCGTGTATCTCTCAGGTATCTCTCAGGTGGGTCAAAATTTGGTAAAGCTGAAATTCTTGTCTCCTGTGTCTTAGAGCAATTCACACGGACATGAATGTACATGCAACGTTCACAGTGGTCATTTCTTTTAGAGCAACATATCAGACAAAAATTTGGCCAAGGAAATGTGTGGCAGATAACTTTTATCCTTTCCAAAAATTGAATGAAAGTGCCCTACCACCCTGAAAATGGCCTGTCTCCACTAGCTTTTTCCTTGACAAATCAGCTCAAATAATTTTCCTTGTTACCTTAATCCACCTCATTTGTACCTCAAATTGGACCTTGACCAACACCCTTTCAAATTCCAAAACCAATGACTTGCCTAATATTGTTACCCAACCACAGGGGGCTCTTGTGTCTTTGTCTCCAATTTCATGTCATTAACGTCACACCCAGTGATTTTTCTCATAAAAAATCAACCGACAAACATTTTTTTATACAAATTTAATTTTGATGACCTTTGGGAACCCTACAAGCTGACTGAATCATCTGCAAGTCCATAAACTGCATGGAATATAGATAATTACACTATATATAGCAACATGTCAGTTGTCCTACCTAGATTTGTCATTAACAAACGCCCTCCTTGTCAATTTTGGCAATGTATATTTGGTCAAAAATTGCTGCGGAACTTTGCTTTGGTGTACACAAGTCTTAATGTAGGCCAAGATTGAGATCATATAATGAATTCACTGGTTTAAGGAAATATTTGTTTAAATTTGTTATTAATGTCACATGTCATTAACGAACATGGTTTTACTAAAATATGTGTCGTACTAAAGGCAGTTTCGGCGTTATCATTCTAAAATCTGAATGGAAGTGACTCTAGTTATTGGCAAACAAGATGTCACAAGCATTTTGGAAGTCCTGATTTATTTGCACTGTTGCAGCAGCATACCACTTCAGTAAGTTCCCTGGGTGCAGCATACGTTTAAAAACAATGAAATTTCTTACTTTTTTCCAATAATTTTTGTACTTATGATATTTTACTAACTTATATGCAACTGCATGCACTAGTAAGAGGCTCAGGAATAATTTAACCGGCCATTAGTGTCATGAGCATCATATTTTGTCATTAACGTCACAGATTCACTGATCAAAAATAGCTAATTTTTGGGTGTTTATTGCTTGATTTTAGGTTTCAAAAGTGTTGCATAGGATCTTTTTTCACAGGAATCATTTGGCATGTGTACAATTTAGTTACTAAACCGAGTTTGGTGTACTGAAATCAGGTAGTGTGAAAGAAAAACTTAATGGAAGGGTAGAAAAAATGAAAGAAGTAATTATTTGCCATTTATTTTCATTGAGGTTGCTGTCAGGCAGATACCAGTATTCTTTTTTTTTACATGATTGTTCTGTCTGTACCTCATGCTCCTTCTGCATTAGTCCAGATTATACAAATGCGTTAATTCTGAGAAATATTGGGGTTTTTACAGCGTGATGTTAATGACACCTAAAAGCAGTACCCCGGTATTTACCTCCACTGCACATAAAAACAGTCATTCCTGACCCTTGGACATCAAAGCATAATGAAAGGTGATAGTTTTACCTACCAAAATAAATCAGTCGGAGTTCCTTAAACCAGATTTCAAATCAACTTTTTTCCTGAGTGAAATTTCACCGTTTTCAAATTTTGACCCATGTATGGTAAAGCCAAGAAAAGATAAGGTAGTCAATTAATTTACGTCTTAAAACAGTTTGATTGTAGAACATGCAGTAGAAAAAAAGATAGCTTCCTTAGCCAAATCAGATATCTACAACTCTTCTAAGACTTTGTTAGATGTTAACTTTTTCATCAATGGATATATAATAATTTCAAGATCAGTATTCATTTGTGCGATTGAAGGCTATGATGAAGTATATACAACTACTAAGCTAGCTACAAGTTGCTGCTCTCTTCCCTCTTCCAAAAGATTACTTCTGTCAGAGTTGGTGGCACTGCATGTCTTTCTTACATGCTTCAGCTCCATCTATCTTTAATCTTTTAATTCTGACTGGACTGTGCTGCCACCTTATGGATGCCATTTGCGAGCTGGTTCTCAGCGAGCAGCAACAGAAACTCAGACCTCACAAGGCTCATGGAGGTCTGAGCAGGGCACCAAGGCAGAATTAAATTTTCTAATGCTTTGCAATTAGTTACTATAGTGACTAACTACTCTCGGTGACACTTTAAAAAGTATGACATGCATTAAAACTCCGGTAATCCCAGTGGAATTTCGGAACTATTTTCTGCTGATACAAGCACTGAAAGTGCATACTGCGGTCAGCCATCTAGCAGACGACATCTGACAATGTGCAAGACAGAAGGAAACATGCCAAAAGCTGGCTGATAAAAAACTGTCTTGTGATTGAAGAAACGACAAACAATGGATAACCCAGGTTTGTTGACCTTCCTAAACATATTACTGTGGCCCTGTTTGCATTGGCTTGATCTGTCATGCGCTGTAGGCTGTGTTTTTGTGGTTTGGTTTTGACAGCAATTGACTGATTGAGTCAAGATGATCAATTGATTGAAACTTTTGTGCAATGGGATTGAAACATTTGAGAAGGATTTCATGTAATGACAGCTATTAAAAAACTGACATCTGTAATTATAAGTGTCAACAGTTTCACTGTACATGTTGTTGTGGCAAAAATAAGATTGACTTTACAGTGGGTGTATTTTATTGCTGTCCCAGCTCGATATATCTGAGCATTCAGCCTGTAATTTTTAAAATGAAAAATAAAGAACAACAAGTAGGCCTAATATTATTATGATTTGGAGGGGGGGGTGGTAGGGAAAATTTCATGTGGGCTCCCTCTGGCCCCCGAAGGGCCATGGCCTGCATCAGGGTGGGGGGGACAGCTACCCACCCCCCCCCTAGAATTTGCCAAAAATTTTTAAACATACAAAATTTCAAATTCCTGCGGTTTTCTGGGGCATGCCTCTGGTACAGACTCTGCCTCTCCCCCCTAGGATTCAGGCCAGGCTACGGCCCTTCCCCCTCCCCAAATTTGTAAAGGTTATTCACCACGGGAGAGGGAATATGTGATTTATCACCCGAGGCCTTTAGGCCGAGGTGTGATAAACACATATTCCTGATCCCATGGTGAATAACTGGCTTATACCTTGAGACAAACACTCAAACAGTCAAACATGAGAGGATAACTGGACAACAAAGAATATGGGAATTATTCCCCTGAAATACTGTTATGTGATTGGCTGACAGAGGTGTCGAATGGTATAATGAGCTTAAACCCATTGTCCCATAGGTCCAGGGTGTCTGCCAATCCTGGAAAAGCCTGGAAAAGCCTGGAATTTCGTTTCTCAATTTCCAGGCCTTGAAAAGCCTGGAAAAACCAGAATTTTCAAAAAAAGGCCTGGAAAAGCCTGGAATTTAGTTTGTATGGAAATAAAAATAGTCCACTGCTAAATTTTTGGCAATTTTTGGCGATGATAGGACCAAAGGACGAATGTCGTGTTCAGAAAAAAATGATTGTATCGTGTTGTTAAATAGTCAGTTCATCGACAAATTGGCCTGGAATTTTGGAAAACTTGGCCTGGAAAAGCCTGGAAAAAGCCTGGAATTTGGTTTCAAAAAAGCTGCACCCTGAGGTCATTACAAGTCACATACAGGGTCATACTACCCCCCCCCCCCCCCAATTGAACGGCCTGCCCCCCCCCCCCCCCCCCCCCAAATAAATCCTGTTCACACCACTGGATAACAGAATGAAAATATTATTATATTCTTATGTTGAATTGCACTATTTTACGACTATAAATTTGCAATTTATTGCGCAGCCCTTGGGAACAGTTCTGTTTTTCACCACTACAGTCTCTATGCTTAAGGCTAAAATCAACTGTCTCTACGAAGATATTTTATTACCTTCGAAGATATTTTAGTCAGATGTCTCATAATGCATTTTTGTTTATTTAGGAAAAAGGTTGCTGACACCTTCAGCAGCTGCTGTTTTGCCGGGTTCTAAGAAGGTACGAGCAATTCCTTCTACTCCAGCCTTTAGAGAACCAGACCCTCCAGAAGCAGTGAAGAAGGCAAAATCAATTAACTCCAGAAGGATAATGACTGTACTACAAGAGGCACTTTTGTCAAACTTTCAAACGGAACCAAATCACACCATGAGGCGTACTGAGGTGGTGTGTTTATGTAAAGACTGGATCTTGAAGGTAAAAAGTTTGCTATAACATGATAAAACAGTTTTAATTTTGAGCATGAGATTATTAAGGTTATCACACATTTTTATTGACAGCTCATTGAAGCTTCTGAAAAAAAAAAATCATTGGTCACTTGTACTACCCACTAATTGTACTTCATTGCAGAGCTTCAGAGTCAGGTAGCAATTGAACCGACTCCCGATTCCTTTTCTTTTCTAAAATATCTCTCAGGTCTCTAGAAATTTGACTCTGATTCATGTCCTCTCAATGTTTACATTATATTTATACATTAATAAAGTTTAAGAATTTCTTGAAAATCATTCAGATAATTTCTTCAGATAAAAATTTTCGCTATGACTCCACCTGAAAAAAAGATTGCAGCTGACTAAAACTAAACACCTCTGACTGCAACGACTCTTGAGTCCTGACTCTCACTCCAACTCCAAAGCTTTGCTTCATTAATTATGCACATGTAGTATGTTTACAATAAAACTGATGTCCTTAACTGCCATTTAGTCCTTGTGTTTGTTTGGATACTAATATGAGTGTTGGTTCTTTTTCAGAATTTCCCATCTGTCCCCTTCGATGTTGACAGCGTACTTGAATCAAGAAGTTTGGGATTTGCCATTTCGAGGGCGTTTGATTATAAAGTGACCAACAATGGCCATGGGTATCCTTTATACAGTGTTGCTGTAGTTGTACTTCTAAGATCAGTAGGCCTACACTGTTTATGTACGCCTAATTTTTGACATAAATTTTACCATAGTCCATGTGAGTTTCCCTTACTTTTGGAATAGCTCATCTGCAAGTGTAACACTAAGATATTGTTTGAATTTGTCATATTTGATATTTGCCTTAATTAATCTCAGTGCTTACAAAAATATAAAGCAAAAGTCACAAGAAAAAGATGATGGTCGGCCAATGACTCCTTCCGGCGCAAGTCCACAATCTGAATGGGGGGAGGCAACACCTTTGGCAATGCCTTTGCCTGCCACGCCTAGCACTGGTAGTGTCTGGGAAATGAAACAAAGCCTAAGTAGCAGGAGGACTCTTGATCTTGACGACACCAGTGTTACAGATGCCCAAAAACAACGCCTCAGCAAGGAGATTGAAAAGTTTTTACTCCTGAGTAACACAACGGACTCTGACAAAATTGACTACAGTGACCTTGATTCAGTCATCAATGCTATTACGTTCCACAATCTGTGTGAATCAGTAAAAGTGCACTGCCCTCTGCTAACTGAAATTTTGGAAATTTTTGTGCACAGTCACGAGGAAAGGAAGATCAAGACCGGAGCTGAGAAACTGCTTAGAGCAATCCACGCTCACAGTTGTCTTCTGCAATTGACAAGCCAGCGATCATCATCCTTCCTGCTGTTCTTTGCGATCCTGATGCTCGGCTTTGAATGTGGAGATGGTAAGTACTGGAAGTTATTAGCACACTTAACTAAAATTGCAGATATTCTCCCAATGAAGTGCATTTATATAAATTACTTTTCTCGTTGAATATTAATAAAATCACATGTACTTTTTAAACCATAATAATATTACCCGACAACCATCTTACTCGAACAATTACATGTAATGATGAATCGAAAACTTGTCGTGTGCAGGCCTATAATATTGGTAATTTTTTTGTTAATTTATACGAGACAAAAACTTAATTAGGCATTTGATTTCGTTTACTTTAATTTCAAAATTGTTTGTGATAATTTTCCACAAATCAAAACAAATTGTCCTTTCAACAGCTGTGGTCAACATGATGTGCCATCTCGGTTTGAGTGTGCACTGGAAGACATTGTAAACTGACAAAAGTTTCATTCCTATTCTTTTCAAATGTTGATTGTAGGAAGTTGATAAGAAGTTGTCCTATGCATAGGGGTGTCACAAAATTTAGACATATATTTATACTTAACAGTGGCGGATCCAGTGGGTCATCTAGGGGAGGGGGCCCAGGCGTGTTTCGGGCATTCGAGGGCCCGCGTCACAGCGTTTGTTTTTTTTCAAAATACTATTATTAATTTCAGTGGCCTAGGGGGGAGCCTTTGCCCCCTAGGCCCCCCCCCCTGTATCCGCCATTGCTTAAAATACTAATATGTCATGGACCTTGTATTGAGATACTTGATTGAAAATCTGGCTTTTGTTTGCTAATCTAGGCCTTTGAAACAGACATCAAACTGTGTCAAAGGAGTGTGGTTTTGCAAAGTGTTCACTGCATCATCAGTGCATGGAAACGTAAAAAAATTTCAGGCAAGCCAATCTCTACAATTAAGCAAAAGTAAAAAATGTGATGTTGAGCCTTAATATTAGAATAGTATCTTCTTGTATCACACTCATATCATCGCCATGAAGCTGTGATCATGTGAATTGTATCGTGAGATATTTTGTATATCGTGACACCCCTTTATGTATGCGCTTTCAGTAGTTGAATTCAAGACACACAATACAAGAAAACAGATGAATAGCACCATAGTGCATGTCTTCATAAAGTTCCGAAATTCATACTGAAACAGAGTCCCAGATTCCTGGTCATCCCATTGCCCGAGACGACCAGGCTACAGCGGTGATCAGTCAAAACGCCTACAAACAAAAACGCCTACTGACGAAAATGCCTACACTTTTTTTTGCATTATCAAAAACGCCTAAAGTCAATTTTCCTTTAGCATGACCGTGCAAAAACGTCTAAATATTGGCAATTACAAAAACGGCAACTGCACTCTACAAAAACGGCTATTTCTGGAATGATCAAAACGCCTACACTATACTGACTATAGACCGAAAAAAATCAAGTGTTCTGTCATAATTTCAATTCTAAAAACTTCTTTGTACCTACAGAATCACAGGGGTTAAAAGTTTGCTAATTGCCATGTCACATAGGCTAATTGGTTTTTCATTCACAACTACTAATGAATTGGTTAATATTAATTTTGACACTTGACCTGAACATTTTTACAAGCAAAGAAATGTTGATTACCATTAAAAATTATAATTTACAAACAGTAGGCGTTTTGGTATAGACTTGTAGGCGTTTTGGTATAGACTTGTAGGCGTTTTTGACATCTATTGGTAGACGTTTTTGCGTTGCCTTCCTTGCATCGACAGAAATCGCAGTAGGCGTTCTTGTCTCTAGGCGTTTTGACTGCTAATCAGCCTACTTCAGTTGCGAGTGTGAGCGAGCAGGGTACATTTCAGAGATGCTGCCAATCAGGTCCTCGCATACATAAATTTCTGAAGCAGCCAGCACATTTTTGCTGAATTGTGCAGGGTTTCGGACTTGATGGGAAGCAGCACGGACCTGAAAGGCAGCTGTTCCAGTGCCCTAGATCCCGATTCAATACTCAGTTCGACATGGATTTTATCAGTCTGCAGCCTCGCTCACTCATTTTACAATGAAAGGACATGCCGGGCGTCCTGCATGTGGTGAAGGACAGCCAAAATCTGACAACCAATCTAGGACTCTGAGTTTAAATACAATTTCATTTGACTGCTACATGAATATATCATCTATTTATCTCTGAATATGTGATATCATATCTTACAAATGGAGGCGCCTACCAATCTAAATTTTATCTAAATAATTATTTTTAATAAGTTTTAAAGGTACTGGCCCCAGCCACTTAGACCTTAGCAAAAATTGGAGCCTTCGTTGTAAAATAAACATACAATATCAGTAAACAGAAATACAGTTCCAAAAAAAAAATTTTGTCAACTGTTATAACAATTAGCGAATGATTTGGTCGATGGCATGACGATAATAATTAGGTTATGTTTACTTAATGATACAGTTTGAGTAACTAGTAATAACCATTATACTTCATTTAAGCAGATTTTTCATGCAATTTGAATTTCATGTTTGTTCTGATAATATACATTATAAGTGCATGCAATTGTTGGTTTTGGGATTAACACAATGTCATTTAATCTAAATCTTTTTGAAACGTCGTGGACAATGTAGAACTGCAGTAATTTTTGATGTTTTAAAATGCTTGTTAATATTTGAGAAAATTAAAATCATGATGATTCGAAACTAGACCTATGTTGATATCAATATTTCTATTGAATTTTCATTTGTTGTTCAATGAATGACAATGATATTGCTCTGTTAACTTTGCAGTTATTACAATTCTACTTGATTGTGTTGCAAGCATTAAGCACTTTTTACACGACAGCTCATCATTAGCACGTTTGGGTGCAAATAAAATTTTTTACAAATACATATAAGTTTCTCTTTCTAATTTTCAGGATTAATTATCTGGATAAACGAGTCAAGGGTTTCCAAGAGGAGTTGAACAGGAGCCTGTCACCGACAGACATGCAGATCTGCATGTATGACAACTTCAATCAACACTTCAAGGTAATTCTGACCTCACAAATTTAAAGAAATGGAAATGATGTAATTAATTACTGACATAGCAGCTGGCAAGTCACAAAGAGCAGGGTATCTAACACCCAATACAGAATATTCTCTTTAGCAGGGGGACTCTCTCTCTCCTGTGATGGACATGAGAGAATGAGTCTGATAATATAGATGAGGTCAGACAGACGGTCACACAGCTTTAATCAGTCAATTTTGTAAAATTTTAAAAAAGAAACTTTAGAAAACTTTCAATGATTGCTTGGAAATTATTATCTTGTTTGTTAAATGTTGCATTAATTAACTGACAATGAACCATTGTTACATATTTATATGACATCGCTTTTTGAAACATTTTAATTAATTATTTTTTAATTCACGTACGCAATCCATTTTGCCATCTGACTTGAGTTTTTTCAAATACTTTGTAACAAGTGTATAGTGACCACTAAGACACTAAGACAATTTTGCTTTAAATTAGGCTAGTTGCTAATGGAAGTAATTGTATTAGTGGGATCCCTTATGTTACAGTTTATAATAAAATGAATATGATTGGCAAAACAAATCTTTGTTGTAATAATCTATGTGGATCAATCTGTTAATGCAAATGAATGCAATTTATGAATCAATTTTGCACTACTGGTTTGATTTACAAAGCTGTGTTCAATAATAATGTTCAAACTGAAATCTTTTGCAGACTTATCACCAGCGAGTACGGAGGGCAACCAAGTCAATGTGGAACTTCACAGTTATGGGAGTGATGGTGGTTGACTCAACAGACTTTAATGTGGATGACAAGCAGTATGCCGAGACCCCTCAGAAGGATATAACAACCCTATCCCCAGATGACTTGGACATCTTCAGTGAGTAGAAGTATTATAGCCTTTTGAATATTGTTTTACTTATTTTTTGGATCGATATAGCACATTAAGAGGCAGCAGAGGCGTTAAACCCAATTTTATTTTTGGATCAATTGTATGATTAATGATTGAATTCTCCCATATTATAAGCAACCTATAGAAATTAGTATGAACACTGGGTTCAAGATAAGCTGTGACATCAATTATTCATTGAAACTGGTGATAAGTACCATGTAATAGCAATTCTAGAACTTGTGTTAGGCACCGATAATTTTTCATGCACTTGAAATGCCTCAAGCACACATTCATAATGACCTATAATTCACATAATGTATAACTTAATTAAGTATATGCCAGATAAAATTTTTAATTATGGTACAACACATATTTAAAAAAATTTAAATTAACTTGAGAGATTTTTACGCTGATGAATGCTATGGACATTACAAGGATGTAATTCATGCCACACATTTTCAGAGGGTGCAGACCTTGAGAAACACAGAAAATTATGGGAGACGGCAAAGGATAGCTATCTGCTGAAAGTTATGAAGATCGCTATGGCCATGGACATTCCAAGGGATTCTGCATTAGAAGACATCAGTGATGATCAGTTGGCCAACGGTATTGAAAAATCGCATTCATCCAACAAAACTCCACTGATTCAAACTCCCGATCCATTGATAATACCAAACCGGTCCTACAAAAAGCCCAAGATCATTCATTATCCCATTTCCCTGGCAAACTGTGGTACAACAGATGGGAATATTGCAGTGCTCGAAGAATTCTGCCGAACTTTGGCCATCGACAGCCGTATGAAAACCTCTGACAGTGGTCTTTGCTTTAACAATAGACAATCGAACTATGACTTGAACGAAAGCAGAGCTAGGAAACTATTCCTCGACCGCATCCAGGAAGTTATTGGCCCATCTGAACATCCGCCTTCACAACCGCCTCAGGATGATTATCTCGAGTCATGTGATGCATGTGACACAGACATCACTGACGAAATACAAAATGACAAGGAGTTTGAGACATCCTATCTTGAAGTGCGGCAAAGTCTATATAATGCAGCAAACATACATTTCTTCATCAATGGCCTTGAAAAGGATGAACGGGTGAAAATGATTGATGTTTACGGTCGCACATTTTTGCATTTTGCAGTTGAACATGAACATATGGACATGATTGATTTGTTATTTACCTTGGGATGTAATCCAAATGCCACAGAAAATATCGGAATTACTCCTTTGTGCATTGCAGTTATAAAAGGAAATTTGGAAATATGTAAATTGTTGATGGACTTTGGAGCTGACCCTATTTCTTCAGTACCGAGCGCAACTGAAATTGCCCAAAGAAATGGACAACAGCAAATCGGTTTGATTCTTGAACAGAATCTGTCCAAAAGAAAGACTCAGGCTGACCATCTGTCCAGTTTGGCAGGTGAGTCTGGCGCTCAGGCATCTTCATTTTGTGAAGAATCTCCAGAGGAAAGTGAGTCCGGCCCCTACAGTTTCAAAAGACAGATGTTTTCAGTCCCAATATTTGGTGACAATGGCACTGAAAAGCAAGTACGGTCAATCAAGACCAAAAGTGGACTCTACCGTGCATTTGAAGAGTGTCCAGGAGACCTACACGCATCAGGCTATGCGGCAGAATGCATGGCCAAAACTTTTGGTACGTCCGGCATGTTCTTCTGTCTTTCCAAAATTTTAAGAAGAAAAAACAATGCGGACACTTTTGGCACCTCCAAGTTTCAGCAAGGCAATTTGGAGTCAAACGCTGAAGCCTGCAAGGACATCGCCATGGGCTATAGTATAGCCTGTTTCAATAATTTCCAGAAGTCGGAGTTCTACCCACAGTCAGAGCTAGATTATGTTGAAGACAAGGGGCTACTGCTTCTCCAGAGATTCAAACTGTATATCAAGGATCTTAGCGATGATGAGCGCTGCAAATATTATCTGCAGGTTGTTCTGCTATTTGGGCCATGGCTTTACTTGTACAAACTGTCGGTGCGGAATGGATTTGGTCTTGGTCGAGAAGTTGTCTGGCTATTGGGATTACTCATTTATGGACCATTGAAGAAAAAAAACTATTTTGCGTCATCATTTGTGCACTGCACAAATTTCAACTATGCTTGGCCTCCGTTGCTGCGTGATCTGGTGCAGGCTCATGCTTTCATCTCTATTCGCAATGTTGCCGGTCACATGCTTGCCATTGACGAGTATGTCGAAACATACATGGTGCGACCACTCAAGATGTATGTAACAGGCCGAACTACTATTAAAATGGCCAAATTGCTGTCTGTATCCACTCAGCTTATTAAACAAGTCAAAGACAGCTATTCAGAAGCTTTTAGTCAATCAAGGTCAGCATCTCACAAAGCACCTGACTCACTTCTTGATCAACTTAAAGTGAGCAAATTTGCTTCACAAAATAAGTTTTTTGTGAAGACCGGGGGTGTTGTGAATGCCTTTTCCACTGACGGGATAACAGAAAAGAAAATTGGTAAAAACCTGCATGAGATTCTCGAAAATGGAAAGCTGTTTATGGCAAAAAACTTCTCTTCGAAAATGTACACTTACTATTCTGAATGGCGCAACAAACCCCTTGTTGGTACTACGTAATCGTCAATCACGAAGTAGGCATACAATTGTGTATTGCTGACTTACATGTGTAGTTTGTGCAGTAGCTGACCGAATTAATGATAGGCCAAAGGAATGATATGAATGTATAGATTTAGTACGAGAGGATTTAGTACAAGAGGATAATTTTGATTGAGATGTCTTTCTGATACATTTCCTCATAAAGATGTATGTAGTAAAACAGTATTATATGCGGTTCCTTCCATAGTATTGAAAAAATGGGTGCCTATTGTATTAAAGCTAGCCAGAATTGTTGTTGCTTTAAAAGCATCTTGCATTGGTCATCTGTTTATTTGTAATAAAAGTTGGAGATCAAGCAGTGGTCACCTGACCCTAGTCAAGATCATAGATGTGTATCTTTCATTAAAGTTGTATAATAAGTATTGTATCGTTTATGTGGAGGAAAAGATAAAAGGTGTCAAATTGTCATTTATATAGATGCAAGTTTTAGAACTGTACCTGAAATTGTGCTGGTGATTTACCAGCGTTTTCAAGCATTGTGCTTTTTCACACTCTTGTTGGTAGGGTAAAGTGTGGTTTTTATACAAATTGTGTCACTGAGTGATAAATGTTGTTTATTATTAAAGTCACAAATGTAATCTTAATGGCTTTCCAGATACAAAATGTAATTTGATCTATTCATAAGTTCCAAAAAGGTTTTATGTGGTTCTGTTTGGAGAAGCAATATCTAACAAGTGTCCAGTTATTGATAAAATACATCATGCGCTACGGAATACAAATATTAGCTTTTCTTGTTTGACCTACTTAAAAATGTGACATCCTTGAATCCATTTGCACTCTTATTTCTAAATGTGCTGCAATTGATCATTAAAAAAATACGTTCGAAAGCAAATCAGTTACTAGTTTTTATTTCGGGAAATAAGTATTATTTTTGATATCCTCATGCATACATTAGGCTCTATATTAAATAGTTTATGTTTTCCTGACACTTGGTTGATGCCTAATTGTTAAGGCTGTATTGGGTTTGATTGTCGTTTTGAGTTTTAATCTTTTCTCACGGCTTGCGAAGATTTCCAGCATTTTGTGTGGTGAGCTGTAGGATTTCTGCAAACTTGGACAATTTTGTCAAAGGTGGTCTCTATGTCTGTACACATATTCGCTACTGGCTAATCAAAATAATTAAATAATCTCTCATGGTCAAATTTCAAAAAATATATTATTACCAAAAATAACATATTTTATGCATCTGCATTTCACAGCAATGTTTCTGGAAGCTATTTCTCGATAATTTGGATGCCTAAATATTCATCCACATATTCTCAGAGGAAATATAAAAATAATAAACTTTAAAAATAGATTGTGATGGACACAAAACTAACACTGAACATGGTGAAAGCAGGCAGCGGTAAACTTAGTACTAATCTAGCACTACTGTTCAGTGCCAGCACAATTTTGTTCGATGGGGACGTGACTGCCAACACCCAAAGTTGATTTGGCTTCCATTCAATGTCCCGAATTTTGGCAAGCAGCAAAGTCACTGTTCTGAAGTATAATCAACTCCATATATACCAGAAGACTGGCTCGCAAAGCCGGGATTAATCTTAATAACCACAAAAATAGACTAGCCGTTGCTGAATAAAAAGAACTCCAGTAAACCAAAAGCTGTGCAACATAAACCCTCAGAAAAAGCAAACATTTGCCAAGTTTGCCAGTAGCAATAACCATTTTGCTTCATTTTGTGTCTTTCCAAAATGCTCCGACGTGCAATAGGAAATTAACTAAATTATAATCTAATAAATTTGGAAATTAAGTCATATAATCAACAACAGTAAAACGGTAAAAATCTATGGATGAAAATTAATATTTTATACCAATGATATTTTATACCAATAATAAAAGGATTCAGTGAAATTTTACCAAATTAATGCTGTACATTTTTTTAAAAATGGAGGAAAATGAAACATTTCAATTGAGCAATGCTAAATTCTCAACAAAAATTAGTTACAGTTTTAGTGATGTTTGTTAATAGTTAATAATTTGTACAATATGCTTGAAAAACCAGCTACTGGCCTCAGCGAACTTATTTTTCTTTCTCGAGGTAGTCGACGGAAATTACACTACATGTGCATCAAAATGTTATAATATCTATTTCACAATGAATACATGGAAAAAGACAACACAGAATGGACAATAATTGCAATGTAAAGAAGTTAGCACTAAATCACAATAAATGAAATTAATCAATTAATCCGCATATCTGTTCAAATAGACAAATGTGTACAAAATCAGATATCTGTCGACAATGAATAATCCTATCAAAATCCTATAATTACTCAGAATCTATAATTACTCAATTTCATAATACAAAAATTTACAATTGGTTGAGGTATCTAACAAGATGTCTGCTTTTTCACCAGGCATTAAATATTTACCATCATCACCGAGGAAGCCCTTTACAAACATTATTTCCACAATTGCTTCAATTCTTGCAATTTTATGATGTTTGAGACATCCATACATAGGATTATCATCCAGTCTCTTGCTCAAAATGTCTTTGCTTTTGGAGCCTTTCAAAACCTTTACCAGGATAGACATTGTAACGCTTTTCAATTTCACAATCAATCCCTGCAGAACCATGAGGATCTGTCTCCCTTCTGCAGAGAGATCTACAGAGCGAAAGGTTTTGGAGCAGTTGGAACACATCTTGCATGAAAGTTCCTCGGCATCTTCTCCAAAGTACTGCATGATGATACCTTTTATGCACTTTGTCGAATTGCACAACTTGAGCATGTCCTTCAGTTGCTCCCTGGTATTTGAAATCTGCACCTCATCGCTCATTGTCTTCATAAAATCCAGATGAACTGACCGATCCGTGAACTTGTAAAATAAAACACAGTCTGCCCTTTGTCCATCACGTCCTGCACGGCCAATCTGTTGATAATACTCAGCAATGCTTCCTGGAATACTGAAGTGAATTATTGCCCTCACATTTGCCTTGTCAATTCCCATGCCCAGGCTTTTAGTTGCTACCATGACTCGCACTCGGTCATCTTGCCATGCCGATAAGTTCTGTAACTTTTCCTGAGGCAAAAGATCTCCATGGTAGCCGACAGACTGAATGTTATTTTCAATGAGAAAAGTGCACAGCTCCTTGCAAGTCTGGGGATAGAGGCAATAAACAATGCAAGATTTCTCAGCAAATTCAGATTTCAATAGCGATAACAGTTCTGTTCTTGCTTGCTTGTTTGAACCCTTTGGTCGCAAATCGAGAAAGAGGTTGTCTCTAAAGACCGATTGTTTAAAGGTGAAAGGGTCAACCAGGTGCAACAGTCGCCGGATATTCAAACAAGTCTTTGAATTAGCCGTGGCTGTAAATGTTACGAACTGGACCTTGAAGAAATCCTTCACCTTGTTCAGTGTCAAATAGCTTGGACGAAATTGGTGTCCCCACTCATCTACACAATGAGCCTCATCAATGATGAATCGTTTTAGGCCGTTATAAGAATGAAGCACTTTTAAAGACGACATAACACTGCTGTCATTAAGGGTTTCAGGCGTCGTAATGACTATCTTGATCGAGTTGGATTCCTTCCTCAAGTTTAACAAAATGTTCTCTTTAACTTGGTCCGACATATTTCCAGTTAATGCAACAGTTGTGCACACTTTGTCCAAACGGTAGAACAAATCTTCTGCCAGCGACAACGTAGGTACAACGAGAACACTGACACCTGATGACAGAACTGATGGCAAAGCAAAACAAAGTGTCTTTCCTCCTCCAGTGGGAACAAGAACGATACCATCCTGTCCACTCATGACTTTCTCGATGATTTCACGTTGACCAGGTCTAAAAGCTGTGTGACCAAACACCTGATTAAGTGTAGACAGTAAGGGATCAGCTTCATCAATTTCAAGTGCAGCGACACCTTCCGTTACGTCGGTGGTTGATTCCCTCAGACAGTGAGATGGACGCTTCTGTAAATACAAAAAAGTTATTGCTTTGATAAATGACTTTCATAAAATTATTTATCTTAAGTTATCTTACACTGGACGGGTAAAAAAGCATTCTTACTTACGATGGATAAAACTGCTTGAGCGCTGGTACTATTTGTAGCATAGCTGTGTGCCTTGGTGTTTTCAAGCTGTTGATTTTTATCTAAACAAGGCCTTTCCAGTTTTTTAAATAAAAAATCAGGTTCGCTGATATATATACATTTATAATACAATGTATACACATATATCATAGTGCTTCTACATAGTGATCGCCGCCTCTCCTTGGTACATGGTGCAGGTCTTATATATTCAGGTACCTTACAAAAAGAGTTTTAAGTGTAAAAGGTGTAGGTTACACAGTAGACAAGTATGAAAAGAATCAGATTCTATCCTTACCTTCTTACTCCATGACACAATGGTGCTGTATCCTTGTTGTTTTCTCTGGCACTCAAAATGCAACAGCAAGTGCGAGTCCTCAACTACCACTTTTAGCGCTTCCTTCTGGGCACTGACAGTGGGCAAAACACCTGCAAAATATGAAAAGCAAGAGTTTCACCATAAATTCTGCTGAAAATCATTTGTGAGAATTCCCTTATAGAGGTTGTTAGGCCCAACACTCTTAACCTCTTTCAATTTTATTCAACTCAATTACTATGTTGGCACAACTCTTACTGAATGCGCTGTCAAATTACCTCAGCACTCCGTGCCACTCCGTGCCACTCCGTCCCCCTTTTCAATTTCAATGAAATTACTGACTGACGACACAATAATTCAAAAGTATTATATGTAGAATACAGAACAACGTTGACTGTCTGAGTGTCTTGCACCATGTGATAATTATTATCAAATGTGATTGTGACAACATGATGTGTAATTATGATTGACTGTCACTAGTGTCACTGTAATCATGTAATTGAAAAGGGCAACTTACCTAATTCTGCCAAGTACACACATGTCAACTGACAAGCTCCATGGTGGTCTTCAGCAAATATACGTAGCTTTTCAGAGGAGTCTACACCAAAGGTCACCACAAATGATTTGTAGCCAGCTTTGTCTTTGTTGTGATCACTCACAGCTTGCACAAACTCGTAGGTCTCAGCAACAACTTTCTGCTGAAGAAGTTGATAACTTTTCCTCAAAGTTGTCTGAAAGCTTTCCTCGTGGTGCCATCGTTTGCAGTGCTGACGAAGCCCTTCTTCACTGTAATGAGAGTCACTGACCTGACAGAGACAACAAAATACTCTCCCCTGTTGCTTTACTTCCTTAAAAGGACGTTGAAAATGCACAGTTTGATCACATTCTGCCATGCTGTTGCTTGTTTACAAGAGCTAGAAATAGTTCTTAAGCTGCCCAAGAATACGGTGATGAGGTCGCATCAGATGCATCCGTAAGGTGGCAGCAGCATACAAATCCAAATTTGTGCCAGGTGGCAGCAGGATGCAGTTCTGAGATTCGAGGGACTGTGAGGACTAAAGCCCTCCCAATCACAGGCCCGGAGAGACAGACTACTAAGTGTGATCATGCTGCTTTATTCACAGGGTGCATACAGCACAAGAGGAATAAAAAGGGCTCAACAAATAAGAATAGTTTTAAAATCTTCGGAGAACTTACAATGTAATCTCAAGATGTTTGCGGACTCCTCAAATGAAGTCATCCGTGATATATGATTAGACACAATGATGTGAGCCTAATATATGATTCAGATTCAGATTATTTATTTGTAGCTCATATATGTACATTTAATAAACTGTAATTATAATTCCATAGTAGGCCTATCTTACAATGAACATAAATATATAAGCTACAGGAACTCCTCTAAGGCAATGTTGTGCCGCTGTCGAGGAGTCCCTGTTATTATTTGTCCATACATCATTAGGTACAGTGGCTGGAAGCTTTAAAAATGTTTTTGAAAGAAAAATTTAGAAAGAAACAGAAAACCTGTGGTTGACCGACCTGAGGAGGTGACCATCTAAAATTTGGAGAAACTCATAATGCAATTATCTACACACATAACAATGAGGATTGGTACATGTGCTAGTATAACTTTCTAAAATTGTTTTCTTTATATATAACTTAAAACCTAGAAAACTATGTGTAAAAATTTTTTGTTTAAATAAATCAGGCATATTGTTGTAAAAATTAGGAAACCTGTACCTGATGCCATTTCTAGCGAATTCATGTCTCTATATGGAAGAAGCAGTGAGTGCTCAGGATGACAGCCATCCTGAACATTGTTGAAATGTTCAGTGAAGCAAAGACACATGACAGCGTTAGAGACTGTCAGAGTTTGCCAAGTAGATTATATTGAATCTAGGCTTGGAAGTCACAAAGTGATTTTTCCCCTTCACTTGTTTTTTCCACTGTTGTTTAGGATCACTGTCATGAAAATCTACAGTGTGACATGTTTCATATAAGGCCTGTGAAAATTGATATGAAGATGATTCATTTTTGATGTAGTACATTTGATCCAGAGATAAAGAGAATGTTGTCAGGCCACATGAAATGGCCTACATCCCTTAATTGACCAGTCTATCATTCGTTCTGACAGTAAGTTTCTAATCTTGAAAGCTTTAATTTGTACAATGTATAATGACAATCTTTTAACCACACAAAATATTCATATAGATATGTACTTCAGGTTAATATAATTCTTAATAGCCCTCATCATCCTACACATATCATATCTCTGCAAGATTCGAAAATACAAACTATTTTGAACCAATAGAATGTACATTTATAATCTGCACGTACCAAATATTACCAAATAAGAGATATAGACTGAGAAATAATCTGGTACATGAAACATATATTTCGCCTGCCATCATTTTTTAGGTCCTTTTTTGAGCATGTTTCAAAACTCAATCGCACAGGACGCATGCACGACTTTAACCTGCCACATCAGTTACACACTAATCAAAATTCTTTCTGATGCTCCTCTTTGGATATGAATCATTAAAATCAATAGTTTATAGCAGACATTTTGTTTTTAATTGTGAAGTGTGAGCTATGCATTACATTCAGGTCGTTTTGAGTGTATTTTGTGATGTCTCACTGTGCCCCGCCTCAAACTGTCTCCCTGTGCCCCAAGCAGCTCTCTTTATAAAATATTTGAAACCTGCAGACCGGATGCATGTATTGTGGTTCATCATCTCATTAAACTTACACAAATAATCAAGGTTTAAATCCCTGGCAATTGATTTTCATTTTACCATTTTTTATATGAATTATAACAAAAAGTTGTTAAGCAAAATTATTAACCTTCACTGGCAGAAATCCAAAATATTGATATTCCACTCTTGATATGCTATATAGGCACTCAGGATATATAATAGGACAGTCTCTCACTTACTTACTTTTTGTACTATGCAAAGGAGGGTTTATCTATAAACAGTACCAACTAGACGGGCTTTGTCTCACTGTGCCTGCCGTCTCACTATGCCCCGCTCTCCCCTATTTATGTATTAGACATCCAGATATGAAATTACAAGCATTCAATATTCAGCAATCAAAATATTTGGTGATTCTAGTGAAAAATACACTAAAATTTACTAGAACTACTTATCACCCAGAAAAATAAACTAATTAATTCCAATTTTTTATATGTATTACTTGTACTATAAAACAGCATACTGGATATATGGAGACGTTTGCTGCTTGTTCTATACTAGTAAAGCCCATTAAAAAACAGAAAGTGATAAGGGAATAAACAGATGAATGGACATTTCGATGGGATGTTGACAAAAAGTTATTAGTCCAGTAGGCCCACTGCATTTGTATGAGATTAAGTTGGCATTACATTAGAAATGAGACAGTATAGGGCATGCTACAATTTGTAAACAGGGAGGTATTTTGTGCTTGGCCCAAGCAGATCAAAAAATGCAGAAGTCTTGCAAAAGATGCAAAAGATTTGTGTTTGACAGTGCTGCCATCTGGCATAACATTTTTGGGGTGAAACATTTCTGACCCAGTAGCTGATTTGCATAAGTGGAGCTCTGGTGGAGACAGAGGGAAGTACCTTTGATGTTACAGACAAACTGCATTAAACAGCAAAGAAAACAGCAATTGATGACGTCATCAGAAGAAGAACAGGGAGAAAGAAGGGTAGGTGAAGGGTGTCGGGGAAGGACAGGCCTGTGGAGGGAGTTGTTAGCTGGCAACCATCGTGTGACCTGGTATGACCTCATTTGCATCTCATTAGCATTTAGTTTGAATGTATATATAGATAAGAGAACAAGCAAAATTGTAAAAAAAAAATCCTTAATTAGGTCACTTGGTGAGTATACAGTGATATATATATAACGACAGGGCTCATGTTTTATTGGCAAATTCTTATTATAAATTTGTGCGATAGTATATTAAGTATTGCAAGATCCCCTATAACGTTTATCAACCCGGATTTATCATTGAAAGTAATTTTGATTATTATAGATTTAAGTACACCTTACAAACGCATCACAATTTTGGAAATGTCACTTGGTTGTTGACAGTGATATAGGATATAGAAAATGGCTGCTTTTGTAGAAAAAAAGACTGTTTGCCTTTATCACATAGTTACGAAATCTTTGTGATCCAAAATCTATACATGCAATTAGACTCTCACCAGTCAATATATTGACTTACTTTAAAAGTTACTTCAAAAACTTAAATTACCAAAATTGTTTTGTTTTGTGTACAAAGAATCTAATGGGATGCAAAATGCTCTTACGACAGTACATACATCCCCTATTCATTTGCCATTTCTGAAATTCAAATACATTCGCAATAAGCAAAGTAGAAAATAATGTCCAGACCATTCCTCATATTACTTTCAATTGCTGTATTTAGATTTAAGAGCTGTATTTGAAGTAACAAGATTCCTCGTCTGCTGTTGTTGACAAGGAGAATTTCTCTTCAAAATTGATTTTGATACAACATCAGGGAGACCAAATGGCTGATATAGTATATCTAAGTGGAACACAAAATGTAACAGTGAGAAAATAATGGCTTTAGAGAAATTATTGTAGTGCCTTGATCCATGTAAAAGGTATTTTACATCTCCATATTGAAACAGTAGATACCAGAAGGGATCTTCCATAAAAGTATTGCACTGTTTTCAAAAATATTTGTAACAATACAAGTACATTGTAAAAGGCTGAATCATTTAATGTAGCAGTATTCATGTATTGTATCGTTTTCAGGAGGAGAGGAGAGAAAATAATGGCTGGGGAGAAAGGATTGAAATGCCTTGATAAATGCTAAAATAGTTTTCCTTCTCTGTGTAGAGAAATTGAAGATACCACAGAACAATCCACGGAGTACACTGAACATGTTTGAAAAATATTTGTAACAATGCGAGCAAGGCTGAATGCAGTATTGTTAATCCAAAAGGTTTTCAGAAGAAGAGGAGAGATTTTAAACAGATAATATGAACATTGTTCCAAATGTAATATATGAACTACATACAATGTATTAAGCAACAGAAATGTTTGAGCGATCCAACAAAATAGGTCATAACAAGTTGGAGAAAAACAAACCATTTGTCAGATGTACATCACTTATCAAAATTATGCTTCATCTTCTTTGGTAACTCAAAATTATGCTTTATCTAATTTGGTAACCTCTGCCATACTGCAAATTTTTGTGACAAAGTGACACATATTCACAACATCAGTCTCTGGGATTTAGCTATGAAGATTCATTATGACATTTTCTTGCCGCAATTTATATCCCATGTGTGAGTTTTATTGCTTAAATGACAGATATCACTGGCAGAGTAATATTTCACATAACCTATTACGGTATCTTGGGGAAATTTATGGCCCCGAACCCTGGCTTGGTGGAGACCTGTATTTTGATACGACCCAGTTTCTCGTCCATCTGGAACGGTATCACACTTCCATGAAATTGTTCAATAATTCTGTGCTAAACCTAGATTATGTAGAATATTGGTTGGCCAAAAAAAGTCGGTCAATCATCATGACCAGATAGGATATGAAATTAAAATAATAATTTAATGTCAAAAAATAAATAGAAACATGATGCTCTCCACAGAAAGAAGCTTATGTAAAGACATAGGAAAAGCAATAAAAACATGCCCATTAGTACCCCATTGAAAATGACATTCAATTTTTGGAATTCAAACTCATCTCCCTGATTGCTTTAAACATCAACAGGCTTTTTCTATTCATGAACTTGATGCCTCTACCAGTTCCACTTCAAAGTAAAAGCATACGTTACTGGTATAGCTTCGTAAATTATGCATAATAGGCACAGTGGCCATTCCACACATTTCGACCACCATGTCCATTAATACAACCATGCACATTACTCGTACATCATGAGAGTCATAGGGATCCTGTGTGCTATCAGAATATGCCTCAAATGTGATGTGTGTTGTCTCTTTACCAGGGCATGAGTCATACTGCTGGGGTGCAAGTAGTCAGTATGTGTAAGGAATGCAGACCCTTTTTCCAGTATTGTTCCTGACATCTCATATATTGCACTAGCAGTTAAAAACATTGTGAAGAGGGTTGGTTTTTGTCCCATCAACCACTGAGATAGCCATCAAGTAATGGATGCCACATTTCTTGTCAATACAAAGTAGTCCTTCTTTGGCACATGAATTCACTGCAGGTGATTGAGAGGCTGTTAAGTGGCCATCAGCATAGTCCCATACAATTCCATCAGAGAGATGTGGCAAAAGGAATGTAGGGATGCTCCATGGTCACAAAGAGACAAACATCATGGTACGAAATCCAGCCCTTTATGAGGGCTGATATCGCATCGCTATGACTGTTTCGCTTGTAAAATAATATTAATGTTTCCCTTTTAAAATGGTAAAGAACTGGAATGTATATGATTTTCACACAACCAGATGTTGACAGCAAGTTAACTGGAGCAATTTTTCACCTTCATGGTTCTTTTTAGTTCTTCAAAACAAGATAAATTTCATCAATCTATAGATTGATCCAGCACTTTTATGCATTATGCATTTACTAATAAGGAAAGCCTTTGGAACTTGTGAACCACCTTGAGCCAAAAATATCTAATCAACTTTGATAAAGTTAATACCTTCACGGGTTGGTATTTTTGAAAATCAATCTTTCTACAGAAACATGTGTCTTTGAAGTAACAGCCTTTCAAATTTTATTTGAAGTCTTTTTGGGTTTCAGTTTAATCCTACAATCTCCCTTCTGAAGATTTTTATAAAACAGAGAAAACTAACATTAGCCTATATCCTCGAAAACTCCTTGTTAAAAATCATAAAAAGCTAAGCTCATTTTTGATCAAATTACAGCCAAGACTCCTCTTTGTTGCTCAGCAAGTCCAACTCAGTAGTCTCACCGACAACATACGGATGTCATCCTGATAGCTTTGTCAATAACTTTGCTTTACTGCTGATATCCGAAGTCTGGTTTGCTAGCGGTTGGCAGAAATTCCTTTGAAGTCCAGGGAAGCACCAACAAAGACGCACTGCATGGTGTATATGCATTTGTAGACTATTTTTGCTTTGAAGTAACAGCAAATAGACACTCAAAAGACAACTATATATTCTTTATTTATAAGTTACAAGAAAATATATTTGCAGGCATATAGGAACAACGCAGTCTATTACCTAGAAATACATCAGATTCAGAGTTTACAATTATTTCTTAGCCAAAAATAGCAATCTTTAGACTTTCCTGCCATTTCTGTCCAGAACTGCAGTCTGTTGTTGTGTATTGCTTCCTTTATGGTCATAAAGTAACTTCGTAACAGGAAATGGGACAGGGGGCATTTAGCCTATTCTTGGCCACCTTTTCTAGATATCATGATTTATGTCTCTTGACATTACAGAAATATACACATGTCCATTGCTGTTTTACCAAGCGTGACTTTTTTTCAATCTTGCTTCAAGGTATTTTACATTCATCAAACAATAAGAACCAAACTGTTAATCCAGAATGCCGAAGAGCATGTTGGAAAGAAACTACGGCAAATTGAAAATTCAGTAAGGATAACTAAAGCAAAGAAATTGTTAGTTATGAAAGTGAGATAACTCAAGGGTCAAGACCAAATTTTATGATATTAACACCATTACAAAGATGTCTAGGGTTTATACATAACTCAATCGGTTCAGTCCTTGTTGATTTAATCCCCATCAAAAATGGTAATAATGTAAAAGTCACTTGATAAAATACTTTGGATCTCAGTCGTATCATCATAATAGTTATCACTGAGAGATTTACAGCGTATCACTAAGATATCTATGAAGGGGAACTGAAACGCATCCTGTAGTGGAGCAAAAGTAGATATCACAAAGACTTCTTAGTTGGCACAATAAAATGCTGTGAGTGATTGAGAAGTTTAAAAGTGCCCATCAAAATAGGCATACTGTCACATGCACTATTTAGAGTAGAATGATGAGGTAGAAGGAATGTTGTAATTGCAGTTTTCTGTACAAAAAGCCAAATAGCATTGCAATTTATATAAATTTAGGTTTTGCGACTGGTCGTCATGGTTTGCCACAAAGCCAAAATGATAGCGCTGCATGCAGTTCATTACCGATTTAGTAGTTTCTATATTTTTTTTGATATTCCAAACTATATACCAAAATGCTTCTATTCTAACGTGGGCAGTAATTAGTCATACCATGGCTGACAACAAATTACAGACCACAGCCTCTCGCCAGTCCAACCCCATCAGGGTGACTTACAACATATGCGGCTTCAGTTCAATAACTTTGCTGACATCTAAAGTCTGGTTGCCAGTGGTAGGCTGGTCTCCATAAGAATGCCTCTGAAGTTTTGGACAGTCCCAACAGTGTTGCTCTGGTAGGTATAATATCATGTACTATAATTATGTTAGCTAACTTGCTTTGAAATTATAGCAATAGGACACCCCTATAAAGACATAAACACCCTTTATGTGCAAAACAGTCTTTGCATTATGCGTTAATAACAAATTTTGAAACATTAAACACTGCTTTTCTACCCTTGGATATTATTTCATAAAGTAGGCCTAATTATCCTACTTTAGGCTTGTTACCTGGAATGGGCAGCATCAGATATAGACTGACAAACATAGCTAGTCCTGCAAAGGGATTGCATTTCCCATCTAGTACATGACGGCATTGTCAAACATTATAAGTAAAGGTTATTCACCTCGGGAGAGGGAATATGTGATTTATCACCCGAGGCCTTTAGGCCGAGGTGTGATAAACACATATTCCTGATCCCATGGTGAATAACTGGCTTATACCGTGAGACAAACACTCAAACACTCAAACATGAGAGGATAACTGGACAACAAAGAATATAGGAATTATTTCCCTGCAATACTGGCATGTGATTGGCTGACAGAGGTGGTGAATGGTATAAATCCAATTACACTATCTCTAAACGCATCTTGTTAGGGCACTGGATATGGTATCATTTTATATAAATGTATAATATTGGTTTGATTTTTCAACTTGAAATGTGGGAAAGTTTAGCTAATAGCTTAGTTTTCTGCTCAATGTTTCATAGCTCACACAGCACAACCAGTCTGGCCACATGAGTCTGACTTACAACATGTGGCTTGGGTCCCAATGGCTTAGTCAATATCTTTGCTTTACAACTGACATCTGAAGGTTGCTTGGCAAGTTGATCTCCACGGAATTCTTGTGTTGTTTTATACTGCAGTGATCCACACAAAAAATCTATAAGTTTTGTCTACATTGTTGTAACTTAATTTCGACCCTACTTAAAACAGACAAGCCCTCCATCAATTAGCAATTTTATGTTTGCGGTCTGTGTCCCTTTGGCACACAGTTCAAACCACAACGGCCAATATCTGTCACATAATGTGCTGAATAAGTATACTTGACAAATATATCTTTGGTACCTGTTGTTACTTACAGAAAATTTGTCACTGAGATATTCATCACTCTAGTATTTATCACTGATATATATCTCACTGAGATATTAAACAGGAAATGAATGGGACTGATAGCTGGACAAAAGTAGTCCTGACAGGAACTATCTTGTTTGGCTCATGAATACCCTACCACTGATTGATGGGCTGTTAAGTGGCCATCAGCGTGGTCACACACAATTCAGGACAGAGTGATGAGGCTGAAGGAATGCGAGGATTGCTCTATTGCCACCCTTTTTGTATGGTTCTGATGGTTGGCGGTGTTTTCAAGCTTGGTTTTCCAATGTCAACGGTCTCTCTGGTGCATAGCATAAAATATTTCCTTCAAAAACTATATACTTTAAGAGAATATTTTTGCAGGAGAACTTTTATATAACATAATTCAATACATCAAAGAATACAGTTTTTGAAGTTTAGTAGAGGCATAATCTAGAGAACTGTAGGACATGTGTGCTATCGGAAACACCTATTATGTAGGCTTTACCTCCTGTGGTGTTTCCTAGAGTATCAAATATATCACTCTTGGTGATTTTTATAATCATCCTCTTATTCCAGAATAATGTGAATGATATATGCAAGTCTATGGAATTTGAGTCTTAGTGTAAACAGAATACCAAAATATCTTTGACTAACATGGCACAGCAAGAGTCATGTGACAACAAAAACCTCCAACAACAGTTAACAACACCTCCAATACCCTAATTCAGGCTGATGAAATGCTACTGGATAGAGCATGAAAGCTTCCTGTAAGTTCCTTTTATGTTGAGTGAAATAGTTAACTTTTACTTGTTCAATTATCTTTGACTAAATTTAGAAACAAAACGACCAGTTACCACTAACTTACCTTTTTTAAATGCAAAATTGGAAACTAAATAAAACTATTCATATATCATTATAGCTCTTTTAACTCAAAGTTAAAATTAAGATATCACAAACGATTTTAGATCTAACTTCAATTTCGTTTCATAACCATAGATTTTTCGCCATAGCGTATTACTCATGGAGTGTACTCCCCTGATGACTTTTAAAATGCAATATCATAAATTTGTGGCCCTTACCTTGGAAGAAAAACTAGTTTTAAAAGTGTGACACACATGGTGGTCATCAAGACATGAAACATGCCATGTCAAAGGGAGGCACCATGTGAGATATTAGATACCGATCATTGTAAACGAACTAGTTGCATGTTTATATAGCTTAGCATTTGCATGTTTGATACAAAAGGTTTCATTTTATCATAGTTCATAATTTTATCACCTATTTTATGACTCCCTGCAATATAATCCAGCCCCCGTGTGATGAAAACGTACGTCACATAAGATTCATCGTCACAAAAATGTGTAGTGTTCACTTGACAAATTAGAATGCAGTTATAGATGCTGGTATCATGATATTTATCACTCGGAATGAACGGCAACCAAGATAGCTTGACAAAAGTAGTCCTGACAGGAACTAACTTGTTGGCATATGAATACGATGAGAGTGATTGAGGAGTTGCAAACTGGCCACCAGTGTGAAAAGCTTCTGGAATGGTCAGACTGTCTATATAACCACAATCTGTACCTAATAACAGTCATAGGATATATCATTGTACCATCAATAAATGCAGCACTTTCATGACAACTTCTGGTGGAATAAGATGTTATATTATGTTATCTTTTAATCAAGATGTCTGCCATCTCAATTAGAAGTGGAAAAGGGATTGGATCAGTTGGTAATAGCTTGGACTGCTTGGTTCCAGGCACGTTTTGGCTTTCTGTGCACAGTGTTTTACAAGAGACTTTGTTCTTCCAAAATTTATTGCATACATAATGCCAAAATCAATAATTTTGTAAATCAATCAAAAGTCCAACAATAAAAAAATTACAATATTAATGACTAGGTTATTACCTGAAAAACAATTGCAAAGATGCGCACGAAGAAATTAATAAAGAATTGTGAGCCCTGCCCAATTGCTGACATCAAAATGTCATGAGCTCCTTAAAAGATGCAGACACCATTCATCCTCCTTTGTGACAACTTTAGCTTTACTTTTCTGGCAATAATGTCTTATTAAGCACCAAATGTCAACAGAGCAACAGGGCACAGGTTGTTTGGCTTTACAAATAGAGAGTTGCTTTTCATGCACAAATATCTACACAGTTCAGGCGATATAAGTTCCCTGTCACAACAACAATTAACAGATGTGCCTTTGGAACCTGGTGTTATGAACAATATAAGAGACTAATTAGTATCCAGGATACCAGAAAAAGGTAGTCCTCAGACCATCTGGAGCATGAATGGGCTGCCAGTGATTGAGAGGTTGTTAAGTTTCCATCATCATAGAATTTAATTTGCAATTTAAGGCAAAGTGATAAGGTCAATAATTAACTTTTTTTTGACAGCTTATTGAAAGGGCTGCCTTCTAAACTACCTATCTTCCATCTGCATCTAGCATTGTGCCTCGCACTGTGATTGGCAGAGATAGAAATCTCTGTGATGTGATTGACTGTCAATCAATTTCAACTTCTTGGTGATGTCGCTATTGAAGTCAGGGCACAGAAGTCACACTGCAGGATGTTCATTCAGGATGAAACGTATCACCTAACTTTGCATCGCCATTTAATCATAAATGGAATCAAATACCTCATCAAAAAATGAAGACATTTACCATCTATAGCTCTGTAAGTATACTGCTCTTTGTTTTCGTTTTCCCCATAAAATCCCTTAGATTGATGTAATGAATCATTATTAATACATCTCTTTTTTATGATTATGTCACAGGTGCACATTATTCATGGAGTATGCTTATCTGATGAATTAATGTTACATTAAAAGTTTAGTGTTCTAACTTAGAAAGAAAAACTAATTATGTGTTGCACACATGGTCATTAAGGCATGAAATATGCCATGTCTAAAAGGATGCTTCACACAAGATATTAGATACAGGTGAAATAGTGGCATGCATTCATAACTTGTATATGCATGTTTGGTTCATAATTACAGCTCATAATTCTTTCTTCTTTCACGAGAGATATCCAATCTGTTGAGAATAACTTCATTTTCATATATTTCACAGAATCTTAAACTTTCTCTGATAATGTTCTTTCAGAAGTCTGTGCTCAATCCATTACAATAAGGACAGGGCTGTGTCTGAGTAATGTTGGATTTCAGATATTCAAGATATTTATGATGCCCCTACAGTTTCTGCTTACAGCCATTTTCACATATGTACACTCAATCAGAATGCGTAGGAACATTTCCTTCTTGGACATATCTAGAGAAACGTGATATAAACAAACTTACAACATCACTTTTCCTGTAGAATAACATGTGCAGGAAAAAAATCACGATCAAGCTCGATCAGTGCCTACAATTATGAGACTAACTGTCAAGAATTACATGCTTTCATGAAAAAAGTGGTACACTGCACTGTCCTGCAGTGTGTATCTAGTAGTTTTTACAATGTTTTTCCAACAAAGATTACCAGTGAATTGAGACAACTGTCGAGCGGTGCCGGAAGGAATCACAGGCGGCAGGGGCGGTCAGACGAAGAAGGACATATCATGTTCATGCCAATTTCGCGTGACAACATTTAAATAGAGAGTCAATAATAAATTTGAATATAATTTATACTTACTAATTTGTGCACAATAATATTTTTTCTTTAATATGTAAAGGGCATCCTTGCTCCCCCCCACTGCTTCCCTTGGACAAGGGCAGGAGGGGCAATTGCCCCCCCTGCCCTCCTGTTCCGGCACCCCCGCAACTGTCCTATGGCTAATTTAAAATTGTCAAGTAAATGTTTCCTCTCTTCAACCACAAACTGTAGATATCTATTCAGCAGCAGTTGCCACTGTTGGACTGCTAGTGGCAAAGTTGTGTAAGTCTTGTATCCTTTTGAAAATACAAGATTACTACCAAGAATCCAAGATCGGCAACACTGCAAAAAAATGTTTTTCATAATATCAATAACGGAACTAGTTAAGAAATAAGCAATATATGTACTCACCAAGTCTTTAAGATGCATCAAAGAAAACTGAATAGACACAGACACAGTGTTAGAAGAGTTCATGACTGGTCTTGCTGATGGATTGTAATCCGTGAATAAAGTTCTCATTAGTCTTTCTTCATCCGAAAGACCACGGTATGAAATTGGGGGCTCCGTGTAATAATTTAGGGGATGGTTTGGGGGCGTTGGGACCTGAGTTGGACGAGGGTACGCTGAAAGAAAATAAAAAGATCATTTATAGCAACACATTGTAACTAATCATAATTGACACAAATAATATTCTGTTTTACCATCCCCACAGTCATTCACACATAAATTATGTCCACCCAAATTACCATGTAAATTATTTGACATGAGTCATCAAACAATAAAGATATTCAAGGCTAATGACAGTATAGCCTTATCTAATCTAATCTACTGTTGCCAGATGTAGACACAGGCCAATATCTCTCAATCATGTTCCTATAATTTGATAAACTCATGACCATCGTCATCAAGAGTATCAAATCGAGTCAAAGAGGGAAGACACACCTTGCAACACAGCTAAGCATCAAAAGAGCTTTTATGAGCATTGACATCATCAGTTCTGATAATTGTCTGCCCTTTGTGATCTGATAAAAAGTTTGTTTCTGTTGCCATGACAACTTACCAACACAACCTTGTAGAATTGCATTTTGGAAGATATTGGAACAGAACACCATAGCGAAATAGACAATTGTTTTGACAGTTTGCAAATTAAAAGAGCTAAAAAGAAGTCATATATGATAATAGAGAATCTGATTTTATTACACAAATGCTCAGAGATGAACAAAAAGTATTATGCCTGGTTCTCACGACGGCGATTTGAGAGCGACGCATCAAGAGAAGTCATTTCTTGGAAAGTTGTGGCGTAGAACGTTGGTTTTGGCACGTTACGTAATCAATTAGTGTCATGTGCGACGCTTGAAGTTAGTAGCCGCGGTGAGTCTTGAGGTGTCCGCGGCGCTGCTTAAGCTTTCTTCGCCGCGTTCCGCCTCTCTTTCCTCAGCGCAGTTCCAAACAGACGCGTCGCACTTTGTTTTGGAATTCGGCGAGGTTGCTTTTACTTCGCCCAATGTTGTTTCCTCTTACGCCGCTGATGGTTGTGAGGCAGCTACGTCTGAAATTGGCGACCTGCGACGCATCAGGAAACCTTCGGCGTACACCCGAGGTAAGATGCGTCGCTGAAAATGACAGCCTCGCCGACGACTGTAAGGATGCAACGCCGCATTTAGGGACTTGTTACTGCGTAACTTGATGGTTCATCGTCGCACATGCATTCATAAAGCGCCGAGGACATTACAGGCGCGTCGATGCTGACCTTCTTCGTCGTCCTTGCCTTAAGCAGCGACGAAGGTCTCTTAAGCATCGACGAACGTCTGTTGTTGCAGCGCTGCGGCAAAGTGTGTTTCGCTGCTGCAGGAGTCACTTTTGGTCATTATAAAAAGGGACACAGAGGACCTCCTTGCTTCATTTGCTGATTGCCCTTCAATGAGAACACAACGACTGCCTACTGAACATATGCATGATGAATGAAGAAGAAATTATTGTTGTGGCTGGTGCTGCTGCTGTTGCTATCGGAGCTGTCTATTTGAGACACAGGAGGAGGAGGGCCAGGAGACAGAAAAGGTGGTGGATTCGCAACTGGTTGCTGCAGAGGGAACAACATGGTCACTTCCATCAACTGCTGCCTGAACTGCAAGTGCGTGACGTGTCCGGCTACTACAACTACACTAGAATGCCCCCTGCCATCTTTGCTGAAATCCTGGAAGCTGTTGGACCACTCATCGCTAAGCAAGACACCAACATGAGGAGGGCTTTGGAACCTGGTCTGAAGTTGGCTATCACCGTGCGGTACATGGCAACAGGAAACAGCTACAAGTCCCTAGCTTATGCTTTCCGTGTGGCACCCAACACCATCTGCAACTTCATCCCTGAGGTCTGCCTTGCCATCGTTCATGCCTTCGAAAGACAGCTGGCACTACCCACACAGCCTGAAAGATGGAAGGAGATAGCCAAGGCTTTTGAGACGAAATGGAACTTGCCCAACTGCATTGGAGCTCTGGATGGCAAGCACGTCGCAATCCGATGTCCCAAGGCTGCAGGCTCCTTGTTCTACAACTACAAGGGATTTCACTCCATTGTCCTGATGGCCCTCGTTGATGCCGACTACAAGTTCATCTATGTGCAGGCTGGCTGTCAAGGAAGTGCATCTGATGGCGGCGTCTTCAGGGACACAGTACTTCGACAACTCCGGACGAGGAAGATCTAGGCCTACCACCTCCAGAACCTCTACCTGGCACAGAAGACAATCCTTTCCCATATTACATCGTGGGTGACGAGGCATTTCCCCTGAAGACATGGCTGCTCAAACCAGTGCCAAGAAAGAACCTTGACATTCCTTCCAGAGTCTACAATTACAGGATTTCAAGAGCCAGGAGAGTGGTGGAGAATGCCTTCGGTCTGCTGTCACACAGGTTCAGATGCTTCCTGACCACCATGCCCCAACGACCTACAAGAGTGACATACATCACAATGGCTGCTTGTGTTCTACACAACATTCTGCGAGACAGAGTAGGCGTCCACCATGCCCGTGACAATGAAGTGATGGACAGAGAAGATCCACAGACACATGACGTCGCTGAAGGAGTTTGGAGGGGAGACCGTCAATTGCATGACCTAGGAGAACCACTTCGACACGGAAATGCCTCCAGAGATGCCAAGGCTGCTCGAGACTACCTACGTGACTGGGTCAACAGTCCGGCAGGAAGTGTCCCTTGGCAGTTGAAGAAAATCTGAAGAAGATGCATTCAAAACAACAAACCCCAGGTCCTTTTAAGGGCCACCAAATCCTCCCAATTGAGCTGGCCATGTACACATCCTATGTTGACAAAACAAGCCCAAAAATCAATCAATCAATCAATCCCTCCATCCATCTATCTATCTATCTATCTATCTATCTATCTATCTATCTATCTATCTATCTATCCAAGTCCAATCCATGCAAAGTGACGACAACTGCTTTTCTTTTGCTGCAGTGTATATATGTAACGAGCATTGTGTTCCATCTATCAAGCTATCTATCTATCTATCTATCTAGCTATCTATCTAGCTATCTATCAAGCTATCTATCTATCTATCCAAGTCCAATCCCTGCAAAGTGACGACAACTGCTTTTCTTTTGCTGCAGTGTATATATGTAACGAGCATTGTGTTCCATCTATCAAGCTATCTATCTATCTATCTATCTAGCTATCTATCTAGCTATCTATCAAGCTATCTATCTATCTATCCAAGTCCAATCCCTGCAAAGTGACGACAACTGCTTTTCTTTTGCTGCAGTGTATATATGTAACGAGCATTGTGTTCCATCTATCAAGCTATCTATCTATCTATCTATCTAGCTATCTATCTAGTTATCTATCAAGCTATCTATCTATCTATCCAAGTCCAATTCCTGCAAAGTGACGACAACTGCTTTTCTTTTGCTGCAGTGTATATATGTAACGAGCATTGTGTTCCATCTATCAAGCTATCTATCTATCTATCTATCTAGCTATCTATCTAGCTATCTATCTAGCTATCTATCTATCTATCTATCTAGCTAGCTATCTAGCTATCTACCTGCCACTTGCCCTAGACAAGTGAAATTACAAAGTGATGCACTTGTACTAGTGCAACCAACCAACACAAGTTTTAAAAGCAAAGCACTTGTACTAGTGCATTACATTTTAATTAAGAAATGCATGCACTTGTACTAGTGCAATAAAAATATGTTTATACCAAAGAATGCAGCACTTGTACTAGTGCTGCACTTGGTATGTTTTGGGGCAAAGAAAGGGGGAACTAGCACCTTGCTTTTATGAAGGTGATTACTTTTAATGAAGGCCAGGACCGGACTTTTGTTTTGGGGGACTTTTTTTTTGGGGGACTTTTTTTTGGGGGATTGTCAACGTTTTTTTTGCTCTTTTTTGGCTCTTTTCGGTCAACACAAGCTCTTTTTTTTTGTCAACATAAGATGTGTACGTGGCCTGCCCTTTTGGGAGGATTTGGTGGCCCTTAAAAGGGCCGAGGTTTTTTGTTGTCTTTGCTGCATCTTCTACTTTCGTGGAGAAAGGAGATTGTCAGTCCAACTGGCCGAAGGGGAAGGCTGGTGCTGGTGATGGGCGGCCGGTTGACCAAAGCTGGGTCCAGGGGGGTAGCCGTACTTCTCAGGGCTCTCCTGAGCATCCATCATCAGTGTCATGGAGGATGGGCTGGGCTGCATCACGGTGTAGCTGGGAGTCTGCCTGGAGGATCCTCCTTCCCTGGGCTGGTGGTGGTGGTAGTGATGGCTGCTGCTGGAAGCGTGGTGGTGCTGCTGGTGGTGGGATGGCACATACGTCGAAGAAGGAGGAGGATGAGGAGGAGGTGGCATCTGCAGGCGCTGAGGAGGATGAGGAGGCTGGAAGGTGTGCTCCTGATGCTGTCTTGACTGGCGGCTGGCCTCATCATCCCAGTAGAGGGCGGCCTCTGCAATGGTCCTGACCATCTTCCTCCTGATTTCAGGGCTGGCGTGACATCCCACGTGGTAGAGGTCCTGGCACTTCATCCTCCAGTACTCCTGGTCGGGTGTCAACTCCTGGTGGTCGGGGCACATCTTGCAGCCAGAGCCTTTCAGGATTTTCTTGGCGGAGGACATGGCTTGCATGCTGCCTGCGATGATGTTCATGGCGGAGTGCATGGCTTCTTCTGCTGGGGCCTTCCTCTTGGTTCCCTTGGCAGCGGCTCCAGGCTTTGGTGCTCCAGGGAAGACTTGGGACTGCTGGCTCTCAGGTCTGTCCTGTGCTGGCTGTTCAGGTGGCATGTCCGGCATGTCATACGAAGCTGGCAGGGAATCCTCAGGGTTGTAGCTGTCCTCGGAGTCTGAGGCTGGCCGGTTGGCAGACAGTTGAGAGATGGCGGACAGCTCCTTCCCTGGCTTGTGGACGATGGAGTCCTTCAGGAACCGACAGTTGTTCAGGATGTACTGGTCCCTCTCTGTGAGCGTCTCCTTCCTGGCGGCTCCTGAAGCTTCAGGCCTGACGAGTCTGGAGAAGTGAGTGCGGACTGTCTTCCTCCAGTTGAAGATGTCCTGGGAGGTGTACTTGGGTCCCAGCTCCTTGGCTTTTTCTGAGTCCAGCAGCAGCTTCTCGTTCCCCTTGTAGCCTCTGGTGCCCTTCATGTAGAGGACAGGATGCTCTCTGTACCAGTTGATGAGGTCATCTTCTTGGGCAGATGTGATGCCCAGGTTGTTCCGGATGTTTTTCTTGGGGGCCTTCCCTTTGCCCTTCTTGCCCTTGGACTTGGCTTCAGCAGCAGCTGCAGGGGTCTCATCAGCAGAGTCTTCTTCTTCCTCCTCGAAGGTGTCCTCATGGATGGCCACTCTGTCTAGAGCAAGAACAGGCTGGCTCTCTTGCGTTTTCTTGGGAGTCTGCTTCGGAGTCTGAGTCTTCTTCGGAGTCTGAGTCTTCTTTGGAGTCTTCTTTGGAGTCTTCTTTGGAGTCTTCTTTGGAGTAGACTTGGCAGTAGGCTCTGGAAGACCCGTGGAAGACTTGGCAGCAGGCTTGTCAGCAGGCTTGGCAGCAGGCTTGGCAGCAGGCTTGGCAGCAGGCTTGTCAGCAGACTTGGCAGCAGGCTTGTCTCCTTTATCAGTTTCAAACAGTTCAACTGATGAATCTTCGTCTGTGCTGTCTTCTGGCCGGCCCTCGAAGATGGTCTCGCTGACGACAGTGGCTTTGGTGGTTGAAGTGGTGGTCTTCGTCTGGCTGCCAGCTGTAGTGGAGGTGTAGAGCCCAGGTAGAGAGAGGTCTGCCATGGCTGTAGTGAAGAATGTAGTCACTGCAGCATCTGAAGGTTCATGGAGAGGAGTTGCAGCTGGAGTTGTAGCTGGAGTTGTCACTGGAGTGCTCCCAGGAGTGTGAAGTGTTGACCTGGTGCTGAGCTTGGTTGGTGCCCTGGTGACGACGGTGCCCTTTCTCCTCTTTGGTCCCATGTTGTAGCAGCAAAAGTACAATTGTAGCAACAAAAGTAGCAGCAAATGTAGCAGTTGATAATAGTGTCGTGGATTCTAGGTGTGTTCTGGTCGAAGGTCTGAGTGGGTATGGTGCTCTAAACTGGCCTCCTCTATATATATGCAGGGTGCGGACCGCCTCTTTCCCCCTCCTTCGCCCCCCCTGCTTCGCTGCTGCTGCCCCAGCCGCTGCGCAAAAAGAGGGTGACACGCAGACAAAGGGTTGATGCTAAAAATAGAACAACGCATGCACTCAGGCGCCACTCTGTCTGCTGCATTGGGGGTCCAAAAGACGCGGCGCGCACCCTCTCACGTGCGTCGAACATGTGTCTTTCCGCGACGCGTGTCTGAAACATGTGACATGAAGCAAGAGCTTTCTGCTACACTGCTGTTTCTGCGTCGAAGCTCTTCTTTGTGCGTCGCAACTTTAAAAATCTGCGGCGCGCACTGATTTCTTTTTACGCTTCTTCTTGCTTCACCACTTCTTTCCTCGCAAAGATTCAACCGGTTGAATCTTTTTTTCCTGCATCGTCAAATTTCTAGGAATTGCGTAGAAAGACCTCTTAAAACGACGCATGCTGTTCCTGTTGCGCCGTAAAGCCAAAATTGACGGCGAACATGCTCAAATCTTTGCCCTTTCCTGGAAATATAAGAAACGCCGTCACTTAAACCCTCTGTTACGTCTCCGTGAGAACTAGCCATTAGACCTATTGTATCACTTACGAATTTGCCGACTTCTAAGTTTTACGTTCAAATAGAACATTTAGAGGAGAGCATTACTAAAACTGATTCTACAAGGTTGAATTATCTTTGTTCCCATACAGTAGCAACACAACACAAATGATAAAAAATATAAAACAATGGAAATAATTATGTTCAACATGTCACAAATGAACTACATAGCTTGAAAGCTATTTTTTTGGAAAAAATCATAGTTCAATTTAGAAAGGGAATGGGTATCCCAGCAATTCAGCATGTTGTAGCTTTTGTTTAATTTGCAGTTATGCAACAAGCAATATTGCAAGACAAAGATACGAAAGAACTTATTGCAAAAAATGTATCCCTTTCAAATGCTCAAGTTGTCAAATATTTATATCAGCCAAAAATGGTTTGTTCAAATTAAATCTCTCCTCGAAATTATTTCTGGAATAAAATCTTTGAAGGTTTGACAATCAAATTGAACAAAGATCCAAAATTTCACAACTTCACATGTTCCCAATTTTTATTGATAGCAGAATGAGCTATAAATTTAGTGAAAGAAAAAAGAGAATTGCTAGGATGAGTAATGCTCTTCACCATGCAGTGTCTGAGTCTCTAGATATGAATTGTTCACTTGTTTTGAAACCCTTAATGGCATACTTTTGAAGTTAAAACATGACAGCATGGTATTTTGGCATTTTATAGTTTTTGTTTAATTTGCAGATTTAGAACAAGCAATGTAGCAAAGACAAAAGTTACGCTAGAAACATATCCCTTTACAAGCATGCAAAACCACAAGAAATTCCTTGTGGAAATGATCAAATAATTGCTTTTCCAGAAAGCCAAATGTTTTAGGTTGAAAGAATTTTAAGAATGTTGACCAAAATTTTCGTACAGATGTTTATGAAGAGCCAATATACAGAAGGCAGGGCTCTAGAATAAAGCATTTCACGGGTATAATGTTCACCTGTTAATCAAATAATTTAAGAATAGGAGGACTAAAGAAAGATCCATTTTCTTGAAATCATACGGTAAACTAACCTAACGATTATTGATTTATTCTGCTGCCTGATAATTCTGGTCTGCCTGACAATTTATTTCACATCAAACTTAAATTCATGTAATAGTTTTTTGACATTCGTCTGTTTGAAACGTCCTACGAAAACCTGAGAGAATACAAGCTAAAAAATATTGTTAACTGGCAATCTCCCTTCAAATTTATTTTCGGAATGAAATCTTTGATGATTTGGAAATCAAATTTAACAAAGATCGGAAGTTTCATAACTCACTGTGTTTGCCATTGTTATTGTTGACAGAATAAAATATGATTATAGAAAATCAGATCTTTGTGAAAAGTTGTTGAAGAATTCCACGTATCATGACAACGGTCATCTGCTTAGTAGTTTCCAAAGTTTTCACATTAAATTTAATTCAGATTCTTGTTTTTCCATTTTGTCCCTGTGACATTTCATACTGAAACCTGAAATCCCCCATCAAAATTATCTCTGGAATGAAATTCGGATGAATTGACAATCAAATTGAACAGAGATCTGAAATTTCATAACTCAGCACGTTCCTTGTTGTTATTGATATGGTAATGAGTTATGAGTTTTTGAAAAAGAATATAATGAAACGTTGGAATTGCTGGAATGAGTTATGGTTGTCATCATGCGGTCAGATAGAATAAGATCTTTGTCTACCATCAATTGCCACTTTTGGAGGAAGAAAAAACCATGTGTACGCTGCTATATTGCAGAGACAAAATAAAAATGCATTGATATGCTAACGATAAAACTTCACTTTTGTTATGTTGCCTCAAAGATCTGAAAAAGTTATAAATTTTGAGATGACAAACTTTATGAAAAATATGAAATACCAAAATAAGTCATATTTATGGTCATGTCATATACTTTCTATATCTCGAATAAGCTTTTTAAAATATTCAGATTATTCAGCCATATAGAATAGAAATATTATATATTTAAATAGACTTTAGAGATGACAAAGAAATTACATGAACAAGTATTTTAGAGTAATTTGAAAGATCTTTCTCTTGGAGGCAAAATAATGATAAAAGACAAAGTGATGGAATACCTTAAATGACAAGAACACCATTCATAAATGCATTTGATATGATTAGAATAATGAGCAGTTGAAAAAAAAACTTCTATAGAAAGCAAATCTGTGTAGGCTTAATGAGGAGGTTCTATGAGTTGATAAAAATATCATATACAAAAGAGACAGATCTAAAGAAGGATTTGAAGATATTGCATTACTCATTCCATAAGGTTTATGTTAACCTTCAAATAGAATATTCTTTAGCATCACAACTGACAGAATCTTCCTCTACAAAACCAGATTTTGTCATGGTAATACAAATATGAAATTATAGAAAGTAATATTGTGTCATTAGCAAAGATGAAACAGCACATAACTTAAATTGCATCCATCCTCCACCTTCATGGCATTTGCCATGAAAATACAAAAGCAATCAGGAGAGGAGAGCCAGGACCCAGGCCTCAAGAATTTTGGTTAACATAAAATATTCGGGCAAAGAGTCTGAAATTTTTGAGAAACAACATGAAATCTAGATCACAAAATTTTGGCAAAATGTTCTATTTTTTTTTGTTGGATTCCTCTGCTGCCACATTCACTTATACAATGACCTGCCATTTGGTGCTGCCATATCGTGCTGCTACCTGTTGGGTTGGAATAAATGCTGTCTTTGAACCTCGGACCTTGTGTGATTGAAGGTGCAGCTTTCAAGAAACATTTTCTTTTGAAAATTCTATGCTCTTTAAATTGGGAAAATGCTTTTGTAGTGTATTTGTTAAGGATATTTTTGTTAATCAAAATTACAAAATGCCTTACAGAAATTCCAATCAGAATTAGCTGTCATGAAACTCCGCATGATTTTGCGAAGTTAAACAAATTCAATGATGAATTGGATGTCAGTTTGGGTTTTGATTACTGAGTAATCTCTTCATGACAGATGGAATAAATAAATCACATCAAACAAATGGAGTAAATAAATCATGAAAACTTTATCACAAATGAAATTATTGCGGGAGGGCAAAGATAACCGATTTAACGCGGAAAAACACTTTTGGATTTTTGAGCAGAAAACTTCAAACTTAGCAAAAAAGAACGCTTCAAACTTGACAAAAAAGGGAGTAAACTAAACCTCTATTACTCTCATGTGAATGCTTTAATTAAAATCTTGAACTCTGAATTAAAAATTTATTCTATTTAGAAAACGATGCTTATGTTTATGAATAACAAAGCAGAGAAAAGTCAAAAAGAAAAAGAAAGAAAGAGGAAGAATGAAGAAGAAAGAAAGGGGAGAAAAATTAGGAGAAGAGGAAGAACACAGGCATTTGTTAAACAAGTTTGCAACTCATAATTAATGTTATGGGAAAGAAAAAAATCAGCATTTAATTTAACTCAATTGCAGAAAATGCACTCACCGTATTTTCTATTGGGCTGACCAGTAGTCGGTCGTTGGTGAGGCACATCGGCAGTTTCTGTGTAAGGGTATCCTAAGGTTGGTTCAAAATCATCATCTTCTCTATTCCTATCTTTCTTCTTCTTCTTTTTGCGACCTTTATTCTTCTTTCGCCTATCATTTCTATCCTCTTCTCTTTCGCGATCACGATCTCGCTCTCGGTTATTTTGACGCTCTCGATTTCTCTTTCGCTCTTTTTCCTTCTCCTCACTACCTTCGGGGGTCGGCGTGGAAGGGTCTGGAGCGAAAGGCTTGTCATCGAACGGTAAAACATCCATCTGCGGGCGGTCTAAATGATGAGTATAAAATTCATCATCTTCGTCGTCACCCATATCGTCATATTCATCTAAGTTCAATTGTTTATGAATGAAATCATCCTTGTGATGTTTTGAATGGACTGTGGTGTTAGATACGTCATATGGTTGTGATGACTCCTTCCATGTGTCTGGTGGTGAGACTGAAAGGAAAGAGAGAAATTTGTTACAAACAGCAATAAGTTCCAAAATAGAAATATACAATTTGTTTCATTCTGATGTTGTTATCTGTAAAAATAGTAGATTTAACAAATTTAAATATTCATGATAACCTTTCCCTGCGGGCACTTTAACTTCTACAATCAAAGTAACATTTGTAAATGGTATTTTCATGTTAGAGCACTAGTCATTAGGTTCAAATCTGTTGTTTTAACCGTTTACTCAGCACGAAACTAAATCAATGAGCAAATTGTTTTATAGATATTGGAATTAATTTTTGGAAACAAAATGTGATCACAACATAACTGTCATCAGAAACTCAAAAAATATTCAATCATGTGATACACCGCTATAAGATTCACCATTGTTAGAGTTTCTTCCACTTTCCCTCTATTTGAACAATGTGAATGGAAAATCATGCCTGCAATCTAAAATATGTGGCAGCTATCCTTGAATTCTGGAGGAGTATAATGTGGCTGATCAAGGCCACTAAGAATATGAAATTCACCATATGTCAGAGACTATGTGTTAGACAAGTTTTGCTTTAAACATGAGATGGCTGGAATATGTTATACGGTTGGAGATTCAGATACACTCATAGACATTTATATCAGTAGGGATGGGTCATTCGGGCTCTACATCCATTATTTATGCTCTTGACGAGCTAAAAAGCATAGGAGAAGGACAGAGCCATGAGGAAAAGGATGATTGAAAGTGCTGTACAACAAATGTCCAGATGACCCTGCCAAAGCTTGGGTTAAAACTGGAACCAGCGATGAGAAGCCCAGAGAAGTACTCCCTGAGCAAACTTTCTTTCAACTATGTGATTAGGAATATATGGCTAACTTGCTTACCATCTTAGTAATCGGCCATCATTGTCAAAAACACAAGAAAATATTATCTAAATTTGGTTTAAAATATTAATGTGCCAACTATCAGATATATAGGCCTATTATCAAAATGCAAGAACATAGCATATGATTGCAAATGAATATAACACTTTGAAAGTATTTTAAGCTATCGAGACATGCATGTGAACAAAAAGGTATGCGATACAGTGGGAATGAGTCTTTCAAAAATAGCCTGTCTATATAGCTGTACAAAAAAGGGCAGTAGTAGAAAAACTCATTTATCCTCCAGTCATATTAGTTTTGGCCCTTTTCTCTGCAAAACAGCTTTTTCATGGCCCAACTGACTACTATCGTTGACCAGTATACTTTATCATTGCATATATATATGGACTTTGCTATGTATGCCTTAATCTGCAGGGTGTCTGACAACAATTTGTATTTATGATGTATTACACAGATATCACAAGGCTATATGCTTCAAAAAGCAAATTCATATGTTTGCCATAAAACTCCTCTCTTTTGCATGCGATGTTAGCAGCAGCTTAGACTTTCTGGATATATAACGATTGTAAGAAATGAATAGTAGACCTGTGTCTCTCTATGTATCAAATTATCTTTCCATCTGTCAAATTGTCTATCTATCAAATTATCCACCCATCTATCAAAATATCTACTGGGAGGGGGGGGGAGTTGCATGTAGGTCAGTGATAGCAAGCAAGACTACCAATTGCTGTGTCATGGGTTCTAATCCAGCTCTTGCCGGTCACCAACACCTAGGTTGGACAGCTGTTTCAATCACCCCTTGCCTCATTGCTGAGTGTCTCGTCTGTCCTAAATAGCACACTAAGTGCATTGATATTGGATTTAAAGCCATATCATCCATCTATCTGTCAATTTGTCTGTCTATAAATGTATCTATTTATCTATCTATATAACTCTCAGTCTGAAAGAAGTTCTTCTCCAGCAACATTACTTAAGTTGTTCTGATGAGATGGAACTCATCAGTTCAATAGCACTATCACAATCATTTAAGGAGACTATTGCTGTCTTTAGGTGGCTGGCAAACAAAATGGTTATGTCTTCGATTCTCACACTAAAATCAGTAAAGACACATAAAAAAACTACATGGCCTAATAGGTTTTATATTTACACCGAAGTAAAACTGCTCTAAATTGTCAAGGTTTGACAGTTTACATAAGTCAACCATTTTTAAATATTGTATAAAACTGCCATTCACCACATATGGGCATACCAAAACAAGGAAAATAAAAGCAATATGTTGTGACAAGGTAGCGTGTATCACCTGTGGCGACTAGATGTTTTGTTGGATGTTTTCTTCATAATAGGTGTCTGCACCGAAATCTGCTGTCATACAAAAAGTTCCAAAGAGCATTATAGTGTTTGTATTAATTCTGCATAATAAAACTGTGATTGTTATCACGGAACCTGAGTATTACTTGAGATGTTCTTTTGAAATTGTATTTGTACTAAATCCATTATCATTACAAAAACCGCCAGAGGCAGTGTGGCGTTCTTATTAATTGCTTCTCTTTAAAAACTGATTGTTTCTTTGATGTGCTAATTGATTTGTTTGCCACAGAATATGATATATGAAGGTGTTATTTACTTCAGGAAAAGGGTGTGTTGTTTCTCTCTGAGGGCCATCACCTCTTCAAACTTGTTGTTTCATCAACTTATTATGTATTAGAGTCCATAGTATTATGCAGGTGTTTATAGAGACCACAGGTCTTCGAATGGTAGGAGACGGAGCTACTCACATAGAGATATACTGGGAAAATCGTGAGGATGCGGCAAGCTAACAAAAAGTGGCACTGTGATTATGACATCATTTAATGAAAAAGAACAATGGTCATGATGTCACTACAAAGTTTTGCAGAGATGACGTCACTGTTTATCAAGCCCTTAAAAATCTATTAATAGATGCTGATGCTACAATCATAACGTCATGTCAGATTTGTTAGGCCTATAGAGTTCACGGGGGTTTCTGAATACTAGAATAATTATACCCATTAATACAAGGGAGTGTGACGTTGCTTACAGGACGACACTATAGAGCAGTGAGATCCTGAAGGGTAATAAATTTTAAATACAAATGTTAGTAGCTCTGCACAGAACAGTTTCAGCATATGACTGTTCCAGCTATTGCCTTAATGTCCCTTCTGCCTTTTGAGGCAAACATAGAATCCCCCAATGTCCCCCAAATCATATTATAGTTCTTTGTAAACAAAGAGAATAAACAATGGTATACCCATAATACCTCTGAAGGAGTATTCGTCCATTGCTGCTTTATTTCGGGCACAAATCCTGGACACATCCGTCTTAAGGGCTTTCCTTTGCACTCCTAATCCCTCTGTCCCTTTCAAGTATCAGAAACTCCCAGTTTGTGCACCTCATATGGGACAAATATATGGCAGGCATTTTACTATTGATATTTAGTTTTTGGGTCATGATAGGCAAGGAAAGGACAGACACAACTCTATTTGGTTTATGGACAGAATCTTTTTAAACACAAAATGGAATATATGTACATGACAATTAACTTTTTGTTAAGTGGTTTTTATCATTCTATCAGCATAAATTCTCCAAAATCCTTTATCTGTTGTAATCAATCATGACTTTTTTTGTTTTTTTAACTCTTCAGAATGTACATTTAACTTGTCCAAATTTTTCACAAATTTGATGTTACTTTTCCTTACATCAAGGAAAAAATTTATGAAATTGATTCTCGTGAAAATTGCCAATGATAATGTACATTAATTTTGTAAACACCAGTTTCCTTGACGGTGGCGTACTTCTCAGAAAAACTAATTTGATGGGTGTCTTCATTAAATTAAAATAGCCAAACCGATGATTAAATAGCCCAACAGACACAATTTTCTCTGCTGTGTGGCCTTAGAACTCAATGTAAATGTGATTTTTATGGTCTGGCAAAGCTGATGTTGACAACAAAAAATTGTTGATTTGTTCATAAAAGCAAATTGACGTGGCACTGTTGGTTACTTCTATAAGCTTTACTTGTGCTATTACTCAGCGAAAGAGTGATTTGAGGCTCTTACTTAATTCAAGCTGACAAGAAAAGTGAGTGAGTTGTCAGGAAGACATTCCAGGACAGATCATAGAAGAGATTTCCCAATGAATATTCATGAAGAAAACCCATCAGCTCTGATTACTGCCACTGCTCAGGAGTTTTAGTCTTTCCTGATTGTCTTGGTAGGCTGCAAGATAATGCCAATTAGTTTGCTGCAATGCCAATAGCTCCCAAGTGGCAAGCCACAGAACTAGCCTAGTCTTAAATGTCGAGATGTGACAAAGAGTATTTGAATGTGGCATTCTTTGCTACAAAATCCAAATTGGAATCTATCCAAACAAGGGCAACAAGCACAAGAATATATTATTTTATATCAAACTGGTTCCCTATACAATAATTATAATTTACATGTTGGTTTATTTTCTGGAAAGATCTGTTCAACATGTTTCTGGTAGTGATTGTATAAAATTGGATGATCCGCTCCACCCATTTGTTATACTCATCGTACTCCACAAGGCGTTGTAGTGTGTTTTCTTAGTCCCAAATACTCCCATCTACCGCTGTAAGATCATGAAGATGACATGCGCCATGTTGCTTTCTATGGAAGATACTTATACGGAAAGTTTCACCCACCCACAGGCTGCAAAAGTTAATCAATTACACTCAGATGCTCAAGTGGCTAGTTTGATGTATACACAAGTTTCCTGAGTAAGACCTTAACCAACAGAGCCATTACATTAATGTTCAACAACTCACATTTTTGTTTTTGCAAGCGTGAATAATAAACAGTCAGCACTAATTCTGTTTCAACTATTTTGGAGCAACAGTACGAATATGTAATACACACTAAGTTAGAGATCTCTCCTGTACCAGATTAATTTTTGGTTTAGTCATTTTAATTTTTGTGTCAGTGCTGAACATGAGGAAAATAAGCAGTTCTGACTGGATTAGCTCATGTTGTACTATGACTAACTGATTATACTTCTAAGTAACTTAAGTTAAGTCACTAAATTGCCATTGTGTCAATCCTGAACATGAGTAAGATAACTAGTTTTGACTGACTGAGCTGTTGTTATAGTATGACCAAAATATTTTACAAGTAAGCTAAAATAACCTTTAGTAAATTCACTGTCTTTTACAGGGGGGGGGGCATGCAAGATGCCAAACAAAAATGTTCAAGAAAAGAGCGAAATATTATCAGGTTCATGACTGTGTGTTGCAACCACACAGTAGAGGACAGCAGCTTTTCAAGTGGGGCCCCCAGCATAATATTAAAAATTTGGCCTATGGTATTTTGCTTCCCTTTTCTTAATGTTGCCGATGTTAGCGACCCTGGGTCCAATAGACTTATTTTGCCACAGGAACCAAAATGCCCCTGGTAGGAACAGTATCCAGAAATGCTACAATGACAAAAACAAATAACAAGATGCTTTACATATATGCTGTTATTGTTCTATAGTTATTCATTCACAAAATACAGCTTGTGTCTCCGTTGACAAAAAAATCATTAAGAAGACTCGTGACAGTCTCATCATAATGTTAATTCTTGGAATTTGATACAAAGAGAGCAGGCACCTACACCATAAAAATTCATGAATAGAGGCTTTCTAAAGGATATCAATGATGCAGAACCAATCTTTCAAAAGAAATTAATTAAATACTTTTGAAAAAACGCTATTGAACCGAGTTACAGAATGCATCTCTTGAGTTTGAAGGAGACCTCTTATCATAAGTGTTTGATCTAAAGTACCACTATGCGCTTTTGTCCCTACAAAACCGCAGACACAAAAAACCACTTGTTCTAAAGTGCAAGGCAGCCTTAAAACAAGCAATCCAGCATGTATACCTAATCTTCTTAAGTGAATCAAATGACCCTTAAGTCAACCTAAGCTGCCTTAAAACCAGACTTACAAAGTGATTGGCTTCTGAAATTGATCCTGGGTTTTCAGGTGTCCTTTAAAATTCTTCTTAAAGAAAATCCAGGACATCACGTTTATTTGTTAATCTCATCTTCCATTCCAAGTGCTTTGATTTATTCCTTCGATTCCGGTGGCAAAGCATGTCCCCATGTTTCCAGCATCATCTCTACACTACAATATGATTGGATGTTCAAGCAACAGTTGCTCAAAATTCATTACCCATGTTTCAAACTAATTGGTGACATAGTATGATATATATATATATATAGATCTAGATGGATAAGGTTTGTTTGTTTGTTTGTTTGCGTTTTACGCCTCTGCAGCACCTTAGTGGGCTATATCGAGGCGGGCGATCACGGTATGATGATGAGATGAGAAGACTGTGAGTCTGGCACACATACCCTATTAATTCAGGAATGACCAGGGTCTTTCAGTTGCCCCAGCATACAACACTGGATACAACCCGCCTCCATTTAATGTCCCAGGGGCTCGGACTAAAGTGAGTTCCCGGGGTGAGATTTGAACCCACGCCCTCAAAGCCAGTTGACAAGCGCACTTACCAATTAGGCCACGGGGGAACTCTAGATGGATAAGGTAAGTGCATAAGGTTAGTTTTGTCACTTTCCCTTTTAAAAGATAATTTAGTAAAGGGAAATATGCTTTTCAGCTGAAGTGCAAAGATGTCTATTCAGCAGGATCCTATCCATGCTAGGGATACAGCTCTCCACATGCTGTAGAAAGTAATAAATTCCACTCAGACGCTTAAGTGGTTCCTTTAATGTCTCAATAACTCTCCTGGCATAGATCTAAACCAATAGAGCCCTCTATAGTGTCCAACAAATGACATTTTTCGTTCCTCGCATACAAATACAAAATAAAACGACAATCGAGCTAATTTTTCTTCAAATTCTCTTTTTACTTTGGAGGCTTCAACAGTTGTAAAGATGGGCATGGACTAAATTATTATTAAAGTAGGCGTGTCCATTTCAAATAATGAACTCTTCAACTAATCACAAGATAATTATATAATGCGATGACACACAAAGATACGAAGAGGAGATTGTAACCGAAAGGAATATCTTGAAGAAGATCAATGTAATTAAATGGGTTTTTTTTCTTAAAACTGTTTATAGAAAATGATCATGTCAGCTGAAAACTTTCCGAGGCTGCACAGCTTCCCTAAATGATATTGTACTTCTTATTTATTGTCTGAAAGACAAAAAGTTCAGATCCAACATGCAAACTGCCAAGAAGACAGAATGTTTGACATTTCACTTTGACGACGTAGAAACGATTTAGCTAGTTTGACAACCTGGATAATGTTGAGATGGTTTCCAGCAAAAATAGACAGCTTGTGGTTTCTAAGTATTTAGGATTGAATTGGAAGGAGCTGAGACACTTATTTCCCCCACTGTTCGAATAGCAGTTTTATCTTCCATTCGCTGCTATTCTGCAACATGTGAAACACAGACCTTATAGATAGATTGTTGTATTTCAGCTTGTAGGAAGTGCAATGAGTTGACAAAGAAAGCTATTACGAGGCCCTTGAGACAAGTGCGTTCAGGATTAGCAGGAAATGGTCGCTAGCTCCTTCAGAGGTATTATGGGATATGCCATGTTTATTCTCTTTGTTTACAAAGAACAAAAACGTGATTTGTTGGACATTAGAGAGATGCCCCAAACATGCAATATTCAGTGCTGTGTGAATAGTTGTCACACTTAGTCTGGCTTGGTTCAACTTTTACTGAGTGCATGCATCGTATCATCATATGGTTTGTAAGTGCCTAAATCACAATTATTTTTGATTTATGCAATCCTCTCTGGCTTATTAGACACAGTAGCTTCACTTTTAGAATGAAATGCTGATGAGGACTTTAATTCAGTATATGTGTTTGTCGTTGTGATTGTTTTGCTAAGAAATCAGTTTTCAGGACTCGGGAAAGTGCTAGGTAAAAGTCATAACTATTATTGGAATTCACATCATCATAGCTACTGGAATCTTGTACAGCAAAGACATAGGGTTCTAGAAGAAGTAGAAAGAATAATATTTATCAACCGGGAGTCAAAATCATGTGTGAGATTTTGTTCCTTTTTGTAACTTTCAGAGTCAAGGGAGTACTATATCTTGATCATAACCATTGTTGACAGAAACCTGACATGAAGCTTGATGTGTGGAGAATAAGCTCATTCCCATATGTTGGTAATAATTATTTATTCCTGAACCATACTAGGTTGGGTAGATTTAAAGTAGCATGCCCGATGCTAATGACAACCGTGTTTGGTATTTTACTTGACAAAAATGCTGTATCTGGAAAAGTGTATTTATAAAAGTTTTTTAATTTTTTTCTAAAATTTAAAGCTTTCCTAATTTTAACCGATGCAGCATATATATTTTACATGCTGAAGAAGCAGGACTCTTACAAGAGATACATTTTATCCAGCAGTTGTAAGGGACTGCCTAATAACTGCATCACTTATCTACACAGGTACAGCGTCTTCTTCTGTGAAATCATTTGTCAATAGCTTTAAACCAAAATATCTTCTATGATCTGTCCTGGAATGTGTTTCTGACCTAAGCTCGGTTTTCTTGTCAGCTTGAGTCAACCAAGATCCTAAAATTTCTCTTTTATCAAGTAGCAGCACAGTTCAGGCTCCTAAAAGTAACTAACAGTGCCATATCAATTTGCTTTTATCTCGAAATCTACAATTTTTGTTGTCAACCTAAGCTTTGTGAGAGTATAAAAACACACTTATATTAAGCAATAGCTTCATTGAGGTTAACAGAAACTAAGTTATATTACCATCAAATATATAGTAGATGCCACCATCAGCAAAGAAAATTGTGTCTGTTGAGTCATTTAATCGCCAGTCATGGCTAATGACCTGTGATGAAGACACCCACAACACTTGTTTTTGAAGAACTATGAAAGTTTCGCGGAAGATGTTTGCCATCCCAATTAATAAAAAATGTTGCCTTAATTATAATGAGGCTTGAATAAATAATGAAAGTAACCATCACATTTGTTAAAAGGAGTAACTGAAAAAGTCCAATTTACTTTCCTTCTATGGTAACCAATGGTGGAGCTGTAATTGTCATTGCAGCTTACCAAGAGAACCAAGATGCAGGAACTTATAAACTTCTGAGCTGTGGCAGTAATCAGGGCTGATGGGTTTTCTTCGTGAATATTCATTGAGAAATCTCTTCTACGATCTGTCCTGGAATGTCTTCCTGACAACACACTCACTTTTCTTGTCAGCCTGAGTTCAGTGAGAGCCTAAAATTACTCTTCTGTTAAGTAACAGTCCCATTAAAGCTTATGAAAGTAATCAGCAGTGCTGTGTCAATTTGTTTTCATGATGAAATCAACCAATTTCGTTGTCAACTGCAGCTTTGCAAGAGTGTAAAGATCGCACTTATGTTGAGTAACGATGCCTGTCAAGCTAAGTAAAAGTGCTATTAGATCTTGTTGCTGGAACCATCAGCAGAGAAAATTGTTTCTGTTGAGCCATTTAGTCATCAGCAGGGCTTATGAAATGTAATGAAGACACCCATCAAATTAGTTCTTGAAGAATTATAAAGTTTCTTGGAGGTGTTTGCCCCATCTTTGAAAGCTTCTATGAGCAAAATGTTGCCTGTATTGCCATACAGCTACATACGGTTGTAAATTAATAATGGAAGTTAGAGCCATAATCATCAAATTTGCTATGAGGAGAAATTGACTAAGTCCTATCTATTTTCAAGCTGTTATTGTCATCATCTTGATACCAAGACAGTCAGGAACAATTCTTGAAGACATTGGCAGTAATCAGTCACTGATGGATTTATTTCATGAATATTCATTAAGAAAGTTCTTCCATGATTACTTGGAAGGACTGCCTGACAGCACAGTTCTGAGCACACTTCTCTTGTGTGAAGTTCGGGAAAAGCCCAAAATCACACTACTGTAATGACAGTATGTAGGCTTGTAAAAATGATCAAGCAGTCCTTAGTCAATCTACCTTAATATTGTCTAAAATAGTGCTTCTCAGATGAATCAACAAAAATTATAAAAAGTGTAAAGAGCTGCTAGACGATCTTCATGAAAATTGTGTTGGTTTTCTCAGACACTTTAAAGTTTGATGGAACATCAACTTTAAGTTTCAAAACTATCTATATCACCGGAGATTAGATACTGGAAATTTATTGTTAGTTTTAATGCCTATCTAGCGAGAGAACATTTTTGTCTAAGGAAATTGAATGGCCTCTGAAGCATCTTTAAATTACAGAGAATCATACTGGTTTGACTAGAATTGTGAATTTTCAAGACTCTGTCCTAAGAGACCTTCATCAAACAATGTGGAACATACTGTGCTTAATGGAATGTGTGTTGAAACAGTCCTTCAAGGAATTGTTGTGCTTGCAGGAAGACAACTATGATGTGTCATGGGTTGCAAAAGAAGCATTTCAACACACAAAATCTATAGGGAATGGAGCAGTACATATTGATATTTGTCACTCAATGGCAACTTCAGACTTCATGTGTCCTCGCTTGATGAAGTAGTTGTATGGAATATTTAAAGCTTTACGTCAAATGATATGGTGCAAAAAATACTCAACTTAATGGGTTGTGTGCAGAAACAGTCATTGTAGACTTGATTTTGCATTGTAATGTGTGGTGTACAGCCGCTCATTAGACACTTCATTATAGTCAAGTTCAGCTTTCCTTTGAATGTTTGGAAACAAGTCATTGAAGCAAGTTAATCAGTGCTGAAATACACTCATCAATGGAAAGAAGAAAATCACAGTGCCATTCATTTCAGGCAGCAATTTGTAATGTAAGAAATTTTGAAGAATCAACTTACAATTGACAAAGTTCATATATTCGGAAATTAGTGAATGTTGATTTCACTGACTTTGATTGGACAAAGATACTTCTGCTTCATGGAGTGTATGTTAAATGACTGTGGAAAGAAGTTTGGAGTTTGTTTTCAGTGAGCTCAGAGTTGCGAGACTTTCAACATATTTTTTTTTGCGCTTTGTTTCAATTGTGTCAAAGGTGTAAGACAGAATTATCCTTTATTTTTGCATGTTTGGAAACCGTTCAGGTAAGAACGGAAGATTAATTGTAGGGAATTTAATGCATTAGATTGACCACTCACCAATTGCTCAATGGACCAGTTATAGTACACTGTACATCATGCTCACTGGACTAAATGCTAAATTAGCTATCATTGAAATAATTTTGCTTATTCTACAAAAGACACACAAGTCATAATTTTGCATCACATATTTGACACAACATGGCTCCATACAAATGACAGATGATTTTAGTTGGCATTCTCTAACTGTACACATGAATATCCTTCCAGTTAACAAAATTGTCAATTCATTTTTTCAATGATTGGCCTGGTTTATTGCAACTGGAACATTAACCTTGCACAGACCATGACATGCACTACACTACTAACCACAACAGTATAATTATTGACTGAAAGCATCTGGCTATTGGCTTTCAAAAATGACAGCTTGACAATATACATATTTTTGTCAGAATAACCTTGAATGTGAATTGGTGTCATCTTTTATGACGAAAGTGATTGATGTTTTATTTAACGACCCTGCTACCCTGCTCATATGAAAAAAAAGACTACTTTGATAATACAATAACACAATATCTAACTTGCAAAAAAACTCCCTATTCTGCCAGCATAACTGCCTAAGTCAAGGAGACTGTGCCCCAATACACAACATATGGCAGTAATAACATTTCCATAATTAGGTGATAGAATAACAAATTAAATCTGTATTGCCTGTCCCTGTTACTTAATATCATCTAGTTATTCTGACGTGTGATGAATGTCTCAGAATAATTTGGTGGTGCAACTTAATTTAGATGATAATTTATTTACTTTTTGGGAGATGAAGGTATTTTGTGGATAAACTAATAGGATGTCAATATTTTGATATATGTCTGAATGAAAGATTGTATTAGGGGTGACTTGAGTTATTGTTGTGAAGTATTCTCTGTCTGTCGTGAAAAGAGAAAATTCGTTGAAATAGAGATGGTAATATTTTATTTCAGAAGATGATTTATGCAGCTTCTCTAAAGAGAAGACCATGTGCTGAAGTTAAACTAGAGACCCAGTAGTAAGAACAAACTGTGCTACCATCTTGTTGACATCTCTGTCAGAAGAGAAATCTACATCCCGATGTATAAATTTTGAAATATATATTTTTAGAGACAACTGATAGTCAGGTGAGGTATAACATGATGTTTTTATGTTTATTATGAAGTGTAAATTTGACTGATGGCAAAAGATACACTGAACTATTAAGGGACAGTTCAGAATCTATGATTGGGGGGGCCGGAGTTCGCTGGAACTTCCTGTCAAAAATCAATACCCCCCCTTGAGTTTCATGCGGATTTTTAGTACCCCACCCTTAGTTTTCACGCGTGTTTTTAGTACCCCCCCTCGACATACAAAGCAATACACACATATATACTGTTATACACAGCCTCGCAAACAGATTCGGTCATTTCGCGGACTGTTTTGCGTGTAAAAATGTGAAAATAGAATGAATTTATGCATGTTTTTAAACATTTTTTCTTTGTTAAAATTTCTTACCCCCACCTTGGAAGTGTTGTCAAAAACTAGTACCCCCCCTTGAAACACACATGAAAAGTTAGTACCCCCTTGGCGAAAACTCCCCCCTCCCCCAAGTCATAAATTCTGAACGGTCCCTCAGTTGCATTCTGCTCTGGGCATTCTTTTACTGCAGGGCAGGAATCTCACTTGAAGACAATCAAGAACAATTCCTTTTCCGGAACAAATTCAGAAGCAAATCACGTTGTAGGTCTGGATTTAAGGCGGCTTAGGTCGACTTGAGAGTCATTTGATTCACTTTAGGAGATTAGGTATACATGCAGAATTGCTTGTTTTAAGGTTGTTGTGTACCAAGAAACAGGTGTTGTGTACTAAAGAGAATAGCTCCTACTTTAGATCCTGGGCTGCGATAAAAGACTTCATTTAAAGAAAAGGAGTTTCCTTTCAGTGGAATTTAAAGGATGACTTTTTCTTTTTAGATCTGCCAGAAATTTCAGCCATGGCCTTGCAATAAGTCAATGGTTGATTATACAATCCATCATGTACAAAACACTTATCTGCAAGTTTTATTATTGAGGTAAAAAATCATACATCATTGTCAGTGAAATAGATGCAAAGAGCAAAAGTTTATTTTGAAAGGGGTCAGTGAACTACGTTTAATTTCTTACATGTGAAATGGTTTTTTCACAATATTGTTGCTAAGTTTGCCAGCCAAACATAACTTGCATTACTTCATAAGCAGATGAGATTAGTGACAGAATTAGCCAAATAAATCTATCAATAACTCAATCAATTGGGCAAAAGACACAACAGTCAGGAATGCTAAATCCTTTAACTCTTTGAGGTGTATAAATATGCTTGGCCTTGGCATGAGAACGTTCTTCACAACGCCATGTCTGGCACGTTATGCAAATACGACACAGCATTATGTAAATAAGAGGAAAGTCCCTTTGTCAACTTGCAGATTGTTGGAGTGGGCGGTCTTCATTGAGAGGAGGTTATAGGGATTGTCAGGCAATTTGCACCAACACGTTGTAATAGGGAATTGTTACTAGTTTTCTAGTAGGATTTTGAATTTTTTTTAACTGTTTCTCTCTGTGAATGACACAGCATTTTTGTTGCATTTTATAGATGATTCATTATGATTATATTTTTCATCAGTGATACCAGTCTTACCAATGTATACAATTGCACTGTAAAAAGTGCAGTAGTTGGTATCCTACCTATCTTATTGTCGGTGTCAAAACAGAAATTATTTTACCTTATTTAGCTTCGATCAGCCATTACTCAATCTCTCAAGGTCGACACATAATCATAACACTTATACTGCATCCTTCCAGTTGCATATTATGATTATATTATGCATCTACACATAAAATGAAACAAAAAATATTGTATAACCTTGCATTCTGTTACAGACCACATCATTTCATCGGCAGCCTCATCAGTAAATCATTGTTTTATGCAGTAGATATTTAGCCTTGAGTCCAAAGATCATTATGAATCTGTACTCAGCATATGTAATTCAGCCAAGCAAGGCCAAATTCAATGTTGAGCCGAAGAACAAGACATACAATTTCCTTCATATATTCTAAAGCTCAGATGGATATTCCTTGGCCCTTTCAATGCAGAGAGAAATAAATATATATATTAATCAAGGACAAAGTTTGACAGTGTGCAATTGGAAAGCATAATCCAAAGAATTAGTGAACTTGACTATGGCAAAAGCAACAGCAATTCCTAGACCAGGCCAATTCTTAAGCAGTCACATTGTAAGTTTGCAGTCTCGAAGAGGTCACTTTATTTTAAAAGGAAGATTAAGTATGTATTGACACAATTGCTTTTTTAAGGTAGTCTTTTACATATAACAGCTGCTGTTTCAATCAAAAATGAATACTTCCTATTTATGTTCTCATATCCAACTGTCTATAAACAGTTGAATGCGACTTAAATTTCCTTTGATTACTGGTATATATATATATATGTTATTTAAATGTTTCAATGGTGGACATTTCCTAAATCATTACTGTTTGTGAGCCCATACAAATGCTACCCAATAGCTGACAATGAATCCATGCAGTGGTAGAATATAAAAAATCGATCAAATGAAGTAATGCTGATTCCTTTGACACTTTGATCTGTATCAACAGGCATGGTTTGGTATGAAAATGTTCTTCAGAACTGTCACGCCCTGCACGTTAAGCAAATAGGACACAAAATTATGCAAATAAGGCAGAAGTCTGTTTGCTAACCTAGCAATTGCTTGAGTGGAGTGTTGCAGATAGCACTTTGGAGTACAATGTGGACTGACAGTCAATCACTACATATTAATCATGTCGTTTGGCAGGCAAATTTGTGCCGACATGTACGTTGAAAACCTTTTTGATCAGATAGGTCAATCTATTGTCTTATAAGTCAAATTTTGTAAGGTAATTTATGTACACCAACAAATACATATATCCGCCATAAAACTTTTAATGCTCCGGTGCTAAATCTTGAGAGAGCAATTCTGAATACATTACAATAATAAATCTCACTGGTTTTTTGGAGCCTTTCTGTAATATCAGTCCAATTTAGGTTTGTAGAAATACTGTACTACTGTATTGACAGTATTGTCATTAATTCTGTAGGTTTTTGGATAAAAATACTTTTATGGAAAAACCGCCTTGCTTGTTAAAGGAACCAATTGGTAATTGAATGCTAATTTGTCATGAACTATTATAGAGTGTACAAAACTGTCCCCAACAATGTTAATGTAATTCTGGAAACCAATGCAAGATTTATTGTCTCGTCGCAACGGCAGACAAAATATAATTATTGTGCTATCATATTGTATCAGATTTCTTGATTGATTCATTGAAAAAATTTCTTACAATAACTCAAGGAGTTCTAAGGCAACTTACCAACGATTCCAATCAGGTATCCTGTCACCATAATCACATGTATAAATACATTGCTGTTGACATGGAAACTCTGTGATGTCATCTTCAGTTTTGGGAGTGCTGCCCTCTATGAAATGATGTCATCCTTCACAAAAGGTAATCCATCTGAAAATATAAAAAATTCACAGTAGTACTAAATAAGACAAAATTAATCTTAGCATGTTTTATTAAATCAGTTTGACATTACATGTACACAGGCTAAAGCCCTTGTGAAAAACTCCTGATACGTTTCTTATACAGCTCAACCTTTACTTAACACCAAGACAAAATGATTCATATATTGTAATTTCCCCAAAAAATTGAAAACATCTGGTTCTGCGAATTAAGATATGAAGAAGACTCGTTCGCAAAAAGTACTTTTTTTTTCCTGAAGATATTGTCACCACCTTCAACCAATTTCTACCTGATCACCGTATTAAGAACTGTCATATTGGTCTTGAACAACCTGATAACTTTTCAGAAGATTGTTTATTGTGTCATAGGTGCAGCCCTCTGGACATACCTCTTGCCTGTGTTAAGACCTATGCATGGTGGGCTCACGGGTAAGACCCGGTTCTCCGATTATGTATTCTGTCTGTTTTCTGCCCCACAGCATTAGTATATTGATCTTGACCAAATTTAATAATCTTTGACTTAGTATCTGGGATTAAAGGTGACTGTCGTTCAATATTCTGACTAAATATTGATCAACACTGCCTTATAGCCAACTAGATGGCAGGGGCTAAGTCTTTATTGAAAGGCAAGGCCAATTTGGGTCCAATAATGAAACTGTGGTGCCTCGAGGGTGAAAATGTGACCCACAACTAATTTGTTTGCTTTATTAACACTAGTAAGGGTGTTGCTATTTTTTATGACCCCATAAATTTCCCTGTTTCCAATATTAGAATAAGCAAAGTGATACTTCCTTCATTACAATTTGCCAGTCAAGGACTTCTACGTACATTTTGCGATGAAAACTAGTTTTTCTAACTGTATAAAGAGAGTTCAAAATAAATTGGATTAACAGGGGACACAAATTGTGACAAATGAATGGCAGACTCAGACTCCGAAATCATTTATTTTCGCAAATTAAAGATAAATATAGACGTAATATATATTGATATCATCATAGGATATGGGCCAAGGAGACCTCTCAATTTGCAAACATTTCTGGAAAAGATCCAAGAGTCCTCCGTGTATTTACCTTGACACCCAGTCGCGTAGAGACAGTTGCTAAACTGTTTTAAGATAATTAAATGCTTTCCATCAAAGCAACTGTTCAAATATGTCATCAATGCTCTAAAAGGGGGGGGGGGTGGTAAGTTAGTAGCAACTGTATGATTCAAATAGCTGGGTTCTGAGTACACACGATTGAGAAGCACCTGAGGAATACATACACTGAATGTTATAAATTATTTGATCAATTTCATCCATTCCTGACTTTCTATTTGATGAAGTTTGATGAAAATTTAGTTTTGTGATTGGTGCTTGTGACAATGTCTCTACTGCCATTGTGTCTAATATCAAAAAGTGCATTACAAAAGACATTGGATATTCCAAATAGCACTATGAGGATATTTGAAAAGGTAAAAAATCGCCCAAGATGCTATTTGGATATTTCATCAGACCCTATTTCATCAGATGATATTCCATCAGATGCTTTGGTAGACCATATGGAGCTTTGGCAGACCATATGGTGCTTTGGCATCTGCCAATTGTTCTCTGGGTCCTATTTTTGGTTCCAAAATATCCAGCAGAGGGGGCTTCGACTTCGGAGGCCCTGGCATGCATGCACTTCAATGTACATTGGAGTGCCCTCTTGTGTTTTAGAAGAGATGGCAGTGCATGACAGCCCAAAGTTCTAACAAATAGTGTCCCAAAATAGTTCCTAACCATGAGACACTATTTGGTCACTATTTGATGTAGAAGAGATGGCTGTCAAATATATTGTGACAAAGTTTCTAAAATAGCACACTAGAACTTTTGGAAAAGTTCAGTAGAAAATGTGGCTTGGTTGCACTTTTTGGATATTACGTGAGGGATATTGGCAAAGCATGGTGAGGGGAGTAGATGTTATGACAAAGACATATTTTAGTGTCTGGCATGCAAAAAGCAGCCCGATTTGCAAATCGGGCATGTAGACCTTTTGGCTGTAACAATTGGTCTCCTTTGTAAAACCATCATTTTCAATATAGTAACATATTGCTTTTTATGTCTGAAGTCAGACGCTGTGCTTTGTCCTACAGCCTGACAGTTGGTTCTATGATACCAGTTTTGCCTTTTGCCATGCCTTGTTTACTCTTGCTGTGCATCTTTTATATTGTGTCATAACCTTTACAAAGTTCTGACCAATTTCCTGCATAAAGAACAATCACCCTGTGCAGGCAAATAAAAGGAAGTTGGTTTTAACGCAGAGTGACAAAGAAAAAATACACATTCATTGTGTCAGTTCCTATTTTCTATTGGCATTTTTATTCCGCTATTTGTTATGTTGAAGTGTAATTGTGTTTTGTTTGCCAATAAATTCTATTCTATTCTATTCTAAAATAATGTTGGCCCCAGCATTTTCATGTTTTCAATAGTTTCTCTGTTTGTTGGTTTCACTGAATTTGATTATATCTATCTATCTATCTATCTATCTATCTATCTATCTATCTATCTATCTATCTATCTATCTATCTATCTATCTATCTATCTATATATCTAACTATATATCTAACTATCTATCTATCTATCTATCTATCTATCTATCTATGCATCTATTTATCCTTCTTTCTTTCTTTCTTTCTGTCTTATCAGTCCATCAACAATATTGTATGGATCTTTCTTTTAAATAGCCCATCATTTGATACTTAAAATGTGTGTTGATGATTGTATTTTGTTTCCAATATTATCAGCACATCCCCAATATGCAACACATTATTACATATTGGTAAGAAATAGAAAATGCATCATATCACATGTTTGACCACATATGGCACTCAATGACATCAATAGAACCCACATTACTTGTAAACATGCAGCTTTTATGTGCACAAATTCTGTTACACCTCTGCCGAATAACACTCCCTTATTGAACCCTTTTACTGAGAAGGAACTTGTGTGCTGACACACTGTGATATTGATATGTCTCAGATGTATAAATGCTTCCCTTCCTTTCTATCTATCCATTTTTCTTGATGTTGCGTAGGCCTACCTCTGTAATTTTTTCCTTGGGATATTTTGTATTGCTGTATTTCGTATACTATGGTAATATTTTGTCGTAAGAAAGAGCAGGTATTGTTCTTTAAAGCAGTCAAGTTGGTCATCTGAAAGGTCTGGTTCAAATTTCAACCGGTGCCTATTCAATGATGATCGAGGCAAGGGGGAGCACATCCATAGGCGTATCGGAGGGGGGGGGGGCAGGGGGGGCGGTTGCCCCCCCAAAAGTTTGGGAAACAGTAAGATTCGGGCAAAAAGGCTAAAAAATTAGGGCAGAGGATCAAATAAACACTATTGAAAATTAATGATTTCCACGCAATTTCATTTGAAATGGTAATAAATCCAGATCTTGAAATTCGGGCAAATGTCGCTCGCCCCCCCAAAAATTGCGCGCGCCGTACGCCTATGAGCACATCTGACTCTCTGAAAGTTTAATTCATGCAATTGAAAGGTTAGAGTTGGCCTTCCATTAACCACAAATTGCAAAAAAAACTTATTTTAGGTCAAAGAATCAACATTTGTTCACATATATAGAAGACACTTCCTTTCAAAACAATAATTTCTGCTGAAAAGGTAAGGAGCATACCACATAAACATATATCAGGTTGTTTATTTCATTCAAAGTCATTTCAATTATCAAAACAAGCAATGTATAATATATAAATATGTAGGCTAAACAGTTTTATTCAAATTATGAAAATCTCACATACTACATACCAGGTATATTTATTGATTTTTTTATAACATGTCAAGAAACCCTTGTGAAACTACCATGGCTTTTCAAATTTTGAGGTTTGGTGTGTCGTTAAGTCTCTTGACAACTTGTTCTCTCATTAACATTTTCAAACAGGATTTTAGTCATTTTTTAAAAACCAGAACAGGACACTAAACATGTGAATTCTAATTTTTTTTACTAATTTTGTAGAAATTGGTCAAAGAGATTTTTGTCAATACTATTTCAAAACTCCACTAAAGGCACTACTGAAACTTATTTCATTAAATTGAAAGCCATCGTCAGTGACTGAACTCATTTGAAGAAAGATTTTTGAAATGCATTTGAAATACCTAATACTTACAAAAATCAAAATGCCTCTTGTGCTTTTTACAAAAACCATGATAAAGCAGCAGCCATATTGGAGAGGACAGGCATTTCACAACATTACCAAATGCTTGTAACAATCATGAAAAGCCCCTTGTGACATTAACAGAAAACAGCATAATGCCACATAGCTAGGCTTCTAACAAAGTTGGGAATGAAAACCATTCAACATAAATTTCATTGAAAATCAAAGGCTCAAACTTGTTTGCAAATGTTAGATAGCTCTGTTCAGCCTTAAAGCTGTTTAGCATTAAGAGCCAGTTTCTCTAAGAGTCAGGCAGGGTGTGCTACTCACCCGACTCAGATTTTGTTCATAATTTTTTTCTTGGTAAACCATTACTAAAAAGTGGGAAAAATTGCATTTTTAAACCTCCATACCTTCTAGGTTATTTTTAGGGGCCCTTTCAAATATAAGTCAAAAATTTGGATTGTGTCAAAGTCCAGATTTCAAATCCAATTATCGCAGTAACTTCTTGGTGTACCTATGTTATATTTGAATGGCCAAATATATGGACCCAAAGGTATCATTTGGTATCGCATTTATGATGATTGACTCGGGGCGCAGGCAACAGGGGGCGCTCAAAGTCACTATTTCAGTCAATTTTAAGCTGAATTGATGGGGCCTATGTGGCTTGTGCCCTTGGTGTACCTCAATGTTTTGTGCATGTATATGAAGGAGGGGACCTATATTACAAGTTTACATAAAAATTAGAATGGTACACTAAGGGCGCATCTCCACAGGGGGCGCTGTTTCCTATAAAAAAGTGAAATAGACCCTTTTTCAGGGCTCCGTAGCTCATTGCGCCCAGGGTCAACAGCACGGTGAGCATGTCTGTCATGTGCTGTAACACCTTTAGTTTACTGGGGTGTAAGCATCTCTTAGGTACTCTTAACCATTCTCTTTCCAGAATTTTTCTAAGGTACCACATATGACGATTTTTCAAATTTTCAAAAAATCACCAGGACGGCTACAATATGAATGGAGATAGTCTTGCAAGTCATTTCTCGAATAAATTTTGGTTGTTGGGATACATTTTGCTCCAAATAGTGTGAACACGCAAGTAGGGGGCGCCACAAGTACCTCAAAATTTGTATTTCTTCCATTTTTCATGTTTGCTGATGCTGCATTCATCTCAGTTGTGGGACGCCAATCTCAAAGCAGGCAATTTAGCATGCCACTGCAATTTTCTATATACAGTGTCACCTGAAAGTAAATAAATGGGTAATGTTTTGCCATTGGGTGAATACTTTACATCCTCAACCTTAATTGCTCAGTGAAACAACCATACCCTTCTGAAGAAATGAAAACATACAGTTTTATAAAAAATGATATTTGACGCACCTGGGATACGAATGGTTGCAATTTGTCTTTACTCTTGCTCTGGCATCAGTTCCATATGGCATATGGGTCAAAATAATCTAAGTGAGTGAACCCCCCTCAAATTTGAATTTGCCTTGGCCATACGTAATTCTGAGTACATCAAAGAAAATTGGTTGCCATTGTTATCCCATCCACCTTAAATATTGGCCTTTATGACCCAGTTTGTCTTTATCCCATTGAATGACAATTCAGACTTACACAATCAGGATGATAGAATTGATCCAATACCATTGGCTCAATGCTATCATCCTGCTTGTGGAAGAGGCAATGGCAAAACATCACCAGTTTCACTTCCTTACGAGTTCTACTCTAGCGATATGCCAAAATGTCATTGACAATAGACCGTTTTTAGGTTTAAGTTGTGAAAGTTTGTTTATTCATTTTTAAAGCTGAATTCCTTAAATTTAGGCGCATTACATCCAAGACTGCACTAACTTGATTATAGACAAAGAGGAAAGTAAAATTTCAAAAATGTGTGTGAAAAGCAGTTCACATGTTGGTAGAAATGTAAAAGATGCATCATCATAACAAATAATAGGAAATACATTATTTGTATATATATATATTAGTTTTAAAACTCAATTACAAAGTATGAATTTAAGTATAAGCCGTCTTGATAACTATACCAAACCAAAGACATGGAAATGTATACAGTAATGCCCCATACATTGGGAAAGTTAGTGAAGTCTGAGATGTAATGAACACAAATTTTATGGAATTGAGCCTTAAAAATGTGTTACCAAACTATTATAGCTGAGAGCTTAAAATGGTCAATCATAAATGCGGTGTCTGTTGATCACTGAAACAAACTGACTGTCAGTAGGTTAGAGTCCCATAAATTACATCAATGCAGCACCAGCAAGCATGAAAAACAGGAGAATAATCTATTTTAGGGGTACTTGTGGCGCCCCCTACTTGCGTGTACACACTATTTGGAGCAAAATATATCCCAACAACCAAAATTCATTAGAGAAATGACTTGCAAGACTATCTCCATTCATATTGCAGGCGTCCTGGTGATTTTTTGAAAATTTGAAAAATTGTCATATGTGGTACCTTAAAAAAATTCTGAAAAGAGAATGGTTAAGGGTACCTCAGAGATGCTTACACCCCAGTAAACTAGAGGTGTTATAGCACATGACAGGCATGCTCACCGTGCTGTTGACCCTGGGCGCAATGAGCTACAGAGCCCTGAAAAAGGGTCTATTTCACTTTTTTATAGGAAGCAGCGCCCCCTGTGGAGATGCGCCCTTAGTGTACCATTCTAATTTTTATGTAAACTTGTAAAATAGGTCCCCTCCTTCATATACATGCACAAAACATTGAGGTACACCAAGGGCGCAAGCCACATAGGCCCCATCAATTCAGCTTAAAATTGACTGAAATAGTAACTTTGAGCACCCCCTGTTGCCTGCACCCCGAGTCAATCATCATAAATGCGATACCAAATGATACCTTTGGGTCCATATATTTGACCATTCAAATATAACAGAGGTACACCAAGAAGGTACTGAGATAATTGGATTTGAAATCTGGACTTTGACACAATCCAAATTTTGGGTCTATATTTCAAGGTGCCTCAAAAATTACCTAAAAGGTATGGAGGTTTAAAAATGCATTTTTTCCAACTTTTTTGTAATCAGTTAGCAAGGAAAAAATTAAGAACAACATCCGAGTCGGGTGAGTATCAGCCCCAATGGTGAAGTGCCTGAATCTTAGAAAAACTGCCTCTTAACATTGTTGGGTACATGGTTCTTTGAAACATTATTGTTTGATAGATACCATATTAATTGCTGGGGACACTATTGGAGAAAATCCATCTTGAAATACTGTGAAAACATTGTAATGTTGGTTTTAAATTACGAAGAATAGTATGGTAGAATATGATGTCACAGCATGTAGCGTTGACGCAACATTGTCCAATACAGTGTAGTTCCAATGGGTTAAGCCATCTCAAACTACTCACGGTTACACAGAATTGTATGGTAGAAAATGACGTCATGGTATGCAGGGGTGTAATTTTCAAGGAAAATGAGGGGGATGGGGGACACAGGATAAAACGGTTGGAATCGACCGTCGGATCTGAGGAATAAGCAATGTCAGGCATTTTAACATTCATGAATTCCAAAATTTTGCATGGCATGGTAACCTGCCAAAGAAGAAAGGTGGGACACATGTCCCAGCAAGCACTAAACATTTAAATAACCATATAAAAATGGTAGTTTTCATTTCTAGACGTTTATATATCATTGATTCAATGTTTTTTCAATTCGAGAGTGCTTCTTGGGGTCGCTGAGAACTGCTCCCTACAAAATTGAACCAAAGGGCCATTACCACAACCTCATTTTGTTTTCACACAAAATTTTGGGGGGGGGGGGTTTACAGGAAGGACAACTTCCTCGGCCGTTTCACATAAAAATGTTGCATGGTGTAGACAGTTTTGAATGGATACCAGATTATCAGATTCTCTAAAACAGTATTTGTTTGAGAATAAATTATTCATGAGGTCACAATTTGATGTACATATACTATTTAGCAATTTACTTTGACCTACAACACAAATAACAGACCAGTCATCCAACCCTATCTAATTGTAACAAAATCATCACAAATCAGAAGCAATCCAAATCCCCATTAGAAATATTAAAAATCAATCAAGTGTTGGCTGGAATATCCAGTTGATTAACTGTAACGTCACATAAATCTACTTGACTATCCAGTCAATTTGCTTCAAATTAGCTTCGTTTTGGTAATCACTGCATTATCATAAATCATGCAAGATGCAAGTGTGTATTACTATTTGGCATTCTGATAGCATCTCATCAAAACAAGCATATACATAATGCAATTACTTTTCACCCATACTGTTTTAAGTTTGCACTGATATTTTCATAGAGTCAGTCAGATCAACAATCCTAATTATTTGAATTATCAATATTGGTGCTTCCTACTTTCCATGATCCTTTCAGCTTTTGCACTTATTCCGTAATTTATTAACTTGCCTTGAAACAAACCATTTGAAGTTAGATTCGACACGAGAGATGATGTTATTCAGTTAAAACCACTTCCAGTGACAGGACTGACAAGAGGCAAATTATCAAGTGTAACTGCCTAAAAGCATTTATAACTCAATAAAAGAGTTTCACTGATGGAAACAAAAACAACATTGCGCTCTACTAATTTGGGGGCATATTGGTCAATAAATTTGATCAAAAAATATTTTCTGTAACAAATCAGCCTCGAAATCGGCCTCGTGACATTGAGAAAACCAACATAATATCCTAAATTTAGACTGGTAACACAGCCAATTAGTCCATGCCCTGGGGGTCATTTGTGTGACCGAGAGAGGGAGAGCGTTTGACTTCATATTCTGTTACTATATGGTCTGGCCTTCAAAAAAAATCAGGGTAGACATCTGGCGGCATGGCAGGTTAGGAGAAATCCAAGATGGCGGCCAATATGGCCGACGTGACAAGAAAAATGGGTTAAATTGCTCACAGTAACACTACAGAGGCGTGTAATACATCAAAATAGGGGTTTTCTGGGATGCTGAATCCAAATAAGTACAGATAAAACCTGTTACTACTTTTTCAGTTGAGATATTCAAGATGGCTGCCAAATCAGGCCAAAATGGCTGCCATGAAAGGAAAAACACCTATTTTACGGAACAACAACCACTGCACAGGCATATGGTACATCAAAATAGGGGTTTTCAAGGTTGCTGAGTTCAATAATGCACAAATAAAACCTCTAGCTCCCTTCTGATTTGAGAAATCCAAGATGGCCACTGATATGGTGGCCAAAATGTCCTAGAAAAACACCTAAGTTGCCCCCAACAAACACTAAACAGGTGTGTGATACGTTAAGATGGGGTTTTCAAGGTTGCTGAGTTTAATAATGCACAAATAAAACCTGTAGCTCCCTTCTATTTTGAGAAATCCAAGATGACCACTGATATGGCAGTCACAAAGTCCTGGAAAAACAAGTTTGTTGCCCCAAACAACACCTAATAAGGGTAATAAGGATACAGCAAAATAAGGTTTTTCCAGGCTCCAGAGTTCAAATAAGCATGCATGATAATTATTGCATTTTTGTACTTTTAATAATTTAAGTTGGCTTAATGTATTGCTGCTATGAAGGTCTGAAAAAATACATAAGTTGCTCACAATACACACCATTTAGGGTGAAATGCATCAATACGGCAGATTTTAGGGTTGCTGTATCCATGCAAATTCTTCATATTTTCCATTGTTAGATGGCTGCAACTAAATAGAACCAGTGTAGATACCTGTTCAGAGGTGTCTCAGTAAAGTTGTGAAAAAAAAGACTCGTCTGAGATAGGGCAACATCATTTTCAATGACAGACAAAATATCACCAGCATCATTTAGGACTTAGTTTATCTTTGTGGGGGGAACTATAGTTGAACACACACCTATTAAGAAAGAACAAGAAAAATTGTTTTTTTATTTTGGTCACACTTTCACATTTTGAATTCATAGTACAAAAAAACAAAGTGGATGACCAAGATACCTCGACGTAACTATTCACAAAGTTGGTCGACAAGAGGCACTATTGCAACTTCAAAATCCCACAATGAATACATAAGAGTCTCAGTGATGTACTCCATGCAGTTTTTTCCCAGGCATACAAGCAATTGCATGGTTCCTGTGGCACTGTTCCTCACCAGATCCTCACTGTGAGATCTATTCCAATAACAGGGGCTACTGAGTGTCCACTCCTGCAATTATTATTTCGCCAACAAAAATAATCATTTGGTATCAGATTGTCACTTACAGAAAAAGTTCCACATTCTGATAATGCTTTGACTTCTCTGGTTAAACTGGGCCCAGCCCAATAGTTTATGATCATAAAGGAACATGATACACATTACGTTGCATTTAACCCACTTTCACGGTTTAATGGGCTTTTTTTTCATCTTAATACACTATACAGTGGTCCCTGCGTTATAAGACCACCCCTTCTGCGGTCATGAAGCGGTCTCTTGTGGGGGTGCGGTCTCTCGTCGGGGTGCAAAATGCACTAAAAATACTAAGTGCGGGAGGAAGGCGGTCACATAAGGCAAGGCGGTCTTACAACAGGGGGTCTTATAACGCAGGGACCACTGTATATTGAAGCTAATGCAAAGTTCTAGATATTCTTTGGGCAACTAGCAAGTGCCATTAACACCACAAATCTGAAGGGACATTTGGTAATGAATTTCCTAATTAAGAATATCCTAATTAAGATGTTCCACTAATCAAAAGGTCTGTGGATACTTTGTATAGTGTCAAAATTTGAATCACAAAGTTCACAAAAATCCTGTGATTCCTTGTCGGAGAGTCTTAGAGCTAAAATAGCTTGGCTGGACTCAGCAAAAAATGTTATGGAATATTTCAAACTTGAATTTATTGCTTTTTGGCTTCAATCACTGTATTACAAAAACCCATTCAATGTTTAACACTGGTTTTTCTTTTTATTAATTATGAAGCATCATTTAAGACTATACATGTGGGACAACATCCCCCTTGATTGGCTTCCAAAAGGTCAAAATAAGCGTTATTTTGATGTATAACACACCTCTAGCTCCATGTGACAAATTCATCCATTTGGCATATTCCGTTCATGGCAGGAATGTTGCACCATCTTGGATTTCTCTCAAACACTATTATAGTCCCAAGGTCAACATGATCTATAAAGAGTTATGTGAAGTCAGTGACACTCTTTCAAAGACGGATTCATGTATTCACAGCTGCATTGTTTCTGGGAAGAATATTCCTCTTCACAACTGGACACCCAGATTTGATGTGCTACATTTTTGAAAACTTTTTGCTCAGCAACAATAATTTAAAGCCTTTATCATAAAGGTGTGTTTTCCAAAGCTTCATTGAAGCCGCAGCCATCTTAAATTCTAAAAATGGAAAGAGCAAGAAGTTTCACCCGTGCGATTGTATTCAGCATGCCAGAAAATGCCCGTTTTGCTGTATCACATGCCCTCTAAATGTTTGTTGTGAGCAAAATATGTTGTTTTTTTTTCAGGGTTTCAAATGACAGCCAACTTGAAAATGGAAAAGTTTAAGAGGTTTCATGCACAAAGTTGGACTGAGTGATCCCAAATACACTTATTCTTATATCACACATTGTTAGTGTTATTGGGCAACTTAAGGTGTTTTTCTAGGACTTTTTGGCCACCATGTCAGTGGCCATCTTGGATTTCTCAAATTAGAAAGGAGCTACAGGTTTTATTTGTGCATTATTGAACTCAGCAACCTTGAAAACCCCTATCTTAATGTATCACACAACTGTTTAGTGTTTGTTGGGGGCAACTTAGGTGTTTTTCTAGGACTTTTTGGCCGCCATATCAGTGGCCATCTTGGATTTCTCAAATCAGAAGGGAGCTAGAGGTTTTATTTGTGCATTATTGAACTCAGCAACCTTGAAAACCCCTATTTTGATGTACCATATGCCTACGCAGGGGTTGTTGTTCCGTAAAATAGTGTTTTTCCTTTCACGGCAGCCATTTTGGTTTGATTTGGCAGCCATCTTGAATATCTCAACAGAAAAAGTAGTAAACGTTTTTATTTGTACATATTTGGATTCAGCATCCCAGAAAACCCATATTTTGATGTATTACACGCCTCTGTAGTGTTACTGTGAGCAATTTAACCCATTTTTCTTGTCACGTCGGCCATATTGGCCGCCATCTTGGATTTCTCCTAACCTGCCATGCTGCCAGATGTCTACCCTGATTTTTTTTGAAGGCCAGACCATATAGTAACAGAATATGAAGTCAAACGCTCTCCCTCTCTCGGTCACACAAATGACCCCCAGGGCAAGGACTAAATAGGATTAAGTCTCAAATTCGGACACTGAGAGGCCAGGGGTCTCAGTGGCGTAATTTGGGGGTCTCGAGAGGGGGGGCACCTGGGGGGGGGACGCGTTTCTCTGGGGGGGCACCCACTATACAAATTGTATATTTCAGCAAGAGTTGGAAAGTTCATATGGCGGGGCACCAGGGGGGGCACAGGTCCAATATGGGGGGGGGGGCCTGTGTTCCCCGGCAGTGTTTCCTTCCTATACTACTGAAAAGGAAAACAGCATTTGGAAGAAAATATGTAGAGACACGGGTCTACAAATCCCGAAAAGATACTTGGGCTCATCCAGACTACTTTGTCTGGATCTGCCACTGAAAGGCCCCGAATACTCAATTGATAGTGACTCAGACCAAAGGATGAAAGAGAGAATTCAGAAGCACATGGCAAGCACATGAGCATTTTATGGTTGCATAAAAGTAGTGATGATTGATAGATAGATAGCTAGAGAGACTTGTTTATGAAGGAGATTCATTATCATGAAAATGCTCATTGGGAGATAGAGCTTCATGCGATGAGCAGGGAGGTAGATAATGGATTATCTTTCATACCAGGATGACTCTCATGCTGAATAAAATGACAGAATGGAAGATAAGGGACTGTCCAATATTCATCCTAACAGACTAGTAACAGTGCAATTGAATCATACTGAATCAATGAGAGCAGGTCTACAATGCTCTTGAATGCCAAGCCTCATGTCACTGACACCCTGCTATTCCTTTTTATGACAATATAAAACAACCATTTATTTCTATTTCCAGAATCTGATATTTTGCACATCAATTGCATATTAACTCAATATTAACTGACCCAAATTTCATGTGCCTGTCTAAAATATATCAAAAGTTATGACAAGACGGTCAGAACTTTTGGAAAGCCCCTCGTAGTAATTTCCATTTCCAAAACCTTCTTGTCATTATGCTTTCAATTTGCTATTTGTCAACTTAAAATTAAATTAAACATGAAATGGATGATGTTTTTATATTAATCACATGCCTGATGACTGAATAAAGTCAGTGCAAATTATCAAAAGGAAACGTGCAGAAGCATTTCATAATTTAGATTAAAAGCCTTTCTTTTACAAAGATGCATTTCATCACAGCAGCCATATTCGTTACAAATGAAATGCCCCAAAGCTCTATTTCCAACAGTAATGAATAAAAATGATTCAGCATTCAACTTCTGAGAGTTACATAGAAAAAGACTCAAAGACAGAGTTAAGTAATAAAAAGCAATGAGCGTCAACGTTTTATGCCTCTGATTCATTATGGGAGGGCCTTGTCTCTCGACAAGATTTTAATCATAAATGTGAAAAAAGAGAGATAGTATTTTAAGTGAGCAAGGAACTTCTATGCTGCATAAAATGACTAAATGGAAGAACAATACAGTAAAACCGAATAAATTTATTTTCCAGGCAGTTAATCACAATTGCACACACCGAAAAAGGGACAGACTTTTGACGTTTCGGGCTCAATGGCAAATAAGTCAATGGGCCCCTACGTCCCTACTATCATCGATATTAAAAAATACAAAAGCAAAATACAACAGGCCTAATTTGACAAACTGTTAAAATTAGGGTGGGGGCCCGCACATGAGAGAGTGTAGCCTTCTCTAGTTAGTGTGGTTGCAATAAACAACCATGAACCTTAGTGCAAAATTTCACTTTTTTCTTGAAATTTCAATTTTTTGCCATCTTGCTAGGCCGCCCCTGAGTGGATGGGACCATGGAAGCTGCCACTTTGCCACATACACTCTAAAAAATTTCAGACAAAATTGGTTTTTTAGATTCAAAATGGTTTTTGAAAAACCAAATTTCCATGTTGGTTTTGCATTGAAATTTGGTTTAAAAAAAAAACACATTTTGAATTTAAAAAAAAACAATTTTGTCTCGACATATTTTAGAGTGTAGGCCAGTCCGCCCAGGCCGCGGCCTTACACTTCCAATGCACTTCCAGTAATCACTTACACTCACTTGTCGCTACATGTAAATTGGTTACATATAATGTCTATAGATAAAATAAGATGTTTCATTCAAAACTGATTTTAACTTTAATATATATACTTTCAGTAATAAAGTGACTTGTGGGTTATTTTTCCATATTTTAGATTATTTTAAGGTGATTACTTTAGAGTGAGCTGGGAAATCAGTGCATGGAAGGGAAAGAATCAAAAAGGGTGGAAGGATTGCATCTCTCTGAGGACACGAGGTTTAGGGACATGTTTTCAGTTGTACTATAGATCTGAATTGTGTAATCGTATAGAATAAGACGTTTAGATAAAATCAACTTGGGTGCATTCTGTTTGAATTGAAAGCTAAGCACTGGAAACAATGTTACAAAAATCTTTCTCATTATCACTGTATTCTATCTGCATATGTGATATTTCAGCATCATACATTTTTGCCTGCTCCTATAATTTTCTGGATGACATGTTGTAAAGACACTTTCTTGATCTATACTTGGTCAGGCTTGTTGTTATTGGGGGCTAAAACACAGTCAATATCCCTGGAGGAAAACTCTGTATGCATACCAAGCGCAGAGTCCATGCGCTGCAAAACCTCTGTGCACTATTCGAGCCGGGAGCCTGCAGCTGTAAAGCTTTCAGAGGGATTTACTGTAGTGTGTATATAGGAAAGTAAAAAGGGTTAAATACACCTTTTTGATACAATTGAAAATCTGAAAGCCACCTGCTGTATCATCAAAGTAAAGATTATAATTAACTGCAAAATGAGTGTTGTAGACTTGAGCCAAACACTCTAGCACGTTACGTGGTACAAAGGCACTTAGTCGTCAGTATGAACTTACTATGAAGAGATTAACTGGGAAGCATTATTTTGCCAATACTAACACTGGCAACAGGGAAATCTAGAATGTAAAAACTCTTGCTACAAAAAGTAGAGTAGGTCGGGGCATGCGGCCCCCCCTTAACTTAGAGGTGCTATTTGACCTACTTTTTATGGGCGATTATTATTTTGAATGCTTATGCTGTCAGGAAGGGATCACTTGACTCTACTAATAACTAGTGAAACAAATGTCTACCAATTTTAATAAAGGAGTTACGGCCATTTTTGTAAAAAAATTAAAATTGCCTTCTTACCCCACCCATCGGGCAAGAAGCCCCCCTATTATAATCCTATGGCAATTTTGTTTGCGAGTGCATTCAGCCTAAAAGTTATTTCTTAGGGTTCTTCTATCCTTTTGAAGGCATTCTATTCACTTTTTCTGAATTTCTGATTTTTCTGTTTATACTTTTATTTTTTATCATTTTTTGCCCTGTTTCAATCTCGGGCCAAATATTTTTCTATTTTAATTAGCTATTCTATCAAGATTTAAGGTAAAGTACACATTAATAATGGTTCCTGAAGCAGCTTCGACCCCCCAGTGAAGGGGGCCTCATGCCCCATATCATGTGGGGCCTCTCGCCCCAAACCCACATATTTTAATTTGACCTCTAGATTTTGAACTAAAATGCAAAAAACATGATCCAAATTATATTTATGTGATGGTCATAAAGTGAAGCAATGCAGATATACATTATACTTTTAAAAATTTTCAAAGTTATTTCTGACAATCGCTTTCAAAGAATTAGTCAAAGTTACAAAAACTATACACATTTTTTTGTTTCTTTAATTTCTACTATGGTTTGGTGCTGTTTGCCCTGAAACTTTGTGACGTCACCTAAAACTCCTCTAGCTTCAATCCTATCAAAAGATAAACGCAGCAAAAATGTAAGTTTGGATATAAGCCTGGGGGGGCATCTCACCTAACCCGGGCTTCTTGCCCCGACCTACTCTACTTCCAGTCTTAATAAAGCTAAAAGATTGATTGTGGGTCAAATGTCCACCTTTTAGTCACCACAACTTTATGATTGAGCCCAAATTGCCATTGCCTTCAATCATGTTGTGTGAATAAATTTATCCAATCCAATCCAAGACTAAACAAGCACCTTAGTATGTACTGTTGATCAGTATTCAAGCAACAGTTACCAGCACTTTCAAATGCTATATCACAGGTCAATTTTGTCACAAATCGACATGGACAGAATACAAGCAAACAAAAAACGACAGAAAACAAACAAAATGTCTGTGTGTCATTTTTGATAGTATTGAGAAATTGCCCTGATCTGAAATCTCATCCTGATGCTGTCTTCAGATTCCGAATCAGCTTGTGGCGATAAAAGCAGACTCAAATGTTACTAGGGCAAAAAAATAAAACATGGTCAATAATCCCTCTTGTTCCATTGAATGGCCAACGTAGTATGCATTGAATTATCAGGGGTGGAACCGTATACATACAGCATGTTCCTGAACTTTCCAATGCCACCAATTTAAGTCGCTCCAGACTTGGGAGAATCCGTGTATTGTTGATTTAAGTAAAGAGATACATGGCTAAGATGAAATGGACAAGAACTGCATGGTGATTCTCTTATTTTGAAGCAGCAACTAGGAGTCCCTCGCAACTGACGTCCCTATGTGGGGCACGTGCCCCCCCATATTGGACCTGTCCCCCCCAAGGTGCCACCCATATGAGCTTGCCAATCCTGGCTAAAATATACAGTTAATATAGAGGGTGCCCCCCCAGAGAATCACGTGCCCCCCCAGGTGCCCCCCCCAATCGAGACCCCCAGTTACGCCACTGGTCCCTCGAACAATAGCAATGATGAGAGCTGAGTTCTTAAGGAAGAGTTTTATTACAGAGCTCCCGGGCATGTAAATGGTTGATTTCAGATTGTTCTTAGTTGTTAGCCGATTCTATCCATTTTTCCAGAATGGAAGACAGATCCTGAGCCTTTTGAGAAACAGTTCCCAGATACTTCAAATCAATGTTGATGTAGGCTTTAGAATCAGGTTTTTGCAATAAAAGAATGCTTAAATGTTACCAGGGGAAAAACAATAAGACATGGTCAGTAATTGTTCTATTGACAACCCACATTAATTGCTGCTGATTATTCTAATTGCACCAATTTCAAGTCACTGAAGACAGGAAATAATTAGAGTAATGGTGATTCAGGTCACTCAATAGCTGACATGGGAGCTGGGTCCTTCAGGGAGATTTTTAATACTCAGCTCCCAAGCAGCAGGCGTTTAAATGGTTGGTTTCAGATTGCTCTTAGTTGTTACCCTTATCTAATATATTGTTCTGGAATTTAAAACAAATCCTGGACCTTCTGAGGAACAGTTTCTAGGGATTTCCAATCAATGAGCACACATATACAGCATCTTATCCAGGCAAATCCGGTTTACTCAAAAATGCTACATTTAATTATTACAAAGTGAAGATTTTTACGTAAGATCTGAGAAAATGTCAAATCTGTAAAGAAGGGTGCCTTACAAAAGAAAATGCTTTCATGTTTAACAACAAAAGAACACAATATCAGTAGCACACTACAGACGTATTCCAGGGATAATATATCTTCATCATCAGGGTAAGTTCAGTCAACCAGATAATTCCTTGTTCAGCCTTAGAGTCCTTGGTTCAATGTAATGCAACAGTGGTTTCTGAGAAAAGGTTTAAGTTGCAAGGGTTTGCTTAATAGGTGGAAGTTGCAGACAGTAGCCGTCCGATTGACTGTTAGATTATTTGCGTTGCCTTATTATGGAAAAACTGCTATTTTACAAGATTGTCCGCTACTTAACTGCCGAAGATAACGGTCCACAATATTAAATTATCGATTGCGAAGATAGTATTTGAATTTCAAATGGACAATTTATATTCTGCAAACAAACATAGTAATCCGACTCTGATATCCATATTTTGGAAAAAAATCAGATATTAATTGTGAAATTGCCTCAGCAAAACTGTGAAATTTGGTGAAGAAATAAATATTGCTTCTCTCTATCATTTTCACACCACGATATTGCATATTTACTTCACTTCACTTAGCGTATAAACTGCATGTATGATATGTAATTGTGTGTTATTGAATGTACATTTAGATGAATGGAAACAGAATGAAATTGCACTTTTCATGCTTTATCTAGATGACAGCTGAGATATTCCATTATATTTCTTTTGCCTCCTTTTGTTACAAAGGGATTGCTTTGCATTTGGAGTTGATGTGTCATACATCACAAATTCATTTTCCAACCTTCACATCTACGTTTCTCTCTTATCCATTCTTATTCCTGCACATTCTGTAATCCTCACTGAGCGATATATTTTAATGAAAGATTTCTCAAAATACAGCGTCATATCCTACCTATATCAAGACAGATGATGCACTTAAGCAACACATGATGTATGTAACTCTAATAAATCTGATTTGTTCCCTTCACCATAACTCTTTGTCAGTTATCATTATTAAGACAAGCTTTACCACACATTTGCTTGTTTCTATCTTTTATCCATATATATATATATACATAAGTATAAACTCCTTTCCTTAATCCTTTTGCTCATTCCGTCATTAACTCTTCCATTCTATCTATCTATCTATCTATCTATCTATCTATCTATCTATCTATCTATCTATCTATCTATCTATCTATCTATCTATCTGTCTATCTATTTATCTATCTATCCATCTATCCATCTACCTATCCATTTTTGTAGCTGTAGCTCTCATTCTTAGTTCATATGTTTACCCAGTATCATATCCTACTTACCATGCACATATCTGCAACAAGAAAAATTACTTGGTTCCGTGTGTCACTTCCAAATTATTTTATGCTTCCGCGTGTCATATTAGGTCAAACACCTGAATTGATTTATTCTTTCTTAAAAGGGTTGGTGCACTAAGGCAGACTCTCTATTGACTCAGAAACTTACTTTTCTCATCATATGTTTCTGTATTGACATTGACAATCCCTGTGACATTTTTTGGTTGGCTGGTCAAAGACAGAATGCGGGAGTAAGTTATTCTGTGATGTTGGAAAATAAAGAGAGACAATGTACACTTTTGCAGGTAATTCGCCAAATACTTTCATCTCAGATAAGTATAGATAGTACAGTCCTCCAATACCAGTTCAGGCCCAGACTCTGCAAGGCTGCCAGCCCTCTAATTTTATATGTGTCAATATCTGTGCCTTGTAGAGATGTAAGTTCAGGCCACCCACTATACAGAGGCAGACCCAGGGGGTCTAGGGGGTCTGGACAACTGAGATGGAAAGCATAATTTTTTGGTAAAGATACGACACTTCGAGCACAACAGGGTCCCTCTAAACGAGGTTGTCTCTGTCATTGCACTAAATATTGATTGATAGTATGAGATGAGATGAGAGAGAGAATTCTCAACATGCTATATGTTACAGTAGACGAACTTCGAGTGTTTACATGCAATACACTTCTGGGCAGTTACTGACATCACGACCCTATCCCTGCCATGTTAAGTGACCATAACTTTGATACCTCATAAACGTGTGACTGACTCATAGCCCATACATACCATGTTGTGTGATAGGTGTCATAGCATTCACCAGTGACCTCACTCCTGTCTCTCTGAGTAATAGGCCTGCAATCAACAGAGCTTGACCACTGTCAATGCTACTGATCCCCACATACTTCAGAATTTTATTGAACTTGTTGGCAGGGCAAGTGTAAACGAGCTATGCAATGGAGGGATGCCCCTGGCTTTCTTGTGTAACTCCCTTGTTCATCAAACAGGTTGCTACATTTTATATACACAAAAACCCTGCTTAGACACAAGCATGCATATAATTCCGTCGCACTTCTGCCATGATTTATAACTCACTATCGCAATTCAGATGGATAAGCTTTCATGTTGACTGACTGTGTCAACACCACATCTTTCATGAAGAGAGCAATGATTATTGTCAAATGGGTCAGATTTATGACTCAGTGACTGCACTTCATATGACAACTGTTCTACTGCACATTCACTTAGCATTGCACTGATACACGTCACTGAGCCAGATGTTGGTCACTGCTGCATCTACACATGTCATTAGAAGTCCTATGAGTCAGTGAAAGAGCCACCAGTTTCAATGGTAAAGATTGAAGCAACAGCTTTAGTGACCTCATTGATACTCTGAAACCAGTCACTTGTAAGCACTCGAAGTTCGTCTACTGTAATATTTTACCAGGATGACTGTGAGGGATTGACGAGCGAAGACATTTACAAAAATATATAAAAAAAGCCACCATGTTGCAACATTTTACTACTAGACAAGAATCAAACTAGGACCTCTGAAGATATGTTCATCTACAAAGATCCCATGTGATCACTGAAGAGTACAGCTGCAGAATTTGCGATCTTCTGAGCAAGACTGAGTCCCATCTGGAGTTTGTTCTCTCAAATTCACAACATCACACAAACAACACAACAAAAATCCATAACACCGAGTTACTTAGCTGCTTGAATTTCCTCTCATCACAAATAACAGAGGGAAAGGCTGCAAGGGATCCTTCTAAAAGTGCTTTACAGTAGAGGGGATACCACTCTATCAGAGAAACAGAATATCTCTTTTTGAAGAAAGATAGAATATGGCCATCCATATATATATATACAATATATGTATTATAGCAAAAAGTGTGATAGATAAAATCGACCACTGGAAAGAGCAGTATTCATGTTACATATTTCAAATGGCATATGATATTGGTTAAATTTATAATAATATACAGTAAAGAGAATGAAGTTGATTTTTGTAATCGTAATTTTCATTGAATCCTATTACATAAAATGTATAATGGTGTACATGCACATTATTCCATACATCATGCACTTGCAATGCACTTGGCATGTAGCATTACTGGTCAGTAGGGGAGGGCGGGCCAGTTGTACCAAATGTTTGAAATTGCTCTAAAGTGTGCATACCTTTACAGCTTTCAAGGAGAACAAGGATGGAAAAGTTAGTTTGAAAAGTCGTCTAAACATCCCAACTTTAGATTTTGGCGTATATCTTACCACGGCCGACACATGAGCCTCCAAAAAAAAAAAAAAATTGGTTCAACTGGCCCCACCCACGGGGCCAGTTGAACCATCCATTGGGGCCAGTTGAACCATTGGAAGGATGATGAGTGAAGTGTGGGGCTGCAGTCCTTTATTTTTGCTAACAAGTTCAGCTAGGACCATAGCATGCTTTGGCTAAATTTGACATGTCTCACACATTTCTTTCTGTTCAAAGAATAGCCTGGGGCCAGTTGAACCAGTCGACGGTTAAACATTAATAATAAATTATTTTATTTATTTTAATTCATTGTAATGGGCCTATTACAAAAAACTGTTTTACTGAATAGTACCTCTCATTGTAAGTGAATTTTGTTCAAAATTTGATAAAAAAATAATAATAATAAATTGCCATAAGCTCCCCCGGTCCAACTGGCCCTGTCTGGACCTCCATGTATTTATATATAGCCTGGCTGCACCCTTTTTGTAGGAAACAATTTTCAGGAGGTGGGTTTCCATCTACACATAACCCATTATCTTATGATGACATGACATCCCTGCAGACCAGGCAATTTAAATGCTATGAAAGCTCCAATTTCAATGCGACAAACTAAAATTTACATGTGAAAAACGAAAAAAGTGTGATGGTTTCATTACCATGTGTCTCAGAGCCAAAAGATCTACATGGAAAAGATTAGCCTAATAAGGCCTAACACAAGGTTGTATGTATATTTCCATGCCTGCTCCACCCGGTGAAAAATCAAGGGTGGTTCAACTAGCCTGCTGGTTCAACTGGCCCCACTGTCCCCTACTGTATACGGTACGTTGGGTCTTGTTGGCATGAATAGGAAAGCCTTTAATACTTTCTAAAAATATTTTCTCACATTGTGTTTGGTCAATTACCAAGGCTGAATACCATAAATTGTTATTGTATTAACAAACAGGGATGAGTTGGGTAATAAGTGAACCGATTCCAACTCCCGACTCCTTTGGCTTTCTGAAAAGCGATTCAGACTCAGACTCCTTAGGTCTCCTGAATTGCGACTCCGACTCCAACTCCCAACTCCGCTTATCAACATTATTGCACAAACATATTACATCGTTAACGGGGAGAATAATTTATTCTACAAAGCTTTCATAGGATTATGTACATGAACACCTGTTTTGGAAGTTTTTTGAAAAATTTGGGATACATTTCACATTTTTTAACAGAGTTTTTGAAAATTATATTAAGTCAGGAGTCACCTATTTAATTTTCGACTCCAACTTCGAATCCGACTCCACCTGAAAATCAAAGATCAACTCCGACTCCACCCAAAAATCTCCAACTCCACGACTCCAACTCCGACTCCAACTCTGACTCCAAAGCCCTGGTAACATATAAGTATTTTCACCTCCCAAGCATATTCTGTCCAAACCTTGAACATCAAGCTCCTTGCCACACTTGTGTGGCATGCAAGGAGAGGGGTACACCTGGGACATTAATTGTGTATTTGCTCAATAAAACAATCTTGACTTGCTATAGGTCAACAGGGTGTATTTACAACATGTCATCCAGAAAATTACTGGAGGAAAACGTGGTTATATTCTATGCCACTCTATTTAATTGTTTTATGTTTTGACTAGCTACAGATCAACAAGGTGCATTTACAACATGTCGTCCAGAAAATTACGGAAGCAAGGACGCAGTTGTACATGCTATTCAACTCTATTTGATTTGTTTCTGTTTTAATATATTCTATTTGATGAACCATTTCTTGATATTATATTTTAATATCTGAAGTGCCCATGTGGCAGGGAAACAAGATACATGTTAAAGCAAAGGGGAAAAATGTACTTGACTCAAAGTCAATCATACTTCAAATCAATTTCTCCATCTGTATTATATTCTATTCTAGAGTACAGCTCTACTTAAGAGGCAGTTTTTCTAAGATTCAGGCACTTCACCATTGGGGCTGATACTCACCCAACTCGGATGTTGTTCTTAATTTTTTCCTTGCTAACTGATTACAAAAAAGTTGGAAAAAATGCATTTTTAAACCTCCATACCTTTTAGGTAATTTTTGAGGCACCTTGAAATATAGACCCAAAATTTGGATTGTGTCAAAGTCCAGATTTCAAATCCAATTATCTCAGTACCTTCTTGGTGTACCTCTGTTATATTTGAATGGTCAAATATATGGACCCAAAGGTATCATTTGGTATCGCATTTATGATGATTGACTCGGGGTGCAGGCAACAGGGGGTGCTCAAAGTTACTATTTCAGTCAATTTTAAGCTGAATTGATGGGGCCTATGTGGCTTGCGCCCTTGGTGTACCTCAATGTTTTGTGCATGTATATGAAGGAGGGGACCTATTTTACAAGTTTACATAAAAATTAGAATGGTACACTAAGGGCGCATCTCCACAGGGGGCGCTGCTTCCTATAAAAAAGTGAAATAGACCCTTTTTCAGGGCTCTGTAGCTCATTGCGCCCAGGGTCAACAGCACGGTGAGCATGCCTGTCATGTGCTATAACACCTCTAGTTTACTGGGGTGTAAGCATCTCTGAGGTACCCTTAACCATTCTCTTTTCAGAATTTTTTTAAGGTACCACATATGACAATTTTTCAAATTTTCAAAAAATCACCAGGACGCCTGCAATATGAATGGAGATAGTCTTGCAAGTCATTTCTCTAATGAATTTTGGTTGTTGGGATATATTTTGCTCCAAATAGTGTGTACACGCAAGTAGGGGGCGCCACAAGTACCCCTAAAATAGATTATTCTCCTGTTTTTCATGCTTGCTGGTGCTGCATTGATGTAATTTATGGGACTCTAACCTACTGACAGTCAGTTTGTTTCAGTGATCAACAGACACCGCATTTATGATTGACCATTTTAAGCTCTCAGCTATAATAGTTTGGTAACACATTTTTAAGGCTCAATTCCATAAAATTTGTGTTCATTACATCTCAGACTTCACTAACTTTCCCAATGTATGGGGCATTACTGTATACATTTCCATGTCTTTGGTTTGGTATAGTTATCAAGACGGCTTATACTTAAATTCATACTTTGTAATTGAGTTTTAAAACTAATATATATATATACAAATAATGTATTTCCTATTATTTGTTATGATGATGCATCTTTTACATTTCTACCAACATGTGAACTGCTTTTCACACACATTTTTGAAATTTTACTTTCCTCTTTGTCTATAATCAAGTTAGTGCAGTCTTGGATGTAATGCGCCTAAATTTAAGGAATTCAGCTTTAAAAATGAATAAACAAACTTTCACAACTTAAACCTAAAAACGGTCTATTGTCAATGACATTTTGGCATATCGCTAGAGTAGAACTCGTAAGGAAGTGAAACTGGTGATGTTTTGCCATTGCCTCTTCCACAAGCAGGATGATAGCATTGAGCCAATGGTATTGGATCAATTCTATCATCCTGATTGTGTAAGTCTGAATTGTCATTCAATGGGATAAAGACAAACTGGGTCATAAAGGCCAATATTTAAGGTGGATGGGATAACAATGGCAACCAATTTTCTTTGATGTACTCAGAATTACGTATGGCCAAGGCAAATTCAAATTTGAGGGGGGTTCACTCACTTAGATTATTTTGACCCATATGCCATATGGAACTGATGCCAGAGCAAGAGTAAAGACAAATTGCAACCATTCGTATCCCAGGTGCGTCAAATATCATTTTTTATAAAACTGTATGTTTTCATTTCTTCAGAAGGGTATGGTTGTTTCACTGAGCAATTAAGGTTGAGGATGTAAAGTATTCACCCAATGGCAAAATGTTACCCATTTATTTACTTACAGGTGACACTGTATATAGAAAATTGCAGTGGCATGCTAAATTGCCTGCTTTGAGATTGGCGTCCCACAACTGAGATGAATGCAGCATCAGCAAACATGAAAAATGGAAGAAATACAAATTTTGAGGTACTTGTGGCGCCCCCTACTTGCGTGTTCACACTATTTGGAGCAAAATGTATCCCAACAACCAAAATTTATTCGAGAAATGACTTGCAAGACTATCTCCATTCATATTGTAGCCGTCCTGGTGATTTTTTGAAAATTTGAAAAATCGTCATATGTGGTACCTTAGAAAAATTCTGGAAAGAGAATGGTTAAGAGTACCTAAGAGATGCTTACACCCCAGTAAACTAAAGGTGTTACAGCACATGACAGACATGCTCACCGTGCTGTTGACCCTGGGCGCAATGAGCTACGGAGCCCTGAAAAAGGGTCTATTTCACTTTTTTATAGGAAACAGCGCCCCCTGTGGAGATGCGCCCTTAGTGTACCATTCTAATTTTTATGTAAACTTGTAATATAGGTCCCCTCCTTCATATACATGCACAAAACATTGAGGTACACCAAGGGCACAAGCCACATAGGCCCCATCAATTCAGCTTAAAATTGACTGAAATAGTGACTTTGAGCGCCCCCTGTTGCCTGCGCCCCGAGTCAATCATCATAAATGCGATACCAAATGATACCTTTGGGTCCATATATTTGGCCATTCAAATATAACATAGGTACACCAAGAAGTTACTGCGATAATTGGATTTGAAATCTGGACTTTGACACAATCCAAATTTTTGACTTATATTTGAAAGGGCCCCTAAAAATAACCTAGAAGGTATGGAGGTTTAAAAATGCAATTTTTCCCACTTTTTAGTAATGGTTTACCAAGAAAAAAATTATGAACAAAATCTGAGTCGGGTGAGTAGCACACCCTGCCTGACTCTTAGAGAAACTGGCTCTTAAAGTAAGAAAATTTCCTGTCAGAAGTCCTCTGTTTACCTATTTTGACACCTCATCACAACCTTATCCCATATTGATTAGTAACTAATAACTAAAAAAAAATTGTTTGCTAACACTAAGACAAAAGTTACTTTTGAAACAACACAAGTTATAGTCACAATTCGTCCGACCAAAACCTCTGAAGTATGAAAAGATCAAGAATGATTTTTTTTCTGCTTTTCAGACACGTGTCTCTCGTCATCTATCCTGTGTGATGTAGAAAAAGAAAAGTGATGCATGTGTTATATTTTGGGAAACAATTCCGCTACAATACATTGCCTTAGTGACATATACATAATACAGAAGGATAAAAAAGGATAAAAGAGAAAATTAAATGACAAGGTGGGGAAATGAATTTGTGATGAATGACACATCAAGTTTAAATGCAAAGGGATTCCTTTATGATAGAGGATATGAAAAGACTTTTCTTGGCTTTTATTTTTAAATGTTAGGACAAAAGAACAAATAACTATGTGTATAAAAGGTTTTATATAATTTGTTTTTGCTGAGCTGCATCCATGATGCTGTCATCAATATAAAACACTTGTACTTTGTAGCAAAGCTGCTATCATCTATATTATGGCATTTTATGCTCAATTGAATAGCCTCTATCTGCGAGTTCCACCAATTAAGCAAACCCTTGAAACTAAAACCTTTTCTCTACAGCCACTGTTGCGTTGTATTGACCCAAGGGCTCTCAGGCTGAACAAGGAATTATCTGGTTGACTGAACTTACTCTGATGATGAAGATATAGTGTCCTTGCTTCCTTTGCCTTTTTTAGGTATGTCTATTGAAGCAAATAATTTATATAGGATGCCTCTCATTGGAATGATGAGAGTGATGAGTTGATGTAAGTATCATGTTTAAACACTTTGCTCTTTATCAAACTGAAATACTTACTTCACCAGTAAATACCCCTTTACCCACAGGCGTATTAGGGATGCAACTTTTCAATTATTTGCCCTCAAAATGAGCTTCCTACATCATAGGTGGATGAACTGTTTAAGCTCCACTTCCAAATAAATATCCCAGTTTAAAATAATTCATATAACACTCAACACTCCTTGTCCACACATGCGGTTTAGAGAGGTAAACAATTGTTATGCATAGAGAGTTTCACTCCAGGGATACTGACTGTGTTTTTGGCCAATAAAACAAGCTTGTCTAGCTGTAGGTTTCAAAACCTATCATACAGGAAAACATTTGAGCAAGAAAATGAGTATCTTTCCCTATTGTGTTTCAATTGATTCAGATTCGGTTTGATTCTCTTGTGTTATCTTGTTAAATTTTCTGTTATTATATTCTTCTAATTTTAATTTATTTTATGATATTTGATATTTTATTCTGCTCTATGAAATTTTATTCACTTCTATGCTCTTCTTTTTCTCCTATTCTTTTCTATTATATCATATCATGTATTATGAACAATTGAACATCACCAATTATTCAATTAATCCGATCCGTAAAAGAAGCCATCCTGTTTTACTTGCTGGCATCCATAACCAAGACAAGTCTCTAGATCTTCAAATGGAAAACACAATCTCAAAATGGAAAATCGCCATTATTCAATTTTCCATGAATCAATCAGCAGTGATTTTAGAGGCCTATAAAAAGTTAATGCAGTCTGATTTTTGTTATTTAGTCTGTCTGTTATCGCATCCTTTTACTGCTAGAGAATGATTCTGGTTGCAGCATTGTGATATTCTTTTCCTTTTCTTGTTTTTCAAGGCTTTTAGGTAATGATAAAAGCAGTGAGGTTTCATTTATTTCATGTCACTGCAATAAAAATGCATCTTTTGAAGTTTTGCAAATGCTTTTGCGCAACATTGCAAATATTTAATATCAAGTCACTTCTCATTTTTGTTAGTGATGTCTACATCCATCACATTAATGCAACTCGTTGTCATTTAAAAATGTATTGTCATATCCACCAAACACATTTTCATTGGCTGATATAACATCAGGAAAACTATTAAGAAAGGTGGTTAGATTTGGTTTTGAATCGAAGTTTTGTAATTTCTCCAGTTCTAGATTCTATGAAAACGACTTTAATTTAATAAAAGGTTCTGCAAAGCATTCTAGACAGCAATTTGACTGCAGCTTCACGGATGAAACTTTTAAGTGGTTTGACTAAATTAAATGTAACAGCATCGGCTTCTCTGATTTTGAGATGGAAGTACTTTACTAGCAAATGCCTAATAACAGATTGAAGGCACAACTTTATTTATGGTTTCAACATGAAGAAATAACTGAATATTTGTCAAAATCATTACTAATACATGGAATAAACTGAGCTGAAAGAAGCAATTTGAAAAGAAAATTTAATCCTGAAATTTCATTGAGTGATTGTATCATTTGAAAAGTACAAAAAAAGATAATATTTTTCCATCTTCCCCATTGATTATTCAAACAAATAATAAGTAACTTGTGTCCATATGTACATTTGTATTTTATTTTCATTGTAAGGTTTTCCATTCTGATCTGATGTACAATTCTACTATTTTCTATTCAATACAATTCTATGCTATGCTATTCTCTTCTATTACTTTCCCAAAATGTTTTATGATTACAGCCTATCCATTAGTTACCCAAAAAGTGAAGACCAGTTCACTGTAAAAAATTCCATTTATGATAGCTGATGATGCCACATTGTGTCATCATCCTACATTTACCATGAGAATCATAAGGCTGTTTGATTTAATAGGTTTTATTGGATTGTGTTGTTCCTTGGTGAGACAAATTGATAAGTAACCAATTACTAAAAAAAAAAATGCTTTTGCTAACACTGAGACATAGAATATTAGTTGCTATCAAAAAGACATAGGTTACAGTCACAATTCGTCAGACTGAAACCTCCAAAGGATGGAAAGACCAAGAATGATTTTTCTGCTGTTCAGACATGTGTCTCTCGTCATATATGGTATGTGACGTAGAAAAATAAAAGTGATGTATGCGTTATATTTTGGGAAACAATTCCGCTACAATACATTGCCTTCTTGACATATACATAATACAGAAGGATAAAAAAGGATAAAAGAGAAAATTAAATGACAAGGTGGGGAAATGAATTTGTGATGAATGACACATCAAGTTTAAATGCAAAGGGATTCCTTTATGATACAGGATATATAAAGACTTAATGGAATTTCTTGGCTTTTATTTAAGTAAGGACAAAAGAACGAATTACCTTTGGTTTCTTTTATTTACATACGTATAAAAGGTTTTATTTTTTATATTTTGCTAAGCTGTATCCATGATGCTGTCATCAATATAAAACAGTTGTACTAAATAGCAAAGCTGCTATCATCTATATTATGGCCTTTTATGCTCAATTGAATAGCCCCTACCTGCGAGTTCCACCAATTAAGCAAACCCTTGAAACTAAAACCTTTCCAAACAGCCACTGTTGCGTTATATTGACCCAAGGGCTCTCAGGCTGAACAAGGAATTATCTGGTTGACTGAACTTACTCTGATGATGAAGATGTATTACCCCGCTTTCTTGTCTGTTTTCAGGTTTGTCTATTGTAGCACCTAAAGTATTACAGCCAAGCTCAAAAGGACTGATTTGCCTTCAAAATGCTGTGTGCATAACTAAGTATTGCTATTGGTTGAGATACCCTGCATACATAGCTATAATTTTAGCATGACATAGTCAATATCACACCAATAGGTCTGTCTCGATATGGGGATTATGACAGGTATTATTATATGTAGGTGGCACTACGATAAGGGTTTAGGGCTATTTTTATCTTTGGAGAAGCCCAACAAATGACATCTTATCTGGTTTGTTTGCAAAGTAAGTGAAATTCTGTGACCAACAATAATAATCTGGTTTGTTAACTCGTTACAATCTCCCAATCTGTATGATAACAACACACATTTCTGTTGAACTGCTGTTTGAGATCATCAATACAGTGTAGCCGACCCAAACAATCAAACATTCAACAAACACACTCATTAAGTGGGACTCCTTGGCTTGGTCAACAACACCAATCGCCTTGTTGAAAGGCAAAGGGAATTCCATCAGAGCTCCTATTGCTTGGAGACACCACCTGTACGTAAATTCAGAAATAAAAATGGAGACAGACCTATTGGAAGGTCTGTTGGACTGTTATAATGAAAGTGAATAGCTCGAAAATGTGTCGACCGCAGGCTCCACAACCACTCACAAGTTAGGCATGAATCAGTCCTATTGACGTTAGCTGTTATGGTGCTTCTCAATGGAGTAATGAATGGATATATGCATCATGTTTGGACACTTTGCTCTTCATAAAGCTGAAATATATCCTTGTTAAATCAAATTCTCTCATTACATGGCTGGAGGGCGTGGGTTCAAATCTCACCCCAGGAACTCACTTTAGTCCGAGCCCATGGGACATTAAATGGAGGCGGGTTGTATCCAGTATTCTATGCTGGGGCAACTGAAAGACCCTGGGCATCCCTGAATTAATAGGGTATGTTCCAGACTCCCAGTCTTCTCATCTCATCATCATACGGCGATCGCCTGCCGCAATATAGCCCACTAAGGTGCTGCAGAGGCATAAAACACAAAAAAAAACAAAACAAAACATTACATGGCTGTGTGAATTTTTTTAATGGATGTAACTTTACTAGTAAATATCTCTTTACCTTACCCACATGCTTATTCCGGATGCAACTTTTCAATTTTTTCCCTCAAAATCAGTTTCTTGCATCGCAGATTGGATAAACTATTTAAGCTCCAATTCTAAATATCCCAGTTTAAGATAAATCATGTAACACTCAAAGCCCGTTGTCCACAAATGCAGCGCAGTGTGGTAAATACTCGATATGCATGGACAGACTCACTCCGGGGATACTGCATGTGTTTTTGCCCAATAAAACAAGCTACAGCTTTCACAACATAGGTTATAATACCGAGAAAAAAAACAGGCGCAGGAAAATAGATCAATTTCTATTCTGATTCATTCGATGATCTTATACGCTATTTGTTCATTTCCATCCATTATATCCCAATATTTTATTTTACTTTATGATATATTTTATTATGTTCCGTAAGAAGATATGAAATTGTATTGACTTCTATTCTATTATATTTTTTCCTATTCTCTTCCATTGTGTTATATCATGTATTATGAGCATCACTAATCATTCAATAAATCCAATCCATAAACAGAAGTCATCCTGTTTCATTGTCTGGTATCCATAATCAAACCAGTCACTAAATTGATTTAGGCCTATCTCAAAATGCAAATCACTATCTCGAAATTAAAAATTATGTTACTTCAATACTCCATGAATCAAACAGTAGTGATTTTAGAGGACCATAAAAGTTAATGCAGCCTTCCTTTTGTTATTTAGTCTGTTAGTCATTCAATCCCTTTACAAGGATGTCTATCAGAGAATCAGTCTGGTTGCGAGATTGTGATTTACTTTTTTTTCTGTTTTTCTAGGCTTTTAGCAAATGATAGAAGGAGTGATGTTTCATTTATTTCATGTCACTGCAATAAAAATGCATTCTCATCTTTTTGAAGTTTGTCAAATGCTGTTATGTAACATTTCAAATATTAGAGCATCACGTCACTTCTACTTTTTGTTAGTGAAGTAAACTATATGATGCAGCCTACTTGTTATTATTCAGTCTGTTCTCTGCATTCTTTTTGCAAAGAGGTCTATTACAGAATGAGTCAGATGCAGCATAGTGATTTTATCGTTCTTTTCCGCTTAATAAATTCAAGGCTTTCAACAATGATAGAAACAGTGATGTTTCATTCATTTTATATCACTGAAAATAAAAATGCACATCTTTTGAAGTTTGTCAAATGCTTTTACGCAACATTGCAAATATTTTAGCATCAATTTGTTTTTGCTATTTGTGTGCTGTCTAAACATCCATCATATAAAATGCAACTCATTCACATTTGAAAATGCATAGTCACTGACCACACTTTCAATGCCTGACATAACATTGGGACAACTGTCATAGAGAAACGTGGTTAGATTTTTTTTGAATCAAAATTTTGTAATTTCTCTAGTTCTGGATTTTATGAAAAACTGTTTAATTTAATAAAAGGTTCTCCAAAGCATTTTAGTCTGCAATTTTGACTGCAACTACGTGGATGAAACTTTTAAGTGGTTTGGCTAAATTAAACAACATGGGCTTCACAAATTTGGAGTTGGAAGTACTTTACCAGCAAATGTCTAATATGAGATTAATGCTACCACTAATTTGGGCTTGAAAATTAAAGAAACAACATTTGAAAATATTTTAGTCAAAAGCATGTCATTGAAGCAGTCAGCTTTCTAATTCATGAAAATAAACTGGGCTGCAAGAAGCAAATTTAAAAGAGAATGTAATCCTGTAATTGTCATGAAATTGTCATATCATTTGAAAAGTTTCGCAAGCAACTGTACAAAAATAAGATAATATTTTTCCATCTTCCCTATTGATTATTCAAACAAATAATAAGTCACTCGTGTCCATACGTACATTTGTATTTTATTTTCATTGTAAGGTTTTCCATTCTGATCTGATGTACAATTCTACTATTTTCTATTCAATACAATTCTATGCTATGCTATTCTCTTCTATTACTTTCCCTATATGTTTTATGATTACAGCCTATCCATTAGTTACCCAAAAAGAGAAGACCAGTTCACTGTAAAAAATGGCCTTTATGATAGCCGATGATGTAATGTCATGTAATGTAATGTCAATACTGAACGCAGGCTTGAGAGCCTCTATGTTCAGATCTTTATCAGTCCAATCTGTAGTGCTGGCGAGGTGGTGCAGTTCAATATACATATGTGCTTCCCAGTCCAATATACATATGTACATATTTACAATCCTTGATAATTTCGGCGGGCTTGCTGATGTACAGCACATTGTGTCATCATCCTTCATTTACCATGAGAATCATAAAGGCTGTTTGATTTGAAAGGTTTTATTGGTATCCCTCTGTTATGGCTCTAGGTAGATGGTGTTGTTCCTTGGTGAGACAAATTGATAAGTAACCAATAACTCAAAAAAAAAGTGTTTGCTAACACTGAGACATAGAATATTAGTTGCTATTAAAAAGACATAGGTTACAGTCACAATTCGTCAGTCCGAAACCTCTGAAGGACAGAAGGACCAAAGATGATTTTTTCTGCTGTTCAGACATGTGTCTCTCGTCATAAATTGTATGTGATGTAGAAAAAGAAAAGTGATGTATCTGTTATATTTTGGGAAACAATTCCGCTATAATACATTGCCTTGATGACATATAACTTTTCTTGGCTTTTATTTTTAAAGTAAGGACAAAAGAACAAATTACCTTTGGTTTCCTTTATACACCTATATGTATAAAAAGCTTTTATATCAACAATTTTTTCAACTGTATCCATGATGCTGTCATTTTGTAGCAAAACTGCTGTCATCTATATTATGCTCAATTGGATAGCCGCTACCTGTGAGTTCCACCAATTAAGCAAACCCTTGAAACAAAAACCTTTCCTAACAGCCACTGTAGCGTTATATTGACCCAAGGGCTCTCAGGCTGAACAACAAATTATCTGGTTGACTGAACTTACTCTGATGATGAAGATGTATTATCTCCGCTTTCTTGTCTGTTTTCAGGTTTGTCTATTGTAGCACCTAAAATATTCCAGCTGAAAAAAAGGTATGATTTGTCTTCGAAGTGATGTGTGCATAAATAAGTATTTCTATTAGTTGAGAGACCCTGTATACATAGCTGTAATCCTTAGCACGACATAGTTAATATCACACAAATAGGTCTGTCTCCATATGGGGATTATGATAGATAGACAGATAGATAGATAGATAGATAGATATGGTAAGAGCAGCCCTCTAAGGCCAGTTCTGGGCACTCACAAGGGTTGATTGATGAGATGGGAGAGAGAGCAGGAGTCCTCAACATGTTACACATTTACCCCATGTGAGGGAAGGGATCTTTTACTTGCCAAGCATAGACACTGATACAAGGGGCCGCCAATTTAACGTCTCATCCGAATGACATCCAACTGGGATTTTGCTCATGAAGGTCTTTGCCTGCATGGGTTCGAACCCCGGGTGGGGAACCCAAAATTTTCAGTGTAGCTTCACGGAGTAATGAATGGATATACGCATCATGTTTGGACACTTTGCTCTACATAAAGCTGAAATACATCCTTGTTACAGGAATTCGTTTTGAAGTAGACTTTGTGGATTTGAGTACCTCTCAGTTAGGCTGTACGTGACATATGGTAGAAAGCTAATCATGTGTGTCCAATCTCCAGTCAAGTTTGTGCATATCGAGAAACTGTGAGGATCAAATATATTTTGACAGTTTTTCTGTTTATTTCTGTGGTTTACAAACCTAGATAAACTTAGAGTGTGGACTTCAGTATACGTCCGGAGTGTGCTTGTATGAATCGCCAGAAATTATTGGTGAGCATTCATCCCTTATACGAGCACTAATTGACTCCGCCCACATTTGACCACACAAAACCACATTTTACCGTCTAGGCCAGCAGGCAGGCAGGCAGGCAGGCAGGCAGGCAAGCAGGCAAGCAGACAGGCATCGTGCAATCAATAAATGAATGAATAAATCAATCAATCAACCAAACTTTCATCCTATTCTATCTATCTATCTATCCATCTACCTATCTATCTATCTATCTATATCTATCTATCTATCTATTTATCTATTTATCTATTTATCTATCTAACTGTCTATAGCGGTCTACCTGTCTACCTGTCTATCTATTTCAATCTTTCTATCTTCAATCTTTCCATGGTTCTAACTTCTAATACAATTTATATCTGACTATCTGCCTATGGATCTAATTACCTTCTGCAATCTTCAGAGGCTAGTCAAAATGCGGTCTGAGATGTTCAAATACAGAACACTGGTTCAATTCAAGCTCATAATCCAAATTCACATGTCAGCCGACCAAAGTTTTTGTTTAACAGAAGACTGCGTTTTTGACAGCTTGAAAAAGTGATTATTTCACATGTATGGTTTGTATTCGACATTTTGCTTGTCAGTTTCATTGACAGCTTCGTATGTTGATATCTGTGTACTGCAGCTTAAATTCAGTGCCAGAATGGACTGTATTGCTACCACACGTCATGTAGAGTACCAAACGTCACGTAATAGATATTTCTATTTGCAATTACTCGTTTATTTTCCAGTCTTGAACCCAGCACTTAGTGGGTATTTTTCTAAAGTAATATGCCCTATTACCAGGCCAAAAATTATCAATTTTTTCTTGATAGTTTTAGTCCAATATTGAAAATACTAATTTTGCTGAAGATCACATCAATGAAAATCAACAAGTCAACTTCAACGCGAATTCCTGTAAAACAAATTCTCTCATTACATGGCTGTGTGATTTGTTTAATGGAAGTAACTTCACTAGTTAATATCTCTTTACCCTACCCACATGCTTATTCGGGATGTAACATTTCAATTTTTTTCCCTCAAAATCAGTTTCTTGTGTCATAGATTGGATGAACTGTTCAAGCTCCACTTCCAAATATAGATATCCCAGTTTAAGATAATTCATATAACACTCAAAACCCCTTGTCCACACATTCAGTGCAGGGTGGTAAATACTTGGTCGGCATGGAGAGACTCACTCTGGGGATACTGACTGTGTTTTTGCCCAATAAAACAAGCTACAGCTTTCACAACATAGGTTATCACACGGTAAAAAAACTGGCGCAGGAAAATAGACCAATCTCGATTCTGATTCATTCGATGATCTTATATGCTTTTTGTTTGTTTCCATCTATTATATGCCAATATTTTATTTTATTCTATGATATCTTTTATTATGTTCTGTAAGAAGATATGTAATTGTATTGACTTCTATTCTATTATGTTTTTTCCTATTCTCTTCCATTCTGTTATATCATGTATTATGAACATCAACAGTTATTCAATTAATCCAATCCATAAACAGAAGTCATCCTGTTTCATTGTCTGGCATCCATAATCAAAACCAGTCACTAAATTGATTTAGGCCTATCTCTAAATGGAAACCACTATCTCAAAATGAAAAATTATGTTATTTCAATACTCCATGAATCAATCAGTAGTGATTTTAGAGGCCCATAAAAGTTAATGCAGCCTTCCTTTTGTTATTTAGTCTGTTAGTCATTGAATCCTTTTACAATGAGATCTATCAGAGAATCAGTCTGGTTGCAGAATTGTGACTTACTTTTTCTTTCTGTTTTTCTAGGCTTTTAGCAAATGATAGAAGCAGTGATGTTTCATTTATTTCATGTCACTGCAATAAAAATGCATTCTCATCTTTTGAAATTTGTCAAATGCTTTCACGCAACATTTCAAATATTTTAGCATCACGTCACTTAATGAAGTAAACTATATGATGCAGCCTACTTGTTATTATTCAGTCTGTTCTCTGCATTCTTTTTGCAAAGAGGTCTATTACAGAATGAGTCAGATGCAGCATAGTGATTTTATCGTTCTTTTCCGCTTAATAAATTCAAGGCTTTTAACAACGATAGAAGCAGTGATGTTTCATTCATTTAATATCACTGAAAATAAAAATTCATCAATTTGCTTTTCCTACTTGTGTGCTGTGCAAACATCCATCATATCAAATGCAACTCATTCACATTTGAAAAGTCATAGTCACTGACCACACTTTCAATGACTGACATAACATTGGGACAACTGTCATAGAGAAACGTGGTTAGATTTGGTTTTGAATCAAAATTTTTGTAATTTCTCTAGTTCTGGATTCTATGAAAACGTCTTTAACTTAACAAAAGCTTCTGCAAAGCATTCTAAACAGCAATTTGACTGCAGCTTCACGGATGAAATTTTTCAGTGGTTTGACTAAATTAAACAACATGGGCTTCACAGATTTGGAGTTTGAAGTACTTTACCAGCAAATGTCTAATATGAGATTAATGCTACCACTAATTTGGGCTTGAAAATTAAAGAAACAACATTTGAAAATATTTTAGTTAAAAGCATGTCATTGAAGCAGTACGCTTTCTAATTCATGGAAATAAACTGAGCTGAAAGAAGCATATTTAAAAGAAAATGTAATCCTGTAATTGTCATGAAATTGTCATATTATTTGAAAAGTTTCGCAAGCAACTGTACAAAAAAGAGAATATTTTTCCATCTTACCTATTGATTATTCAAACAAATAATAAGTCACTCGTGTCCATATGTACATTTGTATTTTATTTTCATTGTAAGGTTTTCCATTCTGATCTGATGTACAATTCTACTATTTTCTATTCAATACAATTCTATGCTATGCTATTCTCTTCTATTACTTTCCCTATATATTGATTACAGCCTATCCATTAGTTACCCAAAAAGAGAAGACCAGTTCACTGTAAAAAATTCCCTTTATGATAGCTGATGATGCCACATTGTGTCATCATCCCACATTTACCATGAGAATCATAAAGGCTGTTTGATTTAAAAGGTTTTATTGGTATCCCTCTGTTATGGCTCTAGGTAGATGGTGTTGTTCCTTGGTGAGACAAATTGATAAGTAACCAATAACTAAAAAAAAAGAGTTTACTAACACTGAGACATAGAATATTAGTTGCTATTAAAAAGACATAGGTTACAGTCACAATTCGTCAGACTGAAACCTCCAAAGGATGGAAGGACCAAGAATGATTTTTTCTGCTGTTCAGACATGTGTCTCTCGTCATATATCCTATGTGATGTAGAAAAAGAAAAGTGATGTATGTGTTATATTTTGGGAAACAATTCCGCTACAATACATTGCCTTAGTGACATATACATAATACAGAAGGATAAAAAGGATAAAAGACAGAATTAAATGAAAATGTGGGGAAATGAATTTGTGATGAATGACACATCAAGTTTAAATGCAGACTCTTGCAGAGGGATTCTTTTATGATAGAGGATATAAAAAGAATTAATGGAATTTCTTGGTTTGTATTCAAGTAAGGACAAAAGAACAAATTACCTTTGGTTTCTTTTCCTGACATATGTGTAAAAGGTTTTATTTTATTTTTTTCTGAGCCGCATCAATGATTATGTAATCAATATAAAACTGTTGTACTAAATAGCAAAACTGCTATCATCTATATTATGGCCTTTTATGCTCAATTGAATAGCCCCTACCTGCGAGTTCCACCAATTAAGCAAACCCTTGAAACAAAAACCTTTCCTAACAGCCACTGTAGCGTTATATTGACCCAAGGGCTCTCAGGCTGAACAAGGAATTATCTGGTTGACTGAACTTACTCTGATGATGAAGATGTATTATCCCCGTTTTCTTGTCTGTTTTTAGGCTTGTCTATTGTAGCACCTAAAATATTACAGCTGAAGAAAAGGAATGATGTGTGCATAAATAACTATTGCTATTGGTTGAGATACCCTGCATATGTAGCTGTAATCCTTAGCACGACATAGTTAATATCACACCAATTGTTCTATTTCCATATGGAGATTATGGAGGTATCATCAGTAGGTGGCACTATGATAAGGGGGTAGGGCTATTTTTGTCTTTTGGGAAGCCCACCAAATGATATATTATCTGGTTTGTTTGCAAAGAAAGTGAAATAATTTAACCAACAGTTAATAATAATCTGGTTGTTAACACGTTAAAATCCCCTAATCTGTGCGATAAAAGCACTCATTTCTGTTGAACTGCTGTTTTGAGATCATCAATACAGTATAGCCGACCCTAACAATCAAACATTCAACAAACACACTCATTAAGTGAGACTCCTTGGCTTGGTCAACAACACCAATCACCTTGTTGAAAGGCAAAGGGAATTCCATCAGAGCTCCTATTGCTTGGAGACACCACCTGTACGGAAATTCAGAAATAAAAATGGAGACAGACCTATTGGAAGGTCTGTTGCACTGTTATAATGAAAGTGAATAGCTCGAAAATGTGTGGACCGCAGGCTCTTCAACCACTGACAAGTTTGGCATGAATCAGTCCTATTGATTTTAGCTGTTATGGTGCTTCTCAATGGAGTAATGAATGGATATACGCATCATTTTCGGACACTTTGCTCTTTATAAAGCCGAAATACATCCTTGTTAAATCAAATTCTCTCATTACATGGCTATGTGAATGTTTTTAATGGATGTAACTTAACTAGTAAATATCTCTTTACCCTACCCACATGCTTATTCAGGATGCAACTTTTCAATTTTTTCCCTCAAAATCAGTTTCTTGCGTCACATATTGGATAAACTATTTAAGCTCCACTTCCACATAGATATCCCAGTTTAAGATAATTCATGTAACACTCAAAGGCCCTTGTCCACACATGCAGTGCAGGGTGGTAAGTACTTGGTATGCATGGAGAAATTCACTCCGGGGATACTGTTTTTGCCCAATAAAACAAGCTACAGCTTTCACAAAATAGGTTATCATACAGAAAAAAAAAAGCGTAGGAAAATAGATCAATTTCTATTCTGATTCATTCGATGATCTTATACGCTATTTGTTCATTTCCATCCATTATATCCCAATATTTTATTTTACTTTATGATATCTTTTATTATGTTCTGTAAGAAGATATGAAATTGTATTGACTTCCGTTCTATGATGTCTTTTCCTATTCTCTTCCATTCTGTTACATCATGCATTATGAACATCACCAATTATTCAATTAATCCAAACCGTAAACAGAAGTCATCCTGTTCATTTTCTGTTTCATTGTCTGGCATCCATAATCAAAACCAGTCACTAAATTGATTTAGGCCTATCTCTAAATGGAAACCACTATCTCAAAATGAAAAATTATGTTATTTCAATACTCCATGAATCAATCAGTAGTGATTTTAGAGGCCCATAAAAGTTAATGCAGCCTGCTTTTTTATTTTTATTTAGTCTGTTTGTCATTGAATTCTTTTACAAGGAGGTCTATCAGAGAATCAGTCTGGCTGCAGAATTGTGATTTACTTTTTCTTTCGGTTTTTCTAGGCTTTTAGCAAATGATAGAAGCAGTGATGTTTAATTTATTTCATGTCAATGCAATAAAAATGCATTCTCATCTTTTGAAATTTGTAAAATGCTTTCACGCAACATTTCAAATATTTCAGCATCACGCCACTTCTCTGCTAGGGAAATCAACTTTATGATACAGCCTACCGTTTATTTTTTAGTCTGTTCTCTGCATTCTTTTGCAAAGAGGTCTAGTACAGAATGAGTCAGGATGCAGCATTGTGAACTTATCATTCTTTTCCGCTTAATAAATTCAAGGATTTCAACAATGATAGAAACAGTGATGTTTCATTCATTTTATATCACTGAAAATAAAAATGCACATCTTTTGAAGTTTGTCACATCTTTTGAAGTTTGTCAAATGCTTTTACGCAACATTGCAAATATTTTAGCATCAATTTGTTTTTGCTATTTGTGTGCTGTCTAAACATCCATCATATAAAATGCAACTCATTCACATTTGAAAATGCATAGTCACTGACCACACTTTCAATGGCTGACATAACATTGGGACAACTGTCATAGAGAAACGTGGTTAGATTTGGTTTTGAATCAAAATTTTGTAATTTCTCTAGTTCTGGATTTTATGAAAAACTGTTTAATTTAATAAAAGGTTCTCCAAAGCATTTTAGTCTGCAATTTTGACTGCAACTACGTGGATGAAACTTTTAAGTGGTTTGACTTAATTAAACAACATGGGCTTCACAGATTTGGAGTTGGAAGTACTTTACCAGCAAATGTCTAATATGAGATTAATGCTACCACTAATTTGGGCTTGAAAATTAAAGGACCAACATTTGAAAATATTTTAGTCAAAAGCATGTCATTGAAGCAGTCAGGTTTCTAATTCATGGAAATAAACTGAGCTGAAAGAAGCAAATTTAAAAGAAAATGTAATCCTGTAATTGTCATGAAATTGTCATATTATTTCAAAAGTTTTGCAAGCAACTGTACGAAAAAGAAAATATCTTTCCATCTTCTCTATTGATTATTCAATCAAATAATAAGTCACTCGTGTCCATGTGTACATTTGTATTTTATTTTCAATGTACGGTTTTCCATTCTGATCTGGTGTACAATTCTACTATTTAATATTTAATAAAATTCTATGCTATGCTATTCTCTTCTATTACTTTCCCAAAATGTTTTATGATTACAGCCTATCCATTAGTTACCCAAAAAGAGAAGACCAGTTCACTGTAAAAAATTCCCTTTATGATAGCCGATGATGTCACATTGTGTCATCATCCTTCATTTACCATGAGAATCATAAAGGCTGTTTGATTTAAAAGGTTTTATTGGTATCCCTCTGTTATGGCTCTAGGTAGATGGTGTTGTTCCTTGGTGAGACAAATTGATAAGTAACCAATAACTAAAAAAAAATTGTGTTTGCTAACACTGAGACATAGAATATTAGTTGCTATTAAAAAGACATAGGTTACAGTCACAATTCGTCAGACCGAAACCTCCAAAGGATGGAAGGACCAAGAATGATTTTTTCTGCTGTTCAGACATGTGTCTCTCGTCATATATCCTATGTGATGTAGAAAAAGAAAAGTGATGTATGTGTTATATTTTGGGAAACAATTCCGCTACAATACATTGCCTTAGTGACATATACATAATACAGAAGGATAAAAAAAGGATAAAAGAGAAAATTAAATGACAAGGTGGGGAAATGAATTTGTGATGAATGACACATATCAAGTTTAAATGCAAAGGGATTCCTTTATGATAGAGGATATGAAAAGACTTTTCTTGGCTTTTGTTTTTAAATGTTAGGACAAAAGAACAAACTAACTTTGGTTTCCTTTATACACATATATGTATAAAAAGCTTTTATATCAACAATTTTTTCAGCTCTATCCATGATGCGGCTATCATCTATATTATGGCTTTTGATGCTCAACTGAATAGCCCCTACCTGCGAGTTCCACCAATTAAGCAAACCCTTGAAACAAAAGCCTTTCCTAACAGCCACTGTAGCGTTATATTGACCCAAGGGCTCTCAGGCTGAACAAGGAATTATCTGGTTGACTGAACTTACTCTGATGATGAAGATGTATTATCCCCGTTTTCTTGTCTGTTTTTAGGCTTGTCTATTGTAGCACCTAAAATATTACAGCTGAAGAAAAGGAATGATTTGTCTTCAAAGTGATGTGTGCATAAACAAGTATTACTATTAGTTGAGTGACCCTGCATACGTAGCTCTAAACCTTAGCACGACATAGTTAATATCACACCAATTGTTCTATCTCCATATGGAGATTATGGAGGTATCATCAGTAGGTGGCACTACGATAATGGGGTATGGCTATTTTTGTCTTTTGGGAAGCCCACCAAATGACATATTATCTCGTTTGTTTGCAAAGAAAGTGAAATCCTATGACCAACAGTTAATAGTAATCTGGTTGTTAACACGTTAAAATCCCCTAATCTGTGCGATAAAAGCACTCATTTCTGTTGAACTGCTGTTTTGAGATCATCAATACAGTATAGCCGACCCTAACAATCAAACATTCAACAAACACACTCATTAAGTGAGACTCCTTGGCTTGGTCAACAACACCAATCACCTTGTTGTAAGGCAAAGGGAATTCCGTCAGAGCTCTTATTGCTTGGAGAAACCACCTTTTGTGTGGCTCCGTTGTACAGTGGGTAGCATCCCCGCCTTGTACACATGAGGAAGTGGGTTCGATCCCCGCTCCGGCCATGTCCAGAGGTTATCACTATAATGATTGGTATGATTGCCGTTCAGTATGGTGAGCGCCGGTGAGCAGATTTATCTGGAATGGGCGCTATATAAAATCATACTATATTACTATATATTACTATTACGTAAATTAAGAAATAAAAATGGAGAGAGACCTACTAGAACGTCTGTTGGACTGATATAATGAAAGTGAATAGCTCGAAAATGCGTCGACCGCAGGCTCCTCAACCACTGACAAGTTTGGCATGAATCAGTCCTATTGACATTAGCTGTTATGGTGCTTCTCAATAGAGTAATGAATGGATATACGCATCATGTTTGGACACTTTGAAAAAAAACAGCAGCAGGAAAATAGATCAATTTCTATTCTGATTCATTCGATGATCTTATACGCTATTTGTTCATTTCCATCCATTATATCCCAATATTTTATTTTACTTTATGATATCTTTTATTATGTTCTGTAAGAAGATATGTAATTGTATTGACTTCTATTCTATTATGTTTTTTCCTATTCTCTTCCATTCTGTTATATCATGTATTATGAACATCACCAATTATTCAATAAATCCAATCCATAAACAGAAGTCATCCTGTTTCTTTGTCTGACATCCATAATGAAAACCAGTCACTAAATTGATTTAGGCCAATCTCCAAATAAAATGGAAACCGCTATCTCAAAATTCTGTAATTCAATTCTCAATGAATCAATCAGTAGCAATTTTAGAGGCCTATAGAAGTTAATGCAGCCTTCTTTTTGTTATTTAGTTTGTTATTCATTGAATCCTTTCACAAGAAGGTCTATAGAATCAGTCTGGTTGCAGAATTGTGACTTACTTTTCCTTTCGGTTTTTCTAGGCTTTTAGCAAATGATAGAAGGAGTGATGTTTCATTTATTTCATGTCACTGCAATAAAAATGCATTCTCATCTTTTTGAAGTTTGTCAAATGCTGTTATGTAACATTTCAAATATTAGAGCATCACGTCACTTCTACTTTTTGTTAGTGAAGTAAACTTTATGATGCAGCCTGCTTAGTCTGTCTCTGCATTCTTTTGCAAAGAGGTCTATTACAGAATGAGTCAGGATGCAGCATTGTGATTTTATCGTTCTTTTCTGCTTAATAAATTCGACGCTTTTAACAATGATAGAAGCAGTGATATTTCATTAATTTCATGTCACTGCAAATAAAAATTCTCATCTTTTGAAGTTTTTCAATTGCTTCTACATAACATTGTATATATTTAAGCATCAAGTCCTTTCTCCTACACGTATTTGTGTGTTGTGTAACTATCCATCATTTTCAAATGCAACTCATTCTTTATTTGAAGATGCATAGACACTGACCACACTTTCAATGGCTGGCATAACATTGGGACAACTGTTTCAGAGAAACGTGGTTAGATTTGGTTTTGAATTAGAATTTTGTAATTTCTCTAGTTCTGGCTTTAATGAAAAAAAGGTTAATTTAATAAAATGTTCTGCAAAGCATTCTAGTCAACAATTTTGACTGCAACTACATGGATGAAAACTTTTAAGTGGTTTGACTAAATTAAACAACATGGGCTTCACAGATTTGGAGTTTGAAGTACTTTACCAGCAAATGTCTAATATGAGATTAAAGCTACCACTAATTTTGGGCTTGAAAATTAAAGAAATAACATTTGATAATATTTTAGTCAAAAGCATGTGATTGAAGCAGTCAGCTCTCTAATTCATAGAAACAAACATAGAAACAAACTGAGCTGAAAGAAGCTAATTCAAAAGAAAATTTAATCCTGAAATTTTCATGAAATTATCATATTATTTGAAAAGTTTTGCAAGCAACTGCACAAAAAAGAGAATATTTTTCCATCTTTCCTATTGAGTATTCAAACAAATAATAACTCATGCACTAATCTCCATATGTACATTTGTATTTCATTTCCATTGTTAGGTTTGCAATTCCGATCTGTCCTACAATTCTACTATTTTCTATTCAATACTATGCTTTACTATTCTACACTCCTCTATAATTTCCCTCTCTGTTCTATGATTACAACATGTCCATTAGTCGCCCAAAAAGAGAAGACCAGTTCACTGTAAAAAATGGCCTTTATGACTCATGATAGCCGATGGAGTGGCCTCATTATACATTTAACATAAAGACTGTTCGACTAGTCATGCCCAGGAGAAGGCCATTTAATTTGTTGTCATAACTGATTTTAAAGCAAAATAAGATGCATAATCCTGTTGTTTGCTTGTCACCAACAAGCCCGATAACTCTCCTTAAACAACATTAACATTGAACGCAATGGTATGATGGCAACAAATCATCAGTAACAATGCAACAGTCCACTCCTTTTGCTTATCGAATTTACAGACTGTAATATTTGACCAGACTTCCATTAAGCCTATTTATAAACAACATCATCCTGTTTCATTTGTGGCATCCATAACCTAGGCTAGTCACTAGACAGCATTAGACCTATCTCCAAATGGAAGGCACAATCTCAAAATGAAGAAATCCAAGAAATCATATTTTCCATGAGTCAATCAGTGCTCACTGATTTTAGAGCCCCATAAGAGATAATGCAGCCTACTTTTAATTATTCAGTCTGTTCTTGGCATTCTTTGCAAAGAAAGCTATCACAGAATGGGTCTGGATGTAGAATTGTGATCTGATATTTCTTTTCTGTTTTGTTTTTTTCATGGCTTTTAGGTAATGATAGAAGTGGTTATGTTTCATTTATTATGTTTTTTTTTCACTAGTGCAATAAAGTTGCATTCTTATCTGCAAAAGTTTGTCAAATGCTTTCACATAACATTGCAAATATTTTAGCATCAGGTCACTTCTCCTTTTCGTTAGTGATGTAAACATCCATCATATCAAATGCTACTCATTCTCATCAAAAATTGCACTGTCATAGTCACAGAAAACATTTTCATTGACTGATATAACATTAGGATAAAGTTGAATTCTTATCTGCAAAAGTTTTTTCAAATGCTTTCACATTACATTGCAAATATTTCAACATCAAGTCACCACTTCTATTTGTTGGGGATGTAAAAATCAATCATACAAAATTATGCAGCTAGAGTAAAAACGCACTGTTATTGTTATTGAACACAGAAAAATTCTCTAACACCAAATTATTTTCCAGACAGAGTTACTCTTACTGATTTGTTTTCATTTGTCAAATTAGGAAATTTTTGTAGTTATGATGTGAGGGACTTTCTATTAACGAGAATTGAGAATGAATTTGAGAGTTAAGAAGCTTTTAATTCATTAAAACGCTTTTCTGACACAGACACATTCTACAATTTTGACAACAGAGAAAACTGCTTTGACTTGGTATTGAATTAATATTGCGTAATTTCTCTGTCTGACGACGGTCATTGAAAAATTTAATTCATTAAAAGTTTCTGCAAAGCATTCTAGTTTGACATTTTGACTGCAACTTCATGGATGGAACTTTGAAGTGTCTTGACTAAATTAAATGTAAAGGCATTGACTGCTTTCATTTGTAGTTGTAAGAACTTTAAACAAAATGCCTTATAAGTGATTAAAGCCACAGACTTGAGTGTTATTTGTAGCTGTACCTCAACAGAAATGACCATTCAAAAATATTATGGTCAAAAGCGTTCACATCCATGGGAGCAAACTTTGAAGTCCGATTATTCATACAATATCTCAATTTGAAGCGTTTTTCATGCCATGAATTGTAAAACAGAGAGATCGGTAGAACTGTGCTTTTGCTTCAGCAGACAGTATGATAAATATCCGAACTAAAGTATATTTTCATATTGACACGTATATGAAGCATCTCTAAGCTTATCTGCATCTGCACCTTTTTTAATATTCTGTCAAGAGTTCTTGCCTTCACACGTATGCGGCAGAGAATGGTGATCGAATATCATGATATAATACATGCATTTCTCAACATTACATCACTTCAGCGAGGAATCTCAGGATATCAGAATTCGAAAGGATAGAAGAATAATGAAAATTGAGTGCAATGCAAAGATGTAGAGGTGCATTTGTATAGAGAGGCAATTAACTTTAATACACTGGAAATCTTTTGTCCAGAAAATATGAAATAATCTTTGTTATGGAAATGTTCAAATAGCAAATACACTTACCCTGTCAGCATGCCTCGGCGGTCCGGCGTCGGCCCGGCGTCGGTCCGATGTCAGCAGCATCGGACCGGCTTTGGGCCGACGTTGGGCCGACGTTGGGCCGCCGAGGCACGCTGATGGGGTACTGACGTTCAAGGAATGACATGTACTTACATTCATCCCAACAGGCCCTATCCAGGCATTGAAATGAACTGTAAATTGGTCATTGAGTAATTTCATACCTCATTGATGTGTGCTGTGACTCAGCAGGTGACTTGTTTTTAAATCATAGAAAGTATAGGGTACGACCTAACGAATTGCTTATATGAGTCACAGAGAATAACATGTCACGAATAGGGATATGACCTCACAAGGAATATGTTAGTGTAATTCTGTAAGCACTTTTCATTTGCCAGCTGTAAGACTGTTTAATGTAAATAAACACAGCAGCGACAACACTGACAGTGCATACGGGGTACTGTAGGGGATGGACTCAGCACTTGGTATGCACAAAGAGTCTTACTCCAGCCATATTGACTGTGTTTTTGCCCAATAAAAGGCAGGCTTGACCAACTGTAGATCAACAAAGTGTCATTACACTATGTCATCCAGAAAATTATGGAAGTAACAAAATACACAGGGTGTGATGCTGTAAAACAGCATGGAAATACTAAGGGAGTAACAATTTAATCTCAAGGGGGATTCGGAGTTTTTTTAAATGACTATGTTGACTATGTTAGTGTCCGAAAGGTAGTCAATTTGATCACCATCTGGTAGCTTTGATTACCAGAATGGTACAGCTTGCTAATCCAATATTTGTCACATTTACAACCTTTCAGTAATTATGACTCAAGGAGTTGTCGTTTATGCACCAGGAATTAGCACTCTAGAGTTGTCATCTCGACCACCCTGTGTTTAGAGTGTACTTAAATATTTTAACATTGGAAGTATTGGGTATGATCATAACAAATTATCAGCATGATGACCATTTTCACAATGAAACAGTCCACTATTTTTCTATATCGAAGTGACAGTCTGTAATTTCAAATATATAAAATCATAGATTTCTGGACCATTTCTGATTACAAGTTGAGTGATTTCAAGTTCACATAATTATCTACTTTAGAGATGAATTAAGATAGCTTTTTGTGAGTCCGCATTGGTCTACAAATTATTTCACAGATGTTGGTGGCATGTGAAATTCAATTGGAGAAAACACACCATACAATTTATTTTGGGAGTTTTCAAAACTTAATTTTTGTTCAATGTGTTATGCCAGCGGTATTGAACATAATACAATTATGAAAGAATGCACATTGGGAAATAGGTAATGCTATATTAAACCTTTTAACAGAAATAACCAGATAAACAGTAAAAAACTTTATGTGGATTATCCATAAAAGACAGTTAAACAGATAGATAGGTAGATAGATAGGTATTAGTATATTTATAGATAGATGCACATTAATACAGATGCAGAGATGGAATTAAAAAAGAAAATAATTAGATGGATGGGTGACTTGACTGATAGACTGAGAGAAACGCAGATAGATAGAGGACTTAAGAAAATAAGAAAAATTTTGCGTAATGTAATTTCTGCTTCATACCATCCCTTTTGAGCTTATATAGATGTTTGTATAATATTTCGAACATAAAAAACATGGCATTTTCACATGGGAAGCTTTGACAAGCCAAGCGCTTAATAAAATGTGTCGGTTGACAGAGTGCGGTTCAATATCAGCGGAGATTAAAATTGGAAAAGGGGTTGAAATTGGAAAAGGGGGTGATCAATTTTAAGAAACTTCAAGGCTTAAAAAGAAGCAGGGAAGGGAAGATATATGAAGATATAGAGCCTTGCTTTGACATACACATATTGAAGAAAAATACAGCTTGGAATAAGATTAAATTGTGTTTCGTGTGCTTATGTATATACCATCTGGCAACGTTGAGATAAGACAGATTAAAATTTCAGTTTTAGAAGACCCGTTTTTCTCTCTCCTTATCTATCTATCTATTTATCTATCAAGCTATCTATCTGTCTATGTATCTATACATCTATCTATCTATTTGTCTACATACTTATCAATTTAACTAAATCTCTAGCTAGATTCATTTCCTCCTTCTTTCCGTATATATCTTTTCCTAATTCTAAGAGTAAAATCTGACACCTTTCTACGTACTAAGATGCTCCCAAATACTCCAGCATAACCACAATGTGTACATGTGATAGCTATTTATCTTCTGAAAGAGGTTAATTGCTACATGCAATTTGAATAATGATAGTTCTCAGTGCCCACTTCAGACAAGCACAGAAAAATACTGTAATTTTAAGGTAATTGCGGAGTTTACATTAGACTTAACAGTGGCTCTAATTGAACAGGTCAATTCAGATATGTAAGGCGTAGTATAACAGAACCATCCTTTTAGTGTGGAGCCAGCAAAGTATAAACTATTCAAAATGAGCAATCATATGCATTACCAGAATTCATGAAAAAAATATTTTTAATTAATTTTCATATGTCGGTTGGCTCACCATTTAGGATTCAGGCAATCACATATATAATAGATTGAAATTGTACATGTAGATCATTCACATTACCAAGTGCATTTCTACTTCAAATAACAAAAACGTACATAATTACATACCACCGTTTTCCTCGGTTATAAAAGTTATCGATTATCCAGATTAAAGTAGTAGTTTTTAAAATATCCATGAATGTGATTGTGAAATAATTTTCTTAGCACATCAACTCAGCACACACTGACACAATTGAACTATAACTCCTTTTGATATGTGAAGAAAATGGACTATTCTAAGTTAATCTTTAACACTTCATTCTTACATATGTCCTCATTTACTTGACAAAATGACCTGTTATGTGTAATTCTTTATTCATATGCACTTGACTATTCCCACTGTGTTTGATACCAATACATTATTAGTAGATACAAGTTTATTATGGACAATACTTACAAATTGCACAGATGTGTATTTAAAAACAGGTAATATATCATTATTTATTACTTACTTGTACATAATAATTTGCATTGCTTTTACAGTATATTTGAATAAGATTGAATGAAAATTCTGATGGTAATCACTTCACATGTTGCAAATGTTAGATTAAAATCAAACCACTTTGCATTTGCATTGATTAAATAATCTTCACTTTCAAATCAAGAAGCAGCTGTTATTCGTTTTAAATTGAAATGAGACTCATATCTTTTTTCAAAGGTCAGGTGCAGGCAAAAATGATATGACAAAAAAGAAATCATATCCTAATTAATCAAGCTTAGGGATGGTCTAAATTACAAAATCGATTCATGAAACTTATAATCTTTCTGATCTTGCTGATAAAGTAGGCTACATGTATGGAGTATTTATATTGAGAAGCTCACAGGTACCTAGCATCTTACAAAGTAGATTTTTAAATGATATTAGTTTTGACATTGATCACTCTAAATAGAGCACTCATTATGGTCTTTGCCAAACTCTCGTACATGATACTATAAAATCTCATCTTATCTCATTTCATTTCATCTCAATCTCATAGTCTGTCTCGAACCTCCTCACACAATTGTTGTAATCTGAATTCATCTTTTCATTTTTGATCTCATTCTGTCTCATTCCACATCATCCCGTCTTATTCTACCTTATTAATTTTCACTCTGACACTGAGTTGACACTCTGATGCTCAGTTTTGGAGGATCCAAATTGTTTAGAAGTCGGGGAATCTGACCCAGTTTAAAATGACATCACAGCTTGTAGTTATTTTACATATATTGCAATGCTAGGAGAATAGAGTCATCTCTGACATCACACTTCAACAGCATAGAAAAGAACTTGAGATTCCACATGAATATAATGAGGACTGTAAGTATCAGTTATCCAGTATTGGTGAACTAATAGCTAGATATAGAGTGTCCACGGATTCTTTACTAGTTGAACAACATTCAAATAAAGTAAAATCTATTTATAGATAGATAGATAGATAAACTTTACTTCACGAGGTTAAAATCTATTAAGTATAAATACTTATTTACAATAGGGCGCTCCTGTTAGTAAAATATTAGTAGACAACTTAAATGAAAATAAATATGACTATGCATTAGTGTAAATATAAAATAAATGTTAAAAATAAAAATGTAAAGGGTAAAACAAAAATAGTAAGACAAATAGTAAAAACACATTTCAAATACATACAATCTAAAAACACGGTAAAATCAGGAGGGCAGACTAGGTAATATCTGCATTGGAATTATAAATTTCTTAAATAAGTTGATTTGAAAACACTCAAAGATTCTTGGCCAAGAATTTCAGGTTTGAGATTGTTCCAAAATTTTGGCACACCTGTATGAAAAACTGTCCGTGTAAATGTCTTTGTGTTATATTAAGACGCCAGTCTGTCTACAGTTTTTCTGAAGTTTTGCACTTAACGACTTTCAAACACATGGAAGGTCGACATTTTTGGATTGGGTTCTGCTTTTCCAATCATGTTTTTCCAAATAAAAGATGTTTTCCCCATTTGTGTGACTCAGTGAAAAGGAAAGCACTGACTACTGGAAAGGTCTGAATAAGTCTTTTAAATTAATTTGGCAATGAATATAATGGTATGCACTTGATTACACACAAGTAATTAGTAATGATCAATATACAATTCATATTAATTCTGACTTATATATCTCAAGTTTTTCAATCAGGACTTCTGCTCTGGTTGCTTGAATCAAATATATATATTTTTTTAATTAAATTGAGTTGAGGCAAAGCAGTGAAGCAAACATTCGTTTTCTGAATCATTGAAGATGAACACAATTGATTCATGTTTTTGATAAATCGCTTTTAAAATATAAAACCGCAGTCATATTTTTAAAGTCTCTGTCTGAAATATGTGGGATCAATGATTCATGCATTTACACACCAGAATCTCAATATGTTTGTATCTAGAAGAGTGAGATCCCAGGCTGGAATTGAAGTGCTTTCCTACTCTTTTACATAAATATCTAGGTGGCCACATACATTTGTTAGTTTCAGTAAATAAACTGTTATTCTCCTGTGTTAATTTTTTGTATGCGCTTCGTGACAAGCTGTCACGTTTTGTAACATTTAGAAATTGTATGAAAGTACCTACTTTGTCATCACCAAATGAATTCTGCTCTACTTACATTTATTGGATTCGTCATATCATAAACGACATCGTTTCAGAATTATTTCGTCGTTCAGGCTTATGCAACAGTTATTTTATATATGTCTGCATATTTTTTTTTCAGCTATAATCAAATGACAAGGTACAGTGTATTATAGGCAATTGTGAATTTGTATCGCCTGTCAGGGTTATCAACAGCTATGATTACGAAAAAGTATTTCAATGGAATAACATATGCAACAGAAATTTGAGTTTTACGTAAAAATAACAAAATATTTACAGTCATCATCATATTTATGTTGAATCTCAAGTTCTTTTCTATGCAGTAGAAATTTGGTGTCAGAGACAACTCCATTCTCTAGTATTGCATTATATGTAAAATAACTACAAGCTGTGATGTCATTTTAAACTGAGTCAGATTCCCCGGCTTCTATAGACAATGTGGATTGTGTTTCAGCAAGGTCCATTGAGTTTTGACCCAAATTGGCTAGGGCATGGTGCGACATCGCGGCAGCACGGTAGTGAATAGCTCACTCAAGCATGAAGAATGTCACCGATGCTCTAAGCAAACAGATCTGATATTGCAAGTTGAAAAATCGCAATTCTGGTTAATTGAACCTAAGTCAGGAACTTTTGAAGTGGTCCAATTGCAATTGAGGACATGAATAATCGATTTGGATCGTAATTATGACTTTCAATACCTTATTAACTACAATTAAAAGCAAATAAGCAGTGGCGTCCCTATGGGGGGGGGGAGGCACGGGGTGGCACGTGCCCCCCATATTGGACCTGTGCCCCCTATATGAACTTTCCAACTCGGGCTGAAATATCCCTGTCAGCATGCCTTGGCGGTCAAACGTCGGCCCAGCTTCAGTCCGATGTCAGTAGCATCGGACTAGCTTCGGTCCGACGTTGGACCATTGAGGCACGCTGATAGGGATACAGTTAGTATAGAGGGTGCAACCCCAGAGAATCGCGTGTCCCCTTCTGGTTCCCCTCCGTTCGAGACCGCTCAGTTACGCCACTGCAAGTAAGGGCGGCCTAGTGCTTATTTCAATACACAAATCTTTGATCTTTACCTGACGGACCAGTAAATGAGCAATAAATGCAATTAAGTGGTAAGTGCTCTTCTTTTAATCATGCCACAGATTAGTTGAGCATGATCGAATGAAGAATGATTGAAATGAGACAGACAGTGATATCAATGGCTTGTTTAGACAGAAATGCCTATTTTTCACTTGTAAAACTTACTTGTTTGATCATGAGCAGCCATGAACACATCAGACAGACAAGATCACTGCCCAAGTGCTGCCACGATGGAGCACCATGTAGAAGCCACTTTGTCTCATTGATTTCCTTACTGCCTGTTCCTCTGGTACTCAATTTTATTATAGATATCAAAACAACATCCTCCCCGATTACTTCATGAACTCCTTTTCAGTTAAAAAACAGAGATTCACACACCGTAAAAACGCGAAATAACAACTTTTTAACTGATAGAATCAAATAGATACAAATTATGCCACATGATCACTAAAATAAAACCGATATTGGCATTTTGAGTAAAGCAGCCACCAATTGTGAAAAAGCCTTAAAAAATTAAGTAAAAATTGCTTATCTTGGTAAATATAAATCAGAGGGAGCGCCCATTTAATGATTTGGGGGTAGCTGGGCAGCAGCCATATAAACATACACAGACACAAGCACAATGTTTCTGGTATAAAATCTACAATTTGCAATAAGTCTTGTAGATAAGTAGATGAAGCGGTGGAAATGATGTGTGACTTAGAAGCTAAACAACAAAAATGATAAACAGAGAGATTATATTAGACAGATAAAAACATATAATATAATAATGGAAAAAAACGGTACTCCAGGGAGTTCCAATATAACCACCTTTATATTACACAAAAGTGTGGCAACTTACATATGACTCAAAAACCCTAATGCCCTTGTTGATTTATTTGCAGAGGTATAGCAAAAAGAGCATAAAAAGACACAAAGAGGAAAAAGGAAAACAAATCAAATTCCTTCTTTCTATGGGGTCTGTGTGTCGGTGTGTGTGGTATGTGAGTCTAAGCAGATGGTTCAAGGATTATAAAGGCACTGAGGGAATATCTAAGAGAATACAGAGGTTGTTTTGGCATAGTGGCTGCAAAATGTCTTGATCGAAATTAGTTTTAAATTATAAAATAAAAATATGACACAGTTAGGAAGGTATGGGTGGTGCAAAAAAGGCTTTTAACGGTGTCACAACAAATGTCAGTCACCTGAGTGACTGTTTGAAGAACACTTCTGGAAAATTATCACTCAGTCACGGAAATCTATGAACATTAGCACTTGCCTTTTTTGTAATAAAATTAGTTTGTAATCAGGTAGACCTGACGATGATACTTAAACTATTTAAAAAGCCATTTTAGATATAACTTACATATCTAAATGTTAAAAACCAATAGTTGTTATTATTTTTGCAAAGATAATACTAAATGTTTAGAAACATAAGTAAAGCAACCGTATCAGACTTACACCAGTTGGTACCTAAATTTCAGGTTCTAACATAGAACTCACAAAGTCATGTTAACGAATGTATGTTTTCAATGGAAATGCATCCGGTTTTCAGTTAAAAAAAAAAAAATAGTTGAGATTCTCAACAAACTCCAACCTCAGAAACTATTCATAGCAAGTAATCCAGAAATTTATCAGACATTTTTTATCTGTGGCTTCTGAAGTTCTGCTGAACAATCGCAAGCAGGTGAAAGTGCAAAGGGGGAGTTCCTCTCATAATGTCATTCATCAGATTCTTGTCCTATTCATCTTTCTGTGCCATCATTTGTCATTCCATACAATTTTTTTGTTATCTTGATAGATATTCTATGTTGATTTACCCATTTTGCAAAGAAAACTACTATGAAACTAATGAAATGCATTTTACAAAGAAAAACCGACAACAGAATGCATCAAAGCCTACACAGAGCAGAACGTTTGCGGGTTGACTGAGCTAATATAGTTCTTTTTCCAAGTAAGTTTGTTTATTGTATATTCTGTGTAAGAGTATTAAATGAAATCTGTCGTAATGAAGCCTGTTTCAAGTATTATTATAGTGTTCTCAATCATTTGAAGTAAATTAAAAGCACCAAAAAACACAAGATGAAAGGAAAACTCATGTCCGTTTTATTTGGGCTGGTAACAGGCAAATCAAAAACAAGATGTACATGTAGGCTGGATGACTTGAAGGTTAGGGAATTAAGTCCCATATGCACTTGGGAATCAAAGTAGAATAGTATAGAAAGGTTCTGTAATTAAGCAAAGGGTGAGCTGTTAAACAGAAGTCCAGGTGACCCGGTCAGATCAACAATCAAGCTAGGATCCCAGCGATTGGCAGCCCAGGGCCCTACGAGCTAAGCTGACTCCTCCCACTGCCTTAAAACAATGTGCTGGCTGAGCTAGAGTTCTTTGGGCTATCAGCAACCTTCACAACAGCATGATCCATAGCAGTTTGTTACACCTCAAATGCAATTCCTCTTCTGTGATTGGTCAGAATGACGTCACATGACCGGGATCAGAAAAGACTGTTGCCCTCTCAGAGGGCATCAGTTCACCAAATTCACATTGAGGCTGACTGCTGATCAAGATAGCTGTACAGAAGTTGGTGTTGGAACCACAGATGTTACCTGAACCTTTTTTATCTGATGAAAATGCAAAAGACATTGATCCAAGACATTGTTGCAGTACAGCTTCACTTGTTTATTTCAACTGAACTGTCTATTTGTGACCATTGTGACGCCACTGCATTGTGATGTCACAGAGTTGTGACGTCACCACAGTGAGGCTATAAATAGATCATTGCTCTTCACAAAATTAAATGACAATGGAACCTGTGGATAATATAAATTTATTTGCCTTTCAAATCTGGATGACTACCTGATTAATGTCAAAACTTTGATGGAGAAATTTCCTGTCTCTCCAAAGTTATCTTTTTTTTTGTCAGAATTGCATTCAAGGTATAACAAAACAATTATTGACTGTTACTTCGGGCAACAGTGCAATCTGTTTGACCCTCGAGAGTGACAGCCACATTGCTGTTTCCCTCAGCCTTCGACCTCGTTAAACAGCAAGGTAACTATCACTCCCTTGGGTCAAACAGATTGCACTGTTGCCCTCGTATCAGTCAACATTTGTATAATGTGGACCTGACAAACATCCTCAGTGACAAAAACTTTGCAATCTCAGCTGTTATTTGTTTGCAAGGTCCAAACAAGGCATTTCCCTGCATTCTCTGTTCTGATGAGCACCTATGTTATTACTTTGTATGTTTATGGTGGCCCTCCATATGTGACCAAGTAGTCAGCGGAGGTTTTCCAAGCTCGCTATATAAATAGTTTTCATTGTCATTGTCATTGTCTAATTTAAGGCATTCCACATTCGAAAATGTCCTCAATGATTAAAAGATTAACCTTCATCTCCAATGACATCCCAAAACACTGTCATTCCATAAGATTATACAAAATTTTCTGTAAATGAAAAATCACCATTCCCTCGTGTGTGTCCCTGTTAAGATAATCCCTAGATTTGAGCAATCAGCATGGCTTGCCCCTGGCAGATATCAATGAAATATGGAGACTCTACTTCATAACTGATGCAGTGCATTAGAAATGATCCTTCATACCAATCAATGTTTAGAATTTGTGCAGCAGTTTATTCTGTTCCTAAATGCTAACTGGAAAGGCTTCTTAAACAAATATACTCAACATGGTTTCTGTATAACAAACAGTTTACCATACGTCCAACTTGCAGATTTGAGGACGTTTTACTGCTCACAAACCAATCAGATGAGCCTATAATGCTACGTATAAAGTCACAAAACTTTCCATAGAAACTCATACTAATTGAAATTGCAGTAACACACTAATCTGACACATGTTCTTTGACTGATATATCATTAAACGACAGTTACAGAGAAAGGTGGTATGACTTGGATTTGAATCAATATTTTGTGATTTCTCCAGTTCTGGAGTCTATGAAAATTACTTTAATTTATCAAAAGGTTCTGCAAAGCATCCTAGTCAGTAATTTTGACTGCAGCTTCATGAGAAACTTTTAAGAGGTTTGACTAAATTAAATGTAACAGCAGTGGCTTCTCTGATTCGGAGTTGGAAGTACTTTACCAGCAAATGCCTAATAACAGATTAAAGGCCTCACTTTATTTGTAGTTTCAACATGAGGAAATAACTGAATATTTGTCAAAATCATGTCATTGAAGCAGGTAGCTTTCTAATTCATGGGAGTAAACTGAGCTGAAAGAAGCAATGTTAACAAAAAATTTAATCCTGAAATTTTCATGAAATGATCTTATTATTTGAAAAGTTTCGCAAGCACCTGTAATTAAATAGAATATTTTGCAATTGTACCTATTTACTACTAAAGTAAACAATAAATAACATATGTACATTTATTGTACATTAATATTTTATTTCCTTTCTAAGATTTCTCCACTGATCTGTCCTTCAACTTCTGCTATTTTCTATTCTGTACAGGTCTATCTCTTCTATAACTTTCCATTCTGTTCTATTTGACAATGCTTCAATAATATTCTGTATATTTGTTGAGCAAAAAGAGTGGGCTGTTGCACTGTGAAATGTCACTTTGTGAGTAATCGTATTGATGATTTGTCATGATCGTATCAACAGTTTGAATGTTAATTTTGATTTAAGGAGATTAATCCCGCTTGTTGGCGACAGCCAAATGAAAGGATTATGAATTTGACAGGCACAATTGTATTTAATAGGGAAGGGTGGTTCACTTACTTATCAAAGACTTTGAACCATACCTAACTCTAACTGGCAGATAAAATGGCTGCCATTGTTAGCCAAAATGCCTCACACATCAGCCTTTATGATCCAATATGTTTTCCTCTCATAGGATGAGAATTCATGCCTCCACAAGCAGTTTGGTTAAAGATATTGTACGTTGATGCAATGGCACAATATCGCATTTCACTTACTTACAGGTGGAACTGTACATATATGTACATCATCTCATATTGGAATTCGCATGTCTCTGGCAGAGTATGGTGATCAATATATGATGCAGCTGTAGTTTGGGAAATTGTTTCCCAATATTACATCGTCTCAGCAATGAAACCAAGGATAACCGAATTGAAACGGATAAAAGATGTTGAAAATTAAATGCAAAGCAAAGATGTGGAAATGTATTTGTACACTGAGTCACTTTAGTTTAATGCACTGGGAGTCTTTCGTATACATTGCAGGTAATATCTATGTAATGGCACTATTCAAATTGCCAATGCACTTAATTAAATGCTCTGTGAAACAAATAGACACAACAGTGACAATACTCACAGCGCATACGGTGCAGTGCACAGAAGCTAGGGATAGACCAAGCACTTGGTATGCACACAGAGTCTCACTCAAGGGATATTGACTGTGTTTTTGCCCAATAAAGAAGCTGCTAGACTAACTATAGATCAACATAGTGACATTACACCATGCCTTACAGAAAATTATGGACAAGGGCATATCTAGAAATGGCCTGAGGGGGGGAGACATCACATGGGGTGAATACGAGGCACTCCATGGCATTTCATTTGCGGCACTCCAAGACATTTCCTATCTCCTTTATGTTCAGTTTGGGCTGGGGGGGGGGGGTTTATAGCCCCCCCCCCTAAATGCACCAGTGATTAAGGAAACAACAATATACACCTGGTGTGATGCTGTAAAACAGTATGACAGTGAACAATACTAAAATGAAGCTATATATAATGCATTGCGTGATATTTTGTTGCTCTCAGAAGGAGTCACACGTCTCTCTAATTCTTACCCAAAAATAATATTATAAGAAGGAATATCCATATACTGGGAAAAAATATTGATACAAATCTTAATGGTTATTTTCATGTAGAAAATATATCTCCAAAGTCATACAGTAAAACCATATTTTTCGCCGCAAATTCTGACCCACCTCTATGGTCATAAACCAAACTGTACGCATCCTGTCCCATATATAATAGTGATACATTGTATTACATTTTGGGAAATTGTTCCTCAACAATATATAGCCTCAATGAGTATTACAGAATATAGACGGATACAAAAGGATAAAAGAGAAAATGGAAAGTAAAGGTGCGGAAATGAATTTGTGATGTATGACACGTCAACTTTAAATGTGTAGGAATTCCTTTGTAATGGAGGAGGCAAAGAAAGATAGAATTCAAATAACAGACAAAGCGTCCATCTTGGTCTAGTAACACTGAGTCACAGATGCTTTCTGTGAATTGATTCAGTTAAATCTATAATTCATCAAATCCTGTTTTAATATAAATTTTGTGTGAGAGAGACATTTGTAAATGTCGCCTCTAGAGAAAGCATAAATGCTTACCCTTCGCTCAATAAGAAAGTAACATTTTTTAATATAATCAGCATTGTTTTCATAACAGAAATCTTCACACTGATAGCTTGGTGGCAGAGTGGTTTTAAAAGATTCCCGCCTGCTCCGCTAGAGGTTTACGCAATGCATAGTTTTCAACACCATTTGGGTAACCCAAAAATTTAGTAGAGAAAAATACCTTATGGATGCCATTTAGATGAGATGTCAATTCGGTGGCCACTTGTACCAGTGTCTGTGCTTGGTACGAAAAAGATCGCTCACATCGGGTAATGTGTAACATGTTTAGGACTCCAGCTCTCTTTCTGATCTGAAAAATCAACCTTCGTGAGCGCCAGGAACTGGACTAAGACGAAGGCACTTTGAGATGGCTTTTTGTGAGTATGCATTGGCCTACAAATAATTTCACAGATGTTTATGTTACATGAAATTCAATTGGAGAAAACACACCATACAATTTATTTTGGGCATCCTTCAAAATTTAATTTGAATACAATATCTTATGCTGGTGGTACTAAACAAAACTTGCTGTATTATATAGGATGCACATAGAGAAAAAGGTAATGCTATATCAGACATTTTAATAGAAATAACTAAATAAACAGTAGTATACTGCATGGGGACTATCCATAATAGACAGATAAACAATCTGAAAGATAGACAGACAGATAGATAGATAGATAGACAGATAGATAGATAGATAGGCATTAGTTTATTTATAAATAGATGCACATAAACACAGACAAAGAGATAGAAATAGATAGACAATTAACAAGATAGATTGGTGAGAGGGAAGATATATGAAGATATAGAGCCTTGCTTTGACATACACAAGTTGAAGAAAAATTCTGCTTGAAATTAAATTAAATTGTGTTTGGGGTGCTGATATACCATCTGGCAACATTGTGATAAGACATAATTTCTGTTTTAGAAGGTCTGCTTTTTCTCTCTTTATCTATCTATATATTCATCCATCTGTCCATTTATCTGTATATTTATCTGTCTTTCTATCTATATATCCACCTATACATTTTTCTACATAATTATCTATTTATTTATGTGTCTACATATCTATCTATCTATCTCTTTATCTCTATATCCGTCTGTCCATTTATCCATCTGTCTAGCCAGTTTCATTTCCTCCTTCTATCCGTATATATCTATTCCAACACCTCTCCACCTATGACACTCCCAAATACTCTAGTATAACTACAATGTGTACATGTGATAGCTATATCTCATCTGAAAGAGGTTAATTGCTATATGCAATTTGAATAATGATACTTCTCAGTGCCTACTTTAGACAAGCACAGAAAAATACTGTAATTTTAGGGTAATTGCTGAGTTTACATTTCACTTAACAGTGGCTCTAATTGAACAGCTCAATTCAGATATGTAAGGTGTAGTATAACAGAACCATCAGTGTAGAGCCAGCAAAGAATATACTATTCAAAGTGAAGAATCATATGCATTACCATGAAAAAAAATATTTTAAATTCATTTTCATATGTCGGTTGGAACACCATATAGGATTTAGGCAATCACATATAACAGATTGAAATCGTATATGTAGATCATTCACATTACTAAGTGCATTTCTACTTCAAATAACAAAAACATACATACCACCATTAACATCATTAATAAAAGTTATAGATTATCCAGATTAAAGTAGTAGTTTTTAAAATATCCATGAATGAGAAATCATTTTCTTAGCACATCAACTCAGTACACACTGACGCAATTGAACTACAACACCTTTTGATATGCATGTGAAGAAAATGGACTATTCTAAGTTAATCTTTAACACTTTATTCATACATTTGTCCTCATTTACTTGACAAAGTGAACTGTTATGTGTAATTCTTTATTCATATGCACTTGACTATTCCCACTGTGTTTGATACCAATAAATCATTAGTAGATACAAGTTTATTATGGACACTACTTACAAATTTCACAGATGTGTATTTAAAAACAGGTAATATATCATTATTTATTACATACTAGAACATTAAAATTTGCATTGCTTTCAAAGTATATTTGAATAAGATTAAATGAAAATTCTGATGGTAATCACTTCACATGTTTCATATGTTAGATTAAAATAAACCACTTTGCATTTGCATTGATTAAATAATCTTCACTTTCAAATCAAGAAGCAGCTGTTATTCGTTTTAAATTGAAATGAGACTCATATATTTTTTCAAAGGTCAAGTGCAGGCAAAAATGATATGACAAAAAAGAAATCATATCCTAATTAATCAAGCTTAGGGATGGTCTAAATTACAAAATCGATTCATGAAAATTTTAATCTTTCTGATCTTGCTGATAAAGTATACATGTATCGATGATGTATGGAGTATTTATAATATTTTACAATTGTATTAAGATATATCAACTAAGCTTCTTAATATTATTAAGAAGCTTAGTTGATATATCTTAATACAATTGTAAGACTATGAATTTGTTATGATATTGCTCAAAATAGAGTGCTCATCAGTCCATCCCAAACTCTCCTACAGTATACTATAAAATATGGGCCGGTCCATGGGAAAAGGGGTCTTATTGACTAAAAAATCTATTTTAATTTTTTTTACTGATATTGCCAAATGACCTCCCAAGAATAAGTATGCCAAATATCATAAGGCTACTGCATATAGTCTTGAAGCTACAGCCTTTCAAAGATGTCCACGTCTGTGGCAGGTTTTCATGCATTCTGAATCTGAAATTGGTGACGTCACCATTTTTCGATGGCACCGTTTCTTTTGGTTGTATCCTTCTTGTTCATCTTCTGTATATGCAACTGTCCTTGTCAACTACTGCCAAAAAGAAACCTTTAAATTCACTGGTCCTTTCTTACTTATTGTCATTTGCAGCTGGGTTTTCGTTATCTTTTCAAAGGAGACATCACTGCTAATTTAATAATGGAAATGCAATGCCCCTTATGAATCTGTAATGGACTTCTCATCACGCTCATAAGATTTTTTGTTACCTTATCACTCTCATCACTGCTGCAACTGTAATTTTCAATGGCAACCCGCAACCATATTTTAAAATAGATCTGCATGCAGTCAGAGTCTTCAGTTTTGAGAGTTATGCCGTAAGAAAAAAGTAATATACAAATGCTTTAAATATTCCATCAACAAATAGGAAAATTGATGTGTTTTGTATACCTTCAGCCAGTTGCAGTCACACATTCATTGTCATTGCTATAGGGCCTGAATCATAATATCATAATAATGCAATTCTTTATCTTGTTTATATAATTTAATAAATTTACTTATTTTTGATAAGCATTACGGTTGTTTGAAGACAAATAATAATCATTAAAAAAAGAAAAGATTTGGTGACAATGATCATGCCCCCCTTTCCCTTCTGCAATCAAAGATCACCAGGCGTACCTAAATTTAATTAGAACAAGCTACTTTTTCGGGTATTGAAAAGGCTAGCACTAAATGTTATTTGAATTTTAATAAATTCAAATTAATGGATCACAAGTAGCGGCATGATTAGTTCTGATTCCACTGCAATGGAAAGAAAAAAGTTAAATTCCATAGTTCAAAACAATCTGCAAAAATTGTGCCCAAACTGTATGGCTACCATTTTTTGGGGAAAAAGTTACCAGTGTAACTTGAAAAACTCTTCTGACCTATGAAAAACGGTGGTCATTGAGAAAAATAGGAAAATGGACATTATGCTCAGATTTTTTATCTATAAATTTGAAACTCCACCTTGTTTAAGCTGAATAAAATCATTGGATATTATTCATGTGTAAGAGATTGAAAATGGACCTCCAACAAATTTATGGTCAAGACACATACAGCGGAAATAGCATCCAAACTTGGTAGAACATCGGACCAAAATAGTTTTACAATATCCAAAATAGTTTTTGATTACTTCAAAGTAGTTAAATGGCATCCAAATGATTAGACTGCATGCAAACATAATGTGACAGTGTCCTAAAACGCGTTGTCGAAAAAATTATTTAGGAGGGCTCGCTCCACCTTTACGTCAATCTGAGTTCAAATATCACTCCTGGTCTGTGGGTATAGAAGGCAGAAAATGTATTTTTCAGCACTGATCTTTATTTTTGTCCAGAGACTATTCTTTTATAAATTGGAGCCTTTTTTTTTGCCGATAATTTTTGTGCCAGTTTGCAATTATGGTTTAATTGATTAGTCAGTGATCATTTCTTTTCTGTGTCACGACCAACTCTTCCCTTCCAAAGGTTTGCTACATTTATCAATTTTTTTAAAGTCATGTGAAAGAAGTCATCTGGACTATTGAATTTCCAAAGAATAAAATCAGTTAAATCTCAACTGTTAAGCTTTTGGTCAAGGTTTGTGCTCTTTCCCGCCAAAATCTTACTTGTGCCTCTTTCTGAGCACAACATGGTCATTGTCTTCTTGATCCTCAGTTTGAGAACAGCATAAATCGTTTAACTAACCTCTTAAAGGCAATTGCAGTGGAAATTATATGAAAAAACATTGATGAAATTACAGACAAAATTGAAAAAAGAAAATTATATAAACATGTAGTATGCATAATAATAATTTTGATGGTTTGCAAAGTTTCCAGCCAAAAAAATGTGGTGCCTCATTCCGAACAGCAACTGTCGGATATACAGTTTCACAACAATTAGGCCTACCAGGATATTTACTTTGGTTTTGAAAATTAAAACACCAAGATCTTTGACAAATTAATTATATAAAGATTGTATTTTCCAAAGGGCATATTTTCTGCAAAAATTCGGAGGTTCACACAAGCAAGAAAAGCGAGAATTTTGGTCCTAATTCCCAATAGGCCTATAAACTTACTACACTCTTTGAAAAAATAGACAAAATAAAGTAAAACAAAAAAAAAAGAACTAAATATGCAGGTAGTTATGAAATGGAAAAAGACTTAAACAATTAGGCCTAAATCTGTCATAAAACAGCAGTTGACGAACCCTAAAACCCGATCACTGTAGGCCTACATGCCCTACAAGTTAGTGAGCAATGCTGAAAACATCTTTCATGTTTCTGTAAATTAAAATTTGGCGCAGTCATCTTTATCCCATATGATAATAATATTATGGTGTACCTGGTTTTTCAAGTCCTTCATAAGTTTCAAATCCAGTGAATAATACCTCATATAATTTCCAGACAATTGTTTATGTCTGGTGCGTCTGGGGCAACACTATTTTTGCTAAATTTAGTAACTTTGCCACATTAAGTTACATTGTCGCAAAAAAGGTTATATTTTGATTAGTTGCTAATCTCTTTACTATGCCATTTTATTTTGTCATAAACACTGTTTAATTAATGTTATTTGATTGATAATAAATGTGGTGAAGTTACTACAATTTAGCAAAATTACGCAACATTTTTGGCGCCAAATCTTTGCAGACTTTAACCATTGTTTTGGTGACGTCACCTCTTTTTCTGATAAGACCCCTTTTGTCATGGACTGGCTCATATCACCTCACTTTACGTCATCTCATCTCATTGAATCAAGACTCAAGATATTTTTTATTCCTTTCTGAAACGTTGTGTTGTAGTAAAGAGTTAGGACATCTCTACGACAAGTATACATTTATCGATGACCCGATGCACCCCCCCCCCCGAAAAAAAAAGAAGGTTGTACAATGTACATCTCTAAGCGATCCATTAAAATAATAGACAACATACACAGAATCTATTAGACATAGCAAAGTACAATACATAGTGTGCATATTAGGTAAAGATTCAAATATAAATTATCACAAAAAGGATGATAACAAAAAGTAGTTTGTCTCAACCCTACTAACACCCTTCAAACTAGTCTCAATTTATCTTTTCATCTCTTATTTCATTCCGTCATATTCTATCTCATTCCACATCATCCTGTCTTATCTCATCTCATTCACCTCATCTTCTTTTGTCTCATCTCATCTCATCTTATATCATTGTCTCTTGTCTTATTTAAAAAAAAAACACCTGGAATACCCATTTTCCTCTCCAATTTCATCATATCCTAAGTTAAGTCATCACATTTGATTTGATTTGATTTTATTCACTGCACTTAAAATGAAACAGTTGGACTACACAACAAAGATTACTCTGTTTCCATTTTGTTTTCTTACTTAAGATAGTGCCAGAGCATTTTTTAAGGATTTTCAACTGGGAGATCAATGCGATTGCATAGCGTCATGATGCGCAACATTCATAGATCACCAGCTCTAGATTTATATCCATTACAATATATTTATATGATGATTTGCTGGGCAAAAGATTTTTAACTGTCTAGCAGGCTGCTCATTTATGGTTTATGTTGATTGCCACAAAAATGAGGCTTGACAATTTTTTTTAAACCAGAAACCAGAAAGATGACGTAAACTTAAAAGTATAAATTTTAGATATAGCAAATAATATTTTTCGAATGAGAAGCAGAAGCCTTGGTTTCAAAATTGCCCAAGAACTACAAACTAAGACAACCAAATGAGAAATAGATGAAAAAAAATTGGTCTACCAATGATGCCATTGATGCCAATTTGGCAATGACTGGGAGACCAAATCTGCCTACTGGGTGACCATCTGGTTTACCTTACTATGTAAAAAAAATGCACTGCACAGTCCTACGATTTTTTTTAACCATGCTGGTTCTGATATTTATATCATCTTTTGGCAGATGCCCATTAGTAGGTCTACTATTCATTAAACTCCTGAGCAAGTGAGCATCAACCTAACATCATAATGTAAACTTCAATATTGGGAGGCCTTATAACACTGAGATAGAAACTTCTTTCTCCTTGAAAAAGCATATAGACTAATTGAATCTGAGCTATTCGACAAGACATAAAACATCAGAATTGTTTCTTTAGGAAAATCCTTAAGAATGAGTCTTTAGCATGTTAAATGTTACTTATCAAGGATAGGTGTACTCACAGCTAGATATAGATAAATTCACCAAGCAGTCTCCAGCTGATCAGTATCAAGAGTGAAATCTCTTTAAGAGAAGATGCCAGTCTGTCTGCAGATTTTCTGAACTCTTGCACTAAATGACTTTCTAACACATTGAAACTTGCCATTTTTTGATCAGGTTGCTTTTGAAAAACATGTTTTTTCCAAATAAAATTGCTCTTCCCATTCATGTGATTCAGTGAAAAGCAAGGCACTAACTGCTGGAAAGGTCTGAATAAGTCTTTGAAATTAATTTGGCTATGAATAATAGTGGTATACACTTGATTACACACAAGTAATTAGAGGTGATCAATATCTAATTCATATTAATTCTGGCTTATATCTCTCAAGTTCTACAATGAGAACTTCTTCTCTGGCGACTTGAATCATATTAAATCAATCAATATATTTTGTTTTAAATTAATCTTAATTGAGGCAAAGCAGTGAAACAAACATTACTTTTCTGAATGATTGAAGATGAAAACAATTTATATATGTTTTTGATTAATTGCTCCACAAATATAAGACCTCAGTCATGCTTTTAAAATCTTAGTATCAAATATATGGGATCAATGATTAAAACAATTTTCCAAGAATATTACTCGAAGTTGCCGGATTTCTTTAAAATCTCAATAGAAAAATTGAAAGATGTCAAGTTTTTTGACAAATATCAACTTCAGAAACTTTTAATAACATGTTTTCTGGAAATGATTCGGAGAATTTCTCATAGATTTGTACAAATGATCTGGTTTCTAAAATTCTGCATAACGATGGCATAAAGGCGAAAGTGCAGGGAGGGAGTTTCTCTCTTAATGTAATTCACCAGATTCTAAGGCCTATACTATTTGTCATTCTGTACCATTGTTTGTCATTGTTGCATTATTCGTCATTTTGATACATTGGTTGGCAAGATGCACGAAGAAAGACCCGACCAAAAATGCATGAAAGCTTCAGTGTTGATGAAGGGGAGTTCAGCTGAGTTGGTATCTAGCGAATAGCATACAGTTCAACCAAATATAATGTAAGAAAATTTTCTTTCAGAAGTCCTCTGTTTACCTATTTTGCCCCCTTTTCTCCTCTCCACCCCAAATCTCCTGACACTCCCTTTGACTCCTTACAACAACCTTAGCCCAGATTAAGAACCCTATTTAGGCAACTATCAATGTAACTGCATTTTGCAGAGGTGCAAAATGTCAAGTAAATGAAACGCAATTGGGGTGATTGAGTCTGAATTGGAGTTGTTTAAATATGATTTTAATGTAATTTTAAAAGGTAGTTTCAAGTTGGTAAAAGCAGGAAGTGATGCAGAGGTAGTCAAAAGGTGTGAAAGGGTAAAGTAGTGGCTGATTCTTCCTTCCTGCTGGGGTAATCATACTTTATTTGTCTAAAAAAAAAAAATCACAAGCAAATTTCATGTTTCATGACCAATAAATCTATGTCTATGTCTATGTCTATTTTGGGTTGTATTGTAAATACAGGATTAGTACATATTGCTCCTATCATCCATTCATCTCATGCAGTGGATTGGGTGGAAAAATTTTACTAAAATTATATTTCTTATTTAACTTGATCAATGCAAATCTTTTCTTGTTCTGTAATGAAGAAAAGAACTAACTTCTTCACTAAATAAAGGCCAATATACAGAATTATATAACAACGACAAATTTCATCAATAAGATGCAATACAGTGACAATAGATAGAAAAAACATTTTCTGATTGCAACTTGTCATTTGAACTCCTGAAGTTCCCAAGCTGCCAGAATAGTAATACTTCTTTGAATTTCAGTAATATGGCTTTCGCATTTGAACTGATAATAAATCTTTTCTATTTTTCAAGAAAGAAAAAGAATCTTTATCTGCAACAGGAAATTATTTGAGGTAATAACTTCCTTTCGCTCACAAACTATATGTGTTAAGAAGCCGAGAAATATAGAGGACCTTCAAATTACATATCAGTGAAGGCTAGTACATATTAAGATTGAGACAAAAAATGATTGATAAGACACCAAAGTGATAGATTAATGATTGAAGTTTTTCGTCCTATATTTGTGCATCGTTGGGCTAAACATAAAGCACAGGGAACACATTACACATCAATGAAGCCATAATGACTGACAATACTGTCAAACATTGAACAAGTGACATGGACAGAGCGGGAATTGAAAGCGAAGCCCATGTAACTGGCCTGACTATCCACAAAATGGACAGATAAATGGATAAATAAATTGATCGAGAAATTCATGTACACAGATTGAAATATTTAAGCAAGCAACATTATCTGAATCTGAAATCTAAAAGACATCGATCCAACACGGGACTTCACATATAGCAACCCAATGTGTAGGACCAGGGGCGTATCTAGAAATAGTCTGTGGGAACCATAATAAGCAACAGAGTCGTTTAAGGCTTTTCATATCTTCCCCATGTTAATTATGGGCTTAAGGGCAGCCATTGCCTGAAACCCCTCACCTAGATGTGACTGACATCTTTCTTGCCAGCAATTCAACGAAAATGTTCTGGACAGCAAAATGTTTGAGTAGTCGATTTTAAAATGTTTGTCCACAAGCAGTAAATGCAGATTTAGATTACAAGTTAAGTAAATGTTGACTTGTGATTACACACTCAAGCCTCGGGCAGTTACAGAATAACAAATTGCTTGATTTGCCTAAACAAATAGCAGGACAAATGTGAAATCAGAGGGTCATTGACGTTTGGTTAGCTGATAGAGCTGGTAGAGCTTATTGCATGTTATGCCGAATTAGAATTAAACAATGAACGGAAACGGTTATTTGGACAGTCAGCAGCATCGATTCACTGTATATTCTGAATTTCTGTGTAATCAGTTACTAGCCTTGACCTTACCCATTACCCAAAGCTTCAGCTGCTCAAACTGGTCAAGGTCACCAAGAAAGAAAAGAATCAACCCCTTTGGCAACCAAATGAGCTAACAACTGAGTTAACCAATAACCACCTACTTAAACAATGGTTGGCAGAAAAATAATTACTGTCGCCCTTACCGCTGAACAAATAATTAACAATCAAGGTAAATGCTAACCCTCCCTTTAAAATATAAAGGGCCACCCTTGAACATCACAGAGACATAATGACCCACCACGACATGTCAAAGAGCCTCAGCTACAAAAGATTGTGCGATCTCAGCTCTTATTTGTTTGCGGCATCCAAACTAGTGTTGTTGTCATCTTTGCATAGATGTGACCTCAGTGTGCTTGAAATCTGTGTTCCTATAAACGTATAACATATTAAAGCGTGCTGTGAGACAATATGATATAGAGAGGAACATCACGCGTATGTGTAATGTTCTGTTTGTGAAGTGATGGGTAATTCCTGCTCAAATTTCACATTCATACAAGAAAAACAATTCACCCTACTGTGTACACTGTAAAACCAGCTGTAGCACTTTTATGGCAATTTTTATAATACTACAAAGACTTGCATTGTTCTTATAGTCTTACTGCGATGAATTTAACATAAAACGACAATTTGGTTGTATGTATGTGCAATGTGCATAACAGCCATATAGGTGATGCAGCTGTGATATGTAATGTCAAAATAAGCAACATTGTCTGCCATTTTCTATCTTCCTTTTCTGTCTTGATAAACAATTTATATTTGAAGGAAATTGCTCCATTATTGCAATTAAATGAATTTGTTTTTGTTTGTACATGGTGGCCACGATCTGTGACCAAGTAGTCATAAGAGGGTGTCTAAGCTCGCTAAATAAATAATTTGTCATTGTCATTGTCTCATCTAAGGCATTCCACTTTCCAAAATTTTCTCAATGATTCAAAGATTAGGGTTCATCTCCAATGACATCCCAAAACACTGTCATTCCATAAGATTATACAAAATTTTCTGCAAATGAAAAATCACCATTCCCTCATGTGTGTCCCTGTTAAGATAATACCTAGATTTGAGCAATCAGCATGACTTGCCCCTGGCAGATATCAATGAAATATGGAGACTGTACTTCACAATGGATATCGCTGCCTCTGGTCTCATGGTTGCAACTTCCATGTTGAAAATGTTGACACTGCCTGCTTATATACATGTACAGTACACATTTCTAAATGTGGCTCAACTTAGCTGTCTATAGCTATTCATTACTAGCCTTATCCATATCTATCCATAACTATCCATTTCTATTCTTTTGTATACACAGGAATCTCTTTACCCCTTGTTTAAACAATAGTAATTGTGGATAGCTATGGCTAGCTATGGATAAGTGTAGCTTAGTTTAGCTTGGAATGGCTATGGATAGATAGCTAAGGCTAGATTTTAAATGACAAGCCACTTTTAGAAATTTGTACTGTACGAGGGGTGTCCCAAAAGTTCTGACCAATTTTTTTAGCAGACCTTTCTATTTGAAATAGCTAAATGAAATTTTCACAGAATAAATTTCAGGTATTTGACCATCTATTTTGAAAGAATCAAGACTCTAAGAATTGTTTAAGTTACTTTTCTGTTACCATGGTTACGAGAGGTCAGTGCACCCAGCGCAGCTCAATTTCTCACACGAAATTCAGCAAATTAGCTGTGTTAAAAGTCAGAGAATTTATAGTAAAAAAGCAAATGATTGCAAGAAAATGTATTTCCTGAGAAGCTTGCAGTCTATCAAGATATCTTCCATTAGATTATAAACATTTATTTATATTTCAACAGCTGAGGCAATTACCAAAGTCTTTTTCCAGCAGTTGCCCAACAGCGTTTGAGAAGGTTTGGCTGAAACAATCTGCTGTCAAGAGGCAGTTCTTCAGGACCTTAGGTTCAATACCCAATCTGATCTGCTTTAATTACCAGATTTGGCCTTCTGTAACTTTGTGTGATACCAAAATAATATATATACCAGTTCACAAATTAAAGAAATAATATTCATAAGTAGAAATGAAGCAGTCGTCAAATACACTGAAATTCCACAATTTAGGAACAGCCCAGTTTTGAGGATCCAGGTGATCGCCTCAGCACATGGGTTAAACTGATTCACAGTGACTTAAGATGTAAATGAAAAACTTTGAGATACTGCTAGGTTTCCAAATAATATTTTTCATGATCATCCATTGCATATTTAAAGTAAATTCCTTGGTTATTTACAAGCCTAGACACTAGGATTTGGCCTAAAAAATTGAGCTGCGCTGGGTGCACTGACCTTCTGTTTCCATGGCAACAGAAAAGTTATTTAAAATGTTCGAACAGGTACTATATGTTCAAAATTGATAGTGAAATATCTGAAATTGATTCTGTGAAAATTTCATACAGCTACTTCAAATAGAAAGGTCTGCCAAAAAAATTGGTCAGAACTTTTGGGACGCCCCTCGTATTATATGTGACGTTAAATAATCAACCTAATGTTATAAGTGCAGAGCCTTAAAGCGTTCCTTCAAATTTATCAATGCAGAGAATTTTTACAGTTGCTAAATTCTGTTGCTAAATGCTTACCAGAAAGGCTTCACAAACTAAATAAATACACTCAATTTGGTGTCTGTATAACAGACATTTTAAATTTAATAGCATTCACCAACAAGTCTATCAGCCTCCTTTTACTGCAACTCAGCTTCTTGATTAAGGTAAATCCTGTTAAATAGTTTTCTCTCAAAATAACCGTTTGGTTTCACTAAATAAGATTATAATCAGACTTTACATCATATCATGGCATATTTCCTTTAAACAAGATTAACACATAAAATGCCAGACAGGATTTAGCACACCATTTGCTCTGGTTCCAGCAAAGAAAACAAAATTACAATTTAATGAAATTTACGTCTGAGGCAAGAGGATAACTTACTGGAGCCCATGTTGACATTTTTCATCATAATGCTTCTCTCGCTAACTGAATACTAAACTCTCTCTCACTCAGGATGAAAGCTGGTTCAGAAGTGGAATATTAAACTTTCAGTTTGGTTGATTAAACAGTTTGTTTATGTTTTCTTGAAGACAAAAATTTATTAAGAAGCTAATTTAAGAATTTTGTCCAAAGGTAAAATAGACAGATGATCATAGTGTGGCTAGAAGCAATAATACATCAGATTTTCTACATCACTTCCACACTTTGCATTGTATAGGTCTACAAAACAATTATTGATTTAGCAGATCTTGCTCAATTTTAGGTGTTTTGGTGGTCCATACTTTTCAAAAACTAGTGCAGCAATAAATCATCTACTTTAAGGGCTATTACATGGACAGTAACTAGTCATTTGTGAAAAGGCCTTCCCTGTTCCTCTCTCTGCCTTTCCAAGCACCTGTTTTTTTCTTAAAGCTTTTATGCTTTTCTAAATGCTCTGGGTGATCACATGCTGCTTGTTTTAAACTATCCTCTGTTACAGAAGATCATGCAGGTTTGTCTTTTTATATATTTTGCTCAACAAGGCATTCGGCAGATGAGATGTAATTCATAGAATTTTTGATCTGCAAATTGTGTGCTTGGTGACCCAATATAACAGACCAAAGAGAGACCAGGCAGTGCATGCACGTGTTCCAGTAAACTTGTAATATGCTTGAAATGACATCTGCTGCACTGATTTCACATTTGTTTCTTGCGTGCATTTCTGAGGTCCAACACAATATGTCACAATGACATTTTTGGATGTTGGTTCTTTTGTTCTCCTACTGTCCCACCAATTGAAATAAAGGCATCTGGCATCATTAATTATTCCCGGCATTACTTTCACTGTATTGAACCCTATTGCAACCTGTTCCCATTGCTCAATTATTAAGCCTACCATCCCACATTTTGATGAAGAAGTTTTCTCTTTGAGATTTAATATTTTCTTGATCTAGCTGACACTCCAATAGCATGATTCTCAAGAGAGATGACCAAGACATAATATAGAGGACTATGCTCATTAAGATAACCATGAAATTCTAGGGCTGCTTCAGGGAGGTAGAATGTTTGTAATTCCAACACACATATTCCTAAAAGAGGTTATAACTTATCTAATAAACACACTTTGTATTACTCTGTTTAGAAAATCTCCATACAATAACTAAGCATCATTGCAAAAACATCCTCAGAGAGACAGTGACCAAGACATAATTTAGAGGACTATCTATTTGGCTCTTTCATGAACAGACAGTTAAATTTGACATACATTTCATTATCATTTTTATAAACAGTATATTTGTTTTAACAATGAGCTCTGCAGCAAAACAAATTGTACTGCATATTACTTTACATGAATAGATTATATTCTAATCTATTCCATATTATTCTATGCAAAGAAAGACAAACATATAAACTAATCTAGGTCTATTCTATCAAATGATGCATCTCTTGCCATGTTGCTATCTGCAGTGAGTCACTGAACACTAAATTGTCAGTCTGCTTCAGAGTTTAGCCTGTTTTAGAAGTTAAATTACGCAGCAAAGAAACAGCTTTGCTTAATTAAACAGTCTGTCTTTTTATCCCCTCAAGAACAGTAAATTAAGAAGTCAATTAGACTGGTCTCATTTCAAGCTAAGAATGAGGCTAAGCATAGTCTTTCAAGTCTATTTCTTTATTGCTTCCTTTTGTCTCTGAGGAGATATCTTATGAATCTTGATAATGAACCAGCAAAGTATCCAAACCCCAAAATTCACAAAATTAATACTGTGCTAAAATGAGTTTCACATTTATGATCAATTGGGTATTTTCATAGAAATGCTGTTTCACTGATTTGTTGTCTTAAAAGTATCACACAGCAATAATTAAATTTTAAAAATGACAATAATATTATGTCAGTTAAAACCATCATGTCAATTGTGGAAAATTTTCTGGTAAATAATGTTAAAACTAACTGTGCTTTCAAGCTGCATGTTTGCGTGCCGCTTCATACACATTGTTCATATCGTGGCTTGATGAAACTCATGATTTTTTTAATAACCAATTTGGATTAAGTTTCAATACATTATTTGGTGCTTTATATCAAACATATGTGTCCTTTCAGTACTTCAGGCAAACTGCTTATGTTGAACAACAAATCATCATCAAAAGTGTTTATGCAGTACAATATTTGTCATGTGCCAACCACTTCTTAGAACAGAAAAACAAAAACCTGCTACTGACAGAATAGGGAATACAGCTAAAAGCCAATGATTGCCCAACCACAAAGCTCTACATTCTTCCATTCAGTTGCTTTTATTTACGTTGTCATATTTTTTCACCCTTTCCACTTTGGTACATCTTCTCTATGGAGTCTTCATTACGTGCAATATGTGTTTGTGCAGGATAAACACATCAATCTGGATTCATTATTGTTTGGTATATAATGCATTGTTATATCTGACCAACAATAAGCAGAGAACAATTACGTAACATCCTATGAGTATTTTAGCGTACCCCACAAGCCATCTATCTCTAAACCTCTTTTAAGTATTGTCCATACTATGTGTGAACCTTTGCGCTATGAAACTGACATATAAGCACAATTCCCCTATCTGACTTTTTTCCAAGTATACCATAGAATTTTGAGGCATTTCTGTTTTTGTACTGAAGGCCTCTCTCATTGGAGTCTGCAACAGACAATACTTATGGGGCAAATGCCAGATTAACACATCAGCCCAGATCATTTTATTACTTTCACAAATTGACACATAGATTGTGCAGGTTTAGCTGTAACAAGGACTGACAACAAATTTCCGTCAGAGTTATTTGATACTGTGATGACTTGCATCTTGCAAAAAACAACAAAACACATTGTTGGAAAACATTGAGACTCTTCTGGTAAAGTGTAACACTTGGCTCAGTCGAAAGTTGTTTGTTGAGGATGTACCTTAAAATAACATTTTCTGGCAGTTTTGAATTCCTTTGTCATTTACCGTGATGTCAAACTTTGAATTGAGTGTCACAGGTTGAAGACCAATCACATTCACAGATACCCGATGATGTCACTGTTTAACTGCAAAATGGGGTTTTAAAAGACATGCAGCTTTCGAAACGATAATAATAGTCTCTTGTTATACCTATTTCTAGCTGGCTGAAATGACCATTAGCACAAAAATGAAAATAGCTGGAAGAATATCTCACTGAAAGATCGTGACTGGTAGGTACAGTAGCAGGGAGATTCACATTGTGAGATAGCATGACAGACACCAAATAAGCTGCAGTTTAAATTTCAGCTAGACACAGCCAGGAAATGAGACTTGTTAGGAGGTTTGAAAGTAGTGTCGCATATAACTTTTAAGAATCAAAGAAGGCTTCGCGGTGAATTGTATTGGTGATTAAATTGACCTAAGGAAACATATTCTGCATCAAGATTTACTATATCATATATCACAAGCGATGGAAAATGTACAATTGAGAAGTTTAAAAAGGGCATTGTGTGTGTGCTTTTGTAAAAAGTTTCAAAGTTTAGCAAGCTACGTATTACTTGCTCAAACTTAGTGTGTCATTAAAACTTATTATTCACAGAAATATATTTTTTTCTTCATTCATGTTGAAATAACACAAAAGTCTTGTGGTGTGTCAGCTTTCGTCCTTACGATTCTCTCCCAACAGCTGTTTTATGTCTCCAGGCATCCTCAGCCAATAAAAGGGAGACTGGAACGTGACATATCAAAGACTAACTTAAAGTCGGCGGTAAGAACAGAAAGAGGTCTCACTTGGACATGGGAAAGCTATTTGTACTTCTCCTTGCTATTTACCACTAAGTCAGATCAAACTTTTTTTGAAGAACTCGAACTTGTATTTATCATTCAATTTTATATTGTGAGATGCTTTTATATCATAGTTTTATACCAGGAAAACATAATAGGTGAAAAGTAATGCTGCATTTTGTATTGCAATTAACATTCACAGCCTGATGACTCTACTCAGTGTTACCAAAAGGAAAGTATAAATGGAATTAATACATAAATTGATTGTTCAAATTATCAAACAAATAAAAATTTATCATATTGAAAAAGTTGTTGTTTGTTTTTCCTGAATATATCTCCATTGCGACCAGGGATACACATAGCAGGGGAGAGACACATTAAACTGACATAAAACAGAACTATCAAAAGGCAAATCTAGACCATGTAAGCTACATGTCTCTAAATTATATCCATATACATGCAATAGGGGCTGTGTTATGATCCAGTTACTATCCGCCCGACACCCGGATTAATGCCACCCGAATTAATGCCAGCCCGCCCGGAGTACAGAAAAAATTTTACCCAAGTGAACAGAATACCTTCTTCAAACCTTGTTCGCTGATGGTAAAACATCTTCTATGACTAACTCAAATATTCAAACAGCTTATATGACTGATAGTGGAGGGGTGTATGTCTAGTTTTTTTTGGCAGTATATCAATTTTCAAAACTAAAGTATATTTTCACATTAGCACATTTGAAGTATCTCTAAACTTATCTGCACCTTTTTTTTAATCATCTGTCAAGAGTTCTTGCCTTCATACGTATGCGGCAGAGACTGGTGATCGAATATCACAATATAATACATGCATTTCTCAACATTACAACACTTCAGCGAGGAAACTCAGGATAACAGAATTCGGAAGGATAAAAGAATTATGAAAATTGAAAGCAATGCAAAGATGGAGAAATGTATTTGTTTTGATTGTCAAATTAGCTTAACACACTGGAAATCTTTTGTACAGATAAGACTAAAATATCCTTGTAATGGAAATATTCAAATTGTCAATACACTTAAACACAACAACGACAAGACAGACAGTGCCTACAGTGCACAGAAGTTAGGGACTCAGCACTTGGTATGCGCACAGTCTTACTCCAGGGATATTGACTGTGTTTTTGCCCAATAAAACCCAGCTAGACCAACTATAGATCAACAAAGTGTCATTTCACCATGTCATCCAGAAAATTATAGACAGGGACGCAACTAGAAATGACCTGAGTGGGGGCCATTGCATGGGGTGAATACGCCACTCTATTATGGATGCAAAACAAAATACACAGGGTGTGATTATGATGCTGTAAAACATTGTGCCATAGGACAGTACTAAATTGTAGTCATATATATTGCGTTGTGTCGTTTTGTTCTTGCTCTTATAAAGGGACACACTTCTCTGCTTCCCACCCAAAAATAATATTATAAGCAGGAACATCCCTTTACTGGAAAAAAATATTGGTACAAATCACATTGTATCCTGTCTGATATAGAATAGTGATATATGGTGTGACATTTTGAGGAATTTTTCCTCAATGATACATTGCTTCAGTGAGGATGACAGAGTATAAACGGATACAAAAGGATAACAGAGAAAATTGAAAGTAAAGGTGCGGAAATGAATTTGTGATGTATTGCACGTCAACTTTAAATGTGTAGGATTCCTTTGTAACAGAGGCTAAAAAATGATAGAATGCACCCGGGGGGGGGGTACTTTGCGGACTTTTGCATAGGGATGCGCCACAGCGATTTTGAAAACCAAAACCATTTTAATCCGAAACGAACGCCAAAACCACCAACCATTTTAATCTTTCAATAAAAAAAATTACCAAAACCAATTTAATCTTTATCATTTTTATACCATTTTAATCGTCTTTTCAAGACGATTCTAACGATACGAAACATGTCGGCGGTGCAAAAATGGCAACCAAATTGATCTTAATTCAGAAAAATCCCAAGACCATTTTAATCCTAGAAGGCCAAAAAACCTAAACCATCCAACGGAGCCTCTATATACACCCTTTCATAGTGAGTACCCCCCCCCCCCCCCGGGAGAATGCACCCAACAGTCACAACTTCTATCTTGGCCTTATATAACACAGAGTCTTGGATACTTTCTGTTAGGGTCGTAGATTTTTCATTTTTGTAGGGGGGGTTAATTTCGGCAAGAGGAGAATTTGCGCAGGGCCCAACTGGCCCAAATTCGCACGGAGGGAGATTTCAGGGGGCCTAGAAGCCAATATATTTATGATAAAGTTTCGAGACACAGGTCTGTAGCCTGAAAATGTATCTTCTACATAACATCCAACTGGTTTGATGGAAAAAACAGCTTATATGACTAATAGTGGAGGGGATAATCATATGATCATCCCAAGTGGCTCAACTAGAATTCGGCGTAGAGGTCAAGACCAACTGAGAAATGCAAACCTAACCATACATCCAACTCACCAACCAACCATTGATGCACTCCATTCTACACGTGAGTTCCGACTATATCATTAATTTCAAATATATAAAAACATAGATTTCTGGACTGTTTCTGATTATGAGTTGAGTGATTTCAAGTTCACATTATTATCTACTTTAGAGATGACTGGCTTTGAGATAGCTTTTTGTGAGTCCGCATTGGCCTACAAATTATTTCACAGATGTTTATGACAAATTCAATTGGAGCAAACACACCATACAATTTATTTTGGGTATCCATCAAAATTTAATTGCAGTACAATGTTTTGTACCGGCGGTACTATCATAACATAATATATTATAAAGAATGGATATTGGGAAATAGGTAATGCTATACAAGACAGTTTAAAAGAAATAACTAGATGAACAGTAAAAAACTATACATGGATTATCCATACTAGACATATAAACAGAAAAATAGATAGACAGATAGATGAACAGATAGATACATAGATAGATAGATAAATAGATAGATAGATAGATAGATAGATCGATAGATAGATAGAAAGGTGGATGAGCATAAGTAGATTTATAGATAGATGCACATAAACACAGACACAGAGATAGAAATATATAGACGAATAGTTAGATTGACCGGCGAGCTGATTGATAAACTGGGAGAAAGGCATATAGATAGAGGACTTTAGATAGTAAGAAAAATCTTGTGTAATACAGTTTCCACTTAATACAATCCCTTTGTAGCATATATAGATGTTTGTATAATATTTCTAAGATAAAAAACATGGCATTTTCACATGGGAAGCTTTGACAAGCCAAGCGCTTAATAAAATGTGTCGGTTGACAGAGTGCGGTTCAATATCAGCGGAGATTAAAATTGGAAAAGGGGTTGAGAAAATTTGACACAAAAAATAAGGAGTGGTGTGATCGATTTCAGGACAGGCTTAAAAAGAAGCAGTGAAGGGAAGATATATGAAGATATAGAGCCTTGCTTTGACATACACATATAGAAGAAAAATACAGCTTGAAATTAGATTAAATTGTGTTTGGGGTGCTGATACACCATCTGGAAACGTTGCGATAAGACGGATATAAATTTCTGTTTTATGAGTCCCTTGATTCTCACTCTTTCTTTATCTATACATCTATCTATCCATCTATCTGTCTACTTATCTGTCTATCTATCTATCCATATATTTGTCTAAATACTTGTCTATTTATCGGTGTCTCTATATATCTATCTATCTATCTCTATATATATCTGTCAATTTATCCTTTTGTATAGCCAGTTTCATTCTTCCTTCTATCCGTATATATCTATTCCTAAGTCTTACAGGAAAATCCAACACCTCTCCACCTATGACACTCCCAAATACTCTAGTATAACTACAATGTGTACATGTAATAGCTATATCTCTTCTAAAAGATGTTAATTGCTTATGCAATTTGTATAATGATATTTCCTACTTTAGACAAGCGCAGAAAAATACTGTAATTTTACGGTAATTGCTTAGTTTACGTTTCACTTAACAGTGGCTCTAATTGAACAGCTCAATTCAGATATGTAAGGCGTAGTATAACAGAACCATCCTTTCAGTGTAGAGCCAGCAAAGAATATACTATTCAAAATGAGGAATCATATGCATTACCAGAATTCATGAAAAATATATTTTTAATTCATTTTCATATGTCGGTTGGCACACCATTTAGGATTTAGGCAATCACATATAATAGATTGAAATTGTACATGTAGATCATTCACATTACCAAGTGCATTTCTACTTCAAATAACAAAAACATACATACCACCGTTTTCCTCGGTTATAAAAGTTATCGATTATCCAGATTAAAGTAGTAGTTTTTAAAATATCCATGAATGTGATTGTTAAATAATTTTCTTAGCACATCAACTCAGCACACACTGACACAACTGAACTATAACTCCTTTTGATATGTGAAGAAAATGGACTATTCTAAGTTAATCTTTAACACTTCATTCATACATTTGTCCTCATTTACTTGACAAAATGACCTGTTATGTGTAATTCTTTATTCATATGCCCTTGACTATTCCCACTGTGTTTGATACCAATTAATTATTAGTAGATACAAGTTTATTATGGACAATACTTACAAATTTCACATATGTGTATTTAAAAACAGGTAATATATCATTATTTATTACTTACTAGTATATAATAATTTGCATTGCTTTCAAAGTATATTTGAATAAGATTGAATGAAAATTCTGATGGTAATCACTTCACATGTTGCAAATGTTAGATTAAAATCAAACCACTTTGCATTTGCATTGATTAAATAATCTTCACTTTCAAATCAAGAAGCAGCTGTTATTCGTTTTAAATTGAAATGAGACTCATATCTTTTTTCAAAGGTCAAGTGCAGGCAAAAATGATATGACAAAAAAGAAATCATATCCTAATTAATCAAGCTTAGGGATGGTCTAAATTACAAAATCGATTCATGAAACTTATAATCTTTCTGATCTTGCTGATAAAGTAGGCTACATATACGGAGTATTATATTGAGAAACTCACAGGTACCTAACATCTTACAAAGTAGATTTTTAAATGATATTAGTTTTGACATTGATCACTCTAAATAGAGCACTCATTATGGTCTTTGCCAAACACTCATACATGATACTATAAAATCTCATTATATCTCATTTCATTTCATCTCAATCACATAGTCTGTCTCGAACCTCCTCACACAATTGTTGTAATCTGAATTCATCTTTTCATCTCCAATCTCATTCTGTCTCATTCCACATCATCCCGTCTTATTCTACCTTACAAATTTTCACTCTGACACTGAGTTGACACTCTGATGCTCAGTTTTGGAGGATCCAAATTGCTTAGAAGTCGGGGGAATCTGACCCAGTTTAAAATGACATCACAGCTTGTAGTTATTTTACATATATTGCAATGCTAGGAGAATGATTAGTTGAGTAGAATAGAGTCATCTCTAACATCACGCTTCAACAGCATTGAAAAGAACTGGAGATTCCACATGAATAAGACGAGGACTGTAAGTATCAGTTATCCAGTATGGGTGCATTAATAGCTTGATGTATATAGTGTCCAACTATTCTTTACAAGTTGATCAATACTCAAATAAAGTAAAATCTATTTATAGATAGACGGATAGATAAACTTTACTTCACGAGGTTAAAATCAATTAAGTATAAATACTTATTTACAATAGGGCCCTCCTGTTAGTAAAATATTAGTAGACAACTTAAATGAAAATAAATATGACTATGCATTAGTGTAAATACAAAATAAATGTTAAAAATAAAAATGTAAAGGGTAAAACAAAAATAGTAAGACAAATAGTAAAAACAAATTTCCAATACATACAATCTAAAAACACGGTAAAATCAGGAGGGCAGACTAGGTAATAATATTATCTGCAGTGGAATTATAAAAATTTCTTAAATAAGTTGATTTGAAAACACTCAAAGATTTTTGGCCACAAATTTCAGATTTGAGATTGTTCCAAAATTTTGGCACACCTGTATGAAAAACTGTTCGTGTAAATGTCTTTGTGTTATATTAAGACGCTAGTCTCTCTACAGTTTTTCTGAAGTTTTGCACTTAACGACTTTCAAACGCATGGAAAGTCACCATTTTTGGATCGGGTTCTGCTTTTCAAAAACATGTTTTTCCAAATAAAATATGTTTTCCCCATTTGTGTGACGCAGTGAAACGGAAAGCACTGACTACTGGAAAGGTCTGAATAAGTCTTTTAGATTAATTTGGCAATGAATATAATGGTATGCACTTGATTACACACAAGTAATCAGTAATGATCAATATATAATTCATATTAATTCTGACTTATATATCTCAAGTTTTTCAATCAGGACTTCCGCTCTGGTTGCTTGAATCAAATATATATATTTTTTAAATTAAATTGATTTGAGGCAAAGCAGTGAAGCAAACATTCGTTTTCTGAATCATTGAAGATGAACACGATTGATTCACGTTTTTGATAAATCGCTCTTAAAATATAAAACCGCAGTCATATTTTTAAAGTCTCTGTATATGTTCGATCAATGATTCATGTATTTACACACGAGAATCTCAATATGTTTGTATCTAGTAGAGTGAGATCCCAGGTTGGAATTGAAGTGCTATCCTACTCTTTTACATAAATATCTAGGTGGCCACATACATTTGTTAGTTTCAGTAAATAAACTGTTATTCTCCTGTGTTAATTTTTTGTAAGCGCTTCGTGACAAGCTGTCACGTTTTGTAACATTTAGAAATTATATGAAAGTACCTATTTTTTCACCACTTAATGACTTTTTCTCTACTTACATTTATTGGTTCCGTCATATCATAAACGACATCATTTCAGAAATATTTCCTCATTCAGGCTTATGCAACAGTTATTTTATATATGTCTGTATATATATTTTTTTTTCTGCTATAATCAAATTACAAGGTACAGTGTATTATATGCAATTGTGAATGTTATCAACAACTATAATTACGAAAAGTATTTCGATGGAACAACATATGCAACAGAAAACCGAGTTCCTCCATAAAAAAAAAAAAAAAATCTATGTTGTTGAAATGTGGTGTCAGAGACAACTCCATTCTCTAGTATTGCATTATATGTAAAATAGCTACAAGTTGTGATGTCATTTTAAACTGGGTCAGATTCCCTGGCTTCTATTGACAATGTGGATTGTGTTTCAGCAAGGTCCATTGAGTTTTGACCCAAATTGGCTAGGGCATGGTGCGACATCGCGGCAGCACGGTAGTGAATAGCTCACTCAAGCATGAAGAATGTCATGGCCGCCCTAAGCAAACAGATCAGACATTACAAGTTGAAAAATCGTAATTCTGGTTAATTGAACCTAAGTCAGGAACTTTTGTGGTCGGATTGCAATTGAGGTCATGAATAATCGATCTGGATAGTAATTATGGCTTTCACTACCTTATTAACTACAATTAAAAGCAAATAAGCAGTGGCGTCCCTATGGGGGGGGGGAGGCACGGGGTGGCACGTGCCCCCCATATTGGACCTGTGCCCCCTATATGAACTCGGGCCAAAATATACAGTTAGTATAGAGGGTGCAACCCCAGAGAATCGCGTGTCCCCTTCAGGTGCCCCTCCATACGAGACCGCCCAGTTACGCCACTGCAAATAAGGGCGGCCAGCTGCCGATTTCAATACATAAATCTTTGAGGTTTACCTGACAGACCGTAAAATTAGCAATAAATGCAATTAAGTGGTATGTGCTCTAGGTTCTCTTCTTTTAATCATGCCACAGATTAGTTGATCGAATGAAGAATGATTGAAATGAGACAGACAGTGATATCAATGGCTTGTTTAGACAGAAATGCCTATTTTTCACTTGTAAAACTTACTTGTTTGATCATGAGCAGCCATGAACACATCAGACAGACAAGATCACTGCCTGTTCCTCTGGTACTCAATTTTATTATAGATATCAAACCATATCCTCCGCGATTACTTCATGAACTCCCTTTCAGTTAAAAACAGAGATAAACACAGCATAAACACGCAAAATAACAACTTTTTAATTGATAGAATGAAATAGATACAAATTATGCCACATAATCATTAAAATAAAAACCGATATTGGCATTTTGAGTAAAGCAGCCACCAATTGTGAAAAAGCCTTAAAAAATTAAGTAAAAATTAGTTATTATGCTAAATATAAATCAGAGGGGGCGACCATGTAATGATGGGGGGGGGGAGCTAGTCAGAGGCCATATAAACATACACAGACACAGGCACAATGTTTCTGGTATAAAATCTACAATTTGCAATAAGTCTTGTAGATAAGTAGATGAAGCGGTGGAAATGATGTGTGACTTAGAAGCTAAACAACAAAAATGATAAACAGAGAGATTATATTAGACAGATAAAAACATAACATTATAATACAAGAAAAAAAGGTAACCACCTTTACATTACACAAAAGTGCAGCAACTTATGTATGACTCAAAAACCCTAATGCGCTTGTTGATTTATTTGCAGAGATATAGCAAAAAAGAACATCAAAAGACAAAGAGGAAAAACGAAGACAAATCAAATCCCTTCTTAATATGGGGTCTGTATGTCATGTGTGTGTGGTATGTGAGTCTTAGCAGATGGTTCAAGGATTATAAAGGCACTGAGTGAATATCTAAGAGAATACAGAGGTTTTATTAACATAGTGGCTGCAAAATTTCACAATCTAAATTAGTTTTAAATTATAAAATAAAAATATGAGACAGTTAGGAAGGCATGGGTAGTCCAAAAAGGCTTTTAACGTCACAACAAAATTTGTCACCTGTGTGACTGTTTGACGAACACTTCTGTGGAAAATTATCACTCAGTCATGGAAGTCTAGGTGTTAGTAGTTACTTAGTACTTGTCTTTTTCTGAAGAAAATGAGCCACTGGCTCTGAGGGCGTGGGTTCGAATCCCAGCCCGGAACTCAATTTAGTCTGAGCCCATGGGACATTAAATGGAGGCGGGTTGTATCCAGTGTTCTATGCTGGGGTAACTGAAAGACCCTGGGCATCCCTGAATTAATAGGGTATGTACCAGACTCACAGTCTTCTCATCTCATCATCATACGGCGATCGCCTGCCTCGATATAGCCCACTAAAGTGCTGCAGAGGCGAAAAAACACAAACAAACAAACAAGCAAACAAACTGAAGAAAATGAGTTTAAAATCATTTAGACCTGACCATAATACATAAACCATTGAAGAAGCCATTCTGAATATTTAAAACCAAGAGCTGTTTTCATTTTTGCAAAGATAATATTAAATGTCTAGAAACAAAAGTATAGCAACCGTATCAGACTTGCACTAGTTCGGTACCTAAATTTCGGATTCTAACATAGAACCCTCAGAATCATGTTTATTCATACTGTTGTCAGTTTTTTGTATATAGTTGAGTTTCTCAACAAATTTTGGCCTCAGAATCTCTTTATAACAAGTAATACAGAAATTGTTCGGACATTTTTTATCTGCAGGAACAATCCGGCTTCTGAAGTTCCGCTGAACAATCGCAAAAAGGTGAAAGTGCAGAGAAGGAGTTTCTCTATGAATGCAATTCATCATATTCTTGCATTATTCATCTTTCTGTGCCATCATTTGCCATTCCGTTACATTAATTGTTGTCTTGATAGATATTCTAGGTTGATTTGCCCATTTCACAAAGAAAAACTGACCATGATATGCATTTTACAAAGAAAAGCCAACAACAGAATGCATCAAAGCCCACATGGAGCAGAAGGTTATGCGAGTTGACAGAGTTACTAGCCCTTTTTTTTAAAATTCTGTCATCAATCAATCTCACGGAACATGAATATGATTATTTGGATTCTAACTTAAACATTTCGCATTTCAGCAGATCAATGAATGTCTTTTGTTCATAAGTGTTGTTGTTCTGTTATGAAGAAAATAACTTATTAGGACCTATACTCAGAATTCTGTGATACCACCAAATTTCATCTATACGACGCAATACTGAGACAAAAGAAAAAAATCTCTGATTTTAACTTACCCTTTTAACTTCAGAATTTCAAAGCTTTCAGAATGACAATACTTCCCTGAATCTTAGTAACGTGGCATTCGCATTTGTGCCGGCAATAAATCTTTTCTTTTTTTAAGAACAGAAAAAGGAGTTTCTCGCTGCTACAGGAAGTTATTTGCTGTAACCACTTCCTGTTGCTTACTAACTATAGATATGTCAGGAAGCCAAGAAATATTGAAGACGCTCAAATTTCATATCAGAGAAGTTTACTTTTATGAATGAGAAATGACAGGAAAGATCCCAGATTGGTGGATGGATGATTGCAGTTTCACGTCCTGTATCTCTGCACTCTGTTGGGCTAAATATAGGACTTTTTCTGGATCCGCCCCTGGCAGCTCCAGGCAGGCAGAATGTTTGTAATTCCAACACATATTCCAAAAAGAGGTCATAACTTATCTAAAAACATAATTTGTATTACTCTACTTAGAACATCTACATACAAGAACTATGCACTATTGCAGAAACATCCCCAGTGAGACAGTGACGAAGACAGAATTCAGAGGACTATCTATTTGGTTGTCTCACGAACAGACAGTTACGTTTGACATATTTGTATGCAAAGAAAGACAAAACATATAAAATAATCTAGGTCTATTTCATCATGTGATGCATCTCTTGCAATCTGGCTATCTGCAGTGAGTCACAGAAAAATAAATTGTCACCCTGCTTCAGAGTTAAGCCTGTTTTAGAAGTTAAATTAGGCAGCAAAGAAACAGGTTTGCTTAATTAAACAGTCTGTCTTTTTATCCCCTCAAGAACAGTAAATTGAGAAGTCAATTAGATTGGTCTCATTTCAAGCTAAGTCTTTCAAGTTTCTTTATTACTTTCTTTTGTCTCTGAGGAGATATCTTATGAATCTTGATAAAGAACCAGCAAAGCATCCAAACTCCAAAATTCACAATTATTGTGTTTTGGGAAAACATTGAGACTTCTCTAGTAACGTGTAACACTCGGTTTCGAAAAAAGTTGTTTGTTGGGTTTTTACTAAAGAAAATAACATTGCCTGGCAGTTTTAGATGATATTAGTCTCTTGTTTCTTCCAATTTCTTGCTGAAATTACTGTAAACACAAAAGATAGAACTGCAAGAAAATCTTACTGAAAGATCGTGACTGGTACAGTAGGATGGAGGGTCAAATTTTGTGAAGGCATGAAAGCCGCCAAATTAATTGCAGTCTAAATTTGCGCTAGAAATAGTCCGAAAAATGAGACTGTGTAATGTTGCACGTATAAACTTTGAAAATGAATGAAACTTTTTAGATACAATGTATTGATGATTCAATTTACCCGAGGAAATATATTCTTAGTCAAGATTTACCATATTATATATCATGAGCCAATGAAGATGTGGAATTGCCAAAACTATCAAAAGGCAAATCTAGACCATATAAGCTACATGTCTCCAAATTATATCCATATACATGCAATAGGGGCTGTGTTATGATCCAGTTACTATCCGCCCGCCGCCCGAATTAACGCCAGCCCGCCCGGAGTACAGACAAAATTTTACCCAAGTGAATAGAATACCTTCTTCAAACTTCGTTCGCTAATGGTAAAACATCTTCTATGACTAACTCAAATATTCAAGGTTCCATTTTTGTATTTTCCTCTTGTTGGCAGCACACATACTCGAGGTCTAAAAATTAGTCAAGTTAGAGGCACCTCTTCGTTGATCAATACAAACACAGATCTAGTGTGCTTGTTTGCTTTCTTCTTGAGGCCAAACCGATATTTGAGGTCTCAATGTAGCTTCCCTGGTGATTTCAATTCCTGATGAGCAAGCATTTTGCCTACATCTTAAGTGTGCATTGCTTTCTGGTGTAACTTAATTATCAATACCAAAGCCAAGGACAACAGTGAACCTTCAGATTCATTATTATGAAAAATCAATGCGAATAAGTTGCTGAAAAAAAGTTACTTACCGTGTGTTTTTATTGTGTCACAATCTGAAAATAGAAAAAATGTATCTTGTTAATTCTTAAGTCCAACATAAAGGTAGTACATGCAAGACAGAGTTATTCTCACTGAAATTGTTCACTTGTCATATTTAGATATTTGATAACGTATATCTAAAATTGTTTAGATTTTGTTTTGATTTAATACTTCGATATTTCTCTAGTTATGGATGCCCTGCAAAAAGCGTTAATTAGATAAAAGCTTCTGCAAAATACTCTAGTTGAGAATGGTGACTGCAGCATAGTCAAAGAAACTTTGAGATGATTTGAATTAATTAAATGTAACAGCATGGGCTTTCTTGATTTGGAGTTGGAATTAGTTTACCAGCAAATGCCTAATAAGAGATTAAAGGCAACATTTTATTTGTAGTCTCAACTTAAAAGAAATAAAAATTGAAAATATCTTAGTCAAATGCATGTCATTGAAGCAGTTTGCTTTATTATTCATAGGAGCAAACTCAGCCGAAAGACACAATGTCAAGCGAAAATTTAAACCTGTAATTTTCATGAAATGATCATATCATTTCTATTTGAAGATTTTCTATTCTGCATAACCGATTCCAGAGGGGGATTTAGGGGATTGAAACCCCCACTCCTCCGGGGCGGGAAGATTTTTATGTAATAAAATCCCTACATTTTTGGTACATAACTGATGTATTTTCTCTTGATGGTCTATATACTTGATTTTAACATTTTGTTGCAATTCTATGTTATGCTGTTCTCCTCTATTACTTTCCTTTCTGTTCTTTGATTAATATTTGACCATCTTGCATTAAGCCAATCTATAAAGAGCATCATCATGTTTCATTATCTGGCATCCATTATCGAGGCAAGTTACTAGACAGCAAATGGAAGGCACAATCTTAAAATGAAAACATCCTTAATGACATTTTTCACGATTCAATCAGCACTGATGTTAATGCAGCCTACTTTTTATTATTTAGTCTATTAGTCCAGAGCTGCATTCTTTTATAAAGAGGTCTATTACAGAGCGAGTCGGGAAGCAGCATTTTGGTTTATCATTAATAGCATTCGCATTAATAGCACTCGCATCTGCAAAAGTTTGTCAAGTGTTTTACATAACATTGCAAATATTTCAACATAAAGTCACTTCTTCTATTTATTGGTGTTGCAAACATCAATCATGCAATGTGCAGCATAGGCATTGAACGTAGGAAATATTGTATCTCAAAATTATTCTCCAGGTTTACTCCTACTGATTTGTTTTCATTTGTTAAATTTGGAAATTTAGTAGTTGTAATGTGAGGGACTTCCCACATGCAACCGAGAATTATGAATTTGAGAATGAAGAAGCTTTTAATTCATCACAATTTTTTCTGACACATTCTACAAATTTAACAACAGAGCAAACTGCTCTGACTTGGTTTTGAATTTATACTGTGTAATTTCTCTGTCTGACGATTCTCAGTGAAAAGTTTAAATTTATTAAAAGTTTCTGCAAAGCACTCCAGTCAAAAATATTGACTGCAACTTCATGGATGAAACTTTGAAGTGTTTTGACTAAATTAAATGTAGTGGCATGGACTGCATTCATTTGTTGTTGCAAGAACTTTAAAGAAAAATGTCTTAAAAAAGATTAAAGCCACAGGCTGAGTGTTGTTTGTAGCTGTAGCTCAACAGAAATGACCATTCGAAATATTTCGGTCAAAAGCTTTCACTGAGACAGATCATTTCAAATTCATGGGAGCAAACTTTGAAATCCGATTGTTAATACAATATCTCTCAATTTGAAGCTTTTTACATGCCACTGTAAAAACAGAGAGATTGGTAGTTGCTTTTGCTTTGGCAGCTGTAGTATGGGTGTATGTCTAGTTTTTTTTGGCAGACCACTGAATAGTTTGTAGCAGTATATTAATTATCAAAACTAAAGTATATTTTCACATTAGCACATTTGAAGTATCTCTAAACTTATCTGCACCTTTTTTTTAATCATCTGTCAAGAGTTCTTCATACGTATGCGGCAGAGAATGGAGATCGAATATCATGATACAATACATGCATTTCTCAACATTACAACACTTCAGCGAGGAAACTCAGGATAACAGAATTCGGAAGGATAAAAGAATTATGAAAATTGAAAGCAAAGATGCAAAGAAAGCAAAGATGGACAAATGTATTTGTATTGAATGTCAAATTAGCTTAACATACTTGAAATCTTTTGTACAGATAAGACTAAAATATCCTTGTAATGGAAATATTCAAATTGTCAATACACTTAAACACTCAAGAATAGGCACAACAACGACAAGACAGACAGTGCCTACGGTGCACTGAAGTTAGGGACTCAGCACTTGGTATGCGCACAGTCTTACTCCAGGGATATTGACTGTGTTTTTGCCCAATAAAACCCAGCTAGACCAACTATAGATCAACAAAGTGTCATTTCACCATGTCATCCAGAAAATTATGGACAGGGGCGCAACTAGAAATGACCTGAGTGGGGGCCATTGCATGGGGTGAATACGCCACTCTATTATGGATGCAAAACAAAATACACAGGGTGTGATTATGATGCTGTAAAACATCGTGCCATAGGACAGTACTAAATTGTAGCCATATATGGGCAGTTTTACAGTATTTGCACTCAAAGTGTCTCATGAGGGGTCAAAATAAAGTTGTGTAGAAGAGAATTTCCTTTCTACTATCATGAAATGAACATATTACTGATTCGTAAATCAACAAAAACAGAAGTGATTTGTTTGTTTATCACCAAATCACCACACTTTAAAGTATGCAATTTTGGAATTTTTGAAAAAAAAGTTTATGAAAAAAAGCATCCACACAAATACAATCTGAGCCATTTTTTTAATGAAAATAGAGCCATCTGATTGTATTGAACCATCAAAACCAATAAAACAAATAAAATATTTTAGTAAATGTGCCAAAAATATTTTTTTCACAATTTTTATAACAAAAATAAAGAAATTTCACTTGTCATACCCTGAAAGTTTCTGTTTTAGACTGTTTAGTGAGGTTTTAGTCTCAATGGACCCATCATTGCCGAGGTATATAATCCCTAGGTTTCCTACAAACCCTGTGTCAAGTTTTGTTGCTGTACGATTGAAACTCATTGGGTTTGCCTTGTGTCAAAGATAACGTTCCAGAGAGAAAAATATCCGAAAATCACCCAAAATCACTAGCTCAGAAAAAAATTAACAAAATATTTGTGTATTATCTTGTAAAGTCATTCAGTTTTTTCCAAGAAACTTCAGTTATAGCGATATATAACATGAAATAACTAACTCAAGTTTGGTTTTCTCATAATAGTGCAATTTGATGACGGAAAAACATATATAGAAATTTTCAATATTTATAAATACCCTTCTATACATCCAGAATAAATCATTTTGTAAAGCCGTGGCCTTTTCCTTGACGAATCCATTGTTAAAAGACTTGAATCATACCACAAATTCTGATGGGCTGGAGAGGACATTTTTTGACATTGAGGATTTTGATTTCTAAGAAAATCTATGTACATTGCCTGGATATATTTTTAACTTGTATTTGTCACATTAGTGTAGAAGCACACAACTGAGCACCGAAAACACAAATTGTTCAAGTTTCCTTCAAAAGCCTGAGTAGTTTTTTCCATGGGCTGGAGAGGACATGTTTTTTTGACATCATATTCAAGCCTCAAATTCTGAAAACCAGGTGTATTTATTGAAATAAATGCTGTTGCTTTACCTTTAGATATGTCTCAAGCTACAAAATTGACACAAACAGTAGACACATCCTTAAATGCTTATTCATCATAGTATACAAAGTAACAAATGGTCTCTCAAAGACAAAATATTTGACACATACCATTTTTTACATTTTAGGGGACAACTCATTTTGTATACAACTTATTCGCATAAAACCTGTTGTAATTTACACCCAAGACAGAGGTCCAGAGAGGCACCACCAACATGAATCACAACTGCCAGCATTTATGTTTGTGTGATGCCATAAAATTAGCAAAACTGCCCGTGAGACACAAATATGAGCAAAAATTGGCCCTAAATCGCTTGCTGCTTCAAAACTAAACATCGTAGAAGGGTAACATTTGGCACACATATATTTCAATGTAATACAAGACTGCCACCACAACAAATTTCTGTGTACCTATCATACTTTTCTCGTAATGTCTGCTTAATATGAAAAATTGGCCGAGTGCAAATACCGTAAAACTGCCCATATATTGCGTTGTGTCGTTTTGTTCTTGCTCTTATAAAGGGACACACTTCTCTGCTTCCCACCCAAAATTAATATTACAAGCAGGAACATCCCTTTACTGGAAAAAATATTGGTACAAGTCACATTGTATCCTGTCTGATATAGAATAGTGATATATGGTGTGACATTTTGAGGAATTTTTCCTCAATGATACATTGCTTCAGTCGGGATGACAGAGTAAGCACCGATACAGAAGGATAACAGAGAAAATTGAAAGTAAAGGTGCGGAAATTAATTTGTGATGTATTGCACGTCAACTTTAAATGTGCAGGATTCCTTTGTAACAGAAGGAAAAAGTGATAGAATGCACCAAACAGTCACAACTTCTATCTTGGCCTTATATAACACAGAGTCTTGGATACTTTCTGTTAGTTTCGTAGATTTTTCATTTTTGTAGGGGGGGTTAATTTCGGCAAGAGGAGAATTTGCGCAGGGCCCAACTGGCCCAAATTCCAACGGAGGGAGATTTCAGGGGGTTAGAAGCCAATATATTCATGATAAAGTTTCGAGACACAGGTCTGTAGCCTGACAATGTATCTTCTACATAACATCCAACTGGTGTGATGGAAAAAACAGCTTATATGACTAATAGTGGAGGGCATAATCATATGATCATCCCCAATGGCTCATCCTAGGGCGGATGCAACTGGAACTCGGCGTAGAGGTCAAGACCAACTGAGAAATGCAAACCTAACCATACATCCAACTCACCAACCAACCATTGATGCACTCCATTCTACACGTGAGTTCCGACTATATCATTAATTTCAAATACATAAAAACATAGATTTTTGGGCTGTTTCTTATTATGAGTTGAGTGATTTCAAGTTCACATTATTATCTACTTTAGAGATGAATGGCTTTGAGATGGCTTTTTGTGAGTCTGCATTGGCCTACAAATAATTTCACAGATGTTTATGACACATGAAATTCAATTGGAGAAAACACACCATACAATTTATTTTGGGCATCCTTCAAAATTTAATTTGAATACAATGTGTTATGCCAGCGGTACTGAACAAAACATAATATATTATACAGTATGTCTGATGAAATTACGCAAGTCGCATATTTCACAGTAGTTTGCAAACTTTTGAGCCCAACATCATATCCTTTTCACATAACCACTGGATAGGGCTTGGAAATCTTCCATGTAATTTTCATCAAGATTCATTGAGGCAAATTTGAGTTATGCCATATTTTCAAATATCTTGGGTGTCTGACGAAATTACGCAAAATCCACATTTTATTTGGAAGGGTCTTGAAAACGTTAAATTTTCAAATTATTTTGCTTCAATCATTAGCGTACTATCATTTGTCAACAATTCTTGTCAAGAAAGTTTGCTTATTTGCTGCCCATCTCAAGCAATATGTATTAATTGTCTCCATTGTAATAACATTGATTTTGCATAATTATTTCCAATTTAATGCACCCAAAAATCTCAAAATGGACTTATCATCATCAAAATTTCTTTAAAAGTTACCTTTTTCCATCAATTTATTGCAGCGAAACTGACTGTTCAGTTGTGTCCTTGGAATTGACAAACTATATAATTCGGAACTTCACATCCCAGTCGCAGTGCTATTCCAATGGCAAGTCATGGAAAGAATTTTTGATTGCGCGTAGTCTTAAAGTTAGAGATGTTACTTCAATTTCCCTTGCTATGAGTTAAATAGACAGTATAAGGTAAGTACTAGAAGCATGTTTTTAATGATCGGAACCATTTTGAAGTTCTGGGGAGCATAAACTTGATAAATTTATGCAAAATCAATGTTATTCCAATGGAGATAATTAATACATATTACTTGACATGGGCACGAAACAAGCAAACTTTTTTGACTTGATTAGTTGACAAATGATAGAACGCTTATAAAATAATTTGAAAATTAACGTTTTCAAGGCTCAAAAGTTTGCATACTACTGTGAAATATGCGACTTGCGTAATTTCATCAGACATACTGAATAGGATGCACATAGGGAAATAGGTATTGTTATATTAGACATATCAATGGAAATAAGTAGATCAACAGTAAAAAAAAATATATTAATTATCCATAATAGACAGATAGACAGTAAGAAAGATAGATAGATAGATAGATAGATAGATAGATAGATAGATAGATAGATAGATAGATAGATAGATAGATAGATAGATAGATAGATAAAGAGATAGACAGACAGACAGACAGACAGATAGATAGATAGATAGATAAATGGATAGATAGATAGATAGATAGATAGATAGATAGATACATGCAGATTGATAGATATATACAGAATTTTATTGACATGTAAACAAGTAGATAGGTATTAGTAGATTCATAAATGGATGCACATAAACGCAGACACAGATTTTGAAATAGATTGAAAATAATTATATAGACAAGTGAGATGATTAATAGATTGAGAAAAAGGCAGATAGATAGAGGACTTAAGAAAATAAGAAAAATCTTGCGTAATGTAATTTCTGCTTCATACCATCCTTTTTGAGCTTATATCGATGTTTGTATAATATTTCGAAGATAAAAAAGATGGCATTTTCACATGGGAAGCTTTGACAAGCCAAGCGCTTAATAAAATGTGTCGGTTGACAGAGTGCAGTTCAATATCAGTGGAGATTAAAATTGGAAAAGGGGTTGAGAAAATTTGACACAAAAAATAAGGAGTGGTGTGATCAATTTCAGGAAAGGCTTAAAAAGAAGCAGGGAGAGGGAAGATATATGAAGATATAGAGCCTTACTTTGACATACACATATTGAAGAAAAATACAGCTTGGAATAAGATTAAAATGTGTTTGATGTGCTTATGTAACACTGGCAACGTTGTGATAAGACAGATTCAAATTTCAGCTTTATAAGTCCTGTGATTCTCTCTCTTTCTTTATCTATACATTTATCTATCCATCTATCTGTCTACTTATCTGTCTATCTATCTATCTATATATTTGTCTACATACTTGTCTATTAATAGGTGTCTCTATATATCTATCTATCCATCTCCATATCTCTATATATATCTGCCAATTTATCCTTTTCTCTAGCCAGTTTCATTTCCTCCTTCAATCCGTATATATCTATTCCTAATTCTTACAGGAAAATCCAACACCTCTCCATACTATGACACTCCCAAATACTCTAGCATAACTACAATGTGTACATGTATAGCTATTTATCTTCTGAAAGAGGTTAATTGCTATATGCAATTTGAATAATGATACTTCCTACTTTAGACAAGCGCAGAAAAATACTGTAATTTTAAGGTAATTGCTTAGTTTACGTTTCACTTAACAGTGGCTCTAATTGAACAGCTCAATTCAGATATGTAAGGTGTAGTACAACAGAACAATTCTTTCAGTGTAGAGCCAGCAAAGAATATACTATTCAAAGTGAGGAATCATATGCATTACCAGAATCCATGAAAAAAATATTTTTAATTCATTTTCATATGTCGGTTGGAACACCATATAGGATTTAGGCAATCACATAGAATAGATTGAAATTGTATATGTAGATCATTCACATTACTAAGTGCATTTCTACTTCAAATAACAAAAACATACATACCATCGTTAACCTCGGTTATAAAAGTTATAGATTATCCAGATTAAAGTAGTAGTTTTTAAAATATCCATGAATGTGAAATCATTTTCTTAGCACATCAACTCATTACACACTGACGCAATTGTACTATAACACCTTTTGATATGCATGTGAAGAAAATGGACTATTCTAAGTTAATCTTTAACACTTTATTCATACATTTGTCCTCATTTACTTGACAAAGTGAACTGTTATGTGTAATTCTTTATTCATATGCACTTGACTATTCCCACTGTGTTTGATACCAATAAATCATTAGTAGATGCAAGTTTATTATGGACACTATTTACAAATCTCACAGATGTGTATTTAAAAACAGGTAATATATCATTATTTATTACTTACTAGTACATAATAATTTGCATTGCTTTCAAAGTATATTTGAATAAGATTGAATGAAAATTTTGATGGTAATCACTTCACATGTTTCATATGTTAGATTAAAATCAAACCACTTTGCATTTGCATTGATTAAATAATCTTCACTTTCAAATCAAGAAGCAGCTGTTATTCGTTTTAAATTGAAATGAGACTCATATCTTTTTTCAAAGGTCAAGTGCAGGCAAACATGACAAGACAAAAAAGAAATCATATCCAAATTAATCAAGCTTAGGGATGGTCTAAATTACAAAATCGATTCATTAAACTTTTAATCTTTCAGATCTTGCTGATAAAGTAGGCTACAGCCGCTACATGTATGGAGTATTTATATTGAGAAGCTTAGTTGATATATCTTAATACAATTGTAAAACTATGAATTTATTAAAATATTGCTCAAAATAGAGTAAGGTAAGGTAAGGTAAAACTTTATTTAACGTCGGTGGTGACAGTAAAAACAATAAACATAAGCTTTTTACCGACAAGAGTGCTCATTAGTCTATCCTAAACTCTCCTACAGTATACTATAAAATATCACCTCACTTCACGTCATCTCATCTCATTGAATCAAGACTCAAGACTCAAGATAGTTTTTATTCCTTTCTGAAACGTTGTGTTGCAGTAAAGAGTTAGGACATCTCTACGACAAATATAGTAGTTTGTCTCAACCCTTCTAACACCCTTCAATCTAGTCTCAATTTATATTTTTATCTTGTATTTCATTCCGTCATATTCTATCTCATTCCACATCATCCTGTCTTATCTCATCTCATTCACCTCATCTTCTTTTGTCTCATCTCATCTCATCTTATATCATTGTCTCTTGTCTTATTTCCACACAAAACACCTGGAATACCCATTTCCCTCTCCAATTTCATCATATCCTAAGAAACTCCTGAGCAAGTGATCATCAACCTAACATCATAATGTAAACTTCAATATTGGGAGGCCTTATAACACTGAGATAGAAACTTCTTTCTCCTTGAAAAAGCATATAGACTAATTGAATCTGAGCTATTCGACAAGACATAAAACATCAGCACTTTTTTATACAACAAAATCCTTAAGAATGAGTCTTTGGCATGTTAAGTGTCACTTATCAAGTATGCGTGTACTCAAATCAAGATATAGAGTGACCAAGCAGTCTCCAGCTGATAAGTATCAAGAGTGAAATCTCTTTAAAAGAATATGCCAATGTGTCTACAGATTTTCTGAACTCTTGCACTAAATGACTTTCTAACACATTGAAACTTGCCATTTTTTGATCAGGTTGCTTTTGAAAAACATGTTTTTTCCAAATAAAATTGCTCTTCCCATTCATGTGATTCAGTGAAAAGCAAGGCACTAACTGCTGGAAATGTCTGAATAAGTCTTTGAGATTAACTTGACTTCATGAATAAAAGTGGTACACACTTGATTACATACAAGTAATTAGAGGTGATCAATATCTAATCCATATTAATTCTGGCTTATATCTCTCAAGTTCTACAATGAGAACTTCTTCTCTGGCGACTTGAATCATATTAAATCAATCAATATATTTTGTTTTAAATTAATCTTAATTGAGGCAAAGCAGTGAAACAAACATTACTTTTCTGAATGATTGAAGAAAACAATTTATGTCATGTTTTTGATAAATCATTCTGAAAATATAAGACAGCATTCATGCTTTTAAAATCTTAGTATTAAATATATGGGATCAATGATTAAAACAATTTTCCAAGAATATTACTCGAAGTTGCCGGATTTCTTTAAAATCTCAATAGAAAAAAATTCTGCATAACGATTGCATAAAGGCAAAGTGCAGGGAGGGAGTTTCTCTCTGAATGTAATTCATCAGATTCTTAGGCTTATATTATTTGTCATCATGTACCATCATTTGTCACTCTGTTGCATTATCCGTCATTTTGATACATTGGTTGGCAAGATTCACCAAGAAAAACAGACCAAAAATGCATGAAAGCCTCAGTAGAGTGTTGATGAAGGGGAGTTCAGCTGAGTTGGTATCTTCCAAGCAATGAGAAGTTTGATTTTGCTCATTGCTTCTTCCTCAACCAATTGCGAATAGCATAAATACACGACAAGTACAAAATGCTCCTATCATCCATTCATCTGATGCAGTGGATTGGCAGGAGAAATTTTACTAAAATTATATTTCTTATTTAACTTGATCAATGCAAATCTTTTCTTGTTCTGTAATGAAGAAAAGAACTAACTTCTTCACTAAATAAAGGCCAATATACAGAATTATAACACCATCAAATTTGATTAATAAGATGCAATACTGTGACAAAAGAATATCAAAAAAAAAACATTCTCTTATTACAACTTGTCATTTGAACTCCTGAAGTTTCTAAGATGCCAGAATAATAATACTTCTTTGAATTTCAGTAATATGGCTTTCGCATTTGAACCGATAATAAATCTTTTCTATTTTTTCAAGAAAGAAAAATAATCTCTATCTGCAACAGGAAGTTATTTGAGGTAATCATTTCCTGTCGCTCACAAACAATATGTGTCAGGAAGCCAAGAAAATGGAAGACCTTCAAATTTAGTATCAGTGAAGGCTCGTACATATTAAGATAGAGACGAAAAATTATTGATAAGACACCAAATTGAAAGATTAACGATTGAAGTTTGTCGTCCTATATTTGTGCACTTTTGGGTTAAACATAGAACAGAGGGAACACATTACACATCAATGAAGCCATAATGACTGACAATGCTGTCAAACATTGAACAAGTGACATGGACAGAGCGGGAATTGAAAGCGAAGCCCATGTAACTGACCTATCTATCCACAGAATGGACGGATAGATGGATAGATAAACTGAAAAAAAAAGTTCATAAACACAGATTGAAATATTTAAGCAAGCAACATAATCTGAATCTGAAATCTAAAAGACATCGATCCAACACAGGAATTCACAGCAACCCAATGTGAAGGACCAGGGGCGTATCTATAAATTGTCTGTGGGGGAGCCATAATATGCAGCGAACAGGCGGTCGTTTAAGGCTTTTCGCATCTTCCCAATGTTAATTATGGGCTCAAGGGCAGCCATTGTCTGAAACCCCTCACCTAGACATGCCACTTTGATTGACATCTTTCTTGCCAGCAATGCAACAAAAATGTTCTGGACAGCATTATGTTTGCGTAGTCAACAAATGTTTGTCCACAAGCAGTAAATGCAGATTTAGATTACAAGTTAAGTAAATGTTGACTTGTGATTACACACTCAAGCCTCGGGCAGTTACAGAATAACAAATTGCTTGATTTGCCTAAACAAATAGCAGAACAAATTGTGAAATCAGATGATCTGTTTAATCTTTTAAGCAGGAAACATTGATGTTTGGTTAGCTGATAGAGCTTATTGCATGTTATGCCGAATTAGAATTAAACAATGAACAGAAACGGTTATTTGGACAGTCAGCAATGTTGATTCACTGTATATTCTGAATTTCTGTGTAATCAGTTACTTGCCTTTATTGACCTTACCCAAAGCTTCAGCTGCTCAAACTAGTCAAGGTCACCAAGCAAGAACAGGAATCAACCCCTTTGGCAACCAAGTGAGCTAACAACTGAGTTAACCACCTTCCTAAAACAATGGTTGGCAGAGTGACAGGAGTATTTCTAGGCATCAGTAATAACCTTCGCACAACCACATGATCCCTAGCATTGTTCGGACTTGACAAACATCCTCATCGACAAAGACCATGCAATCTCTTCTGATATTTGTTTGCAAGGTCGAAACAAGGCATTGTACTGCATTCTTTGTGCAGATGAGCAGCTCTGTTATTACTTACATGTATCTGGTCAAAAGAAGGACACTTGTGCCAATGCTGAGAGGGATAAAGATCCTCTTTGCTTTAATCAAACGCTAAGTTGTCCACTGACCCTGGATCTATAACAAGATCTTCTTATGGTGAAGAGACAAAAATTGGTTTTCGTGAGAGGGGCTTGGACATAAAGAAAAAATGTCCTGCCTGTAGTACAAAATAAATTCTTTCTCGGCAGTCCTTCGAGGGGGGGGGAGGATTTCTTAACAGGGTGTTGTTTGGTTAAGAAGCGAATATTTTGGGGACGTCATTACCTCAAAATGAATAATTAATAAGGGCCACCCTTGAACATCACAGAGACATAATGTGGCCCACCACGACATGTCAAAGAGCCTCAGCTACAAAAGATTGTGCGATCTCAGCTCTTATTTGTTTGCGGCATCCAAACTAGTGTTGTTGTCATCTTTGCATAGATGTGACCTCAGTGTGCTTGAAATCTGTGTTCCTTTAAAAGTATAACATAAGCGTGCTGTGAGACAATATGAAAGAGAAAGGAACATCATGCGTATGTGTAATGTTCTGTTTGTAAAGTGATGTGTAGCTCATGCTCAAATTTCACATTTGTACAAAAACGAAGATTCACCATACTGTGAACATTGTAAAACAGCCACATCACTTTTATGGCAATTTCCATAATACTCCAAAGAAATACATTGTTCTCACAATCGTACTGCAATGAATTTTTAAAAAAATGGTAAAATGACAATTTTGTTGTATTTATGTATGTAACAACCATTACAGTGACATGCAGCTGTAATATGTCATGTCGAAAAAAGCAGCATTAACCATATGCAAATAGTCACCATTTTCCAATTTCCTTTTCTGTCTTGATAAATAACTTAAACTTGAAGGCTCCATTATTTAACTTCCATTTTTAATTGCAATTTAATGAATTTGTTTTTGTTTGTACATGGTGGCCCTCCATCTGTGACCAAGTAGTCATCGGAGGGTCTCCAAGCTTGCTAAATAAATTGTTTTTATTGTCATAGTCATTGTTTAATTCAAAGCATTCCATGTTCCAATATCTTCTCAATGATTAAAATATTAGCCTTTATTTTCAATGACATCCCAAAACACTGTCATCCAAAAACATTATAAAGAATTTTCTGTAAATGAAAAATACCCCACTTCCTCGTGTGTGTCCCAATTAAGATAATCCTTAGATTAGAGCAATCAGCATGGTTTGCCCCAGGCAGATATCAATGAAATATGGAGACTCTACTTCATAACTGATTTGGCTGCTTCTAGTCTCATGGTTGCAACTTCCATGTTGAAAATCTTGACACTGCCTGCTTAGATACATGCATTCTATGCAATGTTATAGAATCAATATATGTTATAAGTGTGGATATTTAAAGTATTGCTTCAAGTTAAATCAATGCAGAGAATTTGTAGAGTTGTTAATTCCGTTGTTAAATGCTGACCGGAAAGGCTTCATAAACAAATATACTCAGCATGGTGTCTGTATAACAAACATTTTACATTTTAAAAGCATTTAAAAACAAGTCTATCAGCCTCCTTTTAGTTGGGTCATATGTCACAATTCCGTGACCGTTGAGAGCGAAGTAAGGTTTTATGATGGATTTGTCATCTATAAAGGTTTATCTAAAAATTGAGCGGGGGTGACCCTCCCAAAGGTGCGGGCTAACTCTGTGAGAGGCCTAAATCCAAAATGACCGTCACCTTCGGAAATTAAATTTTCAATGGTTTGAGCTACAGTGATGTGCAATACATCAATTTTGGGGTTTGTATGGTCAAGGAATTCATATCTGGGGGTATTTTGGTGATTTGACCTATATTTGACCTAAAAATCCAAGATGGCGGCCAGTTTTTGCCAAAAATTGTATTTTTTTCAATGTTTCTCATATTCCTTCAATGTGAGAACTTCTGGATAGGATGAACTATGCAGTTATTTGGTGCTTGACTGTGTTTATGAACTTTTGAGTCATTTAGAAGGACAGGAGGTTAATAATGACAGGTTAATGAGGGCATGGTTTCAGACAAATTTCGTAAAATATGTGATTTTCAATGGTTTGGGCTACAATGATGTTCAATACATGGATTTTGGGGTTTGATGGGCCAAGGAATTTATATCTGGGGTTAGTTTGATGATTAGATTGTTTGTGACTGAATAAATCACAAAGTGTTTCCTAATATTGCATGGAAGAGTGTTTTTCTTCAACTTAACGGTGCGTTTCCTGAAATTGTATCCTTCAACAAACTGATGATTGTCAGGGCCAGATTATAGAATCTAACAAATTCAAATGTCATTTCAAATGCCATCTGAGAGACAAACTCAATGGCATGAGTCAATAAATGTTGTTATGTAGAGATGGCTAATGTCATGCTTCGAAAAGGTTTTCATATAGTTCTTCACTTCTCGGTTTGGTTGTCATGCTCTGTTGACTAAATTATGTGGTTATCATGTCGAATTAACAATTAAACGTGCCTCTATTTGAGCTACTAAGCTACTCGTAGTTCATCAGGATTACAGTAAACTACAGCATAACTTATTAATTCTTCTTGCCCATTGCAATTGCTCAGTTCAGCGGCTTTTCTTGAACAAAATCAATGGTAGCCATTCAGAAATTCTTTTCATTTCATAATCTGTATTTCAAAACCTTTAAGATAATAATTAACTAGGTTTACTGCTGATCAGAGTTAGAGACCATTGATGCTAAAAAAAAGCTGGGTGCAGGCTTGCCAATTGATAGCCACCAAAGGTTTCTCACATTTGTGACTAGTTATGAACCTTTGTGGTCACCCATTGACAGGCAGATGTCTCACCATTTTTATGACAATAATATCAAGTATACCATTTAATCTATCTCATCTCATTGTTGTATGACTGTGATGATGCTCCTGCAGGTCTCTGAGAACTTGATCCCCAACAGCAAGTTAAAGCTGATGCCTTCCAGAGCAATTTTGACATTTTTGACCAGTATCTTTACCGAGAGGCTAAAGATTTCTGGCTCTAGTCTGTATTTAATAGTAAAGCATTGGAGTTGAACGTGGTAGGTGAATATGAATATTTTAATGCACTGGTCCATCTGTAATGGATGTACTGATGAACATCTGAGATCCCTATAAACTTTTCTGGTTCAAATTCCAATTTCCACCAGTCAGTAAAATACATGTATTTCAGTTTTGGAAAATCTTGGAAAGACATAAAATGTCCACCCTTCTAGTAACTGCCTCTTTTCTTCTTGGCCACTGCATGGGTGACAGCAGCTACAATATTCTTCTGTTTAAGGAATTTTTAACTTTGCCTCCTACAACCAAACTTTAACCTGTGTAGATATACACTGTCACACTGTAAATTTTCCCACTACTCCTTGGTTAGTTCACTGCTTCCACTGTTATTTTTCGAACTTTCAAAGGCTGTAAATCTCATTCTGGTGATATTATTCATTTATTGCTATCAACGTCTGTGAAAATTGAAAAATCATTTATTTTATATAGCACTATCTACCATCATTGAATATCATTTTCAGAAGCGCTGAACATAAAAGAAATAAGATTCATAAATCATGTAAATAGTTAAAATCAGGGAGAAATGTATGACATTAAAAATTTAATAAATAAGAATGTCTTTTATTATCTTTTTAAAGAGTTCAGTTGTTTCTGCTGCTTTGATATCATTTGGCATGGTGTTAATTATAGTTTACATTAAATTAACCTAAACTTGTGTGAAATTGGCAGCATTTTGCCAACTTTTTTTTTTACTTTTGTGTGTCTTCTAAGAACACAAATAATTCTTCCATATTTACCATGAATAAGTAGCCCATCCACAAACTCCAGCAACCCAGTTCAGTATAACTTAGATGTCACTTTGTCTTTAAAAATCTCACTGCACCTTTAGAAGAAGAGAACATAGTTGACCAGCGATTGTTTCAGATGCAGAATTGGATCTAAAACAATCTCTCGTCAATATAATGTAAATTTGAGAAAAAAAACTACTTCATGAACTTTGGGGTTATAACCATGATATAGATGATGTCCATAGTTATGTGCTACACAACATAATATTTAGGAAAATCTTTACTCAATATTTATGGAGTCATTCGTTACAAATACTTTTCCTGCAACCACATTTTTTAAATGACATCCAACAGGAGAACTTATTTTATTTTTCAGAATTTATCCCTTGTGTTGAAGAAATATAAATAGCACAGTAACTCAAACTGAAGCTTGTTTAATAAATGGTTCCAAGGGCATTGTGACCATGTCATTTGGTCAACAGGGCATAACAAACCGAAAAGTGAGGAACTGCATAATTATGAAAACTTCTTCAAAGTACGACTTAAAGCCATTTCTACAACACAACTACACTAATTGACTCATGCCATTGAGTTGGTCCCTCAGATGACTTTTAAACTAATATCTGAATTCATTGGATTATAATCTGTACCTCATCAGTTCGTTGAGAGATACAATTTAAGGTAACACACCATTAAGTCGAAAACAAACACTCTTCCATGCAATATTAGGAAACACTTTGGGTTTATTCAGTTACAAACTTTCCAATCATCAAACTAACCCCAGATATGAATTCCTTGGCCCATCAAACCCCAAAATCCATGTATTGAACATCATTGTAGCCCAAACCATTGAAAAGCACATATTTAACGATATTTGTCCGAAAACATGCCCTCGTTAACTTGTCATTATTAACCTCCTGTCCTTCTAAATGACTCAATAGTTCATAAACATAGTCAAGCACCAAATAACTGCATAGTTCGACCTATCCATAAGTGCTCACATTGAAGGAATATGAGAAACATTGAAAAAATACTATTTTTAGCGAAAACTGGCCGCCATCTTGGATTTTTAGGTCAAATATAGGTCAAATCACCAAAATACCCCCAGATATGAATTCCTTGACCAAACAAACCCCAAAATTGATGTATTGCACATCACTGTAGCTCAAACCATTGAAAATTTAATTTCCGAAGGTGACGGTGGCGGCCATTTTGGATTTAGGCCTCTCACGGAGTTAGCCCGCACTTTTGGGAGGGTCACCCCCGCTCAATTTTTAGATAAACCTTCATAGATGACAAATCCATCATAAAACCTTACTTCGCTCTCAACGGTCACGGAATTGTGACATATGACCCAACTATTTAACCGCAACTCAGCTTCTTGATTAAGGTAAATCCTGTTAAATAGTTTTCTCTCAAAATAACCGTCTGGTTTCACTAAATAAGATTATAATCAGACCTTACATCATATCATGGCATATTTCCTTCAAACAAGATTAACACAAAACATTCTAGACAGGATTTAGCGCACCATTTGCTCTGGTTCCAGCAAAGAAAACAAAATTACAATTTAATGGAATTTACGTTTGAGGCAAGAGGATAACTTACTGGAGCCCATGTTGACATTTTTCATCATAATGCTTCTCTCGCTAACTGAATACTAAACTCTCTCACACTCAGGATGAAAGCTGGTTAGAAGTGGAATATTAAACTTTCAGTTCGCTTAAAAAAACCGTTTGTTAGTGTTTTCTTGAAGATGACAATATATTAAGAAGTTAATTGATAAATTTGTCACAAGGCTACATTGAAAAACTATTACAGATCCCATAATACGACTAAAAGCAATAATACATCTGCAACATCACTTCCAGACTTCGCATTGTATACCACATTTTGATGAAAAAGTTTTCTCTTTGAGATTTAATATTGCCTTGATCTAGCTGAGACTCCAATAGCATGACTCTCAAGAAAGATGCATGACCAAAACATAATTTAGAGGACTATGCTCATTAAGATAACCATGAAATTCTAGGGCTGCTTCAGGGAGGTAGAATGTTTGTAATTCCAACACACATATTCCTAAAAGAGGTTATAACTTATCTAATAAACACAATTTGTATTACTCTACTTAGAAAATCTCCATACAGGAACTATGCACCATTGCAGAAACATCCTCAGTGAGACAGTGACCAAGACATAATTTAGAGGACCACCAGTATTATATTAATTACTACAAGTATTATTTTAATTTAATATTTCTATCATTGTATTTATGCACTTGTTTTAGTTCCTTCTGTTAAATCTTATCCTGATATGCTTAAATAGTCGGCAGAAAAAGCCTATGGCTTATGTTAATATTTGTAAAAACACATGACTCAAAATAAATTTTCTTTGACTTGACTTTGACTTTGACTATCTATTTGGTTCTTTCATGAACAGACAGTTAAATTTGACATTATATCAAATTATCAGTTTTAGATAATTGTACTGCATATTACTTTACATGAATAGATTATACACTCTTGATCAAAATGCTGGAATAATTGAATTTTCAAGGTGTCAGGATTTCAAAGTTCTGATATCATTTATACATAAATCTAATATCTGAAATCTAATATCTGAGGAAAAATCTTTGAGATTCAACGTATTCAATCACCAATTTTAGAACTTTGAAATCCTGACACCTTGAACATCCTAATTATTCCAGCATTTTGATCAAGAGCGTATTCTATTCTATTCCATATTATTCTATGCAAAGAAAGACAAACATATTAACTAATCTAGGTCTATTTTATCATCTGATGCATCTCTTCCATCTTGCTATCTGTAGTGAGTAACTGAATACTAAATTGTCACTCTGCTTCACAGTTGAGGCTGTTTTAGAAGTTAAATTATGCAGCAAAGAAACAGTTTTGCTTAATTAAACAGTTTGTCTTTTTATCCCCTCAAGAACAGTAAATTAAGAAGTCAATTAGATTGGTCTCATTTCAAGCTAAGAATGAAACTAAGCATTGTCTTTCAAGTCTATTTCTTTGTTACATTCTTCTGTCTCTGAGGAAATATCTTGTGAACCTCGATGAAGAACTGGCAAAGCATCCAAACTCCAAAATTCAAAATCATTGTGCCGAAATGGGTATCAGATTTATTATCAAGAGTGTATTAAGGTATCCACAACAGAATCAAACATAATAATTGTTCTGCAAAATTGGCCAAATGTTTAGTGTTTGTTTCACATAAATGCTGTTTCACTGATTGGTTGTCTTAAAAGCATCCAAACAGCTAGGAATTAAAACTATGCTATGGCCAATTTTATGGTAAATAATATTAAGAGCAACTGTGCTATCTTGCTGTATGCCTGTGTGCCACTTCATGCATATTGTTAATATTGTGGCTAGATGAAACTCATGATATTTTTAATTGCCTAGTGGATATTAAAGTGTCAACAAATGATTTGGTGCTTTATACAAACATATATGTGTTTCAGTACTTCAGGCATACTGCTTATTTTGGACTACAAAATATCATCAAAAGCATAAATTTACGCAATATAATAGTTGTCATATGCCAAAACACTTCTCACAACAGAAAAAACAAAAACCTGGGTCTGACAGAGGAATGGAATGGAGCTAAAAGCCAATAATGGTCCAACCACAAAGCTCTACATTTTTCCCTTCAGTTGCTTTTATCTACGTTGTCATAGTTTTTCTCTGCTATTCACACTTTGGTGCTACCCCTCTATGGAGTCTTCATTACATGCAATATGTGGTTGTGCAGGATTAACACATCAATCTGGATTCCTTTATTGTTTGGTATATATTGCATTGTTATATCTGACCAACAATGAGGAGAGAACAATTACACAATATACCATGAGTGTTTTAGCCTACCCTGTAAATGCCTAGGTTGACAGATCTATCTCTCAACCTCTTAATTATTGTCCATACTCCCTGTGAACCTATCCGACATAGATATAAGGGGGGCCAGTCAAAATCTCCTTTTCCCTAAATCTACTTCTCCAAAATCTACGTCTGACAAAATCTCCTTTTTTTCGTCAAAATCTACTTAATTTTACAAAAATCTACTTTTGACAAAATCTCCTCAAATTATTTATTTTTTATTTAATTACTTTGATAAAATAATGTTTTCATGATAAATAATCCATTAAAAACTTAAAGGAATAGACCAGAGTCTTAATTACAACAAATTTATATTATGATCAGAAGAACAAATACAAGAATATGAATTATGTGAATGATTACATTGCCAGTAATCTTTCATGTATTTCACAATTACTTTTTATGGTAATTGACCGAAAAACGTTAGTAGGAATTGCAATTTTATACATATATGGATTTTTTGGGTGGCCTCTGCAGCGATTTCTAATCTTTGAGAGGTCTCCTATAGCTAAACTTTTAAAACTTTATACTCCTAATGAGACATTACCTCAAAATATTTTGGAAATAAAAATTTATCGGAGTCTGGGTCTTAAAAATCGAAATTTGTCTATTTTTTTATTATTCACTTATTAGGCTTTTTCACCTGTATATTTGCCCATAAACTGATATTTTCATGACATAACTGTCACCCATTTTGAATTTGAATGCTAACTGCTGTTCTAACAATGGCTGTTGTCTTAATTGAAAATCAAACACTGGCCATTGTCTTAATTGCAATCCAAACACTGGCCATGCATTGTATATATTCTAAGAAATTGGAATTACTTAGACACATAGCATTCATATAAGGTTCAAGTAATATTAATTTGCTTGTAACGGTTTACATCCTTGTTAAATTTCAATATTTTACTGCAAGTAAATAATGAAATAATAATTTCATCTGAACTAATAAATTTCAAGTGAACAAAATCGTTTTTCACACTGAAATTGTCTTTGACTTACTGAGCAAGAGTAAAGAGTAAATAAAATCTAAAATGGGTGAAATGACAAGTTTCACTAATTTCGTATTTCATCATTTTACCTATTTATTTGACTAGCAGTTCACTTCTATCAATGATTTACTTTGTCATTTTACTTATTTAGGTATAGTCATTTAAATAATTTAGTCAGTCATTTAGTTTGTTAATTTAATTAAGTTTCTTTAAAATTGGAGAACAAACGTGAATAGACAACATGAATCATTTCAAAGAGCATAATTATTTCAGAATTTACTTACAAATTTGGCATTTAAGCCAATGTGTCTGAATAAGTAATAACAATCATTTGAGTTAAAATGCGATAATTTACCTAGAATTAATCACCCAGGAAATCTACTCAGTCGAATTATTTGGTTTATTCCGTAATATTTAAAACAGATCTATATAGGCATGCCAAAAATATTCGCTGCAGTCATTTTAGGAATAAGATACTACATTCCTTAATATTTCAAACCACAATTGGGTTTGTATAATTATCAAAACATACTAACTTCAACGGATTTTAAAGAAGGAACTTTCTAATGATATTATGAAAAATTCAAATAATGTCATTTACTTGTCAAAAAATGTTAAACTAGAGTCACTTAACAGTGTTGTATTCAAACTTATTTTTATTGCATGGGATTGTATTTGTATTCAGTTACTTTTGGCTCAATTGTATTTTTATTCATATTTAAATGCGTGTATCTGTATTTGAACCCAAACCTGGTCGGTAGTGTGTATTTCAAACTATTTTTCGCATAAAAAGATTGTTAATTTTTGTATAAGTTTAAGAAAAGTTAAGTATTTTAATCATATAAAGGTAATGTAACACTAGATTTAACTTAATTAAGGTTTAAATAACTTTTTTTTTCTAAAGTAGATTTTGGAAAAAGTAGATTTTGGCAGAAGTAGATTTTGGTTTTCAAAAAAAGTAGATTTTGGAAGGAAAAGTAGATTATGGAAAAGTAGATTTTGGAAAAAGTAGATTTTGACTGGTATTCGATATAAGCATTAAGCATATGTATTCCCCTATCTGACTCTTTGCCAAGATATCATAGCATTTTGAGGTATTTCTGTAGGGGGGAATGATAAAGTGGCTTTTTCGCTAGGCCCATGCGGGGACGCCTTCAAATCATTCTTTATTGTTTTAAAAGTTCATTCATACTGAAATTTTTGGATTTCGGACCTGCTTCTAGCTGCTACTGGCACTTTTGTATGACAGGAAAGGTGACGTTTTTGTGAAATTTCGCCTATTTGCGATTTTTGTTAATTTTAACATTTTTAATGATAGGAAGTTGAAAATAACACCATTAAACAGAGTGTAAAGAGAGCTTTCATTTGCATACCAACACTTATAGTCTGTGACAAACACAAAGATAAGATAAATATTCTTTTAAATTATATGATTAGGAAATTATCAAAGACATAGTGCGAAAATAATGGCTTAAATTATGACTAGTCATTTTTAGGAAATCAATGACACTGTGGACTGTAGAATCATGTTAAATAAACCCTTTAATAGCTCGAAAATGCAGTATCCCCAGTCACATGAATGTTTTTGCCAATCAGTAAGGGTCCAACTGAAATAATCGAGCTAAATCAGGATAAGATAATTATGGTAAACCTTGTACTTAAATGAATATCTGTTACTTTGGAATACTGTGCACTTAAATATTTTTAATTGGTAAATAATGAATTACAAAAGTGCTGCAAATAAATGACAAAACCCTGAAGTTAAACTTATCTTGTAGCCTGCATGCATGGTGAGGTGGCAGTCCTGATAGCTGTGTGTACAAATTCATATTAAATTCTGTTAGTTTCCGCATCTGAGAAATAAAGAAAATCAAAAAGTGCACTGACATTGACAAATTGGCATTGGAATTTTAAAGGATCAGCTTCATAATAGCATCATATATACTAGAACAAACTGCAAATTTGCAGCAAAATCATAAATTAGGAGCAGAAAATTTGGATTGTGCATGGGTAGGATGAACCCGTATATTCTGAAGTAGAAGTGCAATTAAATAAAAATCATAACTTTCAATATTGAAAATTAATCCATGTCCATTTGGAAATGGTATTTATTCAAGGAAGTGCCCAAATCCCTTACGTTACCAAAAAAAAGGATTTGAACAACTCTTGAAATTATTGTCTGGTTGAGGCAATCCAAAGATCAGACATATTGTACGAAGTTCTATTGTTTGATATCAGACAAATCTTTTTTTTTCACTGTGTAAATAGGCCAACTGGTCTGGTATAATGTAACATTAACAAATGTATGTTATAGGTGTGAGATATGGCAAGTGAAGGTCTGCCACAATACTTTTGTAACTATTTCCCAAATGGTAATCTCAATCATCATAATATTAAGACTTGTATGTGTAGAAGTGAACAAAACCATCAGAATCATTGATTTATACATTCTGACAACTTTTTTTTTTTTTTTTGGGGGGGATAGTAAATGTCAGCAGTAATGGTGACACTATTTGGCCTATAATGTTGAAAATAATTTCACTCTGACATATCTAATGACAGATTATTCAAGCTAGAGCAAAATTAACGATCACTACATCCATTCCCAGACCTAATACTTGCCACTGTGAAACCCATGTAGTGGTTTACAATGAATGCCATGAATATTGTCAAAGCATTCATTATGGCTTTCATTATTTTGCAGTATAAGTAGTCTTAACAAAATTATTGCATTTTATATGCATCTACCATTCAGAGCCATGCAATTCTGGGGGGGGGGAACCTCCAAGTGATTGACTGCTTATTTTGGAATTGGCAACTGCCACTATAACTCGTGCTTTCGGAATATAATTCTACATTCTGTTTATGAAAGCACAGCAAAAAGAAGTGGCAGAGACACAACCTCTGAAAGAGCCATCACCAATGTCTTCTCCTTTCCCTTTACTTCAAGCAGTCAGTATTGGCAATCCCCGAATGGGCATTTAGCTGAACTAGCTGATACAAGGGAATGAAGTGATAGTGATACTGACTTGCAACTCAATATCCAGAGTATTTTTCTATTTCTTGATGAAGTCATACATATTTTCAAGATCCAGGTCCACATGATTATCAATCTAAATTCTTGTCATTCTAAGACTCAAACAACATTTGATGTTTTGTAATTTTCATGGAACTTCTTTGAAAATAGACCATAAACGGCCATATCTCAAGAACTAGTGCACCTAGAAAGTTGAAATATACACCAAAATGTTCAGGATGCCCCTTTTCCTATTCAATGTCAATACATTTATATGACTTAAAATCAATATTTTTCAAGTTCTGATGGAAAATACTATTTTCGACATTTAAAAAGATGCCGTTTGACATTTTGGCCAGTAGCAGGCTGAATAAGCCATGAAATTCAATTTGGTAAAAAGTTTCTTGATTCTGGAGGCAATGAGCAACTTTTAAAGGTGTCCCCGCAAATTTTCAGGATTATCATCCCCCCTAATTTCTGTTCTTGTACTGAAGTTCTCTCTGAAACATGCAATATGTGGCAGATGCCAGGTTAACACATCAACCCACTTCCTTTTATTACTTTACTTATATTGCATAAGGATGTGTGATTTTCCATTTTGTGCTTCACTTTATCACAAGACTGTGATGTCACAGATTTATTTGCATAACTTCGTATATATATATATTACACGCGCATCTTTCACAAATTTACTAAGTACATTGACACATGGATTGTGTAGGTTCAGCTGTTTAGCTTTGTTACCTGCACTGGTTGATAGATGCTTCAATGAACTTAACTGAATCAAACAGACTACTTATCCTCAGAGGAGAGTTACAATGACTTACAACAACTTTTTAAAAAGTTACTTGAAATTGTGATAACTAGTGTCTTGTGAAAAACAATAACACACTTTGTTTGGAAAATATTGAGACTCTTCTGGTAACGTCATCTAAGGTGTAACATTCGGCTCAGACGGAAGTTGTTTGTTGTGGTTGTACCTAAAAAGTAACATTGCATGGCAGCTTCAAATTGCTTTGTCACCAACCATGATGTCAAAATCTTTAAAACTGAGTGTCACACACACGCATGTATACCAATAATACTCTATAGACAATACAAGCGTATGCAATTCGAATTCTAAGATAGCGGGAGCAGAGCCATATTGCAAGTAACACACAAATATGGTGCAAATGCAATAGTTGACCTTGTACATGACACTTATTTTGATAATGTTCTGGCATTCAAAGTATTTTTTCTTTTATAGTATTTGCATATTTGAAAGAAATACAAAACTGGCGGGAGCCTATGTCAAAGTCACATGACAAATTCCAATTAGAATACAGCCATAGCAGTGATCACAAACTGTATACATTGTTTGTTACTATTTGTGCGTTCAGCAGTTAGACATGCGATAAAAATATATAAGAATCTGCAACTTATAGAACTAACGCCCAACAGTAACTGTGAATTTTGAGAAATGTTTTTCATAGTCAACTGTCAAATTTGATAGAATCTGTGACAAATATATAAAAACATGCATGTCCAGGGGCATTTCTTGGACTTGTCATATGCTAGTATATGGATGTTTTAAATCAATCTACAAGCCCTGATATAATGTCTATCAATGACTGGTATTTCCGCTCATGGTGTCACAGGTACATGTAGAAGATTAGACTCGTCACATTCAGAGATATCCGATGATGTCACGGTTTAACTGCAAAACAAAGTTTTTAAAAGACACGTAGCTGTGAAAACTATAATAATAGTCTCTTGTTATACCAAGTTTGGCTGAAGTTTCTGTAAACACAAAAGAACAGAAAGAAAATCTAACTGAAGATCGTGACTGGTACAGTATTAGAGAGACTCAAATTGTGTGATAGCATGACAGCCACCAAATTAGGTTCAGTTTAAATTACATCTAGAAATAGCCAGAAAAATGAGACTTTTAAATAGCTGTGAAAGTAGGCCTGATGTCGCACCTAAACTTTGAAAATAAAAGAAACGTTCTGGGTACAATATATTAATGACTGAGTTTACCTTTGGAATTATTCAATTATTGGCAAGCTAAGTCTTCACTGCGCAAAATATATATAATTCTCTATTGATGCAAATAGAATCTAAAAGTAAAAATTAACATGATAAAAAAGTTACATTTAAAAGACAAATGATTAAATAAACTACTAAAAAACGAAAATTAGGCTAAACGCAAAAATTCTAAAGATGAAATTTTGTGTTTCTCTGAAAACACTTCATCACAGTTATATCTCTTATACAGAGCCTGTTTAGCTGTTCTTATATCATGGTAAGACACCTCTTTCTTCTGAGCTCTTTCTATTAATTTGCAAGTATCATTAGCACAAATTTGCATTGCAATAATCGGTAACAAGACTGTCTAATTATTGAGAAAAATCATATACTTGCACTTTCAAGAGAAAAATACATTTTCCTTCATTCGTGTCAAAATAACATAAAAATGCATAACTGTGAATCAGCTTCTGCCCTCACTATTCTCCCTCTAAAGTTGTCTTGTATCTGAGGGAAGACAGGAACGTGACAGATCAAAGACTAACTTAAAATTGGTGGTAAGAACAGAAAGATGTCTCATTTGAACATGGAGAAGATATTTGTTCTGGGCATAATATATATCGATCTCTGATCAATTCATTTTGAAGCACCATAATCAGCATTTTAGATACTGATTATATTATGAGTTGTTATACAAATTACAAGTGCTTGACTTCTAATGGTTGTCCCCTGACTAACCAAAATCGTTGCCTGCACCAAGAAGTGCCTGATGATTAATATACACTTAAATATTGCAAGTAATGTTTTTCTTCTCCCATGTAGAAATAAGAAGTTTGGCTTACAGTGTGTCTGCTTTCATCCTTACTACTATTCTCCCAATATAGCTGTCTTATATCAATGCCACTAAAAGGGAGACAGGAACGTGACAGATCAAAGACTAACCTAAAGTTGCTGGTAAGAACAGAAAGAAGTCTCACTCAGACATGGGAAAGCTATTTGTACTTCTCATAACTTAATATCTACCTTGCAGTTAGATCAAATTTATTGAAGAACTCAAACTTGTATTTTGGATTACAATTTCATTTATAGATGCGTTTATATCATTGTCTTAATTGGAAAACTAAACTCCACAACATTAAAAACGCACACTTTGAAAAAAGCTAAAAATAGTACTTCCTTTTAAGATATCAATATGACAATTTGTACAATTCTAGAAGTTGCCATCAAATATATTCACGAAAAATTTCAAATCTCTAAGTGCAGTAACTTTATGTCAAATTAAATCGTCGTTGTGACTGTCGAAAATGGAAGTCACAAAATTTCAATTTCCCCTAGATCATTAATTTCAACAACTTGGCTGTTCTTTCCACAAACTTTTTTGATAAGCCAAGAAAGTTCATAATTTTCCTTGCTTGATGAGTTAGGGAAAAGGGATATTTGACCCAAACACAATTAAAGAGGGTAAAATTAATGAAAATTAAGTGTCAATGCTGACACGCCCCCTACTGGAGCCTTTTGTCAAAACCTTAATAAATGATGTTTTATTCAGATTTTTGAGACAATTTATATGGAATGATTGTCTGTGTGTGTGTTTCTGCCCAGAGCATGGATAAAACCCCCATTATTTAACAGTTCTGGTTCACATGCTTCATTTGAAGATGCGAACTCGTAAATTTTGAGTTTTTAATTCCAAATCTGCTTTATCATTGACTTTTTTTTCAAAAACTTCCGTGGGACCTCTTTTGGAAGTCTTGTGCCTGTTATGTGAAAATTTCATAAGATTAATCCCATCCAGTATGCCACAAAACCAATATTTCCAATTGTGCATTTTATGGTGAAGTGCAGTTTGTGAATTGCATTTTTGACAGTAACCACGACGACTTAATATGACACAAAAGTACTGCACTTAGAGATTTGAAAATGTTCGTGAATATACCTGATGGCAACTACTAAGAGTGTGCAAACTTTCATCTTGATATTTTCAGAGGAAGTACTATTTTAAGCCTTTTTAGAATAGTGCGTTTTTAATGTTGCTGAGTTTAGATGTACGAGGGGTGTCCCAAAAGTTCTGACCAATTTTTTTGGCAGACCTTTCTATTTGAAATAGCCTAATGACATTTTCACAGAATCAATTTGAGGTATTTGACCATCTAATTTGAAAAAGTCAAGACTGTAAGAAGTCTTTAAGTTACTGTTCTGTTACCATGGTTACAAGAGGTCGGTGCACCCGGCGCAGCTCAGTTTCTCACACGAAATTAAGTAAATTAGCTGCCTTAAAAGTCAGAGAATTTATAGTAAAAAGCAACTGATTGCAAGAAAATGTATTTCCTGATAGGCTTGCAGTCTTTCAAGATATCTTCCATTAGATTATAAAAATTTATTTATATTTCAGCCTGATCAGCTGAGGCAATTACCAAAGGTGTTTTCCAGCAGTTGATTAACAGCGCTTGAGACGGTTTGGCTGAAACAATCTGCTGTCAAAAGGCAGTGCTCAAGAAAATTAGGTTCAAAACCCAATCTCATCCGCTTTAATTACCAGATTTGGCCTTCTGTAACTTTGTGTGATACTAAAATTTATACAACAGTTCAAAAATTAAAGAAATAATAGTCATAACGAGAAATGAAGCAGTCTCCACATACACTGAAATTCCACAATTTAGGAACAGCCCAGTTTGGAGGACCCAGGTGATCGCCTCAGCACGTACATGCGTTAAACTGATTAACAGTGACTTTAAATGTTAATGAAAAACTTAGAGATACCGTAAGGTTTCCAAATAATATTTTTCAAGATCATCCATTGCATATTTACAGTTAATTCCTTGGTTATTTACAAGCCTAGACACTTAGATTTGACCTAAAAAATTGAGCAGCGCTGGGTGCACTGACCTTCTGTTTCCATGGCAGCAGAAAAGTTATATAAAATGTTCGAAAAGGTACCATATTTTCAAAATGGATAGTGAAATACCTGAAATTGATTATGTGAAAATTTCATACAGCTACTTCAAATAGAAAGGTCTGCCAAGAAAATTGGTCAGATCTTTTGAGACACCCCTCTTACAGTAATGTCGCATTTTGTGTTGCAACTAACTTTGATAGTCTGTTGACTATACTCAGTTTAGTCAAAAGCACAGTATGAAAAGCTTTCACGTATACATGGACAGTTCAAATTGCCTATCATATGACAATTAGATCCTATTGAAACAGTTGTTGTTTGTTTTTTCCTGAATACATCTCCATCGCGACCAGGAGTGCACACAGCAGGGTGAGCCACATTAAACTGACGTAAAACTTCGGTCCTGACTTTTATGCAACAACATGTCTGACTATCATTTCCATTTTCTATTATCACTTTGTTAGTTTCATGACTTTTGCAACATTATAAAACTATTTGGTGATATAAAATGTAGATAGGCAAGAGGAAAGCAGCTACGAAGGAAAAAAAAATCACTGATATAATAAAGTCAATATACATTTAGCAAAGTACTTTACATAAGAGAAAAAGGGAAATATCTTCATTGATTAATTCGAATATGAGTAGCACAAATTATGTACCTTCCGACACATTCGGACCATAACTCTATCCTCTTTAATATTGACGTAAACAAAGGGAAGAATCCACAGAAGAAAATTGCCTTCAGAAAGACCCGCAGCATAAATATAGCCAAATTCAAGAAAGACATTGAACAGCATCTGTCACAAAAAGTACAACACCGTAATCGATCAGTCTACTTGAACAAACTTGTGGCACTGTACAAATCAACTGAAAAGATTTTTGACAACCACGCCCCAGTTAAGACTAAACTTGTGACGTGCGCAAACCTAACCCGTTCACAAATCAAGAAATAAAGCCACTTAAAAAGGAAAAGAGAAAAGCAGAAAAATTGTGGAGAAGAACTGGTCTAGAAAAAGACTGGAATATTTTCAAAGAAAAACGAAATGCTCTCAATGAAAAGCTTAATCAGCTTAAGTCAGATGATCTCAGGTGTAAAATTCAAGCCACAAAGGGAAATTCTAAGGCGATGTTCAAACTTCTAAATTCTCATCTCAACAGAAAACAAGATCTGCCTCTTCCCCATCACACAAATGAAACAGAACTAGCAAATGATTTCAACAACTTCTTTGATGAAAAGATCAAAATCATCAGATCTAAATTAGATTCAGGAACGAAGATTACAACTGATGCCTCTCAACCCAACCAAAACCACAACTTACATCAGTTTAAGGCTCTATCAGAACAACAAGTTAAGAAACTTATCACTGAAATGCCTGTCAAACACTGCCAACTTGATCCAATGCCAACATGGCTACTGCTTGAATGTGTTGATGAATTTCTGCCAATCATAACGAAAATTGTTAATATGTCATTAACACTTGGAGAAATGCCCCTTGAACTGAAGCATGCACTTGTCAAACCACTTTTGAAGAAAGAGGGTCTTGAATTGATCAAAAAGAATTATCGGCCATTCTCGAACCTTTCTTTTCTGAGTAAAATCATTGAAAGTGCTGTAATCAAACAGTATGTTGATCACCTCACTCAGAACAATCTTGAGGATGAAAAGCAATCAGCCTACAAGCAATTTCACAGCACAGAAACCCTCTTAACAAAAATCCATAATGATATTATGCTTAATCTAAGCAATGGCCAGGTGACAATGCTAGTATTGTTAGACCTATCTGCTGCATTCGACACAATTGATCATGGTATTTTGCTACAAAGACTGCGCAACAGGTATGGTGTGCAAAGTGCAGCCTTACGATGGTTCAAATCCTACATTTCTGAAAGATCACAGTCTGTGATAATAAATGATAAAACATCAAGCAAACTTCCACTCAATTTTGGAGTTCCTCAAGGATCCAAACTTGGACCAATTTTATTCAACTCCTACGTTGCCCCAGTCAGTGAAGTAGCACGAAGAAATCAAGTTCACGATCAGAAGTACGCTGATGATGAGCAACTTATCCTGTCATTTAAACCAACCTTTTTGGGTGAAAAACATGCTAGACAGAAAATGGAAAATTGTATTGCTGAAATCAGAAATTTCTTGCATGAGAACAAGCTGTGTAATAATGGAGAAAAAACTGAACTTCTTCTGATTGGAGCACCAAACCAACTGAAGAAACTTCAAATGACATCTATCAATGTAGACAATGTTGAAATCAAAACTGCCAACCATGTCCGCAATTTGGGAGTGCTCTTTGACAAAAATATGACCATAGAGAAGCAGATCAACAAAATGTGTCGTAACGCATATTTCAATTTGAGAAACCTGTCAAAAGTCCGTAAAAATCTTGACAAGGAAGTAGTTAAAACTGCTGTCAATGCACTTGTCACCCCTCATTTGGACTACGGAAATGGACTGCTGTATGGCACTTCTGCCCGATTGTTAAATAAACTTCAGGTTGCTCAAAACTCGGCCGTTCGATTAATTGAGAGATTGAAAAAACTCGACAGTGTCAGCCACAGTAGGAAGCAACTGCAGTGGTTACCAATCACAGCAAGAATTCAGTTCAAATTGATGACAACTACATGGAAGGCAATGAACAATCAGGCACCACAATACATCCAAGAACTTGTGCAAATCAAATCTCAACAGGAACACAACCTGAGAAGCAACCACAAGCTGCTGTTAGCAGAACCTGCTCCACGCAACAAAAATAAGTTTGAAGATCGGGCATTTTCCTATGCAGCACCAAAACTCTGGAACAATTTGCCTGAAAAAGTGAGAACTGCTCAAACCTTAGAAAGCTTCAAGAAGAATCTAAAAACCCATTTGTTTCAAAATTCTTATGAGTGATTCGATTCGAAAAAGCACTGATGAGCAGTTTACTGAAATTAGCGCTATATAAATCCATATTATTATTATATTATTATTATTATTACAGAGAATAAATGCGAATAAGTTGCTAAAAAAAAACTTACTTGCTCTGTTGTTTTATTGTGCCACAATCTGAAAATAGAAAAAATGAACCTTGTTAATTCTGAGGTAGTAGAACATGAAATTAATGATGTAAATAGACACAAACCACGATAATGTAGTCTTTTTAATATTTACCTCTTGTTTAAAAGTAATATTCTTATCAACTTCTCAAACAAAACCACCCCCTTTACAAAAATATATTTTATTAATAGACCAACTAAACTAGGTCTACATAGTCGCAAACGGGCTTAAAAATATGTATCAAGTTGATCCAGACGTAATGACAAATTTCTATAGAAGTAGTAAATTATCACACGTGTTGTGGATATTAAAGTCACCGCATAGAAATCTGATGAAAAGATCGATTCAAAATGATTAAAATCTTCCTTTTAAATATTTATATAGATTTTGGATCAAAAAAACTATTTGTGAATTGATGTATGCATGCATCAGGGAAAAAGGCAATTTCACACACAGCCTGAAATATGGAAATGCTATCTTACAAATAAAATGATGATATGTTACATTATATTATTTTGTCATGTTGGGCATAAATCTATCTTGCCTCATTAATTCTATTATCTCATGAATTTATTTTTATAACAAGTGTTTTTTTGTTTGCTTTTTTTTAGCTGTGGCAGGAGTTGAAATTTGTCTTTAAATTAAAAGGCATGTTTTGTTTTATTACGAAAAAAACATTATGATAACACAACATATTGTGACGTCTTGCGGAAAAGAAAAAAAAGAAAATTGTCAGATTCTGAAGCAGTTTTTCTTCTTCTTTTGAATTTTCAAGAAGGAAACATCAAAACACTGAAAAAATCCAATTTCTGATTCAAAATCGTCCATTATGAAAGATTAAAAGACATTTGACAATTGTAACAATGCCAGGTTTTTGAGATTCAAAAAAGTGTGTGGAAACAGCAGCAACATAAGATATTGCCTTTTTATTGCTCTGTTTTTATTTTGTATTGTAAAATTTTAAGATATTGTATTTGTGACATTGATGGACAATTTATCATCAACTGATTAAACCAAATGAACATATGACTTTTATATAACTTGGTAAATTAGAGAAATACAAAATAACCCTTCGAATGCTCCTCGCTATTTTCATTAGAAGTATAATCATTGTAATGAAGTGTGGAAAACAGTTAAAGAAAAGCTAGATGATTGATGAGTAAAAAAAAATAGTAAATATTCAGTCATATTTCCTATGAATTAAGATGCCAGTCTGTCTACATGATTGCAAACTGTTGAAACTGCTCATCATGCCTTGAATCAGGTGTCACTAAGCACACTCAAAATTAATGGTTTACAGGAGCTTGCTCTTTTGCCAACCAGCCTGGAGCATCCTCCCACGCAAGCCCTGCTAAAATGGACAGGGCTTTCTGCTATTTCCAACCTCTTCAGTGATTGGCTGCTTATTTAGGTCATAAGCATTTTGCAGGCAGATTTAGTCCGATTATGGACACTTACAGGATTACTGGCAACTAAGAAAAACAGTGTAAAACAAGCAAACTTTCAAACAGTTTCATTTCAGAACTGTGAAAATATATAATTCAATGGAATTTTCGGAACTGTGATAGCACCTTTCAACAATACACAATTTGTCCATTTGTAGCAGTGTGAAACAGAAGCAAATATTTCAAACTGTGATGTAGCAGTGGCGGATACAGGGGGGGCCTAGGGGGCCCGGGCCCCCCCTAGACCACTGAGATAAATAATAGTATTTTGAAGAAAATACACCGCGACGCAGGCCCGCGAATGCCGAAACATGCCTGGGCCCCCCCTAGATGACCCTGTCTGGATCCGCCACTGTGTAGCAGTCCCTGATTGGCTGAGCCAAAACTGGGTCAGTTAATTAAGTATTCATGAATTAGCAAAGGTTGTGGGCCATTTTGTCATGGTATGACTTGGGATGATGGCCTGGAGAGGGTAGAGCAATTATGCCATGTCTCATTCCTTGATGCATGAGTGACTGCAAAACATGCCTATGGAAATATTTGCAACGATAATCTAAACAAACCGTTATACAGTCTCACATATTACCTGATTAATGTATAACAAGGCAATTCAGATATTATTGTGCAATACCAAATATCTATCAGATATTATTGTGCAATACCAAATATCTTGCCAATGCCCAAAGAAACAGCATGCAACAGTCCATCTTTATAAATCTCATCAGACTGAGAGACACATGAGTCTCATGAGAAATCAAGTCATATTTTAAGGGACTGGCAAATTGCTATATGCTCTTATGAGGGACTGCTCATAACTATGTGATTAGTAGTATATTAGGGTGGCAGATGATGTTATCATGAGTCTGAATATCCTATTATGAGGATGACTTGTCAATTAGTGCTGATACAATAAATAAATAACTGTCCGGCTGATGGGAGAAATGGCAAAAGGGATTCTATGCACGAAAGAGAGCATTGTTTGTGGAAGTCAGGGAAAATGGCTGAGAGGAAAACACATCAGTTCATGACACGAGATAAGATATCATACAGCACATCATTTTGAAAAAAGTAACTTTGTTGCGTAAAAGATAAACATTAATTGTTTGAAATATTATGCAATTTTTGAATTGTTGACATGAACAGGATACATCCAAGCCTTGAGATAGAATTATGTTTTTATTATAAAACTGCTCACTTCTTTTTTTGTCTGACTCAACTTGTCTAATTAGTTCCTGTTTACGCTTCCCTTCTTTGCTTGTTTCTCTTCTTTGCTGTTATCTGGCCAAGCTGAGCAAATCAGACTAAATCAGAGCAAAAGCTGAAGAAAAATCAGAGCAGTGTTTGCTTTTGTGATGAGTCCCTGGTTGTGCAATTGCTGCACCTTTTAGTGTGAACCTTAGGGAAAGTGAGAAATCCATGTTTGACCACTAGGAGGCTGATATGTATAGGGTTGCATGGCATTTCTGCGGATTGGACACAGCTCACACCGGTAACTCCAAAGAACTGTCTCGAGCGCGCAGCGCGAGCCAGTTCTAATTTGATCCATGTTTATATCAAGAAGTTCATCTAAGATGCAACATTTTGGGGTTATCACAAATTTCAAGCAAGGATATCAACATACCATTAGATTCTCTATATTTAACCCTTGGCTAGTGCAGCATTCTCGTGCCCTGGCGCCTTGTCTTTTGGTCACAATTAGACAATTTCCATGATTCATTTCCATTTTCTTCTTGATTTGCGATCGCTGGCACCATAACAGGCATTGCGCATGGTCAGTGACTTGACAGCAAGCCCCCCCCCCTCCCCAACCCACTGGCTAGTCTTGGCGCCAATTAAGGATCAAAGTTAATTGACAGCTGAATACCTGTGACTCAGGGACCAATCCAATCAGCCCTTAGTAGCAATTAACATTTACACATCCTCAGATGAATGGGAAGGGTATTTTGCTAAACTGCAATAGCAATTACATGTTCTGTCATTTTAAAATAATTATCAAAGTGAAAGGCATGTCTGATATCTCTGACGTGGTTACCTCTAATTGGTATCTATTTTACTCCATTTATTGTATTAAAACAGTTGTTTTCCTGTGTTCACAAGTCATGAAATAGATGTCCTAATAGTCATTATGTCTGATTTGATTCAGCTTTTTTAATAAGTGCACTTTCAAGATAGAACAAAAGTGGTTTAAAAATTAAGTATCAAAACACATCAATTGTCATTATCAGAAGGATAGATTGAATAGCACTTGATACTGACATTGACAGAAAATATTCATAATTTCTTTTGCAAGTTACAACTGCACTCTGGCTCTAAATGCACCTCCTTTGCTATACACGAGAGGTCATGCTGGGCAATTGCTACACTTTCACACTTGGCTGAACACCATTAGGTCAGTGCAATTTGACAGATTGGCCAAAATCGTGTTACTGGAAGGTGCTGCCAGTCTGCCACTGGTGGAAATTTCCTTAAATTAATTGTGATCTTCATGCTTCGTTTGTCACTCACTGTGTCTGGCTTGTAGGAGAGGAGATTCACAGTCACAAGCCACTTTTGGCACCCGGAAATACTTTCTTTTTTTCAAAATCATGACCTGTTATCGTGATTTGCATCAATATCATAATTAAAATCTTAATAGGCCTAAGTATTGTGCCAATTGTGAAGGCATAAACAGCAAAGCTGCAACATGTGCTTTGATGCACGTGGCTCTATTTACAAAACAAGAGCAAGTGACCCCTGATTGGATAATGCAGGGCGCATGTTTCTTCTCAAGAAAAACATGGCATCGTTGCAGACACGGACAAGGCACTGGACAGCAAAGAAAGGACAATTTAAGGAGGTTAGACTTTGAATTCTGGTTCTAAACTACCCCGTCCTGGCTTGGGAGGGTGTATGGGCCATTCTCAAATTTCAGGACAACGGGTATAGGAAAATTGTCCTGTAACGGAGGGGACAATGTGGTAACGGAGGGGAATTTTGATGTAAAAAACCAACAGTAGGGACAGCAACAAAAGGAAAAATGATAAAAGATTGATGTAACTATTATTTTCAGAAGTACTTCATCTCGTATCAGTAGATTTTTTAGTCCAAATGTCGATTTCTTGCTCATGATCTGGTAACGGAGTGGACGGTAACGGAGGGGAACAATTTTTTGCTTTTCGCTCATTACTGCTTTTTATTTTGGAGATTAGACAAAATAATTGCAGAATATTAAAACCTGCCACCCTCAGCAACATATACATGAAATCGCTCTGTAAAATTATCATTGGTAAGCTTGGAAATGAATGAAACGGAGGGGACATTTTAGTGGGACCAAAAACATTTTTTATGAACATTATGTCATAATTTATTGAATACATGTTTTATGAAGTCTGCAAGGCAGTGGTACTATGGCGCACATGCGTCTGATGATATTCAGTGAAAATAGCTCATAAAAAACAATAACGAACAGAGCTATGGCAAGTAACGGAGGGGACAAAAAAATGGACATAAATTAGTGACACGACTATTGTATCAATTAAATCAATGAAATTATACCAAAAAAAAAAGACTATGAACTAAATATAAATTCAAGTCTATATTTCCATGAATCTTGCAAAGAAACTTTGAAAATAATGGTATATTAAGAGGAAAATGAACACTTGATTTTGTCATGTCAGGTCCAGTGACAGGGAAAAACCATTGATTTTGCACGGATTTCTGGACATAATGCATTAAAAAAAGTCTAATGAATGACTTTTTGCTCCAAATGCAGTGGTTCTAAGTAGAAATATGAATAACAGATGCAGAGTGACGCTTCAGATATTTATCGCATTCATATTATTGTCAAGGTGCTAGAGTGACACCAATTGTCCCGAAATTTGAGAATGACCCGTATGCATTGCAAATGGCAAGAGTGAGGTTTGTTGATCTCCCCAGAACTGTGCTGTAGATGCCAAAAGTTCAGCTACCTGATTAGGCAATAGAAGTGTTCCAATCTGCTCCGCAAGGCTTCCAGCCTCCCGGAGCTGATTGTACGATTTACTCACACAGGGTACCTGAATAGAAGGGTTCTCCTAAAGAGGAGGGACATACTTATTAAAAACACAAGAGGAAAACCTATAGTGTATGTTCCATTTCATAATTTGTGCCTTTTGTCGCAAACAGTAAGAACACTATTTTATGAATTTCCCCAAAGCAATGTTTTTGCAGACTTTTCGCATATAATATGTAAATGCCAAAGCATAAGAGCGAGGCACAGAAGTCTACTGTTTTGATAGCTGCAATTATTAAAATTAAGAATCTAGTGCTCTTTACAACATAGGTAAAATCAAGTCATTGTAAGAAGTGGAAATCAACAGATAACCCAAATTGATTCACATGTTTTTGAAAGGAAATTTTTTGTCTTCAGTGACCAGTGGCAAACCAAATCAAACAAGGCATCGGAATGCTTTATTAGTATGACTTTTATAAGTCATAGTAATTGGTAAATAATTGTTATGTGACACCGCAGCATAGACATACATGTGGGACACTCTCAATAAAGAATGCCAAGCCTAAGAAAAAATTCCCTGGCTACTAGTGGCTAGTTCCATGCATTTACTCTCAACAGGTGCTATTTACTCTCATGGGGCAGCATGAGCAGCCTGCCTTGTCAAAGGACTATCATATAATTTATAGATAATAAAAGCATGCACTTTTCTACTGTGACGGCAAAGATCTGAACGAAGAGGTCCAACGACCTGCATTCAGTATTTTACTTATTACTTATTTGGGATTATAGATAATAGATATATTCGGCTTGACATGCACAGACACTGACACAAAATATTAGGCCTATATTTGAATTATGTTACTTTGTGTCTAGTTACCATTCCAGAACTATGGAAAGTATTATACATAATATGTATCATTTCAAAGACCAATTTGGAATATTAAAAAATGGAGATAGAAAATTTGAATTGTGATTTGAATCAAAATTTTTAATACTTTGAAATCATAATTTATTTCATTTAAAGCAATCTATTTGACGAGTATGTTACCCATTATACAGGAAATTTAAGGGGACGGGTATGGGTGAGAAATTCCCCAAAAATATGTAAGCATCACAAATTCAGTTTATGCCATATCTTTGACCTACACCAACCCAGGCAACCAGTCCAAGCTTCAATTATATAAAAATATGTCTCTATCATCACTTAAAACCATGTCCAATACAAAATCATTGCCAAATTTTGGTAAGAAAATAGTCGCGTTGTGTCATTTCAAAGATGTAAAATAGCAGTTGCCATGGCAACATGGAATTTACCATCCTTCAGTCTTCAGGCTAGTGATTCCTTACGCCCTTAACCCAAGCCCCTCTGTTATCTCTATTTCACCCCCTCCTCAGTTGGCCACTGCGACCAATTTTGCTCGCAACTTTCTGCTGTAGCAGACCACAGAGGCAAAGATGTGTGTCACAGGATGGGGTGTCACTGGGTGATGTAGGCTAACTGTCAACATTCTTACGCATCATGGAACTTGAATCGTCAGATCGACTTTCCAATCAATTTCGGAATTTAAGCAACTTAACTTCCTACAGCAATGATGTTGAATTGATACCTAATAAATGATAATTTTCAAGCTTTTTCTGGTAATTTACCTATCGCAATAGTATTGTATCGTGCACCCCAATAGTTGGAAATATTATACAAATATTGGATGGGAAGGAGTCCAATACAGAGTATAATTGGACGAAGAAAAGTTATAGTATTATATATTCTCCACTCGGATTGTGTCAGCCAATCACAAGCGAGTATTCTTGGATAATATCCTTGCAGTATTAGGCAGAGAAAAGTTATATTGGACAGTGAAAAGTTATATTGGGCAGTGAGAAGTTATATTGGGCAGTGAGGAGTTTTATTGCCATATTATAGGGCAGTGAGGGGGGACCTGAGAGAAAAAACCTTCTGCTGGGCCCTGCTCTAGCAACAGCAAGAAAAAAATCTGTTTTTCAATTTTAGTAAAAAAATTAATAATTAATTGCACGACAATGGGAAGACAGAAAAACACAAATGATGTCACAAGTTGCATATTGATCAGGACAACCACATTAAGTAAATTTAACATTGCTTACATAGGTTATGGGACCATGGTGTGACATTAAATGACCAAAAATGCACTTTTTCACCCATTTTTTGCGTAAATGCCTATGTTTAAAGAAAAACATTGTGCTATAAAATTGAAATAAGAAATATCAAATATTAAGAATCTTAAACGAATTTTGACAATCGGCGACCTATCAAATTTCGTCTGAAATGATGGTTTATTTAATTTCTTGTGGCATGTATGTTGCAATAATTTATTTATAAGGTGTCTGGGGGGTCGGAGGACCCCCAACATACATCTAAATCAAATTTTTCGGATCCCCTACGTACATCTAAATCTATTTCTTTGGCATCCCACCATACATCTAAAGTGAATTTTCGCCGACCCCCCATCCATCTTACAAAAAAAAAATCAACCCGACCCCCCCCCCAGAGTTTTAAATGGAATAGCCCTTATAGAATACAGATTCAGAATATGTAAATTTTATATTTGTGTGGCCACCCATTGCTGAAATATGACGAGATACATTTTGAAGAGAATTCTGCAGTTTGACCAAAAGAAACACAAACTGGCTTTCCAGCACAGTCAAAGTGATTAAACCTATTGCTTTAAAAGTGGGTTCATTTATGGAGAATATAACAAATATTAGATGGTAAGTCGTCCAATATAGAGTATAATTGGACTCAGAAAAACTATATTGGACTCGGCGCAAGTGCCTCGTCTTGTCTTGGGATGTTGTTCTCACCCCCTAGGGTATTTTGACTTTTACGGATTTTTGCTTAAAGTAAAGGGCGTTCCAAGCATTAACACTTTGCCATATTCGTAAAAACCATGTTCCTTGTCTTTTCCCCGAATTTGAGGTCAAATTTCGTATTTGTGCAGGGAGATTTTGCAACAGTACTTAGCCTATATGGAAAAACTGCGTTTAAGTAAAGTATGACATTAAGAAATTTATAAGCTTCTGTTTCAAAACCTCCTACACTCTGTTGATTTTTTATAAACAAAACAAACCACCAGTGCAAGAAATGGCTTCCAGAAACGCCCAGTCCAAAGTTGGATGGCACACAAATTAACAAGGTGATTATTCATATTTCAGTCACATTTCACAAGTCCGAAACTTTTTTTAGGAAGTCAGGACGACCGGACGTTCACTATTTCGCACACTGCCAGCCACAGCATACAATGTAATTATGATCAGACACAGGGAACAACAATTCATTGCTTAAGGGGCCGACCATACGATGGTTGGGGGCTATTGATTTTATCCCTTGGACAAACTTTCCTTTTCGTTCCTGAAGAGTTGACTAGCAACCTTTTCAGCATGCGGAGCGACAAACTTTTAAATTGCAATTTCTACATTACGGTATCCTAGGTAGGTGGAAACAAACTTCTTTTTTTTTCAGTGTGAAGTGAAAAACAAAAACTTATTTTTTTCACGAAAAACCCATAGTCCCGCCCCCTAAGATCATTTGATCGGCTCCTTACATAAGTAGAGTCAGAGTGAGGCTCTGTAGTGTCACCATAGCTACCCTTTGAGCCTAATTCTGATTCATCAATTGGAAAGATCAAGTCTGTGGATTGGAATCATCGCAGGAAAATAGGATAAGAATAATCCATTTGCTTAATAAAACTATCTCGTAGTAAGCAGTAAAGGGCCACCAGATAATATAACAAAACAACCCAAGTCAGGGTCAGTGAGTAACAATATCATGAGCTGTTGCGTGAATTAATATCACTCGGGCCAAACCTTCACAGACACCACAAATAGGAAGAGCCCACAAACAAAATCAAAATGGTAATACCGCAAAAACGAACAGATGATTTCAAAATAAGAAAAGGCATACACAACTGCAGACATGATCAGACACCAGTGTTATAGTGGGCTAGAATTTAGCATTGCACTTATTATACTCATTTGACAAAATAAAATGCAGATTTTTCTCCGGGTTGTGCAAAACCACCAAGTCACTTCCTTGGTTGAAAGTGTAGTAAATCTGGGCCTGGCCAATGGCCGACACAAAGTTTCAAGATGGGTTCACTATTTCTGGATTTCAAAGTTGCGCACGCTCTATTAAAATACGACAACAACAAGGGATTTTCAGTTAAATCAAGGCACAAGGGGTTTATTGATCAATTGAAATGCTTACAACAAGCGGTAGTTGCTTCTATCCTAGGCTTTCTAAGTTTTTTGGTCTAAATTCTCGTCTTCTGTCCAAGTTCAGAATCCGTCGTGCGTACTCTGCCGAATCGATCGTATTTCCTTCATTGCGGGTCACGTGACTACTTTGCTTAAATTATGCGACCTCGCCGTGACCCGGCGTGACGTCAGTCGACACCAACGCCCCTGGCGATTCCCGAAGGAAAACGACGCGGCGACACCTAGCATTAGCCAAAATACCACATTCCTTCCCCTTAGAACCTTCCTCTAGACTTTCAGTTAAGTCTCAGAACCAGGAACCATAAGGATTAGAATGCACCAGAACCCTGAACAATTTCAGTGAACCAGCAGGTGTCTCAAAAAAAATGAAAGAATTTTGGAATAATTTTGAAATGCAACTCGGAACCCTGAACAATTTCAGGAACCGGAATTTGGAATGCAGCACGACTTCATCTCCTAACTCTAATCTAATACCAGTAATCTCCAAGCAATCATCAACAATCAACAAATTAATCACTTATCAAATGAAATTACTTTCTTAGTATTTTAACTAGAGTGAGATTTTAACAATTTAAAATTATCCAAAATTTACTTTAAATTTAAACAATATCTACAATCAGTTTTGTTCTAGACTAAGCAACCACCATGAATACATAAACAAGATCACCAAAATTCAAATCAACATCAATATTCACAACGAAGACTGTCAAAATAAATCGATAAATGTTCATTCAAGTTCAGAGTTCATTCAAGTTAAAAGTTCATTCAAGTTCGAAATTCATTCAAGTTTAAAACTTCTTTAGAGTCCATTTCAATGTCAAGTCAAAAATTCAATAGCAAACAAAGTGTCATTCAAGTGCAAGCAATTATTCATTCAAGTGTCCAAGCATTTGACACAATTCACATTTCAAATATCACACTTTCACACTGCCACATCCGGAACTTGACCTTCTTTGTATGCCGAGGGGGGGGGGTACTAAAAATCCGCATGAATCTCAAGGGGGGGTATCAATTTTTAACAGGAAGTTCTGACAAAACTCCCACCCCCCAAAGCATGAATAAACGGAGTGTAAGCGTGTTTTATTACATATATGTTTTGTAAACTTTTCTTCCCCCCCCTTGGACGTCTTGTCAAATATGATTACCCCCCGCCAAATCATAAATTCTGAACGGTCCCTAAATGATTTACCACAAATAATAACAATATTACTTTGCCACCACAATGCCATACCTAGTTCTCCACACTGAATACATGCTTAAAGATATGAGTAGACACTGAAGCCGCCAGCCAGCAGCGCCATTAATTCCTCATGCTAAAGCCAGCCACTAATCTCTCCAGCCAAATTCTAGCCAGCCATTTTGCATTGCAGCCCAGCCAGTTGATAATTTGAGTGAAAAGGCAGCAGTGGAGTTAACATTACAGAAACAGTCTAATTTGACTCAGCCATGCAATTATTTAGAGTTTGGGCTAAGCCACCTTTAGCCAGCCATTAAAACTCCAGCCAGTCATTTAGGTGAAATTAAACGGCTTCAGATAAGAGGAGTACGGAAGTTAATCTCCAATGCATTGTTGAATTGAAAGGAGTCTTGGATGAAATTCACATGCCAAAGTGGCCGACATTTTTCAAACTTTGCACAGACTACTGCATAATTAAAATTAAATGGGGCCAATCAAATTCCCAACTAAAATTATACCTAGAAATATCTGACCAGAAACAGAGTCTCTTTTTGGAAAATTAATGAAAATTTACATAAGGGCTATTCCATTTAAAACTCTGGGGGGGGGGGGAATATTGACACCCCCCCATGCATCTTAAACAATTTTTTTTACCCCCCCCATGCATTCACTTCGATTTTTTCACCCCCCGTACATACATCAAATAAAAATTTTCATTATTACATTGCGTAGGCCTGAATAGAGCGATAGTCCCTCCCCCATACATCTAAAGTGAATTCCGCGAGTGCCCCCCTAGCATCTACAGCGTATTATCGCTCACCCGTACTTACATCATACGAAAAATAAAGGGCCCGACCGCCCCCCCCCCCAGAGTTTTAAATGGAATAGCCTTAAAGACATTCAAATTCATGCCATTTATTAATTTTTTTAATTGTAAATATGTACTAACTATATGATTTTAGTCATATAATAGCTATCTGCTAGTGTTGTATAAAACTTGTAATACATATTCTTATGACATTACATATTACCTTAATCGGGACAACGACAATGCTGACAACAACGATCGACTGACGACAATAGCTGTTCATTTTCAAAGAAAATAGTCGAGCTATAAAGTAAGAAAACTATTTAAATCTGCATATAACATTGTTGCGTCTGTTTAAGGGGAGGTATGGGTGAGAAATTCCCCAAAAATATGTAAGCTTCACATATTCAGTTTATGGCACATCTTTGACCAACACCAACCCAGGCAGCCAGTCCAAGCTTCAATTATATCAAAATATGTCTCTGTCATCACTTAAAGCCATGTCAAATACCCAATAATCGCCAAATTTTCGTTAGTAAATAGTGGCATTGTGTCACTTCAAAGATGTCCAACACAAAAAAGTAGTTACCATGGCAACATGGAATTTACTGTGGTGAAACATAACAATGATAACTAAGTCGTTGCAAAATTTTGTACCTGTAGCTTCATTAGATTTGGAGAAATAGCCACAAATATTTTATCTAGTGGTCAATTGTCTGAAATGACGTTAACGTCACGTTTTTGCCATTTTCCGCAACATGTGAAAATCAACTTTTACCCTGTACGGGATGTGAAAAATCTTGACAACCATTTGTCGTAGGAACCTGTGGGATACATCATCGGAATCCTCGAAAAATTGTCTTGGAGATTACAGACCAGATTTTTAAAATTTTTTTTCGTTGCAAAATTATATGACATCGTAGTGATAGAAACGAGACATTTTTTCAATAAAAATGACTTTGGACTACTTTACCCTAATTTCTGACACTATGAAAAGAAATATCAAAAATCCGCTCTGTAATTCCCTGCGTCTTGCCTGTCTTCATTTGTAAATTTTTTCAAAATTTTTCTATCATGTCTGTAACTTCAGAAATTTCACATCCCGTGAGCAGTAAAAATCAGCCTTTTTTCGCCTTTTAAACTGGTTAGCATGGCAACCATTCATCATAACAATTCAAAATCACCTGAAATCATCTAATTTAACTAAAACCTAACTTTTTATACCAAACTTTGTTCATTAAACTTAAAATTGCAGGAAAGTGCCCTTCTCACCCATACCTCCCCTTAAAACAAAAGTTTAGTTTTTGCTAAAGTTCAACAATGTACCATAAACAATAATAAAATAAAAAAATGTCCAAATTGACACATATCATACCAGGAGATTGGTAAATTTAGAGAAAAATGGACATGGGGGAAATTTGCAGATCGACAACATTGCACAAGATAATGTGGACGGCCCAGATGACTGGGTATGACCTATTGGCCGAGATGAAAATTTGACTATCTGTATTTTTGTAATTAACGTATGCCATAATTAGTTTGAAAGAGACTGTCTCACAGCAGTGACATGGGCCCCGAAGTGCAGAGGTTCAGATACTCTACAACCTACTGGAATTGGGTCCAAATTGAAATATACATATATATATATATATAGCTTTTATTTAGACATGTACTGATTTCTGTTGTCAGTGGCGCAGTGATATGGATCATATACTTGAAATAATTTTAAAAAATAAATATTTGAATATCCTAGTTCAGTTAACACCGCAAGGTTTCCCCAGGAAGAGTCAATTCCAGTAAGAATGTAGAGTGACCTTTCGGCACATGGGTCAACTGTATGGAGTTTACAATACAACACAGACACGTGCCCCCATACAGAAGAAACAAACCACCATGTTATTGGCTCTTGTCTTTGTCCAGTCTCTACTCAAAGAATTACGGCATCTAAAATAGAGCTTCTCATGACTGTGCCAAGACAATTTTCCACACTAGGTAGCAAATACAAAATTTTATCATTTAAAACAGAAAGTAGCAATATATAGACAGACAATGCAATAAAGCTCTGCATAACAGTTCTTGAAAATACTACCATTAATATATTTCCAAATTGTTTGCTTGAGGATTCTTTTAGGCTTTCCAAGACAATAATGGCGGTCGAAATTTGGTGAAATTTCGGTGTTCAGCGTTCAGCAGTCTCATGATGCTGGAAGAAGAAGGTCCATAACAAAGTCATTCACACAAAATTGAAATAAATATTATGTTGATCTCATAGAATAATGACAAACTTTTCATGAACTGTAAGCGAAGGGTTTGTGTCACTTTTGCATATATAGACTCAGGGCTATTCCAAACTCTAGTCTGGAGGGCATTATCTATTTTTAGATACATCGTAAGTGAGGTTTCCCTTTATTTGATTTTTTTTAAATATAAATTTATACTCACTTCTTCATTGTAATTTTTTATAGATACTTATTAAATATGCTTGTTAATGTACAATAAATCACCTATTTCACTCGTCGTATTGACTTCATGCAACCAGGAAACTGAAGTGACTTCATGATGATGCACTCTTAATTAATTTTTTCATCTGCACCAGACCTCTAAGTACACATTTGTCTTCAAGGAAAGTAGTCAGAACTCCTGAAAATAAATGAAAATAGTTTTCAAAGACTGATGATGAGAATACTAATTAGACAATTTAGCAGGGGTGGCAGATTAGTAGCAATTTAAATCTTTTAATGTGCACACTGAAATCATAATGACCCCCTTGAGACACATGTGAACAATTGGTACCCTGATTATCAGGCATTGTTAACGACAGGAACTGCAAATGTAAGAGAAAATCATACAGTAGTCACTGTTATGCTAACATAAAATTATACAAACATAACTTGTTGTGCAGTTTAATTTATGATTAAATTTTCGATTAAGTTAAATTTTAAGTGGGATAAAAGTTATAAATTATTTAAAGTGATAAACCACTAGTAAACAGGAGAAGTAAAAAATAATCCTGGCAGAACAGAGCAAAAAAGAAAAGAACAGCTGGGGGTCTTTAACTTTTGTCACTTGTGGAAGTTGTGTATTGTCAAATCAGGTGATCAGCTGATGGGTCAATGTCCTAAGAAATATCAATACCAATTGTTGCTTAAAAATCCCATATAAGTGTTTCTGACAGTTAGACCCCGGAGTCAGTCAAGTCATGCTTGGACGACAGACTTGATGTTCAATGACTTGACTGACTAAGTCGACTTAGTCATCTTCTGTGACTTGACTAACTATGAAGTTGGCTGGCTAAGTCAGCTTAGCTGACTAAAACAATAGATGAACATTCTTAATGTGGGTAATATAATGTTAAAATCCTGCCCATGCCTCATCGGATGGGCTTAGGTGGTGTGACCAACTTTTCAAAAATTTACAGAAATATTCTGTCTTAAAATGCAAACAACATGGTCTAAAAAAAAAAAGTTCGGGCCAAAGTCATCCAATTTTGACAATTTTTGTACCATTGGAATCGTCTTTTCAAGACAAATCCAACGGTACCAAACATGCTGGGGTAATAAGATCGGCGGTGGCTGACTAACTCATCACTGACGGCTTAGATTGTCAATGACTTGACTTGACTCTTCCATGCATTGACTGACGGCGGCGACTTTTGTTGACGGCTCCGGGGTACTGACAGTTATGAAAAGCTTCGTGGATTATGCTAGGTGCTGGTAACAATCTAAGTAGATTCTATTGGGATTATATTCACGGACTTAATGGGCGAAAATTAGTGGATTAAATGGCGGCAAAAACAAAACAAGCAAGGCTGGAGAAGAGAAGTTGAAAATGGGCCTAAAAATGGCAAAAACACGGAAAAAAACGGACGAAAATCACCTTTGGAAGTGAGTAGTAATGTACTTTACAGGATTACTAGGTTGAGGAAGGTCACAGAATAGAATAAACTAGTGAAAACTTACCTTTTTTCGGCACAGCTCTTGAGGCACATCTTGTCAGTCAGGGAATTCAGTAGATTCTGGTCGCGGCCAATTCTGCTGGTCTCACAGCTGTTTTGATCGACTTCTCAGACAGCATGTTTTCCCGATGATCAGTGGATTTTGTCACTTCGTTTGTTGACAGCAGATCTCAGGCAGCATGTTTTATGATCAGTGGATTTTGTCACTTTGTTTGTTGAGTCGTTGGTTGCTTTCACTTCGCCTGTTCGCACGTGTGGCTTGCTGTGCTACGTGACGTCTCCTTAGCAACCAAATATAAGGTCGCCCCCCGGTCGAGGTTTTCCGAGGTTTTCCGAGGCTTTTTGGGATTTTCGTAGGATTTAAATGACGCAGCGCCAGTGCGGTTGCGCACTGCCCTGTGAAATGGAAACACAGTAAGTGACCAAAAAACAGTAACTGAGTTGAGCATAACTTCTCAATCCTATTAATAATATCTACCTTCATGCCAAATTTCATGCCTGTATCACCTCTAGTTACTCCACAAATCCATGATAAACAAACACAGTATCAACTGTTTACATCAAAATGGACCAGTCATGTCAGGCCAAAACACAGTAATTTACTCATTTTGTTTTGAAACACAGTATCTCTTTGGCTTCTTTTTGAGTTACTGTGTTTTGACATGACACAAACCAGGAGATACTGTTTTTTCACTTCAACTGAGCAGACATCTTCAGCAATGACCTAAATAAAAAATCAAAGGTTTCTCATTCAAAACACAGTAAGTCATTAAAAAGCACAATGTTGTCTAATATATCTATAAGAAGTCGTTTTGAGTGACAAATGATATAGACACATACACTTTGACTATATTTCTTCATATTTGAAGCATTGACTTGAGGGTGCTTCATCTGGAGATTAAGATATAGAGGTCACAATGTTGCAAACAAAGAAATGTGTTTTTCTCAAAGTCATTGAAATGGCAGTTACTGTGATTTGAAATATCAGGGCAGCGCAGATGTACAAAATTTTTTGATTGAATCCCTTTTGAGAAATGCTCACGTGACCATCAAAGCTCGGCTACGCTCGGTCGCCTTCGGCGACCGAGCTCGGCGCGCCTCGCTATTATCTCCAATGTGCTACTGCACTCACTACTTTCACAGTCCTTTCATACATCTCTTGATTTATGTGCATCTAGAATGTATTTCTCTGACTGCTCATAAGGAATGAGTCAACTGAGATTTCTGTTGGTTCAAGATATGGTTTCAGCAAAATTAATGCAAGCTGTGCAGTTCCTACTTGGAATTAGGCTCTGCATAATATGTCGATGGAATGTATAATTATTTATAATTGTTTGATTGATATACACTTTAATATCTGCATAATCATATATTTTTTAAGCAACTATCATTATTGCATATTTTATTCTGAGAAACTAAAACTGGATAGTTTCACAAACATTCTAAAACACGCACACATGATGGCTGCTAATATGATGCTCTTGAATATCAACAAGCAAATATTAGGTTTCGACTTTGACAAGAAATATCACAATTGCAATAATCCTGAAAATATTCCTGATAAGTGGCTAAAATGTTTCATCATGAAAATTTGTGGAAAATCCGAAAAGATAAAGAAGATTAAGAATTATGCTTTTCTACTTTGATATTTGTGATTTTCTTAAACTACAAAACAAATCTGACTTTATAATATAGGATATTAGGATAATGGGAGTAATCTATTTGTATATGTGAGATTTTTTTATTTCTCTTACATATATTTTATGTGCAAAATTTGCCTTTGTGAATGAACTATTCAGTTTTTAAAAGCCTTTTCTTTTCATAATTTATTTTCTTACGTCGGTCTCGCTTGCTGAAAAGCAATTCACAAATTGTCAGGTTTTCTTTCTTCACAAATTGTACAAAATACCTTTTTTACAACTCGTTATTTCTTTAGTATGCAGAGTTCTTTGTCGTGTTATCTTTCAACAGCATTTTAGAAAGACATTCCTTCTTTCCATAACAAGTGACATTAGTAAAACATAAGCATGTGTATTCATTTTCTTAGTTTATTGTGCATGAAAAACATCTGAACATGTGTTAATTTTTTCGTGAGGAGAGGAGGCGCTGCAAGCAGCTTAAAACAAAGCAGCAACTACATTCCCCGAACAGTGTAAGAAGTGGGTGTCCATGTTCTTATATAGTTACTTAAAACAAGGCGTTTCCATGATACAGCTGCTTTGAAGAAGAGAAGTTTTAATTTGGCGGTCTGGTAAGCCATATTACCTTTATCATTTCAAAACCATGGAGAATACACACTACATAGTGTTGGAAAAAAACTTTTCAAGAAATCCAACATTTTGAGGCTAGTCCATAATATTATCACTGATGCACTTTAATCAAGACAAGAATAAAATGTAACCAATTCTATTGCAAACATTAACATAAGCATAACTACCAAAGCACCAATATTTTTGACTCTGATCAAACAAACGACTATACGTGTAGCATTTCAATGCTATTTAAATTTTGTTTGATTTAAATTTTTATCTCATCAACAGTCATGCGAATCCAAGCCCTCAGCCGATTGTCACAGATAAACTCCATTTCACTTGATTTCATAATCTCTTGGAATCATTATGGAAAAGAGAATTAAGTGAAATTTATCGGCAATTCAAATCTGGTTTTGTGGCTGAGGCCTGTTTTGCTTCACAATGAGAAAGCAAAATAGGGTACATAAATCTGATTTATACAATAGCTAAACATTACATTGTTTCTGAATGGCAGCTTATGGAGACAAGATTCACTAGAATTTTATGCAAAACTTAAAATAACTGTTTGAAATATAAGATGTAATAGGCCTACCTTGTTAAAAAAGTCATAAACCATATTCGGAACACATTAACTTATAATATTTCAAGTGCTACAACAAGCAAAAATAAATGTCTGGCAGAATGAACAAGTGCATGTTGTATCATGGCTGGATTGGTACACTCTAAAAAAATGTCGGGACAAAATTGGTTTTTTAGATTCAAAATGGTTTTTTGAAAAAGCAAATTTCAATGCAAAAAACCAACATGGATTTTTTTAAAAATCCATGTTGGTTTTGCATTGAAGTAGTTTTTCAAAAAACCATTTTGAATCTAAAAAACCAATTTTGTCCCGACATTTTTTAGAGTGTATCATTCCCTTCATCCTCACCAAGTTTCTATAATCATTATCTCTACATTATATCTCCCGAACCTGTGCAGAACATACCAAAATATGTATATTCTGTGAAGTTAGTAGAATTGTACACTATCTCTTTGTCATCAAATTTGTCCCCTCAGAGCATAGCATACAAACTACAACTTACTCTTTTATCCTTTGTTATCTGCCAACACAGAACTGACCCTCAGGCTGATATTTCTGATGCAGAAAAAGGCTTCAGTCTAGACTATAAACAATTTCACGAATAAAATGCTTGTGTGGATGTGCGGTAGGCTTTATTTTAACCTATATCTTTTCTACATGAATCTTTACAATTCTCAGCTTTGTTCGTTGAAATTACAAAAACCTCTTAAACTTAAACTTGTTAGATTGTCTTGTACTGTAACATTTACAAAACTAAAAACATAATTTATCTATCATGATAATTGGGACTAACCAGTTCAACAAAAATAAGTCCCCCTTTGGATAAACTTGAATATCTCAAAGATCCTGTCACCGATTTTTATGAAAGCTAGCTGAATTATAGCCTCGCATATCGACCTTACATGTGTGAATTTATAGCTCAGTGGCATTATTCCAGGCTTACACAGCAGCCTTCGAGTGAGCCTACCCCTATATCAAAAATCCCAGGCTCTTCAAATGGATATGAACAATTTCACCATGCGAGGGAGCCACCAGCTGGATAAACTTCATCATGTGTCTCGAGAAAATTTGTTTCTCAATCATATTTAGAAGACAACTAGGGACTTCTTTGGTTAGAGTTTTTCAGTTTAGGTTCCATGGATGCAATAACAATGAATTACATTTTGAGTGGAGTTTAAACACCTTTCGGTAAAAAATCTTTCTGGAAATCTCAAAACTTCAATTTTTTAAAAATAGGGTACATGCACTCAGGGTCTGCTAGCTCAAACAAGACTTGAGCAATAAAGCCAGAAATAGACAAGCACACTGTCAATATGCAAGCCTACAAACTGGCCAACTTTCAGAGAAATCGGAGAAGAGGTTTTGAGATATTCACATTATTGTTAAGGGCGACTTATTTTTGTTGAACTGTGTAGTAATGCATATATAACGGAGCCAAGTAGATAGAGACTGCAGACCGATTGATAGATACACATAGATAGAGAGATATTGATGTGGACATACAAAAGGGTAGATAGATACATAGGGATTTTATGATAAATAAACAGAATGGATAAATAAATGAGGTAAAATATATGGAAAAAAGAGAATAATATATATGGAATAGATGTACTGATAGACTATACAAAGTAGATGTTATATTTGGAATAAATAAAATAGATTAATGGACAGATTTATTGATTTATTGGCCTGTACATACATCTATAGTTCAGCATAACCAGAAAAAAAAAGAGAGATCAGAAGACGCATTGATAGAGAAACAGCAGTGCTAGTATAAAAACAAAATTTCAGCCAATTACTAACCACTTACTAGGAAAACTGAAATGAAATGAAAGGGACATCCACAATGTAACAGTACACAAAACGGATGAGGACACATGATCCATACATACCATTCGTCATCCATGCAATGTTACAAAAATGTCACATCAATACGAGCCTGTTTGCAAAGTCAAGGAATGTGTACCTAAACTCAATGCAGATTTGATTACAATGTTAATTTGTGATTACACACTCAAGCATGACAATGTTACAAAATGACAAAATGCCTGATTTGCTTAAACAAATAGTTGAACAAACAGTGAAATCAGATGATCTGTTTAAATCTTTCAGCATGAAACAATGATGTTTGAATAGCTGATTGATTTCTTGTTTGCAGGCAATGACAAATGGAACCAAAAACTGAAAACAGGCTGTTTCGGGAGAGGATTATTCTTTGCTCTGCTTCTTTAGATTGTACAATTTAAATTCACCCAAATCTCTTTTATTTTATTGAAATGAATATTGACCAAACTGTTAAACAAAACTTGAGAAAGGTAAAATAAGATAACCCAGCTGAATTGTTTACATTACAGACTCGAAAAAACGTCAAATGAAATTTGACTCAAAGTGAAAAATACAAAAAGACCCTTAAAGAAGATTAACAGAAATCAAGATGGCTAATGTGTCATGCACACTGGAATCGAACCTGGGACAAAGTAATAGGAAACCCAAAATGCTACCAACAGAGCCAACCCAGCTCTATGATCTTAAGTCTTGCAAACACTTCTTAAACAGCACATCTAACATCTCTAGTGACAGAGATCATGCCATATCTGACTTTATGTGCTTGCTTCAACAAACAAGGCATTGTCCAGCATCCTGCATTTAGATGAGAATCATGGTATTTTCCTTGCTGAATCTGTGTTGACAATGTAGGTGTGTAGTAAGCAAATATGAGAGAGAAAAGGCAATGTCCTGTTTGCATGGTGATAATGGAGTCTGTGGAGATGACAGTTTTTACAGCTGCTTGTTACAGCTGCTTGCAGCCTGTATTACCGGAGGAGTTCCAAGAAAACTTATGACAACTCCCCTGGTCGTGTTGTTTCACCTATGTCATTAAAACTTTGCTTGCAGCCTAAATATAATTTTATCTTGCTTGCATCAACTTTTGGTAAACTTCTGTGACATTAAAATTTTTATTTACGAAACTAAAATGTTCGTTTTTGGCGGGAGTTTCAAATGATCAGCTGCAGTGAAACCAGCAGCAACAGCTGCAGCCAGACCCAGTCTTTGCAGATTCAAAAGAAAGAATGAAGGAAGGAAAAAAGGCAGGAAAAAAGGAAGGAAAAAAGGAAGAAAAAAGGAAAGTATAGGAAGGAAAGTATAGGAAGGAAGATAGATAGATACATAGATAGATAGATAGATAGATACTAAGTCTATCTACAAGCAGCTGTTAAAGTGCTTGCACGTTATTTTTTACAGCTGAACAAAGAAGTAGATTTTCCAGACATGTACACAGTGGATTACCACTTGTAGATGAACATGTAAATCAGTATAAAGCACAGGCTTCTGAACATTTATGCATTGAACCATGTCTAAATAAGCCTGCTCAAAATCATTAATGGATTACAAGCGCATGTCTCTTTTGCACAGCCCGGCCAAGAGAGGGTACAGTGCTCATGCCATATCTCATTTCATGAAGTATATGTGAAGTATCGAAGTAATGCAGAACATGTCTTGGGAAATGCACATGACTATAAACTGATCAAACTATTATTGACAGTCACATATTACCTGTTCAGTGCATGATAAGGCAATGCACATAACATTGCACAATAGCAAAGATCTTGCCAATGTCCAAAGAAACAGCCTGCAACTGCTTGTCTCATAAATCTCATCAGACTGTGAGAAACATGATTCCCATGAGAAATCAAGTGGTATGTTTGAGAGACTGGCAAATAGCCATTGGCTCCTATGAGGGATTGGCCATAAGTATGCATATGCAATTATTAGGTACTTATTAAAGAGAGCGAAGATGTTATCACAAGTCTGAATATCATATTAGGGAAAAGTTTGTCATTCAGTGCTGATAAAATAATGAATAACTGTCCATTTTATAGGAGCAATAAGACAAGGCATTCTATGGACAGAGGAAAGCATTGTTTGTGGAAGTCAGGACAAGTAATTAGAAAAGAAAACATATCAGTTCAGGTAAGGGAGATTGTGCATATTATACAGTTTTCTTGATTACTTTGCAATTGAGATAATTAATTCGAACATTAATTTCATTAGATATTTTATTATTTTTTTATATTTTGCCATTCACCGATTCAACCGAATACAATTAGAACAACAGGAACTATCACTTTTGGAAACCTCTGAAGGGCTTCATCACACTATCAATGCACTTTCATTCCATCACACTTTCATTTCTTATATCCTACAGACTTGAGAGTAAACTGCCTTTCTTACCCGAACATTTTCACTTCCTTTTTCTTTGCTTGCCAACTTGTCTAATAAGTTCTTGTACATGCATGCTCTTCCCTTTTTTGTGTGTTTCTTTTCTTCACTGTAATCTGGCAAAGCTGAGCAAATCGGACTAAATCAGAGCAAAAATTGAAGAAAAATCAGAGCATTGTTCGCTTTTGTAATGTTAGCCATTGTGGTCCAATTGCTGGGACATTTTTGTGTGAACCTTTTAAGGAAATTGACAGGACGATGTTGGACCATTGTGGGTTGATGATTTGGGTTGAATTGTAATCCTTTGGATTGAAAAAAGTACTCACAGGGTCCCTAAATAGCAGGGTTCTCCTAAAAAGGAGGGACATACTAATGAAAAATAGAAGATTAAAACATACAATATATATGTTCCATTACGTAATATGTGCATTTTTTTTCAAAACTCAAGAAATCTGCTCTATGAATATCTCTGAAGCAATTTTTTATAGACTTTTCGCATATGTCTCCAAAGCAATAAAACACTTTCATCTCCTGATTTATGAGCATCCGGGACGTATTTCACTGAATGTTCATAAAGAAGTGTCCACAGGGATGACTGTTGGTTGAAGATATGGTTTCAGCAAAATTAATGCAAGCATGTAGTTACTACTTGGAATTGGGCTCAGCGTAACATGTCAATAGAATGTATAATTACTTATAATTGTTTGATTGATATACACTTTAATATCTGCATAATCATATATTTTACAGCAACTATCATTATTATATATTTTATTCTGAGAAACTAAAACTGAATAGATTAGCTAACATTCTCAAACACGCACACATGATGGCTGCTAATATGATGCTCTTGAATATTAACAAGAAAATAAATGGTTCGACTTTGAAAACAAATACCACAAATTTGCAATAATCCTGAAAATATTCTGTGAATTTTTTAAAAAATGTCTGATTGGTGTCAAAACCGTTCTTCGAAAATCTGAAAAAATAAAGAAGATTGAGAATCATACTAAATTCTTTACTACTCTGATATTGGTGCATTTATCAAATCACAGAACAAACGTTCTGCGATTTTACATTGCAGGTTACTTGGGTAATCTGCGTAACTCATACAGAATATGAGAATCACAGAAATTTCTACTATTTCAAAACGATTTTTAAGCTTCTTACACATGTATTTCAGCTACATAATTTGCCTTTTACGAATGAGTCCTACAGCTTTCAAATGCCTTTGCTTTTGATAATTTATTTTCTTACATCTGTCCTGCAGAAAAACATATAGCAAATTTTCACGTTTTCTGCCATCACAAAATACATTTTGTAAAACTCATTATTTCTTTAGTATGCACATTTCTAAGTGAAGTCATCTTTTAATGGCATTTTATTTTGTAAAGAAATACAATTTTCTAGTAAATGAAACATTAATAACACATCTGCATATACATGTTCATTTTCTCGGTTTATGGTGTATAAAAAAATAGAGTTCCATATAAAACAGCAGCCACTGCATTCCCCAGATTCTGTTAGAAGTGAGCTTCCATGTATTTGTATAAAGTTACTTTAGCAAAGCGTTTTCATGATAAAGATACACCAAACTCTAAGAAGAGAAGTTCTGATTTTGTAAGCCGTATTATTTTTAGCATTTATCACAATGTAGAATACTTAATGTTGAGAAAAACTTTTCAACAATTAAACATTTTGAGGCTAGTCTGTTATTTTATCATTGATATGCTTCAATCAAGACTAGAATAACACAATTCTAACAACAGCAATCATAACTTCCCAGTACCAATATTTCAGGATCTGAAAAACAAATAACCTTTGCTTCTCAATGATGCTTCACATTTTGTTTAATCTAATCTCATCAACAGTCATGCTAATCCAAGCCATCAGCTGATTGTCACAGATGAACTACATTTCACTGATGACATAATCCCTAAGAATTATCACGGAAAAAACATTTAAGTCAAATTTATCTCCAATTTAAATCCGGTTTTGTAGCTGAGACCTGCTTTGCTTCACAATGGGAAATCTAGATGAAAGCTTAAATTTGATATATATGCAATAGCTGAAAATACCTTGTTGTTGACTGAATGCTTATTGAGACTTCATTCCTTAATGCTTAGGGACCGTTCAGAATTTATGACTGGGGGGGGGGGGTGGGAGTTTTGGCCGAGGGGGTACTAACTTTTCACACATGTTTCAAGGGGGGGGTATTAATTTTTGACAACACTTCCAAGGGGGGTAAGAAATTTCAACAAAGAAAAAATGTTAAAAAACACGCATAAACTCATTTTATTTGGACTTTTTCACGCGCAAAAGTACGCGAATCTGTATGTGTGGCTGTGTATAACAGTATATATGAATGTATAGCTTTTATATGTCGAAGGGGGGGGTACTAAAAATATGCGTGAAACCTAAGGGTGGGGTACTAAAAATCCGCATGAAACTCAAGGGGGGGGTATCAATTTTTGACGGGAAGTTCTAGCAAAACTCCCACCCCCCCCCAGTCATAAATTCTGAACGGTCCCTTATTGAGACTAAAGATACACAAGAATTTCAAGTAAAACTGAGAATGATTGTTAAGACAGCTATTGTATTGTAGATATAATCCCTTACTCCTTTTTTTGTATGAACTTATATCAAGTGCTACATTTTAGCAAATTAATTTATGGCAGATTGAACAAATGCAGATTGTACCATGGCTGGATCAGAATTATCCGCACAGAGTTTCTGTGAGCATTGTCTTTGCGAGACCTGCACAGAATATACCACATAGGCCTACTATTTAGGCCTATATGTTCTGTGAGTTAATCTGTCCAGTCAGAGTACACCATACAAACGAAAACTTGCCCCTTTATCCTTTGTAATCTTCCAACACAGAACTGAACCTCAGGCTGGTATTTCAGAGGTACCAAGAGGCTCAAGCTTAGACTGTAAACAATTTCACATATAAAATGCTTTTTTAATTGTATGGTAGCCGTAATTTTAGCCTTTTCTTTTCTATATCAATCTCGGTCTGGAAACGCTGGTCCTGGATATTCCCATCCTTTTTTTTTCAGTAAAATTACAAAAATGTTAATCATAGATTTGTAACACTGTCTTGTGTTGTATTAACACTAAAGGCATACCTTATTTATCATAATTATGCGGACTATAATGGGGCCTGTCAGCACAGATAATCTGCTAATTTCACAGAAAAGCAGAAAACATTTTAAACGCCCACTTTCTCCGTGGAAGCAAATTTTGACAGTTTCGCCATCGAGTTTAATATAGGTATTAAAGGCACTAAAAACCAACACACTTTGTCAATGATCACATGAAAGTGCCACTCTCAAAATTGTTGCCACAAGCATATTTCTATCGATCTCAAGAAAAGATAAACTGAACCAAATAAAAAACGCAAAACTATTTCCAGGGCTTTGTTTTTCAATATATAATTAAGATGGGTTGTTGAGTTTGTGCCAATGTATAATCAGGTGTCAAAGGACTCAGTTCCATAAAATCGTTAAATTCTGACCATTGCATCTGCATCTGCGGCAATGTTTGTCACATTGGGGTATGGTCATTGGACAGGGGTATCAGGCACTCGACAGAGAAAATCTAGTGTTTTCATGTGAAAGCTTGAAGAAAATGATGCGAAAGGCCACACAATTTACTTCAGTTGGTGCCACTTAACTTTTTAAAATGTTGTTGTTTGAGAAGTCAGGTTCAGAGTTTGTCACACACAATGATATTTCAGTGAAACACTTCGACTATTGAAACAGGTCAAGGAATGACCTAAACACATGAAACAGAGTGAAAAGGCATAGGGTCTATCAAAAAGACCTCTAACAACCTGAATAGCAGCCGTACAACAAACATCAGTACCATGTGGGCTTTCTTTATGCTTTTCTTACAGCAGAAGATGTGCGGTAGGGAGAATAGCAAAAGGAGGACACAAAAAGTGCTGATGTTTAACTCTGCAGCTGATACACAGGTTGTGTGAAGCCCTTCTGAAAGGTCCTAAGCCTTTTTCACCCGCAGCTATTGTCTGGGCTTTTTGAGGACTTGTTTCCGTAGTGGCATTGTTCCATTGGAATAACATTGTGTGTGGAAAACTTTCACCTGACTCCTCAAAAATAAATGTTTTTAGCAAGTCAGGTGGCAGTAAATGAAGTGAATTGTATGGCCTTTTGCATCATTTTCTTCAAGCTTTAACATGAAATCATTAGATTTGCCCTACGGTGTGCCTAATACCCCTTTCCACTCACCATACCCCAATGTGATAAACTAGGCCGCAGATGTGCAAACAAAGGTCAGACTTGAGTGATTTTATGGAACTGAGTCCTTTGACACCTGGTTATACATATGCATAAAATCAACAGCCTATTTGAATCATACACAGAAAAATAAAGCCCTGGCAATAGTTTTGCGTTTTTTATTTGGTTCAGTTTACATTTTAGGTAGAAACACTTTGTCTCATTGATTTCCTATATTTCTGGTCCTTTTGCACACTTCCGTAGTTTCCTGTTGTGCACAACTTTGTCTTTGGTGAATAGACAGGATGGATAGAAACATAGATCTATTACTCTTCTTGTATGGAAAGAAGCAGCCACATGTGCAGGTAGATTGGAATATGAATACTCAGCAAAACAGAGATGCAAGCATAAAACAACTATTTCAGCTGTTTTAGTAGTTTGCTAACTACTCACTATAATAATTCTCACTTAATGGACATCACAAAGTCACTCTATATAAACCGAATGAGGGAGAAATGATCCCAGATGTCATCCATTCAATGCAACAAACATGTCTCTTCAATACGAGCCAGTCGAGCCTGTTTGCAATGTAAATGAATGTTTATTCACTCAATTGCAGATTTGATTGCCATGTTAATTTGTGATTACACTCTCAAACATGACAATGTTACAAAATAACAAAATGCTTGATTTGCTTAAACAAATAGCTGAACAAATATTGAAATCAGATGATCTGTTTATTCTTTTGGCATTATGATGTTTGGATAGCTGATTGATTTTCGTGTTTGCAGGCAACGACACATGAAATGAAAAACTGAAAACAGATAGGTTGTTTCAGCAGTTAATCATTATTTTGCTCCTATTGTCTGATTGCAGAATTCAAATTCACCTATATCTGCTCAACTCCCATGCTTTACTTATTGAATATTGAATGGACAGTTTAATTGAACTCCAGAATGCTATGGTAAAATGTAATCAAGAAGGTTATTTTATTGGTTTAATGATCTCTATCAGCTGATTTGGAAAGCAAACCAACCAAGAGGCCAATTACGCAGATAACAACAAATGACTATGCATGGTAAGTATGTAGCCCTCTAAGGTAGGGTTACAGACAACTTTAGTCCTCAACTTGTTACATATTTAACTAAGTTAATTATATCAGAATTCCCAACCTGAAGTGATCCTTGAACATACGACAAAGCAAGCAAGCACTATAACCACTCCACTGTCTTAGTTCAGTGGTCCAGTAGTATAGATCATGCAGAGGTTTTCCTTGAGTACAGACTGGCGATGCAATTTGTTCCAAAATACAATGTGGGAGGAAGATGTTTTCAGTTTCGTCTTATAACAGGGTGCTTTAGGCAAGCAATGGAATCAAACTCGGGAACCCAAATCACAACCAACAGAGCCAACCCTGCTCTACACTCTGGCAAACACTTCTTAAACAGCGTATCTAACATCCTCTATGACAAATGCAATATCTGACTTTATTTGTTTGCTTCACCAAAACAAGGCATTGTCCAGCATCCTGCATTCAGTTGTGCGTCATGGTTCCCACAGCTGAATCTGTGTTCTCATAAGCTCTAGGTGTGCAGTAAGCAAACATGAGAGACAAAGGAAGGTCATGTGTATGCGTTATTTCTGTTTGTGGTGCGATATATGCCTCACAGTTCTAACAATTGTACAAACAGAAGATTTTCCCACACATGCAACAGTGCAAACATGGTATGCAAGCAACACTGCCCAGATCAAGGACCCATAGTGAACATTTTAATTACTGCCTTATTTCCTTTTTTTGCAAATGAAATGACCCATTGTGTGTCTTTTCCGATACAGTTTTTGCTTGGTGTTTTCGGTGAACAAAAAGATGAATCTTTGATCCCAATAGAACAAACCAAATTGCTTCCAAAGTAACAGAATGAAATTTCCATCAGTTGATTTATATTTCCAATGGAAAATCAAGACATTTTTACTTTCCTCAAACAAGATTTACATGATATGTTCCCATTCATGTTGGTTCTTGTGAAGAAAAACGCTAAATTTGATGAAATTTACTAGGCAATTCTAAAGAACCCATGTCCATATTTTTCATCATAATGCTTCTGTTGCTGACAGAATACAAAATCCTCCCCCTTCCGCTAAGCTGTTTTACAAGTTGATAATAAATCCGCTCACCAACAAGAAATGCTTGGTTAATTGAACCATTTTTCTTTATTTTTCAGTTTACAACAAACAATAAATTAAGAAGTCTATTAAACTAAGATGCCTTAAACCTCAAACAGATTTACTTTTAATTCTGTCTGTTGCGTCAGTTTATTTTAAAATCTTGGAGCTGTTTTTATCTCTTGAAATTTGTTGGCCATGCATTTTAATAAGTAGGATCTCTATCTCAAAATTTGTGTTTCTCTTCAGGCCTACAATGTATTAAGATGTCGGTCAATTTACTAAAACAGAACATGCAGAAGAAGTCTGAGTTGATATGGTTTGTCGAAAAACACATGCTTCACCTCTTTGTGTAGGATGTATCTCTAGCAACAATTCATGGTTATGTTACATGTAATGTCATTTATCTTTTAGCTAATTAAGGCTAAAGAGAATTTGAACAATAATTATATCAATCCCACTTCAAGATAATCTTGATATAGGAGTGTTGGCTCCTGAGAGATACCAACGCTTAATGGTGACTAATTCCGATGCAGGAATTGGATGCCTTGGGGCGAGAGTTGGCAAAGGGACATTCCGTTCAAATTTTTCTTCCCTTTGTTTAATTCAATGTCGATTTACACAGTTGCCAGATTTAAGGGGGGGGGGTAGTTGCCACCCTGCTTTCTATAGGCTGAATGAATGAGTTTTGATTTCCTTCGCTGTTATGATGATCTTAATGAACGTCTTCAGTACACAGAGCAGAAGTCCGACAAAAAATCTTTGTATTATAATAATATGACAATAGCAAGGTTAATCCAGGCAATAAGCCTTGTTGTTACTTTCTTGCTTTTATCCTAAGAACATTCTGCCTCTCCATTAATTTATGAGGTATTCAGTGAGACTAGGAATTGATGAGTTCCATGTCTTTCAAATGACATTCATTGTTGTTGGTGACAAGGACAACCATAAGCAAGGACTTTTTGTGAAGCCATTATAAATGGGATCAGAATTATTGGTGAGATGATAAAGTCAGGATATGTGTTGTTTAACTACAGACTGTATCATATTTTGCATAAATACTTATAAGTACTAGAACTACCCTTCTGAAGATTTTTTTTTTTAAAATAAATAAATAAATCATACAAAAGTCATACCCACCAATCAATCTGGCAACCTTAAGTTATACATCCAAGATCAAAATCATGTATGCCATACTATAGTTTTTTTTATGTGCTGCACCCACTTATCAAAATCCAAAGCAGAAAAACAGAAAAACAAAGACATGCATCTGACAGAATAAGGGAAAAGAGCTAAAAGCCAATAATGGCCCAACCACAAAGCTCACCCGAAACCAGTATTCCACTCAGTGGCTTTTATCTACATTGTCATTGTTTTCAGAGGTATTTCTTTTTTTGTCTCTTTGGAGCCTTTATTGCTAGCAATATGTGGCTGTCATAGGATTAACACATAAGCCCTTTTCCTTTTATTACTTGGTATGCATAGCTATTCTGTCTCACAGCAATAACATATTTAGTAATAAAGACAGTATAATTTTATGCCTGTTACATACCTGGCTTGACAACTACATTCGTCATTGCATGTCCACCCCACTTTGGTCATCATCATAATGAACTATTCAGAGTTTGTTACTAGGGGAGAGTAGGAGTTTTCTTGAAAGTTGCCATTAAAATGTATGCTGAAAATAATTGGCGGTATGAATGCAAACTATGTTATCTATTACACAATGAAGTTTGGACATAATATATAAACTATTCATTTTATGTGCATGAATATATTCATAAGTCGTATAATAATATTAATCCTTACTTGATGATTTTAAAATATTGCCTGCATATGGTTGTTTCAGCCAAAAAATTGTGTTTGCAAATTGTCGATAAAAATTATTGAAATTAGAAATATTAACTTACAGTGTATAATTGTTTATGCCACAACGTGGAAACATGTGCAAAATAAAAAATTGCATTTGTGTGGGAAGAAAAACAGATATAACATACAATTATAAGTAAACAAACGGAATGTAGGCTAAGTAGGGGAGACCGGGGTTGGTTGGTACACTCATTTTTATTTTTACTCTGGAGAGCAAATGGTACAAGATATTCACACCAAATTTTAGCATGTGATAGTGAGCGTGTTTAACTCAATGATCAGCCCAAGAGATATTGTAAATGATTATTGAAATTTGTGTCACAGGCACAAACTTCCAGAAAAAATTTTGATTCAACTAACCCCGACCCCGGGGTTAGTTGAAGCGCCATAAAAATTTGGAGACAACTTCTTATAAAAGGGTTTTCCTTTGCATAACTGATACCCCTATGATGACCACCAGCTTCAGTACAACACTCATTTGAAAAGAAATTCTATACTGTAATTTACAAAATGTTTTGTCTATTTTTGGCAAAAAAGCTGTTTTTCCATATTTCCCTTTCAGGAATGCAGACATGCACTGTAGTAGTTCTAAACTGCAGTAACTCCAACTAACAATGACTTGCAACGCAATTTGAACACTTGAAATCTATGTTACGGCCAACTCGACCATGCATGATTCAACTAACCCCATCACGCCTGGACCACAATATTGTCTTATTTTTCAGTCTTTTCAAAGTCGCGCAACAATAAGCTTCTGGTTGTGGATTAGGTATGGATTTGCTAATTTAGAAATAAGGTTAGTTCATCTGAATTAAAATCATAGCTATACAATAACCCCCCTCAAAGACTGAGCAAACAAGTTGCTAGAGCACCCAAAAAACAAACTTTCTTGCCTACAGAATTAGCATTTTGAAATATTGAATGAATAAAGGTATGGTAACATGTGCCACTAAACAGGGTATCTACCAAAAGTACCAGATGGCCTAAAATTTAAAATAAAGCTGATTTTAGGCCAAGTTTCAACTAACCCCGCGATTCAACTAACCCCGGTCTCCCCTATCTAAAAAATATATATATGGTTACATATGGTAAGGCAAATGTGTCTATTCACGTTTGATCCGTGTTTATTTGTAATCAATACAGATCACTGAAGAAGCAAAAATGATGCAATTTATGATATAGCAAATTTGTAAAACCTTTTCATATTCAGTTCAAAATAAACACACATTAATGACATCTGAATCATGAGTTTATACATTCTATCTTTTTAGAACATGGTTTTATTGCTGAAATAAGTCAACTATAATATACAGTGTAAACATACAAGTTTGCAAGGATACACACTATACCATAAAACATTTGAATTTAATATTGGTAAAAAAAATATGATACTGCTGGGCATGTTTCAGCAAAGTTATAAAAATCATAATTATGCTGAAAGAAGAGATCTGTATATGAAGCATGGATATTACTAAAATGATATAAAATGACAAGTCAAAATTACATGCAGAATTAAGTTTGTGTTAATCTTAAATTCTTAACATATATCAGAAGTCAATGTAAAAAAAATTACAATTCAAAATTAATGAGAATGTCAAATTACTAACCTGACATTAAACAACAGTTATTATCAAAACTGGGTATCAATTCTTTTACTGTAATTTCAAGAAGTATGAGTTTCTGAAATAGGATAGTAAAACGTAGCAAATGTGGTTGATGTGATTGGTCCAGACACTGAATTGCATAGCATAAACTCATCTTAATAGCACTAAAAACGTATTTCAAGGCCAGTGACATGTCTGATGATGGCAGTCACAGGGCCTGTACTTACTTGCTAATCTGATCAAATCATAAACTTTACTAGTTACTGAAGCAGAAAATTAAATTTTCACAGCTTGCCATACGTCCAACCTGTGGATTTGAGGACGTTTTATTGCTCACAAACCAATCAGGTGAGCCTAAAATGCTACGTAGATAGTCAGAAAATGTGCCAGAGAAACTCATACTAATTGAAATTGCAGTAACAGGTATTTTAGAATTCTGATTTGTTTGAAACCTGTTAGTGTCACTGCGCCCTTAACAGCATGTGCAAAATCAAGATTATAAAATTTAGTTCAACACGAGAAAGAGGAATCAAGTAAAATGTAATGTAACTTTTTATTAAAAACAATAAACCTAGAATATCAAGACAATTCACCAAATGGGCAAAACATAAAAACATTAAAGAAACATTAATTTTGATGACACAATGTTCTCATGAAATATTAAAAGACATTTGACGATTGTTACGAAACCTTATCCCAAAGATTGAAAAGGTTATGTGAAATAGGAAATTGTGAAAGATGCCATATTATTTTTGAAGAACCATGTGATGTGTTTCTTTTTGTTTTTCCTATTTCTGGGGATGGTTGTTGTCAAGTCGAATGCCATATTTTTCCATTAAAAGATTAAAGCAAGAGGGTGAAGGACAGCTACCATAGAAGAGAAATAACAGCTTTGTCTGAATGTTCTTCAAAAAACATTTTCAAGTGCATTTGAAATACAGGGATAAATTTGAACAATGAGGGAAGCATATCAATGAATTTAGGGAGACGTTACATGGATAGACGGTACAGACGGAAGAGCAAGGAAAAAAGGAAGCAAGGAATGAACAAGAAAAGGAGACAAAAGAAATGAATGTGAGCATGGAAGCAATGGAAAGGAAGCAAGAAACCAGAATGGATGAAGAGGTAGAGCTAAATAAAGCAACCCGATGAAATATGATGGAATACCCCAGAAATCTACTCAGTATAACTGTCACAATACAACTGATCCAAGGAATGAACTCTTACTATCGTGACACAGAAATACTTTTAAGGTACTCAACAGTGTATGACACATTCATAGCGGGCAGACACACTGCAAATACCTTGGTGCATTTAGTTAGTTGCTAAATACCATGAGACAAGAGAGAGCTTGGTTATAATCAGTGGTCGAAATAGCCCCTGTCATTTGGGGGGGTCACTGGCAAGGCCCGAAGGGTCGAAGCTTTTGGGGCCGGAGGTCCACGAGCCGCCGGAGGTCCGCGGGCCGTCGGAGGCCCGGCAGAAGCTGAGGTGTTTTAGAAAGGGCTACATGCACTCTAAAATGAATTCTGAGTACTTTAAGCATGTTAAGAGTGTATTATCCTAGAAAATTACTTTTGAAATCCCCATTTCTGGATTAAATCCTGCACATTTAGTATTTAAGGGGGTTTTTTCAGGACCCCCCCTGGGTCCCTCTAAAAAATGTATTTGAGGGGGTCCTTACAGCATTTGGGGGGGTCAAAACCCCCTTGACCCCCCCTTATTTCGAACACTGGTTATAATGGAACCAAGACGTTGCCTGCAGCTATGCTGGCAATATTGAGCTGCATGAAACTGGCAGGTCAACTACAGAAGGGAAAAAATAGCATAAAGCTATTAAGACTATGTTACATAAACATTGGCTAATGTTGCATCATATGTTACAATCTTGTTAGTAGAAATTATCTAGCCTCTGCCTTTTTCATAAATCAATGGTTGTTAGAAATTTGTCGAATGAAAATAATTCATACCACTTTCCCTTAAGAAATAAAGGGCTTAGATGAATGAAATATTATGCGGACTCAGGATGAAACATTAACACAGGGATATTTTTTATGATAAATCATAGTTACTGTCATAACAATTTAGTTTTATTTTTTGCATTTGTAACGTCCACATATTAAGAAAATATATATACACACAGGAGAATAATTGTCTCTGCAATAGCAATTAACCCATAAGTAAAATCTGGAACAGACATGACAGATGATTCAGTGACACACCCATTTTGAACTCTAACATCAAATGTGATTCATCTGCAAGTACAATTAATTGTGGTTGGTACATTTGTCATCTACGATTAATGGATATGTTCTTGTTAATTCAAAAAGGAATGCCTTTTTATCTTGATGATTTTGATTGACGAGGAATGTGTTATTCGGCAAGAATATAGTTAAGTGTATGACTTATTTTTTCGGTCTCGGACTTACAGTGATCTCTGCTTACTGAACACTAAGTCTTATCATACATGTGCATTAGCCTAAACAATTGTATTTATTCGGCAAATAAATGAGTCCTGAGTTAGTGAATCCATATTCTTAGTGGCAATCAAATTTCAAGGGATTAAAAATTCAAATCCCACTGACTATATGACAATGTTTCTTCTAAAAAATATTGTAGCTGATGGCTAACTTTCAAAATATATCTTTCTATTTGTTGTTGATGTAAAGGTACTAACAAAATGGTAAATCTGCATAGCTTAAAAGCACATAAATAGCCCAATGGCAAACCAACACAGATGCTCCCAACCTGGCTTTCTACTGTCAATCAAGATAGTCATCTCAGCTGTCAACTGACTGCCAGCTGACAAACTTAAAGACTTATCAGCATTCAAGGCTTGTCTCCAACTAACTACAAGGCTGTGTGGGCATATGGTAGCTTTGTTGCTGATGAAGGAATAGATAGTGGCCTGAAATGGAAATCTATTACTTGACCAAGAGACATCAAAGAAAAGAAGGCTTCGAACTACGAGAGATAGATTGATACATGTAGGTGGATAGAAAGATCCAAAGGTATAGAAAGATAGATAGTAACATTCAAATAAAGAATAATAATGGATTGGTTTCATGTTTTGCAGGTGTGCACAATCGCAATAATATTGATATATACAATAATTAAAATATATGATTTGATGACACTTTCATCACATTTTCTCTGCTTGGAAATAACTCTAATTTGTCATCATGAGCAAACATTGATATTCAAATCCGTAGGCACTGAAGTCACACAAATTACAATGGAAAATTCAAATCCTGCTCTCTGCACTGTTTTGCTTAGAATCCTTCAAGGATGTTTCTCAGCGGCTCGAAATGTCACTGGTTTACAGTGTCAGAGAATTGGTCTGAGGAGAAATACTCCATCTTATGATACACATGCATTATTGTTTTTTTAATGTCATCTGTGATAATTTGTTTTTCTAACTGATGAAACAGATCTTCTTGCACCAATGACGGCAGAACCTTTTTTTTGATGGTGAAACTAACATGGAATTTATGACTCACCAATGCCTTCATGCCTAAAGCAAAATTTATTACTTGATGTAGCTGGACCCCGGAGCCGTTGATAAAACCCCATCGTCAGTCATTGCTGTTGAAAGTCAAGTCAAGTCAATGATATTCCAAGTCGTCAGTTGTGTTGAAAGCCAGCCACCGCCGACTTTGCACCCTATAATATTTGGTATCATTGGATTTGTATTGAAGAGACGATTCTAATGGTACTAAATTCATCAAAATTGGATGAACCTGGACTGAACTGTTCCATTGTGACTTCATTATGGGTTGCATTTTATCAAAACATCCTTCTTAATTTTTTTCAGAAATTGGTTACACAAGCAAATGAACATCATCAAAGTTGATTTAACATTTTTACATTGTCTTTTTTTATTCATTTAGTTGACTTAGCTGACTAAGCCAGCCAAATTCATTCACAGTCAAGTCAAGCCACAGATGATGACTAAGTTGACTAAGTCAGTCAAGTCAAGTCACTGAACATCAAGTCAGTCATCCCAGCATGACTTGACTGACTCCGGGCTACATAATGTAGCTTTGCATTAAGTTTGGTTTAGAGTCATGGCTATTTTTCGATGTCATCAAATCAAAACAATTTCAGAAGTCTATTTCAGTTTTTCAAATGTAACCTACAGAACACAATTAATTTCAATGGTAAATGATTTAAGTGCACATGTATGAGGAATCAAGTCCGTGAAAACTATTCAAATGACGTAAACTTTGCATGTAGAATGTTGTTTAAAATACCAAACCCAGAAAAGCCTCTTTAGACTTTGTGGCAACAGGGAGGACACCTTTCAACCCATTAAACAACTTTTTGCATGTTCACATGTGATTCGTCTTTAGTGTCAGCAGGACAAAGAACCCATTTTGCTTGAGAGCAAATATCATATTCCATGAGAGTGAACTTAAGGTGTTTCCATGAATTCAATTTTGTACTGTAAAGCACAAAAAGTTTTGATATCACACAAGTCAGATGTGGGTCACGTGGCAAAGATAGGCTTTTACTGTTGAGAAGTTGCATCCATTTTCAGTGCATATTTAGGGGGCACTAGGCCAAAAATTAACATGGAAGATATAGGAAAAGCTGCGAGCGCCACATGTTCACCCATATAATGCCGCTGCCCATTTTAGATAAAAAGAAAAATTCATAATAAAAGTTTAGCACAAATAAGTTCTGCTAAAGGAGAACTTCCAATTTTGTTCCAGTTTTTTAATTTGCAGATTGCATATTCCTCTACTTTTCAGAATGAACACACCTATTCAAAGGCATTTCAAAGAACATTTCTCTTCCATACAACGTGTGACCCACTGACATTTATAGGTCAATGCTAAACTTTAAAGGATTCAAGGAAGAGAGAAGGTGACAAAATGGGGAAAAAAAGAGGATTTACTGAAACCTTGGAATGAAATCCAAGACCTTGTTAGGCTTGATTGATGGGATTAGGCCAGGCTTAATTGATTTTTAGATTCTGCTATTGACAAACCCCACAGACTACGAGAAAAAAATTGACAAATGCTAGAATTTATAGGGCTGGCCCTCAGGGAAAACTATGGGCTGGCAGGGACTCAGACTTAGACTCAGACACAGTGCCCATTGAGAATCACTAATTACATTACAATTTTAATCTTAAAAGGTAATTAGGCTAGGTAAAAGGAGAACTCTTGGTCAATACAAAACAATCCATAAAATATCATGTAAATATCACCTGAATAGTGTTGCAAATGCAAATATCATCGCAAAATACCAACAACATAAATAATGTCCAAAGATAGAAGATGCAACAGTCCATCCCATAAATCTCATCAGACTGGGAGAAACAAGAGCCTCATCAGAAATCAAGTCGTATTTTTGAGGGACTAGCGAATAGCTATAGGCTACTATGAGGGACTAGTCATAATTATGTGATCATTACGCAATTATTAAGGAGGCAGAAGATGTTATAATGAGTCAGCATATCATATTAGGGAGTCACTTAGTACTGAGAAAATAAATGAATAACTGTCCAGTTGACGGACACAATGATACAATGTGTTTTATGCACCAACGAGAGCATTCTTTTTGGAAGTCAGCAAAAGTAACTAACAAGAAAACACATTGGTTAATGATAAAAGATTAACAGGAACTTTGATGACCTTATTATGACTAAGATTATTAATTTGCACATTAAATGAATTTCATATTATTACTTTTTAAAAAACTTTTTACCATGAATAGGATACATTCAGAATTAAAGCAACTGAGTCTTCTGAGATTTCTGTTGGTTTATGTTACGGTTTTCAGCAGCATAAGGTATTTCGGTAAAAGGAAGGTGCATGCCATGTTCCTTGAATTCATGGCTGTGCAAAATTAGAGAATTTATATCTGATATTCAATTATCAATAGAGGTTTTAATAAATAATTGAATAAATTGCATAACTATCATTGATGTTTAACTACCGAGTAACCATACATTTTTTGCAGCTATTTAATGATATGTTTTATGAAAATCATCGTACAACACGCAGGATACACAGAAAATCCTCCCATTGTTCCAAACATTATTTTTCTTGCGTATGCAAATGATTTTTTAACATTCAAGAAATTAGTTTTGCTGCTTACAAAAGCCATTGTATTGATTTAGATTTAAAAACACATGCATTTGGTACATTGAAAAAAAAGATTGTCTCATAACAGACAATAATTGTCTAATATGTGTCCAATCAAGCGATTGTCTAGTAAAACAATCAATTGGCAAAGGTAAAGGTGAAGATAGACGTTATTTAACGCGGGTAACCAGACTAAGTCAGCTGGGCCCACGGCATCTCCAATTAATGTCTAATGTGAACGACAATGCCGTGGAATGACATGATGGCCAGCTTGAGTAATGAATCCGGGTCCCTCGCTTGACATTGAAATGAGGTGTCAATTTGTCATTAGGTACATTGTGACCTCATTAGAGTGTGGAATGACACATCATATGGCTTGCCACAATAGCATTGCAAGTATTGGCTATGATCTCACTCATTGCTTACACGTCACACAGTTTAACATGGTAGGGATAGGGCTGTGACCTCAAAAGGAACATTTTAGTCCAATTCCGTAGGCTCCTGATGTTCGTCTACTGTAATCAGTGATTGCACACTCAAACATGACAGTATTACAAAATAACAAAATGCTTGATTTGCTTAAACAAATAGCTGAACAAATGTTGAAATCAAATGATCTGTCTACATCTTCCAGCATGAAACAATTATGTTTGGACAGCTGATTGATTTCCTTGTTTGCAGGCAATGACACATGGGATCAAAAACTGAAAACAGATAAGTTGTTTCAGCAGTTAATCATTCCTTTGCTCCTATTTTCTGCTTGCACAATTCAAATTCTCATAAATCTGCTCAACTCCCTTGCTTTACTTATTGAATATTGAATGGACAGTTCAATTGAACTCCAGGATGCTATGGTAAGACCATCCAAAAGAAATATTTATACTGCAAGCTAGACCAAATGTTAAAGAAATTTTACTCAAAGCAAGATACCCAATTTACTGTCCCAAAGATTCCCAAAATAGATAAACAGAAATCAAGAAGGTTATTTTATTGGTTTAATGATCTCTATCAGTTGATTTGGAAAGCAAACCAACCAAGAGGCCAATTACGCAGATAGCAACAAATGACTATGGTAAGTATGTAGCCCTCTAAGGTAGGGAAAGAGACAACTTTAGTCCTCAACTTGTTACATATTTACTTAAGTTAATGATATCAGAATTCCCAGAAGTGATCCTTGAACACACAGCGAAGCAAGCAAGAACTATAACCACTCAATTGCCCTAGTTCAGTGCTCCTGTGGTATAGATCATTTAACAGTTTTAGTGGAGTACAGCCTCTTCAGGTGTTGTATTCACTGATAGAGTGAATAACAAGTTTGATCGTCACAGCTACTTGTAGTTGTTTCTATGTAATCACGGTACAATGTGGAGATTGTCAGTTTTCATATTAACATGTACATGATGTGTTTGTTTCTAACAGTTTCACAGTTTTGAAGCTGACATGCTTCCTTGAAATCTTCATAAACATACATTCATCAATAGTCATTTGAATCAGATGGACTAAAGTCATTTCATGTCAACCTTTTATATATGATGTAACCTCAAAAATGTCTATTTCTCATCATGTACATGTTAATATGAAAACTGACACATTGTGCTGTGATTACATAGAAACAACTACAAATAGCTGTGAAAATCAAACTTGTTATTCACTCTATCAGTGAATACAACACCAGGTAATTCAATTTGCTCTAAAATACAATGTGGGAGGAAGATGTTCAGCTTGGTCTTATGACAGGGGGTTTTAGGGAAGCAATGGAATCAAACCCGGGAACCAAAAGCACAAACAACAGGGCCAGCCCTGCTCTGTGATCTTGAGTCTGGCAAACACGTCTTATACAGCACATCTAACATCCTTAGTGACAAAGATCATGCAATCCCTGACTTTATTTGTTTGCTTCGCCAAACGAGGCAATGTCCAGCATCACGGTTCATCCCTGCTGAATCTCTGTTCTCATAAGCTCTAGGTGAGCAGTAAGCAAATATAAGACAAAAGAAGGTCATGTGTATGCGTTATTTCTGTTTGTGGTGCGATATGTGCCTCACAGTTCTAACAATTGTACAAACAGAAGATTTTCCCACACATGCAACAGTGCAAACATGGTATGGGAGCAACACTGCCCAGACCAAGGACCCATAGTGAACATTTCATTACTCCCTTAGTTATTTTTTTGTATATGACATGACACATTGTGTGTCTTATCCTACACAGTTTTTGCTTGGTGTTTTCGGCAGACAAAAAGATCAATCTTCCCGATAGAACAAACCAAATTGCTTCCAAAGTAACAGAAATTTCTAGAAGTTAATTATGTTTCCAATGACAAATCAAGACACATTTATGTTCCTCAAACAAGATTTACATGAGATGTTCCCATTCATGTTGGTTCTTGTGAAGAAAAACATTAAATTTGATGAAATTTACTGGACAATTTAAAAGAACCCATGTCCATATTTTTCATCATAATGCTTCTGTTGCAAACAGAATACAAAATCACCCCCTTCCTCTAAGCTGTTTTCCCAAGTTGATAATAAATCCCCACACCAACAAGAAGTGCTTGGTTAATTAAACTATTTTTCTTTATTCTTCAGTTTACAACAAACAGTAAATTAAGAAGACTATTAAATTGGTCTGCCTTAAACCTCAAACAAATTTTCTTTTAATTCAGTTGGTTGTGTCAGTTTATTTTGATGTCTTGGAGCTATTTCTCATGTCTGGATATTTGTTGGGCATGCATTTTAATAAGTAAGACCCCTCTCTCAAGCCTTGTGTTTATGTTAAGGACCACAATGTATTAAGATATCAGTCATTTTAACAGATCATGCAGAAGATGCCCAATGATATGGCTTGTGGAGAAAAGCATGCTTCACCTCATGGTGAAATTCTTACCTTTTATGGGATGTATCTCTTTAGCTACAGTTCATGGTTATGTTGCCTATAATGACTTTTATCTTTTAGCTAACAAAGCTAAAGAGAATTTGAAACAAAAATATCAATCCCACTTTAAGATAATCTTGATATAGGAGTGTTTACTCCTGAGAGATACCAATGAAAAATGGTAACCACTTCCGATGCAGGAATTGGCTGCCTTGGGGCGAGAGTTACGATGATGTGCTTTATAAACGTCTTCAGCAAACAGAGCAAAATTCCATCAACATATTTGTATTTTAATGGTGTGACAGTAGCAAGGTTAATCCAGGTAATATGCTTTGTTGTTACTTTTTTGCTTTTACAGTAAGAACATTCTGCCTCTCGATTAATTACGATGAGGCATTCAGTGAGACTAGCAATTGATGAGTTCCATGTCTTTCCAATGACATTCATTGTTGTTGGTGACAAGGACAACCATAAGCACCTAGTAATTCTGCGGTTCACCTAGGTCACAAGATTTGTACTGTTAATAAGGAAAGTATTGTTAAAGGTGCTAATTCTGATTTTTGGCGTAGTTTTAATATATTTTTGGCCAATTTCGGCCACTTATATTCATATTTAAAAAATAAGCTGTTTGTACAGTATTGTTGTTACTTTTATGGTGCTCCATTATGGAACTTAAATGGTAGTGGTGTAAAGGATTTATGTATCTCATGGCGTAAAGCTCTTAGAAGTATATGGGGTGTACCACACCACACTCATTGTGACACAATCACTGCTTTAGCTGGGCAAAAGCCACTTATTTTAAACTTGCAGACCCGTTTTTGTCGGTTTATTAATAAATGTGCTAGTACTGATAACTCAATTGTGAAAGGTGTGTACCAGTTAGCTATTAAAAATCCATATTCCAACTGTGGTAAAAATTTTATAAACCTATATTGTAGGCGTACTGATTGTCTTAGTGTCAATACATGCGAATGGCAAGAGAGCCTAACTGTGATAAACCCTGAGATAACTTGTATCAAGGAATTGATTGGTGCCAAAGAGGGTTTTAATGAATTGACTGTTTTTAATGATGATGAGGTAGTAATGCTACTCAACTTTTTATGTACAAACTAGTCTTTTAATTGTTATATTTTGTTTTTATCATTGTTTTTTTTAGCTTGTAATTGTACTGTTTATAAAACAGTGAATAAAGATATTAAATAAATAAATAATTAAATAAATAAGCAAGGACTTTTTGTGAAGACATTATAAATGGGATCAGAATTATTGGTGAGATAAAATCAGAATATTTGTTGTTTGACTACAGAATGCATCATATTTTTAAATACTTATACTAGAACTCCCCTTCCAAAGAATTTTTTTTTAAATAAATAAATATAATTATACACAAACAAGTGCCACTGAGCAGTATGCTGATTACATGTTCTTCAATTGTCTATCATTTATTTCGAATAGGAAAACACAAACCTAGTACTTACAACAAGAGTAGACACAACTAGATCTGTAAAGAGAATGACAATGGTAAAGGTATAGTTTGTAAGGTTACAAGGCACAAGGAACAGATACTTCAACTCATCAAAGATCATACGGGAAACGTGCTGTTGTGTCAAGTATCAATTAGTGAGATCTTAGTCAGGTCAATGACACTGTCACTCAATTGTTTGAATGTGACAAGGACAGTCGTGATTATTAATCAAAATTATTTTCTTTTGTTGAAAAACGACAAAGATGAGAAATTCATCAACAGAACAAGGAGGTTTCGAACCCACACCCTCAGAGGCCATTGGTAACATAATCAAGTGCTCACTAGACCACGGAGGTGAATGGGTATGCTTTGACCTTTTGCTATATCCATCCCATCTTTTAATCAACACTAGAGATTGGATAGGCCTGAATCTGAGGGTTTCACCAGTCACACCCACAGACCAATCTGCCAACCTTAAGTTATATACCAAAGATCGCAACACAATAGTTTTTATATGTCAAAACCACTTATCAAAATCCAAAAGGAAAAACAGAAAAACAAAAACCTACTTCTGACAGAATAAGGGAATAGAGCTAAAAGCCAATAATGGCCCAACCAGAAAGCTCTACATTTTTCCATTTGCTTTTTTATCTACCTTGTCATAGTTTTTCTGAGGTATTTCTGTTTTTGTACTATTTCTCTTTGGAGCCTTTATTGCATGCAATATGTGGTTGTTGCAGGATTAACACATAACCCCTTTTCCTTTTATTACTTGGTATACATAGCTATTCAGTCTCACAGCAATAACAGATTTAGTAATAAATGCAGTATATGCCTGTTACATACCTGGCTTGACAAATATATTCATTATTGCATGTCCACCCCACTATTGTCATTATCATAATGAACTATTCAGAATTTGTTACTAGTTGAGAGTAGGAGTTATTCTTTGAAGTTGTCGTTAAAAGATATGCTGTAAATTATTGGCACTCCCCCTGGTATGAATGCAAACTATGTAATCTATTACACAATGAAGTTTGGACATAATATCATAAACTATTCATTTTATGTGCATGAATATATTCATCAGTCCTATCATAATATTAATCCTTACTTTATAAAATATTGCCTGCATATGGTTGTTTCAGCCAAAAATATTGTGTTCACAAATTGTTGCTAAAAATTATGGAAATTAGAAATATTAAATTAGTGTGTATGATGGTTTGTGCCACAATGTGGAAACAGAAAACAAATTAAATTTGTTCATGAAGAAAAACAGATATAACATACAAGTATAAGTAAACAAACAGAAGGTAATTATTTTAGAAATATATATATATGATAAGTCAAATGTGTCTGTTCACGTTGGATTCGTGTTTATTCGTAATCAATACAGTTCACTAAAGAAGCGAAAATTATGCAATTTATGATGTAGCAAATTTGTATAACCTATTCAAATTCAGTTCAAAATATACACACATTAATGACAACTGAATCATGAGTTTATACATTCAGTATTTTTAGAACATGGTTTTATTGCTGAAATAAGTCAACTATAATATAGAGAGTAAACACAAGTTTGAAAGGATGCACACTATACCATACAACATATGAATTGAATTTGGTTAAAAAAAACAGGATACTCCTGGGCAAGTCTCAACAAAGTCATAAAAATCATAGGCTGAAAGAAGAGATCTGTATTAGAAGCATGGATATTACTAAAATGAAATCAACTGAAAAGTCATAATTACATACAAAATTAAATTTGTGTTAGTCTTGAATTCTTAACGTATATTAAAAGTCACTGTAAAAAAAGTTATCATTCAATATCAATGAGAATCTAAAATTTCCAGCCTGATGTCAAACACCAGTTATTTGAAAAACTGAGTATCTATTCTTTTAACGGTTATCTTAGAGTTCTGTTGTGTTTGCAATCTGTCAGTTTCACTGCCCTTTACTGCATGTGCAGAAATCAAGATTATGAAATGTAGTTCTACCTAAGAAAGAGTAATCAATTAAAATGCAACACAACTTTTTGATTAAAAACAATAAACCCTGGAAAATCAAGACAATACATTAAATGAGCAAAATCAGCGATTTTTCATTTCATCAATAGGTCAACACAAAGATAGTAGAAGTTATTTGCAATAAAGCTAATCCATACCATAAAGTTGTTTGTGTTGCTCAAAACTTAATGTGGATTAAATCAGAGAGAACATGTGAAATAAGGAAAACATAAAAACATTAAAGAAACATCAGTTTTGATGACACAATGTTCTCATGAAATATTAAAAGACATTTGACGATTGTTACGAAACCCTATCCCAAATATTGAAAAGGTTGTGTGAAACTAGAAATTGTGAAAGATGCCATATTATTTTTGAAGAGCCATGTGATGTGTTTCTTTTTGTTTTTCTCATTTCTGGGGATGATTGTTGTCAAGTTAATGATATTTTTCCATTTAAAGATCAAAGCAAGCAGGTGAAGGACAGGTACAAGATAGGAAGAAACTAGAGATGAGAAATAACATTTTTGTTTGAATATTCTCTAGAAAAAACATTTTCAAGTACATTTGAAATACAGAGATAACTTTGAAGAATGAGGGAATGATCGTGATGCAAATCAATGAATTTAGAGAGATGTTACATGGATAGACCGTAAAGACGGAAGGGAGCAAGGAGGAAAGGAAGCAAAGAATAAACCAGGGAAGGAGACCAAAGAAACAAATGGAAGTATGAAGGGAATGGAAAGGAAGAAACTGGAATGGATAAAGCAATTGAGCGTAAATAACATAAAATGTTGAAAATGTGATGGTATACACCAGAAATCTAGTCAGTATAACTGTCACAACTTGTGCAGATCCCGAGACAGTACTCTTGCTACAGTGACACAGAAATACTTTTAACGTACTTAACCTTGTATGACACATTCATAACAGGACAGACACTGCAAATACCTTGGTGTATTTAGTTAGTTGCTGCATACCATGAGACAGGAGAGAGCTTGGTTATAGTGGAACCGAGACGTTGCCTCCAGCTATATTCTGGCAATATTGAGCTGCATGAGACTAGCAGGTCAACTACAGATGGGAAAAAAAGATAACAAAAAGCTATAAAGACTAAATATTTGCTGTTTGTATTATCTGGTAATGTCTTGACAGCAGAAATTCTCTGGCCTCGGCCTTATTCATTAATCGATGGTTGTTAGAAATTTGTCAAATAAAAATAATTTATACCACTTTCCATTAAGAAATCAAGGGCTTAGGGACCATTCAGAATTTATGACTGGGGGGTTGTGAGTTTTGGCCGAGGGGGTACTAACTTTTCACACATGTTTCAAGGGGGGGTATTAATTTTTAACAACACTTCCAAGGGGGGTAAGAAATTTTAACAAAGAAAAAATATTACAAAACACGCATAAACTCATTTTATTTGGACTTTTTTACGAGCAAAAGTACGCGAAATGACGCGAATCTGTACATGTTGACGTGTATAACAGTATATATTTGTATATTGTTTTTGCATGTCGAGGGGGGGTATTAAAAATATGAGTGAAACCTTAGGGTGGGGTACTAAAAATCCGCATGAAACTAAAGGGGGGGTATCAATTTTTGACGGGAAGTTTCAGCAAAACTCCCAACCCCCCAGTCATAAATTCTGAATGGTCCCTTAGAAGAATGAAATATTATGCGGACTCAGGATGAAACATTAACACAGGGATATTTTTTTATAATAAATCATAGTTACTGTTATAACAATTTATTTTTATTTTTTGCATTTGAAACGTCCACATGTTAAGAAAATATATATACACACAGGAGACTAATTGTCTCTGCAATAGCAATTAACCCATCAGTAAAGTCGGAACAGACATGACAGATGCTTCAGTGACACACCCATTTTGAACTCTAACATCAGATGTGATTCATCTGCAAGTACAATTAATTGTGGTTGATACATTTGTCATCTACGATTAATGGATAAGTTCTTGTTAATAAAAAAAGGAATGCCTTTTTTTCTTGTTGATTTTGATTGACGAGGAATGTGTTATTCGGCAAGAATATAGTGTATGACTTATTTTTTCGGTCTTGGACTTACAGTGATCTCTGCTTACTGAACACTAAGTCTTATCATATATGTGCATTAGCCTAAACAATTGTATTTATTCGGCAAATAAATGAGTCCTGAGTTTGTGAATCCATATCGTTAGTGGCAATCAAATTTCAAGGGATGGAAATTCAAATCACCACCGACTATTTGACAATGTTTCTTCTAAAAAATATTGTAGCTGATGGCTAACTTTCAAAATATATCTTTCTAATTGTTGTTGATGTAAAGGTTTTAACAAAATGGTACATCTGCTAGCTTAAAAGCACATAAATAGGCTTATGGCAAACCAGCACAGATGCTCTCAACCTGGCTCTCTACTGTCAATCAAGATGGTCATCTCAGCTGTCAACTGACTGCCAGCTGACAAACATAAATACTTATCAGCATTCAAGGCTTGTCCCCAACAAACTACAAGGCTGTGTGGGCATATGGTTGCTTTGTTGTTGATGAAGGAATAGATAGGGGCCTCAAATGGAAATCTATCACTTGACCTAGATGCACCAAAGAAGGCAGAATTCCAATTATGGTATAAGGAAAACATAAAAACATTAGTTTTTATTACACAATGTCTCATGAAATATTGAAAGACATTTGATGATTGTTACGAAATCCTATCCCAAATATTAAAGAAGTTGTGTGAAATTGGAAATTGTGAAAGATGCCATATTATTTTGAAGAGCCATGTGTTGTGTTTCTTTTTGTTTTTCTCACTCCTGGGGATTTTTGTTGTCAAGTTGAATGATATTTTTCCATTTAAAGATTAAAGTAAGTGGATGAAGGATAGGTACAAGATAAGAAGAATCTAGAGAAGAGAAATATATATTTTTTTAAAATATTTGTCAAGAAACCATTTTCAAGCACATTTTAAATACAGGGATAACTTTGAAGAACGAGGGAAGGATGCATATCAATGAATTCGGGGAGATGTTACATGGATAGACCGTAAAGACGGAAGGGAGCAAGGAGGAAAGGAAGCAAAGAATAAACCAGGGAAGGAGACCAAAGAAACTACTGGAAATATAAACAGAATGGAAAGGAAGAAACTGGAATGGATAAAGGGATAGAGCCCAAATAACGTAAAATGTTGAAAATATGATGGTTTACACCAGAAATCTACTCAGTATAACTGTCACAACATGTGCAGATCCTGTGACCATACTCTTGCTACAGTGACACAGAAATACTTTTAAGGTACTCAACAGTGTATGACACATTCATAAGAGGGCAGACACACTGCAAATACCTTGGTGTATTTAGTTAGTTGCCAAATACCATAAGACAGGAGAGAGCTTGGTTATAATGGAACCAAGATGTTGCCTCCAGCTATGCTGGCAATATTGAGCTGCATGAAACTGGCAGGTCAACTACAGATGGGAAAAAATAGCATAAAGCTATTAAGACTATGTTACATAAACATCGGCTAATGTTGTATCATATGTTACAATCTTGTTAGTAGAAATTATCTAGCCTCTGCCTTTTTCATAAATCAATGGTTGTTAGAAATTTGTCGAATGAAAATAATTCATACCACTTTCCCTTAAGAAATAAAGGGCTTAGATGAATGAAATTTTATGCGGACTCAGGATGAAACATTATCACAGGGATTTTTTTAATGATAAATCACAGTTACTGTCATAAAAATTTATTTTTATTTTTCGCATTTGTAACGTCCACATATTAAGAAAATATATATACACACAGGAGACTAATTGTCTCTGCAATAGCAATTAACCCATAAGTAAAATCTGGAACAGACATGACAGATGATTCAGTGACACACCCATTTTGAACTCTAACATCAAATGTGATTCATCTGCAAGTACAATTAATTGTGGTTGGTACATTTGTCATCTACGATTAATGGATGTGTTCTTGTTAATTCAAAAAGGAATGCCTTTTTATCTTGATGATTTTGATTGACGAGGAATGTGTTATTCAGCAAGAATATAGTGTATGACATATTTTTTCAGTCTTGGACTTACAGTGATCTCTGCTTACTGAACACTAAGTCTTATCATACGTGTGCATTAGTCTAAACAATTGTATTTATTCGGCAAATAAATGAGTCCAGAGTTGGTGAATCCATATCGTTAAGGGGAATCAAATTTCAAGGGATGGAAATTCAATTCACCACCGACTATTTGACAATGTTTCTTCTAAAATATATTGTAGCTGATGGCTAACTTTCAAAATATATCTTTCTAATTGTTGTTGATGTAAAGGTACTAACAAAACGGTACATCTGCATAGCTTAAAAACACATAAATAGCCCAATGGTAAACCAACACAGATGCTCCCAACCTGGCTTTCTACTGTCAATCAAGATAGTCATCTCAGCTGTCAACTGACTGCCAGCTGACAAACTTCAAGACATATCAGCATTCAAGGCTTGTCTGCAACTAACTACAAGGCTGTGTGGGCATATGGTAGTTTTGTTGTTGATGAAGGAATAGATAGTGGCCTGAAATGGAAATCTATTACTTGACCAAGAGACATCAAAGAAAAGAAGGCTTCGAACAATGAGTGATAGATTGATACATGTAGGTAGATAGATAGATCCAAAGATGTAGATAGATAGATAGATAGATAGTAACATTCAAATAAAGAATAATAATGGATTGGTTTCATGTTTTGCAGGTGTGCACAATCGCAATAATATTGATATATACAATAATTAAAATATATGATTTGATGACACTTTCATCACATTTTCTCTGCTTGGAAATAACTCTAATTTGTCATCATGAGCAAACATTGATATTCAAATCCGTAGGCACTGAAGTCACACAAATTACAATGGAAAATTCAAATCCTGCTCTCTGCGCTGTTTTTCTTAGAATTGCCCTTTCTCTAATCAGATCAATCAATCTCACAAGGACAGGATTTTCTCCTCAAGGTTTCTCCAAATCCTTCCTTTCTGTTAATCCCAGTTTTGTCTTCATCACACCTTTCTTAAATCCTTCAAGGATGTTTCTCAGGGGCACTAAATGTCAGTGGTTTACAGTGTCAGAGAATTGGTCTGAGGCGAAATACTCCATTTTATGGTGTACATGCAATATTGCTTTTTAATGTCATCTGTGATAATTTGTTTTTCTAACTGATGAAGCAGATCTTCAGGCACCAATGACAGCAGAACCTTTTTTTTGATGGTGAAACTAACATAAATTTATGACTCAACAATGCCTTCATGCCCAAAGCAAAATTTATTACTTTATGTAGGCTAGACCCTGGAGCCGTTGATAAAAACCGCCGTCGTCAGTCATTGCTGTTGAAAGTCAAGTCAATGATATTCCAAGTCGTCAGTTGTGTTGAAAGCAGCCGCCGCCGACTTTGCACCCTATAATGTTTGGTATTATTGGATTCGTCTTGAAGGGACGATTCTAATGGCACTAAATTCATCAAAATCGGATGAACCTTGACTGAACTGTTCCATTGTGACTTCATTATGAGTTGCATTTTATCAAAACATCCTTCTTAATTTTTTTCAGAAATTGGTTACACAAGCAAATGAACATCATCAAAGTTGATTTAACATTTTTACATTGTTTTTTAAAATTTGTTTAGTTGACTCAACTGACTAAGCCAGCCAATTTCATTCAAAGTCAAGTCAAGTCACATGCAAATGATGACTAAGTTGACTAAGTCAGTCAAGTGAAGTCACTGAATAGAACATCAAGTCAGTAATCCTAGTATGACTTGACTGACTCCGGGGTCTATATGTAGCTTTGCATTAAGTTTGGTTTAAAGTCATGGCTATTTTTCGATGTCATCGAATCAAAACAATTTCAGATGTTTATTTCAGTTTTTTAAATGTAACCTACAGAACAAAATTAATTTCAATGGTAAATTATTTAAGTGCACATGTATAAGGAATCAAGTCCGTGAAACTATTGAAATGACTTTAACTTTGCATGTAGAATGTTGTTTAAAATGCCAAACCTAGAAAAACCTCTTTAGACTTCGTGGCAACAGGGAGGACACCTTTCAACCCATTAAGCAACTTTTTGCATGTTCACATGTGATTCGTCTTTAGTGTCAGCAGGACAAAGAACCCATTTTGCTTGAGAGCAAATATCATATTCCGTGAGAGTGAACTTTAGGTGTTTTCATGAATCCAATTTTGTACTGTAAAGCAGAAAAAGTTTTGATATCACACAAGTCACATGTAGGTCACGTGGCAAAGATAGGCTTTTACTGCTGAGAAGTTGCACCCATTTTAGAAAAAAAGGGAAAATTCACAATAAAAGTTTAACACAAATACCTTCAACTAAAAGAGAACTTCCAATCTTGTTCCAGTTTTTTAATTTGCAGATTGCATATTCCTGACTACTTTTCTGAATGAACACACCTATTCAAAGGCATTTTAAAGAATATTTCTCTTCCATACAAGTGTTACCCACTGACATTTATAGGTCAATGCTAAACTTTAAAGGATTCAAGGAAGAGAGAAGGTGACAAAATGGGGATTAGTGAAAAAAAGGAGGATTTGCTGAAACCTTGGAATGAAATCCAAGACCTTGTTAGGCTTGATTGATGAGATTAGGCCAGGCTTAGATAATTCTTAGATTCTCCCATTGACTAACGCAACAAACTACAAGAAAAAAAAAGGGGAATATTATTAGAATTTATAAGGCTCGCCCTTGAGAATATATGGGCTCGCAGGGACTCAGACTCAGATACAGTGCGAATTAAAATCACTAATTACATTACAATTTTAATCTTCTAAGATAATTAGGCTGGGTAAAGGGAGAACACTTGGTCGATACAATACAATCCACAAAATATTATGTAAATATCACCTGATTAGTGTATAATATGCAAATACCAACAGTCTCGTCAATGTCCAAAGAGAGAGGATGCAACAGTCCATCTCACAAACACAGTTGTTTCTCCGCATAAACATGATATAAGACATACACTATTTGCTAAGTGTTAATGGAATAGTTGAAAACAAAAATGATATTGGAATAATTCAGAGTAGATTTATCAAAAGAACAGAAAATCAATTGTTTACTTGTTTGTACTTTGAAAGAGACTTACGTTGTATTATGATTCCATCTTATATAGATTTCCTTTAGCATTTGTTCTGTTATTCATTAATGACATAATTCCAAGGAATGATAATTGAATAAAAAATTTAATTTAAATGTACTGCAATTTAAGTCAGGTTTTGTGGCTGAGACCTGCTTTGCTTCACAATGGGAAATCTAGATGACGGTTTAAATCTGATTTGTATAATTTCTGAAAATTATACTGTCATAAAATGGCAGCTTATGCATACTAGATATACAAGTATTACCAGGAAATGATGTATGATAATAATTATAAAGACAGATATTATAAATTGTAGATTTTGAAGTCTAAGATGTAATCCCTAATAAAAAAGGTCGTTAACATTTTTCGTCCCACATAAAATGTTATAATCTTTCAAATGCTACAGAGGCAAAAATCAATTTACAGCAGAATGTTCACAATTTAGATCATCTTTTGGAACATTCCATTCATATTCACCAAGTCCCTGGTTTCATGATATTTCAAATATCTATACAGTACACGCTAAGAACTACATATTCTGTGATGTAAGTAGAACTGTACACAATCTCTTTCATGTCAAAAATTAACATTTGTTCCTCAGGGCATAGCATACAAACTCCACAGTTTACTCATTTTCCTCCATTGTTATCTGGCAACGCAGAACTGACCCTCAGGCTGATATTTCCGAGGCAGCAAAAGGCTTCAGTTTAGACTGTAAACAATTTTGGCATCTGCCGCAAATAATAGTTTGTTCAAGTAAATAATTTATTGTAGTTTTTTGGTCTGGCAAAACTGTTCCTTGCAGTTCTCATCAATTCCCAGAAGAAATCACAAAACCTTTAAAAAAAATACAGGCATCTGGTGTGTTTCCTTGCTGTGAAAATTTTATAAACGTTTGAAGCATACTTTCATCTGAGAACTGGCTAGACATGCCGAACACAGATAATCAAATACATTTTACTGAAATTTTGGAAATATTGGCATCTCTGTAAAATTTAATTTGCAATTTTTAAAAATATTTTGACTATGTCTATACTGAGTTCAAACAATAGGGATAGATTATCCTAAAGCAACTTGTTTCTTGTTGATCACACAAAAAAACACCTCTCTAAGAAAACTTCTTGTCACAAACGTCCTTCTATCAATCTCGGGAAAAGAGCGACTTCGGTGAGAAACACTTTGTCTCATTGATTTCCTATATTTCTTTTTACTTTGATACACTTCTGTAGTTTGTTGTTGCGCACTTTGCTCTCTTTAGTCTTTGTAACTCTTATAACCTACAATGTATATTTTTCTTGTCCAAGACGTTCTCTTTCTTTAAAACCTGGTGGAGCACGATTAAAAACGACTTGGTTGATTTCAAATCTCAATTGACATCCCCAATCGAAGAAACCCAGCAGAACACAGGAGAAATTGGATGAACATTGTTCGATGCTTATGCAGTGTCCAATTAGGACAAATCGACATCTCGGAGACAGAGAGAGCCCAATACTTGTTGAGTTACTAGCGAAAACCATACATTTGCCTTTATTACTGAAAATGTATTATGTTGTCAAAATCATGCCTCTCCCTGTTTTAGTTCACAAGACCTGGTTTTTTTTCATCAAGTCTGCAAAATATGTTGATATTATTTGGTTTGTAGGACCTAAAGATTTCATATGAGAATGGTGGTGCAGGACTTTTTAAATAATTTTGAAAAGGGCCGTGTCTTAATCCACAATTTTACTGTGCCTTAACAGAATGAGGAAAAAGTGATCAAGACATTACATCTGTCATTCTTGCTGTGCAACAAACATGTCTCATCAATACGAGCCTGTTTGCAATGTAAATGAATGTTTATTCACTCAATTGCAGATTTGATTGCCATGTTAATTTGTGATTACACTCTTAAGCATGACAATGTTACAAAATGAAATGCTTGATTTGCGTAAACAAATAGCTGAACAAATAGCGGGATAGGATGATCTGTTTAAATCTTTCAGCATAAAGCATGCAATGATGTTTGGCTAGCCAATCGAGTCCTTGCTTGTAGGCTGTGAAACATGACATGAAAAACCGAAACAGTCTGTCACTGTTTTGCTCTGCTTTGTCTTATTGGAACATTTAAATTGACCTAAATCTGCAGCTTATCTCCATTGTTTTATAGAATTGACTCTGATTAAACTGCACAACAAAACTACAAATCGGTCTTCCATTGGGCACAACCTCTCCTTCATTCAGTTAGTGTTTGAGGAAGGTAACCATATATGGCAAGTTGGCGTAACAACAGGGGGTTTGAGACGAGCACAGGAATCGAACCTGGGACCCAGCAATATAATAGGAAACTCAAAGCATAGACAACAGAGCCAGCCGGTTCTATGATTGTGAGTAACCTCCTACGTCTGCATGACTCTCTCCGGTCACAGTGTGAAAACTCCAGTCAGTATGCGAATACGTTGCACTTATTCTCTTGTAGTTCCTGTCTATTAATCTTTATATATATATATATAATTAAGACTCATATAATGGTCTTGTTTATGTAAAATTTGAGATATTTTGACTGGTGGCCCCTTGGTAGCGGCTCTTGGGAGCCTTAGAGGGGTCTCCAATGTGCTTATTTTGTATGAGACAAATAAATTATCTGAATCTGAATCTGAGTCAGGCAAACACTTCTTAAACAGCACATCTAACATCCTCAGTGACAAAGATCATGCAATATCTGACTTTGTTTGCATCAACAAACAAGGCATTGTCCGGCATCCTGCATTCAGTTGAGCATTACGGTCTAATCCCTGCTGAATCTGTTTTCTCATAAGCTCTAGGAGTACAGTAAGCAAATATAAGACAAAGGAAGGTCATGTGTATGTGTAATGTTCTGCTTGTTGAGTGATAATAATTATGTGGCTCACAGTTCTCACAATTGTACAAATAGAGATATTTTCCCATAAATGTGTGCGCTATGCTAACATGGTTTGCAAGCAACACTGCACAGGCTAAGGACCATTGTGTACTTTGTCGTTGTTTTTGTAGTTCAAAGCTGCTACTACATCAGAATATGGTCACAGGTAGCTTCCCTTGCCTCTAAATAGCCCACACTGGTGCTGATGGGGCGTAAAAAAACAAACTCACTTACTCACAGGCAGCTTCTCTGGTGAGTGTCTCTTGGTGATCTGGCTCATGATGGCTGTTTACATTTTTATTTCTTCCAAAGGTATTTTTTTTGTATGAAATGACTTATCCAATACACTTTTTGTTTGGCGTTCTGGGTTAACAAAAACTAAGAAGAATCTTTGTAATAGAACAAACCAAACTGCTTCCAAAATAACAGAAATTTTATGTTGTAGATTTTTGTTTCCAATGATAAATCAAGAAGCTGAAGACGCATTTGTTTTCTAAACCTGATATACATGAAATGTTCAATTCTTATCGGTTCTAGCAAAAAACCTAAAATCTGATGAAATTCACTGGATAATTCAAAAGAACCCAAGTCCATATTTTTCATCATGATGCTTCCCTTGCTCACTGATAAAGAAATTCTCTCTCTCTCTCTATCTCCCTGTCAGCTGTGTTAGAAGTGGATCATAAATTTCACGCCAACAAGAAGTGCTTGGTTAAATAAACTGTTTGTCTTTGTTTTCCCAGAGAACAGTTGATTAGGAAGTTGATTCCATTAGTCTGCCTTCTAATTCAAACCGATTCCTTTAATCTAGTATTTCTTGTAGGTTTCCCTACATATCCATGAGCTACTTCCAGTTTCTGGATACACTGTATTTTTAGGGTTTGCAATTTTAAGTAAGAACCCTCTCTGAAAACCTGAGTGTATGTCTGTTTATTTAACAATCACTTCATGCAGAAGAGATCAAATATGATTTTGCTCATGGAATAATGCATGCTTAGCCTCATTTTGATAATTTCCTTTTTCTATCTGGTTGTTATATGTATCTCTTTAACTAAAATCAAGGTGATGTTACCTTCAATAGCATTAATCTCTTAGCTAATTTTAAAAAATAAAATGAAAATAACAATAATATTAATCACACTCTTTAAGAGCAAATATTTAATGTTCGCATCTCAGCTTCAGACAGAAAACATTTATTTGCTTAAAAAGCAGTGCAAGGCTCCAATTCCCGAGTGAGTTGCCTGTTGAGATAATCTTGATATTGGAGAGCTTGCTTCTGAGAGATACCAATGAAAAATGGCCAGCACTTTTGTTGCACGAATTTACTGCCTCAGGCTGGGCTATTGCAATTGTGAAACTCATTGAAATCAGCAAAAGGGAGCCATACGAGTTGATGATTGTAACACTTCATTAGCAGAAACTTTTGAACATGGAGTTGGGGATTCTTCCGTTTTACCAAAACCGCAAGCGGTGTCAACGCTCGTCTGTTAATGTGAAATCTATCAATGTGTAACTGACTACCATCCACATGCCAATACTAATTTTAGAACTGGTAGTGAAAGACTAAGCTCAAAATGGACAAGTCAACAATGGTGGCAATTTTGTAGTGGCCATTTTGGCAGCCATCTTGGATTTATCGACAGGTTTCCAATCCATACCCACAGGCCAATACCTGTACCAAATTGCATCACTCTAAGCAAAATATTAAGGTCACAGTGGGCAGTTCGAGAATGAAGAAAGATGGCTGCCATAATGGCTGCCACAAGATGGCCGTCGTTGTGGATTTCTCCACATGTGCCCGATCCATACCCACAGGCCAATACCTGATCCAAATTTCACAACTCTGACTCTGGCTGCCAATATAGCTGCCACAAAATAGCTGCCATCTTGGATTTCTTAACTTATTTTAATCCATACCTAAGGTCCAAGTTTGGAACCAAATTTCATAACTCAAAGTGAAATACGAAGGTCACAAATGGACACTTACACTAACCTTAACCGGGACAGCGATGACAATGACGACGCTCGAGCAACGACAATAGCTCTTCATTTTCAAAGAAAACAGACGAGCTGAAAATAATATCTAAATGTAATTTTCCGTTATGCTGTTATATTAATCCCACTCTTTAAATCATGCAGAAGTACCAGTGAGCAGTTCACTGGATTTATATTCTGCAATTGTGCATCATTTGCGTGTATTTCGAATAGGAAAGCACAGCTAGTATCTACAGCAAAACTAGACACTACTAGATCTGTTACTACAGGGAAACAAGAAGTGCAACGAAATGACCATGTGTTTGGTGCTCAAGTAGCTTTGCCACGTCACAAATTTCCACACTTGACTGAGCATATTCAGTGTATCACACTTTAAGATTATTCTTATTTTTGGGAGACAACACCCTCTATGACAATAATCCAATAATGTGTTGTGCTTGAAAGCAACTGTCACCAACAACTTATCAGGAGTGCACACAACACACACAGCTAACACATGTACATGGGTGTACAAAAAGAGGGGGGGGCTTCTGATCAATCCCAGGTATGATCTCGGCAGTGGGACCTGCCCTAATGTGCTTTCCCAAATACAGATATAAAGCGAATCATTGACCCATCTTGCCTATTATGACATTTCGTTGTCCAATATAACTGTTGAGATGCACATAGGCATACCACAATGAATGATTTTGTGGGGAGGGGCAGACAGTGGTTTGAATTTCGAGATTTCGATTTTTTACCATTCAAATGGCATATCTTTGGAACTATATATTGATTTTCAGTAGCTTGGCAGAAATATTTGATCCCATACTGGGCCAGAGAAATAAGTTACAATATTTTAGGTCTTTCTTTTTTTGTCTGAGAATGGATCTTTCCCTGTAAAAATGAATTATGATCAGACAAAAATGCATTTGGACAAAGTTGTTACATGTCATGCTACGTCCTAAATATTTGTTTCTAAATCAAATAACACCATTTTAGATAAATACCAGAAATTATTTATTCCATGATTGCCAAGAAACAATTTATCTTTTTTTACCAAAACTTATTGAGAAATAACTTATTTCGAAAAACCTCCAAGCCCCTCCCCCCCTCCCAGCAATGTGATGGTTGCACCTGACATTATCAAAAATCTTATGGATTAAAGTGTTGTCTCCAGTTTGGAATATGTTACACTCAGTGCCTACTGGTGCATGGAAAAATTGCTCGTCACCAGACCACTTGCACAACAAGCCACATGATCATTTTGTTGCACTTCTTGTTTCCCTGTAGTAACAGAAACACAATACATTGTAAGTAAAGGTATAGTTTGTAAGGTTACAAGGCACAAGGATCAGATAATTCAACTCACCAAGGATCATCTGTAAAACGAGTTCTTGTGTTAAGCATGAATTAATGAGTTCTTAGTCTGGGAAATGACACTGTCACTCATTTGTTTGTTGGTAGACAAGGGAAGATATAACCAAGGTTGTATTCTTTTGTCGATAAGTAACAGGGATGAAAAAATATATGTACAGAAATATAACGAGAGTCTGATTTTTAGCCACCTGTTTCTGATGTATGTCTTCTTTGTAAGCATTAGGCATGAAAAGAAGCAGCTTTGACATCAGAAGCAGAAAACCCGAGATGAAAAGCAATCTAGATTTGGAAAGAATGCATGAAGCTAGAGCTGCTTTTTACTAAATAGTCGGTGACAACACATTTGTTTTATTGCTAATTTATTTCACAGTAGAGGCCGCAAATAAAGCTGAGGCTTATCTGCTTGACCACTTACTCTAGATAGACTTAATATCACCAAAGTATCAAGGATCATGTAAAATTACCAAGCATGTATGTAATTGATTCATTTGTTACTGATTATTTACCATTAGACATGTCTTGTATAGCCTGCGAACTGGAATTTAGCATAATTCAGCAGTCTGTATGAAACCAATGCATGGCTTTGGCGCAAAGTAACCTGAACTTATTTCAGAGTGGCCCTGCAGGGCAATATTGTGATGTCACGTCAAATGTGGCTATCATCCAGTTGTGTCATGAATGATAACAAGTCAGAATGTTCTGGCTTTGCCGTTATTGCTTGAAAATCGGCAAAAAAGACTCCAAAACATCGCGAAAATTGGCTAATCTACGCACAGGTAAGTGTATTTCTACGTTATGATTTCTGGAAGGTGAGGAATGAGGCCAAACACCAGTTTGCATGTCTAATTTGTTAATTGTTTTGTTAGTGATTAGATCAGTCATTCCCAAGGCTGATTTTTAAATGTTGGTCATATGTATTATATGAAACATTTATTAACAAAAATAAATAAATTTCTGGGAGTTTGTCTCAATGCGACTGGCCCTAAAGCTATCTTAGATATATTCCCAATGTAATTTTTGCTACACAATAGCTTTATATGTCGAACCACTTATCAAAATCCATAGCAAAACAAAAACCACCTTCTGACAGAATAAAGGAATAGAGCTAAAAGCCAATAATGGCCCAACCACAAAGCTCACCAGTATTCCACAGTGTGGCTTTTATCTACATTGTCATAGTTTTTCTGAGGTATTTCTTTTTTTGTACTATGTCTCTCTGGACCTTTATTGCATGCAATATGTGGTTGTCAAAGGATTAACACAAAAGCCCTTTTCCTTTTATTACACATAGCTATTCCGTCTCACAGCAATAACAGGTCAAGTAATAAATGCAGTATATGCCTGTTACATACCTGGCTTGACAAATATATTCGTTATTGCATGTCCACCCCATGATTGTCATTATCATAATGAATTATTCAGAATTTGCTACCAAAGGAGAGTAGAAGTTTTCTTGGAAGTTGCCATTAAATGATATGCAGTAAACAGTTAGACCCTCCCCGGTACGAAAGCGAACTATGTTATCTATTACACAATGAAATTTGAACATAATATCTAAACTATTAATTTTATGTGCTTGTATAATTATATTCATTATTATACCATTAATCCTTCTTTTGACGATTAATTAATCCTTACTTTTGATGATTATTGACTGGATCTGCTTGTTTCAGCAAAAAACTTTGTGTTCGTAAATTTCAGTTAAAAATCATGGAAAATGTCTGGCAGTTTATGGAAATTAGAAATGAACTTACTGCGTATGATAGTTTGCGCCACAATCTGGAAATAGAAAGAACATTTTTTAATATTTGTGCCAAATGAGAACAACATTAAATAACATAAAAGCAAGTCCTATATATAGTCAAATGGAAGGTATTTAGTATTTTTATATGTATGTATATATTTATATGGGCCTATTGCAAGTCACATGTATCTCTTCATGTTTGATCCGTGTTCACTGAAGAAGCAAATCTGATGCAATTTACGATGTAACAAATTTGTATTACCTATTCAAATCCAGTTCAAAATATACACACATTAATGACATCTGATTCATGAGTATATGCATTTAGTCTTTTTAGAACATGGTTTTATTGCTGAAATAAGTCAACTATAATATACAAAATAAACACACAAATTGAAAGGATGCACACTACGCCATGCAACATTCGAATTTAACTTGCTTAAAAAATATGATACGGCTTAGCATGTCCCAGCAAAGTCATTACAATCATAAGCTAATGGAAAAGCTCTGTATAAGAAGCATGGATATAACTAAAATGAAATCAAATGACAAGTCATTATTACATACAAAATGAAATATATTAGGCTTTAATTCTTAATGTATAGAAGAAGTAAATCACCATAAATGTTGTGTATATATTAGAAGTCCCTGTAAAAAAATGTATGTCAAAATCATTGAGAATATGAAATTGCTGACCTGACATGAAACACCAGTTATTTTAAAAACTGGGTGTCAAATCTATTAATATTTTTTAAGAGTTCTGTTTTGTTTGCAATCGGTCAACTTCACTGCCCATAACTGCATGACAGTGCATGTGTCATAAAATTTTGTAAAAATCAAGATTATGAAATAATAATAACAAATAGGAATCAAATCAATTATAATATAACAATTTGTTGAAAACAAGAAACCTGGAATAGCAGGACAATTCACCAAATGGGCTAAATTATTATTTCATGAATTGGTAAAGACAAAGATACATGTGTAGGTAAGGTGGCACTGTTGTTGCACTTCCTGTTTGATCATAACAATGTCTTGAGAAAAGCACATGTCTCAAAAAAAGCCAAATTACTGTAAATCTAATTGTTGTCAGCAACATAACACCATGCAGAACTGTCTATGTAGTCATTATTGGCTATATCTATGCAAAAGTACACCTTCAGATTTCTTTGTTACTGAATAAAAGGGTTTCAAAATTGCCAGGTGAACTGGCAAAGTTTTCTGTGTTGACATGGTTTTGGGAGAATTTCAATCTCTTACCTTGCATTTTATCACCTACAGGGCAATGTGTTTAATTTACCCTCTCCTTGTATATCCCTTTGCAATGAAGGTTTAGTAAGTAGATAGTCCCATGTCAATAAATGGATGTTAAAATGTCCTATTAAGATTTTCTTTGGCAAAAAGTTCATGTCTCTGACACATATTCTTATGTTCTGACAGTGCTTCAAGAGGCCCTGTTACAAAATAGCAGGCTGGATTATCTTGTTTAGCATTGACTGTTTTTTATAATCACCTGTTTCGCACCTCAGGTCAACAGAGTTCACACTTGAAATGTGATTGCCAAAGCAATAGGTTATGTGACCGTCAAAGATAGCATTAGTTATTTATAATAAGCTGATCCATATCATCAAGTAGTTTATGTTGCTCACAACTTTAAGAGGATTAAATCTGGGAGAACATGTGAATAACAAAACTTTAAAAAATTTTGTCCGCTTTGAATTCCAATAAAGAAAACATCAAAATCTTAAAAAACATTTTCCTTACGAAAGATCAAAAGACATTTAACAATTGTTACGAAACCTTATCCCAAGTAAAAAAAAGTCTGTGTGTAATAGGAAATTGTGTGGCACGAAAGATCCAGATTTTTGTTTTCAAGAGCCAGGTGATGTGTTTCTTTATGTTTTTCTCATTTCTGGAGATTGTTGCTGTAATGTTGAATGATTTTTTTTTTATTAAAAGATTAAAGCAAATGGGTGAAGGACAGATGCAAGATAAGATGAAATCAGAGATGTGAAACATCAAAATGTTGGTTCACATTTTATTTTAAAACTTTTTTAAAGTACATTTGAAATCCAGGGATAACCTTGAATTGGAAATGAGGAAAGGAAGCAAATAATTAAATTAAAGGAGATGTCGAAAAGAAGGAAAGGACAGATTAAAGTAATTAAGATATGATTCGGGAAAATATGTGAAAGAGTTACTTTGCTGAAAAGGAATGAATATGGAAGGAGTCAGCAGTAAGAGGTTACAGAAAGGAAGGAAAAACAATGAAAATACACGTAAGAAGAGAGAAGGTTAGAATGAAAATAATAAAGAGACGGATGAAATGGAAGAGTTGAGCGAGAAGGAAGTAAAGATAGAAGAAAGGAGGATAAAATGAATGAAAGGAAAGCGGGAGGAAACAAGGAAAGACAAAGGAAGAATTGGAGAACAAAAGGAAGATAAAGTGAACAAGAAAATAGGATGGTTGAGGAGATGGATAATGATGTTTCCCAAAAATGTAAAATGGTGAAATTATGAAGGAATACAGCAGAAATATGCTCAGAATAATTCTCACAATACATTAGTCATGCTGATCTACAGTACCCTTGCTACAGTGACACAGAAATACTCTTTGGGTACTTAACAGTCTATGACACCTTCATAGCAGTTCAGACACACTGAAAATACCTTAGTGTATTTAGTTAGTTGCCAAATACCATGAGACAGGCAGGGAGCTTGGTTATAATGGAACAAAGATGTTGCCTCCAGCAGTGTTTGCAATATTGAGCTGCCTGTAACTGCAGGTCAACTGAAAGTGGGTAATTGTATGTAGTTATAAAGAATATGTGACATAAACCTTGGTCATTTGTAACATCTTGCACAATCTTAATAGCTGATATTTTGTAATAGTTATAATTCTTTTTCTCTTCTGACCTTTTTGTTTGCAAGATATTTGCCAAACAGTAATTCACACAAATTCTCTAATCAAAATATAAGTCTACGTGTAAAAAATATTACAGGGATGGATGAAAAATTAACACACAATATTTATAAATAACTGTCAAAAAAAATTATTTTATTTGCAACATCCACTAAAAGAGAAACACCCCTGAAAAATGAATTGCCTCTGCCAAAACACTTAACCCACAAAGAATGGATTTCTACAAATTGTTTGTAACATCAATTAATCTGCCAGATCTAACAAATGGTTTAGTGGCACTCCCATTTGGAACTCTAACATCAAATGTGATTTATCTGTATGTACAATTGATTGTGGTCTGGAAATTTGTCAACTACAATAATCTTTTGTTTTTAATTAATCTTAAAAAAATGTATTCTGGACAATTTTGATTGACGAGGAATGTGTCATTCGGCAAGATTATGGTGTAGCAAAGCCATATGACTTATTTATTTTGTAGTCTATTGGTCATTTATCATATGTATGTGTGTATCTGTCTATACCGCTTTTCTTCTGATGCGAATAAATGTGTCTTGCATTATGAGTCTATATCATAAGTAGCAACCAAATTTCAAGGGATGGAATTTTCAATCACCACCGACTATTCCGTAATGTTTCTTCAAAAAAATTATGGCTGAGAAATAACTTTCAAAACATATCTTTCCAAAAGTTGATGCTTTACAGCAAAAGTCAAAAGTACTGATTTGTCTCTGATTGAAATATGTGCAAATGAGTGTTTGCTATTCATTGAGAGAGCCTGTGTATGTATCTAGACAGTATGGCATGACATAGCCAATTTCACAACCAATCAAAAGGTACACATGTTTAGTTTTCACATTGCAATTAGACACCAAGAAAATATTATAGAGGCTACTCATCCAGTCAAATTTTGCTTGAATCTATCCTTTCAACTTTTGCTGTAAAGGTACTGACATAACAATAGATATAAATAGCCCAATGGCAAACCAACACAGATGCTCCAAACCTGGCTTTCCATTGTCAATCAAGATTGTCATCTGAGCTGTCAACTGACTGCCAGCTGACAGACTTAAAGACTTATCAGCATTCAAGGCTTGTCTGCAACTAACTACAAGGCTGTGTGGGCATATGGTAGCTTTGTTGCTGATGAAGATAGTGGCCTCAAATGTAAATCTATTACTTGACCCAGAGGCACCAAAGAAGGTAGAATTCCAACTATGGTATTTTGAATAAGCTTCAGCCTGTATGTGAATTTGATAGATAGATAGACAGATAGACAGATAGATACATGTAGATAGATAGATAGATAGATAGATAGTCATAGAAAAGTGAAAAATAATGGTGATATCCTGCAGTTTTCAAGTATTAGTCTACAAGTCCCTACAATTGCCATTTATTGAAATGAACGATTCAAAACTCCCATGTTGCATCAGCATCATAATGTTTGTGAAAACCATGAAGAATTGTATGGCGAAATTATGGTAGAAACAACCTTGTCAAAATGTTATGAATCTACATCGTATGTCAAAATTTGACGTTAGCATGTAATGTTGTGGAAACGTGAAATAATGTTTTGTCTGTTTGTTTGTTTGTTTGTGTTTTCCGCCTCTGCAGCACCTTAGTGAGCTATATCGAGGTAGGCGACCGCCGTACAATGATGAGATGCGAAGACTGAGAGTCATGCACATACCCAATTAATTCAGGGATGCTCAGGGTCTTTCAGTTGCCCCAGCATAGACTACTGGATACAACCCGCCTCCATTTATAGTCCCAAGGGCTCGGACTAAAGCGAGTTCCCGGGGTGAGATTTGATCTCACGCCCTCGAAGCCAGTTAACAAGCGCACTTACCATAATGTTTTGAAAAAAACCTCAACATTGCGTTCATGTTGTAGGAATATAATTTTTACCATGCAATTCTACATCATAAAAGATGACCTTTCCACCAATTGGCAACTTAGTGTTTATGTTGTGTACACCTTAGGATGTGCGAGTCATAGTGATCATTTCTTAAAGTTACCCTGAATGGTAGGTTGAGATTGGACCCAAAGTTTCTCTATTTTTTATATCATATTACACAGCCTGCTGATGTTGATAAGTGTGCAAAAATTTTCTCAGTAGTAGGATTACTTTTTCCTGTTGAAATTACAACAAAAATTACTTAATGACCCTTAGATTTTATTTCGGCTACACATGGAAAAAAATTTAGTTTTGCTAGCTATCAACTATGTGACGTCATCACCATTTTGAGAATTTGTCAACTTATTACCTATATATTTACCACAATGCCCCTTCGTGACGTCATCAATAATGGATGTGCTGGAGGTGGGAGGCACTATCAAGAAAATGTAAAGGAAAAAACTGAATAATTTATGCAATCAAAGAGACACTTCAATAAATTAGTTAAAAATATTATTGATATAAGTTTATATTATTCTACACTTGAAACCACCGATATTTAGCAAAGAATTTTATCATTCAGGGAAACTTTCATCAAATTTGTGGATAGATGAAATTGTGACCTTACAGCATATGGAAATAACTTGAATTTACCATGACAAGCTGAACTTCACACTTCTTTTGTAAGAACTAAAGTCACACAAGAGTGGCAAGACACAATGGACAAGCACGTCTACTCTCCCCTCTGTTTTTCTTAGAATTGCCCTTTCTCTAATCAGATCAATCAATCTCACAAGGACAGGATTTTCTCCTCAAGGTTTCTCCAAATCCTTCCTTTTCTGTTAATCCCAATTTTGTCCTCATCACACCTTTCTTAAATCCTTCAAGGATGTGTTCCCGGGGCTTTAAATGTTGCCGCAACCAACTTGAGATGAGCGTGCATCTTCAAAGCAATTAATCTATTTTAGCACATCTGAAGTAAATGTATACCATAAATATCTTGCAAACCACGAGACATGATCAACCACATTAGTGAACAATGACTGATCTTGCTGTTTAAGGTTGGAATTATTCAAATTTAAATTTTTTTGGACTGACCTACATTACAATTTTCAAAGAAAAACTCAACCGACTTATGGGCACTGGTGTCACCTCAGTACAAAAACTATTCAAATGAATTTTTGCATGCGGGATGTTGTCAGAAAATGCTAACCCTAGAAAAACATCTTCGAACTTGGCAACAGGAAAAGATGCCTTAAAACTTATAAATAACTTTTCGTGCAAGTTCACACGTGGTGCATCATTAGTGTCAAAAGAACAAAGAACACATTTTGGCATGAGAGCTGGTCTGAACTGAAGGTATTTTCATGAATCCAATTCTCTACTGAAAGACACTAACAAGGTAAGCTTTTAAAGTTACATGAAGGTCAGATGTATATTTTAAGTTTAATACATTCATCAGATTAGCGAGTGAGTAACAAAATTTGTTCATCCATAGCATTAAAGTTGATCATATTCAAAAAGAATTACAGTCAATCAAGTCCAACTGACTAGTGAATAATGGACATTATATAATGACCCTAGAATACAGAAATACTTTGAGATGAACACCACACTTCATTACATGAAGAAATTAATTATTGCATTTTCAATTAGTGATATTCAGTAATCAGTAAAAAGCAAAGTGCACAAAATTGGCAAATGAATAATATTTGGTACATCTTTAAGGGACCGTCAATTATGTGACATTTCAAAATCTATTGAGTGCATATCCTTTTTATTGTAATTCATGCACATATTCAAAGGCATTTCAAAGAACATTTCTCTTCCATACGTGTGACCCACTGACATTTATAGGTCAATGCTAAACTTTAAAGGATTCAAGGAAGAGAGAAGGTGACAAAATGGGGATTAGCGAAAAAAGGAGGATTTGCTGAAACCTTGGAATGAAATCCAAGACCTTGTTAGGCTTGATTGATAGGATTAGGCCAGGCTTAATTGATTTTTAGATTTTTGGATCGACCAACCAAAAACTAATTTTGTGACTAAAAAGAAAAAAGACCATGCCCACGATTTTTATCTTATTGAAAATGTTAAAAAATTGAGATAACAGGCTTTTTTCCTGCAGATGAAAGGTACATGTATACCACGCCAAAAATTTCAACATTCAGATGTCTTACTTTTTCAAAGGAAGTCACTTGGTAACCATTCATTTTCCATAAATTTTAAGTAGCGAGCCAAATATTTGTTACTTTTTGCCCCTATCTTACTGGTTCGCAAATTTTTGCCCCCTGTCCAATAAGCTTAGGGGAGACCGGGGTTAGTTGAATCGCGGGGTTAGTTGAAAATTGGCCTAAAATCAGCTTTATTTAAAAATTTTGGCCAAACCGGTGCTTATGGTAGATACCCTGTTTATTGGCACACATTGTCATACCTTTATTCATTCCAAATTTCAAAATGCTAATTTTGTAGGCAAGAAAGTTTGTTTTTTTGGGTGCTCTAGTAACTTATTTGCTCAGTCTTTGAGGGCAGTTATTTTATAGCTATGATTTTAATCTAGGTGAACTAACCTTATTTCTAAATAAGCAAATCCATGCCTAATCCACACCCAGAAGCATTTTGTTGTGTGACTTTGATAAGACTGAAAAATAAGACAATATTGTGTTCCAGGTGTGATGGGGTTAGTTGAATCATGCATGGTGGAGTTGGCTGTAACATAAATTTCAAGTGTTCAAATTGCCTTGCAAGTCATTGTTAGTTGGAGTTACTGCAGTTTAGAACTACTACAGTGCATGTTTGCATTCCTGAAAGGGAAATACGGAAAAACCAGCTTTTTACCAAAAATAGACAAAAAATTTAGTAAATTACAGTATACAATTTCTTTTCAAATGAGTGTTGTACTGAAGCTGGTCGTCATCATAGGGATATCAGTTATGCAAAGGAAACCCCTTTTATAAGAATTTGTCTCCAAATTTTTATGGCGCTTCAACTAACCCCGGGGTCGGGGTTAGTTGAATCAAATTTTATTCTGGAAGTTTGTGTCTGTGACACAAATTTCAATAATCATTTGCAATATCTCTTGGGCTGATCATTGAATTAAACACGTTCACTATCACATGCTAAAATTTGGTGTGAATATCTTGTACCGTTTGATCTCCAGAGCAAAAATAAAAATGAGAGTGCCGACTAACCCCGGTCTCCCCTATGTTAGAAGGAGTGCCTCGAGAAGATCAGAGAAACTAGTGATAAATTATGTCTAGCCTCACTGAAAGGGCACTCTGAAGACACTGTTTCGGATCTGGCCCAAGTGGAATTTGTGAGATGAGGTACGATTTTAGGGATGATACTCATATAGAAAATTTTATTGAATTAAGCAGAGAAAACTTATCAAGAAAGTCTACTTTTAATAAAATAAAATAAAAGTAGGCCTATTGTGATACTGAGGGGAATGTGACCAAAACGAGTTACAATGGTCAACACAAAACAATGAAATAGAAATTACTTCGAAGTTCCAATTTAAATGGTTTATTTAGTGAATAATAATATATACACATGTCGACCAGTTGAGGAAAAATTAAATAACGACATGAAAGTTTGGTTTGGTAAATTAATTTTTGTCTTTTGATTTAGTTTGAAGCCCTTGTTAAGCAGATTAGGTCTAGTCAATGACGTAAATAAATTATTGTGTTGATCACGCCCGGTCAAGATTTAAAACATACTTGCAACTAATAGAAATCAAAATAATGATAATTTTCCAAGGGATTATGATATATTTATATACCTTGCAATTCTTCCCAAATACCATGATGATGATAATACACATGCGGAATTTTTCACATTTCCAAAAATTTCTTGAAGGCATTGAATAATGAAGGTCCTTGTTGTATCAAACTGCCGCTTAAAAAAGAAAATGGCCCCTGTCTGCAATTTGAGAACTACCAGTCACAGTCTTCTCGAGGACCCAGGAATAGTATTGGTAACAAACATGATGGAGGATTACACTCTTTAGTCTCTCACTAAGTGTATCCTGAACATTTAATTAATACTGGCACTTTGGCCTGTGTGAACCCATATAATTATAATCACTATAAGCCCATTGGATTTTCAGTCTGACCAATCCTATTTAAAGAACAACAACTCAGCAAGCACCCTCCAATATACATTCATAAAACATTTAATCACGTTTGAAAAAATTGTTGAAACACCAAAGTAACATTTTTAACGGTTTGTTGTAATGTGAGAGTGCTTGTGGGGTACACTCTAAAAAATGTGGGGACAAAATTGGTTTTTCAGATTCAAAATGGTTTTTTGAAAAACCAAATTTCAATGCAAAACCAACATGGATTTTTAAAAAAATCCATGTTGGTTTTTTGCATTGAAATTTGGTCCTCCGCCAAGAAAATCCTGAAAGGCTCTGGCTGCAAGATGTGCCCCGACCACCAGGAGTTGACACCCGAGCAGGAGTACTGGAGGATGAAGTGCCAGGACCTGTACCACGTGGGAGTGCACGCCAGCCCTGAAGTCCGAAGGAAAATGGTCAGGACCATTGCAGAGGTCGCCCTCTTCTGGGACAGGGAGAGTGAGATGGATCATGCCAGCCGCCAGTCAGGTCATCATCAGGAGCAGACCTTCCAGCCTCCTCATCCTCCTCAGCGCCTGCAGATGCCACCTCCTCCTCCTCCTTCTTCGACGTATGTGCCATCCCACCACCAGCACCATCCCCAGGCTTCCAGCAGCAGCCATCACTACCAGCAGCACCAGCCCAGGGAAGGAGGATCCTCCAGGCAGACTCCCAGCTACACCCCGATGCAGCCCAGCCACTCCACCATGACACTGATGATGGATGCTCAGGAGAGCCCCGAGAAGTACGGCTACCCCCCAGCTTTGGTCAACCGACCGTCCATCACCAGCACCAGCCTTCCCCTTCGCCCAGTTGGACTTCAAGTCTCCTTTCTCCACGAAAGTAGAAGACCAGATGCAGCAAAGACAACAAAAAACCTTGGCCCTTTTAAGGGCCACCAAATCCTCCCAAAAGGGCAGGCCACGTACACATCTTATGTTGACAAAAAAAAAGAGCTTGTGTTGACCGAAAAGAGCCAAAAAAGAGCAAAAAAAACGTTGACAATCCCCAAAAAAAAAGTCCCCCAAAAAAAAAGTCCCCCAAAACAAAAGTCCGGTCCTGGCCTTCATTAAAAGTAATCACCTTCATAAAAGCAAGGTGCTAGTTCCCCCTTTCTTTGCCCCAAAACATACCAAGTGCAGCACTAGTACAAGTGCTGCATTCTTTGGTATAAACATATTTTTATTGCACTAGTACAAGTGCATGAATTTCTTAATTAAAATGTAATGCACTAGTACAAGTGCTTTGCTTTTAAAAATTGTGTTGGTTGGTTGCACTAGTACAAGTGCATCACTTTGTAATTTCACTTGTCTAGGGCAAGTGGCAGGTAGATAGCTAGATAGCTAGCTAGATAGATAGATAGATAGATAGCTAGATAGATAGCTAGATAGATAGCTAGATAGATAGCTTGATAGATAGCTAGATAGATAGATAGATAGATAGATAGATAGATAGCTTGATAGATGGAACACAATGCTCGTTACATATATACACTGCAGCAAAAGAAAAGCAGTTGTCGTCACTTTGCAGGGATTGGACTTGGATAGATAGATAGATAGCTTGATAGATAGCTAGATAGATAGATAGATAGATAGATAGATAGATAGATAGATAGATAGATAGATAGATAGATAGATAGATAGATAGATGGATGGAGGGATTGATTGATTGATTGATTTTTGGGCTTGTTTTGTCAACATAGGATGTGTACATGGCCAGCTCAATTGGGAGGATTTGGTGGCCCTTAAAAGGGCCTGGGGTTTGTTGTTTTGAATAGATAGTCTGCATCTTCTTCAGATTTTCTCCAACTGCCAAGGGACACTTCCTGCCGGACTGTTGACCCAGTCACGTAGGTAGTCTCGAGCAGCCTTGGCATCTCTGGAGGCATTTCCGTGTCGAAGTGGTTCTCCTAGGTCATGCAATTGACGGTCTCCCCTCCAAACTCCTTCAGCGACGTCATGTGTCTGTGGATCTTCTCTGTCCATCACTTCATTGTCACGGGCATTGTCGAAGTACTGTGTCCCTGAAGACGCCGCCATCAGATGCACTTCCTTGACAGCCAGCCTGCACATAGATGAACTTGTAGTCGGCATCAACGAGGGCCATCAGGACAATGGAGTGAAATCCCTTGTAGTTGTAGAACAAGGAGCCTGCAGCCTTGGGACATCGGATTGCGACGTGCTTGCCATCCAGAGCTCCAATGCAGTTGGGCAAGTTCCATTTCGTCTCAAAAGCCTTGGCTATCTCCTTCCATCTTTCAGGCTGTGTGGGTAGTGCCAGCTGTCTTTCGAAGGCATGAACGATGGCAAGGCAGACCTCAGGGATGAAGTTGCAGATGGTGTTGGGTGCCACACGGAAAGCATAAGCTAGGGACTTGTAGCTGTTTCCTGTTGCCATGTACCGCAGGGTGATAGCCAACTTCAGACCAGGTTCCAAAGCCCTCCTCATGTTGGTGTCTTGCTTAGCGATGAGTGGTCCAACAGCTTCCAGGATTTCAGCAAAGATGGCAGGGGGCATTCTAGTGTAGTTGTAGTAGCCGGACACGTCACGCACTTGCAGTTCAGGCAGCAGTTGATGGAAGTGACCATGTTGTTCCCTCTGCAAACAAACTTCAAGATACTGTGCCATGCTGCAAGTCTCTCCAAATTTCACTTTTTCCCATCGATACGGTAATCAAGACATCAAGACATGCCTAAATTAAGTGCAAGGAACTGTAGATAAATAGGAATATAGATAGATAGATAGATAGACGGAGAGATAGACTGATAGATAGATATGGTAAGTGCAGCCCAATACGCCCAGTTCTGAAAAAGAAATCATACACTTAAGATGTGCTGTTCTGTTTTATTTTACTTTTGCTATACGAATCATTTAGAGGTCAAGTAATAATATTATACTGACATTTCGTGGACTGATATATTTCACAGTCTGCTGCACAATTACCATATGTCCACACAGCCTTGTAGATTTTTGTACGCAGGCTTCAGTGCTGGTGAGTCATCATATTAGTCAGTTGGCAGTCAGCTGACAGCCAAGATGACCATCTTGATTGACAACAGAAGTTACTTAGTTGATGGCTTGTTTTGCCATAGCCTGTGCCCTATTTATGGTGCCTTTAGTGTCGGGTAGCATATAGAGAATTCTATCAGTACCCTATAATGCATAAGAATGAATTTCAATTGGATTTTCAATTTTAGCAATACTCAGACTTTTCAGATACTGCAAGTGTAATACTTTGAGCCCAAATCAAACACTTGACCCAGCTTGTGGAATATCAAAGAAACACCAACTGAGGTAGACCCACTCCAATTTAGCAATGATTGGGACACCAAATTTGACAAAGATCTTTCAGTTTTTACAACATATTTGTGTTTGTGTCATCTTCTGATTTACATTATGCTAAAAACTGGACCACAACAAATACTAACACAATGTGTCCTTTTTGCAAACTTTTCCAACCACTCACACAGGCTTAGATAATGTTTTATAACATTTTATGACTGTCAAACGTAAGATTACCATGAACTCCTTGAATGCGCATTCTGAATTATGAAGCAAATCAAATACCAATTGTATTTACTTGCTAACTGCTTCATAGAAACTTACCAGCCCAACTGATTTCAATATTTATTCCAATACCAGCCAGACGTTTTATCGATGGACTGATCCATATCATTTCTTGGCAAGACCCTTAAAAACCCAGACTGGAACGTGACTGTTCAAACGGTCAGTAAACTGTCAGAAGGGTGGAAACGGGTTCTCTAAATTGCACAGATCTCCCATAGAAACATGGGAAACCTATTTCAGCTTCTTGTTGCTTACAGAAGATCAAAACGTATGCATTAAATAGTGTATTATTCTTAGGGGATGATTGATATTGAGTCCTTATTCACAATCCGACACCTTTTGACATGCCATTTGTTCATGAGAATGTACGCTTTTCAAAATGGTAATTGTATAAAATATATTCATATTTTATCATACTGACAGACTGACAGTGTAATGTGAAAAAAGTGAATTTACACTGAGAGGAAATTAAGTATATATTACAGAAAAAAAGGTAATGTGTGAATTGCGATGCCCCGCTTTTTGGTACCCATGGTTTTCTCCTCTTACATGTAGAAGTTAGCTCAATAAAATGTGTGATCCTTTGGGACACAATTTAAAACATAGCTAATCCATAGGGTGCATTATCCATCAGTCTATTCATCCATCTGTCTGTCTGTCTACATATCTATTCATCAATCTGTCCATTAATCTATTCAAACCTATCCATCTTCATATTCGCCAACTTATCCATCAAATCATCCATCCATCTTTCTGTTTTGTCCTCATATCATAATTTTTCTACACCTTCACTTATCTATCGATCATCTAGCCAGCAGTCCACTTATCTTCATCTTTATATCCATCACATTGTCCATATTTTATAGCGGGGCCGGCACGGGCCTGCCCAAACCTCACAGCACGTGCGACCTGTCAATCAGTCCTTCAGCCTACGATCTCATTTATTTTGCGGCGTTTTTTGAGGCGTTTATTTATAGCACAATTTTCCTTGCAATGTTTATGACGTCACGCAGCCTAGTGGGACTCCAAGCAACGAAACTGAGGCTCATGACGTCACCTGCTGATTTCAGGCCGCTAATAAGTCTTGCTCTCAGGGTCCTGTCACAGCTTCTGACAGCTAGATTTTCGCGGTATGATCGACGCATTTTAAACGGCGATATCTCTGGATATATTTAATTGAGATGTATAGTTGTTAGCTTATTATAACACATTCAATCCCGATTGTCTTTGTGCCAAGTTTCAAGCCCGTAACTTTAAAAGCTGAGGCGTAACGTCAAATTGAAAACTGACTTGCAGGCCACGGAAATGCAGCTAAGAAAAGTGCGCTACTCTTGTCAAGAAAACAGACGCTATTAATGGTCATAGAGCTTTCAAATACAGAGCATTTTAAAGCCTGATATCCACAGAGATACCTCTGTGCCGATATCTGCAGATTATGATGCCAAGTGAAACCAACTTGGAATCACATTTTTTTCTTTTCGGTAACATGATTTTGGAAGCAAGCAAAAAAAGGAGAAAATTTGAAGTCAGATTAGTTTCACTCGAATTAAATTTAATTTTCTTTCAGCTTTTCTGTAAGCAGTCATTTTTCGTATACTGTGAAGTAATTATCAACACTCTGGGTTCATTCTCAGACTGTCAGAGTCAACATTTTCATCTTCGTTGAGGGATCTATGAAACCACACTACCAGAGCACTGAGGTTCCCATGACGCCAATTTTTGCACATAATAAACATGCAAAACATTCCAGCGATTTAGAAATGAGTCCAGAAACAAGTGAAAATTACTTTTTGGTGAATAGCAATTATTTGATTAGTGCTAAATGTGTATTCCTGGAAGCTGAAAAACTAATTAAACAACTGTGTATACATGTATTATTCTCATCGCCGACGCGCAGCCGAGATGCTGAAAAATAGGTTATTATATCATAATATTATATCAAGATTTTTTAAGATTTACCTCTCGGGCCCGCTACACTAGACGTTGTCTACATAATTATATTATCCTCTGCCAATATTAGAGCTCTCACTCTGCATCTACCCCCCACAAGTTATCAATCTGAATCAAATGACATAGATGTATGTATCTGTTTGGTGCTTAAAAAAACATCAATGAAACTCCATGGATGCTTGTGTTTGGTATCAATGCAGATTCCTTCTTGACTCTAGCAACATTTCTATGGAATCTTTTTCCTTAATAATAATATAATAATATAGTATGATTTTATATAGCGCCCATTCCAGATAAATCTGCTCACCGGCGCTCACCATTCTGAACGGCAATCATACCAATCATTATAGTTCCTTTTCATTATCACCTGGTTGGCTGTGAATATCACTGTTTACAGTCAAAATATCAGGGCCTATGATATTGTAAAAAATACCACCCTTCAAGGGCGATATTTTTTAACAATGGTTATGACATCACCAGCATTTCAGCTGCCTGATGATGTCACAAACCAAACAAGGGCCAGAATAATGGGATTGTGACGTCATATCCATTGTTGCTCCATGGTGACGTTACATTTTTGTAATGGCAGAAAATAGTCCCTCTTTATAACTGAAAATTTGAGGTAAAACCAGGTGATAAAAACAAAACAACCACGCGTCAGGGCACTTCGTACAATATCACTCGCTGTTGTGTGAATTAATATCACTCTCGCCCTGCGGGCTCGAGTGATTTTAATTCTCACAACAGCTCGTGATATTGTTACTCAGTGACCCTGACTTGGGTTGTTTTGTTATAATAGTATTTAGTTTTCCTTGGAGATGATACCAATTTGGAGAGGAGTCAAAAACAGTCTTTGTTGTGAATGAATTGGTTTTTCTCACTTGCAAACAACTTCTTTTAAATCTCTGGAGAGTCACATCAGACGAGTGTAATTGTTTGTGCTTATAAAGAATTCATGCTACTTCAAAATGTCTTAGATCACTGCTTCGCTGCATCGCTCAATGTAAAAGGATTTTGGCATCAAGGAGATCATCTTGGTTTTAAACAAATTGAACTGCATGGATGATACAAAATATGCTAATAAGGTAAAACCTGGAACAAAATTGTTAGGAATGTTCTACTAACTTTAAACATGATTTATATTCTATAAAATTGTATTTTATCAATGAGATTGTTTGCTGTAAAAAAATAAGTAGGTCATGAATCTGGAGTTTTCCTTTTTTTCCACTTCGGAAAATTGGCAACATAATAATATATGTTCAATTCTTTAAAAAAATAAGCAATTAGTTTGAATTAATCTAATGAGTTTACTTGCAGGAGCAAATGTTCACTAAATATCACAGACCTTGACATGATATGATTGATTAGAATACAGCAGAATAAATAGATAGAAATAGCTTATCAAATGATACTCTCATAATGACATCACAGGTTTTATAGCTATAAAAATATTTCATGGTACCATACCATATGACACATTCAAGAAAAGCCAAATATACTGCCAAACTACGGGGTATTTTGTTTCTTACCAAATACCATGAGACAGGACAGAGCTCGGTAATGATAGAGCCCAGAAGTTGCCTGAAGCTATTTTGGCAATATTGGGCTTGAGACACTGGGCAGGTCAACTATGGATGGATGATAGTTACTGCTAAACCATATATGTCAAGGCAATGTCACTATAAATGGGTATGCCACAACAGTAAAAAGACAATTTAGTTATTCCGTTTTGACTGTTTATACAAATTAGAACCACTAAATGGGTATTGCTGAGGCAAGAATTCTCACTCAAATACTGGATACTGTTTAGCTATTAGAGTGGTTTGGACAATAATCTTCTTTAATCAATCTAAGTCTAAGATAGATGTGGTTATGTTTTTTTTTTAGATTTCACAAACCAAATTAATTTTGGTGACATTCTCAGAACGGTGTGAAGCTTAAGATTGTTTATTATTGCAGGAAGGTGAACAGTCAGGATGTTGCTTCAGTAGGCTTCTTTCAAGACAATCTGGTAGACTTTCAGGCAACAACGGCCACAATAAAAACAGTGGAGAAACTAACAGATCTTAACTGATGCACTGATACACAGAGCACAACTTTTTTCCTCATCGATCTCTCAGATATCCTCAAAGTAATCTAAGTACATCAAGTTGATCTTTGAAAGAGTAAAAGGTGCTCCTAATCTTGCAAACAACTTGGGGAACTCTGAAGAATGCTTGTCAAACCATCTATCAAAGGTATCATAAACATTTAAAGGACCTGAAAGTCAAGAAGTAAAAATATGCATACTACTCATATTGCAAACAACTTTATAAGAACAACTGTGAAAAAAGCATGTTAAGCCACAAATAATCTTTGTTCATGAATCTTCTAAACGTTTACATAACAACTTTTGTATTCTTTCATATTATATTTAAAGTTTTCAAAGACAGCAGTGCTGATTTAGAGGTGACAAACAAACATATATGCTCTTTTAATATTGCTAACAACTTTACAAGGGTTCCCATTAAAAATGATTGTTAGACTGTCAACAAATGTTGTACCTAAACCTTCTAAAACTTCACAATTTAACTTTCTTGATCTTACATATATCTCAAGCTTCAAAGAAAACTAAAGTCAATAGGTGTACAACTCTCCAGACTTAAGGACGACTGAAAGAATACCCTAAACATTTTAAATACACTTATTGCGTGTTCACATGTAGCTCAACTTTAGTGCAACAAGAACAAAGAATGCATTTGCCTTGAAAGACAATTTCAAACTTGTGTGACAGAATGGCTTTACTCAGGTGACATTGATGTGACACATGTGTTTCATGTAAAGATCATACAGGTCACACAGAATTGATGCACTTAATTCTGCATGTCTTTAAAACAAGTGCATATGTGCCAAATCCAAAAAAGATGTTAAAACTTTGAGATAAATGGATGGATGTCTATGTAATCCTTTTAAATAATTTTACATAATATCATTCACATGTCATTTATGCTTACTGTGACAAAAGCTAACTGGAAGATACCTTATAGTTTGAGAGCGAAAGTTGAAATTTTGATGTCATTGAATGAAATTTTGCCTTTCGGGCACTTTTGACATTTGATGTTTCACGTGCGTTTCTTGTAAAGTGCATACAGGTCACCTGGATAGATTTCCTGTGTTCTGTCATTATTGCACGTGAAGTTTAGAATAAAAAATTGACATGGATGAAAATTTATTGGTTCCTACCCTAGGTTATTGTGGGGGAGTGCTTTAGAATTTAATATTTTTCAGGTAACTGAGTTTAAGAACAATCTTTTATCGTCCGTTCTCTGCATTGAGAGTGTTCTGATTCATCACACTGAAATCTATGAATTTGATTATTATGAATAATGGGCCTGTGGGCCTTCTCCAATGTATTAGTTTTTGCAGGAGAGCTGCATTTTAAAGGATTTACGTCAGTGAAAATAAGATAAATTAGGGCTAAGCCAAAAAAGAAATATCTCGAGAAACCTTGAGGAGAAATTTGTAACCTTGTTAGGATTGATCGATTTGGTTAGAGTTCTAAAGGACACTCTGAAGAAACAATTTGATATCCATCACAAGCGGAAATTTACACATTAAAATGACATTGGGTCAACATTCGCTTCTGTATGGCTTGCGACTTATGTTTCTTTGACATAGAGCTGAGAAATGTTTTATTTTTCCAAAATAATTTATTTTACACTTCACTCCTCATAACAATAATGTGCCAATGGTGTAGATACATCTCTCAGAATTCCCATTTCTTCATGTAGAATTGAGTATGGATACAGCAGCAATGAAGGCTTACATTCAAGCCTACAAATGAGAATGATTTCATACAGGTCTACGTATATATATATACATACACTGTATATAAGCAGTTCTATTTCTCTGTCTCATGAAAGGAGCTTGGGGTTAGTATTTAGAGGTCAAGTAATTATTTCCATTTCATAAACTTATCTATTCCACAATCTTCTGCAAAGCTACCATATGTCCAAACAGTCTTGTAGATTTTTGGAGACAGGCTTAGACACTGGTGAGTCATCAAATTAGTCAGTTGACAGTCAGCCGACAGCCAAGATGACCATCTTGATTGACAACAGATGTTGCTTAGTTGATGTCTTGTTTGGCTAGCCTGTGCCGTATTCATTGCGCCTTTAGTGAATGGTAGCGCATGGAGAATTCTACCTTGCAATTTATAAGAAGGACATTCAGTTGGATATATATTATTTTGAGCAATATTTCAGTTAATGGTGAGTGTTGTATTTTGAGCCAAAATCTAACACCAGAATGACCAGACCCAGCAAGTGGAAGACCAGAGGACTACTAACTGAGATAGACTCCCTCCCATTGCCTCTTGTGAAGGCCCATTGCCTCTTGTATGTATGTATGTATGTTTATTTAAGGGAAACCAGAGAAGCTTGGTTGCACAAGGAGAATCTAGTGGGCTTGGTTGATGAGATAAGTGGAAGAGGACTTGCCATCATATAATATCTTACCCTTGTCTATAGCAGTTCTCGATACAGTGTAATAATTCCTAACCCAGAATTCTGAAGATGACAAATTACGTCTACTTCAAGTTGAATGAACCACATTGACTTAGCACCTACGAACAATCAATCAACAAGAAGTTTCACAGGCTTGCAGTTTGCAGTTGCATAATACATGCAGGAAAAGAGTCGATTGATGAGAGGAGCGAGGTGATGATTCAGATTTCTTGTTCTGTATTCATGACCACAATTGGCTAATAGGACTGCAGGAAGAAACAGCAATGTGACTAAGGTTGACCTGCTTTGCAACATAAATCCAGGTATCAAACACTGGACCCAACAATTGACAGCCAAGTATGCTGTCAACTGAGCTAACCCTCTCCAGCATAAGATAAGAGAGAAAACTAATCTTACATGTGCAGTTTTTAACCAAGGCTTACTTTCACCAAACATACACAGAAATACAGGAATCAATAATAAAACTGTTTATGTCTATCAAACTAAAGGTTTCCATCAACTCAGTGAATCCAAGTCAGATTTTATATAGCATCTGAAATATCATTCTCTTTATCTAAGCTTACTTCTCACCTTCCTGCAAAGAATCCTACCAGGCAACTGATTTTAATAGGTAATCAAAAACCAGCCAGATTTCCTGTCTATTGACTGACCATGATCATTTCTTTGCAAAACCCTTAAAAACCCAGACAGGAACCTGACTGTTCAGAAGGTCAGAAAACTGTCAGATTCAGGGTAGAAAGGGGTTCTCAAAATTACCCAGAACTCCCAGAGAAACATGGGAAACCTGTTTCAGGCCCTTGTAACTTTGAAAAGATCAATAAGTGTGAACAGAATAGAGTAATTCGAGGGTTGATACTAAGTCTTATTTCATAAAAAAGACTCTTCCCATGCCTTTTTAATTATTTGCTATTGAAGATATGGGAACGTACGCTAAAATAGGAATGGCCATTATGTGAATCTGTGATCATACATTATTACATCATAACAGACTCAAAATATCACTTAAGCAATTTGAATAATTACTTTCGTGTAGAAGCAAATTCACACAAAAGCAGGATGTTATTCAAATTGCTTCAGTGATATTGTGAGTCTGTTATGATGTAATAATTCCACAAAAATAACATAATTATGTATATGTGCGAAATGCAATACAAACAAAAAACTAGTAGAATGCTGTATTAAATAATTTTGAGTCCCATGCTTTGCCCTCCTTGGGGTCATTTAAAATGAATGTTATGTTTGCAGGTCTGTGAACCATATGGACCCTGGTCAAACCATACTAGCTGAATCATCAAGCCCTGACTGTGTGAATGCAATGCATAGAGCTGCTATGTTCAATCTACTAAGTGTATATGACGTTTTTAGTGATCATAAACCAATCAGATTAGGCAAAAACGCGATGAAGCAAAGTGTATAGAGATTGTAGAATCTTGCGCTAATGAAATCGCCTGTAATATATTAATCCATGTGTCCGTTCTTGCACGTATCTCAATTTGTCATTCCAAGTTATATCATTCTGTTTATCTATCAGTCATCTATTCACTGTTTTATCTTTCATTGATTTTGACTCTGGTCATTGCTCAAATTCAAATCATGTAAGTGTTTCTGTTTGACGAATTAAGCATCCATAAAGCTGTATGGATTCATATATTCGGAATCAGTTTTCTCCTGCTTCTTGATTTAAACAACATTTCAATGGAATCTGTTTCCCTTCAAATTGTATTTAGTCTTCCTTGGAGATGATACCAATTTGGAAAGGAGTCAAAAACACTCTTTGTGGTAAATGAATTGTTTTTTCTCCAAGGCAAATATCTTCTTTGAAATCTCAGGAGAGTCACATCTGACGAGTGTAATTGTTTGTGCTTATAAAGAATTCATGCTACTTCAAAATGTCTTAGATCACTGCTTTGCTGCAAAAGGATTTTGGCATCAAGGAGATCAACTTGGTTTTGAACAAATTGGATTGTGTTGATGAAACACAGATTTATTAAATTATGCCAAAACTTGGAAAACTTGTAAGGAATATTTTTATAAACTTTTGACAGGATTTTATTTTTAATCGATCATAGTTAAAATTTGATTGACCTTATCAATAAGATTTCTTGCTCAAAAAATCCCTTTGTGATGTTCCTTTCTGTCATAACCTTTTTTTGCAATTTCATTAAAAATAATATAGTCATACATCAATTCAAAAATGCAATTCCTGAACAGGGGATTAGATTTAATTGTTTTAACTCCTAAGAGTAAATTTTGATTTAAAAAGTTAAACTATTTGTGATATATTCCCTAAAATCAAGGATTTGACTTAATTTCAATTTACTTTACACTTACATGAATGAAAAAAAGCTAGGTAAGGGACCGTTCAGAATTTATGACTGGGGGGGGGTGGGAGTTTTGGCCGAGGGGGTACTAACTTTTCACACGTGTTTCAATGGGGGGTATTAATTTTTGAAAACATTTCCAAGGGGGGGGAGAAATTTTGACAAAGAAAAAATGTTTAAAATCACGCATAAACCCATTTTATTTGGACTTTTTTACGTGCAAAAGTCTGCGAAATGACGCGAATATGTACGCGTAGCCATGTATAATAGTATATATATATGTGTGTATTGCTTTGTATGTCGAAGGGGGGGGGTACTAAAAATACGCGTGAAACCTAAGGGTGGGGTACTAAAAATCCGCATGAAACTCAAAGGGGGGGTATCAATTTTTGACGGGAAGTTCCAGCAAAACTCCCACCCTCCCAGTCATAAATTCTGCACGGTCCCTAAATAAACTGAAAAATTTTAAGACATTTACAGAAAAAGACATGTTAATTTAGTTTGTCTATCATCCCGAAATTATTTGCCACAAAAATATTTTTAAATTACTTAAATACAATATTCCACTTTCATGAAAAGCCAAATATACTGAAAACACTATTGGGTATTTCATTAGTTACCAAACAACATGAGAGAGAAGAGGGCTAGCTAATAATGGACCAAGAAGTTGCCCCCAGCTATGTTGGCAACATTGGGCTTTAGATATTTGGCTGGTCAACTATAAATGAAATGATACTGACTGCTGAGCTATATGGATGAAATGATACTGACTGCTGAGCTATATATGCGAAGAAAGTGTCACAGAAGTGAGTAATAAACTATGTTACCACAACAGTAAAACAAAATTATTATTCTGTGCTGGTATGCCTGTTTATTCATATTTTTAAAGCTTAAACTAGCATCACTAAATGGAAATTGGTCAACAAAGAAGTCTTAACCAAAAAATCCTGGTTGCTTTTAAACCATTACTTTGGTTTTAACAACCAATTTTTTTTTCAATCTAAGATTGGTCTGTCGTTAAACAGACTTTTTTTGGAGTGCAAAGACCGTATTAACTTGGAGACATTCCCATGTAGGACTTCTTGTGCCAATGATTGCTTATAATCCAGAGGTTATTAAGTTGTTGCCAGAGAATGCTTTTTCTTAAACATATTTTGTAGACTTTCAGGCAACAACTGTCACAAGAAAAATGGAGGCGAAAGTAACTGATAATTACCGATGCACTAAAACATAGAGTAAAACTGTTTAATCCTTTTACCATAGGTGCTCCTAATCTTGCAAACATCTTGAAGAACTGTGAAGAATGCTTGTTCAGCCATCTTTTATAGGTATCAAACAAATGTAAAGGACCTGAATCTGATCTATAAGTTAGGAAGTAAAAATATGCATACTTCTAATAATGCAGACAACTTTATAAGAAGACTTGTAAAAAATGCCTGTTGAACCACTTACTTCATTTGTACCTGGACCTGCTAAAACTTTGTAATTTAACTTACTTGATCTTACATATCCCAAGCTTCAAAGAAAACTAAAGTCAATAGGTGAACAACTCTCTAGACTTTAGGACCACCGAAATAATACCCTAAACATTTTAAATACACTTTTTGCATGTTCACATGCAAATAATATCTAGCGTACCAAGAACAAAGGATGCACTTTGCCCTGAGAGATGATTTCAAACTTGTGTGAGGATAGTTCTACCAAGGTGACATTGATGTGACACACATGTTTCATGTAAAGATCATGTCACATGGAATTGATGTAGTGAAATTCTGTATGCCTTTAAAACAAGTGCAAATGCCGAACCTGAAAAGTGTTTTGGAAAATGGAAGGATGTCTATGCAGCCTAATCCTTCTAAATTATTTTACATAATTATCATTCAAATGTAATTCACCTTTTGAGTGAAAAAAACCAACTGGAACATATCTTGTCTCAATTGTATTACATGTTAAGTGCTTACAGGTCAGCTGAAATTCATACAGAAAAAAATATTTTTTGCTTAAGCACGAATGCATGTGTTTTCAGATACTGCGAGCATTACCAGATACTGCAAGTGTAATACTTTGAGACTAAATCAAACACTGGACCCACCTTCCAGAATATCAAAGAAACTGAGCTAGACCCACTCAATGTGCCTCTTAAGAAGTTTGATTGATGAGATAAGTGTAAGAGCACTTTCCAACATATTACATCACAACCTCTCTTGTAGCAGCTCCTGATACAGTGTAATAATTCCTAACCCAGAATTCTGAAGATGACAAATTACGTCTACTTCAAGTTGAATGAACCACATTGACTTAGCACCTACAAACAATCAATCAACAAGAAGTTGCACAGGCTTGCTGTTTGTAGCTGCATAATACATGCAGGAAGTCACTTGTTGTTTTGTTTGATCCTGTACCTTGTTTGTCCTGTTTGCCAGATTGCATATCATGTTTGTTACCATATTTGCATATTTTTCAAAGGAATTACCCCAGTTTTTGTTGTTCTGCAATGTGGCTTTGGTAAATGCTTGGTTTCAGGGATAGATCTGCTGATGAGCGTTACACGTGAAGATGAGATGAGAGAGGTGGTGATTAGGATTTTATGTACTGTGTTTAAAAGAACAATTGGCTAATTAAGACTGGAGGAGTACGCAACAAAGTAGCAAAGGAAAACTGAACCCAGGGGCGGACTGGCCCATGTGGCAGAGTGGCAGCTGCCACGGGCCCAACCACTCAGGGGGGCCCATTCAAGGTGCCAAAAAATAAAAAATCAAGTAAAAAGCCAACATGTCTGTCATAGTGACCAAGTTTGTGACTGCATAACACAATCAAACAATTAGGTGAGGGCCCCAAAGTGAGAGGGCCCTGTATAGGATAGGGCCCTTCTACCTTGTTCCAAATAAAGTAATGCCAAAAATAGCAAAGTGGGGGCCCATCGACTTATTTTGCCACGGGCCCGAAATGCCGCCAGTCCGCCCCTGACTGAACCTGCCGTCTAATATAATCCAGGTATCAAACACTGGACCTGATAATAGACAGCCGAGCCCCAGTATGCTATTTGCTGAGCTAACCCTCTCCCATATTAATGTGAGAGAGAAAACTGCCATCTTAAATGTGTGGTTTTTAACCATGGCTTACTTTTACCAAATATACACTGAAATACAGGAATCAATGATAAAACTGTTAATTTCTGTCAAACAAAAGGTTCCCATCAACTCTGTAAATCCAAGTCTGCTTAATGTAGCATCTGAAATATCAATCTCTTCGCCCCAGCTTTCTTCCCACCTACCCACATAGAAACCAAACTGCCAACTGATTTTAATAGGTAACCCAAACCCAGCCAGATGGTTTATCCATTGACTGACCCATATCATTTCTTGGCAAAACCCTTAAAAACCCAGACTGGAACGTGACTGTTCGGAAGGTCAGAAAACTGTCAGATTCAAGGCAGAAAAGGTTTCTTCAAATTACCAAGAACTCCCTAAGAAACATGGGAAACCTATTTAAGGCACTTGTCCTTTTGAAAAGATCAATATGTGAGAATAGAATGGAATAATTTAAGGGTTGATGTCAATTCATTTTTTACAGCTTGGTTAAATATATTTCCATTGATATGCCATGCCTTGAGATGTAATATGTTATTCTGCAGAAACCACAATGGTCACTGTATCAAAAGTAATCAAAACAAGATGATATGTGCCATTCAAGAATGTCAGATAATTGTACATGTATTAATAGCTAAATAACCTATAATATCATACAACATCTGTATCATATAGTACATTAACAAAAACATTTCAAGTATTCAACTACTTTGTTTGCAAACAAGAAGATTTGCATCTGTTTTCTCTTCCAATGTCTACACAATGTCCTCATCATTTATTTATAATAATACAATTGAGCTGTTGTCAATAGGGTCACGAAGATTTCCCAAAAGATGGTCTGACCTCACATACAACAACAGTCGGTAATTGTCCTATAGAAATATTTGAATCATAGCCAATGAAAAATAATAGAGCTTAATCATCTATGGTCTGATTCCATAATCCCCAAAGAAAGCAAGGATTGTCCACAGAATAATGTTTATAATAGGACATTGGCAGCTGAGGTTATCAACTATTTGTGACATCAACATTCACCAAAACTGTTTTTGTTTTTTTGTTAAAGGAGAAATTGATGCAACAAAAAGCAACAATGCTTTAAAAATGTTCCAATGAAATCTTGGATATAATTTGGATTAACTTGCAATTTCAAATCATGCATTTTTTCCTTCTTTACAATTTACAAAACAAATTCAGAAACTTTCTGTTTTCAATTTGCGTTTAGTCTTCCTTGGAGATGACGTAAATTTGGAGCGTACTCAAAAACGCCCTTTATGTTAATGAATTGGTTTTTCTCACTCACAGTGTAACTTCTTTGAAACCTCAGCGGAGTCACATCTGACGAGTGTAATTGTTTGTGCTTATAAAGAATTCATGCTACTTCAGATTTCTTAGATGACTCCTTTGCTGCATTGCACAAAATAAAAAGATTTTGGCATCAAGAATATTTACAGAGAGGTTTTAAGCAGATTGAATTGAGTAGATGGCACAATGAATCTGTTAGGTCAGGTAAACTTTAGAAAAAGTCTGAATAGAATATGGATCAGTTGGTAGTCTGATTTCACACTGGATTTACAAGACAATTGGACAGATGGATGATAGAGGGTTTACGTTCTGTATTTATGGCACTCAGTTGATTAATTAAGACAGGAGGAAGACACAGCAATGAGGCAAAGGATGATTGGCCCAAGTGACTCAACAAGAGCTTGATTCAGCGATTGGAAGCACAGCATGTTACAACTGCGCTAACCCTGTGATTTGCAAGATGAAGTGTGATTATTCTATTATGTTCCATTATCATTTGAATTCATTGTATCCACTTATATCCTCTTCTATCCCGGGAGAGGGTTAGCTCATTTAGTAATATCCTTGGCTGACAATCCTTTCTGTTTCTTCCTCCTGTCAAAATTAGTCTACTATGCATAAATTCAGGATATGTAGCCCAATCATTCATCCTATCCTGTCATATCGTAACAATTTTTGTTATAAATATGCTTAATTTGGCATGTTCAATTTCCTCCTCATCCTCAAGTATCCTTGAAATTTTGCGAAATAATTGTTCTCTAATTTGCAATTCTATTTTATGTACAAAAAGACAGTTAGCCATAATGGATTTTGTTTAAAACGGTTTTAGCTTTTATGGCTAAACTACAGAGACAAAATTTTCAGCATAAGAAAAAACCTTAAAAACACGTCTGAATTAGCTTTCGAAAATGTGAACTGTTTGTATGTTACAGTACGTACATTAATACTTGGGAAACAACTTCATGCAGAGTTATTAAAATATATTTATTTAATTGACCTCATCATACAATCAACTTAAATACATACATTATCAGTGACAATAGGGCACTGGGTTGAATGCTAAGCTCCCAGACCAGGGTTCCGATCTCAGCCTAATCAACTCTGTGTAGTGTAGTCTGAACCATAACATTTCAAAAATGGCTGTAGTGCCTGGTTGTGCTATTGATACAAGCCATATCTACAGTGCCAGTACAAAATGATGGATGTAAAGCTCTATCACCCCACAACATTTCCCTGATACATATACTTTATCCAGCAATCACAATAATTCTGTAATTGCCAATATTAAGAAAAAAGAGTTTTTCCTGTAGAAATATCTTCCATGAGTCAATGACCTATTTTCATGAGTCATTTCTGTGATTGCAAATGTCATTTATATTCAAAGCACAGTCCCATTTTGGCACCTATATTCTTAGCTAACACATTCTTATGCTGAGCTGAATATAAAGTGAGAGAAATTCATATTTGTATGATTATCATAGGCCATAACAAAAGAGATATATTTGCCATAACTATAATCACAATAGTGTCATAACAGTTATATTTGCAGTTATTTATTTGTGTTTATTCACTCCTGATAGATAAACATAATGTTTATGTAGACATTGATCTTTAAATAATTCAGGGGATAAACATATTAAAGAGAAATAAAGAAAGACCAAATAAAAGGTATATTTACAAAACCCAGCTCACAACATCTTATATCATGTGTGATAAAAACATTAAACAAGAGATGGTGGACATGCAGGGTGAATTCACTTTTATGTTTACAAAGGAGCAGACAATATCTATTGTCCAATCACGTGACTCAAAGTGCCCCCTGGTGTCCCATAAAAGTATATTGTTTGGTCACGAGGGATATAAAATTCTGTCTGGTTATATTGCTGGGTTTGCATTCAGCTACCACAGAATTCTGTTGTTGTTACTTTATATATATTATTATATGTGTTGTTTGATACATTATCTGGTGAGAACTTCTTCTTGTAGTTTCCATGATCATTCTGGGCTTTTTTATCTGGATAATCATATTAAAGAAACTTGGTGGCCGGATTGAAATTAGGGTGAGTATGGAACTCTTATTTGATGGCGCCTCTTCTGAACATCCCAATTCCAATTCTCTGACAAGGATGGATGGATGGATGGCTGATTGGGGCTTTACATCCAGTATATATATATGAACTTGAGATAAGAGGCTAATTAGGACAGGAGGAGGACACTGTTCGGATCCACGTGGGTTTTTAATAAATCATCAACAGGTAAATTGTATACAACCAGGAAGGTAACTTAGCTCAGTTGGTATAGCGCTTTGTGTCCTAATTAACATCCGCAAGTTCACAATACAGGACATAAACTCCCAATCATCAACCCATCACAACTATTCATAAGTCTATTTGATATGCAACTAACAGGTATTCAAATGTGGCTGAAGCATTCAAGCTACCAAGTGTATTGAAATTAGGCAACCTGCTAATCTGCACTTCTAAAGAAGTAAAAAGCAAAACATATTCATTTGCAATTCAACATATTTCTACATTCATATCCAGTAGTATATGTGAGCTCACAGGTGTGATCAGCAGTAAGGACATACTTTTGGTATGTTCTAATACAAAAAAAAATCTTATATCAAATATGTAAATGCTGTTCAAACATAAAACACCTTAGAAGTCAGATATCAGATAAAATACATATAAATGTAGTTGGGACTCATCTGTAACAGTGTCAGTGGTATCACGTTGTCAATGTGTCATATATCATGGTAATTAAAGGCCTATACCCAGACACAGTATCAACTTCTTTACAAAGTTGAATTACAAAGTTGTGAAAAAAAAACCTTTTTTAGTTTGTGAAAATTAATATGATGGCCAACAATGGCAACATACAATGTATGTTCAGATGACACAGCCAAAAATACAAAATCATTCTTCAATGATGATAGAAATTAAAGAATTGTCCCAAGGAAATCAATGAAAGTGTAATTGAAAATGGTTTGCATTTAATAAAACTTACAGACCTTGTCATATTTACATGGAATCTCAAGTTTTTTTTCTATGCTGTTGAACTATGATGTCAGAGATGACTCTATTCTAGCATTGCAATATATGTAAATTAACTACAAGCTGTGATGTCATTTCAAACTGGGTCAGATTCCCAGCTTCTAACCAATGCGAATCCACCAAACTGAGCATCACAGTTTCAACTCAGTGTCAGAGTTAAAATTGGGTCTGGGAAAACCCATGCAAGTTTGACATCACAGCCTCTCAGCCAATGGGCTGCCAGAACAAATATACATAACATAAGCCATGTGTTTACAAACAAATTGTCAAAGCCTTCTATTTATACCAACTTCCATCAAAGTTTAAAGTTGTAAGTTAGCAAGTCTGTAGATTTATCAAACAACTCTGTGGGGATTACAACAGTTGTCTACTGTGAATGCTCACCAAGCTGCCATATGGTAGGATTAGACTGGTGATTGCTGTGATAAATCATTGGGATCAAAAATGTAATGCTTCCTTCAATATATCAATGTTTGAACTGTGATGACGTAGTTTACGGTCAGCCCATTGGCTATCAAGCTGTGATGACGTAGTTGTAGGGGCTATCCCTGATAAAACTCTTACTCTGACACTGTGTTGAAACTGTGACGCTCAGTTCAGGAGGATCAACATTGGCTGGAAGCTTGGGAATCTGACCCAGTTTGAAATGACATCACAGCTTGTAGTTAATTTACATATATTGCAATGCTAGAATAGAGTCATCTCTGACATCACAGTTCAACAGCATAGAAAGAAAAACTTGAGATTCCACGTAAGTATGACAAGGACTGTAACATGCGCCTTTACCAATAATAATGTATGTAATCAAAAAACATTTTAAAGATTAACCATTTCTTCTGTGCATACGGGCAATTGAACAGTTACGGATAGGCTTGCGTAAAAAAGAGATGGATACCATGTTCTTGTCAATCTGGTTATAATCACACTGGTAATTCACATTCAGGCCATAAGGTGTCCATATTTCAAGGTTTTAGATCATTTTGGTATAAATTTATGAAATTTTCTCAATTTCCCATTTTACCATTTTCTATGAAAAGCTATAAAAGCACAGTTACCTTCCGTATAAATTGGGTGATTCTCCAGTAAATTGACCCTTTCACCGGACAAGCATCGATTTTTTAAAATGCCTTTATTTTTGTTTTTAAAAAACCAGATATATGCGGAATATTCCATAGCACATATTTCTAATGATTAAAAGATAACTAAAGGCATATTTTGTTAAATATTTAGATTTTTTTGAAGCGAGGTAAATGTTGCGGACGTTACTGTGACCAACACTTTTGCTCATTTATTACCTGTACAACAAGGTCAAAGATTATAATTCTTGTGTAGTTTCCTTCATTTAATGGTAAAATATACTTTGATATTGTTCCTGGACAAAAATCACTGATATAGTTTGAAAAATAACCAAAAATGCAACTGTTGCGGACATGACAGGAAAAATAACACAATCTTTTTTTTATATCAGTGTTACTAATGGCAATATTTTATTTTGGACGGTGCCAATAGCTTACTAGTAAATCTATTTAAAATAAAAGGTAACTTGATTATATGCAATTAGATAAGTGTTTATTTTGTTTATAGAGATATATGTTGCGTACACATATGGACATTTGGACATTTTGACATTTTCATGTCCGCGACAGCTTGGTTTGACATTGTCACGTCCGCAACATTGACATTGTCACGTCCGCGACATCTTGGTTTTGCACCTTAAAAATGTCTTTCTCTTCACTGTGCATGCAGTGACATGATTTTATTTTAATCTGATTGTAAGTTGTCACATTGTTACACAGTTTCCAGTTTGAAGTTAAAAGCAGAATGGCTTAATAAGTGGATATTCATAATATTTGTCAAAAGTAACATCCGTCACAAGGAGCATTATGGTCAAGAGTAACATCCGCACAACCAGGCACTTGTCCAAACATAACGTCCGCAACACTAATTCCATAATTTATGCACTATTCAAATAAGAATGATGCTATTGCTGGCAAAACTTATTAAATACATATGTATTATCATTCTGATCATATATAAAAGGATATAGGCCTACATGGCATAACCTTTGGCAATCAAGCAATGTGGGATGATTTTCAAAATGCTGTTGCGGACGTGACAGGCCATCAATTCTTGACGGATGAACTAAATTTACCTCCTTGGCCCTCTCTTGTGATCTGACGGCTCTGCTGCAAAGTTTGAGAGCTCCAGATTATAAAGTGTATCAAGAAATATGATTCACTTAAAAATCAATGAAAAATTCAATGAGTTATAGCCAAATGTTGCGGACGTTAGTTTTTGACGGAATTCAACACTGCTCAAGAATATATTAAAAAAACCAGTGTTATCTTAGTTTGTTTCTTTCATGCATTCAAACATATATACTAGAAGATATCTAGAATCCATATCTCAAGTTGTAATTAATGAAATACAAAGAATAGTGAAGTATTGATCATCTGAATACCCTGAAGTGTTTGACGGAATGAGTAACGTCCGCGACATGAAATTTAAAACCTGCATAATTTTAAAAGAATGCAATTAAAAATAAAAAAGAAACATGATTCATATAGTCAGAGGTATCTTTTATGAGTACAACTTATAATCTGATCAAATTACCTGTTTTTGGATGGATGGCTGATGTCCAAATACTAGGTGTAAAAAATGTCACAAAATGGCGACCCCAAAATGACTCAAAAATTTAATATTTGTTTAATATCTACTTGTCTATGTATCAGATATTAATGAAACTATCTCTACTATCTCTCTGGGTGATTCACTTGGTGGTGTGACACTTAGTTCAAACAAATAAGTGATCCGAGACATCCTTTTTGGCCCCCGAAAATAGGGTGGCAGGAAAAGGCCAAAGGGTCAAATTACTGGAGAATCACCCATTTATGAAATTTATAATTTTTCACACATTTCCACTGGTTTGTGATGATTTTCCAATTGGTTTCAGACCAGAAAATGGCCATTGAAAATTGGACAATCGGATACATTCTATGATTATACTTAATGCTGACGCGAAATTATCCAAATTTTGTATCTTTGAGTGGTCTATGTCCAAATTTTAAGCTGTCTTTTTGGAGGTTAAAGTTTCCCTGAATGATAAAATTCTTTGCCAAACATTGGTGGTTTGGTCTTCGTTCTGATATAAAATTGTGATTATTAAACTTTCTGATGAATTTAGTGAAGTCTTTCCTAGATTAATTAAATTATTTAGTTATTTTATGGTATTTTTCTGGATGGTTTCTGCCTCCTCCAGCACATCCATTTTTGATGACGTCACAATGACCATTGTTAAAACTATATTGTTACAAGTTAACTAATTCTAACAAAGGTGATGACGTCACAAAGGTGACAGCAAGCACATTGCTGATTTATTTCCGTGCGTACCCGAAATAAATCTAGGGGTCTTTTAGTGCATTTGGGGGGCGATTTAAGTAAGAAAAAATGTCTCAAAAGCAAAGAAATTTTGCAAACTGGCCAGTATGGCCACGATATACAATAAAATGTTAAGATTGGACAAACTTTTTTTTGAAACCTGACCTATCATTCGGGGTAACTTTAAGACTACTGTTACGATCATGTTAAAACTCTAGAAACACTTAAATATGATTAAATTTCATAAACCTAGAAGATAACTGGGCTGTGACAATTTTTTATAAAATACCAAAATTTGGGATATCGAGAAAGGCCATAAATTTCAACCAAAATGACCTAAAATGACAAAATAAAGACAACTTATGACTTCAATGTGACTTCTGATATTGTTTGATGTAAATTTATACAAAACAAAAGTTCCATTCAAAATGAAGTATTTTTAAAAGAAACCTCACTTTTCCTGGTGTATTCAAACTTTTGGAGGGTAGTGTATGCTATCTTTGCTATTGTACACTATCAAACATTTTTTATCCTATTTTTGCACTGCTCTTCGGCTTCCTTTCATGTCAGTTTCACACAACACTGCGTTCCGTTGCAATTCTTCAGGGAAATTACAAAAATTACTGACAATTTTCATACTGCGCAATGATCATAACATCTACAAATTGGTAACTCCAATACATGAAACTACTCCACACAAGATAGCAATGCTGGTATATGCTTTTTCGCTTTCATCAGGTGATGAAGTATAACAATCACTCTCCACAGATAGATGCTTATAACATGACAAGTACAGGATGATGACAGAAGAGATACACATAAGGTTTATAACAATGACTTTATATAATACTAAGTGCCAATCATTTACCCATCCATCTTGCAGACAAAATTAATTACAATATATTCCAATATGGGTGACTCTCTGATAAAGGGAAAATAAAAGTTGTATATTTGAGAGAATGACATCATTCAGTTACTGGTATATCAATCATTCTGCAGCTGTAATTAGATCATGGAAACTATAATCACGAGCATACGAGTAACTTGGTCAGACATTTTCTACATTAAATTTAAACTTTTTCTTTACAGTCGCCAATCATCAAGAGAAAATGAGACAGTATTTACATTTCTCCCCAAAGTTAAAATGTTCTTTCTTCAGAGGTTTCCCAAAATTTAAAACTCTTGTAGTGTTAAACACTTCTTTGTAACAGTCACGTACATTGATTCCTCAACCTTCCAGTCTGTTGGTTTCCATATCAAAAAAAGTGACTAACACAAAACAGCTCCCTGATGAATTCCAAATTGGCTCAACACTCAGGACTCTAAACTGGGAAACATAAAGTAGCGTCACTCCCCTGTGAGACTAATTTGACTTTATTTATGATTTCTTAGAAGAGTTCTTCTCAGTATTAAGCCGTAATATTAGCTTAGTGAAATGAAGCAGAAGCTGGGAAAGGTAGCCATTCCATCAGAGAAAATTGTGTTTTTTAAGAGGCTTTTCTATCCATCCATCTAACTATGTATCTATGTATCTATCTGTCTATCTATCTATCTATCTATCTATCTATCTATCTATCTATATATCTATCTATCTATCTATCTATCTATCTATCTATCTATCTATCTACCTATCTCTAGCTGTCTATCTATCTATCTATCAATTTTTCTAATCAATATGTACAACAATGCATGTACTAACATCAATTTGTTTATAAATTTACAAATCATTTTGTTTTCAGTTATGAAAACTGAAGTCAAATTCCATTTAATAAAAAGCATTATCCTGAATCCATTGTTGTCCTTATACATGCAGTGTGCAACTATAGATCTGTGGGGAATTTTCATTGACAGATCATAATAAATGGGTCCCTTGGGTTTTCTGTTAGTTCATGATTAATGTTTTATTCAATGCTAGTTGTTGGGTTGCACGATTTAAAAGAGACATAGCACCTTATTGATGTATGGTCACATAATATTCAATGACTTTAACTGCATTGTCTTGTAATAGGAACAAACTGTTCTGAATAGTAGAGTTATAGTTTTGCTTGGCACTCCAAAATAAGGACAGCAGCTTATATCCTAGGCTCAGAGATAGATGTACAGATAAGCACCTCTGAGCAGCTTATTGAGGAGGTACCATATAAATTACTATTATTATTATTATGTTATTTTATTTTCATACACAGATAGATAGACATGGCAAGCGCAGGCCTCTATGCCCGGTTCTCCGCAATCACAAATTTGTGTTGATTAATGAGATGGGGAAGAGAGAAATAAAGTCCTCTACACATTAAACAAATGTGAGAGATTTTGTTCTTGACCAGCACAGACACTTATTTAAGGGATGGTCTATTTAATTTCTCATCCAAATGACATACAGCTGTCATTTTATTGTTGAAGGTCGGCCGAAAATATTAAGGGTCCATATCAAGGGTTCAAACCCATGCAAGCACTTCAACCTACACTAGTTACAGGCATTGGATGACAGTTTCAACAAAACATATTTTGCATCATAGATGACTGTGTCGTGGTCTTACAGTGATATGCCAACCACAGCGTATCAATTTTGGTCAGTAATCCGTTCACTCGTCCATGCAGGTGAAATAGATTCCAATGCTTTGATTATTTAAGGTTAAGATCTTCCTCTTGAAAGTATCATGATTCTGTACAAGACTGACTTTCCCAGCAGTATAATAGTCTTGCATTCCGATACATTTAATGTCCAACTGATTCAGCATCAATGCATCTTCTTCCAAGTGCGAAAACAAATTTTTTTTCCAAATGATCATCACATTATAATTTATTCTGTACATCTGTCCTGCTCAGAAGGTTTCAAAGACCAGCGTGAAGCTGATACACGTTCTAGTTGTCCTGCTAATGGTCCAAATCAGCCTGCCTGCTCTCCTTAAGGTGGCTCGATACTCGTGAACTTTCCAAGATAGGATTTCTTAAAAACAGTTTAGAATGGTCCAAAATATAGTTTATAGCAAGGATATGTAAACAAAAGTGGTTGCTACCAGCCTTTTAAAAAAAATATTTGGGGTTATGTACCAGAAAGTCAGTCCACGCAAACCTGAAAAACTAAATTTTTTTCTTATTTTTCCTTCTGTGAAGTTTGTTCTGCCATTCAGTGGTCATGCATCCCACATTATGCAATGAAGCATGAAATTAAAGAAGACTTTTTCATGGAAAAGGTGATTACAATTTCAAAGAGATATATTTAGTTTAAAGGACTTTCCAAGGGGCTCGGACTATAAGTTCCGATTTTGACAATTTTAACTTTTTTTATAAACCATGGCGCTAAAAAAAATTGACGAGATAGGATTTTTCATTTCTTTGTCATTTATTTCCAAAAATAGTTGGGAACAACATGATGATATAGACATACCTTCCTACCACACTTCAAATTGATATAAACATTTATTTATATAACAAAGTCATTTTTGAGAAATTAGACCTGCTTGCCGAAAATCACCTGTTAAAATTTTCTGTTATGAGTATCAAGTTGAATCTCCGGCTGTATATAGTACTCTTCATGGCGCATATAATGCTCCAAACGAGAAGTCTCTAACCCCAATAGAAGTGGCACAAATTGCAAACGAAGCGGCCGACCCATGAAATTCTCAAAATCAAAAAAAGACCCTGAAGCAGTGTCAGTGCAGTGGTGACGTCACGACAGATAGGGCCTGCCTGGCTGCGCGTGAATGTGCGCTAACTACCACTCTGCATGAGTAGCGAGCCACCTTAAGGTTCACACTGAAAGGTCCCAGCAATTGAACCACAAGGGACCTTATTACAGAAGCAAACACGGCTCTGATTTTTTCCAACTTTGCCCTGATTTAGTCTGATTTGCTCCTCTTGGGGAGATAACGGCAAAGAAAAGAAACAAGTAAAAAAAGGAAGAGTAAACAAGAACTAATTAGACAAGTTGAAGTCCGTCAAAAGTTCTGAAAGAGAGGCAAAAGATGTAGTGCCAAGATGGCAGGAAATCTTGAAGATAGCATGGCTAACCCAAGGAACATGAGATCTGGTTGTGAGGCAGGCTGGGTAAGTCTCCATTTAAATTAAATTGGTTGCTAATACATCGCAAGACAAACTGTGTTTGATACATGTGCATACCTTACATTAAAGTCATTATTTCTTCTGTGAAAGATCAAATTTCTCTTGTCTTCAGTGCATGCAAATTTGTGGTATGTTAAAAAGCAACATTTATAACCAACTTGTATGATGCCAAATGTATGATTGAAAATGAGCCATTTGTTTTTGAAGTGTTTAAGTAAGTTTCGGGTGATTGATCGTTAAAAATGTACAGGAGTTCACACTGCTTTATAATCTGTTTCTGACAGTTTTCAAAATAATTTCTAGGAGTCAGGACTCTGGAGCCACCAGATTAATCTCCCACTCAACCTAAAAATCCATAAGTCCAACTCCTGACACCATCTCCAAAGCTCTGGTAAAAGCTATTGATAGTATTTATTTTTCCTTATTTCAATCAAAGATCCAAGGTCAATAATCCATCATAAAGATAAGTGTCATTGACAAGAGATGGAGGTCATTAATTCCTCTCCACATTGGGTCTTGCTCCCTGGCTAATTGATCCTTATACACTTGATGCTGAAAGATAGGCACCCTCAACACAAGCAGGCAACTCTTGTCAGTTTTTCAACATATTCTCATTCCATGTAAAATACAACACCCACAATTACAAACAGCCAAAAGGAAACACTAACACTTCCTCAGCTTTAAGAAAGGAATTTTTGTGACTGTGCAAAATGCAAATTTATAGTGATATATTTCCATTTCATGGACCTATCTATTCCACAATCACCTGCAAAGCAACCACAATGTCAACACATCAGAGCATAGCCGATAGGAGACAGGCTGCAGACAGAGAAGAGTCATCAAGTTACAGTCATTTGGCAGTCAGCTGACAGCTAAGATGACCATCTTGATTGGCAACAGAGGTTGCTAAGATGGTGTCTCTTTTACCGAGCCTTTGCCATGTTTATGGTGCCTTTAGTGTGTGATGGACGATTACGGTTGTGTGTCCTGTATTTCTGAACTTGGTAGGCTAATAAGGAGAGAAGGAGGACCCAACCATGAGGTGAAAGATGATTGAAACAGCCATCCAACATAGGCCCAGGTGACCCTGCAAGAGATGGTTTCGAATCCAGGACCCAGTGATTGGCAGTCCAGCACGCAACCACTAGACCAACACTCAGTGTGATGTTATGGTAGAATTTTATTGTAACTTTTTTGCCTAAAATGAAACGAATCAGTTGGATATTTTATTCTTTGCAATATTATTCTCTGTCTCCGACTTCTGAGTTGCAGGCCTGCAGTGAGTTCAATACTTAAAGTCTAAATAGAGTTCACCAGACCCAAGTTGAGGAAAACCAGATCAATTCTAACCGGGCTAGACCCCAAGCCTTTGCCTATCATGACGGTTGGTTGATGAGATAAGTGTGAGAGGACTTCCAAACATATTTCATCATAACCTCTCTAATAGCAGCACCAAATACAACATAATAATTCCTAACCCAGAATTCTGAAGAAGACAAATTACGTCTACTTCAAGTTGAATGAACCGCATTGACTTAGCACCTATGAACAATCGATCATCAAGAAGTTGCACTGGCTTGTTGTTTGTAGTTGCATAATACATAGAGGAAGTCACTTGTTGTTTTGTTTGATCTTGTACCTTGTTTGCCTGGCCTGTTTGCCAGATTGTACGTCATTTTTGCTACCATATTTGAATATTTTTTCAAAGGAAAATGCTTCTTTTCAGTGATAGATCATCTGATGAACGCTATCTGTGTCTTAATTGCAGCTGCTCAAAAGACGAAATGAGAGAGGTGATGATTAGGGTTATATGTACCGTGTTTACAAGAACAGTTGGCTAATTAAGAATGGAGGAGCACACAACAAAGTAGCGAAGGAAAACTGAACCTGCTGTCTAACATAATCCAGGTATCAAACACTGGACCCAATGATAAACTGCCGAGCCCAGTAACGTGGTTTTTAACCATGGCTTACTCTTACCAAACATACTCTGAAATACAGGAACCAATGATAAAACTGTTTATGTCCGTCAAACGAAAGGTTCCCATAAATTCTGTAAACCAAAGTCTTATTTACATAGCATCAGAAATATCAATCTCTTTATCCAAGCTTTCTTCCCTCCTACCCACATAGAAACCAAACTGCCAACTGATTTTAATAGGTAACCCAAAACCAGCCAGATGTCTTATCCATTGACTGACCCATATCATTTCTTGGCAAAACCCTTAAAAACCCAGACTGGAACGTGACTGTTCAGAAGGTCAGAAAACTGCCAGATTCAAGCCAGAAAGGGTTTTGTCAAATTGCCCAGAACTCCCTAAGAAACATGGGAAACCCATTTAAGGCACTTGTCCTTTTGAAAAGATACATATGCGAGAATAGAATGGAATGATTTAAAGGTTGATGTCAATTAATTTTTTACAGCTTGGCTAAATATATTTCCATTGATATGCCATGAGATGTAATATATCATTCTGCAAGATAGGTCATTGCACCAAAAATAACCATAAACAAGATGTATGCGTATTTCAAGAAAGTCAGAAAATGTCATTGATAGCTAAATAATATATTATCGCAAAACATCTGGATTGTATGTCAACCAACATATCAGGCATTTTAAAAGCTTTTGTCACTTCAAAATATGGTGATACTCACCAACATGCCTAAGAATACAAGCACTTTGTAATTGTACACATCTGATTTTTTCTCTTTCTGTGTCTTCAAAATGTCCTCATCCTTTCTTGACAATAATACAATCGATTTTTGTCAATAAGGTCACAAAGAGGGTCTGACCTTTTATACAACAAAAGCCAGTAATTGTCCTATAGAAATATCTGGTTCATAGCCAATGAAAAATAATAGCGCTTAATCATCTATGGTCTGATTCTAGAATCCCCAAAGGAAGCGAGGGCTCTCCAGTGTCCACAGAAGATTGTTCAAAATAGATGTCGTCAGCTGAGGTAATCAACTATCAATATTCACTGAAACTGGTTTTTGTTGTAAAAGGAGAAATTGATGCAAGAAAAAGCAACATGGTTTTGAAAATGTTTCAATGAAATCTTCGATATAAGTTGGATTCACTTGGAGTGTCAAGCCTTGTATTTTCTCCTTCTTCACTATCTACAAAATATTTTCAACAGAAACTTTCTTCTTTCAATCTGTGTTTAGCCTTCCTTGGAGATGATTCAAATTTGGAGAGGACTCAAAAGCGCCCTTTATTGTTAATGAATTGGTTTTTCTCACTCGCAGTGTGATTCTTTGAAATCTCAGCGGAGTCACATCTGACGAGTGTAATTGTTTGTGCTTATAAAGAATTCATGCTACTTCAGATTTCTTAGATGACTCCTTTGCTGCATTGCACAAAGTAAAAGGATTTTGGCATCAAGAATATTTACAGAGAGGTTTTTGAGCAGATTGGAGTGAGTATATCACACGATAAATCTGTTAGGATGGGTCAACACTTAAAAAAAGTAGATTGACATTTTGATTTCAAACTAGATTTACAAGACAATTGGACAGATGGATGATAGAGGGTTTATGTTCTGTATTAATGGCCCTCAGTTGATTATTTAAGATTGGAGGAAGACACGGCAATGAGGCAAAGAATGATTGAATCTGCCATCCAACAATGGAGCAAGTGACTAAACAAGAGCTGGATTCAGCGATTGGCAGCACAGCATGTTACAACTAACCCTGAGATTTACATGACGGAAGTTTCATTATTCTATTCAGTTCCATTAACATTGGTGTTCATTGTATCCCATTATATCCTCTTCTATCCCGGGATAGTAACATGCTGGGCTGACAATCATTGCATCCTGGGTTCAACTGCCACTCTTGCTGGGTCATCTGGACATATTAATTATGTTGGACAGCAGTTTCATTCATCCTACGCCTCAATGCTGTTTCCTACTTCTGTCATAATTAGTCTACCTAGTTCATAAATACAGGATGTAAAACTCAATCATCCATCTTATGCTATCCTTCCTCACAATTTTTGTTGTAAATATGGTTAATGTGGCATGTTCAATTTCCTTCTCATCCTCAAATATCCTTGAAATTTTGCAAAATTCACTAATTTGCAATTATATTTTATGTACAAAAAGACAGCTAGCCATAATGGATATTGTTTAAAATGATTTTAGCTTTCAGGGCTAAATTACCGGGAAACAATTTTATGCATAAGAAAAAAGTTTTTAAAAAAAACATTCTGAATTTTCTCTTGAATTGCGAAGTGTTTGGATACGTTAATATTTGGGAAATAATGTCATGTAGAGAGATATAAAGATATAAATTGACCATTTGACATTATCGACTTTCAAAAAAATGTAATTTTGGTTATTTGTGATTATGATTGAGCACTGGGCTAATTGCTAAGCTCTGGGACCAGGGTTCAGTTGTCAGCCTAAGGATGCATGTGTTATGTAAGACAGATATCTACTTTTCATAAGAAAATCACAATTACTCTGTAATTGCCCAGATTATGTAATAATAGTTTTTCATTGAATATATCTGTCTTATATCAGTCAATGACCTATTTTCATTTCAGTGATTACAAAATGTCATTTATATTCAAAGCACAGACCCATTTTGGCACCGCTATTCTTAGCTAACACATTGTCGTGGTGAGTTGAATATTAAGTGAGAGAACCTCTTATTGACATGATTGTCATAGGCCTTCACAAAAGGGGTATATTTTTAGTCGGAATGTAGTGTCATAAAAGTCAAATGTATGTGCTTTTACTTATTTATATATATTTACTGGTGACAGGTAAACTCAATGTTTATTTAGACATTGATCTTGATTTAATTCAACAAACAGTAATGATTACTTTCATGTTTGCAAAGTAAATCTATAAACTTCTTCTGTTCACCTTGAAATTCAAAATGTCTGCATAAATTTTTGACATATATATATATACATGTACTATAATATGGACATTTTGGACAAATTCCACAAATCACTCTGCTGTTTGTCTACATGCACCAATGATAAAAGTGCTGGACCAACTTGTCCTGACCAATTTCTCACTAGTATTAAAACACATCCCATACATTTTCATGATTTAGGAAAACTGGGGGGAGGGGGGGCATTGGTAGGTTTATAGATAGACAGATGCATTATAATGCGGACAAATCATAGGCAGACATATATATTGAAGATGTGGAAGACATGTAGGTAGACAGACTTGTGATAAATATATTAAAGAGAAATAAAGAAAGGCCAAAATGAAAGGTCTATTAACACAACCTTCTCATGACAGCTCATATTATGTGTGATAAAACATTAAACAAGAGATGATGGACATGCCGGGAGAATTCACTTTTATGTTTCCAAAGGGAGGAGACAATATCTATTGTCCAATCACGTGACTCAAAGTGCCCCCTGGTGTCCCATAAAAGTATATTGTTTGGTCACGAGGGATATAAAATTCTGTCTGGTTATATTGCTGGGTTTGCATTCAGCTACCACAGAATTCTGTTGTTGTTACTTTGTATATATTTTTATATGTTGTTTGATACATTATCTGATCAGATCTTGTTCTTGTAATTCTAATGAGAGTTCCTGGCTTTTTCAACAAGATAATTATATTACATATATATCAGAAGGCATTATGTCATAGCTAAAGTGTCTTTTCTAAGAGATGATAAACTTGGTGGCCCAATTAGACTAAACACTCTCTTGTGAGATTGGATCCTTTTCTTATATACTGTAATATTTGAATTTTGAGTCAGCTTAAATGATTGAGTGAGATAGTTGCACTATTATTCCGTTCAGCTGAAATAGGTTTATGTTTTAAGTTATGACAACGGACTGAAAATCATAAATTTTTACAACAAGCTATGTTAGCTCAAAGGAATTGTGCAACCATCTTGCTCAATCATTTAAGTTGAATGAAATTTTGAAATTTTACAGAGTGAGGTCGAGAAAACCAAACATTTGTGTGAATTACCAGGGGTTTCAAGCAAAGTTTTCCCTTGCCATTGGGGAGCTCAATGAAATATTGATGAACTGATTGGCACTTTCTGTGACCTTACAAGAAAAGGGTCATCTCTCACAAGACTGTGTTGATTTATTCTATGCCTGTGACGGCTTGAGAAAAGTAATTTTTCCTCGCCAAACCAACAAAGAATCATAATCAGTCTGACAACAGATCCATTGTGTACAACCAGGAAGGGACAAAGCTCAGCTAAAGTCAGTTGGTAGTGCATTGTGCTTGCAAGGGCTTGGTCCTGGGTTTAATAGCAGCTTGGATCAGGATTCCTGCATCTATGTTGTACAGCATTTCAATCACCCTTCATCTAATTACTTTATCCTCCTTGTTTCCAAATTAGCATCCTTAAGTGCAAAATACAGGACATAAACTCCCAATCATCCACCCATCACAACAATTCACAAGTCTATTTGATATGCAGCTAACAGGTTTTCAAAAGCGGTTGTTGCATTGAAGCTACCAAGTGTATTGAAATTAGACACCCTGCTTATCTATCTCTTTGAAGATGTAAAAAGTTAAATTTACTCTTTTGAAATCTCACTTATTTATATATTGATATCCAGAAGTATATGAGCTCACAGGTGTGATCAGCTCTAAGGATATATTTCGGTTTTGTTCTGATACAAAAAAAGTCTTCTATCAAAATACTGTCCAAACATAAAGCACGTTAGAAGTCAGACATCAGAGAAAATACATATAAATGCAGTTGGGACTCATCTGTAAGAGTGTCAGTGGTATCACATTGTAAATGTGATATATTTCATGGTAATTATATACCCAGACACGGTATCAACTTCTTTTCAAATGTTGAATCACAAAGTTGTGAAAAAATTTGATCCATAATTTTTCTTTTAAATGAGACAGTATTTACATTTCTCCCCCACATTAAATGTTCTTTCTTCAGAGGTTTTCCAAATTTGAAATTTTTGCAATGTTAAAAACTTCTTTGTTGCAGTCACGTACATTGATTCCTCCACCTTCCAGTCTTTTGGTTTCCATATCAAGAAAAGTGACTGACACAAAACAGCTCCCTGTAGAATTCCAAATTAGCTCAACACTCTCTAAACTGGGAAACATAAAGTAGCGCCACTCCCTTGTGAGACTAAATTGACTTTATTTATGGTTTCTTAGAAGAGTGCTTCTCAGTATCAAGCCATAATATTTGCTTAGCGAAATGAAACAGAAGCTTGAAAAGGTAGCCATTCCAACGGAGAAAATTATGTTTTTTTAAGAGACTTATCTATCTATCTATTTATCTATCTATCTATTAATCTTTCTGTCTATCTTTCTAGCTATCTGTCAATTTTTCTCATCAATATGTACAACAATGCATGTACCAGCATCAATTTGTTTATATATCCACAAATCATTTTGTTTTCAGTTACAAATGCTGAAGTCAAATTCCATTTAATAAAAAGCATTATCCTGACTCTATTGTTGTCCTTATACATGCAATGTGCAACTATAGATCTGTGGGGAATTTTCACTGACAGATCAAAATAAATGGGTCCCTTGGGTTTTCTGTTAGTTCATGATTTATGTTTTATTCAATGTGAGTTGTTGGGTTGCCGCATGTCAAAGAGATATAGCACCTTATGGATGTATAGTTCTACAATATTCAATGACATCAACTGCATTGTCCTGAAATAGGAACAAACTCTCCTGAATAGTAGGCCCAAATCCTAATTTAGCTTAGGACACAACAGAAAAAAAGACTGCAGCTTTATAGCCTAAGCTTATATATAGATGATTGATTGACTGATTGATTATTTATTTATTTGCTAATTATAAAAAAGCAACAAATGTTGTAGAAATATAAAAGGAAGAAATGCAAATACATGCACAGATGGATAGATAGAAATTGTAAGTGCAGCCATCAAAGTCCGGTTCTTGGCACTCTCAAGAGTTGATTACTGAGATGCAAGAGAGAGATAGTGAGAGTCCTGAATACATTAAACTAATGTGAGGGTCTCGTTCTTGCCCAGCACTGACACCAATACAGGCGTCGACCAAGTTACTTTCTCATCCAAATAACATCCACTGCTCAACTGTAAATATTGAGGGTTGCATGCCGGGGGTTCAAACCAAAGCATGCACTTCAACCTACAGGCATTGGATGACAGTTTCAACAAAATATACTTTGCCTTGTACATGATGTTGTCCTGGCCTTGCCATAACATGCGCATCACAGCAAATAATTTTGGACTTAAAGCTGCAATCATTTATCCATTTACTCATCCCGGTGAATAGATCACACATGTTGACAGGTCAGAACTGTTTTGTGAAGTATTTCAACGGTCAGATTGTCTTAAAATGGTTAAAACCATCCTCAACTGTCACGATTCTCTACAAGAATGACCTTTCTGATCAACATAATAGTCTTGCCTTACAACAACACACCATGAGAAAAGAATGAATTTTATTTCCAACAAACTCAACAATGCGTGTTACTTTTTCCATATGAGAAAAGATAAAACTTTTTCAGAATGATTATCACATCTGACCACCAAAGAAAGTTTCAAAGACCAGCGTGAAGCTGATACACGTTCTAGTTGTCCTGCTAATGGTCCAACTCAGCCTGCCTGCTCTCCTTATGGTTCACACTGAAAGGCCCCAGCAATTGAACCACCAGAGACCTCATTACAGAAGCAAACACTGCTCTGATTTTTCTCTAACTTTTGCTCTGATTTAGTCTGATTTGCTCTGCTTGGCCAGATTACAGGAAAGAAAGAAACAAGTAAAAAAGGGAAGAGTAAACAAGAACTAATTAGACAACTTGAAATCCCGCAAGAGTTCTGAGAAAGAGGCTGCAGCTGTAGTGTCAAGATGGCAGTGAACTAAAGAAACTAGAAGGTGAAGATGACACACATATTTTGAAAGCTTCAAATCATCAAATATAACCAACTTGTTTGACACCAAAGTGTATGATCGAAAATGAGCCATTTGTTTGGCTTATTTGTCATAGTATCTCTGACGTGGCCCTGGACATGACTGTCCTTGTCAGTGCTCCACTAAACATATGAGTGTCACTGACCAGACAGGAAAACAATTAATTCCTTGCATCACCGGATGCTTTTAGTATAATTAATCAGAGTTTACTATGGATGTTATTATCAAATTGATACAACAACAAATTTGGAGTTGTGTGTTATAAACAGTGCAGTCTTTGTTACAAGCATCTTACTCAAGAGCAACCTTGCCTAATCTATAATGCCAAAATTAGGCTTATAGAATTAACAAGAAGCCAAAATAACAACAATTATATCATTAATTCAAGCACAATCTACAAAAGATATGACAGGCAGGGCATCGGGGTCGGGTAGCCAGTGAACCAACTTTGGCTCCCACCTTCTATACTATCCAGATTGATTGATTTTGATTGATTGATTTATTTATCTATTGACTCAGTGTAAAAAAAGGATATGGACATTTTTGGGAGTCAGGACCCAGGAGCCACCAGATTAATCTCCCACTAAATCTAAAAACCCATGACTCCAACACCACTTTAAGCTCTGGTAAAAGCTATTGATTGTATATATTTCTCCTTATTTCAATCAAAGATCCAAGGTCAATAATCCATCACAAAGATAAGTGTCATTGACCAGAGATGGAGCTCATTAATTCCTCACCACATTGTGTCTTGTTCTCTGGCTTATTGATCAGTAAAGACACTTGACGCTGAAAGATAAGCATCCTTCACGCAGGCAGGCTGCCCTTGTCAGTTTTTTTAGCTTCCAATATTTTCATTCAATGTAAAATATAACAACCACAACTACAAACAGCCAAAAGGAAACATTCATGCATCATCAACTTTAAGAAAGAAATTTTTTTACAGTGCAAAATACAAATTTGTTGACTAAGTCACTCTTTTTTTGTCAACATTTTTTTGCAAGAAGCTTAGGGTAAGTATCTGGAAGTCAAGTGATATATTTCCATAATCACCTGCAAAGCTACCACAATGTCTACACATCAGAGCATAGCCAATTGGAGACAGGCTGCAGACAGAGAAGGGTCATCAAGTTATAGTCAATCGGCAGTCAACTGCCAGTTAAGATAACTATCTTGATTGAAAACAGAGGTTGCTAAGTTGATGTCTCGTTTGCCGAGCATGTGCCCTGTTTATGGTGCCTTGAGTGTGTGATGGACGATTAGGGTTTTATGGCCTGTATTTCTGCACTTGATAGGCTAATAAGGAGAGATGGAGGACCCGACCATGAGATGAAGGATGATTGAAACAGCCATCCAACATCGTTCCAGGTGACCCGCAAGAGATGGATTCGAACCCAGGACCCAGCGATTGGCAGTCCAGCATGCAACCACTAGACCAACACTCTCCCAGTGTGTGATATTTGGTAGAATGTTATTGTCATTTTTTTTTTACTAAAATGAAACGAATCAGTTGGATATTCTATTCTTTGCAATATTATTCTCCGTCTCTGATTTCTGAGCTGCAGGACTGCAGTGAGTTCAATATTTAAAGTCTTAATAGAACACCAGACCCACCTTGTGGAAAACCAGATCAATTATAACCGGTCTAGACCCCATGCCTTTGCCTATCATGAAGGTTGGTTGATGAGATAAGTGTGAGAGGACTTCCCAACATATTACATCATAACCTCTCTAGTGGCAGCACCAAATACAGCGTAATAATTCCTTACCCAGAATTCTGAAGAAGACAAATTACGTCTACTTCAAGTTGAATGAACCACATTGACTTAGCACCTATGAACAATCGATCAACAAGAAGTTGCACTGGCTTGTTGTTTGTAGTTGCATAATACATACAGGAAGTCACTTGTTGTTTTGTTTGATCTTGTACTTAGTCTGCTTACCAGATTGTATGTCATGTTTGCTGGCATATTTTAGTATAGGAATCACTCTGCATTCGTTGTTCTATAAATATAGCCTCAGAAAATGTTTGGCTTCACTGATAGATCTGCCAATGAATGCTTAACATGTCTTGCTGCTCAAAGAGTATGTAAATTGATGAGATGAGAGGGTGATAATCAGGGCTTTACGTCCTCTATTTATGACTATGGTTGGCTAATAAGGATTGCCCAGAGGAGGACAAGGCAATGTGGCAGAGGTTAATTGAAGATGCTGTCCAGCATAATTCCAGGTATCAAACACCAGACCCAATGATTGACAGCCCAATAGGCCTATGCTACCAACTTAGCTAACCATCTACAATATGAATATGAGAGAGAAAACTATTATCTTATGTGTGCGGTTTTTAACCATGGATTTATTTCATCAAATACATACTGAAATACAGGAATCAGTTACATAACTGTTTATGTCTATCAAACAAAAGGATCCCATCAACTCAATAAATCCCAGAAACAACAATCTCTTTATCCTTGCTCACTTCTCACTCTCCCATATAGAAACCCTTCATGCCAGCTGATTCTAATAGGTAACCCAAAACCACCCAGATGTCTTATCCATTGACTGACCCATATCATTCCTTGGCAAAGCGCTTAAAAACCCAGACTGGAGCATGACTGTTCAGAAGGTCAGAAAACTGTCAGATTCGGGGGAGAAAAGGGTTTTTTAAATTACCCAGAACTGCCAGAGAAACATGGGAAACCTATTTAAGGTACTTGTCAGTTTGAATAGATCAATATTTGAGAAAAGAATGGAATAATTTAAGGGTTGATGTTGATTAATTTTTACAGCTTGGTTAAATCTTTTTCCATTGATATGCTTTGAGATGCAATCTATTATTCTGCAGAAATCACAAAGGCCACTGATCCAAAAATAACCATAAACAAGATGTATGTGTAAATCAAGAATGTTAGAAAATTTCATTGATAGCTACACAACATATTATCGCACAACATCTGGATGATATATTGTTAACAAACATTATATGAGGCATTGACACAATGACACTTTATCATTACAAATTATTGCAAAGCCCATTAACCTGCACCCACTTAGTAAACAAATTAATTTACATATTTTTTTCTCTTCTTGTGTCTTCAAAATGTCCTCATTATTTACTGATAATATTACAATTGATTTTATGTCTATAGGGTCACAAGGATTTTTCAGAATATGGTCTGACCTCGCACACAGAACATGCAGCTAGTAATTGTCCTATAGAAATATCTGGATTATAGCCAATGCAAAATAATAGACCTTAATTGTGTATTGTCAAATTCGACAATCTTTATAAGTAGCAAAGACTGTCCACAGAGGAGTGTTTATAAACGGACATTGGCAGCTAGGGTAATCAACCATTTGTGACATCAACATTCGTCAGAGACTTGTGTTTTGTTGTTATTGGAGAAAAGGAAGCAACAAAAAGCAACTTTTTTTTTGAAAATGTTTCAATGACATCTTTGAAATAATTTGGATTCACTTTACAAAACAAATTCAACAGAAACATTCTGTTTTCCATTTGTGTTTAGTTCTCCTTGGAGATGATGTAAATTTGGAGAGTACTAAAAAAACCCTTTATTGTTATGACACATGTATCATGATGATATTTTTGGTTGTCAAATAAAATTCTATATATATATATTAATGAATTGGTTTTTCTCACTTGCAGTGTAATTCTTTGAAATCTCAGCGGAGTCACATCTGACAAGTGTAATTGTTTGTGCTTATAAAGAATTCATGCTACTTCAAACTCCTTAGATCACTCCTTTGCAACTTTGCACAAAGAAAAAATAATTTGGCATGAAGCAGATCTCCAGACAGGCTCTAGGCAGATTAAATTAAGTAGATCACATGATAAATCTGTTAGGTTAGGTCAACACTGTTCCACTGAATAGAATATAGATCTACTCACATCTTGATTTCAAACTAGATTTACAAGACAATCCGATAGATATCTGAGAAGGGGTTTACGTTCTGTACTTACTATGCACTTGATTGGCTAATAGGACGTGAGGAGGACACGGCAACAAGGTAAAGGTTCAGTGCATTTTTTAACATAGTAACTGGGAGACCAACTGGTCTCCCAGTGGACAGATTTGGTCTCCTAGTCACGGTCAAATTGGTATCACTGGGAAACCAAATTTTTGAGGGTAAGACAGCCTCTTAAATTGCGCCTATGGTTGTCTTAATTTTGAAGTTTATAATTATGTACATTTGAAACCAAAGTGTTTTCATTCCATATCAAATATATTCCTCACTGTCGTTGCAGTATAATTCTGCTTATTTCTATTTTTGTGATTAACAAATTTTATATAAATTTGTCAAATTTTTTTGGTGGAACATGACCCAATTCATACCTCTTGACTCGAGTACTGCAAGCATATCAGGAGCTATAATTATTAATACTTCATATGGATCTCCAACTGATCTACAGATATCACGCATCATCGTGCTAAATATAATGGTTCGCGGTCATTCCATTGGTCTCCCAGTCAAAAATCCTTAAAAAATGCTCTGTAAGGGTTGTTTAACATAGGCCCAAGCGGTTTTACAAGAACTGCATTTGAACCCTGAACCAAGCGATTGGCAACCTGTATTCCACCACAGAGTTAACCCTCTGATTTACAAGACATCCTGGGAGAGGGTCAGCTTTGTGTAAACACACTGGGCTGACAATCCTTGCATCCTGGGTCACCTGGACATATCAATTATGTTGGACAGCAGTTTCATTCATTCTTGGCCTCATTCATTGCTGTTTCCTTCTTCTGTCATAATTAATCCACAAAGTGCATAAATACAGGATGTGAAATGCAATCATCCTTCATATGCTACCTTCCTAACAATTTTTGTTGTAAATATGGTTAATGTGGCATGTTCAATTTCCTCCTCATAATCAAGTATCCTTGAAATTTTGCTAAATCCTCTAATTTGCAATTCTATTTTATGCACAAAAAGACAGTTAGCGATAATGGATTTTGTTTAAAATGGTTTTAGCTTTTAGGGCTAAATTACAGAGAAACCATTTTTTGCATATAAAAACCCCTTAAAACATCAATTACATTCTGAATTTCTTTTGAATTTATCAACAATTTGGACACCTTTAAAATGCTTGGGAACCATTGTTATGTAGAGAGGAGATATAAATTGACCACAAATTGTAATCAACTGAAATATATATACATTATCAGTTTTGGGACCTGGGTTCTATTCCTGGCCCAAGCAGGGCTTCGGAGTTAGAGTCAGAGTCAGAGTTGGGAGTTTTCAGGTGGAGTCTGAATCAGAGTCAGAGTCCAAAATTTATCTGATTACTCCTGACTCCTAAGAATGGTTAAAATAATTGACAAAAAATGCAGAAATCAAAATTATTTAAATGGAAAGATAATCAAATAAAAGTTTTTTCTTGAATAGAACTGTAGATATTCAAACAGTCAATGACCTATTTTCATGAGTTATTTTTGTGATCACAAAATGGAATTTATATTCGAAGAACAGTCCCATTTTTGGCACCAATATTTCTAGCTAACACATTGTCGTGGTGAGCTGAATATTAAGTGAGAGGAACTATCATTGATATGAGCATCACAAGCCATTACAAAAGAGGTATATTTGCCACAGCTACAGTACAACCCAAAATAAAGTACGATTACCCCAGCAGGAAGGAAGAATCAGACACTACTTTACCCTTTCACACCTTTTGACTCCCTCCAAATCCCTTCCTACTTTTTCCTACTTGAAACTACCTTTTAAAATTACATTTAATTCACATTCAGCCAACACCAATTCAAACTTCACCACTCCCATTATGTTTGATTTCTTTGATATTGTGTCCCTTTGCTAATTGCTATTTCATTCACAGCTGTTTTAATAGAGTTCTTAATGAGGGCTAAGGTTGTCATAAGGAGTCAAAGGTAGTTGTAAGGACATTTGGGGTGGAGAGGAGAGAGGAGGGCAAAGAGGACTTCTGACAGGAAATTTCCTTACTTTATTTTGGGTTGTACTGTATAGTCAGTATAGAGTGCCATAACTGCTATATTTGCATTTATTTAACAATGTTTATTTATTCATGTAAGATAAAATAAAATGTTTATTTTGACACTGATAGGCAAACAATTAAATAAATTGTTTTGTTACCAGACATTCAATTCTGCAAAATAAACTTATCAACTTCTTCTGTTAACCATGAAAATTCATAATGTCTACATGCATGAACATTAGACATATACTTTAAGGGTAGACATTTTGGATTTTGGTACAATGGCCTATAAAGGTTACACAACCTCCATAATTCACTCTTCTATTACATTATATGCACCTCTTGATATTTTGGTTTAGCCAATTCTCCTAAAGGAGTAACTGTTGTTGAAATAACCAATTTCTTTCTAAAATGAGTATATATTCCATATATTATCATATATTGGTAGAGTAGTTTAGATTGATATACATTGTATCCTGGACAAATTAAATCATTTGTAGACAAATAAATTGACGGTGAGGAAGACATGTAGGTAGACAGACAGGTGATAAATATATTAAAGGGAAATAAAGAAGAACCAAAATAAAAGGTATTTTTACCAACAAATTTTCACAACACCTCATATTATGTGTGATAAAAACATTAAACAAGAGATGATAAAAATGTAGGGTGAATTCACTTTTATGTTAACAAAGGGAGCAGACAATATCTATTGTCCAATCACGTGACCCAAAGGGCCCCCTGGTGTCTCATAAAAGTATATTGTTTGGTCACGAGGGATATAAAATTCTGTCTGGTTATATTGCTGGTTTTGCATTCAGCTACCACACAATCCCATCGTTGTTACTTTGTATATGTTTATATAATTATGTTGCGTGATATATAATCTGATGAGTTCTTGTTCTTGTAGTTCCGATGAGAGTTCTTGGCTTTTTACCTTCAGCGAACTTGTTCGCAGAAGGAATTGTTATCACTAGGGCAAAATGTCCGTCCGCCGGGCGGGCGGCAGGAGAATATATCGTTTCCGGGCCAGGACTTGGCCCCTATTCAATGTACATTGTTGAAATTTAGTGCACATGTAGTCTGTATGGTCTAGTTTGCCTTTAGATGGTCTGACGGATAGACATTCCAAACTTCTTGAAATAATTTTAAAAAAACATAAAATTATTTTTGTTCGTTTCCAGGCCAAAGCTAAGTCACTTTTGCCTGTGCATTGATGAAATTTTGCAGGTTTAAAAATTCGTCCACTTGCAAAATATTGAAAAATATATACCTCGACTTGGTCACTTTTGCACGTAAATGGATGAAGTTTGGTACACATATGCCTTACAGTTGCGGACGAAAATATTCATAAAGCTGAGCATTCAGCACATACCTGGTATTTACTCTTGATCCAGGGGTGCGAGGAGAAAAATTTCACTTTTAATTCATTGCCCTAATCAATTGTCATTGTCAAGCACTGCAAACTTAAGCATATCTCTGTTTTCAAGCTCAGGGGGCATACAAACGTAAAATTTCAACATGACAAAAGTATTCATACAGCTCGAACACGCTGGGTATAAAGTGCATCAAAAGATTGAATTTCTATTCCAAATCATTTGTAACTTTCTGTGGCTTCTTTGGATAACCTCATTAGAAGTTCAGAATGCTTTTTTGGGTGTTTTTATCTGTTTTGGTTGACCCACACCACCCTATAGCACTGGTATCATTTTACCATTAAATGTATATGACATTTCTCAAAAGATGGCATTAAGTCCGTAAAGAATAACCTCATTATTTCAAATGGTCCATCATAGCTTTCTTTATGCAATAGGTTGTGCCTGATTTAAACTACAAGAAGATGCATTTGGTTTTACAAGATTTAGACATGGGTAACAAATGTCTAGCGAAGTCTTGAAAGTTTTGCCCATTGAAATAGCATTGGGTCTTGGACAATTTTTATCCTAGGTCTTTTGCATCATGTGCAAATCATCACCTGCATGCCACAAGTAAATTTTAGTCCAAATGAGAGTTTGCACTAATGATTAAGGCAAGCCATGAAACCAAGTTTTACTGTGTGTGAGCATTTAGCTTGGCTCAGCGAGCATCGTTGCAGAAGTTTCATATACATTTAATGGTAAAATGATACCAGCGCTATAGGATGGTATGGGTCAACCAAAACAGAAAAACACCCAAAAAAGAACTCAGGACTTCTAAGGACGTTATCCAAAGAAGCCACAGAAAGTTACAAATGATTTGGAACAGAAATTCAAGCTTTTCATGCACTTTATACCCAGCGTGTTCGAGCTGTATGAATACTTTTGTCATGTTGAAATTTTACGTTTGTATGCCCCCTGAGCTTGAAAACAGAGATATGCTTAAGTTTGCAGTGCTTGACAATGACCATTGATTAGGGCAATGACTTAAAAGTGAAATTTTTCTCCTCGCACCCCTGAATCAAGAGTAAATACCAGGTATGTGCAGAATACTCAGCTGTATGAATATTTTCGTCCGCAACTGTATATGGTCTAGTAGTGCCTTTTTGTTGGAAAATATTATATACTTTTTGAAATATTGAAAAACAAAAATTTTTTTGTTTGTTTCTGGCCTAGGACTCAGTGACAATTGCATGTACAATTGTACATGGATAAAGTTTGGTACACCTTACACATATGGCTTACATGGTCCTTTTCGTGGTCTGACTGATAGATATTCTATACGTTTGTGCAATATTGAGAACAGGTATTTGAAATACTTTTTTTTTTCACATCGAAACCAAAATTTGCACACTATTGCATATACAGCAACGAAATGTTCAACACATATACAAAGTACCAGAGCCTTTTAATATGTATTTAACTCTTTCTGAATGAATGGAAACACTCGAGAAAAATATAACAGCATTATATTTTTGGGTTTCCAAAGGCTTGGTCCTGGGTTTGACTTCAGCATGGGTCAGAAGTCCTGCGCCTATGTTGGACAGCATCTCAATCACTCTTCTTCTAATTATTGTGTCCTCCTTGTGTCCTAATTAGCGTCCCAAAGTTCACAATACAGGACATAAACTCCCAATCATCTACCCATAAAAACAAATTATAAGTCTATTTTATATACAGCAACAGGTATTTAAAAGTAGTAAAAAGCATTCAAGCTACCAAGTATATTGAAATTAGACAACCTGCTAATCTATCTTTTTGAAGAAGTAAAAAGCAAAACATATTCATTTGCAATTCAACATATTTCTATATTTATATCCAGTAGTGTATGAGCTCACAGGTGTGATCAGCAGTAAGGATATACTTTTGCTATGTTCTGATACAAAAACCTTATATCATCATATTTAAGTGCTGTTCAAACATAAAACACATTAGAAGTCAGACATAAGAAGAAATACATATAAATGCAGTTGGGACTCATCTGTAACAATTTCAGTGGTATCACCTTGTAGATGTGTCATATTTCATGGTAATTAAAGGCCAATACCCAGACACAGTATCAACTTCTTTTACCAAGTTGAATTACAAAGTTGTGAAAAAAAATCATTTTTTTTTAAATTTTGTGAAATATGATTGAAACTGTTGCCAATAATGGTGACATAAAATGTTTGTCCAGATGACTCAACCAAAGATAGAAAAGGATTTTTCAATGATAATAGAAATTAAAGAATTTCCTAGAGCAATTAATAAAAGTGTAATTAAGCATGGTAGGCTTTAATCTGTTCAAAATCACACCTGCCCATGTCCAGAACACAACATAAAAGGCAGACACATATGCTATCTTGGCTATTGTACAATATCAAAAGTTTTCTATCCTATATTTGCATTGCTCTTCGACTTGCTTTCATGTCAGTTGTACACAACACTGCATTATGTTGCAATTCTTCAGGGAAATTACAAAAATTACTGACAATTATCATACTGCACAATTATTTTAAAATTTGCAAGCTGGTACTGATAATAATAGCACAAATCCACACGAGATAGCAATGCTGGTATATGCTTTTTGCTTTCATCAAGTAATGAAGTATAACAATGACTCTCCAGAGACAGATGCTTATAACATGACAAGTACAGGATGATGACAGAACGGAACACACATCAAGTTCATAACAAGGATTTTATATATTATCACCTGGTTGGCTGTGAATATCACTGTTCAGAGTCAAAATATCAGGGCCTATGATATTGTAAAAGATACCACCCTTCAAGGGCGATATTTTTTAACAATGGTTGTGACATCACCGGCATTTCAGATGCCTGATGATGTCACAAACCAAGCAATGGCCAAAACAATAGGATTGTGACGTCATCTCCATTGTTGCTCCATGGTGACGTGACATTTTTGTAATGGCAGAAAATAGTCCCTCTTTATAATTTAAAATTTGAGGTAAAACCAGGTGATAAAAACAAAACAACCACGCGTCAGGGCACTTCGTACAATATCACTCGCTGTTGTGTGAATTAATATCACTCTCGCCCTGCGGGCTCGAGTGATATTAATTCACACAACAGCTCGTGATATTGTTACTCAGTGACCCTGACTTGGGTTGTTTTGTTATAATATTAAGTGCCAATCATTCAACCATCCATCTTCCAGACAAAATTAATTACAAAATCTTCCATTATGGGTGATTCCCTGACAAAGGGACAAATTGGAGCAATGTAAACTAAAAAGATAATGGTTGCATTATATTAGATGAGAGAATGACATCATTCAGTTACTGGTATGTTAATGATTCTGTAGCTGTAATTAGATCATGGAAGCTATAATCATGAGCATAACTTGGACAGACATTTTGTACATTAAGTTTAAACTTTTTTCAACAGTCGCCAATCATCAAGATATCCAAGCAATGAGACAGTATTTACATTTCTCCCCACATTAAAATGTTCTTTCTTTAAAGGTTTCCCTAATTTAAAACGCAATGTTTTAAAACACTTCTTTGTTAGAGTCACGTACATTGATTCCTCCACCTTCCAGTCTGTTGGTTTCCATTGCAAGAAAACTGACTGACACAAAACAGCTCCCTGATGAATTCCAAATTGGCTCAACACTCAGGACTCTAAACTGGGAAACATAAAGTAGCGCCACTCCCCTGTGTGACTAAATTGACTTTATTTGAGGTTTCTTAGAAGAGTGCTTCTCAGTATCAAGCCGTAATATTAGCTGAGTGAAATGAAACAGAAGCTGGAAGAGGTAGCCATTCCATCAGAGAAAATTAAGCTTTTAAGTGACTTCACAATCTGTCTATCTATCTATCTATCTGTCTGTCTATCCAATTATCTATCTATCTATTTATGTGTCTATCTATCTTCCTATCTTTCTGTCTATCTATTAATCCATCTGTCTATCTATACAAATAAAACATAATCCTGACTCTATTGTTGTCCAAGCAGTTTGCAACTGTAGATCTCTGGGGAATTTTCATTGACAGATCAAAATAAATGGGTCCTTTGAGTTATCTGTTAGTTCATGATTTATGTTTTATTCAATGCAAGTTGTAGGGTTGCCGCATATAAAAGATACAAAGCACATTACGGATGTATGGTTCTACAATATTCAATGACATAAACTGCATTGTCTTGAAATAAGAACAAACTCTTCTGAATCGGTAGGCCCAAATCATAATAATTTAGCTTCGGACACCAAAGAAAAAAAGATGGCAGCTTTATAGCCTAGGCTTATTTATAGATGATTGATTGACTGATTGATTATTCATTTATTTGCTAATTATAAAAAAGCAACAAATGTTGTAGAAATATAAAAGGAAGAAATGCAAATACATGCACAGATGGATAGATAGAAATGTTAAGCGTAGCCATCTAAGTCCAGTTCTTGGCACTCTCAAGGGTTGATTAATGAGATGCAAGAGAGAGATAGTGAGAGTCCTGAATACATTAAACTAATGTGAGGGATTTCGTTCTTGCCAAGCACTGACACCAATACAGGCGTCGACCAATTTACTTTCCCATCCAAATAACATCCACCTGTGATTTTACTTTTTAAGGTCACTGTAAATATTGAGGGTTCCATGCCAGGGGTTAAAGTAAGTACTTCAACCTACAGGCATTGGATGACAGTTTCAACAAAATATACTTTGCCTCCTGCATGACGGTGTCCTGGCCTTACCACAACATGCCTACCACAGTTAATAAATTTTGGACCTAAAGCAGCAGTCATTCATCTGTGCACTCATCCAGGCAAATAGATGACGCATGTTGACATGAGAAAAGAATGAACTTTATTTCCAACTAACTCAACAATGTGTCTTACTTCTTCCATGCAAGAAAACAAAAAACTTTTTCAGAATGACTATCAGATATGACCAGCAAAGAAAGTTTCAAAGCTTACCATGAGGCTGATACATGTTCTAGTTGTCCTGCTAATAGTCCACCTCTGTTTGCCTGCTCTCCTTACGGTTCACATTGAAAGGTCCCAGCAATTGAACCACAAGGGACCCCATTACAGTAGCAAACACTGCTTCAAAACATAGGCTGCGCAGCAGCAAACCTTCAGCGAATAACACCTTTAGAAGATTACAATAATATCATAAAATTGGTGCGTTTACGAAATTGCTTATAGGTATGCAATAGCGGTCGAGTAGTGGCCTTCCATTATCTCTATTTTTCCAATGATTCATAAAGTGTTATACACATCAAGAAGAACTGCTAAATTAATTGCATAGGTGATTTGTTTAGAAAAATGCATTACTGTATATGCAATAGGGGGAAGTTTTGGCTCCGATATAAAAAAAATTATTTTAAATATTTTTTCTCAATACTACAAAAACTATAGAATAGCCATGTGTCAGACCATGAAAAGGCACAACTAGACCATACAAGCCATATGTGTACCAAACTTCGTCCATGTATATGGAATAGTGACCGGATGTTGGGCCAGAAACAAAAAGAATAATTTTTATGTTTTTTTCAATATTTGAAAAAGTATATAATATTTTCCATCAGACCTTTCAAAAGGCACAACTAGACCATATTGACCATATGTGTACCAAAGTTTATCCATGTACATTCAATAGTGAGCGAGTCTTAGCCCAAAAAACAAAAAAAATATGTTTTTATATCTTTTCTCATTTTTTCAGAAAGTATAGAATATCTGTCAATCAGACCATCAAAAGGCACAACTAGACCATATAGGCCACGTGTGTACCAAATTTCATCCATGCACATGCAATAGTGACCGAGCCTTGGCCCGGAAACGAAAAAAAAAATTTTTTATATTTTGTTAATTATTTCAAAAAGTATTTAAGATCTATTCATCAGACCATCAAAAGGCACAACTAGACCATACAGGCTAGATGTGTACCAAATTTCATCCCCATACATTCAATAGAGGCCGAGTGCCGGGCCGGAAACGATCTATCCGCCCGCCGCCCGACCGCCCGCCCGCCCGCCCGGCGGACGGACAACATTTTTACCCAAGTGATTACAATACCTTCTTCGAACTTCGTTCGCTGAAGGTAAAAACAAATGACAGCTGGAATTTTGTTACCACTTTTCACTGAGTCCATAGACTGCATTTTGAGATCTTTGCAGAATAAGAAAAGTTCGGTTTATTTATTATAGAATGTATTTGCAGCTAAACTGATGCCTGATGAAAAAAATAGTGAACTCAGCAATAATTACACTTCTGTGAAGTCCGGCAAACTTTTTGCAAATTCGCTGAAAATCAAGGGAAGGAGAATTTTATCATTGTGATTTTTCCATTTATGATCAGTTTTATGAAGGACACTGCTGTGTTAATTTATACTTTCAACATGACAATTATAATGTAATATCATATTAGAAGGTGCTAAAGTGCTGTGCTGGGTAGTTAACAACAGGAAACCTCACAATATATTGTGAAATACTTAATGATATTAAAGTCATACTGGAGGAAAATTTCATATAATGTACTATATATTCAGACATGTAGAAATTTGTAAAGATATAATAGATGAAGTATGTGGAATATAAGCAGCACAAAGTGAAATAATTGCATTAATTCAATACAATATTCCACAGAAGAGCCTTCAGAATAAAAGGGAAAAAAACTCCACAGAAATCGCAAAAAAGTGAGATGGAGATAAAAGCAACTGGAAAATCACACGACAGATACCTCCAAGTGTGCCCACTCTATGACAGAGCCATACGCCACTCTTGCCTTTTAGTCCATTGAATTGTCTTTCCAGATGGAGTTTGTCTCGGAGCTTTCTGTGAAATCTTTCGTTGTTACAGTCAAGTTAGTGGTTATTCGTGAACTAGTAGAGACAATTTAGGATCGATGCAGCTTTTTAGCAGCCCTCCCTAGAAACATAAAAGTAATACATACACAATATCATTATATTGGTATGCAGACTTTGAATGATTGTGTGTACACATATGCAGATTCTCGTGCTTGCAAAGACTTGGTGTGAGAATGTTTAATGATCCTTTTCTTATGTGCAGTTTTCATACTTCCCCTTAGACACGTTGTAAAATATTAGTACGCCCATAAAAATAGAAACTTACATACGTTTGGTACGTGAAGCCCTCTAAGCTAAGATCCAGGTTCTCAAAAAGGTTGATTGATTTGATGAGAAGGAAAGATGTGTGTGAAAAGTTAGTACCCCCTCAGGCAAAACTCCCACCCTGCCCAGTCGTAAATTCTGAAACTGTAGAGGTGTATTTGCAATTCACTTGCATTAAAATCATCGCCAGATACATGTGCCTTTGATTAAAGGTATCATTTCTCTATGGGCCTAAATGCTTCTCCTTTGAAAATTTTGATCTAGAGCTATGGACTTCATTGTGTGGCATTAAAGTTGAATCCCACAGAATACAGCTGCTCCACCTATTGTACTCCACAGTTCAACAAAAATACCCCAGCTGGTGGCTCCCCCGCTTGGTCAAATTGTTCATATGCACTGGAAAAGCCACAGCTTTTTAAAACAGGGGTAGGCTCACTAGAAGGCTGCTGGCTCAGCAAGAAATAATGGCACTAAACTATAAATGCTAACATTTTAGGTTGATATACAGGCCTATAATCAAATCCAAATTTCATAAAAATCGGAGAAGGAATCTTTGAGATATTCAAGTTTATTTTAAAGGGGACTTATTTTTTTAACTGTTTTTCATAATTTTCTCATATTGTACACCACGTAACTCTCAAAAAACATCGGTAACCCCCCTTCAAAGACTTGTTTCTCAATAAAGTGTATTTTCAGCTACATTCCTTTAATTTTTAATAAATATCTCATGGATATTGTTCGAGTGACGCTGCTTTTCGTTATAAATCTCACACTTTTTTAGTATTTTACAGTATGTTTTAATGTAATGACATAAGATTTTGAAAAGATCATAGTTTGAAAATTATGTTGGATAGCCCGCCTATTTTTTTTACGTTGGAAAGCTTTCTTTTTGAAGAACTTTTTGGCAAAGTTTCATGAATATCCCATGGATTTTAGATTTCTTGCCAAGTGTGGGATTCAACTTTAAAGCAACAAAAAGGTGAAGGTGGAACATGTTGTATTTTGAAAGCTTCAAATCATCAAATATAACCAACTTGTTTGATGCCAAACGTATGATTGAAAATGAGCTATCAGTTTGGCCCATTTGTCATTGTATCCCTGACATGGCCTTGGGCGTGACTGTCCTTGTCAGTGCTCCACTAAACAGATGAGTGTCATTGACCAGACAGGGAAACAATTAATTCCTTGCATCACCGGATGCTCTTAGTATAATTAATCAGTGTTTACTATGGATGTTATTAACAAATTGATACAACAACCTACTTGGTGTTGTGTGATTCAAGCAGAGCATGCAGTCCTTGTTACTAGCATCCTTCTCCACAGCTACCTTGCCTAATCTATAGCATCTAAATCAAACTTATAGAATTAACCAGAAGCCAAAATGAAAACAATTAAATCAACAATTCAAGTACAATCTACAAAAAGATATAACAGGCAGGGCTTCAGTGTCAGATAGCCATGCAATGAACCAACTTCAACTCCCACCTTTTTTAATTGTGGTTAAAGAAGTTCGAGTGATTGATTTTTAAAAATGTACCTCTGTTCACATTGCTTTGTAATGTGTTTTTGGCAGTTCTTAAAATGATTTTTAGGAGTCAGGATTCAGGAACCATGAGATTAGTCTCCCACTCAACCTAAAACCCATTACTTCGACTCCTGATACCAACTCCGAAAGCTCTGGTAACAGGTATTGATTGCATGTATTTCTCCTTATTGCAATCAAAGATCCAAGGTCAATACACGAAATATAATCCATCACACAGACAAGTGTCATTGACCAGAGATGGAGCTCATTAATTCTTTGCCACATTTGGCATTGCACATTGGTCAATTGCCCATCAAAGACACTTGATGATGAAAGATAAGCACCCTCCACACAAGTAGAGTTTTTTCCCTGTATTTTCCCTCCCAATACATCACTTGATTAAAACCCATGTGAGTCACTGACATCCTCAAACAGCATAAAGGAATCACTTATATTTCCTTCACTCCAAAAAAAAACGTTATTACTCTATAATCAGTAAATCATGTGCCACAGACCTTAGTTTGTCACAAATTTACAAAACATATAGTGTAAACCATACCAGACAACATGCTATGTCACTTAGCAAGCTGCATTCATTTGCAAATCTGGTTCCATCCATCTCCATCTCATTTCCTTGATGGCATATTCCAATAGAAACAAATTACATATGTCGTATATATTCACAACAGTCTCATACACATCTTATACATGAAGCTTCAGGATGATAAATTCATTTTCTTTTGAACTTTGCTGTCGCCATTCAAAGCCAGGTATATGCTTGTCTTAGGCTGCAAAATCAGAATAGAAATGATGCATACAAATATAGCTATCCCCCAACCCACCCCACAACGGAAAGTAACACAGAATGTAATACAGAGATTCTTATAGAATAGTTGAAAGAGTGCTGATGGCCTCTTCCCACTCTTGGACCAAAACTGATTTTTCACTAGGAATTACCTCCTCTCAGACATGTTTCACCTACTTGATTGACATATTGATGCATTCTTTTAAATTCCTGACATATGGACAAAAGCAGCATTTATCAAATACATTTTGTTAGATACTGCAAAATTAATGTCTGTGTAAATATTTAGGCATTACATCCATGGAGATGCTTATATCATGAACATTCCTCGAAACTGCCCAGATTTCATCGTGAAGCACCAGGGTTGGGCACGAGTACACATGTACTGTGTACTCGTGTACTCGAGTACATTTTTCCAAGTACTCGCATGTACTCAGTACTCGTGCAAAATCATGAGTACAGTACTTGTACTCGTACTCGAGTACATTGTCAAAGTACTCGTACTCGTAGTGAGTACATCACGAGTACATTGAAGCGTCAAAAGAGCAAAATTAAATGCAAAAAGCAAGTGTTTAACATGACAAAATGGTTATTTAGGTAATGCTGTAGTTCAACTTTTTAAAACCCTTCGAAGATTCTTTTTAAATTATAACCCAACTAAAGTTACATATTATGTGTTATGTGAATGTCACTAGTTTAAAAAAAATGGAAATAATACAATGAGCAGTCCTTTGTAAACTTGGGCCTATACATTATACAACTTGTGAGTCACACATTTATAAATAACAAGCTTTGGAATGGGCAAAAAAAATTGTGGAATGTTGAACCAGGTGTGTTGTCATCTATAGAACTACAATGCATGATTTTCGTGAGCAAGTCTTAAAGTTAAAAATTATTAATTCAGTAACACATATTTGATAATATTTGAACCAAGGATAAACCATTTAGTATTCATTTGAACACATGGTCGCCATTTGCTTTTTTCACACCTTTTGGCGCAAATCAAAACATCGTAACTGACAGGTTAATAGTGGCATTATTATCAAAGATACAATATTTTAACTTCCCCCATTGTATTCTGCTACTTCTAAATTATATATATACGTTTTTAAATTATGTTTCTAATCCAACTTTAACCAGAACTAGAGCCGTTTCCGTTTTAACCTTTTTTTGGTTTAATCGACGCTTTTTCGGAAATCTGAATACAATATTTAGTTACAGGCTCACCCTGGCTTATCTTAATTCTAAAATGTGCGATTTTAATTTTAATACTATATGTTATGTTTTTATCTGACGAAAAATGTTCTCAGCTGAACGAAATAACCATCTCTATACTTGCTATAAATTTATATTGTGTTTAATTTTTTGCTACATGTGCCTTGCTGAGCGTTGGTATGGGTTTTAACGGATTCTTGGCATTATGAAAATATATTTAAATGAAATAAAACCTCGTAGATAGTACCATTATAGTGCATTAATTAAATTATTTGAAATTTTATTGACTATATATTCACATTTATTTTAGCTGTCATTATAGAAAAATGACCATTCTGGATATATCTATTTAACATAGTGTTATTCAAGATTGAATTAAATAAATAGATGTAATTATTGATTGATTGGCTAAGTAACTGATAGATTGATTGCAGATTTGTTTATTGAGTTTAATCGATAGATTTATTGATTCCATGACACAGCAAAGTCTGCAGGAATATGCCCATGAAGCCTGTCCAACAAAACTAGAACAAGCAGTGAACACAATTTTTACTCAGTATCATCGCTATCTGTGTTTACAATTAGATATATACTGAATTTGGCATGGGTCCCACGTGGAATATGGTCAATCAAATGTTGTGTTTTCCTTTTTGTAATTTGTGAAGAACCATAATTCTGAGCAGCCGAAGGTAAATAATTTCCCTGTACCTCCTGACATTATTCCATCTAAACTGAGCCTATAAACATATAGAACTGACATAATATCGAACTTAATCCTTCATTTCTCCACTATGGTCACTTGATTTTTCATTTTGCATTTGAACGCCAATCTGAAAGTCATCAAGTCCTATTGACTACTTCTCAATCCAAATGGCTTCAAAGGATGGATGATTGGGGCTTTACATCCTATATTAATGCACTTGTTGGGCTCATCAGGACAGGAGGTGGACATCACAGACATCATTCTGACGGCTGTCTGACTGCACCACCAGTGGTGCATGGTCAGATGCGACTGGGCCGGGTGACCTGGCCAGAGCTGGATTCGAACCCTGGGCCCAGCAATAGGCGGCCCCGCAAGTACCTTCAAAGCCATTTAAAAATTAACAGTTCATTTTTTATTGACAAAGGAGCATATAATAGTAGCCTTCTCTGGTATTCTTTATTGGTGCTAAATTAGTTTACATTAATAATGCTTTTATTTCTTTAAATATTGCGCAATAAGGTTCGAAACCTTGTAAATGTACTCGTACTCGTACTCGAGTACATTTGAAAGTACTCGTACTCGTACTCAAGTACATTCAGAAAAGGCTGTACTCCTACTCGTACTCGTACTCGTAGATGTGGCAAGTACTCGTACTCGTACTCGAGTACATTTGCATGTACTCGTGCCCAACCCTGTGAAGCACCACAATACACCGTTGCTTCTCATGTTCAAGGTAAGGTAGTCACTTAACAACATGCATTAATCTGCAAGTTTTTGTTATCATTTATTTATAATTGCTGAGATTTTTCTCTCCCTGACCTATAAATAAACCGTAGTCACCAATATGGGACATTGATATTTGACAGAGCATCCTAAGGGTAAAGCAGCCTAGGACATGACAGTCCAGTAAGCAGATGGGTGTCATTGACCAAATGTGGACTCATTAATTCCTTGCCACACTGGATGCTATGTCAAGGGCAATTAATCAGAAACAAGGTGTTTGTTGTGATAAACCAATCAAGTGCCACCATTAACCAGATTACCCTTAACATTACAGTAGGCATATCTTACAATAGAGCAGATCTAGTGTTACAAAGACGCATCAGCTCCTTGTCAGCACCATAAACTTGTAAAAAAAAAATTGTCTCAGATTCGCAAACACCTTTAAGGTTCAGCGTTTGTCTTTCTTGACAATAAACTGGAATACAAGCTGACAGTGTTCTGAAATACAAAGAATAATATATTCAAAATGCATTTCATGTCAAAGATGGTACTCACAGTGGGCTTAGACTGATATATTATTCATATACATCATTTCTATTCTGATTCCAAAGCCAAAGACAAGGATAAACATATATAGCTTTGAATGGCGACAACAGAGTTCAAAAGAGAATGAATTTATCATCCTGAGGCTCAATGGATAAGACCTGTATGAGACTGTAGTGAATATGTGCGATATATGCAATTTGTTTCTTGTGGAATATGCCATCAAGGAAATGATATGGAGATGGGTGGAACAAGATTTGCAAATGAATGCAGCTTGTTAAGTGACACTGGGTGTTGCTTGGTATGTTTTACACTACATGCTTTGCAAATTTGCAGCAAAATAAGGCAAGAATCATCCTACTTCCCTCATCAATCAGGACAATGACATGCAGAAGGAGCTTCATGTCCACTTTTTAGAACTATTGATAAGGCCTGATAGCAATACAGGACTGTTCCTAAATAATGAGGTTTTACATCCTGAATTAATTCTATTAGACACTCAACAAATTATGACGAGTACATACATACATCTGTCTGTGACCATCAATGAACTCACAACAGGCATGTGTCACTTCCATAGAAGTTTTTCATTTTAATTTGCTTTCACATATGAAAGAAGCAATCAAGCAAACAAACACGAATGACTTTGGGTTCTTTCAAGACAAAAAAGACTAATTAAATTGGCTCCCTCCATAGTCCCCAATTTACTCTGCTGTGGAAAACGAAGGAGAAAATAAACTTCCCTGTTGTGTTCTTGTAAGATTTACAGGCATCTTCAACTTCTAAACTGTTTGGAATTCAGTTAGCACAAACTTGTAGCATTATAAAGATGAAAAATATGGTGATTGAGTTCTTCAATACAGTTAGATTAAAATTCTGTTTTCTTAGCTTGAATGAAGACAAATGGGACTGTAATTCAGAATCTACTACCAATTACTAATTCTTGTCTTTAGCTTCAATTTTTGTTATTCCACACTTGGAAGATATAAGCGTTGGTCCCCATAATGTAAGGGCCATATGGTCATTTATATCAATTTACCAAACTGTGTGTGTAAAACATCCAATATTATATGCACCCACAAGTTCCACTATACAAAGAATCTTTACTCCCTAGACTCTCTTTGACTCTGCCAACCTGGAGCAGCTAATTCCACCAACACAAACCGTTGCATATTTCACTGATATCTGACAGAGGCAAGCCGTGCTGATTGTTCAAATCTCAGGTTTATCTCAACGGCAACTCACTTGGGAATCAGGACATTTTCATTCTCAGGGATATTAACTAAATCTTCATAGAAATTTGTTTGAGTCAAAAATTTTTAAGAGTTGATATTAAATCATTCCTAAAAGAGGACATGATGGTGCGGGTAATTTATTTTCAAAAATAGGATAAAGCTAAATGTGTAGTGCATAATTTATTGGATAGTAAATGCAAATGAGAGTCTTCCAGTTGGGACACTGTAACATTGACGCCTTCTTTTTAACATGTTTCAGTATATCACAAAACATATATCAAATTACATTAAATCCTTTTATGCATACACTGTATTAGTTATATGTTAAGCTTAGCAGGTCACTGACTTGAAAGGAGATCAAGGATCTCATCTACACAAACGATGCTGGACAGTGCTTTGTTAGGGTGAAGCAAACAAATAAGGGCTTAGATTGCACGATTCCTAGTGTCCCAAGCAAGATTAGAAACTACAAGGTAACCAGAAGAAGCAGAGTAGCCAAGTTGGTAAGACACTGGTTTTTACATTATAGTGCCTTGTTCTGCTTCACTCAAGGTCCAGGGTTTGATTCCTATAACAGAACACAATTTATGGATGAATTTTTCCACCAAGATGTAATCTTTACTGCTCCTACTGTTTACAATCTTGCATGACAAAATGCATATCAATTATTGTTGCGACAAATATTTAAAACATTTTGAATGAAACTTTAAATAATTTTGTAGTAAAACAATTAAATCTTTTTGACTCAAATCTAATTTTTGTAGAATAAACATGTATTTTATTCAGTTCTTCGTGAAATTGTACCACTCCATTGCCCAAACAGCAATCTTCTCTATAGACTAGAAATAATTAAGCGAAATCTGTCCAAGGAAAGCGGCATACTGACTGCACTAATCAGATTATCTGAACAACTAACATGCTTGTAATGTACATGAATCTAGCCAAAAAATTTTCTGTGAGCTTGATATATAGAAAGAGGTCACCAGGAAATCCCCTGCTGACCTTCGAATAAACAGGACACTGATCATTGACAAGATAACGCAAGGGTAAAGCAGCCTTGGGCATGACCGCCTTCGTCACCAATCCACTAAACAGACTGGTCTCATTGATCTGACATTCTTCTCGCAAAAAAGTTTCTTAGTCAACATTTATCATTTATATATTATTTATGTGTGTCCTTTCTATTCTGATTCTGAAGCCAAAGACGAGCATAAACATAGTTTTGAAGGGCGACAGCAAAGTTCAAAAGAAAATGTATTTATCATCCCGAAGCTTCATGTATAAGACCTGAAAAAGACTGTAGTGAATTTGTGCAACAAATGCAACTTGTTTTCTTCTGGAATATGCCATCAAGGAAATGATATGGAGATGAATGGAACTGGATTTGCAAATGAATGCAGCTTGTTGAATGACATTGTATGTTGCTTGGTATGTTCTACACTTCATGCTTTGTAAATTTGCAACAAAATAATGCAAGAACCATCCTACTTCCCTTTTCACACTGGATAATGACATGCAGAAGAGGCTTCATGTCAAAATAATATCCAAACTCGCACTCACTCAGATTCTCGGAGGGAATATGTCACTCGTATATGCTATGAATTGTGGGTAATTACCTCATTGGTCTCTATCTGATGCAATGTCCGCCATTACAAAACATTGTAAACATGACAACCATGCTTCCACAGTCCCCCCAATTACCTGAGAATTGTCAACACTCCCTGCATATTGGTAATGTCAGCAGGATCAACCTTTGTGATTTTAGTAAGTCAGTGGCACCAACAATTCGGTTCAGTTACAAGTTCAATGAAGCTGTCAGGACTACTTGATGCGGATGCTACATTGTTTACATGAGTGATAAGGCATATATCAAAGTGCAATGTTAAAGTAAACCGTCAAATGTGTGCCAGGTTATGCATACTGGCTCTCTGCTACGGCGAGAATGAATATTTTGTACTACTGATATTAGGCCAGATAGCCATACCAGAAGGTGCCAAAATAACGAGGTTTAACCTCCTGAATTAATTCCGGCAGACCAATAAAGACAGGTAGAGGACACAACGATCAGTCAAAGGAAACGGACCAAGCCAGAGCTGCAATTGAAAGCAGAACCTATTAATCGGAAACACAGAACACTACCAACAGACCTGATGAATTATTCTGAGTGATAGAGAGAAGCATTCTACAAATGGTATTATCTTTTATCCTTGTGTGGAATACTTAACTTGCTTGTGGTTACAGTCAACGAATGACGAGTACTTACATCCATCTGTCTGTGGCCATCAAGGACCTCACAACAGGCATGTATCACTTCTACAGAAGCTTTTCATTTTGATTTGCTTTCATTTAAAAAAGAAGCAATCGAGCGAACAAACACGAAAGACTTTGGGGTCTTTCAAGATGCAAAAGACTAATTAAATTGGCTCCCTCCATAGTCCCCAGTTAACTCTGCTATGGAAAACAAAGGGGAAAATAAACTAGCCTGTTGTGTTCGTGTAAGATTTACATGCATCTTCAATTTCAAAACAGTTTGGAATTCAGTTAGCACAAGAAGCGTAAGGATGCAAATATGGTTCTACAATACAATTAGATTAAAATTTTGTTTCTTTGCTTGAATGAAGACAAGTGGGACTGCAATTCTGAACTAATTAGTATTTCTGGCTGGTCTAGAGCTCCTGATGAAAATCATTCATGCAATCATTAACCTTTGTTATTCCACACTTGAAATATATATAATAGCAGTGTTCTGCAGTTGGAATGAGACTGTTTATATTCAATGCAAAATGAAGGTATCTTTACCATTCACATGAATAACGAGCTACAAGTTACATCTGACGTACTTGCGCAAGTACGGTCCCATTGTCTCCACATTTTAAAAGCAGGTTGCACATTGAGAAGAGACCACACCCCCACCAGAAACCGCTTCATGACTGCAGAAGGGGTAGTCCCATAATGCAAGGGCCCAATATTAAAAGTTCCAATACAAAGAATCTTTACTCTCTAAACATTCTTTGATATGGCCACCCTGGAGCAGGCAATTCCACCACCACAAACCGTTGCCATATTTCACCGATATCTGGCAGAGGCAAGCCGCGATGATTGTTCAAATCTAAAGATTATCTTAACAGGCAACTCACTAGGGAATCAAGACATTTTTATTCTCAGGGTGAGCAAATAAATTTTGATAGAATTTATTTTGTGTCAAAAATTTTGAGAGTTGATATTAAATCATTCCTTAACGAGGAAACGAGAGTGTAGTTTATTTTAAAATCACGATAAAGCAAAATGTGTATAAGGTATGTTAAAATCAATTCCTATCTTTAAAATTCAGCTTCCTTTTCCTTATTTAGCATGTTTCAGTATATCACAAAACATATATCAAGTTACATTACATCCTTTTATGCATACACTGTATTAGTTATATGTTAAGCTTAGCAGGTCACTGATTCTGAAAGGAGATCAAGGATCTCATCTACACAAAAGATGCTGGACAATGCCTTGTTTGGGTGAAGCAAACAAATAAGGGCTTAGATTGCACGATTCCTTCGGGTCCTGGATAGTCAGGATGATGAGGCTGCTAATGTCCCAGGCCAGTTTAGTTCGGTACATGGTAACAATAAGCAGCAGAGAAGCCAAGTTGGTAAGACACAGGTCTGTAAATTATAGTGACTGGGCCTGCTTCACTCGAAGTCTTGGGTCTGACTCCCGTGATGGGAAACAAAGTGTTCAACCAAGACGTCAACTTGATTCGTTGGCCATAGATCATATGCAACAGAGCTACACTAAAAGGAATAATCACTATCTTGACTTCTCAACCCAGAAGAGGCCAACTCCACAACCACAATTATCAGTTCTCACAGAGAATAAGTTTTTCATAGTTCCAGGTATATCCATGTTTAATATTATTTTGAATTATATGTCTTCTAACATCGTAAGTTTCCAGTGAAAAATACTAGTATACATCAGTACTCATGTACAAAGTAAGCTCATAACAACATGACACATTAATTCTTATTAATGATAAAACACAGACTTTTCCAAAAGCTTGATATATTTATAAATACATTATTAGGAAATTCCCTTTCTGACCTGGATGGATAAACAGAAGGACACTGATCATTGACAGGGTAACACAAGGGTAAAGCAGCCTTGAGCATGACTGCCCTTGTCACCAGTCCACTAAACAGATGGGTGTCATTGACCTGACATGGACTCATTAATTTCTTGCCTCACTGAGTGCTCTGTTTACGGTAATTAATCAGTAACAAGCTGTTTATTGTGATAAAGCAATTAAGTGCCACCATTAACCAGATTATCTTTAACACTAAAGCACAGGCATATTAAACAGTAAGGCAGAACAGTGCAATCCTAAACTTGCCGTAACCAAAATCAGTTCATAGTCCACATAATCTTGATTAGGCCATAATCTTGGGTTGGCATCACTCTGCACCTTATCAGCACTATAGTATACAACTTAGTTTCATTTTATCAAACACCTTGAAGGTTTCAAAATTAGCTGTTTAGAAGATAACAATATACTGAAATACAAAGTAGGATGTCAAGAAAATATATATTTCAATTCGATGATAGTACAAGTAGGACACACATAGATTCATATTTATTATCCATGTCCTTTCTATTCAGATTCAAAAGCCAAAAAACAAACATAAACATAGCTTTGAATGGTGACAGGGAAGTTCAAAAGAAAATGAATTTATCATCCTCAAGCTTTATGTATGAGACATGTATGAGACTGTAGTTAATATATGCGACATGTGCAATTTGTTTCTTGTGGAATATGCCATCAAGGAAATGATATGAAGATGGATGGAACAAGATTTGCAAATGAATGCAGCTTGTTAAGTGACAGTGTGTTGCTCAGTATGTTTTGCACTACAGTGTATATGCTTTGTAAATTTGCAAAAAATAACATGAGAATCATCTTCCTTATTGCATTGGATTATGTCAAGCTACGCAAGGTTTATTCATGGGGTGAATGTCATTCCAAGAGTACTATTGTTCTAATGTGGCAGAAGATGAAAAAGTTTGTATCCCTATGTCCATCTTTTTTTTTCTTTTCAATATTAAAAAAGATGGACACAGAGTTTCATTTTTTGGCACATCAGAATAACACAATTTATCTATACATATATCAAGAGTGCACTCCTCAATGCTGTGGTCTCTGGCAGTCATATCAATTAAGTCTCAATTCCAAAAATACCTACCCACCACTTCCATATCTCAGACGCAAAGTATCCAGGAGTTGGGAAGAGATGCATCCAAGTTTCACTTCCATAGAAGTTTTTGATTTTGATTGGGTTCATTTTTCAAAGAAATAAGGGACCGTTCAGAATTTATGACTGGGGGGGTGGGAGTTTTGTCAGAACTTCCCGTCAAAAATTGATACCCCCCCCTTGAGATTCATGCGGATTTTTAGTACCCCACCCCTAGGATTCATGCGGATTTTTAGTACCCCCCCCCTCGACATACAAAGCAATACATACCTATATTGTTATACATATATGCCCGTTGTACAGTCGCGCGAACAGATTCGCGGACTTTTGCGCGTAAAAAAGTGTGTTTTATTACATGTATATTTTGTTAAACTTTCTTACCCCCCCCTCGGACATCTTGTCAAAAATTAGTACCCCCTCTTGACACACGTGTGAAAAGTTAGTACCCCCTCGGCCAAAACTCCCACCCCCCCAGTCATAAATTCTGAAAGGTCCCTAATCAAGCGAACAAACATGAAAGACTTTGGTGTCTCTAAAAGTGAAAAGACTAATTGAATTGGCTCCTTCCATAGTCCCTAATTTACTGTGGTAAAACAAAGAGAAGACAAACTACCCAGTTGTGTTCAAGATTGTAAGATACATACACATCTTCAACTTCTAACAATTTGCAATTCATTTAGCACAAATGGCATCAGAATGGAAAATATGGTGATGGAGTTCCACAATATAATTAGATTAGATTTGTGTTTTCTTAGCTGGAATGAAGACCAGTGGTGCTGTAAATCTGACAGCACTGGAGCTTCTGATGTAAATTATCAAGCATTATTCTTGGGATTAACAAAGGAAAGAAGGTTAATACTGCTACATCCACATTGAATCAATAATCATTGGACTGAAGTTTGAAGGAAATTGTTTACATTTAATGCAAGATGAAGGTGCATTCTTACGAATAACCAGTCACAACAAACGTCGGATAATGTAATACTGATGAAAGTATAGTTGTCCGTCCATTTTAAGACCAGGCTACCGCCGTTGCCTTATGCGACCAACTCTACATGTACTTACTGCATTAAACAGTATTTTTTGTTAGAGCCTGCACCCCACAAGACACCACTTCATGTTTGCAGAAGGGGTAGTCTTACAACATAAGGTAACAGAATAGAATAGAATAGAATATAATAGAATAGAATAGAATAGAATTTTATGTGAAGTATATGAATAAAAACTGGCTTAGTCACCCATGCTGGAGATCTCTAATTTGCCTTAATCCTGACTTTACATCAAATAATTACTGGACCACCAATCTCACCAACTTCTTACTTACAGTCAACAAAAGACTAGCACATACATTCTGATGCAAATAGCCATCAATGGCTTAATAACAGTCCATAGAAATGACTGTTAATTTGTCATTGAGTTACTTCTGACCTTATTGATTCTCCGTTGATAGCATTGAAAATGTCCAACATGACCTCACTTTTTTTTTATGAGTTATAGAATAACATGGCATGGATAGCATACACACTAAAAAAATTCAATTTTTAAAAAAAAATCCATGTGGGTTTTGCATTGAGATTTGGTTTTTCAAAAAACCATTTTGATTCTAAAAAAACAATTTTGTCCCGACATTTTTTAGAGTGTATAATCTAACAAGGAATACTTCAGTCTAGTTCTGTTGGCCATTTGTCGGCTGTAAATGAACCACATTTACTCCCTCTCTCATGTCCTCATAACAGAGAATGATTTAATATCCACATTTCTAAATTTTCAACACATAATATTGTTATTAAGATTTATCCACTATCCCTGAGAGTGAAAATGCCCCGATTCCCAAGTGAGTTGCCTGTTAAGATAATCTGGAGATTTGAACAATCAGCACGGCTTGCCTCTGTCAGATATCAGTGAAATATGGCAACGGTTTGTGGTGGTGGAATTGGTTGCTTCAGTACGTGTGGCGGAGCCAGAGTATTTAGAGAGCAAATATGGGATATTTTGGTTGTATATAAAACCGTACCCCTTACACAGACAGTTTGTTAATTTTGGCCCTTGCCGAATAATAGGTCGTTGAGGCTCGGCATTGTAAACACATGAATACGAATATATTTAAAATTACTGCCAGTGCTTGAACTTTGTTTTGGGTCCTAAATATTTGTGTCTACTTAGTACATCTGAGCAAACGGCATTAAATTATAGCTATAGAATTGCATGATCTCTGTTTTTACTTCATACAAAGCTTGAAGAAACTTACGTGGTCAGCTAAGCAAAGCTATGAATGAGAAAAGGATATGAGGATCTTCTATACATAAAAGATGCTAGACAATGCCCTGTTTAGGTGAAGCAAACAAATAACGGTTGAGATTGCACGATCCTATTGGATGTAGGATAATCCGGTTGATGAGTGGTCGAGTTCAAGGCAACTTTTGTATCGTTGTCACAGTAAGTAGCTATAGGCACACGAGACAACTCTTATGTGAAAGTTGACAACATGGATTTATAAAAGAAGATCTGGAAATAGAGGCTATGCTGCCAATAACTTCAACGCTAAAGATAAAAACTATCTAACTCTGAAATTTTATCATGTTGTGGGTGTATAACACACTGCTCAGTGCTCATCCACTCTTCCTGATTCTCCTGTTACATCACTATGTAATGGTCAACTAATGTAATGACAAAAATTGTAAAACTTTTGTGATAAAATTTTAAAAACATACGTACTCCGTGACCGAAATGGGATTTTAACTTGAGGTCAATTACTGTTCTCATCTCACATTTCCTTGCCACTCTGGCTTCCCTGATATTTCTAAAGCAGTTGAAAACTTTCTATAAATGGCCCAGCACCCTCAGGCTTCCAATCCTCAAACACCAGATGATTGAGGGATATCCTGCAGAGGCAAGCCGCAGTGATTGCAGAAATCAGATTATCTCAACAACCAACACACTTGTAATGCATGTGAATCTGGCCTTTTTCACACTCAGCAAATAAATCTACGAAAAATGGCTTGTGCTAAAATCTTGTTGAGAAATTCTTATCACAGTGCAACAAGGCTGATATAAAATCCCTCTGGCAAGCCAGAGTCCAAGGCTGCTATGCAATCAATGCATTGTATGTAAGACCATAGTAAGAGACTGCACAAGATTGTGAGCCTTGCATGCACATAATTTGTTTTCCATATTGAATAATTATGCCATCAAGGTCAAAACAGTGATTGCATTAGACTGTTTGAAGATATCAGTGATGTCATTGCAGTTCCTATCTTTCACCTTGATATGAGTTGCAAATTAGTGATTGGGAGAAATGTGACTCATTCAATGACGTGTGCCTTCTACAGGGTAGTATAGGATATGACCTAACTGACTGCATCTTAGTGATAAAGTACACCGTAAAATTTGAGTTTTGAGTTTTAAATGTTTGAGTGAGATGGTTGAACAATTCCTTTGAGCCAACATAGCCTGTTGTTTTATGTTATGACAATGGAAAGATTATCATAACTCAAAACAACAAGTTATGTTAGCTCAGACAAATTGTGCAACCGTCTCACTCAATCATCTAATCATAATAATACCCATAGCAGGAATCTCATCTCACTCATAAGGCTTTTTCCTCTCAACCCATAACACCTTAAATTACACTCCTAAGCCTGTCAATTCATCTGAGGTTCCCGATAGGACAACTTTTACCTATCAACATTCATTATTTCCACAGTTACACAAATTTCTCTTGGGAATTTGGCAAAAAATCACATTTTTTCACATAGAAATAACCCAACTGTATACTTATCTGCCACGACAAGGGCTGTAATGCATTTCACATTAAAACCCGCATCTTTTGATATGCTGACTGACCTTGTGTGGCCAATATAACTACCCAGTTACCAGATATTCCTCTTGGGAGTTTGACGAAAAACCACATTTTCCACACACAAATCTTGGGCCTGTCTATTTCTCTGTCACTTCAAGGGCAGTAATGCATATCATATTGCAGGCCATTAAATTCCGCATCTTTTGCTACACTGATTGAACTTCTGTGTCCAAAATAACTACCCAGCTCCCACAAATTAAGTTGCGCCATGCATTTAGAAAAAATCATCTTTTCCAACATCAACTCAGTCTCTCAGTGTTTGTAGTGCTGTACACCCCGCTGTACATACATAGTTCTTCCAAAAAATCCATATTACACAGGTCTGCCAATATCAGTTGGCTTCACATCACTCGAACATGGGAAGAACTTGGAATTAGGCACATTTTTGAAAATCAAGAAAACCCTAACAGCTCCTAACGGGTGAACAGCTAGTTTTTCTTTATAGCTGACTCAAAATTTTTAATTTAACTGTGTAAATTTTGGTTCAATTTATTGAGCACTTGTAACCTATAACTTGTATACCATGGATGAAATTTGCATTGCGGCATTTTCTTTAGTAGACAGTGCAATGTGAACAGTAGTGAACCGGAGTAACTTTGTGAAATATTGATCTTGAGCTGTATTAAATTTCTGCATCTCGGATATCAGAACTAAACCAAACTTCGCACATCATCGAATAGACAACCACGTATCTTATGTCAAATGATATAAAATACAGAGTGAGAGAATATAAAGAAAACTATAATAAAGAACTGATTTAATTAACCTCAGAGTCTTTTATCCACTGCTGCCTGAGAAAACAAACAAACGAAACAGTTTAATTAAGAAAGTCCTCTTTCGAAAAAGCAAGATTTATTTTCAAAGCTTGATTCAGAATGTCAGGAATTCAGCATTGCTTTTGTTAGCAAGAGATAGGCAAGATGAAATAACCTTAAGACAACTTCTTGAAAGCAGGAGCACAAATTCTATTCAATAATAAATTGCTTTCTTGACTGCACTGAACACGACCGATGCACTTAAATTTAATCCAGTCTGCAGCATCTCAAGTATAGTTACGGAGACATGAAGATTTTTCATTTAGAATAGAAACACATTCAAGATATAATCTCTCGAGCACGATTCTCAAACACATTTACCCAGAATGCTATTGACATTATCTCAAAATTGATGGCTGTGGCATCATCTCCAAATTGATGGTTGGCATCATCTCCACAGCCAGTGACGATGGTTTGCATTATCTCCACATTGATGGTTATATGATATGGTTGTTTTGTTGGCATCATTTCCACATTTCACATTGATGGTTGGCATTTTCTCCACATTATTGTTTGGCACTATCTCTAAATTGATCATGGTTGGCATTATCTCTAGATTGATAGTCTGCATTATCCTTCTGTTTATTCATAGGAGACAGAGGGAATTTCCAGGTGTTGAGTAGTCATAATCTATTGTATTAAGAACTGAAAGGTGTATCAAATTCCTCCAATGTTCACAATTATTGATTCCAGTGGCGTAACTGGGGGGTCTCAAGCGGGGGGGGGGGGCACCTGGGGGGGGGCACGCGATTCTCTGGGGGGACACCCACTATACTCATTGTATATTTTAGCCAGAGTTGGAAAGTTCATATGGGGGCACCTGGGGGGCACAGGTCCAATATGAGGGGGCACGTGCCCCCATGCCCCCCCATAGGGACGCCACTGATTGATTCATGCTTCTTTTTTTCTTGGGTGAAAAGTTAAAATGTTTAATCTGGAATTCATGTGAAAAGCCATAAATACTGTTGCAAAACAAAACGTGATTGCACTCATATTTGGCCAATGGTTTCCCTGCCCACTAAAAACAATTCCAAAAACCTTGCAAACATCAGATAATTCAGTAATATCTGCCAGGGCCTGTCGTGCTGATTGCTCAAATCTCAGGATTATCTCAACAGGCAACTCACTTGGGAATCTGGCTTTTTCATTCTTAGCTATCAACCTCTGTCAGAAGCCCGTAAATCTTAGACAATATTTTGCCAGAATTTTAGAAGAGGCAATTTCATCAGCTAAACAATCTGAATGCAGGTTAAGATAAAGATCCCTAAACTGGGCTGTTGGCAGAGAGAGCTTATAAAAGAATTTAGGCATATTAGAATAAATTCGGAAAACATTCATTAATCAGTATTAAATAAACGTAATGCTTAAGATTCTTCTTCAAGATTTCAATGCATGATTACTTAGGCTACTAATGATATGTTTGTAAATCAAAGCTTTTATCATTCGGCAATACTATGTTCAGGAAGCAATAACAGAAAGCATTATGCTGGTCAGTTATCAAAGAGCATTTCGACCTTGTCAGAAAATTAATATGATAGATCATGACTACTAAACACTTGGAAATTCCCTCTCTTACCTATGAATAAACAGAAGGACACTGATCATTGACAGGGTAACGCAAGAGTAAAGCAGCCTTGAGCATGACTGCCCTTGTCACCAGTCCACTTAACAGATGGGTGTCATTGACCTGACATGGAATCATTAATTCCTTGCCACACAGGTTGCTCTGCTTATGGTAATTAGTAACAAGGTGTTGCTATTAAGCAATCAAGTTCCGTCATTGACCTGATTGCCTCAACACAACAGCAGGCCTACCAAGCAGTCGAACAGAAAAGTGCAATCCTAAACCCTCCATTACAAAAAACAGTTCACTATCAACATAATTTAGATTGGGCAATAGGTTATACAAAGATGCACATCTTCAACTTGTCATCACTATAATTAGTCTACAAACAACATTGCCTCAGTTTAGCAAATACAAACTATATTTCTTATCAGAGATGGTTTATATACATTTGCCAAACTGTATGAGTAAACACATTCAATAATATTATGATGCTCCATAACCAACAATCTTTGCTCTCTAAACACTTTTAAAAATGATTCTGCCACCCTTAAGCGGCCAATTCCACCACCACAAACTGTTGCCATATTTCATCGATATTTGACAGAGGCCAGCTGCGCTGATTTTTAAAGTCTCTGGATTATCTTAACAGGCAACTCACTTGAGAATTAGGGCTTCTTCACTCTCAGGGATAGTGGGTAAATCTTAATAACAATATTATGTGTTGAAATTTTAGAAATGTGGATATTAAATCATTTTCTGTTATGAGGACATGAGAGAGGGAGTAAATGTGGTTCATTTACAGCTGACGAATGTCAATTGCCTTCAGAATTAGACTGAAGTATGCCTTTTTAGGTCATATGCCTATCCATGCCATGTTATTTTCTATCTCTTAAGCTATTTGTGAGGTTATATTGTACACTTTCGATGCTATGAAAAGAGTTACCAACGGAGTATCAATTAATAAGGTCAGAAGTAACTCAATGACAAATTGACAGAATTAGGACTTGTTCACTCTCAAGGATGCAAAGATACAAAGATTTATTTCACTCAGTTTCAATAATACAAAACATTAGGGATAGCAAGTGAATCTTAATAATGATGTTTTGAGTTGAAAATTTAATAATGATGTTTTGAGTTGAAAATAATCTTGATAATGATGTTTTGAGTTGAAAATTTAGAAAAGTGGACATTAAATCATTTTGTATGGAGGAAATTGCAGCACGTGTAGTTAACTTAAGTGATAAGATGCCCAATGAAGTTTAGTAATTACAGTATGGTCTGGATGAAAAGTCATGATGAAGGCAATTTTCAGGTTTCACCATAACTAAATGAATGAGAATGTGTGCAAAACCGCTTCTTGTGCTTTAAATCTACACATAGATATTTGTTTCTCCAAACGAAATAATCAAGAAAATATCATAACATTATGGATATAGAAAAGCATAATCTCCCATTTTACCCTCATAGCTTCAAGCAAACTCAGTGTTCTGCTAAGCTGACAACTGAGTCAGAAAAGGATATTGGGGATCTTACATACACAAAGAATGCTGGACAGTGCCTGGTTTGGGTGAAGCAAATAAATAACGGTTGAGATTGCACGATCCTATTGGATGTAGGATAATCCTCTTGATGAGCGGTCGAGTCCCAGGCAAGTTAATTGTGGTTATATCAAGTAGTGTGGATTGATGATTGGGGCTTTACGTCCTGTATTTATGCATTTTATGGACCAATTAGGATAGGAGGAGGTAAGGTGGCAAAGGATGATAGAAACAGCTACTCCACATAGGCCCATGTCACCTTGCAAGAGTTGGATTTTAACCGGACCCTGCGATAGGCAGTCTAGTATGCTACTACAGAGCTTACCCTCCCCCTGACAACAGGAAGTAGCTGTGCACAGGCATTTAGGGTGATTGTTATGCGGAGAGGTATGAGCCATTTTAAACAAACTTGCCCAAAATCAGTATGCTAGGGCTGTTTCGCTTTGAAATTTAACAAGTTGTAGCATGCCTCACTAAATTGATGCCAATATATGATATAATAACAACTATATATTATAAAAGATTTCTCATAAGAGGTCAAGTTTCGAAAACATATGTGTTTTTGACATTACTGACACGAGACTTCCATTGGAGTCCAATAAATGTTTCTAATCTAATTGTGCCATTCCAGCTGCGACGATGCTTGAAAACAGCAACTACCCGACCACCACCCAAACAAGCTCACACTTCCCATCCTCAAATATCAGATGATTGAGGGATATCCTGTCTGAGGCAAGCTGCGGTGATTGCACAAATCAGATTATCTCAACAACCAACACACTTGTAATGCATGTGAATCTGGCCTTTTTCACGCTCAGCAAATAAATCTACGAAAAATGCCTTGTGCTAAAATCTTGTTGAGAAACTCTTGTCATAGTGCATCAAGGTTACTTTAAATGTGTCCAACAGCAAGATAGAGTCCAAGGTTGCTATGCAGTCAATGCATTGTGTGTAAGACTCCAGCAAGAGACTGTAGATTGTAAGATATACATGTATACAATTTGTTTTCCATATTGTTGAATATGCCATCAAGGACAAAATACTCAGCAAGGTAAAACAAGATTTGTCTTGTTATAGCTGGTGAAAGACTGGTGATTAAAATAGGCAGTTTGAAGTCCTCTCTGGCTTTTACATTGATATGAGTTGCCATTTTGTGATTGGGAGAAACGTGACTCATTTAATGACTTCTGCTGTCAACATTGACAACAGGGTAGTTTAGGATGTGACCTCACTTACTCAATATGAGTAATAAAGTGAATTTTGGTTTAATTTATTGGTCACTTGTAAGCTGTATTCCATGGATGAAATTTGTATTGCAACATTTACTTTTGCACGATGTGATCAACGGTGTTTTTTTTTGTTTATTTCTCAATTTATTTACTTTCTTTCTTGGATATACTTTACAAGGGTGAAAACCAGAAGAGTAGAGCTGTTTGAAACCAGGCCCTTTGACAGTAAATGAACCAGTAGTGACTTTGTGAAATATCGATAAAGCTGGAGTATATTTCTGCATCTCAGATATCAAACTAAACTTCACCCGTGATCGAACAGACAACCAGGTATCTTAATTGTGTTTCATGAAATAACACACACATAAGAAAGTGAGAGGGTAACAGAAAACAAAAACGGCAAAAAATTGATTTAATTTACCTCAGAGCTGTTTTAAAACCACTACTGCCTGAGAAAACAAAAAAAAGTTTTAACTAAGAGAGTCCTCATTTGCAAGTGCAAGATTCATTTTCAAAGATTATTTTAGAATGCCAGGAATTCAGCATTACTTTACCAGGAGACAGGCTAGATGAAAATAACCTTAAGATAATGTCTTGAAACCAGGAGCACGAATTCTATTTGACAATAAATTGTTTTCTCGACTGCACTGAACAAGACTGATGCACTTAGATTTAATCCAGTCTGCAGCCTCTCAAGTATAGTTACAGACAGAAGGACATTTTTCTTTGGAAAAGTAACACATTCAATTATGATCTCACAATATGCATGATTCTCAAACACATTCAGTCAGAATGCTTTTGATATTATCTCCAAATTGATGGTTGTGACATCATCTCCAAATTGATAGTTGGAATCATCTCCACAATGATGGTTGGCATTTTTTCCACATTATTGGCTGGAATTATCTCCAAATTGATCATGGTTGGCATTATCTCCACATTGGTAGTCGGCATTATCTCATCATTGATGGTTGAGTGATACCTGAACTTCAAGCTGGTGAATAAAGGCCACATTATTTTGGAAAATAAGTGAAAAATATCAATGCACAACTTCAGAGCAAAATCAGGAAACATCGTGCAAAACCAAAACCTATTCCCCTGAATGACGTTTTTTGTCAATTTTCAGTTTTGTTTGATCACAGTCACACTTTCATGTTTTAAAAACCGGGAGTATGATCTCTTCACATTGACATTAATTTTGTATGTTTTTATGCATTTTACTCCATTGATTTGGTGACTGCACCATCATCTAGAGCTCCAGCAGTCACCAAAGAACTGAAATGTGTATCAAATTACTCCCAGATTCTCAATTATTGTTACATGATTATTTTAATTCTTGGGTGAAAAGTGAAAAAAAATTAGTCTGGAATTCATTTGAAAAGCCATAAATACTGTTGCAAAACAAAACGTGATTGCACTCATATTTGGCCAATGGTTTCCCTGCCCACTAAAAACAATTGCAAAGATTTCCAAAAACCTTGCAACCCTGAGGCATTCCTTCCACAAACATCAGATAATTCAGTAATATCTGCCAGGGCCTGTCGTGCTGATTGCTCAAATCTCAGGATTATCTCAACAGGCAACTCACTTGGGATTGAATCAGGCTTTTTCATTCTTAGGCAGCTGGATGGTGTAGTGGTTAAGGTTCCCGCTTGCTCCGCTGAAGGTCTTTGCCTGCATGGGTTCGAATCCCGGGTGGGGAAACCAACATTTTCAGTGTGAATTCCTGAGCAAAATCTTTCGGATGAGACGTTAAATTGGTGGCCCCTTGTATCAGTGTCTGTGCTGGGTAAGTAAAAGATCCCTCACCTGGGGTAAATGTGTAACATGTTGAGGACTCCTGCTCTCTCTCTCATCTCATCAATCAACCCTCGCGAGTGCCCAGAACTGGGCTTAGAGGGCTGCACTTACCATATCTATCTATCTATCTATCTATCTTAGCTATCAAGCTCTGTCAGAAGCCCGTAAATCTTAGACAACATTTTGCCAAAATTTCAGAAGAGGCAATTTCATCAGCAAAACAATCTGCATGCAGGTTAAGATAAAGATCCCTAAACTGAACATTTAACTGAGATTGCTTATAAAAGAAATTAGGCATTCGGATAAATTCTGAAAACATCCATTAAATTACAGTGATTTCTTAGTTCCTTCATCAAAGATTTCAATGATTACCTTGACTACTGATGAAATTGAGTAATGCCAAGCTTTCAACCTTCAGCCATACTATGTTTTGGAGCCAATAACAGAAAGCATTATGTTGATCAGTCATCAAACAGCATTTCGACTTTGCCAGAAAATCGATACAACAGATCATGACCACTAAAAATCTAGAGAAAAGCACAATTGTTTCTGATATCTAGCATTTTGTGTCAACTCTATCGGATGCATTGATTGACTGATTAATAGATCCCTATATCAGTAAATAGATATATGAATACAAATATGCAGACGCTATATGATATCACCATTTCGGAGACAAGTGTTTCTGAACAACATTTTTCTGGAATCACCCAGTACAATACACTTAGTGCACGAAACATTCCACAACTTATGTTGAACTCAAATTATATTTTGTGTCCTTCAATTTCGTCACATCCAGCCATAATTGAATTTTGCATAGAGATGGCTTTCAAAATTGTTTTGTACTTCAATATGAAGTAATAGACTCCAATCTGTATGCATGGCAGCAACTCTCATCAGAATGAGGATTAGGGATATGTGCAAGTAGGAAAAAGCGTGATGACGTGTTTGTGAGGATAAAATTGAATAATATTATAACTGTATCAAGACTTTTTTGGACTGGCTGGGATTATTCATTATTAGGCCAGAAAAAAAAAAAAAACAGAAACCCTCTAGTACTAATTCGACAAAATATTACGTTAAGCAAGAAATGCTTTTTACTAGCTATTAGTGCTTCTTTGAATTCCGGATTCATGAGAAACTTTCCTAACTTTTTCAAAACACTCGATGTCAGACACAGTCATCATGCTTGCTAAACAGAGAAGGAAACAAGTAATCAAGAAAAAAAACTAAACTAATTCAATCAAATCAATAGTACTTTTCTCTGAGAGAATAAAAAGTTTAACTAAAGGAAGTCATGATTTCACAAGGGGAAGATTCATTTTCAAAGACAAGTTCAAATTGCAAATAAATTTGAGTTAATTTAGCAAGGAGCCCAAGAAGAACAGACTAACAAATATTTTAATTTCATTGAGAGAAAATCTTGATGTGTTTTCCATCCAATTGCATATTGTTTTCTTGACTGCACCAAAGGCGAATTACATACTGAATTCTGATTCCGAAACTATATTTCAATAATCTAATGAAAACAACAACAATATCTAAAGGAGCATGAAATGACGCTTAGTTTGTCAATCTTGAAGCATGATTTTAGAACACGCCCTGGAAGAACCCTTAGTCAGAGCAGAATCATCAGCCATGCAGCTTGCAGTTGAACTCATCATATTAATTCCATCATCACAAAGTCACATTAATATTCTGTTATTTCACTTTAAAAAAATCACAATTATAACTTCTGATGTGAATGAATTATTTCAAACAAACATGTAAACTTTATTTCTTGTGCGAAAACATTTAGTATGAAATATGCATAAATACCATACCAAAACAAAACATGATGGCGCTCATATTTGGCCATTTATTTTCCCTGCCAATAAAAAACAATTGCAAAGATTTCCTAAAACCTTGCAACCCTGAGGCATTCCTTCCACAAACATCAGATAATTTAGCAATATCTGCCAGGGCCTGTCGTGCTGATTGCTCAAATCTCAGGATTATCTCAACAGGCAACTCACTTGGGAATCAGGTTTTTTCATTCTTAGCTCTGTCAGAAGCAAATAAATCTTAGACAACATTTTGCCATAATTTCAGAAGAGGCAATTTCAACATTGCAAAAATCTGTATGCAGGTTATGGTTAAGATCCCTAAACTGAACAATTAGCTGAGAGAGCTTATAAAAGAAATTAGGCATTCGGATAAATTCTGAAAACATCCATTAAATTACAGTGATTTCTTAGTTCCTTCATCAAAGATTTCAATGATTACCTTGACTACTGATGAAATTGAGTAATGCCAAGCTTTCAACCTTCAGCCATACTATGTTTTGGAGCCAATAACAGAAAGCATTATGTTGATCAGTCATCAAACAGCATTTCGACTTTGCCAGAAAATCGATACAACAGATCATGACCACTAAGAATCTAGAGAAAAGCACAATTGTTTCTGATACAATATGTATCTAGCATTTTGTGTCAACTTTACCGGATATACAGATCGACTGATTGATAGATCCCTATATCAGTACATACATATGGGTCATTCTCAAATTTCGGGACAATTTGCGTCACTCTAGCTCCCTGACAGTTTTTTGAATGTGATTATTATCTGAAGCGTCACTCTACATCTGTTATTAATATTTCTATTTAGAACCACTGCATTTAGTACAAAAAGTCATTCATTAGACTTTTTATTTTGTGCATTATGTCCAGTAATCCATGCAAAATCAATGATTTTTCCCTGTCAGTGAACCTGAAATTACAAAATCGAGTGTTAGTTTTCCTCCTAATGTACCATTATATTCAAAGTTTCTTTGCAAGATTCATGAGAATGTAGACTTGAATTTATGTCTAGTTCACATTCAATTTTTTTGGGTCTTATTTCATTGATTAAATTGATACAATAGACTTGTCACTAATTTGGGTCCATTTTTTTGTCCACTCCGTTACTTGTCATAGCTCGGTTTGTTATTGATTTTTATGAGCTATTTTCACTGAATATCATCAAAAGTATGTGCGCCATAGTACCACTGCCTTGCAGACTTCACAAAACATGTATTTAATAAATTAAGACATAATATTCACAGAAAATGTTTTTAGTCTCATCAAAATGTCCACTCCGTTTCCTTCTTTTCCAAGCTTACCAATGATAGTTTTAAAGAGTCAATTCATGTATATACAATGTATTGCAGAGGGTGACGGCTCTTAATAGCCTGTAATTATTTTATTTCATCTCCAAAAATAAAAGCAGTATTGAGCGAAAAGCAAAAAAAATTCCACTCCGTTACCGTCAACTCGGTTACCGTCAACTCGGTTACCAGATCATGAGCAAGAAATTGACATTTGTTTTTCCTTTTGTTGTTGTTCCTACAGTTGGTTATTTACATCAAAAATCCACTCCGTTGCCACATTTTCCCCTCGAGCCCCGTTACAGGACATTTTTGCCATACCCTTTGTCCCGAAATTTGAGAATGGCCCATATATGAATACAAATATGCAGACGCTATATGATATCACCATTTCGGAGACAAGTGTTTCTGAACAACATTTTTCTGGAATCACCCAGTACAATACACTTAGTGCACGAAACATTCCACAACTTATGTTGAACTCAAATTATATTTTGTGTCCTTCAATTTCGTCACATCCAGCCATAATTGAATTTTGCATAGAGATGGCTTTCAAAATTGTTTTGTACTTCAATATGAAGTAATAGACTCCAATCTGTATGCATGGCAGCAACTCTCATCAGAATGAGGATTAGGGATATGTGCAAGTAGGAAAAAGCGTGATGACGTGTTTGTGAGGATAAAATTGAATAATATTATAACTGTATCAAGACTTTTTTGGACTGGCTGGGATTACTCATTATCAGGCCAGAAAAAAAAACAGAAACCCTCTAGTACTAATTCGACAAAATATTACGTTAAGCAAGAAATGCTTACTATTAGTTGTTAGTGCCTTTTTTAATTCTTAATTCAAGAGAAACTTTTCTAATTTTTTCTAAAATCTCAATGTCAGACACAGTCATCATGCTTGCTAAACAGAGAAGGAAACAAGTAATCAAGAAAAAAAACTAAACTAATTCAATCAAATCAATAGTACTTTTCTCTGAGAGAATAAAAAGTTTAACTAAAGGAAGTCATGATTTCACAATGGAAAGATTCATTTCCAAAGACAAGTTCAGATTGCAAATAAATTTGAGTTAATTTAGCAAGGAGCCCAAGAAGAACAGACTAACAAATATTTTAATTTCATTGAGAGAAAATCTTGATGTGTTTTCCATCCAATTGCATATTGTTTTCTTGACTGCACCAAAGGCGAATTACATACTGAATTCTGATTCCGAAACTATATTTCAATAATCTAATGAAAACAACAACAATGTCTGAAGGAGCATGAAATGACGCTTAGTTTGTCAATCTTGAAGCATGATTTTAGAACACGCCCTGGAAGAACCCTTAGTCAGAGCAGAATCATCAGCCATGCAGCTTGCAGTTGAACTCATCATATTAATTCCATCATCACAAAGTCACATTAATATTCTGTTATTTCACTTTAAAAAAATCACAATTATAACTTCTGATGTGAATGAATTATTTCAAACAAACATGTAAACTTTATTTCTTGTGCTAAAACATTTAGTATGAAATTGGCATAAATACCATATCACAACAAAACATGATTGCGCTCATATTTGGCCATTTCTTTCCCTGCCCGCTAAAAACAATCGTAAAGATTTCCCAAAACCATGAAACCCTGAGGTTTGCCTTCCACAAACATCAGATAATTTAGCAATATCTGCCAGGGCCTGTCGTGCTGATTGCTCAAATCTCAGGATTATCTCAACAGGCAACTCACTTGGGATCGAACCAGGCTTTTTCATTCTTAGCTATCAAGCTCTGTCAGAAGCAAATAAATCTTAGACAACATTTTGCCAGAATTTTAGAAGAGGCAATTTCATCATAACAAGATTAAGATTGAAATCCCCCAAGTGACCTGTTAGCTGAGATTACCCTAAAGCAGCAGCCAATAAACAGATCAGTTCATTGTCTTTCATTAACGTTTCTGGGTCAGTATTTCAACAATTACATTAGCTGCTGATGACAATTCATCGAATGGTTACTTCCAAAACTCAAGATTTTTGACCGTCATCTTGGCTTTTTTTCGAGATTGGACAACATAAATTATACAGCATTTGACTGTGTCACAAACTCAGTACAACCTGTCTTTCTTCCAGATAACTACTTAAAGAGAGGAATGTCATACCACTGAGTGGCACCATTGTCTTAATTACATATCCATCAATCTCACTATTTATATATCTTTTATATATATCTTGTCTTTTCATCGAGAAAATCATCTTGGGTCTCTCCTTGGATATGGAAGCTATTTTTTATCTACATAAATATCGAAAGACGCTGTTGAGTGTTAATCATGGATGATGATTACATGAGGAATCACAGGGTATATTGTATTGTATTGCATTACCTCATATATACTCTCAGTCTTGCATTGCAATGCAGGCACGAAATTTGTGATGAGTCAAACATAATGATACAGTGCAATTCACAGCTCAGAAGCAATTCAAAAACACAGTCATGATGAACTCAAATCATATTTTTTGTCCTACAATTTTGTCACATCCAGCCATAATTGAATTTTGCATAGAGATGGCTTTCAAAATTGTGTTGCACTTAATATGAAGCAATTGACTGCAATCTGTATGCAAGGCATCAGCTCTCATCAGAATGAGGATTAAGGATATGTGCAAACAGACTAAAAATGTGATGATGCATTCCTGAGGAGCAAATTGAAAAATATATCAGGACATATTTTGACAAAATAGAATAATCATTCTTGGCTAACAAGCAAGGTACAAACACAAAGATTTTTCTAAATAACAAAGAGATGATGGACAGACAATAGGGGCTTTATGTCCTGTATTTATGCACTGAATAGGCTAATTATGACAGGATGAGGACACAGCAATGAGGCGAAGGATGATTGAAACAGCCTTCTAACAAAGGCTCGATGATCCTACAAGTACGTGCTTGATTTGAACCCGGGACCCAGCAATTGGCAGTGAAGCATGCTACCATTGAGCTAACCCTCTCCCAAAATAAGAAAGAACATATATATCATTAGCCAAATAGCCTGGCCTTAGGACACTCCCCCATGGACAAGGGTCTCTTCTGAACTTCAGTGAATTGGACATATAGAGGCCACTGTGATTCATTTAGTAACAGTACCTCTGAATGGAAGTACATGCAGGGTAATTTACCCTGAGCATGTGTGCCCATGGTGGGGCCACTGGAAGTGCTTCCTAGTTGTTTCATCAAAACATTAATTGTTTTGGAGAATGCACTTGTTCAAAATGCAATATCTGTCAGCTACACTTTAGAATTTGAAAACTGTGTTGAAGCAATATTTTGAGCTATCTCAGAATGTTTCACAATTTTTAAGCTGTGGTGGCTCAAAGCTATAAGTTGTCCAAATGAATCATAACAAACACTTCTCATAGCACTGCATTTAGTTTCAAATAACCATTTACTTAAAAGAAAAAGAACATTCATATTACACTATCCCTGAGAAAATTGAATAGCACTCCACTTCAGCTGCATGGTCACTTTCCATTTTCATGTCTCTTTAATTAATTTGTGGGCATAATTAGATGTATGCTTTCACACACGCCAACCAACATTTCCAAGTCCGAGTATGTTCAAATACAAGCCTATAGTACAGCATACTGACTCAGAGAGCCACGGATTATTGTGATTTCTTCACAAGAAATACATTTTTAATTTCTCCTTGTGATGCAATGTTGAATGCATCTTGGGCCTGTCCATGATGTGCTAAAATGAAGCACACTGAATCAGGTGGATCTCCTTGAGAGATCTATTAATATTTTGAGATTATAACCCACATTCATAAATAACATTTTAAGACAGATCAAACAAATATGAATCAAAAGCAACTGAAATAAGTCTTTCCGTAAGTTATAGTTACTAGATCTATCCATCAATCTCTCTGCTTATTCCTGCATGCATGTCATTTAAGATATATCATGATCCACATAACTGAGAATTTAGCTCAAATTTTCTAGTTCATTTTTTCTTCTACCTCAAATGAAATAGGAGCAATAAACTGCAAAGAAAACGAGCAAAAATTCTCATTAATTTTTAGACACTTTCCCAGAAGAGAAAATGAAATCTTAAAGTATATTCCGTGTCAGTGACAATATATTTTAAGAACTTTGAAAGAAAATCATTTTTGCTTAATGAGTTTTTGTCTATATCTTGAAGATCACTTTTTGACAATGAGGCATTTGCCTTTCAAAACTCACGAATAAAATTGATAGATCTCACCTACAAAGTTGCTGAATTATCTTTTTTGCCTATATTATTGGTAGAGAGTGCCGAAAGGAGTTATCAATTTGTCATTGGGAGATGTCTGACCTCACAGGTGTGTGGTGGGATGGATGGATGGTTGGGGCTCTACATCCTGTGTATATGCACTTGCTAGGCTAATTAGAACAGGAGGAGTACACGGCAATGAAGTGAAGGATGATTGAAACAACCGTCCAACATAGGCCCAGGGACGTAATTTTCGCGGCAAATGTGGGGGGGACTCACGGTGACGTGCTCAGAATCAGTCGTCAAATCCGCGAATAAACGAAGTCAATCAGGCTTTTTTACATTCATAAATTTCAAAGTTTTATATGGCATGGTAACCTGCCCAAGCAGAAAGGTGGGACATGTCTTTTAGAACTGCTCAATATCAAATTGAACCCAAGGGCCATTGCTACTTTCTTTGTTTTCACACTCAAAAGTGGGGGGGACATTTCATATTATGTCCCCCGGGGTCAAAAATGTGGGGGGGACATGTCCCCCCCGTCCCCCACCAAATTACGCCCATGCATAGGCCCAGGTGACCCGGCAAGAGCTGGATTCGAACCCTGCGATTGGCAGTCCAGCATCCTACCGCTAGACCAACCCTCCCCCCTAGGTGTGAGGTTGGACTCAAAGACTGATTTGTGCTTATGAGTGTATGGTTTAACCTTGCAAAACTTTCCTGCTTTTGATGCACTTTAGAGTTCCCATGGCCCAATGGTTATAGCACTGACTCCCAATCCAATGGTACATGAGGATGCAGGTTCAAGCCTTCCTCCAGAAACTCAATTTTATTGGTTGGTTGAGGCTGTGGCCGGGGGGGGGGGTGGACTCTTTTGTATAATCAGCAACACCTCCGGACAGCTAGACTCCCTGGATTGATAGACAGAGAAGTTCAAAAGATTTGAAAATTGAACTCAACTTACAAGAGAAGAGAAGTCATCCAGACCTCTAGATCTCCAGTCACATTCAATTGTATAAATACATTGTAAAGTGCTGTGGAGCAAAGAGGCTCTATCCAGAGATATATGATTTTCAATAATTTGCAAGTGGACAAATGAGTAAACTTGCAATTACAAACATATACACTATTTATAAAGAGAGAAAAAAACTATTACCAACTTTAAAACAAAACAAAAAAACAATTGCCTCAAACCAACGTGCTAAAGCCCTTTCGCTATAAAAATACACTGTGTAAACACTCAGCAGCAAAATTGAAGTAGCATGAATTTTTTATAAGCGCAAACAATAAAGCCTGTCAGAAGTGACACCTCCAAGATTTCAAAAAATTACATCGCAAGCAAGAAGAGCTATTTCATTTAAAATAACGATGCCTTTTCATTCCTCTACAAACTTATGTCATCTACGAGGGAGACGTAAAAGTAAATAAATTGAATTTCTAAGTGTGTTGAAGTCGCATTTTACTAAAGCCTTTCTAAGTATTTCTTCGAGTGGCTTCTGGTATGTGCCATAACTCGTTCTCCAGCCAAATTGTGATAATAACATGCTAGTACTGGTTATGTATGACCTTACTCACAGGATGTCAGTCATCAAGAATGTCATGGTAAGTATGGGGACACAGCAGCATAAGGAGCAATTTGGTGATCACTTACATTTCCATAGCTGTAATATCACATAAACTCCAAAACATCTGCCTATATCGTGAGCAACCATATTATACTGGCCTGCCTTGGACTGATCCGCGGTCCAGCCTTTGACCACCGAATATGGGACTGCCAACAAAAAGACTGGTCCATTGCCAGTGGACTGCAATCTGGACCGGTCCTGTGATTTTTCATGTCATGAAGGGCATTGTATACATTTTGTCATCCTTAAAAATGAAATCCATATTATAAACCTTGCCTCTCATTTTTTATATATCATATATCACAATATCTGAAATACCGATGGACCGCGTCTGGACCAGTCCAGTTGCAAAATTGGACCACGTACTTACCTTGGACCAGACCACTTTTGCAAATATCGGACCACCCTCCAAGAGACGGTCCAGTCTGCATCCTCATCAACACCAATCCTATTGTCTACAGGTGCAAATTCTATAGGAAGCCTAATACCATCTTGATATCATAAAGGTATTTGTACAAATAATGCATAATTCATTCGTAATTCATGACCCAAATGCCACTAAATTCCTATTTAAGGGGAATTTTGTCTTAATGTATGGGAAATTAGCAGCTGCTAGAATTTTAACAAGCTGAGAATTTAGAATGGCATTTCACCTTATTCGACAATCTATAAATAGCACTGCATATTCAGCGAAATATTGTCGAAAGCCATCTTCATAAATCTATTTGAAAGATGTGATAGGTTTGAAGCCAAGCTTTGTGAAAGCGTACCAGGTTGAGACAGCGTTATGACAATCTGCCTGAGTTTCTGGGATGCCATTGTAAACAGTGTGCACTAGATTTATTATGAACCGACTCTGACTCCCGTCTCCTTAACCATCATGAAAAACGACTCAGATTCTGACACCTTAGGTCTAGTGAAATTTGACTCTGACTCCCGCCCTATGACTCATCTTTCGGTATTATTTTCACCCAGGTTTCATGTAGTCAGCAAAGACAAAAGTATATTCCACAATGTTTTCACTGAATGGCTATGCATTCATAGCAGTTTAAAACAATTTGTATGATTGGTTTTTCTAAGTTTCATAAAATTTATAATGTTTTTGACAATTATTCATAATATTTTAAAGATTCAATAGTCACCGGATTAATTTTCGACTCTGGCTCCTCTCCTTTTTCAATAACAGGAAATCCTTTTCTGAAAGTGCTGCACCTCCAACACACAAACCACAGAGCCATTCTACTGTTCTACATGAGTATTTAGAATTGCTGAAAACACTTCTCTCCCTATTTTCGATGTTCCAACAATCCAGACAAGCCCATTTATCATTGAGCAGATATGGAATTCTGATTTGTTTTGTTTTTCCTACTTTATCTTTTTTATGTTCGTTCTCTGCTATCTTGCTGCAAATAAATCAAGAAAGGCTTTTTGGGCTATTGAGTCATAGTTGCTGCTCTATTGTGAATGTATCCATCAAACAAATTCAATGGCAGAAATACAAGAGCTGTGATGGAAATCAGTTTACTACTAATCATGTTTGAAAAAAAAAGTAGGATACGGAATCATTGGAAATACAAGTTATATATATATACAAATTGCTGGTGATGATTGATTAATGATGTCTCATGATTTGTTAGGCCTACATGTATATATCTCAATGGTAAAATCATGATACAATTATAGGTCCATGGTTCAAAGCAGAAGAATCATACTTAGGGGTTGACAATTTAATACGGGGGGGGGGTTGGAGTTTTCCATGGCAGGAATTTTAAAATTAATTTATCGGTACATTTCGGGCCATTATTTGTTGTATGATTGCAATATAGCACATTTATCTCATCTTCTTTACTCTCAAGTAAACTCACAATTTCTCATTCAACTGTAAAAAATATTGTTGAGGAGATTGGAGAACGAGAACATGGCAGATATTCTGCGCGGGTGCCCTCCAGCTTTATCTTGGGTCCACTGAGAAATAAATTTAACAAACAAATAACATTGTATTATGCTTCACTTTATTGATCTATGATTTAACTAATGTATACGTGTAAGTATTATTATGAGTGCTTATGTTGTGTGAATAAATGTGTCCAATCCAATCCAATGCCAACAAAACCCAACAGCAAATAGGTAATCATCCAAGCCCACAAGGCAAGTTCTGGCTCATCTCATTGCAATTGGCATCTGACATCCAGAAATTAATGGCGGCATGTGGTGTTGTCTATCCCGATACCTGTCTTCTTGTCACTTTGTTTGTCTCTGCTAATGCCAAGGTGTTAACAGTTGAAAGAAAGTGGAATTCGTAAAAAAGGGCCACCTGAGTTGAGGCATAAATTACTATTCACACTTTTTGTTGTTGTTTTAGCAGTGTTCCTGAAATATAACCTATGGAGGAGCTTAAATATGATTTATTATGTAAGTTGGTGGTTTATTGGTGTCGCAATGCACGGTGGTTGATTTGAAAAATAGAAAGATAGGTCACAGATAAAGGAGTAGATAAGGTAAGTGCAGCCCTCTGGTCCCAGTTCTGGGCACTTACAAGCGTTGATTGATGGAATAGGAGAAAAAGTGGGAGTCAGAGTCCCGGAGTCCTCAAAGTGTTACAAAGTTTCCCCATGTGACAGATCTTTTACTTGCCTAGCATAGACACCAATATAAGGACATATAGATAGATAAATAGATAGACTGACTGTTAGATGAATAGATAGACAGATAGATAGATAGACAGAAGGATAGATAGTTAGATTTACAGAGAAACACAGACTGTACATTTTAAAAGCGGGCGAAGTAAATAACAAGAAACGACAAAGTAACAGGGAATATAGGAAATCAATGACACAAAGAGATCTTGCTAAAAGGCTCTTCTTTAAAGGTTGCGAGTGTTGGATGTGTGCTTAAGGAGTACAAAAACCTGCCATTGGGGGTTGCACTCTCCTTATGCTCTTGGCCGATGTACATGTCAATGGTACGAAGTGTTTTTTGGCGAAGACATCATGTTGCTAATTTCACAGAATATATCATGTATCGCAACTCTTTATAATTCTATTTCTATCGATAAAGTTTTATCATGACAGAATCCTTTTACATGAGAGTGGTTGAGTGAGGATGTTGTGTTCTGTGGGAGGCTATGGTTTCTATGTATGCCGACCAATATGTGTGAGGCCTATTCGGTTCCTATTCACATTATATATCTGTCTGTCTATCACTCAATTGATCAATTATCTATTTATCTATCTTTCCATATACTTAATATGTATTTCTCTCTGTCTACAACAAACATATATCTAACTCTTGGTTCGACTTTCCTTGGGCCATGAAATCATGTTATCTAATAAGTATATCCTCAAGAAAAATGTGACAATACTGCTTATTTCAAACCTAATTACCTTCAGCTAATTCATCGTTAACTTATTTAATTTGAAAATTGGAGATATTTCACAAGTCTGACCCAGTGATTCCTCCCATTACCCAGTGAATGAAGACCATTAGCCCATATTGGACCTGTCAGAGAAGCACCCTTATCTTACAGGAGCTGAGGGGTGCTGATATACGATTATCTTGTACAGTAAACCACCAGTGGAGCTCAGGGGGAAAGATCTATCATTTCATAAGTATATGTGTGTCTGGTCGAGCCTCCGGGTGTGCAGCTGAGTTAAGCAAAAAACTAGTGCAATTGGTACATAGGTTAATGGGAAAGAAAGATAGATGGATAGATTGCTAGATAGGTAGACAGGCGGGTATGTAGATAGATAGATAGATAGATAGATAGATAGATAGATAGATAGATAGATAGATAGATAGATAGATAGATAGATAGATAGATACATACATACATACATACATACTTACATACATACATACATACATACATACATACATACATACATACATACATACATACATACATACATACATACATACATACATACATACATACATACATACATACATACATACATACATACATACATACATACATACATACATACATACATACATACATACATACATACATACATACATACATACATACATACATAGACGGATAGATAGATAGGTTGATTTTTTGATTGATTGATAATGATTTAATATCATGCTTGCAAGAGATTAAATTAAGCATCCATGAAACATATATACAGGGGCATATACACCTTATCAAATCATTTAAATTTACCATTGTTAGCTGTCAAAAATTACATCAGAGGTGTAATACCTTAGTAAAGTACAATATGACATACACTATACATGCACTCTAGATAAGTTTACTGTAGACAGTTCATTCAATAAAGACAGTTCTAACACCTCACCAGCAGTTCCAACTGTATACTACTCTTCAGGTATGAGAGTTCCTCAGGGATCAGCACTGGCACCATCTCTGCTATATATTCCTCACCAATAGTGTGGGAAGGTATTGTGGGTTACTATCTCTACAATAATTCATGTCTTTACAAAAGTTCAACTGCTGTTTTTGCTGTTAAGTGTCTCAGTGTTTACACTTGAAGTAAATAGACATTTCTGTAATGTCAATAAGTTGTTATTTATTGATTAGTAAGCAAGCTGGGTGGCATAGATGGTAAGCTCTTGGTATTAGTTGCTGTTCTGAGAATTTTCCAAGATTCTGGGTTCAAATTCAGAGCAAATGTGTTCAGAGATGGTGTCAGTGATTGTGTTGTAGTATAATACTTCTAAAATAGCCAGGGGCATGGATGGTAAGGGGGCAACCATTTGATAATCAGGAGGAGGGGGCTTGGAGTTTTCCTTGACGGGAAATTATTTATTTTACAATAAAGGCAGCCATAATTATATATTTCAAGGACGTGATTTCGCCGAATATTCATTCCTAAAACAAGCATCACCTTCCTGAAAAAAAAACCCACCAGAAATTATTTATTTCAAGACTTCTCAGAAAGAATTTATTTATTTCACCAAAGCTGAGCAAGAAATAATTTCCAAGAATTAAGATTTAATGGCGGTTCTCTAAGGTGTTGGTTATAGTTTCTGTTCAAAGAAATGTCCAAGGTTCTTGGTTCAAAATCTAAATTCTACCGTACCAATGATTTTGTTTGTATTAACACCTAATCATGATCACATATTCCGTTTTGAGAGTAGATCATAGCCATTGCCTGGGCAGTGAATGGATGGATGAATTGGGCTTTACATCCTCTGTTTCTTCACTCTAGCAGTTTAATTAGGACACCAGAAGGATTCAGCAACAAGGTAAAGGAAGATTGATTGGATTACCTAAACTGTTGTCCAGGTGACTCATCCATTGGCATCTAGAGTTGGAATTCAACCCTGGACCCAGCAATCAGAAGTGCTAACCCCTCGACATGTCTATACATGGGGATATTAGGTGAATGATGCTTTTTGAATAATACAACAGTTCTATTAAAACATATTTTTGAACGAATCTTGTACAAAATGTAAAAAAAGGATTGGCAGGATTGAATGTCGCCTGTTGGACATCAAAAAGTGAATAATGTCATTATAAATTTATAATGGAAAGTTGTCTGGTACATATATAGACCAGATGTAAAAGCAGGAAAATGCAAAGAATGAGACGAAAGAATTATATTGAAATAGAGGCTAAACGTGACTCCACATAATTTAACTTCAAAAGAAAGAAGACAAATTATATTTTTGTGTCCTATAAGTTGCTTTGAAAGATACATTACCAATAGACCAACTTTGAAAGTGAAGTCAAGAAACTTTGATGTGGTATTGTGGATAGACTTCGTGAGCAAAACATTCCAAAGAATTGTTATAAAAATGCTAATTGCACTTTTCAACAATATAATTATTTGAGACTTATTTAGAGCATGATGAGGCATAATTCGATAGTCAGTGCCTCATGAATGACAGTGTTCTGCTTATGCAAGTAAAGGATTCCAACCTTGGGAACAGAGAGTACCTTGGCATTGACTCACAGCCTTATCATCTCATCATTTCTGCTTTTGGAAGCTGCTCATATCAGCCAAAATAGCTTTACACTCTTGACAAAAAAAGGTTTATTTGGAACCTTTAAGGGTTCTATAAGCTGGTATAGATAAGGAACCCCAAAAGGTTCATTACTCAACTCTAAAAAGGTTCCAACAGCAAACAAAAACAGCATTTATATAATCAAGCTGCACTGAACTCCTACAATGGAACCCCTTTCTCTCAAGTTGGGAGCATAAGGTCCTATCATAGGGCCTTCCCTTCAAAATATTGAACCTTTTCAATTCAATTGAACCCTAAACAAATTTTATAACCTCTTTTTTGGTTGTGGGTTCTATATACACCGTAAAGAACCTTTTGCGTTAAGAGTGTGGAGCCAGAAAAACTATAGCAGCAAATTGTGAAAAACCATGATCATGCCTTGTCTAATTTCGGGCTGTTACTAAGTGACTCTTGCTTGGATATGGAATTCGGCAGTTGCCTTAGGCTGGTTCTGCAGTTTCAGATAAACGAGTGAGCCTTCAAGATAACTGTAGTGGCATACTAAGTTTTTTTGCAGGTTGAAAGTTGAAAAGAACTTTGTTTGCTAAATGAGAACAAAATTTGCCTTTCTTGAAAATGAAAAAAAAAGGCAAATATATATGTATGTCACTTTGCAGCAATTTATATGAAAACACAGCCCGAACAAATGAAAAGACGCAATCTCAATTTCTGTAGAAAGATAATGAACAATGCATCCTTATAAATGAATAAAAGAATCAGAAGGAAAAAAATTAAATATATATTCTTTATGTTCATTCAAATTGTATATAATTAATATTTTGTTTCATTTTTGGAAGAAGTAAACAGATTTTATTTTTCTTCAGTCATCATAAGCAGAACAATTAACAATCTAAGAAAATACCTGGAATGCATATTGCGAAAAGTAATAAAATTATACAATGATTGTTTAAAAATGTTGTAATTACAGCTTTTTAGAGTTACAGAAATTCAATTGGCATATCATCTTAATTTCATGAGCTGATTCGTCTTGAAATTTGAACATAATATCTTGTTCAAATAAACCAATGTAGTTATTTTAAGCGCCTGCAGAAAAAATAGTAATTGTAATTTATACATGAATCCCTGTATCCACTGACTCCATATATAGTAAACTACTAGACTTACATTCTTATAAGCTTGTGTCAATGAATGAGTCCTATATCACCCACCACTATCACAGTAACATCCTCCAGTGATAAGTTGAACTCTCATCTTAATGTATAGGATAGGATTTAGATGTCAAATGATAATTAATGACATTTTACCCAACCAAAAGGTATCATTCATGTTTCCTATGCTGTAACTGTGACTATAATCTTCACACTTTTCTATTGTATCAAATTTCTGCACCACCAGAATGACATTCGCAGCTATTTTGTAAATCACTTTGTAAATCAGATTTAAACCCCCATCTTGATTTCCCATTGTGAAGCAAAGCAGGTCTCAGCCACAAAACCAGATTTAAATTGGAGATAAATTTCACTTAAATTGTTTTTTCCATAATCATTCCAGGAGATTATGCCATCAAGTGAAATGTAGTTCTTCTGTGACAATAGGCTAGCTTAGGATGGCATGACTAGTGATGGAATTAAATTGGAAAAAGTAAAAAGCAACTGACATGTTAGTTATTAGGTCTGGCGAGGGGGCTGAAATATTGATACTCTAACCATGCTAAAATGTTTAATCAATACTAATTCGCCCATTTGGTAGTTAGGGAAGGGGTCGGTTGTTAGAAATAGTGTTACAGCCCAAGATTAGTAACTGTTAAAACTTATAATCCAATGAAACACATTCTCTTTAACACAACACAGAAACTTATTATCAAAATATTTGGAAGGGGAGGGTTGGTCTCAGTGGTATAGGGGGCCCCTTAGACCATGGAGATGGAAATAAACTTTGGAAAAATAACAATATTATGGAGCAGCGCGGGCGCGTGAAAGGCAAAATGACGGCCACGCAGTCCCGCAAAAGCCGAAACGCAGCTTAAACTCCTGTAGTGGCACAATACTTGGCTACAAATCGCTGGGTCCAGGGTTCGAATCCAGCTCTGTCCGGGTCACCTGGCCCTATGTTTCAATCATCCTTCACTTCATTGCAATGTTCTAATTAGCCTACCATGCCCTATCAATTACATAAATATAGGAAGAAAAGTCCCTATCATCCATCCATTAGGGAAGGAGTGAGTTATTAGAAAAAGTGTTAGAGCTCAGAGATTAGTAACTGTTATGATCCAATGAAACAAGTTCTCTTTGATGTTCACTACACTACACAGAAACTGATTATCAACAATATTTGGCTTCGGCAACCCAATATTAGAACATGAAAGAACACTTATAGCAAAATCTGTAGGAAAAGGTAAATCTGCAGGTATCTGGAAAATGTTGTTATGGCCAAATACTTGCCATGTAATGTTACACAAACTATCACACAACATCAGAAATGTGTTGATAACCTGTTAGATTTCCAGGAATTTACAGTCCGTGTTGTGAGTTCCAGACTAAATAATTTTTTGTCATACAAGTTCAAGTGGTTTCTTTCTAACAATAATTCCACAGAAAACAGTCTTTACAATATATGGTTGTGACATGTTATTTTTACATCTTGTGTTATTGCATTGATTAGTATTGTTATCAAGAATATGCCCATGGACTCTTTCAAAATCTAAGTGAGGTTAAAAAAATTAGGGTGGTTTTACTATGAAAGATCTCAAAGAACAAATGATCCAAAATAATGGTAATCTGTTACTCAGCAGTAGATGACTGAACGTCACAGATATTTTTAAGAAACAATACATCAGTGATACACTCCTAAGATAATACTATAACATAAAAATGTAACAATTCCATCAATCACCGCAATGTAGAGTTTCTCCTCTCTTTTGTAACAGTGACTGCCAAATTGCCCTAACATAATAAGTGTGTAATTTGTATGCTGAGTGCAGTCACCCAATTGTTATGATGTGTCTAATGCACATGCTGTTTGATACTGAAAATAACTTGTACGGTATATATCAAGATGTGTTTATTCATCTGTAATTGATTTGTATAATATGATACAGAAAAACATAGAGAAAGTTATTCAAAAACATTAAACTTCTATGACAGCGTCTTTATACAGCAACTGATTTGCTGAAATGCATATTATATGAAAGGTATTGTGATTTTGCTCAATGTTATTCAATTAGTGAGTTACTTGGTGTTACAGTAGACGAAAAACGAGTGATCTCAGAAAAGCACGGGAATGTTTCTTGTGAGGTCATAGCCCCATGTATGCATGTCATTCTCTTTGTCTCATAAGAAGTCTGTGAGGTCATATCCTATACTAGCAATGCTAACAGGGAAAGCCATTTGACGTGTCATACCACTCATCAATGAAGCTACAAGATACTGAATGGCAAATTGACACTTGATTTCAATGTATTTGATAGGGCTTGTTGTGAGGTCATTGATGGCCACCAACAGCTTTTCAGTAAGCACTCATTTTTCGTCTACTGTAATATATATCCGGAAACATTGAATGATAGCAGGTTCTTCACCACTGTAGTAGTGGCACTAGAATGTAGCCATGTGATAGCAGTACTGATAAGTGTGTTAGAGTAAATAGTACATGGTATTTTGTATATATACAAGTACCATCACCTCTCAAAACAGATACAACTTATAATCTGCTACCACAGTGGGGGGTGGTAACTTATGTGCATTTTATGGTACCAGGTATGTGAAATGCCCCTCTAAAATGCTGCTGCATACATGCATGAACACGAGCTCTGTTGTGAGGGTTAAAATTCTGTGCAGAACAATATTCAAGGCTATTACAAGCTGCACTGAGCTGTATTGGAGAATAGTAGGATGGAGCTTTTATTATGGAGAAAAATACAATAAATATCTATGTAAAAGTTGTATGCTATACAAAATCCAAAGGTGCCACTGTAATGTATTGTTCTATAGTTTTACTCTGACTCTGAGCAATATACTGCCATTCTTGTGTTGTTAAGCGTTACAGTAGCCGAAAAACGAGTGCCTAGTGCTTACAGAAAAGCTGTCGGTGGTCATCAATGACCATACAACATGCCCTATCAAATGCATTGAAATGAAGTCTCAATTTGTCATTAAGTAGCTTGCGACCTCATTGATGAGTGGCATGACATGTCAAATGGCTTTCCTTGCAAGCATTGCAAGTATTGACTGTATAGGATATGACCTCACAAACTACTGACAAGTCACACAGAATAACATGGCAGATGGGATAAGGATATGACCTCACAAGAAACATTCCGGTGCTTTTCTGTAAGGACTTGTTTTTCGTCTACTGTCAGTGTCAAATTACTAATTGTTAATGGCCTGAACAAGAACTTCAGATATATGTTGGTCTTGAAATGGAGGAACCATTTACTTTTGAAAATACTCCTGTTGCTGGTATAATTTATTTTAAAAAAAAAACGTTATTTCTTGGGAGGCTGAGCTCAGTTTGTATCACTTTTGGCTTTCAGTGCTCGGACCTGCTCAGTCAGGATCATCTGTACCTATGCGATGCATGCCACATCTTGGCTGTTATCCTGATCAGTTTTGGCTGAGCTCTTTTCCCTGCATATTTGTTTACCAGCAAAGGATATGGGATTTCTGTGGAGGATACAAGATTTCTGTATCTTTCCCTGCTCCCTAGCCAATCAGCTATAATAATTCTTTCATTGGGTCTCGGGAGGATATAGTCTCAAGTGAAGATACAGGGAAGGATACCAATCCAGCCATGGGATAACCTATAAACATTTTATCTCACGGCTATATGGTCTTCTTCTGGTCCAATTTGCCTACAAGAGGACAATATTTACTGGACGTACAGACGGTACAGTCCAAATTATCTATCTGCTTCAATTTACATTTTTCAAAAGTTTACTTTACTGTGATTGACAAGAATTATGAAATATGGGACCGATTTTGATAATGAGAAAACAAAACAATTTGATTAGTATGTTTTCTTAAACACGCTATAGATTTTAGCGTTTACTGAAAATGCAACTACGATAGAAATTTAGAAAATAATAATTATTTTATTTGAACTACACCAGCATAAAAGTTGAAGTCATGATGACTCTATGGTAAAGCAAATAGCGAATTTTAATGGCTTTGACCTGCTAAACCATTTCTAATTGAAAGCTTTAGGAAAAAACAAATTCAAAAGAAATTTAAGCAAGTCATCCAAAACAATAAAAGCAGAGAACATAGCCTGTGTCCCACTCATGCAATTTAACACATATATTTTGTAACCTATTTGGTCATGTTCCGGCATGTGGTTGATGAAATTTCTGGTTACACAGCTCAAAGCAACCAGAGTGCAACGCCCTTGGCAAAGGCTGTAAGGGAACATGTTGGCCCATGAATGTTCCTCAGATCTCTTTAAGAATCGTATACAATATTACAATATCAACTCTATATATTTCTTGACACTTAATCAATTTTACTAAGTTAATGACAGCTATATTTGCTCCTTATCGATATCAATTGATACTTAATGAAGTATGGATAATCTACCAATTCAAGACTAAATGCTAAATAAAATATTCAATATTTGGAAGTATTAGACTTCTTTAGAGCTGATCTGATATATCATAGAGTCACAAAAGTCTTGAACTTAACATGATTCCAGTTGATGAGCTTCTCCAATCAGTCAGACCCCCATATCTTAATATTGGAAAATATGAGTAGAGCCTGTTGTCAGGCAGTACTGCAATAAACATAACTTCAATCAAAGAAACATTGCTTCAAGTTATAACTTAAATAGGTGGGCTTATTTCTATATCATTTAGATGACAATTATCAGAATGTCATTGATCCAATTTTACACAAAATACAATTTTCCTTCTGATATCTTTGTCTTGTTAATTGACCCAAGTTCATACAAAAGGCAAATAGGTGACATATAGAATATGTATAAGAGATCATATATAGATACATACACTAATTGAATTATCACAAAGTAACAATTTTGCTCTGGAGTCTCAAGTGTCTTCTTCATACAATGGCTTATAAGTGTATTACAAGTCCTTACAGCACCAACACAACTGGTTGTATCTATTAGCCTGGAGTAGGGCAGCTCTTTAGTCTGCTGGGCAGATAACAGCAACATGACGTTTCAATCTGTCATATGTCAGGCTCCAGTGACCACATTATGACAGTTATGACAGCACTGACAGGCACAACAACACAATTATGTCATGACATGACAGGGCTGACATGACAACAGCCACAGAACGCTGTGACGCGTCACTGCTCTATGAAGGAATGACATGTCATTGCGACATCAATGAAAGTTGGGAAACAACCAAAAGTTGACTTACCGTGACACAATATTGCAGGAATTTGTCCGCGAAGACCAATAAACGTCACCAACTGCTACACGTAACTATCCAATATGATCCAGGAACTATCCCTTATGTCCAGGAACTATCCGTTAATTTGTGTAGTTATCCTTTGTGTGACATGTCTCTGTCTGCTATCTTATATTTACCCGATTTATGTTTAAAAATTACCGTGACACGATATTGCACAAAGTTGTTCACAATATGTCACCAGCTACACATAACTATCTGATATGATCCAGGAACTATTCCTTATAAAGTTATGATCCAGAAACTATTCTTTAGTTATTTCTATTATCATCTGTATGCCTTGTCTATGTCTGACGCCTTCTATTTTACAGATATTGTTTAAAACTGACCATCACACAAGATTGCAGAAAGTTTTTCGTGAAGGCCAGACAGTGTCACCAGCTACACGTAACTATCCAATATGGTTCAGGAACTATCCCTTATGAGATTATTATTCAGAAACTATCCATAAGTTTGTGCTGCTATCCTTCATAAGCATTGTGTAAGTCCAGTATTCACACATGTATCTTGTGTTTGTAACTTCTCATGACAGCTGTCCAATACATCTGAGGAGCTATTCGTTATGGTCCGGATACTATCCTTTGAGCATCTATCCCTTACACAGAAACCGTGCTGAAGAAAATGATCATAAAGACCTGATGTCATCAATTTGCTGACGCTTTTTTTCCAAGACCAAAATTTGTCACCACTATGTAGCTATCCAATATGCTATCCTCTGTAACCCATCCCTTTTATTTGATATATTAAATTTGTACTGTGGGATAGGAGTCCACTTAAGCCTCCTTATAGAGTCAATTATAGTAATTTTAAGTCTGGCTTATGGCAAATTTGATTGTGTAATTCTGTAATATAGCAAATTACATTCAATTGTCTTGAAACTATTACAGTTAAAGACTGCCTAAGTAATGGCCACACAAAGGTCATTAAATTTGCAATGCCCTTATTGAGAAGATATGTAGTTCAAGAAAACTCAGGAATTATCCATAAGTGTGCTCCAAAAATCATGTACAGCGAAATATCCAATATTTTAATACTGTCACAAACTGTATGATGCTTGAGGAAAATACACCAAGAAATATTTAATTTCTATATTATAAAAGAGATAACAATTCTCTTTGAGTTGATAATACCCTAGTGGTCCATAAAAGGAATTGTACAATGATATACTGTTGTACTTTTTTGGCACACTTCCACCATAAGTGACAATTTATTGAAATATAATTTTTCAATTATGTCAATCCAGCAATCCAGTAGAAAGGGTAAAATCCACTTCCTGTAACATTGGATAAATTGTTTTAGATATGGAGAATATTGCACTCCTATGTGGTCAAAATCACTGGATATATGAACCTACATATCAGCCAATAAAACTATCAATTAATGAATATATATATATATATTAATATAATATCATTAATATTTGTAAGAAAGTCAAACAAATATCTTTCTATCACACACACAATTTACAAGTTATGTCACATAATATAACATAATTGTCATGACCTGCCTCAGGTCAATAAGAGAGTAAAACTCCAGTAAGAATCCAATATGATCCTTATAAGTAGCCCATAGTATTGGATAGATCAACAGTTTCTCACACACTGAGCCAAAGAACTCCTCTTCACTGCAATACATCCTGGCGCAACAGGCAGAGCCCCTAGTGGCAGAACTGGGAACTAATTTGGTCAATAAGGCCAATGCAGAAGCTGAGTTTGTGGAAAAAGTATGCTATAAAGCAGCTGCCTATAAAGCTTCTGTGCTGTGCTAGAAAGGGTACTTTGATGTATCAAAATTCTCGTTAGTGCTAATCTTAAAATTTGGAGATTTGTTAAACAAAATATAAATTTATTGAACGTTGATCTTACGAAATAAGAAAGGATAGGAAAGGATAGTCCTATCATACCGGATAAATAGATAGACGGATAAATCAATAGATAGCTAGATGGATATGTAGAGAAATAGATAGATATACAGATAGATATATAGATAGATAGATAGATAGATAGATAGATAGATAGATAGATATAAAGATAGATAGATAGATAGATAGATAGGTAGATAGACAGATAGGTAGATAGATAGATAGATAGATAGATAGATAGATAGATAGATAGATAGATAGATAGATAGATAGGTAGATAGATAGATAGGTCACTGATGTCTTAGCATATCCAACATTCTACATATACTCTATTCATTTCATCGAATAGGTCTACAGATTCTACGCTTTTTGGAAAATGTGAAATGACCAGCCTGACTCCAGATAAAAAGAATCTGCTTAAATGAAGGTTAGTCGCAAGGGTAACTTCAAGGATGTTTGACATTTTTAAAGGAATATCCACGAAAGGCAACATTTCATTTTACCGGCTTAGAAATGGAGAGAAAAACATTGATTCCTTTGCTAAGTAGCCATAATATAATTATATTAATTATCCAACACTGTAAAAGTGGTCACTGTAAATTATCAAATAGTGTTAGTTCCATTTTCTGGAGAGAAATAAAATTGTGTTTTTAATGAAATTTGATCAACATTAATATCGGCGTAGACGGGCTAGTGCAGAAATGCTGTCTTTTTGGCATTTTATGGAAATTGGATCCATCTATCTTTTCTTGAATTCTATACAACCATTTAAACTTTGTGTAAGTCCAGTAAATGTTTATTTAGATATAATATAAAAAGCAACCAGACTATATGGACCTATAAAGCGAGGTCAGTTTAGAGTCTGATATAAAGGACTGAGACCCAGGTGTCTGGGAGTCACATAAGACCAATTAACCATCGGTCAGTTTATCTCACCCCGGCTGTAAAGTCTCTCTGGGGAAAGATAACCTAGCTGAGAAGTGTTTATAGTTAGGTCATTTGAGAAGTTTGGCTGACAAATTATTTGCTGTTTTGCACTTGCTTTGAATCTAAATTAAGTTGAATTAATGATAAATTCTTTGAAAAATGTATAGATGATAATTAATACAACTAACTGAAGAAAAGTTTAGTTTATTCATTCGCCAGCAGTGTGATGTTCCGGATTAACTAATTCATAGTTTTCAGCATACCAAACATCTTACAAAATGTGATTTACAGTGATGAGATAATACTGAAATGAAGGTAGACAGAAAGGTAGATACAATAGAGATAAATACATGTAGATAGATACAGTGTAGATAACTATATAAATTGATTGATTGATTGATTGATTGATTGTTGGATACACTGTTGATTGAAAGAGAGCACCATTTGGATGGCAGTAACCTATGCAGTTGAATTCCAGTGTATCCTAACACATGTTATGATCTAGCTGTGCTCTAAAATATCTTGCATCTTCTTGCTACATATATTACCTTTTTCAAGTTCTGAACCAATAAAACATTTCCTTTTCAAGGTTATTTTCAAAGAGACCCAGCATCCTTGAAACCTGTCCTTGCAACTTATCTTAATTACCAGATTTGTCCATCTCAAAAAGTTAAGCTGGACATTTAGCAATTTGCCAATGAAGGTTAGCAGTTTTAGTTGATGTTTTCTAATAAAATGTGTATTTAAAAACCAGAGCCTCACTATAATTACTACTGAGGTGGGATTTCAGCCTAACCTATCCCCCCTCATAAAAACAAACAGTGTATGCCTCTAATGACTAACATCTGATACTATGTACTTTGAATGAATCATAGTAAATAGATAGATATATAGATAGAAAAATAGATAGACAAATAGATGGACAGATAGATAGATAGATAGATAGATAGATAAATTGATAGAATGTAGATAGATAGATAGATCGATAAATGGATAGATAGATAGAGAGATATAGAGAGATATATTGATAGATAGATAGATAAACTAAATATATGTGTAGAAGGATAGATGGATAAATAGATAGATAGATAGATAGGTAGATCGAGAGATCCAGAGATCCAGAGATAGATATGGCTAGTTACCAAGAGAGATAGATATGGCTAGTTACCATTCCATGTATCCAAATGAATTATCTGACATTCGTATAAGTAGGTCGGTTGGCTTGAAGGTGATGATCAATGATTCTGAGTCAATCCCCAAACAACCCCTTTTTGGCTTCACATATCAGGAAAATCTGTGACAAGATTGATTGTTTAATCAACCAAGAAAATTACCCAAGAATTTGCTCTCAGAAACATATGGTGACAATGACAATGTAATGACAGCCACAGCATGGACCATGGAGAACTGAATTCAGCCAGCCATATAGATAAATAGACAGACAGATGGATAGATAGATAGATAAAAAGATATTGGTAATTACTCAGTTATATAGATATATGTAAATTTAATTCCTATTAATATTAGTTATTTACTATATTATTATTTCCATTATTTTTATTATCCATTAATTGATTAATTAATTAAGTTATTTTTATTTCTATGTTTTATTTACATTTTATTATCATTACTTTTTTTTCTGCATTTAAAAACCTAGCGCCAAACCACATATATATTGCGATAGGTCACACATAAGCCCGTGTGGGCTGGGAGATCTATAATTTCATCTGGTCCGTGTTATGCTCGGTTTATTTATTGATTTATCTTGTGTGACTTTAGAAATAAAGATTAACTAACTAACTATATGATGTGACATTTTATTCTTTATTGGAGGAAAGCAGAGCCAATCAGATAAAGCTAATATCCTAATACTCTATTTCATATTATTTTGCAAGTTAGGAAGCATGATATTAAAGTCTTATAGTAGCTGTTGCATGCCTAATGAACCATAAAAATTGCCCAAGCTCAAGAGTTACATCAATAACGAAATCAGAAATGTTACTGGATAGAGCATGAAAGCTTCCTGTAAGTTACGTTTATGTTGAGTGAAACAGTTTACCTTTGCTTGTTCAATTACAGACTTTTTTTGTCGATGAAAAATTTTTTGGATACCATTCCACAAAAAGATCTTCTGCCATTGAGATGTCAGTCTCCTTATTTGGAAATACTATTGAGTGAAATTTCTCGCTACTTTTTCTTGGTTGATTAAACAATCAATCTGATGATATCATTTACTTTATTATCCTTTTGAAAAATGAGAAATTATTCTCCCAACTTCATCATTTTATAAATAAAATTTTTAATCTTTGCACAATACCAAGTGCTTGGAGAAAGGCCCTTATTTCCTCAATACCTAAGTGTCCCACAACAGATCTAAAAATACCATTGAACAGCAGAGGAATCAACCTTCTATCCTGTGTAGGGAAGTTATACACAACTTGCTTAAATTTACGGGTTAGCAGTTTCTTTGAAGAAAACAGAATATACTTAGATGAACAAAATGGGTTCAGAAAAGATAGGTCATGTGAAGATCACATATTCGTCTTGTCAACTGTAATAAGAAATAGAATATCTGAAGGGCTTCAAACATTCTGTGCTTTTGTTGACATGAAAAAAGCCTTCGATTGGGTTGACAGAGAGCTGCTCTTCTATGTTTTATTAAAAAATGGAATAAAAGGAAAAATATATAAAAATATCAAAGCTTTATATGAATGTACTTCAGCCAGTGTAAAATTGAATAATTACACTACTGATTGGTTTAACATAAAAAGCGGAGTAAGACAAGGTGACCCCCTGTCTCCAACTTTGTTCTGTATTTTTATAAATAGTTTGATTCAAGAAATAAATGATTTAAATGTCGGAATAGAAATTAATGAGAGTCGAGTTGCTATATTAGCATTTGCAGATGATATCGTTCTTATTGCAAAAAACGAGGAAGATCTAGAAAAGATGTTGTTGACTACTGAAAAATGGTGCAATAAGTACAGGTTAGAAGTTAACACTGACAAAACAAAAATAGTAAACTTCAGACCAAGAAAGAAAAAGGGACAACTTGGAATTTCAAATTTAATAATAGTACTTTAGAAATTGTAAATAAATATAAATACTTGGGTTTAATTTTTAATGAACACTTAGATTTACATATAGCCTCAGAGGTACTAGCAGGCGGAGCGGGTAGAGCCTTAAGTGGAGTTATAATTAAATTTAAAAACCTGAAAAATTGTGGATTTAATACTTATCAAAAACTATATTTAACTAATGTTATACCAGTTATGGATTACGCTTCGGGAATATGGGGTTACAATAATTCTGCCCATGCTGATAAAATTCAGTATAGAGCGATAAGGTACTATCTCGGTGTCCATAATAAAGCTGCTCATAGCAGTCTTGAAGGTGATATGGGATGGAATGTTAGCAAAATAAGACATAATGTAAATATGGTTAGATATTGGAACAGGATTTTGCTTATGAATGAAAATCGCTTGACTAAAAAAGTATTTACATGGGACCTTTGTAAAGTAAGGGGTTGGTCGAGTTGTTTAAAAGAAATATTTAAATATGTAGGTCTTTCACATTTTGATGAGAGAAACACCTGTGATTTGAGACTGATAGAAAAAAGGTTAATTGATAGAAGAAATGTTGAATGGCATGAATCTCTATTGTTAAAACGAAAGTTAAGAACATATATGAAATTTAAAGATAAATTGTTATGTGAAGAATATTGTTTATTTAAAAAATAGAAAACAGAGATCAATAATTGCACAAATTAGATTAGGAATTCTCCCTATAAATATAGAAATTGGATGGTTTAGGGGCATTAAGTTAGAAGAGAGAACTTGCGATATTTGTAAAAGTAATTTAATTGAGGATGAGTTTCACTTTATTTGTGTATGTCCAGTTTACCAGTACCATAGGGAATTGTTGTATGCTAGTATCTCTGTAAATAATTTTGTACATATGACAGATGAAAAATGTATACATATCATGACAAATGAACAATATAAAGTTAGCACATTTATTATTAGTGCTTGGAAATCAAGAAATGACATTTCATACAATACTTAATTTGATGTATCTTCTTTATGAAATTATGTATTAAGAAAACCTTTCATGTGTTTTGACAAAAATTATTGAAGTTCCAGTTATATGATATTGTAATTGAGTGTAATTTTGTAATATCTCTACATTTAAAGTTCACTTGTGTATTTTGAAAGAAAGTTCTAATTGTTACATTTAATAATTCAATATGTTGTGACAATTATGTAATTGTAATTTGTAACTCTCTGGTAAATTTAAATATTAATTGATTTATAGTGACAGATAAGCCCCCAGAAGGCTGGGTACCACAGGTCGTTTATGTTGTATTATTGTTAATTTTTATGTACCTGTAACTTAAATAATAAGGAATCAATCAATCAATCAATCATTTACAGTCAGGTGACTAGTCAGAAAAATGACGGTTATTTTCTTGTGGATCGTAAAATTATTGATTTTCACCGCATTCTGTGACAGAGACCCGTTTCTTAACAGAACACTATTGAGTCATTTTTATTTGAGGATTTGAAGACGGAATATATGATCCAACATTAAAAAATCATAACGTCTGTGAATCTTTAAAAAGTTCCATTTTCTCTCAAGGTTCAATTTGATTTCAATCTCGTCATCTGCAACTTTGAGGTGTAATCTTTGGTGTTTGAAGTCTGGAACAGTCAGATATGAAATTTTCTTTTATTCTTTATTTCAAGAAATCCAATTTCAAATGACATTGAACCTTAAGGTCTAAAGAGATTAAAGAAACTTTACATTCAATATTTGGGATGCAATAAAACCTTGAAAGAGAATTGAAATTAAAAATCACACTGGAAAGCAATCAGTGAAACCCAAAGATGTGAGTCTTAAATGTTTTTATGGATCGTAGCTTTCTGTGAGTTAAAGGAAAATTTCTTCTGTTGGAGAAGAGAAATTTGATGAAAGAATCGTAAAGAAAAATATTGAGGAAAGTCCAAGGGAATGAACGGAATTATAAGGCAATACTCATGGGCTAAGATATCCACAAATCCTGACAAAATCTTATTTCTTTTCATTCTTCTACATCTTATTTGAATCTACTTTTTTTGTTGTAGTGTTCAGTCACATTCACAAGTGCTCAATTGTATTACACACTTAATTATATGTCGGTTGAGCCAGGTCAACATATAACTACACATAGACATAGCCTTATCCTTTATTTCTCAAGGGATAAAAAGTCTTGTGACAGACGAAATCAATAAAATACCCCAGCAGACTTCTAAATAGTCTGATAAAGAGAGGTTAGTTTAGAGACTGATCTAAAAGACTGAGACCCAGGTGTCTGGGAGTCACATAAGACCAATTAACCATCGGTCAGTTTATCTCACTCTGGCTGTAAAGTCTCTTTGGAGAGGGAAAGATAACCTAGCTGAGAATTGTTTATAGTTAGTGAATCTGACAAGTATCCTGGTTAGCCAATTCTTTGTAGTTTTTCATTTGCTTTGAATCTAAAATGATTAATTTAAATTGTCTAATCATCAAGTTGATTTGTTTGATGACTTAGATGAAGATTTCAGATGTCTGATTTCAAATTAATTAGTTATGTTTCTTTTTTGCAACTAGCATCACACATGTATCATTCTTATGCCTATTTTGTTATATAAGATACCACATGTGGTTTATGTTTAACTGTCGAAATGTAGCAATGATACAACTAATTTTGTTAACAAGGGATGGCACATATCCCCACACTCCCAAGATTACTTCAACATTGACTTTTTTATTTGAAAATTTTCAATTCAAATACATAAAAACTGGCAAAGACATCCAAAACTCTTATCTAAAATGATTGATTTAAAGTTCCTAATCATCAAGTTGATTTATTTGGAGAGTACGATGAAAATTTCAGATTTACTATTTCTTTTTTTGTTTTGATAAATAGATCTGATTTACAGTACAATAGATTTCACATCTCATTTGCTGCAAGTCACCCTCAGGACTGCCATAAGAATGCACCCTCACTGTGAGCAGCTCCTCTATAGATGGGTGAATAACATTTCTTCTTTTCATTTGTTGGGGAATCAAATTTCAGAAAACATATTGGGGTTAAAGTTGAGTCAATCGATCATCTGATTTCTCAACATACACTTAAACCAGCAAAAAGTTCTTAGGGGAGTGTTTTAGTGGCACTTAAAAACAATAACAAGCCAACTCTACTGTAAACATGCAGATGTGGCTGCAAAGCAATTTTGGCATTAGAGTCTACACAACAGTTTAATCTGCTAAATTGAAACTATTCAGTTACACCGTAGTCAAACCTGATAACATAGAAGGAAATACATACCTTACTGTGTTTACTTAGTTTGATAATGCGAAAGTCAATGTTGCTGTAAAGAAATACATTGCTACAATATCTATATGATTTCTTGCTCAAACTGATAGTCAAAGCTGATTCAAGAAAATATTTCAGTCTAAACGTTGTTGATCCTTTTGTGAAAATCTTTCTTTCAGATAATCAGACTCAAGAGGCTGACAGGAAAGGTTTTTATACTAAGTTCTACTTTTTATCAATAAAACAGCTCAGATGCAAAATTTATTTATGCTGAAGTTTTCCAATACAAAAACTAAGCATACCAAGACTATCCCTTACCTGTCGAAGTATTTTGATGAAGAGATATATTACACATAAGTAACAATAGAAATGCATCATTCCAGCTGAGAACATATGCTTTTTTTTTTTTGTAGTCAATGTTAGAGGCTACAAGTATGCAAAGCTTCAGTGGTTGTAACAGACAAAATCAATGACACACCAGTCCTATTAAGAGAGGTTAGTTAAGAGACTGGTCTGAGACACATGTGTCTGGGAGTCACATAAGACCAATTAACCATCGTTCAGGTTAACTCACCCTGCCAGTAAAGTCTCTATTTCGAACGATAACCTCACTCAGTAGTGTTTATGAATAGTGAGGACATCTGACAAGTACCATGGCTGGCAAATTCTTTGCAGTTTTTCATATGCTTTGAATCCAAATTCAGCAATTCAAATTTTTGAATCATCAAATTGATAAATTTGGAAAGAAAGATGCAGATTTCCTATTTTCTATTTCTTTTTTCTTTTTGACAACCAGCATCACACGTCTATAATTTTAATTTCCTCATATAAGATTCCGCTTGTGAATTTATGTGTAACCAATGAAATTTTTGACCAGCGTTCTGATGTATTCTAGACTAGAAAAATAATAAATCTATTGTCTCCCACATCATATACAAAATTTCACAAGATATTTTCCCATTCATATTGCAGAAGGAAATAAATCCTCTCTTTGCATGTATCCTATCAATTGTTTTGTTACAGAAAATAAAAAATCAGCCAATGTTTTTTTCCCAGATTTATTACCCTTATCCAATTTCAAAACCAATAAAACATATCCTTTACAAGGTTATTTATCCTTGAAATCTGTCCTTGCAACTTATCTTAATTACCAGATTTGTCCATCTCAAAGAAGTTAGCTGGACATTTAGCAATTTGGCAATGAAGGTAAACAGTTTTAATTGATGTTTTCTAGTTTAAAATATGTTCTTAAAACAGAAGCTTTACTATCAATATGTCCACATCTTAATATCTCCTCACAAGTTGGAAGACCTGGATCAGGAAACTTTAATGAAGTTGTATATAGTTGCATGTACGGTTGCGCAAAATGATCCAGTATATACTAGTATCGAAAATAAATTCAAAATATCACTCGATTTACTTGAGTAGATCCACTGGCTTGAAGTTAATGATCAATAATTCCAAGTCAACCCTCAAATCAGCCTACCCCTTTTTTGGCTTCACATGTCAGGAAAATCTGTGACAAGATTGATTGTTTAATCGACCAAGAAAATTACCCAAGAAATTCTCTCATAAATGTATAGTGACAATATCAATGTAATGACAGCCTCGGTATGGAGAACTAAATTCAGTCAGGAATGAAGATAGTTAGGTAGAAAGGTAGAATTAAAGGTAGATCGAAATATAGATAGATAATAGATCGATGGATAGGTAGACATATAGATGGATTAGTGTACAGATCAGCTGTTTATTGTAGCCGTTGTATGCCTGATGAGGGATGAACCATAAAAAAAAATTACCCATTCACAAGAGTGAAGTCGATCATAACATCACATATTTTTGAAGAATACAACATGTCTCTGATGCCATGACACAGATATATCTTCTTCTGCCATTAAGCTTCCAGTCTTCGGTATAAGGAAGAACTGGGACTATGAGTACTATTGTGTGAAATTTCTATGTAGTTTTTCTTGGTTGATAAAACAATCAATCTAATGATATATTTACAGACAGGTGACTGGTCAGATACTCAAGGGAGGTTTCAGTTTGGATTGTAGAATTATTTATTTTCAAGTGCAGCATTCAGTGACAGCGAGCCATTTTAACTGAGCACCATTCAGTCATTTTGCTTTGTCGTCCTGCATTTTTTCGGGTAAGGAGTAAACCAGAACTTTCAAAAAGAATTCAAAAATAATATATTATAATTCAATTTAACTTTAAAAATAGAGGCTGTAACATGATTATAAGCACTAGTTTCACTTCTGAAAGCAGACAAAATGTTTATGTTTCTAAATTGAACAGTTTTATTTGAAATTGGTCGCTGCTTTGCTTTTTGCCGGGTCTGACTGTTGTCCACAATTTGGAAAATAACTACAGTGTACATGTATACCTCGATGTGTACCTATACAATGTACATTCTGTGGATGATTTCATTGTACAACAAATTTGTTTGTACAAAATCTGAAAAGTGAACATGTAATCAAAACATAAGAAAAGTATGGAATAGAAAAAGTTCCATTCTGTCAAGCGGCAATTTAACTTCAAATTAATCATCTGCAACTTCGAGGCATAATCTCTAGTGCTTGAAGTCTGGAACAGTCAGATATGAAATTTCTTTTACCTTCTATTCAGACAAAACCAATTTAATATGACACTGATGTTGATTGAACCGTAAGGACTATAGAGATTAAAGAAACTTCAAATTCAATATTTGAGATTGTGAGTTGCAATAAAACCTTGAAAGAGAATTGAAATTAAAAATCACACTGGAAAGCAATCATTGAAACCCAAAGATGTGAGTCTTAAATGTTTTTATGGGGTCATAACTTTCTGTGAGTTACAGGAAAATTTCTTCTATCTGAGAAGTGAAATTTGATTAAAGAATCGTAAAGAAAATATTGAGGAAGGTCCTTCGGAATGTCTGGAATATAAGGCAATGACTGTAGACAAAATTACCCACAAATATTACTTGATTCTTGGTTTTGCTAATCCGCCAAATTGTAGACAAAGATATCAACAAGCCTTGACAAAATCATACTTCTTTTCATCAGAACATCATAGCATCTATGAAACTGAAAAAGTTCCATTTTCTGTCAAGCTTCAATTTGTTTTAAATCTCATTGTCTGCTTCTTTGAGGTGTAATATTTGGTATCTGAAGTCTGGAACATTCAGATATGAAATTTCTTTTACCTTCTATTTAGACTAATCCAATTTAAAATAACATTGAACTGTAAGGACTAAAGAGATTAAAGAAACTTCACATTCAATATTTGAGATTGTGAGGTGCAATAAAACCTTGAAAGAGAATTGAAATTAAAAATCACACTGGAAAGCAATCATTGAAACCCAAAGATGTGAGTCTTTAATGTTTTTATGGGGTCATAGCTTTCTGTGAGTTACAGGAAAAATTTCTTCTATCGGAGAAGTGAAATTTGATTAAAGAATCGTAAAGAAAATATTGAGGAAGGTCCTTTGGAATGAATGGAATTATAAGGCAATGACTAGGGTGGCCTAAAAATGTACAGGAAATTTTTTTTTCTGAAATTCACAATGCACACCCCCTCATTTTAGGAGATGTGGTGAAAGAAGCACCTTGTTAAAATTTCATTAAAATCAGTCAAGTCTAAGTGGTCTCTCAAGGCCCCTCAATTCTCATCAAAAAGAAACATTTCAACCATTTTCGCCAATACGCGGTTACAACATTCTAATTGCCTTGGTTGGAAATGTCTCAAAATTAGCTTCAATTTGCATACCAACATTAATGGTCTAGGATGATATCTTGACTCCCATGGACTCTTCAGCTAACAGTGCTTATGTGCGAAAGTGTTGCTGAATGACTAAACCTGTTCAAGAAAAGATTTTTATTTAATTTCACTGTCAAGTAGCATGTTCTTATTTGCCAAAAGTGCAGGCTGACCAGATAAAGCATTAAACAATTTTTTTACATTCTAGAAACCCATTTTTTGAGCTGTAAAGTTTTAATGTTATATTTTGTCGAAAGTGCTGAAATTATCGGAGAGGGGCTGTTACATTTCATAGTTTAACTTCATAAGAGTTAAATATAGGACAACATGATGTATACCATTTGAAACATAAGAATGTTGTCTTTCAAGTGGTACCCATCATGTTGCCCTGTAATAAATTTGGATGAAGATATGAATTAGAAATACTACAATTCCCCCCTGCTATTTTATGAGTTTGCCACAAACTTCAACATAAAATTTCATCAGTCATAAACCGGGCATTCTCATGGTCAAAAATCTTTTTTTTAAATATTTGGTCATTCTGGAACGTGGAAAATAAGAATCACAGCAATTTCCAGTGAAAAAAATTGAAAGCCTTTCTTTTATCAGGATCGGTTGTTCAGCAACAATTTCATTCATGAAAAGTGTAAACTGCAGAGCCTATAGGAGTTGAGATATTATCTTAGACCAATAATGTTGGTATGCAAATTGAAGCTCTTTTTGAGACCTATCCAACCAAGGCAATCAAAATGCAGTATTGTACAAATTGACTAAGTTATAAGGAACCGCGTATTGGCGAAAATGGTTGAAATTTTCCTTTTTGCTAAGAATGGAGGGGCCTTGAGAGACCACTAAGACTTGACCGATTTTCTTGAAATTTTTACAGGGTGCTTTTTTCACTATTTCTCCTAAAATGAGGGGGCGTGCGAATAGAAAATCCTAAATTTTAGTTTTTGGGCCACCCTAGCAATGACTGTAGACAAAGTTACCCACAAATATTACTTGATTCTTGGTTTTGCCCATCCGCCAAGTTATAGACAAAGATATCAACGAATCTTGACAAAATCATACTTCTTTTCATTAGAAAATCATAGCATCTATAAAACTGAAAAAGATCCATTTTCTATCAAGCTTTAATTTGTTTTAAATCTCATCATCTGCTTCTTTGAGGTGTAATCTTTGGTGTCTGAAGTCTGGAACAGTCAGATATGAAATTTCTTTTACCTTCTATTTAGACTAATCCAATTTAAAATAACATTGAACTGCAAGGACTAAAGAGATTAAAGAAACTTCACATTCAATATTTGAGATTGTGAGGTGCAATAAAACCTTGAAAAGAGAATTGAAATTAAAAGTCACACTGGAAAGCAATCATTGAAACTCAAAGATGTGAGTCTTAAATGTTTTTATGGGGTCATAGCTTTCTGTGAGTTACAGGAAAATTTCTTCTATTGGAGAAGTGAAATTTGATTAAAGAATCGTAAAGAAAATATTGAGGAAGGTCCTTTGGAATGTATGGAATATAAGACAATGACTGCAGACAAAGTTACCCACAAATCTTACTAAATTCTTAGTTCTGCTCATTAGCCAAATTTTACTCAAATTTATTGTACCTCGTGTCTGCTTGTTTAAGATTATTTTGCAAATTATGATACAGACATGCATTTCTTTTACGACGACGACAGAGGAATTCCCTTGATAGCCATCAGAACTCAAGAATTGGAAATATCCCTTACCTATCCATTACCTGTCCCTTACCTATCCGAACAGGATGTTCCCATTAATCAGCGACTAGTAACTTAAACAACACTGATGCTTCCCACAGCCTTTGATTGGCTACAAGAAATTCATTGTTTACTGTATAAATATCAGTTTGAAGAAAATTGGTCTCTGTCAGGTGAAATAAAAATCTTTTTTTTTTCAGTAAATCAGGAAGTTTTACTAGTCTCAACACGTATGATGTTGCCATTGCCACGTCTTAGATTCTCAGTGAATTCCTTTATGTTCTTAAAAATATGATTCCCCTTCATGCTTGTAACTCACAGCGTTTTAAAACAAGCTTATTTTGCATATGACTATTTTCTCTCTGAAAGCAATTTGTCTAGATATTAAATAAATGATTGTATCATATAATGCTGACAAAATTAATTGAAAGTGCTTATTTTATTAGCATAAATGATGTGGAATTTTAAATCACCGAAGTAATCATAAGCATTTCTCTTAAAATGGCCTAGATATATAGGCTTATTTGCTTCGAATTAACATGATCTGTCTATAAGTACACAGCTTTGTATTTCACAACTCATTTGATGCAAGTCACCCTCCTACCATAAGAATGCACCCTCAGTGAGAGCAGCTGGGCTTGAGGGGTGAATAGCAGTTCTTCTTTTTACTTCTTGGGGGATCAAATTACAGAAAACACATTGGGGTTAAAGTTGAGTTAACCAATCATCTGATTTTTCAACACACACTTAAGACCAGCAAGAAGTTGTTTGGGGAGTGTTTTAGTGGCACTTAAAAACAATAACAAGCCACCTCTACTGTAAACATGCATATGTGATTGCAAAGCAATCTTGGTATAAGAGTCTATGGCACCGTTTATTCTGCTGAATTGAACCTCTTTGGTGACACAGTAGTCAAACTTGATAACATAGAAGGAAATACATACCTTACTGTGTTTACTTAGTTTGATAATGCGAAAGTCAATGTTGCTGTAAAGAGATACATTGCTACAATATCTATATGGTTTCCTTCTCACACTAATAGTCAAAACTGGTACAAGTAATATATTTCAGTCTAAACGTTGTTAATCATTTTGCTCAAAAGAAAGATTTTTATACCAAGTTCTACGTTTCATCAATAAAACACCTAAGATGCTGAATGTCTGCTAAAGTTTTCCTATATAATAACCGAGACGAACCTTTATCTGTCGAAGTTTTTTGATGTATAGATATGCACACTTAAGTAACCATAGGAAGAGTTTCATCGCCATGGTTGTGCATTTGAGAAATTCATCACTCCAGGCTAGAACATAGAGTATAATTTATTTAGCATATGTAGTCCGTGTTAGAGGTCACAAGTATGCAAAGCTTCAGTGGTCTCATCACAGACAAAATCAATGACACACCAGATTTTTAGAGTCCTATTAAGAGAGGTTAGTTTAGAGACTGGTCTGAAAGACTGAGCATCTGAGACCCAGGTGTCTTGGAGTCACATAAGACCAATTAACCGTCGTTCAGGTTAACTCACCCTGCCTGTTATGTATCTATGGGGAAAGAAAACCTCACTGAGTCGTGTTTATAGTGGGTACATCTGACAAGTGTCCTGGCTGGCCAATTCTTTGAAGTTTTTTATTTGTTTTGAATCCTAAATTATCAATTTAAATTATTTAAGCATCAAGTAGACTAATTCGGAAAGTAAGAAGAAGATTTCTGATCAACCAATTCTTTTTCTTTTTGACAACTAGCCTCTCAGGAGGGCCCTATTGTAAATAAGTATTTATACTTAATAGGTTTTACCCTCATGAAATAAAGTTTATCTATCTATCTATCTAACTAGCAACACACTTGTAAAATGTTCATTTGCCTCATATCAGATACCACATATGAATTTATGTGTAGCCAATGAAATGTTTGATCAGTGTAACAGTTCTGATATATTCTTAAATAGACAAAGCATTAATCTATTGTCTCCCACATCATTTGCAAAATTTCACTAAGATATTTTTCCTGGTTATATTGCAAAAGGAAATAAATCCTTTCTTTGCATGTATCCTATCAATCGCTCTGTTCTGGAAAAAAAAAATCTTCTGCTGATGTTTACTTACCAGATTTATTACCTTTATCCAATTACAAAACTACTAAAACGTTTCCTTTTCAAGGTTATTTATCCTTGAAGACTGTCCTTGATACTTATCTTAATTACCAGATTTGTCCATCTCAAAGAAGATGAGCTGGACATTTAGCTATTTGGCGATGAATTTAGTTCTCCATACCAAGACTGATGACATTACATTGATGTTGTCACAATACGTTTCTGAGAGCAAATTCTTGGGTAATTTTCTTGGTTGATTAAACAATCAATCTTGTCACAGATTTGCCTGATATGTGCAGCCAAAAAAGAGATTTGAGGGTTGACTTGGAATTATTGATCATTAACTTTTAAAATTACAATTGTAAACCGGCTTATCATCATCAGAAAAATGTACCTACATTATAAGGGATCCTTCCTGTAAAAACATTTGTTTGTACAAAATATGAAAAGTGAACATGTAATCAAAACATAAGAAAAGTATGCATTAAAAAAAGTTCCATTCTGTCAAGGTTCAATTTAACTTCAAATTAATCATCTGCAACTTCGAGGCATAATCTGTGGTGCTTGAAGTCTGGAACAGTCAGATATGAAATTTCTTTTACCTTCTACTCAGACAAAACCAATTTAAAAATGACATTGAAGTTGATTGAACCGTAAGGACTATAGAGATTAAAGAAACTTCAAATTCAATATTTGAGATTGTAAGTTGCAATAAAACCTTGAAAGAGAATTGAAATTAAAAATCACACTGGAAAGCAATCATTGAAACCCAAAGATGTGAGTCTTTAATATTTTTATGGGGTCATACCTTTCTGTGAGTTAAAGGAAAATTCCTTCTCGAGAGGTGAAATTTGATGTAAGAATCGTAAAGAAAAAATTGAGGAAGGTCCTTTGGAATGAATGGAATTATAAGGCAATGACTGTAGACAAAGTTACCCACAAATATTACTTGATTCTTGGTTTTGCTCATCCGCCAAATTATAGACAAAGATATCAACAAATCTTGACAAAATCATACTTCTCTTTATCAGAAAACATAGCATCTATGAAACTGAAAAAGTTCCATTTTCTATCAAGCTTTAATTTGTTTTAAATCTCATCATCTGCTTCTTTGAGGTGTAATCGTTGGTGTCTGAAGTCTGGAACAGTCAGATATGAAATTTCTTTTACCTTCTATTTAGACTAATCCAATTTAAAATAACATTGAACTGCAAGGACTAAAGAGATTAAAGAAACTTCACATTCAATATTTGAGATTGTGAGGTGCAATAAAACCTTGAAAGAGAATTGAAATTAAAAATCACACTGGAAAGCAATCATTGAAACCCAAAGATGTGAGTCTTAAATGTTTTTATGGGGTCATAACTTTCTGTGAGTTACAGGAAAATTTCTTCTATCGGAGAAGTGAAATTTGATTAAAGAATCGTAAAAAAATATATTGATGAAGGTCCTTTGGAATGAATGGAATTTTAAGCCGCTGACTGCAGACGAAGTTACCCACAAATCTTACTAAATTCTTAGTTCTGCTCATTAGCCAAATTTTACTCAAATTTATTGTACCTCGTGTTTACTTGTTTAAGATTATTTGGCAAATTATGATACAGACATGCATTTCTTTTACGACGACGACAGAGGAATTCCCTTGATAGCCATCAGAACTCAAGAATTGGAAATATCCCTTACCTATCCAAACAGGATGTTTCTATTAATCAGCAACTAGTAACTTAGAACAATGCTGATGCTGCTACCAGCCATTGATTGGCTACAAGTTCAATGTTTACTGTAGAAATATCAGTCTGAAGAAAATTGGCCTCTGTCAGGTGAAATAAAAATCTTTTTTTTTTCAAGTAAAGCAGGAAGTTTTACTAGTCTCAACGGGTATGATGTTGACATTGCCACGTCTTAGATTCTCAGTGAATTCCTTTATGTTCTTAAAAATATGATTCCTCTGCATGGGTAACTCATATCATTGACAAGCTAATTTTGCATATATATATATATACTTATACTATTTTCTCTCTGAAAGCAATTTGTCTAGATATTGTATGACTGGTTGCATCATGCCATGCTGACAAAATTAATTGAAAGTGCTTATTTTATTAGCATAAATGATGTGGAATTTTAAATCACCGAGGTAATCATAAACATTTCTCTTAAAATAGCCTAGATACGAGGGGTGTCCCAAAAGTTCAGACCAATTTTTTGGCAGACCTTTCTATTTTATATAGCTAAATGAAATTTTCACAGAATAAATTTCAGGTATTTGACCATCTATTTTGAAAAAATCAACACTGTAAGAAGTGTTTAAGTTACTGTCCTGTCACCATGGCTACGAGTGGTCAGTGCACCCAGCGCAGCTCAATTTCTCAGACAAAATTCAGCAAATTAGCTGTGTTAAAAGTCAGAGAATTCATATCAAAAAAGCAAATCATGGCAAGAAAATGTATTTCCTGATAAGCTTGCAGCCTTTCAAGACATCTTCCATTAGATTATAATCATTTATTTAGATTTCAACCTGATCAACTGAGGCAATTGCCAAAGGCGTTTTCCAGTAGTTGCCTAACAGCGCTTGAGACGGTTTTGCTGAAACAAACTGCTGTCAAGAGGCAGTGCTCAAGAACCTTATTAGGTTCAAAACCCAATCTCATCTTCTTTACTTACCAGACTTGGCCTTCTGTAACTTTGCGTGATACTAAGATTTATATACCAGTTCAAAAATTAAAGAAATAATAGTCATAATGAGAAATGAAGCAGTCTCCACATACACTGAAATTCCACAATTTAGGAACAGCCCAGTTTGGAGGACCCAGGTGATCGCCTTAGCACATGAGTTAAATTGATTCACAGTGACTTTAAATGTAAATTAAAAACTTTGAGATACTGTTAGGTTTCCAAATAATATTTTTCATGATCATCCGTTGCATATTTACAGTAAATTCCTTGGTTATTTACAAGCCTAGACACTTAGATTTGGCCTAAAAAATTGAGCTGCGCTGGGTGCACCGACCTTCTGTTTCCATGGCAACAGAAAAGTTATTTAAAATGTTCGAACATATACCATATTTTCAAAATGGATAGTGAAATACCTGAAAATGATTCTGTGAAAATTTCATACAGCTACTTCAAATAGAAAGGTCTGCCAAAAAAATTGGTCAGAACTTTTGGGACACCCCTCGTATATAGGCTTGTTTGCATTGAAATTAACATGATCTGTCTATAAGTACACAGCTTTGTATTTCACAACTCATTTGATGCAAGCCACACTCCACTAAAAGAATGCACCCTCAGTGAGAGCAGCTGGGTTTGAGGGGTGAATAGCAATTCTTCTTTTTGCTTCAGTGGGGATCAAATTGCAGAAAACACATTGGGGTTAAAGTTGAGTTAACCAATCATCTGATTTTTCAACACACACTTAAGACCAGCAAGAAGTTGTTAGGGGAGTGTTTTAGTGGCACTTAAAAACAATAACAAGCCACCTCTACTGTAAACATGCAGGGGCATGTAAAGTAAGCTGAGCAAGATTCTTCTGTAACTTTTGTTGCTAAATTGAAACTATTTGGTTACACTGTAGTCAGACTTGATAACATTAAAGGAATACATTTGCTACAAGTAATGTGTTTATTAATTTTGTCGTAGATGAAAGTTATTGTTGCTGTAATGTGACACATTGCAACAGCATCTTGCTAATTTCCTACTGAAACTGATAGGGAAAACTAATAGAATACTTAAACATATTTTAGTCGATACATTTTTAATGATTTCATGAAAATCTTTCTTTGAAGTAATGGAACTTGGAGAAGTTGGCAAGAAAGGTTTTGATACCAGTTATGTTGATTATCTATAGAACAACTAAGATACTAAATGGTTGCTAAAGTTTTCCAATTTATAAACCTAACATACGAAAAGATGTCTAGTTGATTGGTAAACACACCACCAACTTGTAAAGATATTTATATGTTGAGATATATATCACATACGTAACCATAGAAATAGCTTCATCACCATGGTTGAGCATTTGAGAAATTCATCACACCAGCCGAAACATATAGGCAGTCTGGAATCTTAGGGGTAACTTGGAAAATTGATGAAGGTACAAACAGTACAATATCCTATAGAAGTGCCAAAGCTCTGGGATAAAAACCATTAAATAATAACGTAGGAAAGATACAGAATACTCATGATTTCAGCTGGATAGATACGTAATGAAGCAGATAGAAATATGAAGACAGAGTGATGGTTAGATAGATATGATAGATAAGACAGATAAGTTAGATAATAAGGTAAATGAGATAAATGAGATAGATAAGGTAGATAATAGCGGTGTCACGAAATTTCGATACATCGATATATCGCGATATTTTGCTTTGAAATACACATATCGTATCGTGCGCCTTGTACCGATATACACCCTTTATTGAAAAAACCACAGAAAAGCACCTCAAACAACTGTCAAATTCGTCATATTTTGCAAAACTGTTTCCCTCCTGGATAGAGGTGTCTCGGAAATTGGAGCCCATACAAATTTCTTGCACTGGGTACATTGCTGCCCCCCTGTGGAAATAATATTTTTGTTTGCTGGAAAGCATGTTCTTGCTCTCTGCAGTATCGTATCGTGCATCGTATCGTGCCCTTGATATCGAGGTATGTATTGTATCGTAGGATAGGTGTATCGTTACACCCCTAGTAGATAAGATAAAATAAGATAGATAAGATAGATAAGATAGATAAGATAGATAAGATAGATAAGATAGATAAGATAGATAAGATAGATAAGATAGATAAGATAGATAAGATAGATAATGTAGATAATGTAGATAATGTAGATAAGATAAAATAAGATAGATAATGTAGATAAGATAAAGTAAAATAGATAAGATAGATAGGATAGATAAGATAGATAAGGTAGATAAGATAGATAAGATAGATAATGTAGATAAGATAGATACGATAGATAAGACAATATGACAAGATAGATAGATAAATATGGATAGATAGATACTTAATTGGGTAGATGCAGTTGATTCAGAAACATAAGTATTAGTTAGACACCGATTTTGAGGGTTCTAATTGACAAAAATGCAAGTAAAAACCCAAAAAACAGTGTCTAACTGACTTAGACACCATATTATGTTTTAAATTATAATTTTTGCAAAATAAACAATAATCATATTGTTTGTTTGCTGTTGTTAACAGTGTTAATCCTGACATACAAAATTGTCAGTCAGATACCGTTTTTTTCCAATGATATAAGTGTCTTGGTGATGAGAGTAGGATTGGCAGATCCTCCATTCTGCCCATCAGTGCAGTTCTATGGCTGCCATGAGCTGTATCATTGTGGAAGGCTCACCCCAAAAGTAAGTTCCTTTTTTACACTTCAACACATGACAATTAGTATAGGATATCTTCCTCAGATGCAAGATGATAATTGGAGGTTCACATATTTTTAAAGACTGTGGAAGCCATTTACAATAAAAAGCAATACAAAAATCCTTAATAAGTGCATGGCGACACCTCAAGTGTGTAATGTTGGAATACAAACCGATGTGCAGCAAATTTAATTTGAAGCAGACAATGAAATACCAGATTCTCTTGTCAAGTCATTAATTAAAAGAAATAAGAGAACAGAAATCTCTGCGTGTCATCATGCCATTGGGTGTCGCCTAAGAAAATCTTGGGCTTAAATATCAAGACAGAGGAAAAATATGACATCCGATTACATGTACATAATTGAAATAAATTTTGGCAAAAATGTCGTATTCGAATTACAGTTATCTTAAATTTTTGTGAAGATTACTTTTTTTGATGAGTTGTAATTTTTTTCATTTTTATAATGCATTTAAACAGGGTACCAGTAAAGGTGTTTTACAATTTGCCCTGGGATTATATACAATAATAAAATTAAAATACAATGTATATATGTTATTATGAAGCAGGACAAGAAATGTGAGTGTCGATAGATGGGCAGAGACAGAGACAAATAGTTAGATATACTCAGTGTAGTCCTCCAGGGCGTTTCTTCACACTTCCAATGAAATGATAACCTCATTCACTCTTCTAGCTTTTGTCAACTTATATTACAGATTTAGCAGCTGGATGGCTTATATTTGGAACCACAATTCTGTGAAAGCCTCAGATAAAGTCAATTTAGGCACACAGGGGAGTGTGGCAAGTTTATGCTTCCCAGTTTAGAGTCCAAAGCGTTGAGCCAATTTGGAATTCTGCAGGGAGCTGTTTTGTGTCAGTCACTTTTCTTGCAATGGAAACCAACAGACTGGAAGGTGGAGGAATCGATGGACGTGACTGTAACAAAGAAGTCTTTATCACTTTGAAGGGTTTTTGATTTGATAGGCAACTTCTTAGAAACAAGAGTGAGAATTACTGAAATATCATCTCTTTCGCCTGCTAAAAGTAGATTTTATAATGTACTAAAGATGTCATTCTTAGGAATTTGAAGTACAGTACAACCCAAAATAAAGTAAGAAAATGTTCTGTCAGAAGTCCTCTGTTTTACTGTTTACCTATTTTGCCCTCCTGTCTCCTTTCCGCCTCGAATCTCCTTTCAACTACTTTTGACTCCTTTCCACAACCTTACTCCTTGTTAAGAACTCCATTAAGACAAGTAGCAATGAAATTGCAATTAGCAAAGGGGCACAATATCAAAGAAATCAAACACAATGGGGTGATGGAGCTTGAATTTGAGTTGGTTTAATTCAAATTTAATGTAATTTTAAAAGGTAGTTGAAAGTAGGTTAAGGTAGGAAGTGATTTGGGGGGAGCCAAAAGGTGCGAAACTAATAATTCCACGCAAACAAATAGTACAGATGAGATAATATGAAATTGCTATGTACTACCAAAACTCTGTAAAACTGTTGGTGTTCTTTCTCCTTTGTTTTACAGCAGGAAAAATGTATTTCATGTAGAACTAGAAATAGGGTTTGCATCTAGAAAGGGTGTATCTTCAAAAGAGAAGGCAATTTATCACTGTCTTGTGATATTGTCATTGTGTTCTGTGATTTATGATGTATTACTGCATTATTTCACTTCTTGATACATTGTTCTGTCAATGTGCAAAAAATTAATGATATATAAAAAAGTGCAGAAACAGTGATGCATTCATGGCGATCCATTTTCTAGGTGTGACAGAAACGCGCCATTCCAAATTTTTAAGGGAAAAAATTCTGTCACCATAGCTGCAGAGCATAATTTTGGCAAAAAAAAATTTGAGGACTAAAAAAGTAACCTCAAAATTGTAATTAAACCAATGATCATCTGTCTATCTATTCATTATATGGCCATGTATAATATCTCGAAACATTATAGTTTTCTTTGGGCTTCTTTGCAACCCCGGGATAGCTAGAATCTTGTATAGCATTGAAGAACAGAAAACTTTAAGATGACATGAAAACATTAAAAGGCATCCTGCCAGTGACTCGCTTTCATTGCTTTTCAATTTGCCTTGAAATTTTTACTTTGATTTTCAATTTTGATTCCTTTCAAGGTCTTATTACACTTTAGATTTGAAATCTCTGTAATCATGGGAGTCTTCATAGTTCAATGTCATCTTACATTGGGTTGCCAAGAGAATGCAATATAAAATTTCATATCTCAAAGATCCATTCTTCCATGTCTAAAAGTTATAAATGATTGCACTTCAAAGTTTGAGGATGATAATATTTATCTACACCCTGTAAAACTGGACATGATCTTATGAGAATGGATTTCAACAATGAATGGAATCATTTTTATTTTGAGAATTAATTGCACACTGGAGTGGTTTAGGATAATGGTCCTATATCTGCGACTATCATACAATTTTATCACAAATATTATAAATCCATAAGTGATATATTAAAAAAAAAAAACATTTAGAATTGGCAGTCACTTGTGCGCAAAATGCTTTAGCCACTTTTTCATTACAGATGATTTCATAATAGTAGAAATGGAGACTGAATGTGATTTTATTTATAGGACATGTGATCTATTGCATATAGTGACATCAATATGACTTCATGTCCCAGAAAAAAGTTCCCCTGTGGCCTAATTGGTAAGTGCGCTTGTCAACTGGCTTTGAGGGCGTGGGTTCATATCTCACCCCGGGAACTCACTTTAGTCCGAGCCCATGGGACATTAAATGAGGGCGGGTTGTATCCAATGTTCTATGCTGGGGCAACTGAAAGACCCTGGGCATCCCTGAATTAATAGGGTATGTGCCAGACTCACAGTCTTCTCATCTCATCATACAGCGGTCGCATGCCTCGATATAGCCCACTTACGGTGCTGCAGAGGCGTAAAACACAAACAAACAAATCCCAGAAAAAAATACACATGCAATCTTAGTGTCTGCAAATATGAAATCATCTGTAATATCTGTCAAAGTCAAAGCTAGTTTATTGCTCACACCACATGAATATCCTAACAGTAACATGATTGGGCGTAACAGCTTTTTCATTCACAATTTTTGCATACACTAAATCGTTTTCTTCTTGATTTTGTACCTAATGAATTTTTTCTTCATAATTTACTTGCTGCATATTTTGCTGTAAACTTCAACGGCCACAGATTGCTGCAAAAGTCACCATTCTAAACAAAAATGTAGAACAATACTTTGTCCATGTGTAGCAAACAAATAACTTGATCTACATGACTTGCGAGAGCTGGACATCACTTTACATTCATGAACAAGATACAACACATGAACACAACCTTTCTTTCTCATTTACATTTTGCTCAGTGTGCATCTGTATGTAAGCTTAGGCTATTTTAGGAAGGAGATTGAGGATCTCATAGATCTTTACAGAAGATGCTGGACAATGCCTTGTTTGAGTGAAGCAAACAAACAATGGCTGAGATTGCACGATCCTTGCTGGCATTTTGTGCAAGGTCCTAGGATTTTCTGTTGTTCTTTGAGCATTCAGAATGACGAGTATAGTATGCTTGTATTATGAAGTTGTATAGTCCAGAGTGTTCTTACTTACAAATAACAAAGAAAAAGAGAAGACAGCAGTGGGAAATTTTATGCTGTGTTTTGTTTTGTCAAAAAAAGGTCAATTCCATAGCTTCCTTAAAATGAATTAGTTTGTTACAAAGGTAACTGAAGTTACTCATAATAATTTTCTATACCATAGCATATTTAACTACAACTTCACTCGATTGATACCATTTTCCTATATCCTTACTTTCAAATGATTATTAATTTTCTTCTATTACTGAAATAAGATCTTGTTGTTTAATTAAAAAATATATATTGTAGATTAATCCAGCTCATTTTGCTTGGGTAATTCTCATGCTGCATTAACTTTCAATAATTGGTCCAGATCTACAAGATGGTAGTTATTATATATGAATTTATGGGATGATTTTAAATCAGTCTCACAATATGATAAAGATGGGAGAAAGTCTTTTTGCATATCAATAATACATTTTTGCTAACCAAGGAATTATTTACCATATGTTTACAATTAATTGCATTGTGTCTTCCATTTACAACATGTTGAAGACACACTTATTTCCTTCATTTGAAGTCTAGCTGCACTGTAACAAAATAGCATCTTTTCTGTCAAATGAATAGTTCTGAATACTTTTAACCAGGCTTGATAGCCAAGTTTGCATGTTTACATTTGAGGCAGATTGTTTTATTTTTCAAGGGCCACTAAAACACTTCCTTAACAGCTTCTTGCTTGTCTTAAGTGAGTGTTGATAAATCTGTTGATCTGTAACCCACCTTTTACCTCAATGGGTTTTCTGTAATTCTATCTTCCGAGAAATGAAAAGAAGAATTTGCTGTTCACCAAGAATCAGCAGCAGTCCTCGGCGAGGGGGCATTAATACTGTTGCATTTAAATGGATGGATGAATGGGGCTGTATGTCCTGTTAATGCACTTTGTTGGCTAAATAGGACAGGAGAAGGCTACACCAATTAGACAATTGAAAGTGCCATCAAACATTTGCCCATGCAGGTGACCAGGCAAGAACTGGACTGAACCCCTAGACCAAGCGATTAGCAGCCCAGCAAGCTACCACTGAGCTAGCAGTGCCATAATTTAATAATCGGGGGGGGGGTCTTGGAACTTTCCTCGGTTGGAAATTACTTAATTAACAGTGACGACGGCAGTAATTATTTATTTCAGTTGTGCTAAGGCTCCGAATATTCATTTCTAAATCGAGCAACACCTTGTTACAAAACAACCCCACCAGAAATTATTTATTCGGAGACTACCCTAAAGGATTTATTTTAAATTATTTACTTCATCAAAACTGAGCCAGAAATTATTTATTTTAAAAATACCATACAATGGACACGTTCCATTGAATGTCTTCATCCTGTCTCTTTGAAAATCTACATCATTACAGCATTTTAATCAATAGTGTAGAGGTTTCCAAAAAAATATATCTGGCACTACGAAGAAGTATAGATTAGTGGGTGTTCTTTCCCGAAATGTTTCTTTATTTACCACTTGTTTTATTTCTAAAAAGTTGGTTTATTTCTAGTATTTAATCAGATTAGCTCTTCGTGTATATATCTGTATTCCACATATGGTATAATTTCATTGGTATTCTTATGCTTTCAGTGACATTCCCCTGTATTGGGATTCGTGAAAAAAATGTTGGCTTGTACTGTACAACTGAGAGACACCATGGAGAAATGGTGCCAATCAATAATTATACTATTCACACTTAATAACCCTTACATGCATGAACAGTCATCTGTCTGAAGAATCTGTCACAAGATTGATTGTTTATTCAACCAAGAAAATTACCAAGGAATTTTACTCAATGATACATTATGGATACCGTAGTGAAGAAATATAATTTCCTATGATATTGAGTAGTCAGTTTTTCTTAGCTATAAGAAAACACTTTTCGCAAAAAAGTCTGTCAGTGAATTGATTGAGCTCTTTACGCTTGGGTAATTCTTATGCTTGGTTAACTTTCTAGAGATTCAAATGATATTTATGAGATAGCATTGATTTGATATGTGTAGATATGAGACAATTTCAAATCTTTAAAAAAAACAAATAGAAAAAGAAAAACAGAGGAGGGGACAGACTGAAACCTACACTATATGATAAACAATTACCATGCAATCAGGGGCGGACTGGCGGCATCTCGGGCCCTGTGGCAAAATGAGTCGATGGGCCCTAAAATTCCCATTTTCACTATATATCCATTTACAAAAGTGTGCAAGGCCCTTTCCAATTCAGGGCCCTCTCACATTGGGGCCCTAACCCAAAAGTTGATTCTATCCTGCAGTCCACAGCGCTCCTAAATAAAATGTAAGATTTTCAAAATATAGTTACGACTGTAGCGTGAAAGTAGAAGGTTTCAGCTTCGTATTGATGTAAAAATTAAAATATTGTGTTGGGAAAATTTTGAGATATTTGAGTTTTTTATTTCTTTGTTTATCACATGCCACTTCAGATCATTATCAGAGGTTGTTTGCAAGTAACAAACAATTTCTTCATAAGACATAACTGTAGATATCATACAGTATCGTATGAATCATTTACGTATAACAGAAAATCTATTTTAAACGAAAATTGCCATCATTACATTTGTTTATCACATTTTATGTTTTCTGGCGTTTTGAGTTTTGAGATTAAAAGTATGTGTAGTTTAGACAATTGTACACGTGAAAATTGAACCAGAACTGTCTTATCTATTCTAGATGTCATAATCCTTCTGTTGGCCAAAATTTACATGAATAGGTAATATCCATTTTCCTGGTTCCTTAAGCTTTGAAGCAGACAGCACTGTTTACATTTCTCTCATGCATTACTTGATGTATGATACAGTCTATTTAGTGTTTCATCTGTTTGAGAGTTAAAGTTTTCATTTGTCTGTTCTCCGGGCTTCATTGCATGCTGTGTTTTCATTTAACTTCTCAGCTTCAATTAAGTTTAAGGACTTACTTGGTTTTGGTGTTGAGATGCCAGAATGATCATTCCGATGCTCGGAAAACAATTTATGTTATTTGTTATAGATCCATAGGAAGGTGTTGAGACTAAGTTCCACTGACATAATGTGATACTGACTTTTGCATTAAACAGTTTCACTCTAAAAACTAACAGAAATAATGAAAAAATGAAAGTGGTAGCCAAATCACATTAAAGCAGTATTACAACTGTTTCAAATTAATTAACAAACTTTGTCAAAAAGATATAATTTTTGGGTTTTTTCTTTCTTTTTTTATTTTCTGGCTCCTGCATGGGCCCCCTTGAGTGGATGGGCCCGTCGCAGCTGCCACTCGACCCATAGGCGTACGGCGCGCGCGATTTTTAGGGGGGCGAGCGACATTTGCCCGAATTTCAAGATCTAGATTTAATACCATTTCATATGAAATTGCCTGGAAATCTTTAATTTTCAATAGCGTTGATTTAATCTTCTGCCCAAATTTTTTAGCCTTTTTACCCGAATCTTACTGTTTCCCAAACTTTTGGGGGGGGCGATCGCCCCCCCCCCCCTGCCCCCCCCTCTGATACGCCTATGACTCGACCACATAGGCCAGTCCGCCCCTGTTGCGAGGGATTTTGCTTGATTATTTCAGCAGAGAAGGAAAGAACTGTAGATCTCTAGTCTGGAGCAATGTTGTGAAGATACAAAAAGGATATAACAAGAGGAAAAGAAGAATTTCTGAAGAAAGAAAAGAAATTTCCCATACTTGAAGCTTGGAGTAAGGAGTAGTGACATTTATGGCTTCCAGCTACACCTGTTTGGCTATTTGTTCTTGTTTCATGGTTTCTTAACAATCCTGTCTGGAGTTTTTATTATCCTTTCATGTTAATGAAGCTTCCCTCACTATTTCTCATGGCTGCTTAACATTGATAGCTTGGTTTTGAATGAAGTTTCTTTCACCATTTTCTGTTGGGATGTTTTTGCAGCAAAATTTTGCTATGAATAAATCAAGCATTATTTACCTTGCAGAAAAATAAGCACATGAGATATATTGGTACTTGCTTGTACACAGCAAGTCCATAAACCTAAACAGCATTCACCCTGTATGGTTGGATATGACCATGTAAAAGTATAATATTTCCGTTGTTTGTCATTATGACTTTTGTTGATTTTGCAATATGCAAGAAGTTCCTAGAATTATCAATTGTTAGGCCTATCTGTAAAGCTTTTGTGATCAATCCATTGACATGCAGTTGATACTTTTCAGACAATTTCAGCTTTCTAGACTTAAATATTTTGTTCTTAAACTCACAGTCTCCCCTCCCCCTTTCATATCCATTAAAATTGTACCAAGCTTAGGTGGTGACCTCATGAGATGAGGTCAACCAAATTTTTCCAACTTCTGTTCCAGGACTTTTACGTTTGCCCCGTAGGTCAGACAAAATCGATATTTAACTTCTCCGAATTACTAGATGCATTACTTCTGAGGTTGGTTGGTTGAATGAAAAAGAAAAAGCTTCAATTTTAATTTTGAAATCATGTTGTTGTGAAAATAATTTGATCCCAAAATAACTTCAAGAAAATGTACTGCACTTTGCAAATACATGTTTTACCCAATCTTGAACTATTTGAACATCAGTTTTACTGTGAGTTAGTAAAAAATTGAGATTTACAATGTCGTTACCGCAGCTTCCTAAGAATACAGCCGAAACTCCCCTTTAATTGGATAACACAATAACTTTACCCCAGGCACCTGGGTGGTAAAAAGAGGAAAGACAAATATATCATTTTGTGTTTTGTTGGTGGAATGATTTGCTAGTTCAGTTTTTAAGTATAAGTTATAACTGGGCTGTAAACTACACTGTAAAATTTTAATTTTGAGTTAGCTTAAATGATTGGGTGAGATGGTTGCACAATCTCTTTGAGCTGTCATAACATGTTGTTGTAAGTTATATCAACGGAAAGATTATCACAACTCACAACATCAAGCTATGTTAGCTCTAACATATTGTGCAACCATCTCACTCAATCATTTGAGCTGACTGAGAATTTCAAATTTTACAGTGTACAGCATGATAAGTACTTAACCATTCTTCTGGGCGTAATTGTCTTTGCGCTAATGTATTAAAAGTTACTATTTAAAAGTTACTGCTAATAACAGCACTGTAAAATCGGACTCGCTGATTCAGCTCAATTGATTGAGTGAGATGGTTGCACAAGTTGATTGAGCTAACATTAATGTTTTAAGCTGAGATAACTCAAAATACCGAGCTGAGATAGCTCAAAATACTAAGCTATGTTGACTAAGGTATTTAAGCTGAGAAAACTCAAAACAATGAGCTGTGTTGACTTACAGCTCAAAATATTGAGTTTTGTTGACTTATTGATCCAAGCTGACACAACTCAAAATTTTGAGCTGTGTTGACTTATTTTTAGCTGTTTTTGATTTATATTTGTGTTGTTTTTGATTTATATTTGTGTGACCTGTCTTATAAAGTTACTTATGAATATGGGCTGTAATCCCAAAATATTGTTTGATCGCTCAAGGGGATCCACCTGATCCAGTATGCTTCATTTTAGCACACCATGGACAGGCCCAAGATGCATTCAACACAGACCATTGCATCACAAGGAGATTTACAAATTAATTTCTTGTGAATAAATCCCAATGGCCTGTGGCTCATCTGAGTTGGTATATGGTGCTAGAAGCCTATATTTGAACACACTCTGACTTGGAAATGTTGGTTGACGTGTGAAAGCATGCATCTAATTACTCCCACAAATTAATTTAAGAGTGATAAAAATAAAAAATTGACCAGCTAAAGTGGTTTGCTACTCATTTTTTCTCTGGGATAGTGTAGTATAAATGTTCTTTTTTCTTGTAAGTAAATAAGTATTTAAAACTAAATGCAGTGTTATGAGAAGTGCTTGTTATAGATGGCGCTATATGTGGCATGACTGAGATGTCAAGCTATCTGCAACAACTGAAGCTTTCATGTTTTCACAGCTTAATGTTATGATTCGTTAGGACAACTTACAGCATTGAGCTATCATACCTTGACAACTTATAGGATTGAGCTATCATATTTTGAAAATTATTAACATTCTCAGACAGCTCAAATTATTGCATCAACACAGTTTTCAAAATTTACAGTGAGGGACTAAAATACTTGCTTGTTCTTTGCAACTGCCAGCTTTGGGTGTGGCTTCTCTAGTAGGCACGATTTGGAAAGCTTTTTGGGGTGAACTCTCCGAAAGGAGAACTTGATATTGTTTTGAAATCCTTTGACTTTGTGCTGGTTCTTTATAGGGCAAAGGGACATAGGGACCCTAACATTTGATTGAACAATTGAGTGAACAATTAGAAGTTTATCTACCAATTGGTAGCGTAATTGGTTTGGTGATTGACTTAGGCATTAAACGGTAATTGATTTCTTGATTAACTTTGGGACTGACCACAGCTGTTGTGGCTTAATTGAGTTGCTTTGCTATATTGGATTGTTCCTCTGAGTTGGCGGAGTCATCACAAAATTAAGAGTTCCAATTTCCGCTTGTGGGCAGACAAATAATTATACATTCGGCTATAAGATTTGTGGTTATCAATGATGTTAATATTTATCCTTTCTTTTACACTGACATCTACAGTCATGCACTGCGGTCAAATTGTCATTTGGAGATGGGTGACATCATTGAAGTGTTAAGTAAGTTACCCATTTACTAACTTTGTGTGCAATAATATCTATGAGTGAAGTCAGGAGACGAAGTCGTAATTCAGGAGACCTAAGGAGTCTGAATCTTAGTCGTTTTTTAGAAAGTTAACTCACTACCCAACTTAGTAGACTTTACTGCAATAAGCCTCATTATATGTTTCATATACAACATGTTGAAGATACAGTTTCTTCATTTTAGCTGCACAATAACAAAATAGCCACTTCTCTGTCAAATAGATAGTTCTGAATGCTTTTAACTATGCTTAATAGCCAGGTTTGCATGTTGAGATATGGAGGCAGATTGTAGTTTTTTTTTCGAGAACCAGTAAAACACTTCCCTTAACAACTTTTTGCTTGTCTTTGAATCCACCGGACAGAGAACAAACAAGGAAGGTCGAATTAGAGATGGCTACTGCGCCAGTTTAATGGCAACAAAGAACACACAATTACATTCACACAAACATTCATACCACACATAGAGACAAAGGACACACAGACAGGAGCCTACTGCTCCTAGACCAGCCTGAACATAACAGACAGGTAACATACGGATAAGATGACATTAAAGTGCAAAGTAGCATACAGGGTAATACATAGCTAAGTACAAATCACAACCGGAATAGACAATATAATGAGACTTAGACTCAAGAATATGAATAAATCGGATAGACAATCCACATAAACATGAAGAAAAATGAATTATATACAACGACATACGTAACAGAGAATAATAATATAGAAGGTAGAATTAGAATAAAAAATGGCCGGAGACCTGGGTGATTTTTGGAGGGCGAAATTACCCACAATTTTTGAAAATTTTGATCTAAAATTTGATAATTTTGGTTGGGCTTCGGAAAGACCCTAAAAAGGGGGAAGGAAGAAAAAAGGGAGAGGAGGGCGGGTGCTTGAGAAAAACGCAAACCAGAGAAGAATGAACAAGAGTCTTTATAGTGAGAAGGAAGGAATTCACAGCTTATGGAAACTGTGAAGGAAAGAACAGCTCAAAGGAATGAGCGGGAAGGAGAGATTGGGAGCTGTGAAGATAGATAGACAGCTAGAGGTGAGAGATACAGAAATGTACAGAAAGTTGAAACCCAAAGCCAAGAAACTGGATCAGACTAAAGTCTGCGCGGCAGCAAACCCTTGTGTCTCTGCCCGGCTTCAATGGACCTTAGCACTCGCACTAAGCTATCATTGAATCCACCGGACAGAGAACAAACAAGGAAGGTAGAATTAGAGATGGCTACTGCGCCAGTTTAATGGCAACAAAGAACACACAATTACATTCACACAAACATTCATACCACACATAGAGACAAAGGACACACAGACAGGAAACTACTGCTCCTAGACCAGCCAAGAGACAAGTCCAAAAGCAGTAGGAGTGGGAAAAGAGTGAGAAGAGTGAAGTGAGAAAGAGGCCAGGCAGGGTGAAGGAAGGTGAAGGAAGCGGCAACTGCCTCGCACTAAGCTATCATTAGTGGGTGTTGATAAGATCTTACCCAACTTTCACCTCAATGTGTCTTCTGTCATTCTATCTTCCGAGAATTAAAAAGAAGAATTTCCTGCTCACCAAGAATCAGCAGTCACTCTCAGTGAAGGTGTATTTTGCCATTGCATTGAAATGGATGGGTGTATGGATGGGGCTGTACGTCCTTTATTTATACCCTTGGTAGGCTAACTAGGAGAAGGACACACCAATGAGATGATTGAATCTGCCATCCGCCATTGACCCAGGTGACCTAGCAAGAGCTGGATTGAGACCATGGACCTAACAATTGGTAGTCCGGCAAACTACCATTGAGCCAACACTGACGTCAATTCGTACAGTTTCATAGTTCTAGATAAATTGTTGAGTGACCTTCCAATGCCAAATCCATGGAATATCTTTGGCCTGTCTCTTTGTTAGTCTTCTTTCTCGAAACTCATTTCTATATTTTCCACTCTTTTCATTTCCAAAATAGTTGGTTTATTGCTTCTACTTTACTTAAATGAGCTCTTGATGCACATATCTGTGTTCCACATATAGTATTTCAATGCCTTCAGTGACATTATCCTATATTGCTGATTGGAACAGAATGCCACAATCCTATACAGTACAACTGTAACTATAAGACACCACACAGAAATGATGCCAATCAATAATTTTACTATTCACCCTCCTTCGTCTCTATTTGCCTGAATAATCACCTGTCTGAAAAAGCTGTCACTAAATTGATTGTTTAATCAACCAAAAAACATCATGGAATTTTACTCAATAATGTATTTTGGATACCGTAGTGAAGATATATCACTTCCCATATTGAGTTGTGTTTTTCCTATATGAAAACACTGTTCTTAAAAAGGTCTGTCAGTGAATTGATTGAGCTCTTATGCTTCGTTAATATTTTGGAGATTCAAGTGATATTAATGAGTTAGAATCGAATAGGTATTCATGAAGGTATGAGATGATTTCAAATCTTAATACGAGAGACAAATAGAAAAAGGTAACAGAGGAGGAGGGACTTGCAGTAGTGGATCCGGGAGGGAGGGGGGGGGGGGTAAAGGGGTTCGAACACCTCCCCCTTTGGCCTATAAAATGTAAATAATATTACTAATTCAGATAATTTTAGTAACTTTTCATTCATAACCCCCCTGGGAAGAGACCGAACCTTACTTATTTGATAAAAAAAGAAGGTGCAATTGATCTAATATGACTAAAATGATATTGAGAGAGCAATGAAAGGTATGAGTACGTGCCACTGAAAGATAGTCAGGTAACAGATAGATCAGAGACATATAGATAGATAGATAGGTAAACAGATAGATAGATAGATAGATGGATAGATAGATACTTAAATAGATAGACAGATAGATATGTAGATAGATAGATAGATTTTGCTGATGTGATAGTCTATTTACCAAACACAGACACATCTACAAAGGCTACCAATTTAACACGAAGTTCATCGCTGCATTAAACAACATCTAGCGTGGATTATGATCTTGAAGATCCACTGCATGAAAGTACTTCGGATTTTATGTGCAGGCAAAGACCTACAGGGTAGCAGGCCTGGACCATACCACTCAACCACCCAGCTGTTGATAGGGACTTACATTGTAGATTCAGAGCTCTGGACTATCAGCCGAGCAAAATCGGAATCTCGACCACTCATGGAATCTGGAGCAATGCTGTGAAGATATAAGAAAGAAATAACAAGAGGAAAGTTCCAAGAAAGAAAGAAAGTACCTATACCTTTAGCTTGGAGTAAGGAGTAGTGACATTTACGGCTTCAGGCTACACCTGTTCACCTATTTGTTCTTGTTTCATGGTTACTTAACAATCCTGTCTGAGTTTTTATTATCCTCTCTTCCGAATGAAGCTACCCTTACTATTTCTCATGGTTGCTTAAAAGTTGGAGTTTGCTTTTGAAAAAAGTTCCTCTCACCATTCCCATTTTTTAGAATTTCTTTAGTACTTGTATTTCTGTTAATAAATCAAGCAATTATTTACCTTGGTAAAATCATTTTTGCAGATAATATTACCATGCCGTCGAGAGGCAAACAATTTGTATGAGGATACACTGAAATGGGAATATGATCAGAGCAATCAATCATGGAAACAATCAATCAATCAATCAACCAATCTATCTATCTATCTATCTATCTATCTATCTATCTATCTATCTATCTATCTATCTATCTATCTATCTACTCCCCTGTCTATCTTTCTGTCTATCTTCCTTTCTATTTATCCAAACCCACTCATTGATTTACCTTTCCGTCTTTCCATCTCTGTGCACACTGTAGATCTCATAACACATTAGCCTGCATATTTACAAAGGTCTTGGCACCAGAATTAATTGAATACCTGAAAAATCCCGATGCCAGCCTACCCCAAGTTCTTGGCAGAAGTGATGAATTTCACAATACAACACCATGGTGCTGAGTCGTTTCTGTGGTAACCTATGTGTTATATATCTCCAGATCGAAATACTTCTACAAGATGGAGAAGTGTTTATAAACTTATGTTGGTTTTGCGATGCAGGAATTATAAATTGATATTTCTGAAACTTTGGGATCTGCTATTGCCATGTAATTAATAACATGCCAGTTCAATTTATCAGACTTATATATGTTTGAAATTCCAAGACTTCTCCAAATCCATCCACAATCGACACCTGCTCCTTGAGTTGAGGGTACATTCGTGTGGCAGGAGGGTGGATTAGAGTAGGTCGGGGCAAGAAGCCCGGGTTAGGTGAGAGGCCCCCCCAGGTTTATATCTAAACTTACATTTTTGATGTGTTTTCTTATTGCCAGGATTAAAGCTAGAGGCTTTTTAGGTGACTTCATAAATTTTGAAGGTGAACAGCACCAAACCATAGTAGAAATAAAAGAAACAAAAAAATGTGCATGGTTTCTGTAACATTGACTAATTCTTCGAAAACGGTTGTTAGAAATAACCTTGACAATTTTTAGAAGTATAATGGATATCTACATTGCTTAACTTTAAGACCATCACATAAATATGATTTGTGTCATGTTTTATGCATTTTAGTTTGAAATATAGAGGTCGAATTAAAATATGTGGGTTTGGGGTGAGAGGCCCCACGTGGCATGGGGCCCCCTACAATGGGGCCTCAAAGCTGCTTCAGGAACCATGTAATAATGTGTACTTTACCTTACATCTTGATAGAATAGCTAATTAAAAAGAATTGGCCGAAATTGAAACAAGGCAAAAAATATTAAAAAATAAATATATGAACAGAAAAATTCTGAAATTCAGAAAAAGTGAAAAGAATGCCTTAAAAATGATAGAAGAACCCCAAGAAATAACTTTCAAGCTGAATGCACTCGCAAAAAAAAATGCCATAGGATTATAATAGGGGGGCTTCTTGCCCAATGGGTGGGGTAAGAAGGCCATTTTCAATTTTTTACAAAAATGACTGTAACTCCTATATTAAAGTTACCCTGAATGATAGGATGGGATTGGAAACAACTTTCTCTAATTTTTACACAATCTTGTGCTGTGGGCTCGTCTTGATAAGTGTGTAAAATTTCTTTGTTGTAGGATTTTTTTTTCCTATTGAAACGACCCAACAAATGCACTAAATGACCCCTGGATTTATTTCGGGTACGCACGGAAAAAAATCAGAGGCTTGATCGCTTTCAGCTTTGTGACATCATCACCATTGTAAGGATTTGTTAACTTGTAGCAATACGTTTTTAACAATGGCCATTGTGATGTTATGAACAATGGATGTGCTGGAGGATGGAGGAACTATATTGAAAAAGAACATAAAATAACTAAGAAATATATGGAATCAAAGTTATATGTCCAAAGATTAGTCAAAAATATCATTTAACACAAGCTTATATTATACTGTGTATGAAACCACCAATATTTAACAAAATTATTTATCATTCAGGGCAACTTTAAAATTGGTAGACATTTGTTTTGCAAGTTATAAATAGAGTCAAGTGATCCCTTCCTGACAGCATATGCATTCAAAGAATCGACCATAAAAAGTAGGTCAAATCGCACCTCGAAGTTAAGGGGGGCTGCATGCCCCGACCTACTCTACATTAAAAGGGATGAAAATAGTGTGCAACATGAAACATTTATAAACACAAGTAAGAGAAAACTAATTCCAACCAATGGTACACCTTGCAGTAAAATAAAGTTCTAATCCATCGAAATAACCACATACTGACTCAGGTCAATGACTCAAGAGTGCAGGTCACTGATTATAGACATAATGGTTAGTTGGTTGAATGGCTTATTGCACCTTTTTGGGGGCGAGTGACATTTGTCCGAATTTAAAGATCTGGATTTAATATAATTTCACATGAAATTGCCAGGAAATCATTAAGTTTCAATGATGTTTATTTAATCATCTGCCCAAATTGTTCTGCCTTTTTGCTAAAATGTTACTATTTCCCAAACTTTTCCCCCATATACCTACCTATGTGTATCTTTTAAATAGACAAACATTTGGCTCAGTCACCCCATGACCACTGTGTGCTTGGGAACCAACTTACTGACACAGGTCAATGACTCAGGAGTGTAGGTCACTGACTTGTCCAATTGACCTAATGGTTAGTTGGTTGAATGGCTTATTGCATTGGAAGTGAGTCATCCCCTGTGAAATTGTCTGGGCAATTGAAAATTGGTCTTGGCTTCTTGAAATCTCTAACAAAAGAACATCAAGGAGTCTTGTTACATTATTAAGATATCAGCACAATAGTGAAGTTTGTTTCGTAAATGCACAGGCAGCATTAATTGGATCCTCGGGAGGCAAAGTGAACCAACCCTGAATTTTGGCATTTTCATGTTTCAATTGTTTTGTGCATAAAATTGTGTCCTCTATTCAATGGTTAGGTGACCAACCTTGATTTCCAATAGAAAGGCTATTTTTAAAGGGGTGTGAACCAACCAAATGTGGCCAAAACTCATTTTAGTCGCAAGGCAAAGTGAACCAACCCACACATCTCAAGGCAAAGTGAACCAACCCATACATTTCAAGGCAAAGTGAACTAACCCAAGTTTTGATCATTATTGCAGCAATTCCACTCCTCAGAATGAGGCTGATTAATTAATTTTCAACCAAAGACCTTAAGTACCCTCCCTGGTTGGTATTAGGTCATTTTCAACCATCTGGCTGACCTGCATTGCCATTAATTGGGTCGAGGATTCAGTAAAATGGTGAAGTGAACCAACCCAAGCAACGATCACTTTGCGGCAAAGTGAACCAACCCATTTTTTGAGCTTTCTCTGAAGAATACACTGTCCAGAGTGAGGCTAAGAAAGTGATTTGCCACCCTGAAGTTGTGATGGTCATGAAAGATCTTAAACTAAGTGCAATTATTTATTTATTTGGCCAATTTGACCTGAAATCATCAGCAGTTTCCATCAAATTCTGGGTTGGTTCACTTTGCCTTGCGATGGATGTTCTCATTAAAATCACCATTTTCCATGTGGAAAAAATTTAGGCCATCAATTTTTTTTTTAAAATTGTTAATTTCAAAAGCCCCAATCAGGTTGTTGTCATTGTAAAACATGTAACTGAAATAGCTCCAAAACCATGAGCATTACAAATATGGTCAAAACTGTTTTTGCCATTTCCCGAAATTTTGAATTTCAGGGTTGGTTCACTTTGCCTCCCGGTGATCCAATTATGTGGCTGAATTTACATTTGTATGCCTGTCTTTAAATTTACGTTGTCATCATATTTGTACTTCTTTGTATGCATAGATTGCTATTGAAATCATTTTGTTGTGAAGTAATTTGATCCCAGAAACAACTTCAACTAAATGTGCTGTACTCCGCAAATATTTATCGTTACTCAATCTTGAACTAGATCAGCTTCACTGTCAGTAAAAAGCAGTGATTTACAATGTTGTTATCTAAGCCTGCTAAGAATGCGGCAGAACCTCCCCTTTGATTGGATAACACAATAACTCTACCCTAGTGGCCTGGGGGGTGAAAATAGGAAAGAAAAGAATAGTACATGTTAAGCATTTTATGTTTTGTGTTTGAATGTTGCACTTGAACAAGTATGAATGCTTACAATGTTGTTACCTCAGCCTCCAGAGAATTCAGCGGAACCTCCCCTTTGATTGGATAACTCAATAACATTACCCCACTACCGGATTGTAAGAACGCTTATCCCAGTATTAGTTAGACACCGATTTGGAGGGTTCTAACATGCATTTTTGTCAGTTAGATCCCGACCGGAGTTAGGACCCGACAAAGAGGTGTCTAACTGACTTAGACATCATACGCTTCTTCTATTATACATTTTGCAGTTGTAAACAGAGTTAATCCCTAGCTGGGCGCTAACATGCAAAACTGTCAGTTAGATACCAGCATTTCCAATGGTAAGTATCTTGGTGATGTCTAAAAGTGGTTAAATGAATGTACACATATTGTGTCAATGCTGAACAATGAGTTAGATAATAACTAGTTTTAATCAACTGAACTCATGTAACAGCATGACAAAAAATTTCGCCTGCAACCCGGCTATAAGACAAGTTACAGGGTTTAACCACATTAGGATAACCCGTGTTAAGCTCGCATAATCCTGTGCAAGGGCCTGGGTGTTATAAAGAGGAATTAAAAGCATAGCATTTTGTGTTTTGTGTTGAAATGATTTGCAAGCTCAGTGGTCTATAACTGATAGATAGATAGATAGATATATAGATAGATATGGTAGATAGATATGGTAACTGAGCTGCCTACCTCAGCATGGTCAGTACGTTACCATTCTTCTTTATATTAGTTTCTGCCGCTTTGTCAGACAAACCTGATTATGGAAGTAATCGACATTGCACTAATGTATTAAAAGTCACTATTTAAAAGTTACTGTTGAAATCTATGGCTTAAAAAATTACACTTGCTTGTTCCTAGTAACCACCAGGTTTGGCTTGGCTTCACTCGTAGGCACGATTTGGAAAACCTTTGGGAGTGACCTGTCTAAAGGATAACTTGATATTGTTCATAAATCTTTCGATTTTGTGGTCAGTCTTTATTGGGCAAAGGTACATGGGGACACTAACATTTGACTGAGTAATTGAGTGAGCAATTAGAAGTTTATTTAGCAATTGGTATGGTAATTGGTTTGGTGACTTAGGCATTAAATGGTAATTGATTTCTTGATTAACTCTAGGACTGACCAGGGCCGTTGTGGCTCAATTCAGTTGCTTTAATACACTGGTTTGTTCCTCTGTGTTGGCTAACTGGTTACAGAATTTAGAATTCCATGAGTGGGAGGACAAATATTTACATCGGCCTATTTGGGGTTATGTTAATATGTATCATTTCTTTAACATTGAAATCAGCGGTCTTTTGCCTGCCAAATTTTCGTGGGGAGACCTTGCTTATAACAATGCAGATCTAGCATCTACATGATATGAATCTAAGGATCTACTATAGCTATAAGGGTCATTTATGAACAGTTGTAGGTATAACAAGGAAAATTCTAACATCACTTGGAACAACATTCTCACAGTGTACGGGTTTGGCTGTAAATCAAGAAAATCCTAGCAATCCATCTCATCAAAACATTTATATCATTATTTGAGCAGGAAATGGCATATGGAATCATCGTTATTATCATGTCAATTCCTAATTTCCTCAAATAATTACAAAAGGTCTCAAACCAAACAGTGATACAACATTCAATTAGCCCATAATCTTGTCAATAATTTGCTGTGACCTCAATACTAGCAGACATGGTGGATGGCATAAACGGTGTTTCCTGTAAATTACCAACTGATCTGCATTGCAGTTACTACGGCAAACCTCTTTAAGGGTTTACATATACTCAATTTTAAATTTTTTATGTGTTTTTCGAATCATCAATGTCATTTTCAGCAGAAAAAGCTCACGGCTTATGTTGTTATTTCGTAGAGACCCGAACCGAAATGAAATTTCTTTGACTTTGACTTCGGTCATCAAATCACCACCTCAAAAATTTTCAACTTAGGGACCCTTCAGAATTTATGACTGGGGGCTGGGAGTTTTGCCCGAGGGGGTACAAACTTTTCTCATGTGTCTCAAGGGGGTACTAATAATCTGTACGTGTTACCATACAAGGGCACATGTATTTACTCTGTGTGTGTATATTGCTTTGCACGTCGAAGGGGGTGTACTAAAAATACGCATGAAACCTGAGGGTGTGGTATTAAAGATCGAGTTCAGTCAATTTTCGGCTTCTACACAATGGATTGTCTGCTTCTACGCAATGGATTGTACAAAACATTTTTGTCAATCGTTACGAAGTCATTACTCTGAGACTAATTGCAAGAAACCCCTGCTGTTATGTGCATTCAATGGGTAATTTAGTTGTGAAAAATCTGCTCTAAAGATTTTGAAAATCGATTAATATTTAAGGTAGATATGGTCTAAAACGTCTAGCAACGTCTGATTTTTCCCATTTAAATTTGTCGTTATACAAAATTCCACTTTAAAATTTCCATTTTTTTTGTAAGCATACCATGCAAAATATAATGCTCGCAAGCAATTTTTGGCATTGCAGAATCACTACCTACATAGTTTGCAACAATTTAGCATGCAGTGGAAGCATTGCATATCTGATTTCTGAAGATTACAAGCCAAATGGAAAATGTTTTGATTGTTACACAGTTGCTAAAATAAGGGTAGTGTCATCAATTGAGGGCTACATCACTGTGTAAAACACTTTCAAATAACTTGATTTCACTTGTTTGGCAATGGAACTGGTCAGACTAATGGGCTGAATAGTTTGTAGAATTCCGAAGCCCTCGTATGAGGTCTTAAATATTAACATTTTTTCAACAGACCATATCTCCGGTCTTAATTAAGTTACAGAAAGCATAAATATATTTCTGGAGAGTGTCGATTCTCCCCTATCGAATTGATTATAAAACATTCCTGTCAGATTAATACTGCTAAAGTTCGCCCGATCCTGAAATATTCATAATTTGGGTTATGAATGATATTATTTTACAAAAGGAACAAAAACAGTTTGTTCGAAAACATTTTAGGGGATAATATCTATGATATGTTTGCACACATTGATGTTGTTCCTGATGAGATCCAATAAAGTTCGTTTTTGGACAAAAGTGACAACCAAATTGTGCACTTGATTGTGAAGAAGCCGAAATGCAAGTGGCCCTGATTAGTCTTAGACATGTACATGTGAATGCATTTATTAAAATATAAAAACGTATATTATTGTGCTAAAAAGAGAATTTAGAAAGAAACTTGCTTTTGTGCAAGTGTGCTCTGACTGTATTTATAGGTCTATAAAAAGTAAATTCTAAATATAGATAAGACTTGTGCAAGAAATCCATTTCGAGAAAAGTTATGTTTTATCTCTTCCTATATTCATACATCATATATGTTTAAAAGTTTATTTCAAGACATACGCCATATGATATGCAGCACAGTTTTCAAAGACTTTCTTGTATTTCAAAGACCATATTTCTTAGTGTCACTATGGAAGTCATCGGCCTGTGAGAGACCAAATATTACTACTGAAAGGCTGGTGTTTCTGATGGAAATTCGTATAACATATCAAGGAAAACATCTACAATGTTTCGTAAATCTAAAGTGTGAGTCATATTTGAAAGTTTCTAATGTGTGTTCAGAGACTGAGCCGATATAAATGTGTTATTTACCTGATCATACATGCACTAGAGTGAGAGGTGGACTTCCAATATTAAATTAATCAAATTCTGACCTTTACAGGTATACCCACAGCCCTGTATACATCATATGATTATATCACTTCATTTCCACCGATCGACTTCTTCACTTTGGAAATTCATTTGCAAATTAGTGCTGCAGACATATTTATATCATGACTTTCTTCTCTCAATTACATGTACAAAGTACAATGGGGTTGCTTATAACGTTGAAATAGAAAAGACTCATTTTGTCTTGCATTGCTCTGCCCACCATGTGATACTCCAATCAACCTTTTCCCTTTGGCTTTCCGAACACCACTTTTTTTTCTGTATGGTACCCTAAACTCAAAGGGATATGTGCACTTAAAGATCCAATATGCTTTTTCAACATGCACACAGGGATAAAGCATGCCTCACCCGGAATTGAACACTTTCAGTGCAACTTCCAAAAGATGAGACTCTTTGAAGTATTAATGCATGCCATGTGGGTTTTGTTTTTGTGAAATCCAAGGGGATGTTAGGTAGGGGTTTAAAAATGTATATCTATGGGAAATGTACCCTTTTTAGAGTTGAATTATTTTTGTTGTGGCTTAGGGTACCTTTGCAGCTTTGTATATTTGTAGTGGTTCATCGATAAGCAAGGCAGGCCTTAAAAATTATTCCTAGCTTCGATATCTATCATGTGTACTATATGCAGACACTTCTTTGTCAACCGTTGTACTGTACTGACTAATTATATATACCATCCTCCCCACGCAAGCCCTGCTAAAATGGACAGGGCTTTCTGCTATTTCCAATCTCTTCTGTGATTGGCTGCTTATTTAGGTCATAAGCATTTTGCAGGCAGATTTAGTCAGATTATGGACACTTAGAGGATTACTGGCAACTAAGAAAAACAGTGTAAAACAAGCAAACTTTCAAACAGTTTCATTTCAAAACTGTGAAAATACATAATTCAATGGAATTTTCGAAACTGTGATAGCACCTTTCAACAATACACAATTTCTCCATTTGTAACTGTGTGAAACAGAAGCAACAATTTCAAACTGTGATTAAGTTAATTAAGTATTCATGAATTAGCAAAGCTTATGGGCCATTTTGTCATGGTATGACTTGGGATGATGATATATACATGCTATCTGAATTTTGATTCATGCAGCTATGAAAGCTTTTTTAATTAGCATGTGGTTATAGCATTTTGGCATAATCTGACCAGTGCATTGATGAACACTCACAATGTCACTCTTTTGGCAGATACTATGCAGAAAGCATATATATTCGTACTAATAAGTAAGTCAGAGCTGTATGACCAAATTTACATACTACTTGAAATTCAAAGTGCTGTAATTTCACGCTCGAACATCAATATCATCAAACAGAATTATTTTCTGTATTATCTGGCCTTAGATACCTATAGGGAAGGAATGAACTTTAAATGTGCGCTGACCTGCCAATCCCACAACCAGAACCATTCAGGGATTACGTGTGTCACCTGAAAAATTTAACATTTTAGTGCAACTTCACAAAGATTCACCCTTTTGAAGTATCAGGACATAGGCTTGCGCAGCAGAAAACCTTCAGCGAATAACACATTTAGAAAATTACAGTATACCATAAAATTGGTGTGTTTACCAAATTGCACATAGGTATGCAATAGCGGCAGGGTCGTGGCCTTCAAATATCTCTATTCCCACCATCTGTCCATCTGCTTGCCAGGGTTTGTAAAATCAGGGAAAGGTCTATTAGACGAACTTATGCACACTATGGTACAGTTTCATGAATCTACAAAGTATTGGTTATGAGCTGTTGGTTGCAAACCAAAAAAATATAGGCCAAATGCTGTTTTACTCTCTCAAGTTTTTCCAGTCATTCAAAAAGTGTTTAATACACGTCCAAAAGCACTGCTACATTGCATAGGTGATATGTGTATAAAATTCATTTCTGTGTAGGGCCAATTAAATCTAACTTGATCATTTATGTAAAAGCACGAAATTGGCCTAACTGACATATTTTGCACTACTCAGTCCATCGTAAAACTGTCTCATACAAGGAAGAGAACAATTCTGCATGTCCTTGGAGCAGTGCTTTTTTCAATCAATTAGGCCTACTTATAATGCTTAAATATCCTTAGCCAGCAACCACTACTGTTGTTCAAACAAGGGGTAAAGAGATAACTCTGTACAAAAATAATTGAATAGAAATGGACAGTTACAGACAGATATGGATAAAGCAAGCCATGATTAGCTATAGACAGCTATATTCTTTAAGCGACTTATAAAAATGTGTGGCGTATTCTCTGTTCTAGATGAAAGCTTTCATTTTCAGAGAATCCCCTAAAAAGGTACAGTTTGTCTCATCAACATGCGAACTGATGTTTGGCCTGATATCTCAGCATCTAATAGTGGTACAGCAGATTTACACATACTCACAGATAGTACAGCCAATTTGCAATATGAATATCACATTTTCGCGATGTTTTAGTGCCTTTTTTGCCGATTTTCAAGCAGATTACGCAGCCAAGACATGTGTGTTCTGATATATTTGTCACAGATTCCATCCAATTTGACAGTTGATTATGAAAAACATTTTCTCAAAATTCACAGTTATTGTTGGGTGTTGTTGGTTCTACAAGTTGTAGATTTTTATCTGCCCCTATCTTATTTCTAACTGCTAAAAGCACAAACAGCAACAAACAATGTATAACAGTTTGTGATCACTTCTGTTGATGTATGTTAATTGGAATTTGTCATGTAATTTTGGAACAGGCTCCCACTAGTTATGCATTTCTTCAAAATATGCAAATAATATCAAGGAAAAATGATTTGCATGCCACAACATTATCAAAATAAGTGAGATATACAAGGTCAACTATTGCATTTGCACCATATATATGTATTTGCAAAATGACCCTCCAGATTCGAATTGCATACGCTTGTAATGTCTTATAGGGTATTATTGGTATGCATGCGCGTGCTGTGAAGAGACCGACATAATTTATGGTCATCATGAGTAAATTCAGTTTTTTCATATTTAAACTCCAAACTTTGGGCCTACGTTTCTGGCATTAGCAATAATGTTATTCTAAAAAAATTACATCATGTGACAATAGAGATTTTAATGTGTCAGTTTCAACTTTCAGGGCAGCTGTTCCACCTCAGGGGCAGTTGCTTGTCGGTTGCTGAATGATTAAGGCAGAGTTCACTGCCTGTGGCAGCTCGTTGCTGTTGCCTTTGGTGCATCTCTCTCTCTCTCTCTCTCGTGTGTGTACCTAGGTTGCTAGACCGCTCGTAACCTGGAACAGGGAGCTACACATTTGTATTATGTATTTCAGTCATGATATTTTTTATTTTTTCGGTGATTGTTTTTAATTTCAGGTAGTTGTCTTCGTAGATGTCTTTGAGTTGTATCTTGTTGGTGTCATCCGGGTGGATTGTCATGCAGTTTTGTAGTACATGTTCAGTTGTTTCGTCTTGGTTCTTGCACATTCTGCATTTGGTATCTCGGTATTTGCCCTTATAGTTGTTTTTCACATCCAGCATTCTTGTCCTTGCTTTGAAGACAGTACATGTAAAGAGAGACAAATCTTTTAATAAATGGTAAGTATGAACTATGTGTGCAGTGTAGAGACAGCTAATTTTGCACATTGTGCAAGTCCCGTGCGACACAGACGTATAAATACCATTGTCAATGTTTTTAAGAGGGTAATCATGAGCACTGTACTCATTCAGTTGACAAAACGAGGGCACTTTAGTCAATCTGTAGATTTTCTGGATGTATGAAGATACTTATTGGAAAAATAATTAAACCTAACATATCTGTTATTCAATGATAAAGTGCCTGTCAAAATGGGAGGATTTATTTTTATCTTTCAAAGTTATGGCCATCACTTCTATCCAAGTCCAAGACCTATCTGTAGGTTGTGTACTGACCTGTAATTTTATTGGCCTCATAATTTTTATGGGAAGGAAAGAGTCTTTGTCAATTTAACTGTTGTTCATAAGAATATTGATTGACATGTGTCACACGGACAAACAGTTGCCACATTGTGGTTTGTAGCTTTGAGCATCTAGCATTCATTCACATATATACCAACAGATCTGTAGAATAAGGCTCCATCCACTCCTAAGGAAGAATTTGAATCTCAGTGAATTAGCACATCCAAGGGACTTCATCACATTGCAGGTAAGTTACCTATATAATAGAAGATGTCGCATAGATGTCGGGAGGGGGAGGGTTTCTTTAGTGGCAGGGTGTTGGGCTGCCAATCGCTGGGTCCAAGGTTTGAATCCAGCTCTTGCGAGTTTACCTGGACATATGTAGGAACGCTGCTCCTTATGGGTTGTTTTTCAATCGGGGTACATAGTTTTGTCTCACGGGGGTCAAAAATAAAGGTCTTTCTTTTCTGGCCAAATTGACTGTTTTCTGTCACTATATTTCTGAAAATTTTAGGGCTACAAGTATTCTGAATTTTTTTTTATTTGACTTTTTGATAATGCGACCAAAGTCAATATTCTGCTCATCCCTCTATTACTGGATGTATAGAACACCCAGTTGTATGGGCTTGTGCTGAGTGGATAGATATATATCTGACAATGAAAAATCATCTTACTTGCTTAATTTTGGCCAAGAACTTTGTGTGTGTCAAGGAAAATAGACATTTTGGGAGAGGACAGCATTTTTCGGAGAGGACAGTTTATTTGACGAAAGCTGTTTTTGGTGTTTTTTGCCACGAGCATTGTGCAGTTGGTACAACTGTAGTGAAACACTTACCAAAACTTTGTCTAATCTATTGAAGGAGTATTTCTATAAAATAATAATACTTTTAATTTAATGTTATTGCTGTTTTGCTGACCCTATTTCGGAGAGGACAATATTTGACGGAATTGACCTTCATGTGTTCAATGCAGGATTCTGAAGAGACTAATCATAGTTGCTGCATGTAATTCTAATGTTGAACTCTTGGGACCATGTTGAAAGCACATTCACAATTGTTAAAACTTACTGTTAGGTTAGGACTGAAAAATCTGAAGCGAAATTTGCCTAATTTGCAAATGAGACAGTTAATTTTGGACAAAATGACACAAATAAATATTTTTCGGGCTGTTATCAACCGATTTGAATAATTTTTTCGCTACTGTAGGTCCGTCTCAGTATGTTTAATCATTCTGTGTAACGTTTTTTCCACATATATGCATGGTATTTCTGGTATTTTGGATATCGTGTGACTTTCCAGAGCGTACCCCGATTGAAAAACAACCCTTATTGCCATGCCTTTCTCCTGTCGTAATTACTCTATCAAATGTATAACTGCAGGACGTAAAGAAACTTTTTCTCACCATACGTATGCATTTTGCTGTAAGTTCCCAGTGAAAGGATCGCAACATCAGGATGGGAATTTACAAGATTTGATGGCACTACCATACCATAAACCTTGTCAGGAACAAAGAAAAACCCACTGCCCCATTGTGCCCTGTTTCCCAATGTGCCCTGGTTCCCCTACATGATTGGGATGTAATTTTACACAAACGTTTTTACCAAACATTTTCTTAATAAAAAAAGTCAGAGCATACTGCAACATTGCGTGGATAACCATAATGTTATAAGCATATACGCTTATACATCCATTAATTATATGGATTTCACAGAGTATTCGTCTTGCAATTAGTAGCTAAGTGACTGGTCATTGGCTTTAGTTGGGCAGGTCATCAACACATCTCCCACCAGCGTGTTTTCACCATCATTGTGGTACACTGCAGGGCTTGAAACATGAAAAGACTTATTTATGCATCATTAACCTTTGGAGGCCATGTGGTATAATGGGAGATAATATGAGGTATACTGAATTGAAATGTTCTTCATCTTTTGTTACTCAACCCAGTTGATCAGAATTTCCTGTAAATTGTCTAAAAAAAAATTTAATTTGTCATGTTGTGCAAATTTTGCATCCCTATCATACCGGCGTGTTATTGCATTGCATTAATTGGGCTGACAGTCCACTCCAGAATGCAGTCCGTTATTATGATGACCCTGCCCGACGCCATTATTATTCTCAACTTTCCAACAGCCCTTGAACTGTCTTAAAGATAATTTAGACTAAATTCAGTCCACACAACATGCTGTTACAAGGAATTCTTTGTGCATGAGAGCAAACACTCTACTGTGTTTGGTAAACATGCAGCTGAATCGATTAATTGCCCTCGACCCTGGTTGCTGCCCACGCTAAGAGAGCCACACTCATTATATTTCCCCTACCCAGGCAGGAGGTGTTCGCGATGCTCGATCAGTATTTCAATGAATTCGTAGTAGAAGATACAAAATAAATCGTATCAATGTCTTTATATACAAATCACACGTTCGGAAATGTGTCGACAAATCGTGTGATCTAGTAGCATTGGGTTAGAAGTGTATTTGAGGCATGATGAGACATTGGCGAATGGTTTTTCAGAAGTAATTTCCTGGGATTGGAGGTATCAATATTTTATTAAATCTAATAGTGAGACATCTGCGATCGATTGATTTTTCATATGTAAATCCCAGGGGATGAAGGTATTCATATTATATTTAAAAGATAGACATGGGCGAATGGTTCTTCAAATTTTATTGTCTTGGCATGGAAGTATCAATATATAATATTAAATCTAATGGCAAGACATTGGCGATTGGTTTTTCAAACATAATTTCCTTGGTATGGAAGCATGAATTATCATATTCTATATATAATACTAAATGATAATGGTTCCATTCCAGGTTTGCTACCATGGAAATGCGGGACATGGTGTTGCCGTTTCTACTTTGTTTCATTGTCCAAGTTGAAGCCTCTACATACACAAACAACAATGCTGGCTTGACAGCTGTTCCACCCAACATTCCTACAACTGCAGTCACTATCTATCTGAAGGAGAACAGCTTGACGACTATCACCAGCACGGATTTCTCACACTTGGTTCAACTGAAGAATCTGTACTTAAATACGAACAACATAAGTAGCATTTCTCCTGAAGCTTTTAACAATACACCACTGAAACTTCTTGATCTCTCACATAACCCAATTAAAACTGTCCCCTTCTTTTCTGCGATCGACACCACCCTGACACACCTCTGCATGTTACATTGTCAGATTTCCAACACAACATGGGACCATGTTGTGCGTTATTCCAAATTGATTGAACTAAAACTGGACAACAATGGACTCACGACCACCCCGGATGTAACTAAATGTGTATCAACCCTGCGGACTCTCAGTCTGGGTTACAACGACATAGAGACACTTGATGCAGCGAAACTGGTAGGATGTGATGTACTATCACAACTCGATATGCCAAATAATGCTAAATTAAAGGAAGTAAAAGGTATCCTACAGCTACCTGCAATGAAATCTCTGGCTTTTACAGGAAATGTATTGAACCAATTTCCAAACACTTCTCTAATGCCAAATTTAAAGTACCTTTTCCTGGGAGTCGCCAAAATTCAGGATGTCCCCAATGACAGCTTTTTGAATAACACCAAATTGGTAGTACTAGAGATGGAATCGAATGAATTGAATCAAATGCCCAACATCGATGGGACTCAAAATTCTCTGAGAACGTTAATGGTTAGTTATAATAGAATCACCACTGTACCAACCGATTATTTTAGTGGCTTTTCAAATATTAAACTTGTACACTTAAGTGGAAACTCCATCAGTTCTATCACATTTGCTAGATCTTTTGGACCTTCCCTTCAATCGCTTTACATGCTCGCCAATAATTTTACGTACATACCAGCAGGAACCTTCACTAATGCAACCGGGTTGCGACTATTAACGATGAGAAACAATAAAATCACTTACTTTGACATGAGTAACCTCCAATACATGCCTCAATTAACAACACTGAACCTCCAGAATAACCCATTAGCTAAGATTGGAAATGCCTACACTTACTGCCGCGGTGTGAGTTGTACTGGTTTGGCGATTAAACTCGAGGAAAGCGCATTGCCTTGTAACAAGTACCTCTGCTGGGCGAAGTTGAACAATACCATAACTGTGACGCACGATGGCTGCTCCGGAATCCCATGGACAAGTGTGACACTGGATGATCTGCAATGCCCAACAGGTATGTATGCCTCTGAGAGTCAGTGATGTTTTATTTAAGGGGGCAACCATTTAATGATCGGGGGGCTGGCCTTGGAGTTTTCTTCTACGAGAAAATATTCATTTCATGGATACTGCGACAGCAATTATTTATTTAGGGCACTTGACGTCACAAAACATTCATTCCTAAATCACGCAACACCTTCTTGAAGAAAACCCCCACTAGAAATTATTTATTTCAAGACTGCCCAAAAAGAATTTATCAATTTCACCAGAATTAAGCAAGTCATTATTTACTTTTAAAAAACTCAGAGATTAAATGGTCTCCCCCTAGCAACCTGTTGGTTCATAAAAGTCATAATGCCTGAGAGAAAATACAATCATAAAATTGAACGGTTCTATTTGAGGCGTTGCAATGGATATTTAGGTTTTTTAGAGTGGATTGCTTGATTCAAAGGGGGGGGGGGTGTTCTGTATTTTTCCGCGTCGAGACACAATTTTTTTTCACTGTAATAATTTTTAAATTTAATACGCTAATCAGAAATAAATTCTTTCAAGACTATCTAAGAAGAGTTTATCTATTTTACCGAAATTGAGCAAGAAATTACCTATTTAAAAAAACTCCAGCTGGAAAAAATTCTGCTCCGCTTGGTCCAGACACAAGTGTGGCTTTTTGGGGCATTCGAGTAAAAGGCCATGATTTTCAATATCGCTAAAAGTTTGCAAACGAATCATAACCTTTTCCGTTATCTATTATTGTTTATTTTCCATCAGTATACTTCTTCTTTTTGTAAATCAAACATTGACGAGCTATAAATCTGATCTGGTTTTGTTATATTTTGTACATACTTTTGACTGCCTTTCTGTATTACTTTTTAAAATTGAAGCTAGCATGTTATCTCAGCTAATCTATTGTTATTTCAGGAGAGCAAGTGATGAAGCTGTCAGATAAGCGAGGATTTGCCGGCACTTTTGAAAACTATGAGTTCAAGAATTATGACTACCAGGAAACCAAATTGGGTTCAATGATCTTCATGAAGTGCATTGGAACCTGCCTTACAACTGAGGGCTGTGCTTATTTCAAACATGGGAACAGAACACAAACTAATGGCATCGATCACAAAGACAAACAAGACTGCACAATATGGACTCCTGAGCCAAAGCCACAGCCATAAGTAAGACCAGAAAAAACCTAAAAAAGAAAAATCAGAAAACACTGCACAAAAAGTTTGAATGATTTGTTTTATGACTATTGTATTAAAAACGTTATAGAACTTCTTAGAGATTCAGAGCACCCATTGTATGATCAATAAGTATTTTTGAGATCAGGAAAACGTCTAATGATGCCAAAGCTAAGAACAAAAAAAAAAGGAATAATGTTTTTTTAAAAGCGCGGTTTGGATGATGATCATATGAAGAAGCCTCCTGAAGAATGGAGTGTCGCTACTGAACAATGAGAATGTAAAACTGAAATGAAAGCCGTGGTGAGTGATGCAGCCATCAGGAACGGTAAAATGGGCGTTGCTTTGAATTGGACCATATCGCACCTTGTACACAGTTCAATATCAGTTCAATTCCATGCAACATTCACAAACATTTTAGTTTAAACGTGAAACCTTAAAATCACCTTTATCTTATCTATTTCCTTATATATCGATATCTGCTCACTGTATTGTATATATTTCATGTCAAAATAAATGTCTTGAGTCTTGAGTGTTGCTCAATGCATGTATAATTTTTGGTCCAACATAATTGATCTTTACATGTAGCTTCCCGGATCTTGTCAAGGCACTTCTTACAGGGTTGGCAATAGTACAAAGAGAAAAAAGGTGAAATCTAAAATTTGTATAATGTTAAATTATCAAAAATTGTGGTTGAGCACAGGTGGTACTGCAAAAATTTAACAATTTTACAATTTTACACGAAATCTAGAATCATGGGGCAAATAGTGATTGGGAAAATCCCTGTGAGTGGTGGGGATTTTGCCGGGCCAGTGGGCCAAATTTCCGCTGCTTTAATACTTTTTTAGAAAGGCTTGTGATATTATCATTGGGGCAAATGGGGCATTTGCCCAGGGCCCACGACCTGAAGGTCGCCTGCAGAGTGACCACACTGACCAGAAATAAAAGAAGTTGAAAACAATTCTCAAAGAATAACATTTAAATGGATTTTATGATTATGAGGAAGCTACATTTTTGGAAACAAATGTTACTTCTTTAGCCCTGTATATTTTATATTTTAATCATGTATGTATCATTCAATAAGATGATCGTCTTTCACCAGATTTTGGATTATTATCTCTAAACTTGTTGATTCAATGGATTTGACTGGAAAAATTTGAAAAATATTTTTAAAACAGGACAACATGTCTTTCTGAGCCATTAGACTTAAAATACTTATCTCTACGGTAATTGGGAAATTAAGTTTGATGCCTAACTATGATATAAACCAAAATTTTGTCAATTAAAAAAAATTGTTTCAGGGGAGCTTAAACCGGATAAATACGGTCTCAGCATAGTTACAAACAGTCAATGATTTGAGGTCATTGTGTACTTTAATTTCAAATGTGTATCTTTATTGAAAATATTGTTGTCTAATACTCATACCATAGGATCTGTATTACATTTATTGTTGTGACCACTAACTTAAGCAAAATCAAGGTGGTGTAAAATTTCTTGCTCACAAATTTATTCAAATATAATCTGTTCAAAATCATAAACAACCACCAAAGAACCTGACACAAGATAAGAATCTTATTATTGCATTAATATTAAAGTAATTTTGTACTGTGTAAATAGTGTATATCATGTAATGTTCCCCACTCGATGTGAGTTGAAAAAAAAATTAAATAATGAACAAATAAATGTAACAATAAATTACAAAAAGCATGTTAAACAAGGTGTTCAACCACATCCAAGCCAGAGTTTAAAAATGTTAATAAATAAATACTTATTTCGGAGAATACTGTGAATTTGGTAATAACCGCATTAAAGCTTGAGATTATTCATTGATATGGTACATGATATTTTCATTAAGATGTCATCTGTACCACAATGTGCCTTCGCAACGCAGAGAAGATGATTAATCAAATGTTCAGCTCATTAAAGTGTCTGCCATCGGAAATGAAACTGTCAGATTGTGGAAATGAAATGTGGCGTGCCACCTATGCAAGTTTTGTATTTGATTACACCTCTCTGACATTTGTTTTAGATTTCCTTGTAAAATCAAAAATGTCTTTTTTACTGCAGTATTAAAAGATTTAATATCTTCAGGAGTATAAAAATTTCCAATGTACAGTGTAATCAGTATGTGGTAATGAGACTCAGTGGCGTATGTAGGGGGGGGGGGGTATTGGGCCATGCCCCCCTCAGGCCCAAAATTAACATGGGAAAGATAGGAAAAGCTGCAATACGCCGCACAGTCACCCCATAATAATATACTCACCCCCCCCCCCCCCCAGGCCATTTCTAGATACGCCACGATGAGATGGTATAGACTTTTTTTCGTGTGTTTCTATGTTCTGATTTCAATGCAGAATGTGTTCTGTAGATCTTGGCTTAGAGCCACAAGATGCCAGTACTGTGACAGAGTGTTCAGACAAGGCAGATTGATTGTTTTCACATATATCACAATGCCTATACCAGACCTGCATTCTTCATCCCTGAAAGTTTCTGTCTGCAATTTGGGTTTCTTCCAACAAGGTTTTTAATGAATTGGTGATGCAAAGGCCAATGTGTTATTTTCTCCATGCATGTATCAATTTTGTCTACACCCATTTCACAATGTATACACTGTGTACCAGACCTGCATTCTACATCACTGAAAGATTCTAGCTACAATTTGGGTTTATGCCAACAAGGTTTTCAGTTAATTTCACAGATAAAAGCCAAGGTTTTTTTTATATACTTTTATACTATTTTTAGCACACATTGTCAGCAGCTTCTTAATTTAAAACCGCATCAGGTCCATTGGGGGCTATTGCTGGACTGTTCACAGTCCATGAAAAGTATGTTTGTAAAAAATGGTTTGTTGACATCACCATTTCTTTGAACAGTCTTTCAATCCAAGAATCAAACATTTAATTGCAAATTGTAGATTCTCCCTGTTATCACTATGTTCATTTGAAGGCAGTTTTACAATCATTAAGTTCATGCCACTTTTATAAGAAAATGCAGCTTTTATGGTAACAATACGCTTTGTTTTTTGATGATGGAAAAAAGTCATCCCTTTTTCACACAGTTTGCCAAAACGTAGACAACAAACGCAAATTAAATCTCATTCTATTCTCTATTTTGTTTTCTCGTGACGCTATTTGCAGCTTGGATTTTGGTATTCATTTCTTGCAAGAATACTTGTCATCAATAATATTGAGTTATTATTTGAGTTATTAAGGAAGCTTATTTGTACTTTAAGATGTCAAAAAGAATGTAACCGTTTCTAACTTCTCGTGTTTAATGATTGCAAGTCACTTGAGGTCAGTTATTGCAAAATAAAATGGCTTCCACCTTGATATATGCAGGGCACCTGAGGTTCTGTAACTTTTCACTTAAGTTTTCTTAACCCTTGTTTGTTTATCTCTCTTTGATAGTGTTTACTTATGGATCAACTAGTTAGTTTATACTGCGGATTCTCAACATTCAATGATAAACATTCCAAACCGGTATGTTTACAACAGCTTTTAAAATAACATGAGAACTGAGGAACTGTCGATGCTTTAGAGTTCTTCGCAAAAAAGGGTCCCAAACAGTTTTGACATGAACACTTTACTATTGACAATGACATGGAAAAGCCAGTTTGCAAATCAGAAGGAAGACAATTATTTTTCCAATGCACCAACGGTCTGCAAAGAGCTATTCAGTTTAAGCGTGTCAGTTATTTAGATATATTTTTTTTCAATTTAATATCCCGTCGATTTTACAGTCTGCACTCCAATTGGATGGGTTTAGTTGTATCACCTTCAAAGAGCACCTTAAATAAGGTAAACTTAAATTGATTCAACACATAGAAAATAATGGGCGATAATAGATCGCATTAAAGGTCATGATTTTCACTTATACCAAAAAATCAGAAAAAAAATTAGAGTCGAACCTCAGTTTTCAGGCGAGTCGGAGTCGAAAATTTAATTACTGGTGACTCCTGACTCCTGTAAACGATTTAAAAAAATTATAAAAACAAAGTAGATTGAATTCATAATTTAACAAGAAATTCTTTTAAAAAAAGAATTGTAGGAACCTTTGTATGAAATATGAGATTTCTTTTTTTTGATTCTGCGCATGCGTCAAGCTGTCAACTTCTGTCGAAAATTGCTCCCACATTAATCAAGTTTTGAGAAGATTCCGTTGGTTGCTGAATTCTATTCAACCTCGTGAACATCTGCAAGGTACACCCGGACGATATCTGTGTGGTTATTGGCGCCTAATAGACATTTTTACCTCATATTTGTGGGTTTTTACCGACGCCACGTCCACCGGAAGAACCGGAAGTAGTGTTCCCGTGTTGACCAAAACAAAACAAACGAGATAGGCACCCCTCAGAACGATCGTGAGGGGTCTGAAATTGAAGACCAAGATGCTGAACTATGTGGTACTGCTGCTTCAGAAAATGTATGTCCTTTCAATTGCCAAGGACCTGACAAACCCGGTGACAAGATCGTTTCCTGTATGTTGTGTGCCAGAAAATACCATGTTGCCTTCGTAAATGTCAAGTCCAAAGCCGCAAACCCAATCTTCACATGCATGGAATGCAGCACTATGATAATCAGTTTAAAAGACATTTCAAGAGATTTGACAGCCTTCAGAACGTCGTTCGTTGATAAGATATCGCAGATGCAGGCCAGTATTAAGTCCAGTGAAGAAACAAATGCTAAGCTCATTGTTGAGAACTCTAATCTCCAAAAGCAAGTTGCCACGCTGACTGCTGATTTCAATAAGCTCAAATGGTCCACTTTCCGACAAGAGGACACTGGTAAACCTGAACTTTTACTCTCTGACTTTACGCTGTCTGATGTAGGTCGTGATAACCTCAGCAACACACATTTGATAAACAAGCCCGATGCCACTGTTGAAAAGATGTCCGATGAACTCGAGAAACTCCCAAATGACAAGTATGATCGTGTCATCCTCCAGGTCGGTTCAAATGACATATCTGAGAACTCGGTTGCTGTCGTTATCCCAAAGTTTTCTAAACTCCTTAGTGTTGCAAAGACCAAGGGCACCAAATTGACTGTGTCCAGCGTTTGTCCCAGACCTGACAAGCCCCAACTCAAGGACAGAGTTGAGGGCTTAAACGCCCATCAACATGGCACATGTTCAGACCATGACCACGAATTCATGGACAATACGCCGTCATTTACTTTGGGCGACGGTTCCATCAACGACGGCTATTATCAAGGGAATGGCCCAAACCTCTCCAAAGCCGGTACAAATAAAGTCGCCACCATCCTGAAGCTAAGGACTAAAAGTGGGGTCACTGATGTTACGAGACGGTCAGGAAAACCAAGTGAACGTAGACCACATGCTTCCTCCCAAAACAAGCCTGGCAGACCGACACGGGGCAGATACTCCAAAACAAGAGATACCTCTTACGACTGCGATACACCCACTTCCTCCCACGATGTCCATTATAATAAAGATGCCTGCTACTTCTGTAACGAGCCTGGACATGCAACCGACAACTGCCGAAACAATGGCCCAGTTAGTTGTCATTATTGTGGCGACAAGGGACATAAGGAAAAACATCATTCCCCTCCCTATTTTAAAGGCTCTTCATACTAGGTCGTTTGCCAAGAACTCGAGGCCGCACCCGAAGTCTCTGTGCTTCCGACACCTGACCGTGAAACCTGGATTATAAGGCAGTGTGACGAGCTTATAAATGCTCCTCTCCCAACTGAGAACAATTCTGACGTTAATGACTCAACTTCTCAGTCGGATATATGGAATGACCTGAAACTTTTGAGAAGAAATCACCCCACTTCTCTAATCTTTGGATTCTTAAAAATTAATGGCATTCGGAACAAATTTATGTTCCTCCATGAAATATTCAGTGACAGCCTTGTGGATTGTTTTAGCATTATAGAATCAAAACTTGATGATAGCTTTCCTGATGCCCAGTTCGCTGTGGAAGGATACAGCCTCCTAAGGCAGGATCGCACTCAATCCAGTGGTGGCTTAATGGCCTACGTGAGAAGTGATCTACCACATATTCGTCGCTATGATTTCGAGGTAAACAATGATCACCTCCAGTGTCTTCGCACCGAAATATCAGTTAACAATGTAACGTGGCTCATCAACACTATCTACAGGCCTCCCTCATGTTCGTTGGAAGAATACTCCAACTCCCTCCACGGATCCGTTGACAAGATGCTAGTCCGAAGTGGAAATATAATTATCATGGGAGATACAAACATAAACACTCTTAATTCTGGTAAAGCGATTTTTGTGGAAGATTTTACAAACACGTTCTCTCTGACAGAGATGGTGCGTCAGCCAACCTGTTTCAAAGGAAATCCCACCCTAATTGACCATGTGTACACCAGCATCCCAAGCCGTTTATCCTCGATTACGAACTTTAACTGTGGCCTCAGTGACTTTCACAATTTTATTGCTACAAGCACAAAGATATCAGTGCCAATTAGATGTTCTAAATTTCGCTATTATCGCAGCTTCAAACACTTTGACAAAAGAAAATTTTTAAGTGACTTGGACACCGCTCCCTTCCACATTGCTGAAATTTTTACAGACATTGAGGATTATTACTGTGTTTTCGATATGCTTCTTAAAAATGTTATTGACGCCCACGCTCCTGTAAAGAAGAAAAAAGTGAACCCTTCTGATGCACCTTTCATGAACAGTGCTCTTCGTAAGGCTATGTATGCCAAGAGACAAGCTCATAACAGAGCACGTAAAAACGAGGTATATATTTTTCACTATTTGGCATGTACACGAATTTGTAAACCTGCAAAAACGAACATATACACGAATTTAGCATTTGTATAAGTGTGAAATATTGCTATTCACGAATTTGTGTATGTGTAATTACGAACATTGCAAACTTAAACTTGACTAAAACTAACTCTAAACCTAATTTTACATGTATATATTTTCCATTATTTGGCATATTCACGAATTCGTGGAGGTGTAAAAACGAGCATGTACGAATTCGCGAACATGAAAAAACGAGCATATGTGCTCGTGTACATGTAAAAACTAACACTCGTGAATGGGCTTTATTATTCATTCGTGTATCTGCCAATACTAACATTCGTGGAAGTGCCATATAATTAGGGTTTAGTGTTAAAATTAGGTTTGGAGTTAGTTTTTGCCAAGTTTAAGGTTGCAATGTACGTAATTACACATACACAAATTCGTGAATAGCAATATTTCACACTTACACGAATGCTAAATTCGTGTATATGTTCGTTTTTGCAGGTTTACAAATTCGTGTACATGTCAAATAGTGAAAAATATATACCTCTAATTTTAACACTAAACCCTAATTATATAGCACTTCCACGAATGTTAGCATTGGCAGATACACAAATGAATAATAAAGCACATTCACGAGTGTTAGTTTTTACATGTACACGAGCACCTATGCTCGTTTTTTCATGTCCACGAATTCGTACATGCTCGTTTTTACACCTCCACGAATTCGTGAACATGCCAAATAATGAAAAATATATACATGTAAAAACCCAAGCAGTCAAAGGCTTTGGGAAGATTTTCGCTGCAAAAGGAACAATTTTGTGTCTATCAGAAGAACCTCCATGCAGACATACTTCAGGGATTGATGCACAAACTCGAACTCAAAAAGCCTTTGGAAGACCATTCGTCCTTTTTTCACGAATAAAGAGGCTCAAAGTGACTGTTGCGCCCTACGAGAAAATGATACAGTCTACACTAAATCATGTGACATCACAAAAATCTTCTCGGAATACTACGCGTCAATCACCGACGACATTGGCCTAACCAAAGATCCGTCAATGAATCTAGGTGAAATTATCGCCCAGTATGCGGACCATCCAAATATGGACAAAATTCGCCAAAATGCAAATGGCCTTTCATTTAATCTGAAATGTGTCTCAACAACGGACCTCACCAAAATTCTTAAAGCCATCAATCCCAACAAAGCCACTGGCCATGATCGTTTTTCCCCCAAGCTTCTGAAAATCAGTGCCCCAGTACTCACGGAACATATTACCAAACTAGCAAACAAAATTATCAATGTGGATCGTTCCCAAGTTTGCTCAAAAAGGCAGAAATCACCCCTGTGTTGAAAAGCGACAATAGATATGACAAACGTAAATACCGACCCATAAGTATTCTCCTGTGTCTATCTATAGTTGTCGAAAAGATTATTAATTATCAACTCGTAAATTTCACAGATAAAATCCTTCATTATAAAATATCGGCCTACCAAAAGTCCCATAACACCGAAAGAGTCGTCGTCAAAGCAGTGGAAGACTGGAAGAAGTCCCTCGACTTAGGAAACGTTGCAGCTGCAGTGTCGATGGACCTCAGCAAAGCGTTTGACGTTCTCCTCCTCGCAAAACTGGACGCTTATGGTTTTCAAAAAGACACTCTTCAAATTTTCCATAACTATTTAAGCCAAAGATCTCAACGTATTAGAATTGACAATAGTAAGAGTAATTGGACTATAATTAAAAAAGGCGTGCCTCAAGGCTCAGTCCTTGGGCCTGTGCTTTTTAACCTGTATATCAATGACATTTTTCATTTCGTTAAATTCTGTGATATTTATAACTATGCTGACGACAACGTGCTGTCTTTTTCATCAAATTGTGTTCATGTTCTTAAATCTAATCTAGAGTGTGATATTGATGCAATTCTGAAATGGTTTCGTTTAAATGGCATGAAGGCCAACCCTTCAAAATTTCAGTTAATATCGTTTGGAAATACTTCTCTAACTGACATTGCAATTGGTAATACAGTTATTAAATCATCTCCTTCTATAAAGTATCTTGGCATTTTAGTTGACGAAAAATTATGTAGTAGACAAGTAAATGCTCTACTTCGCTTCAACAATAGCCTTGATAAAGACACTAAATTAATATTATATCGAACTTTTATAGCCGCTCATTTTGAATACTGTCCTATTGTTTGGTCACTGTGTAACAAGACTACTTTTAATACACTATTAAGTCTTCAACGTCGTGCTTTACGCTTTGTTTGTGGAAATTATGATGCGTCATATTCTGATCTTCTTAATGAATGTAATACCATAAGTATAACTAAGCTGTGTGTCATTAAAATTGCTATAGCCATGTATAAGGTTGTAAATGAAATTTCTCCATCATTTGTAAATAATTTATTCATTAGATTTAATTCAAGAAATCTTAGAAATGATAAAATATTTGTATTACAATATCCAAGGACCACAAAGTATGGTAAACTGTCACTTGCTTATATCGGTGCTAAAATGTGGAATGACATTCCAACAGAAATAAGAGACTCTAGCTTAAATAATTTCAAGAAACTCGTTGCCTCAAGTATCAGGGAGGGTGTGTGGTCGTATGTAAATGAATTTTAAAATGTTCTTAGAATTTTAAAATGCTTTTATTATCTTTCTTGTTTTTAATGCTGTTTTTACTGTAAATATGTACATAGTCTATATCTTTGTCACATAATAGCAATCTTGCTATTGTTTCTGTTTTTAACCTGTGACGTAAAATAAAACTTTGTTATTGTTATTGTTATATTGTTATCTTCAAACACATATTTTATTTGTATAATATTCTGCTGATTTGTTATGTGTGTACAGTTATATGTACCTCCAATGTACCTACTGTGATTTCACTGAGTTATTTCATGATTAGGCATGCCTAATTACAGGTGTTACAAACACAGACAGCAAACCAGGCAATGAGAAGCCCTTTTATATTCTTTGTCATGAACATGAAATTTCTATTTCTATAACAAAAAACTAATGCTGGGTTGCATATTTGGATTATTACACCTTTCATGTGCTTATGAACATCATATGTGTTATGAGAAGTTGAATATATAATATTTCATACAGTGTTGTTTGGCCACATCTATTATATCATCCCAAATCTTTATATACAGTACTTATATGCAACCGATCTTCTAGGAAATCTCTATGGAATATGCTCCAGGTGTGCTTTGGATATGGTCCCCAATCACTCAACCATGAACACCAAGTAGCTGCTCACTCAACCATGACCTTGATGCTATGGGGGTGTAGCTACTTCCATATCGAGAGTGGGAAATATATATTTGATCTGAAAATTGTACTCACAGACACTTCCTCTGTGGCATGAACACCCAGGGCCGTGCAGAGCCTGCAGTAGGCCCAGGCCAAAATGAAAAAGTAGGCCCCCCCCTTCAACGGCTTCAGGTTAACAAATTATGACCATGTTTTGAATATCTTTTCTGGAGGCTAAAAACCAACCCTGGGCCATGACATTGGGTGATTCGCAGCTTTTCCTATCCCGACCATGTTAGTTTTTGGTTGGGGGGAGGAGGGTGCATGGGATATGGCCCAATACCACCCTAAGTAAGTCATTGAACCAAGCATATTTCTCTTAATGATAAACTGTTAATTTATTCACACGAGACCTGTTGAAATTTACTCACTCCAGGTTAAATTTTAAATTTCAAAGCCCTTTAAAAAAAATCACCTTAGATTATAAATTACCAGCATACATTTAATAAATTCTACCGGATCAAGCCAGGTGACAACTGACAAGGTGCAATTATTATGAAGAATGCAATTGGCTTTTCATTTTTGACCTTATCATACAAAATAACCAAACTGCTAATGGATGCTTAATGTAAAAATTTCAAGATTACTTAAGAGCATACCTAGGGCAATTAAGATACTTCAAAGTAAAATTAACAAATTCATGAGTCATAAAAACTAAAGTTGCAAAATCCTTGCAATAAAAATGTGAAAATTCAAAAGAGACTTAGATTCTGACGATACTTTTGGAGCCTACAGCCTTTCACAAATTGCAGAAAAAATTTTCGACTAGTATTTCTGCCACAATTAAGTTAGGCACTTCCTTGCAAGCTAATCTTAAAAACTACCTAGTGAAAACTTTTGTTGCTTCTTTCGAAAAAATATTCATTCTGATTTGAAAATGTTTGTAATATAACTGTTGATTACATGTATCATTTACAAAAGTAAGACATTATTCATATCAGAACATGAAAACTAATGTTCATTTGATGCAAAAGTTGCTGGGATTGACAAAATATGTAGGACAATTTGGATTTGGGAACATGTTACCCAATTTCAAATAAAGAATTTCTTTGTGGATATTCTTCAGGCTGACAAAAAATAACTAAAAGTTCACATGGAAAATGTTTCCAGCAGCAGAATTTCACCCTCCAGATCTTGTGAAAAAATATCTCACAATTGATTAACATTGTCTCTTTGTACAACTAGTGCAGGTGGAACCTCAATATTCTGTGAAAGGATTGACCACAATGACAAATAAAGCATTACTCATTGTTTCTCATATTGCATCTTATATGAGCAGAAAAATACAAAATCTTTGGGCAGACTGGCCTATATGGCAAAGTGGCAACTTCTACTGGCCCATTCAATAAGGGGGCCCCTGCAAGATGCCAAAAAGATACAAAAATTGAGATAAACTATCTATGAAAAACTTTGGATGTGTGGTACCTGCTTACTGGATCCTGAGTGTGCTTAAGCCGGACCTGGACCAAAAGTCAAACTTTAAGGTGGGGGCCCCAAAATGTCCAATGGAAGAGGATTTGGTATTGTACAGAGCTCTCTCACATTGAAGCCAAACAATTCACTCTGACAACAATTTCACGAAATGCCCACCGTTGGAAATCGCAGAAAAAAATAGACCATAAACGAGACATCTAAGATTTACTAAGAACAAGATGTAAAACCAATATGGAAAAAAAGTGATTGGTTGACATTTTTACCTTACACAGTACAATAATAATTATGTAAATTTTAAATTGCCAACAGTAGAGATGTGAGGGCCCACCAACTTATTTTGCTGCAGAGACCAAAATGGCAAAGTCTAACCCTGTACAAATATAGTAAAATCTCATTCTCGCAACGCGCGGTTAACCTTACTTTGGAAGTAGGCCCCCTGAAATTTGGGGGCCCCTGCCATTTGGCCCCCCTGGCCCCCCCTCTGCTCAGGCCTGTGAACACCCTCCTAATATTGGAGGTAAATCAGGAAGGTACTCCTACCACAGGGAAAGTATCTCTGCAAGTCCAACTTCCTATTAGCCCCGTCCAGAAACTCATGTAGCTACACCACTGTAGTACACATAAATTGATGACAAAGCACTTTGCTGATGCTTTATGGCCAAATAAGTTAGGGACTTCCCATGTAAATCATTTCCTCATTTTGAACTTATAACACAGATCTGAGATGGTCCCTACAAAAAAAGTATTAAAGTACAAAATCCCATGGAAATTTAAAGTTCTGGAATACATTTTTTTTCTGCCAACCAAGTAATAATTATTTGTGTAAAATAATGTCGACCAGAGTCCGGAATCGGAGTTTGAATTTAGGAGACCTAAGGAATTGGAGTCGTTTTTCAAGAAGCTAAATGAGTTGGGAGTTGGACTGGCTATACATCAGTCGCTCTTTTGCAACTTCTAGAAAGTCTGCCTCTTGTTCTGTATGATATTTTCAAAGGTAACCCTAAACATTGAAGGTGAACTTAAAATCCAAAATCTCTTTCAACCACGCAGTGATAATGCATGTCACCAAGGAATTTGACATGCTCGGTGCAGCTTCAGAAAGATTCCACTCTTTGAAGTATAAAAGCCCTGGGTGAATTATGAATGTAGGTATTAGTGCGGGAGTGTAGAGAATTCAAGCTATTGTTAAGCGTATCCACTCAGGAAAGTAGACAGATCTGTGAAGAATAACATATTTTCATAATCTATTGGAAAATTTGAAATCAACACTTTTCTTTACTGGATTGCCTGTAATCAGCCACTTTTGAGATATTCCCACGGGAGGAGTTATCCCTGACCAAGAGAACATACTGTTTTAAGGGAAACAACTGCATGGACTGTCAAAGGGTCTCAAAGGCCATGCTCTTCTCTAATTACGATCTGATTGGTCCAGGACATGGCCATTTTCTACAAATGTGATGAGGTATTTTTTATAAGGTGTGAGGTACACTCTAAAAATTTTCAGACACATTTAGATTCAAAATGTTTTTTTGAAAAAAACATAAACAGGAATAATCTTGAAGTGTGACACACTAAATGTACTCAGTCGTGTATTAAAATTCGTGATGTGGCAAAGCTGCTTGAGCACTGAACATATGATCATTTAATTGCACTTCTTGTTTCCCTGTAGTACACCGCTTCTCCATTAATCTGGTTCTCCCATGTCTGGAGTGACTTGAAATTGGTGCTATTATAATGTTCAGAACATAGAAATACATAGAACGGACATGAGGCTGTATGATGCCACCTTGACATGAGGTCACCTAATCCGCCATATTGGAACTGCCCTGAGGAATGACATCATTGTGACATCACAGCAGGAGCAACCAGATGTTTTGTTTGGCTGATTGTTACATCACATGATGCCATTGTTACTAGTGACGTCACTATTACTGGTGACATCACGATTACCAAATGCCAGGCTGCCAGGCAGTTCCAAGATGGTGGATTTTGTTGCTTCATCTGCTAGAGCCTCATGTCCGTTCTATGTATTTCTATGGTTCAGAAGCATTTTATGGTTCAATCCTAGATAATTCAATGCATACTTATGTGGGCTATTCAACAGAACGAGAGTGACTACAGATCATGTCTGATATTTTCCCTGCATGGTAGCACAAAATATACTTTTATTTCCTCAACCTCATTTTGAAGCCAAAATCCAGATGAGATAAAGTGACTGAATCTACACCACCTTGTGAGTTTTGACCTTCACAAAACAATGGTTTTTAGTACATTGTTGGAATTCTCAGTGATTTGAGCAAATTACTGTAGCATCCAAGGGAGTGATTTGCTCAAATCACTACTGTTTTTTGTTTGGACCCTATATAGGAAAAGGTCAAACCCACAAGACAGCGTTATGGATAATTTTCTCTCGTTTTTAGTGCTCGTTTTCTACCCATTATCTCTCTCGTCCACATTGATCTTTGAGAAATTTGATGTAGTATTTCCAGCATTTGGGTAAATATGGTTAGGCCTAATATTCAGTCTTTATTGAGGGCAAGGCCAATTTGGTCCAATAATGAAATTGTGGTGCCACAATCATGAAAATGTGACCCACAATGAATGTTTTAGCTTTATTAACATCGACAGCAGTGTAACAAGGTTTATAATATCATATCATGGATTTCTCTGGGGCCAATATTTAGTGATACTTCCTGGTTATTAACGCTGAACATAGATGGTTCACATCAGTGTTGGATTGCTTTTGGTCCAAGATCACACACTGTAGTGCCTTTTAGTCAACTGTATTTCAGGCATCCTATATTCAGTTAATTGTAATCATTACTTGGGAGAAACAACAAGTGGCTTTCGAAAGTTTAACTGCAACAAATGGTTGTGTTTAACCCTTTTTAGACATCACCAAGATACTAATACCATTGGAAAAGCTGGTATCTAACTGACAGTTGTGCATGTTAGTACCCAGCTAGGGATTAACCCTATTAATAACAGCAAACAAACAATCAGATTATTGTTTATTTTGCAAAAATTTTAAGTTATAAGGTATAATAGAGGAAGTATATGATGTCTAAGTCAGTTAGATACCTCATTGTCGGGTTCTAACATGCATTTTTATCAGTTAGATCCCTCCCTCCGGTAGGGATCTAACTGACAAAAATGCATGTTAGAACCCGACAATGAGGTATCTAACTAATACTGATTACTGCACCCACCTTAGCTGTAGCCACTGTGTACTGTTGTTCAGCAGTGGACTCTGCACTTGGTATGCATGCAGAGTTTTACTCCAGGGATATTGACTGTGTTTTAGCCCCCAATAACAACAAGCCTGCCTGACCAACTATAGATCAACAGAGTGTCTTTTTAATATGTCATCCAGAAAATGATAGGAGCAGGAAGATATACACTGTGTACTATACTAAAGAAAAATCACACTTGCAGATATAATACAACTCTTGTTTGACAAAGATTTATGTGATATAGTTTCCAGTGCCTAGCTTTCAAATGCAATTGACCTTGTCTAAATTCTTGCTCAAAAGAATAAATTATTAAATCTGCTGTACAACCCAAAATAATTCCCTCAGGAAGATGCTGAATCATTTTTATTCTTAACTGCTAGAAATCTAGCTTTGACATTATATTGGTTTTGTTAAAAGCGCAAGGGGCTTTTGACATTGAGAAGATTTTGTGATGTTGGCCGATCAATAGATCATTCAATAAGGCCGCTAATATAAAATGCATCTCTGTAAGAGAAATGCTTTTAATATAAATTACAAATCGCTTCTGCACATTACATTTTAATTATCTCTGTTGAATTGATTTAGTCATCAGACATGTTGTTGAATTATGCCTTTTATATCAAACTTTATTTGACTTCAAGTTAAGAAGTTACAGTGTAAAAGCACAATGATAATTTTGAATACCTCTGACTGAAATAATTTTGGAAAATGAACAGTAGCATATCCTGCTGGTTGCACAATACTCCAATACATGACGTATAGCTGAATTCATACTTCAGTCAATCTCCATCTAGTCTGTGGCAGTTTTACTGTCATTAACATTTGACGATTTTACTAACTAGTGATACTCTTATTATCAATGCTTGACCTTGTAAGTAATTACATGCTCTGAAAAGCCACCGTATGCAAGTTCCACCACGTAAGAAAACTGTTGATACTTAAACGCGTCTTTGTTGCCATTGTTGTATTTTATTGAACGACTTTCATGCTGAACAAAGAATTACATAATTATGTGGTTGACTGAACTTTTTCTGATGATAAAGATACATGTATAGAATCCTTGCTTCCTCGGGTGTTTTGGGACTTTTCGATTGTTCCACAATGCATTGATAATCAATAGAACAGATACAGAAGATCGTGTAAAGAAAAAGACTGAATTGTTGCACTATGAAAATGGCACTTTGTGTGTCATCATGCTGATGATTTTTCATGATCATACCCAATACTTTCAATGTTAATTTGATTTACAGAGACTTATCCCGCTTGTTGGTGCCAAACAAAAGGATTATGCATCTGATTTTCACACTAAAATCAGTCATGGCAAGTCAAATGGCTTTCTCGTGATCATGACTAATCAAACAGACGCTATATTTCCCATGCTGAGAGAAAGGAGATGACGCTTCATCGGCTATCATGAGTCACAAAGTGCATTTTTCACTGTGAACTGGTCTTCATTTTTTTCTGTATCAAAGTGGCAGACAGTAACAAATCCTATTGATTTTACCTATTACATTTTTTTTATAAAACTGATTTCTTTCTCTTTATATTTATTATGTTTGTCAAATGCCACTTCTCTGGAAAGGTTCTGTAATATGCTGTAGATATTGTATACTTTTGTTCAACATGAAAACATTGTGTCTTTAAAGCACTTGTCTGTACAAATTTAACATTGACTTATATCTCATTGACTTTGTAATCAGTAAAAGGAACATTTATGAGTAAAGCAGATTTGCTTTGATATGTTTCGGCATTTCACATTTTGGTGCTCATTGATTGAAAATCTTTAGAGACTGCTCCTCCAGAGGTCCAGGATCTGTTTGCCATTCTAGAACAACAGATTTGAAGGCCCCATTTAAGCATGTAACTCCCAAACGGAGCCTCCATTTGGGACTTCAGGGAGTTACGGGAGTTAGCAGGAGTTAGCGGGAGTTACGGGAGTTAGTGGGAGTTACGGGAGTTAGCAGGAGTTACGGGAGTTAGTGGGAGTTACCTGAGTTAGCGGGAGTTACGGGGGTTAGCAGGAGTTAGCGGGAGTTAGTGGGACATAGTGGGAGTTGCAGGACGTCAAGGAGTTCCGGGAGTTACATGCTTAAATGGGGCCTATTTGATAAGGCTAAGAACTAAGAACGGTCTGAAATCAACCATTTAAATGCCCAGTGCAGGGTAGGTTTGTAATAAAAATCCTTTGGAATGAGCCATACCATGCTCCCATGTCTGACGTTGTCTGAAAAGACTTTAAATGGATGCTTTTACAAGAGGAGAATTGCAGTGTATGTCTGTCCATGCTAATCTTTTCCTTGTATCTCTTAACCGGCTTCTCCATTACTTTAATTCTCCCATGTCTGGAGTGACTTGAAATTGGTGCAATCAGAATGTTCAGAAGAATTTTATGGTTCACCATTGGTACTGCCATGCATAACTATGTGGGCTCATCCGGAGAACAAAAAGTCTTGGGATTTCAAGGTCTTGTCTTGTTTTTTCCCCTGCTGGCAAAACATGATTCCAAAGCCAACAGAAAGTAGGTTATTGAATCCTCTACAAGGTAATACTTCTCGTGAGGATTGCACCATGTCTCCCAAATGCCTAGGCGTAACGTTAATTGCAACAATGGACAAAGTGGAGATGACCATTAGCCTGCAGATTCTGAAGAATGCTTCTGTTTGTTTCTAGATATATGTTTCTAAAAGTATTTGGTAGGTAATTGTTGCTTTATCTTGGATTAGATGCAATAACTAGCAAAAACCAATTAGAGTTTTTTCATCACTGCCATAATGGATATTTGAATTTCTGTTTTTTTATTTTTATTATTGTTCTGTTATTTCACTTATTTGTCTATCATTTTTCTATTTCTTGCATGTCTAGCTTGCCCAAGCATGATAATCTTTGACACAGCATTTAGGAAGGATGGTGGTGACTGTTTAATAAATTTTGGTCAACACTGCTTTTTTTAGTTTTTATTAAAGGCAAAGCTAATTTGGGTTCAGAAATGAAATTGTGGTACCTAGGGAGTAAAAATTCGAGCCACAATCAATATTTTAGCGTTATTAACAAATGCAGTAGCATAACACATTATTTAATATCTCATAGATCCTTGCTGTAGCTAAGTCATCAGGTAACCAACACTATCTCGTAACAAAGTCATTCACACGGTAATACTAGCAATATAATACTTTCTTGTTACCGAGTGCTTTTGCCTTAAGTTCATATACTGCTGTGCCGTTCAGTCAACTGTGTCTCAGGCATTCTACAGTATAATTCTAACATTTACTTGGAGAAACAGCAAGTGGCTTTCAAATGCTTTTAAAATTGCTATAAATGTGCGTATTTAACCCTTTTGACTTCTCCACCACACTCTAAAAAATATCGGGACAAAATTGGTTTTTTAGATTCAAAATGGTTTTTTTTAAAAATCAACATGGATTTTTTTTAAAAATCCATGTTGGTTTTTTGCATTGAAATTTGGTCGGGAAAAACCATTTTGAATCTAAAAAAAACAATTTTGTCTGAAATTTTTCAGAGTGCACCGACACCAACTCCCTACGAAAGCTTCAGAGCTGTAGGCTCCCTTCTTGCACATGCACAGAGGTTTCCAGTATAAAGAGTATACAGGAGACCTGGGGACTGGGGAGTCATGGAAGTGAATGGATTTATTGAGGGGTTGCAAGGGCAATCATCCCCAGCCCCCGGAAAATTTATTGGGGTATACTTGATCACGGATAACCACGTGCCCCCCCCCATATTGATCTGTGCCCCCCCCAGGTGCCCATCCATATTTCAACCTTGGCATAAAATACAAAATTAGTATTATGGGTGCCCCCCCCCCCAGAGAATCGTGTGCCCCACAGTGCCCCCCCGCTTGAGATCCCCTAGTTACGCCACTGCAGTATAACCTTCAGAAGTTAATACTAAATCATTTTTCTTAGCCAACTGTTTGAAATCTAGTTTTGAGACATCATGTCTGTTTGTAAATGTCACGTGGGGCTTTTGTCATTGAGAAGATTTTGTGTTGTCAGAGCAATTCAACAGATAATATGGCCACTGCTATAAAATGCATGTCTGTTAGAAATGCTTCTAATCTAAATTGCAAAATGCTCCTACAAGTTTCGTTTTAATGATCTGTGTTCACTCAAGTTATTCCTTTAATGTTTAACTGAATTTGATTTCAAGCCTCGAATTACAAGTTAAAAAACTATGATAACTTTCATTAACTTGGACTGAACTGATAGTGGAAAAGAAAAAAACTGGTTCATCAATAAAGCCTAAATTTTAAAAATATTATTTAAAAGACACTCGTATTATCAATGCTAGACCAAGTAGGTAATTACTTGCCCAATTGAAGAGACACTGTCTGTGAGTTCCAGCAATTAAGCAAACCCTTGCAACTGAAACCTTTTCTCAGAAACCACTCTCGCGTTTTATTGAACCAAGGACTCTCAGGCTGAACAAGGAATTATCTGGTTGACTGAACTTACTCTGATGATGAAGATATAGTCCTTACCCCAAGCCCCTCAGAAAATGATTTCGTTGCACCCCCCGGTTTCGCCCACTTTCTTTATACCAAATTGAAGCAAATTTTGTCTAGTTTTCATTTCTGATAATGTTTTTTACGAATTTCTGCCGCAACTGTGCGAAAAATGGGGGTTTTCAAAGGGTATGTGAATCAATTTTTGAGCAAAAATAAGGTAAAAAATTGTGAAGTAACAGATAAGAATCAACTATTTTATCATGCAATATTCATATAAATGTTGTTGCATACATATGAAATGAAGATGAGATACCTACCTGTAATTTTGAAATATTTATATGCAGCCAATGGGTATTTAAACACAATGGCAGCCATTTTTCAAGATGGCCGCCAAAAATCGGTTGACGCTCAAATTTTTGACTCAAATTACTGTGGACAGACTATATTCAACTTCAAACATATGTTAATTGTGTCAATATTTCCATTGGGAGGGCCGAATTTCCTTTTCTAGAATGCTTTTCTAAAGTTAAAGTTCATTTTTTAAGGTGATGGCTTTATTTCCAAGATGGCGGCCAAACCGAGATTGTTGGCACACAAAATCTGTTTTTTCCAAGATTTTGCCATAAAAATATCATAAAAAGAGAGAGATCTTACTGCAAATACATAATTTGCCAAAGTATACCAATGGAACCCATAACAAAATTGTTTTGAAGATGGCTGCTGTATATCCAAGATGGCTGCCAAATTCCAAGATGGCTGCCAAGATACCAAGGTGGTTGAAAAAACTCCCCGAACTGTGCCAATCTTTGCAATTTAGCCAGGAAAGATTGTTTTTGGGTGACATTTTAGTTGACAATCATGACACATAGAGTATAATTAATCTTGCAAAAGTTTCAGAATTTACCAAGAAACCTTCTTTTGATTATATCTAGGGTTTTTATGGAGTTTGAATGATGAGTTCTGATCAAAAAATGTCTTTAAGGCAATCCTTAGCTCAGACGCCACTTTCTCATTTTTTTAACGGAACTGGCATAACTTGAGTTTGACAAGGATGGAATATTAGTTCTTTCAATGTATGAAAGGAAACAGCCTACTATTTAATGTAGCTATTCAAGTATTATAAATCTGCCATCTGATATAAGGTGAACATATTTGATTAATATCATCTAGTTTGATGTGTCTCATTTTACAAAAAAATCTGTGACTTTGGTGTTTAACGGTTGATATTTTGACACTATTGCGATAACAGTTTCCATTATGTTATAAGGATATTTGGAAAGCATGAGACCAATATGAAAGGTCAGATGCACACAAGCTGCATTAGATGGATGAGAGATTCCTGATTTCTAAAAATCTAAAGACTGAATATGTGATAAATGTCAAAATTCTTCTCTGATGGTGAGTCTGTTTAACATCTCTGCGGCTGCGCAGCACAATACTGCGCTAGGGGCCTAGGGTGTGTCAATTTTAACGTTTTTGCAAATCCAAACTGGCCTAGCAGTAAAAAGATGGTATTTGACCCAGGGAATCCAAATCTGTTCTCGAAATTGATATGCGACTTTCCCTTGCTGGGTAAATTTTCAATCAAAGTTTTGGATATTTTTCATTTCTGAACCACTTTTTCTAATCTGCGGTTATACGTAACTTTATCAATTGTTATCGCGCATCATTCTGAATACCATGGTTGGAAAGATCTCAAAAAGAGCTTCAATTTGCATACCAGCATCAATGGTCTAGGATAATTTCTCAATTCTTGCCTTCTCATTGGTCGGCAATTTTTGTTGCGAAAGTCATCGCGGAAGGAGAAAACCTGTTTAAAAAAATTGTTTTGCTTTATTTCACTGCTTTTGCTGTGATTCTCATTCGAGAAATAGTTGAGTAACAAAACATAATGATTTTTAGAATTTTAGACTTATGAGCTATGGGATTTTGGTGTAAATTGTGTATAAATTGCTGAAAATACAGAGCCTGGGTGTGAAATTTCATGCTATATGTCCTCCAGAATTGACTACAGGATGACATGAGGGTACTATTTGAGAGATAATAGTGTGGTTGATCACTTGTTACCTCTCACACCTTCCTGGATTCAGTTTGGGTGAAGATACATTGTGAAATATAACATCACTGTCTTCGTAATTTGATCATTTTCGGCAAAATTTAGCATTAAAACTTAATTACTCAAAAGCGAGGTATTTCCATAGTCAAAATTTTCATTTTTGGTAATTTCATTATTTGGAGCATGACAATCAATGTAATTGGAACTGAAATAAAACATAAGTTGTCTTTTAAACGAGTTTAATCATTCTACCGTGCTTTTGTAAATGAAAAATATTAACTAACAAACAGATGGGAGTTGAAATATTATGGTAGACCATTGATGTTGGTATGCAAATTGAAGCTCTTTTTAAGACTTTTCAACCATGATAGTTAGAATGCTTTGTGATCAAAATTGACAAAGTTACAGAGAATCGCCGGTAAGCAAAAATGGTAAAAATACGAAAAAAGATCAAAACTTTTATTGAATATTTACCCAGCGAGGAATAGTCATATCTCAATTTCGAGAACAGTTTTGGATTTCCAAGGTCAACTGTCATCTTTTTAGCACTAGGCCTTTTTGGATTTGAAAAAAAAAGTTAAAATTGACACACCCCAATACTGCACTCTATCAAGGCTGGCTAGGGTGTTATTAATTTGTCCTAGGGTTACTTTCCCTTATATTTTATAGTACACTGTATGTCTGGGTTTAAAAAAGAAATGCTGTTACATTTTCTTTGTCTCTGTTCGTGACTGACAAGTTGGTAGCAGTTTGCTGTCAGTCCCTGGAAACCAGTGGAAAATGTAATTGGGTCGACATAACATTCTAGTCCGGCGGCTTTTTTTGGGTCGATCGCTACAAATGTGATAAAAGCACCAAACTTCCCAGATATGTCTTATAGGCAATTTCTGATGATATCAGTCGAGTTGAAATATCATTACTATGTCAGAATTTAGGCCCATATTTTTAAAACAGAGGAAGATATGCATTAGTTAGCCTCTGTGTGGTAAAAACACTTTTATCCCATTTTTCTTGTATTACTTTGTTGACAAAATATTGGAAATAAAATTATATCTGAATCTGAATCTGAATCTGAACCCTTTTGGCAAAACATAGATCCTTTTGGTATAAGCCCGAATTAGCCATTATCACCAATTCTAACTATTTTGGATTTTGACTAGATCATTTAAATGATAGATGTTATCATGGTGGGCAATAATAAATGAAGTGGACAAAAAATATTTTGTACCTAGCCATATTTTTATTATTGCTCTATATGTTTAGCACAGCAAATGATGATGAGCTAACCAGGCAACTTATATTTTGTGTTAAAATTTTATATTTTCACTCATTGACTATTAATGCTATTTGCAAATAAGCCCTAATATCTCCAAAAGACTATGATTGATTTGGGCATAGTCGTTTTGTTATTGCTGAATCATTCCATGTCTTTTGTGAACATTTGTGAGTGAGTGACTATATTTGGGCATGCAAAATCTCTACGCAGTTTTTTTACTGCATAAATGAGTAAAAGAAAGTTGCTGCAATTATATACATACTGCTTGGAGGTTGATATTAATATTGACACACAAATTGGTAATTCTCTCTCTTACCAGGATGGAGTAGACACCTGTGGTGGCTCCACCATGGACAAAATTTCCACGGATGTTACAAACTTGATAGTTTCTTAGAGACATCAGATATTAGGATGGAGGTCTGCAGCTAAAATGGTGATTTCATCAAGATTAGATCTGGCTCTGAATCCACAGCAGTTCCACTGTATAGCGCTATTCATACTTATTTAATCGATGTGTTGCTGATGGTTTTATGTCAAATACCCTATTTACGAACAACTTTTAGTTCTTTCTTGAATTTGACAGGCCTTATGAAGTTATGATGATTATTTTTCCTAAGGGGGAACAGGATTGCTGGGAACTAAGTGAACTTTCATTCGTGTTGGTCCTTTTCCAGGGTTTCTTGGTTTCATTCATTCTCAGAGAAATTTCTGGAGGGGATGCATCCCCACCATTCTCCATCAAGTTATATCTAACTTTTGTCATTTAATTTTCATATTCTTATTCGTAATTTGAGGGTTTCGGTTTTCCGTAACAAGGATTTGCATTTTCTGCTGAAAGCTTGGTACTCCAGCAGTTCCCACAAGGGCTATACAGGGCAGGGCGTTCGTCTGAGTGGGAATATTTTCCACTATTTATTATTATTTGTTGCATTTGCACCATATCTGTATGTTATTTGCAAAATGACCCTGCTTCTGCAATCTCCTAATTTGAATTGCATACGCTTGTGTTGTCTTATAGGGTATAGATTTACTCATGATTTGGGGCAGGACTATAATGGGGAATAATTAACCCCCCCCCCTCTACCTGCATGGATATCTGGCCCCGTGTTGCATGCTGACCATTTGAAATAGCATTTGAGTGATAATCCAGTAGGTGAGAGTGAAGTGTGTGGATGTTTTTGGCGGGAAGGCAGACAGTGGCGCCAGTCCTAAACGCGAGCAATTGCGGAACTATGATGGAGATGCATGCACTCCTGGTGGGGAAAAACAGTAGAGGCAGAAAACGTAAATAAGGGAGCTGTTTCACTGTTATTTGCTGTTATCAGGAGGACAGGATAGATCAATAAGGATAGGTGGACAGTTTAGGTGAGTGGCATTGCTGGGAGAGGAGTTTTTAGCTGTTGCAGGTGTGAGCATGTCACCCATGATTTTTGCATCTTATACCCGGCAGGGATTATTGGTATACATGTGCGTGGGGACGCCCCGGTAATTTGCCAGTCTTGCAGTATGCAAAGGCATATAAAATTTTAAGATTAGAACTCTTCAAGCTTCTCTTGCTTCAGGAAAGTGTAGGTTTAAAATAGCATTTCTACCGGCTATATTGTTGCAGAACCAATCTTAATGAATTCCACACACAAGAAAACATATGTTTTGATCCAAAAATCACTATTCTAGCCCTATAAGAACCAGAAATAAGACCAAAAAGGCAATTGGCGGCCATATTGGAAATTTTCCAAAATGGCTGCCATAAACACAATTAAAGCCTGAACTTTTGTTTTTGTGAATAATCGGTTTAAAATTCTTGAAAAATTTGGATGTCAATCTAAAAGTCAGGCTTCTTAACAAAGTACACATATGAATCATTACAAATCAGAGAATGTGATAAAGTATGAAATTTTGTCATGCATTGTTTCAAACTCAATTTAGGGCCTTATTTTCATACTTTTGGTAGTCAGGGTAACCATAATTTTTGCTATAAATAACAATAAATGTAATAGACAGTTAAAATGATAACCAGTCTGGTTCATTCTGTCTCAGCATGGATCTTATTTAATGTTAGAGTAAGAAAAACGTGGCTCTTGTATTTACATTCTTCCATCTACTGGCTGCCATTTTGAATTTTGGCGGCCATCTTGGATTTTTTTGGCAATCTTGGATTTTTATTATTTTCACTATTATTCCAGATGTCATTCAAACTGGGATGCCAAATTTTATAGCTGAAAGTAAGTCTATGTCATGTCACTAATCCATAAAAATAGCTTGTTAGGATCTCTTTGGCTACAAATTTTCCAAAATGAAAAAAAACTTTCATTCACATTTTGCTAAATTTCACCAATGTTCGGCAGGATTTCATCTTAGACACTATCAAAAATGAAATCTACACAAAATTTGCTACAAAATGGTGTAAAGAAAGTGGGCGAAACCGGGGGGTGCAACGAAAATGCATTTATAGGCCCTTTATGAGTCTTGGGGGATGGACTAATATAGAATCCCTGCTTCCTTTGGTGTTTTGGGGATGCTCTGTTTTACCATGTAATACATTGATGATTCTTATCAATAGTAGCAGGAACAGAGGAGAGATGTAAATGTGAACTTGTGCACTAAGTAGCATTGTAATAGGATTTTCTCTTTATAGGAATGATTTCAAATGTGGTATTTTCAATATGAGCAAATTGTGACAATTCCCATTTAACCTTTTAATTTTTTTTATTCAGACTAAATTCTCGTTCTTCATGTGTATTTTGTTTTATCAAATGCCATTTTACTGGAAAGCTTCTGTAATATGCTGTTAGTATTTTATGCTTTTGTTCAATGTGAAAGTATTGTGTCTTGTAAAGCAACCGTCTATAAAGATTTAACATACTTATACATCTCTTTGCTCATTGATTCGAAATCTCTTGGACCTGTTCCTCAAAAGGTCCAGGATCTGTCTTCCATCCTTGTACAACAGAGCAGATAAGGCTAACAGATAAGAACAATCTGAAATCAACCATTTAAATGCCTGGAGCAGGGTAGCTTTGTAATAAAAATCCTTTTGAAGGAGCCATACCATGCTCCCACATCAGCCATTGTCTGAAGTGATTTTAAATGAAAGCCTCTATAAGAGGGGAATTGCAGTGTAGTTCTGTCTATTTTGATCGATCCTATCCTTGTATCTCTCAACCTACTTCTCCAATATAATTCCCTCATGTCTAGAGTGAATTGAAATTGGTGTTATTAGAATGTTCAGAACCACTTTATGGTTCCACCCCAGATACTTCAATGCATACTTATCCAGAACAGTCTGAACAAGGAACAAGAAGGATTACTGATCATGTCTTACTTTTGTTCCCAATAGCACACGTCTGCTTCTATTCCCCCAACCTCATTTTGAAGCCAACATCCAAATGACATAAACTTGTATGTTATTTAATCTACGCTAACGTACTACCTCTCCTGAGGATTGTGCGATGTCACCCAAATGTATTTGGACAGAACATTGGAAGCAAGCAAGAAAGTTGTTGTAAATTCATCTTGTAAACCTCAGTTTTGGGATATGTCTGTTTTGAGAAAAAATCATAGTCCATGGCAAAATTTGATGGTTATCTTGGATAAATTCAGAGACTGGAATAATAAATTAGGGTTTCAGATATGGGCAGGTTCTTATTCCCTGTTACAGTGGACATTTTGTTTGTTTTCTAAACTTTTTCTGCTTGTATTTATTAGTTTTCTAATCATACATTCTGACTAAATATTAGTCAACATTGCAATTTTCCTGCATGGTTCGTCTTAAAGTGTATTGAAAGAAATTGTTTTGCCTCAGACAGATTTGGTCTCCCAATGATTGCTAAATTAGTGTCACTTGAAGACCACTGTTTTTCTTAATACTCTCACCAGTTGCACACGGTTGTCTTAATTTGAAGTTCTGCAGTACAATTTTACTCTATCAAAATTATTCTTTTTAATCTTTGCTAAATATTTCGGCTTATATCAACTTTCTCATTTTCAATTTTCAAAAATGCTAAATTTGTGAAGCTCCTTTAAAAGGTAATTGACCAGACTCCTCAATTGGAAATCTGTTCAACACATCATACTCCTTTTTGAAAGCGTAATAAAAGGTATAATCACAAAATTAACTAATAAATCATCAGCTGATCTATAGATGTTGCAAATCAAGGTGCTAGGAAAACTGTTCCATGGTCTCCCAGTCAAAAATCCTTAAAGCATTGTCTGCCTCTGCTACCAATGCAAGTAAGAGCTCAAATATCATAGTGCTTTTGATGCAAGATTACAAACTACAGTTCATTTCAGCCAAAGTATGCAAGCATTCTACAGTTAATTCTAATATTTCCTTTGACAAAACAGCAATTGGCCTTCATCATATATATAATTGCAAAAAATGGTGTATTTAACACTTTTGACTACACCAGTCTAAAAGCTTTAGAGCTGCACCAGTCTAAAAGCTTTAGAGCTGCAGGCTCGCTGCTTGCATAGTGTACAGGGGTTTGCAGTGCACAGACTCAACACTTGGTATGCAGACAGAGTTTTACTCTAGGGATATTGACTGTGTTTTAGCCCCCAATAACAACAAGCCTGACCAACTATAGATCAACAAAGTGTCTTTACAGCAGGGCTTTGGAGTCGGGTGGTAATTGAACCGACTCTGACTCCCGACTCCTCTGACTTTCTGAAAAGCGACTCTGACTCCGACTCCGACTCCACCCAAAAACCTCCGACTCCACGACTCCGACTCCCGACTCCGACTCCGACTCCAAAGCCCTGCTTTACAGCATGTCATCCAGAAAACTATAGGAGCAGGAAGATATACACTGTGTATGATACTAAAATATCACATTGCAGATATAATACAACACTGTTAGAGAATGATTTTTGTGACATTTTTCCCTGCACTTAGCTTTCAAATGCAATGCACACAAATTTATTCTCTTTAACTTCTTGCTCTATAAAATTACACAATTCAGATTTATCATTGACATCCAAATGTTCCTCCATTTAGTCACTTCGTTCGGCATGAAAGTCATCCTTATCAATTATCTTGCTTCCTTACTCATCACTTAAAAACCTCTCTCTCAATGGGCATGTTCCTGATTATGAATCTCATCCTCAGACAAGGCAATCTATCTGTGATTCAGCACTGCTTTTAGGAACCATAAAAAGTTGATAATCATTGCTTTTTATTACCAAGCTCTGTCTGTCAGTCTTTTTATCAATATCACTCTCGATCTCAGAAGTTAATGCTGAATCATTTTTATTCTTATCTGTTGGAAATCTAGCTTTGGAACATTACATTGGTTTTGTTAATGTCACGATGGGCTTTTGTCGTTATGAAAATTTTGTGAATTTATCATCTAATAAAGAATATGGCTGCTGCTATGAAATGCATCTTGGTTAATGAAAACTTAGAAAAGCTTTTAATCTGAATTTCAAAACGTTTCTGCACATTTCATTTCAGTGGTTTGCACTGTCTTTCAGCCATCAGACATGTTTATATCAATTTAATAAAAGAGTATTTCTTAATGTTTAATTTAATTTTATGTCAACAAATGGCGATATAAAAGCATCATTGAAACTTTTCTAACTCGAACAGATTGTGAAAATGGAAAAAAACTTAAAGGTTGCGATATACATGTTGTCCCAGACATGAGCACAATTTTGAATTTAATTTTGATTATATTATCAAGCTTTCAATAAAATATAAAATTGTGAGTAAAGATAAATGTAATGATCACAAATAGCACTACTGGCACACCGCTTAATTTCACAGAGTTGCTTGTAGGTGGAAGAACAACTAGAAATTAAATGGCATGGGAGTCATAATATAATATATATAGGCCTAATATAATATATACATGTATAAGGAGGCGACCGTGTTATGATATTATTCAGGACTTACAGTTTTGCTTTATGGTAAATTATTTATTTCATAGAAATACCAGATGTAACTATTTATCTTTAGAGAACGATGTCGTAAAATAACTTTCTGAATAAAACAATACAGTTTTAACAAATACGTCCAACCACCACTGGAGATGAAATGGCGGCCGCTCAAAATTATCAAAGACTGTCAATGTCAAAATACTTTTTTCAAGTACCCATAGCAAATTGCATTAGCTGTAATTGAATCTATACAAATGTACTGTATTATTGGTGAATTTATATTGCACCAGATATTAATAGTAGACACCTCAAATCCTGGAATCCACACATGATTTATAACTGTTGATTAAATGATTATGACAGTTAATGGCATGATTAAATAACTTTGTGAATTTGAGATAAGTACTAAAGTAGACCCTATAATTGAGTTTATTTAGATGAAGTTACAGCTGATCAACTTTATATTCCAGACAACAGCCTGATTAAATATTAATGTTTGTTACGCGATTTTAGATGGGTTCTGATACATAATTATTTTGTCACAATTAGGTGGTGTTGTTACTTGGTTTACAATTGTGACTAAAAATAGTGATGTCTGTAGATGTAGGAATAGTTGTCACCCTGGCAGTCTATGCCTTTTTCTTACCATTTCACATCCTTTGCCTTAAATTAATTTGTTTTAAGATCTTTGAGTGAGTTTTTGGGCATTGTAGGGGTTCAATATTCTGACTAAATACTGATCAAGAATACTAATAGTATCTCTAGCTTACTAAATGGCGGAAACCTTGTCTTTATTGAAGGGCCAGGCATTTTGTATCCAATAATGAAATTGTGGTGCCTCAAGGGTCAAAATGTGACCCACAACTAATCGATTTGCGTTATTAACACTAGCAAGGGTGTTGCTATTGTTTATGACCTCATTCATTTCTCTACAAACCAATTTTAGAGTTAGTTGCAATCGGGTGCAGTTAACCCTATTTGGCAAGCAGAAGTTGAACTGTGGCCTGAACACTTGGTATGCACACAGACTTTTACTCTAGGGATAGTGACTGTGTTTTTGCCCATTAAAATCAAGCTTGTCTAGCTATAAACTCAACAAAGTGTCCATATAAGCTATCCAGAATTTACAGTAGACAAACTTACAGAATTGGACTAAAATGTTCCTTGTGAGGTCACAGCCCTATCCAGTATCCATGCCATGTTAAACTGTATGACGTGTAAGCAGTCAGTGAAATCATAGCCTATACTTGCAATGCTGTTGTGGCAAGCCATTTGATGTGTCACTCCACATTCGTATGAGGTCACAAGTTGCCTAAGGACAAATTGACACCTCATTTCAATGTATTTGATAGGACTTGTTGTGAACTCATTGAGGCCCAATTGCAGCAGAATGTAAGTACTCGTCGTTCGTTTACTGTAATGGGAACTAATAAAGACACATTTTATGATACTGGAATGGCCCTCAAAAATATTGGAAAATAGTTTGTGTTTCAGCCTACCTTTGAATTACTATGCACCATAATTAATTTTGCATGATTCCATTAACTTAGAATACGGTTTTCTGATATATATTGGAGAGTCCAGTTATTCTTACTTCATTCAGTCATTTTATTCAGCAATATAAGTCATCCCGCTACGAAAGATAACCCTTTATTCGGCTTCCCTGTTCATCACACCATGCATTATCTCCTGGTTGTGTTTTTGTGATAATAAATCTCCTTCTGAAGCAAGGCTCCCCATCTATTAATCAGCACTGCCACAGGGCAATCATCTAATCATAATAATACTCATAGCAGGAATCTCATCTCACTCATAAGGCTTTTTTCTCTCAACCCATAAGACCTTCAATTACACTCCTAAGCCTGTCAATTCATCTGAAGTTCCCGATAGGGCAACTTTTACCTATCGACATTCATTATTTACATAGTTACACACATTTATCTTGGGAATTTGGCCAAAAAACACGTTTTTTCACTTGAATATATCCCACCTGTATATTTATCTGACACAGCAAGGGCTGTAATGCATTTAATATTATAGGCCATTCAATTCCCCATCTTTCCATATGCTGACTGACCTTCTATGGCCAATATAACTACCCAGTTACCACATATTCCTATTGGCAGTTTCACAAAAACCCTGTTTTCCACATACAAATCTGGAAGCTTTATATTTCTATGTCACATCAAGGCCAGTAATGCATATCATATTGCAGGCCACTCAATTCCGCATCTTTTGCCACTCTCGTTCAACTTCTATGTCCAATATAACTACCCGCTCCCACAAATTAAGTTGCGTCATGCATTTCAAAAACATCTTATTTTCCAACAACTCTCTCAGTGTTTGTAGTGCCGTAGAACCCGTTGTAGTAGTTCCAAACAATCCACATTACTTCATCTAATTGAAAGCTGACTGGAACCTGCAAATAACAGCTGCCTTCACATTACTCGAACCAGGGAAGAACCTGGGTCTCGGTGCATTTTTGAAAAGCAAGAAACCCCAACGGGTGAACAGCTAGTAAAATGGTGATGCTCAGCATAGACAAAGGAGAGGTGATCTATTCAGGGCGACAGTCCATTATCGGAATTATTCAAGTTTCGCTTGAGTTCAATGTCAATTTAAAAGGTTGCCAGATTTTTAGGTGGGGGGGGGGAGCTACGCCCATGCCCCTCTGGTTTCTGCGCATATGATGCTCAGTGCCTTTTCTTAATGTTATTGAGAAATGCTGTTTAAGTGACGCATTGTCCAACTTGGCCACCGACTAGCAGAGCCCATTGAGGATCATCAACTTTCTTCATTGGTGAATTGAATAAAAAAAGCTTTTAGGAATTTCCATTTTGATAATTTGCCTGGGTTCAGCCCTGCAATTAGAAATGTAATTTTAAATGGTTATTTCTTGGCAACCTAATAAGTTACAGAATAAATGCAAAAGCTGAAAGGATTGTTGAAGTGTACAGTCCGATTTATCTTAGTGATAATTCAAATAACTATGACGCTGTTTCATAATATTTCATTTCCAAAGCACTTTAGAGCTTCCACCCTCTGGTAAACCTGAGTAATGTTAATGGAGATTTGATTCTTATTATCTTAATGGACTGTTTTTTCTGACCAACCGTTACTATGATGTTTGGTTTGCATGACTATAACCTCTCAGTGTCACATATCACACACTATAAATGTGCTGCTGCCCAAATGTTTGTTTTATATATGTGTTAATGGATCTACTGGTATATTTGAACTGACATGCTTTCTAATTCTTCTAGGGCCTCTTTTTTTACTCTCAGTTCTATAACAAGATATTTTTGAAATTGAGGTGATTTTTAAAGCAAATTCAGCACCTTGGACCTCATCTGAATTTTTTTATTACTACCGATCCTGCAAAAAAAAGTCCTGTTCCGCAACTTTGCATCTGCATTTTATTACAAAATCTGGCGACCTGCTGTTCCGCAAATTTGTCCTGTCTGAATTTTATAAAGTATCTGCTAGCACCCGATCTGATGACGATTCATCTCGGCCTGATTTTCCAGATTTGGCTTCTGGCCTCTTGTCGCGAGGCCTGTGCCCAACTAATCAGAGGCAAATCGCACCAAATAGAGTTATTAAGAGTATATCAGCGAAGGGCTGGAGCATTGTCGTAAAAATTTATTCCAACTAACCAATATTTAAATACATCTACCAACAACTGTCCGAGTGTATTTAATTCTTGCAGTTTCTCACACCTAATTCAATGACTGAAAATACTTTTTGTCTAGTGCATATTTACCTAATTACAATGTAGTTAAGCTCTTGAAATATCAGTGCAATTCTATTTCGGTATGGGTGAACTGTTATTGCATTATTTATGTGGCTTTTTATATGAGATACATTTACTACCAGAATGCCAAATAGTAATACGCCTTCGCGCCTTGCATGATTAATGGTAACGGCGTGATTACCAAACCACAACAAATTTGGAGGAAATTGACTGGATAATCAAGTAGATTTACGTGATGGTGGAGTTAATCAACTGGATATGGCAGTCAACAACTTGATTGAATCTTAATATTTGTAATCCGATTTCAGATTGGTTCTGATTTCAGTGATTTGTGATAATTTTGTTACAATTAGATAGTGTTGGTTGAATGGTCTATTATTTATGTTACAGGTCACAGGTCACAGTAAATTGCTACTATAAACATCAAATTGTGACTTTGTGAATAATTTATTCTCAAGCAAATGAATGTCTGAGAGAATCTAATAATATGGAATTATATGTACCAAATGTATAGAATTGTGTACATCTCCGTTGTTGAAAGTTTCCTGGTGTGATTGTTAATCAACATTGTTTCAAAGGACCAAATACATTAATTTCAAAAAGGTTTTAAGCAGAACAAGTCATCATTTGCAAAGGAGGGAGAAAGTAAGGAAGGAAAGCATTTATACATCTGATAATATCAATATCACAGTGTGACAGCACACAAGTGCCCTCCAGTAAAAGGGTTCAATAATTGTCACTCCTCAAAGGTGTCACAGGATGGAAGCACTTAAAAGGGAACATGTTTGTAATATTTGTTCTATTGATGTCATTGTGTGCCACATGCATGTTGTCAAACAAATATGTGCATGATGCATTTTCCATTTCTTATATATGTTGCAAATTGTTGGATGTTTGGGATGCGCAAATAATATAACGATTTCAGAAACGTACAATTTTCATTTTTATATACCCAATGTAATCATTAATTTGAAATATATATGGTCTGTTAATAAACAGTTTATCAGATAGATATACATTATTGCAGAAGGACTGAGTATTAGGCAGATAGATAGATCAAAGAAAGATGAACAGACAGATAGGTAGATAGGTAGATAGTTGAACAGACAGATGGATAGATGGATAGATGGACAAATCAATAGATAGATGGATAGATAGACAGATAGAGAGATAGATAAATAGATAGATAGATAGATAGATAGATAAATGGATAGATGGGTAAAGATGGATATAGATAGATAGATGGAAAGACAGATAGATAGATAGATAGATAGATAGATAGATAGATAGATAGATAGATAGATAGATAGATAGATAGATAGATAGATAGATACATAGCAACACATTCTCCACATATAATGAAATACGTACTTCATGGACTTTTGTCACCTGAATATGAAGGACATATTTAATTCTGAAGGTACATCTAGAACATAAAGAATGTTATTCATTTTTTGATATAGATATGTATATGGTATGGTTAAATGCCAAAAATGGACCTGCTTTTCTGCTGTATTGGCCTCTTTGATCCTACTTTTCCCCATACAAATCATGCAATTAGGTAACATTGTATTTGTGATGAAGTGCTTAAGGCTTTATTAATGATTATAGCTAAAATGTCGGCATATTCATGTCGAGGTTCATGTAATTTAATGGACATTTTCAATGGCGTACATTTCGGGGTTTATAGTAACAAAATGAACATGGGAAAGATAAGAAAAGCCACAAATCATCCCGCATTCCCCCATTTTTATCCCCTTAGGCCATTTATAGATACAATTTATTCTGGGATGTATAATTTCTACTAGTTATAAAAATTTTAGTGACTGAATTATTCGTCATCCTTTCTCCTCTCCTCCCTTCACCTCTCCTCCATTCTACTCTCCTTCATTCTCCTCTCCTCAGTTCTCCCCTCCTCCGTTCTCCTCTCCTCGGTTCTCCCCTCCTCCGTTCTCCTCCTCCTATTTGTTCTCCCTTTCTTCTTTCACTGATCTCTCCTTCCTCCATAACACAAATATACAGAATTACCAGATAAGATGCCCCCTTCACATCTTTTCAGAAGACCTTCAAGTAGTCTGAGTGGTCTGAGAGATCACCAGGCCTCTATTTAAGGGCCTATATTCGAGGTGGGGGCCGTACAGGAACTTCTCATTAAATTCTGACAGTACTGCTAATATTGTTATGTATAATGATGAACTCAATCGGAGCCTTAATTCAAGGTCATTATTTTGCACATCTTTGACAGCTACTAGATATCCAGGCCCTTTATTCTTGGGGGGGGGGGGGGGCTTTATTTGAACATATTACTCCAGGAAAGCCCCAGATTGTTTGCTTTCTAAAAAGAATGCGGCTGAAGGCATTAAAAACGATTAAATCTTGCAAAATATATTTGTGATGAAATACTGCCTACCTATTAGAGAATAGAATTTAGGTAATATGACAGTCATAGCATGTCAAAAATGATTGAAAGCTATCAATGAACAAGTTTTTTTAATAGGCAGGCCTTTACATCTTTAAGTGAGGAAAATGATAGACCTATCCCCATGCCACTGAAATTCAAAAAGGGAATAGATCTAAAAAAAAAGTTATCATCACAAAGATAAAGAATTTATATGCACCAATAACAAAGTTTATCATTTTAAAATCACTTTATCCTTACAAAGTGGTTAAGTTATTGTGGTATGGTTAATCTGAACACCTAAAAAAGTAAAACCAAAATTTGGTGAATTATGGCTAATTAGAAAAAGTGTGAGGTTTGATAATAATTAAAATATGTCAAAATTAACTATTCTCATTACAATTCTGAAATAGTTACAAGAACACACTAAATATTAATTTTGAATAAAACTTACAAATATGTAACTAGGTCAGCTATTCTTATCTAATAAATGCTATTATACATGTATTACAATGGAAGGGGTGCAAGAAATGACAATGAGATAAGACTTCACCCCTATAATAATCAGATATAATGACCTGAGCAATGATGCGTTCAATGAATATCACTAGGGTTAGGTAATCAGTAAAGGGTAAATTCAAACAATGTTTCAGTGAATTTACTCAATTTAGTTTTTTTTTAATGCACTATGTTAAAAAAATTAAATATGTTGTTTGTATAAGCAATGATAAAGATATTTTAAAAAGCCACTGTTATAAAAAGCATTATATTTTTAGAACTTCAATTTTAAATATAACATTTATGGATAAAGTGAACCCCCATACCCCCACCTGAAAAAGCAGGCATGCGGTATGGATGGATGATTGGGGCTTAATGTCCTGTATTCATGCAGTTGATAGGCTAATTAGGACAGGAGGAGGACCAATGATGATTTATACAGCCATCCAACATAGGCCCAAGTGACCCGACACGAAGTAGGAAACCTCCAAAAAAAGTGGGGGGGGGGGGGGTCATTAAAAGAAGTAATCTGATCAATGAGTAAAATATTGAGTTTTAATATATGGGACAACAGTGGGACAACAGTGACAGTCACAGGACGGCATAGGGACACAACTGCCCCCCCCTAAGATGTAATATAACCTTCATTAAAAAAAATCCCCCCCCCCCAAAATGATGAAAATTCCTGGATCTACCCCCTGGATTGACTATATTTTAACAAACTGACCACAATTTTGGAAATAGGAGCTGTATGATGCAATATTGATTTATACTGAAAAATAAAGCCCAATCCTTATTTAAAAAGATAAGGTTGATCTTTCATTAATGCAAGAATTAACAAACTTCAGTTAAGAGTGACATTCATTCATCCAATGGTCTGGAGTAATATCATTTGACTTGATATGAAGACTGTCCTTCATTTTAGTCAAAGGGTCAAATAATAAAATACAGTGTTTAATTTGCATTTGCAATGAAGACCATCTTTCATTTTCATCCTGATTTTAGAGAATGAAGACCAGCTTTTACTTTGTGGAATTGTATAGAGATAAAGAATGGCGTTCATTCTCAACAGTTGTGTGATCTATATATGAGAATGAAGGACGTCCTTCTTGTTCCTTCAGAATGAATACCGGTGTTTATAGTCAGGTGCAAAAAGTCCATAAAGTACGTATTTCATTCTGGGGTGGAGAATGGGCTGATAGATAGATAGATAGATAGATAGATAGATAGATAGATAGATAGATAGATAGATAGATAGATAGATAGATAGATAGATAGATGGATAAATGGCTACATAGACATAATCATATTCAATGATAGCAATGATATCAACCAAGAGATAAACTATAGAGTAATGAAAATGATAAAAGCAGTATTGGTTTCACATACTCTGTGTTAAAACCAATTTCCTTTCGCTTTGCTTCAAGGGTTAAGAGTTCTTTGTGAAGGAAATTGGTCATAACTTTTGACACGAAAAGATCATGACACAAAGCAAAAGAGGCATGAGAAAAGAAAAAGCTGGTGACAAAAGACCAAAATTCCACTATCATACTACTATGTTACTATTTTAAGCTAAAGACTCACGCAAGGAATATTATCAGTGAAACTAAATAATCATTAAACATTATATAAGGACTAGTCATGAGCAGGTGAAGTGGACCAAATAATATTTTGAAAAGACCTCAAGTTTGAATCTTTGTTACTAAAAAAAAATCTGATCTCTATGTCGTAATAACATCACCCTGCACTGTTGATAATGGCAGACATCTCCTGCGACTCATGATTTATGCCTGTTTTAAACAAAAGTTTCAACTTTTTGTGTAGATATTCTAAAGATTCTTGTGGACATTTGTAGGAATGCATGACTGACGTCCCACTTCAACCTGACACTTAAAAATATTTGACTGATGTATTTAATTTCTATATACATGCACATGTCACAAGCTCTGTCCTTTGGTAATCCAGAATATATAAATTTATTTTGAGGTATCTGTAAGCAATTCTAATATTGGAAAAAGGGAAATTTACGAGGTCGTAAAAAATAGCAACACCCTTGCTAGTGTTAATAAAGCAAACAAATTAGGGGTGGGTCACATTTTCACCCTTGAGGCACCACAATTTCATTATTGGACCTAAAATTGGCCTTGCCTTTCAATAAAGACTAAGCCGACTGCCATCTAGTCGGCTATAAGGCAGTGATGATCAATATTTAGTCAGCATATTGAACGACAGTCACCTTTAGTCGCAAACACTAAATCAAAGATTATTAAATTTGGCCAGGATCAATATACAAATGGTGTGAGGCAGAAAACAGACAGAATACATTATCCCAGAACTTACCCCTCGCCTCACCCTGGGTCTTCAAGCAAGCAAGGGCTGTGCCCAGAGGGCTGCACCTCTGTATCTTATGACATCATAAATATTCTTCTGAAAGGTTATTAAATTTGTTCAAGATCAATAAGACAGTAAAAGGCTGATAAGATAGAAATTGTCTGGAACAGAATGGTTGATAACATTATTCAGCTTCAGGCTAAATAAATTTAGTAATCTTTGTAAGATATTGCATGGTCAAGCAAAACATGGGGTGAGTTTCTTTGAGGGGAGGCGACTTTAATTGAGGGAAAACAAGTTTTGTTCAGGGAAGCTGAGTTTAGTTAAGGGAAGCCGAGTTTAGTTGAGGGAAGCCTAGTTTGGTTGATGGTCCAAGACAATTTAAGGGTAGCTTTGGGAATAAGAGGCCAGATGAGGTGGTTATTTGAGGGTGGCAAAGCTTAAAGATGATATTCTCAGGGTAACTGGGGTTCAGTTGAGGGTACCGAGTTTATGAGAGGGACTGGGGGTGCATCCTGTCATGAGGCCCTATGTCTCTTTCGCTTCTTCTTTAACTAATTCTTTCATAGTGTGTAGTGTCAAACTCTATCCTTCGTTGATATATTTACTTCTATTCAGGACAACGAAATATGAAGCCCGAACATTAAAATTTATGAGATAGAAATTGTTTGTCTTGGTCTGTGACGCAATGTTGGCCTTGCTTGCCAGATATATGTTGAGTACAGATTCATAATTATCTTTATCCTCAAGGCTAAATATCTACCGCATAAAACAAAGATTTTGCTGATGAGGCTACTATTGTAATAATGGGGTCTGTAAGAGTGTGCAAGGATATTCAGTTTTTAGTTCATTTTATGAGCAGATGCAGCACATTGTTATTATAATGGAAAGATGCAGATTATATATAATCATTTTGTGTCAACCTTGAAGGATCGAATAATGGCTGTTCAAACCTAAACAGGACAATGCAATTTATTTTGTGACACTAACAATTATATATTGTGGATACCAATTAATGTCTTCCATGCCAATCTAGCAATGGTTTGATTGGTTTCACTTAAAAAACAAAAATCATTTACAATGCATCTTCTGAAAAGCAGCAAAATTGCTGTATCATTCAGAGAAAAACAGTCAACAAATGCAAAAACCTGATAGATAACTAGTTACAGTTCCCTCCTGCAACTTGTTGGTACAAATTGCCTGACAATCCCTTTAAACTACGCACAATGGGTACCGCCCACTCAACCACCACTGAGTTCACAAAGGGACCTCCCCCTTATTTACATAATGCTGTGTCCTATTTGCATAACGTGCCAGATGTGACGTTGTGTAGAACATTTTCACGCCAAACCCAGCCAATTGATGCACATCACAGAGTCAAGGGATATTGAGTTATACCCTCATTATGCCTCAATTCAAGAAATCATTGGCAAAAGATTTTCAAGTGACACTCAAAATATTCCTTGGATCTGAAAAATAAGCCATAATCCAACAATTTGGATTAACAATAAAGCCACATATTTGTTAGATTTATATAACCATATAAAATACTAGAATATCACAGGAGATATGGCAATAGCCCTTTGTGCAAGTTAGCGGCGAAGACATGGGAGACGAAAAGAATGTGATATGAAGGGAAGGCTGTCCCATTTGCCATTTGACTTTGAATTCTATGTGGCCTAAACCCCCCCCCCCATTGACAGTGTTATTTTGAGCTATCCCTCTGTTTTCGGAGCCGAGGGAAAACCATGACTATCATTATCATTACTACTACAATATGAATAGAAAGGTAGAGGTGTGAGTAGCATTTGAGGGATAGGGTGTTAGAGATCACAGATAGGTATGTAAAGATAAAAATCTCTAGAGATTGTGAAAAGATGAAGATTGTTGTATAGCATGGCAAGATCCATCCAGAATTGGCGATTTGCACACAAAAAGATGTGGACAAACAACAGACTTATAGTATAGGATTAAGATTACACTGAAAATTATTATTCTTGACATCACACATCTGAATAACCAGATGACATTAAGTAACAGACGTGGCAATGCAGGCTATATTTTTTGTTATTCTATCACCTAATTATGGAATTGTTATTACTGCCATAATGTTGTGTTTTAGGTAGTGTCCTGACCAAGGCAGTTAATTGGCACTGAAGGAAGTTATATTGCCAATGGGCAGTTATATTACTTTCATGTATAGTACCATCGACATGGTATTGTATATTTTTAAATGTAATTTTGTGGAAAGTCAATAGCCAGATGCATTTTGTCAATAGTGTCACTGTTGTGGTTAGAAGTGCAGTGCATGTCATGGTGTGTCCAACGTAAATGTTCTAGTTGCAATGAACCAGGCCAAGCATTGAAAAGATGTATTGCCAGTTTTATTGACCGAAAGGATATTACATTTTGCATTTAGATTCTATTTAAAACACTGGTCATTTCTATGGAACCATGATGAGTAAAATATGTGATGCGTAGTTATGACTTCTGTATCTTTTGCATGTGAACATACACTTAATGATGGCTAATTGAGCACTTAGTTCATTGTTACAATTACAGAGAATTTTATCTTGCACCATTTGACACAATGGAAGTGAAAGTGAAAAAAAAATACAATGTTGGAACTCTAGCAACTCTGAGCTCACTGAAAACAAGCTCCAAACTTCTTTCCACTGTAATTAAACAAGCATTGCATGAAGCAGAAGTATCTTTGTCCAATCACACTCACCCACTAATTCCAGAGTCAGAGTGTACAGCAGATTGCTCAACGCACACAAATTTCAGAATATGAACTTTGCCAAGTTGATTCCTCATTCCTCAACGTTTCTTATAAATATTACACATTTTGGTCTTCAATCACTGTCACTGCGATGCACTTTCTATTCATTAGTGTACTTCAGCACTCATAAATCCTCTTCAATTACTCATTTCCAAACACTCAAAGGAATGCCGAATTTGACTATAATGAAGTGTCTAATGAGCGTCGGTACACCACACATTTCAAGGCATATCAAGTCTACAGTGACTGTTTTTGAACAGAACCCTTTATGCTGAGTATTTTCTGCACCTTATCATTTAATGTGATACCTTTAGTATTCCAGACAGGGTTTCTTGATTTAAGTCAGTGATTTTAATCAATGATTTTAATTGAAAATCACTATTTGTTAGAAAACTGCAAATAGTGTATAAATGCTCTAATGGATCAGTTGACACCTTCACACTTGAACTGGTAAGGAATCACAGCTATGGTGAAGATACCAGGTTGGCTTACTTTAATCCAGTTTAAGGCGCAATCCAATATCTCCTCTGTCGTGCACCAAATTGCTAATCTCATGCCAAATGTTACACTCATTAAACAAGAAAACAACAATAACAAACCATAGTAATTATAGATAGTGATTCTGTGGTACTTCTTAGTAATTTCAATCATTCCTCTGAGTATGACATTGGCTCTCCAAGTAATCAAAAATTTTTACCATTACAGAAGACCTGATTAAGAACAGTTTATCATTTATTATGACTTCAAGTTCTTCGAAAACCATTATATTTGAAAAAATAGGACAGCTTGATTTAAATCTGATTTAAATAAAAAAAATCTGATTTAAATCAAATAAATCCGATTTGTTTGATTTTTTTTATTTAAGTTGGATTTTTTGCAATCCGTATTCCAGATTGCTCATGCAACAACTTCTTCAATGGAAAAAACTACTTCACATCACTTAAAAACTCACAACAGTCTGATGTTGCCATTGAAGGAAAAATATCAATATGTTTCCCTCCATTCCCAATATTCATTTTGTGTATTGTAGATGCCAATGACAAAACATCTTTTATTCTATTCTTGCATGGACTAAAATTCCTTGAATGACTGTTCCAGCACACATCCCATTAAGCACAGTAGTTCCACGTTGTTTGACGAAGGTCTCTTAAGACAGAGGCTTGAAGATTCACAATTCCTATAGTCAAACCAGTATGAGTCTCTGCAAACATCAAGATGCTTCAGAGGCAATTTAATTTCCTTAGACAAACATGTTTTCTCGCAACTGGCATTACAACTGACAATAGAGTTTGAGTACCTAATTTCCTGTGAAATTGAGTATTTTTGAGACTAAAAGATGACATTCAAGAATGCTTTAAAGTATCAAAGAAAACCCACAAATTTTCATGAAGACTGTGCAGCATCCCTTTTTATGCTAAATCTATTTGGCTGAGAGTTTTTCCTTCATGCTGTCATTATAGTAGTGTGATTTTGGGCTCTTACTGAACTTCACAAGAGAAGAGTGCTCAGAACTGTGTTGTCAGGCAGTCCTTCCAAATAATCGTAGAAGAGACTTCTTAATGAATATTCATGAAATAAATCCGTCAGGACTGATTACTGCCAATTCTCAGATGTCTTTGTTGTTCCTGACTGTCCTGGTATACTGCAAGATGATAACAATTACAGCTTGAAGATAGAAAGGACTTATTCAAATTCTCCTTATAACATGTTTGATCAGTATGGTTTTCACCTACACTATTAATTTACAGCTTCAGTAACTTTGGACAATATAGGTAACATTTTTCTCATAGAAACTATCCAAGATGAGGTAAACAGCTCCAAGAAACCTTATAATTCTTCAATAACTAATTTGATGGGTGTCTTCATTACATTTCATAAGCCTTGCTGATGACTAAATGGCTCAACAGAAACAATTTTCTCTGCTGATGGTTCCAGCCACAAGATTTAATAGCACTTTTACTTAGCTTGACAGGCATCATTACTCAACATTAGTGTGATCTTTACACTATTGCAAAGCTGAAGTTGACAACAAAATTGGTTGATTTCATCATGAAAACAAATTGACACAGCACTGCTGATTACTTTTATAAGCCTTGACCTGGCTGTTACTTAATAGAAGAGTGATTTCAGGCTCTTACTTAACTGACAAGGAAAGTGAGTGTATTGTCAGGAAGACATCCCAGGAAAGATTATAGAAAAGATTTCCCAATGACAATTCATGAAGAAAAACCATCAGCCCTGATCACTGCCACTGCTCAGGAGTTAAAGAAGTTCCTGAATCTTGGTTCTCTTGGTAAGCTGCAAGGTAATGGCAATTACTGTTCCACTCTTGGTTACCATAGAAGGAAAGTAAACTGAACTTTTCAATTGCTCATTTGAATAAATGTGTGGGTCAAATACTTTCACTAATGATTAAAACTTTATGTAAATTCAGGCAAGATATATTCACAATGAAGAGGGCAAAAATCTTTCACAAAACTTTCTTAGTTCTTCAAAAACAGATTTCTTTGGTGTCTTCATTACGTTTCAGTGAACTAGCCTGACTGGTGATTAAATGACTCAACAGTCACATTTTTTTTCTGTCTGATGATGGCATTTTGCTATATCTGATGGTAATATAACTTAGTTTCTGTAAGCCTCAATGATGTTATTGCTCAATATAAGTGTGTTTTTATGCTCCTGCAAAGCTCAGGTTGACAAAAAACGTGTTGATTTCTATATAAAATCAAATTGACATGGTACTGTTGGTTACTTTTAGACGCTGTAACGATGTTGTTACTTAATGAAAGAGTGATAGTAGGTGTTTATATAACTGAAGCAGACAAGAAAAGAGTGTGTGTAGTGGTCTTTTCTTTGGTTTACTGTCATTAATGGATCAAAGTTATTTTACAAGTGTTTTTCTTTTTAGTATGCATTTACCAAAATATAATCATGAGACTGCCTCATCTGCATGTGTGAGGTGGCCTCTCACTGAGATTTTGCCTCTCCTCAAAGTATGGCTGTTGGGAGAATCATTTAGCTGCAATGATCCAGGAAAAAGATTGAAAATCAAACTAAATTCACTGATAGTTCAACCGGTAAATGTTATGATGTACGTTTTTTAACAAAAATTTGAATCAGTTTTTAAATAAATTATATCAAAAACGTAATATTTTATTATGAAATTGTTTGATTATTGGTGACTTATAAAGAAATGATTACACCCAACTAGAATAACATTCAGATCACTGCAATTTTTATGTTAAAAGTACCAAATACTGCAGCTTTCTCTACGAAATCAGTTTGACTGCAAAACTAGTGTAAGTGGTGTTATTCCACTTTCAATCCCGTCAATTGCATTATTCACAACCCTGGGGTTGGCTGCAGTTTGTAAGTCCTCTCTGGCACCAGCTTCAGCCACTGAAGTGTTTGTGTACTTTTTTCTGGATGTTGTACCCGGGAAAAATAATTATCTAGTGTACAACTATTCTTGAAAGTATGTACACCCTTCAGTGATCTATGCATGCCCATAGGACTCCATTGATACTGTAAACATCATTAAGACTTCCAGGTTGTTGTCATCCTACTAAAACTAGAAGCCTGGACATAAAATTTGTACGAAAGGATGTTGGACTAGATGTGAGTCCTGACAACAAATAAAGACAAAAATGTGATTGTTTCTTTGGTGACACACAGAAGAGCCGGATATTTTTTAATCTGATGCTATTTGAATTATGGGAGACCAATAATAACATACAACTGATTATTGTCCAGTTGTTCACTATGGGAAAGCATATTTCTCTGCAAAATTATCTCAAGTGAAGACAAGACACAAAACGTTGGTTTAACTGTCCTAACTTTTCATTCTTAAAGCAAATCCAAAATACTTTTAAACCAGATTAGACTTGATAAGTATAGTGCTCTCAGCTATAATCAGAATTTGAGTAAACACAAACAAGAGTAGTAGGTTAAGAATGGTCGCAGTGCCCTTTTATTAAATACAGGCAAGTAAGACACACAAATCAAACACACTCAGACACACATAGAACATGACACATAACAGGAGAGAGTAGACACACAGATAGGTTGACATAGATAAGTGAATGTGATATGCTCTGGGTTGCCCCAATGTTCCGGTCCCTTTCGGGAATATAGAAATGTTCATTTGAAATTCATTGAAATTCATACAGTAGTGCTTAACTTTGGGTTAAGACCCGTCAAGCCATCCGTGACGTAGAAGTATACATGAGTACATATAGAAAATACAATATATTTTATTGCATAAATTCAGAGTTTGCACTCCATCAGACAAATAAAACGACAACATACTGACACAGATGAGATTTGTAAATATTTTGAAAATTTTGAAATTTTGAGGCTCAATGATGTGATCCTAATACCAGTAGGCTAGTGTTTTTAAATTTACGAGTAGGTTTAAAATGGTTTACTTGAGTAAATCCGCTCCTATTTAATTTTGGAATAACAGTTTTTAAAATCCTACAGAACCTAAAAACAGGAGCGGGTGGGCGGGTTCGTTTAACAAAGCGACGCTGTGAAGCAGCGACGTGTGATTTTATAGAGAAGGGTTTAAAGGAGTTGTGAAAGCCCAACAGTGGAAAACAGGATAGAGACACACCAAGAGGCACATAAAGGTTATATGCCAAAGAGGCCCCTGCGGCCATGAATGTTTAACTCAATCGCTCTTAGTTAAAACTAAGCCTTCATTGAGTAAACACAAACAAGAGTAGTAGGTTAAGAATGGTCGCAGTGCCCTTTTATTAAATACAGGCAAGTAAGACACACAAATCAAACACACTCAGACACACATAGAACATGACACATAACAGGAGAGAGTAGACACACAGATAGGTTGACATAGATAAGTGAATGTGATATGCTCTGGGTTGCCCAAACGTTTGAGGAGCAAACACCCAAGAGCATTGCTGTGAGGTGCAAGTGCATGGGCTTATGAGGCCATGCTGCAGGCTAAGAGGGGTGAAGAGGTGAAATTACTGATGAACTAGGTGAGGGGCGAGTTGTGAATAAGATGATGGGTCCGGCCTTAAATAAAGTTTATAAGCGTCGGACCGCCACCTGCCCAGTCTCTGAATCTGGGTTTCAGGTAAGCCAGCTCGGGCTGCCTGAGTGGCAGACCCGGCCCTCAATGAATGAGTGGAGTAAAATGTGGGGTCATGACCCACTCTAGTAATAAGAGATTTTAAAGAGGCGTTATAAATTTGATAATCGAGAGGGAGACCAGCGGAAGTAGTGAACAGATAGGAGGTGGATGGGGCGGGGAAACAGGATAAGTAATACCTGAGGGTGCAAGGCGCACAAATGGAATGGCCCGAACAACCTACGTGAACCTGGAAACCCCTATGGGCTGTCTTCGAGGAAGCTACAGACAAGACCATTCTACTAACCGAGGGGAAGGTGACCGAGGAACGAAGGGGGGCTATACCAGTATTTGGGTCCAAACACAACTCAGAAGACCTGAGACAGGCAAAGTAGTGTAGAAGTATGGCGGAAGCTATCATTAAACTATCCTGACTATGAGAAAGTGATAAGATAATTTGGGACAAGAGTTGAAAGGTAATGGGCCTAACCTGCCTAGGTGGCGCGTCAGTACGTGACACTGCCTTCACAGCCAGGCGTAGCCTTGGCGTCCAGATAGTGGGTTCATTGCCCCCCAGGGCAATGACCCAGGCACGTAGGCCTGACAAGTAATTAGAAATAGTTGAACTAGTTAATCCCTGTGAAGCAAGAAAGGCAACATATCTAAGCAAGTTATTCTCCGAAAGTGGTAGAGGACGGATGGAGAAGGAGTCTGCGAACTTACAGTATCGTGAGATGGCCACAGAATAAGCTGACCTGGTGCGCGGGGCCCAACCCGATGCAATGAGAGCGGACACCCTGGCGTCAAGACCTGAAAGATCAAAAGAATGACCTAATAGTCAAAAGTCATAAAGTCCTCATTGGGCCACGTCATGGCCCGAGAAGCCGTTGGATTACGAGTGAGAAATTGATCGACGCGGAGACGGCTTAAGTCGTCAGCATCAATATTATCTAACGTATTGATGTAGACCGGTGCAATGTTAATATTATGACACTCAAGGATCATGAACCAGTGTCTCACAAAGAACATGAACTCCGCGACCTGGGAGTAGGCTGAATTGAGAACATTACAGGTGACCATGTTGTCAATATGAAAGATAACGCTCGCACCTCGAAGAGAAGGGGCCCATGTGTGGAGCGCTAAGACAGCAACATGCATCTCGCGCCAGTTGATTGAGTGGTTCAACATCCAGGCGCGCGACCCAGTATAAGACAATGAAAACCATTCCGAGCAATCCAGGCACGCGCCCAGCCCCCGTGACGAGGCATCAGTATGGACATGCCTGACTGCACCCAGCCAGTCTGGCTTGTAAAGTGTGACCCCGTTGTGTGCAGCGATACATTTTGCCCACCACTCGAGATCCAACCTGGCCTCAGCTGACAACTTGATCTTGTGATGCAGAAACGGAACAGACCTGGCAGCAGCAAACAGTCTAGAGAGGAAGGGCTTACCCGCCCTAATAACCTTCGCGGCAAAAGCACACTTGCCTATAATACTGAGAAGTTTCCTCTTGGTCACCACACCAACATCCAACCAGTGAATCACCTCGGCCTTCAAATCGTCAAGTCTCTCCTTAGAAATGCGCAGCTCACCGCGCTGCGTATCGATCACTATTCCTAGAAATTCGATAACCTTGGAAGGGGCTGACACTTTCGACTGCTGAATGACAAACCCTGAGTCCCTAGCAATAGACAACATGAGGTTGAGATCAGCCGTACACTCAACAGCTGACGGAGATATTATCAAAAAATCGTCGACGTATCTGACCGTGGACTGTCTAAGACCCCTGCTAAACATGATGTCTAATAACGGACCAGCTATGCTATCGAAAAGGTAGGGAGCGGACCTTAATCCAAAATTCAAGACTTTACTGAAGAAATACTGGGTGCGACCCGCACCGTCCATCCAGGAAAACCCCATGAGGGGCCAATCAACAGGGTCTATAAATATGAATTTGAACGCATCTTGGAGATCCATCTTCGCCATGAAGACCGACTCACTCTCCATTGAAGTAATAAACGCAACTGCGTCATCAATTGAAGCATATTTCAAAGTGAAATCCTCAGCAGGAATGAGCGAATTGACTGAACCCACAGACGGGAAGGATAAATCATGTATGACCCTGACCTTCGTTGAATTTTTCTTGGGGAACGCCCCCAGCGGGGAAACTATGAAACTGTCGAAGGGGGGGTCGTAAAAGGGGCCATGGAGTCGCCCGGCCTCCAGATCGGCCTGAATAATGGATGTAACCTGACTCCTGAATTCAATGGCTGAAGGCCAATTAGGGTTAACAATAACAGTGTCAGGGGGGGGTCTACCAATCCTAACACCAGAGACGATAGAATTGAGAATGGACTGTGAACGCTCCCTAGAAAACACGGTAGGGACGTTGACCTCCCAGAAGTGAACATTAAGTGCCGGTGACCATAGAGCTGAAGGTGGCTGCCTTACACTTGGTGTTGGGACACGCGCACTGGGGCTCAGGGCCCTGACAAGTGGCGCACACGTGGCGTCTCTGGCACTTGTCCGCCCATCTACACTTTCTGAATTGAAACATGAAGCATATCTCGGTGGACCTGTCAACAAATGGTTTCTGTGGGCCACGAAAATTAGATCCCCCTGCGTTAGAACCAGATGAAGCACCTCTATTGTTAAGGCCACCATTCCCAGAAGCTGTCCTACGAACACAGTCGGCTGAAGCGTGATCACTAGCACCACATTTAAGGCATTTATTGCTCTTAGCAGCATTGACATCAAACGTAGTAACAAATAACTCATGATCAAGTCTACTGAACTCCACACTGCCAGTCTGGGCTAAGCGCTGGCGATGTCTCACATCGTAAGAGAGAACACTAGCAATTTTGAACTTCTGGGCTATGTTGAGAATAAAGCCCATATACCTAGCCATCTGGTAAAAGGTAGCAAATCCCTGAGCCTTGGCCATTAGCATCATGTAGATGAGCCAGGCCTCTAACCATTTATATAAGGATACGATTGACCTCTTGGCTCTAACTGACCTAACCTGAACCATGCCATTTGGGTCAACAAAAGACTTAATCTCATCAGTATCAGCATTGCAATCGAGAAACTCATCCAAAGAGGCAAACTCACCATTCAACGCAGTGTTCACGGTCCGGGGGTAAGAAATTCCATCCCGACCTCCAATGGAAATCCAGCATTGTTCGTATGGGGGTTAGCAATGTTCGTATGGGTGGCAGCTGGCTGCTGCTCTGCGAAAGCGTGGGGGGCACCTGCTCCAGCAGGACCCGAATCCACGGCTCCCAGGTAATGGGACGAAGACGTACGAGCGGGATGTATATTACGTGGTAATTCCCAGACATTTTCCCGCCGGTGGCCACCCCAGCCCGCACGGCCATCACTGTGATCACGTAACTGTTCTTGGGGGGGGGGCTCTCTGCGCCAGAGAGGTGGCGGCAGGCTGTGACTCCCATAGTCTACGTGTGGGGGTGGGGGTGGGGCGAAATTTCCATGGTCTATATGGCGACCGTAGGTGAAGCCCTCGTGAGAACGGGGGTCGTCGTAACGCCCTGGAGACGACGAACGATGGGGTGGGTACCCCAGGGATGAAGGAGATCGAACATAGTTGCCCCGGGCATCGACGTTCGGGGCGAATCTGACCGCAGAAGGAGGCTGCTGATGCCTGTAGACAGTCCGGTCCGGACTCGTGTCGCCCAGCGAATCGAACTCAGGGAAATCTGGGGGGGGCTGTCTCCGCTGCTGTCTTGACAAATTCGGCTGGTCCTGAGCCGGCGGCCCTTGATAGTATTTGCAGCCCTTGCCGGTCGCTCCCTCGTGCCCCTTCACGGGCTGACGGCATGTAGAACAACAGTGGACTTTATTCTTCCCCATTCTGCTGGCTCTATGCTCCCACGGACTTAGGTGCCGGAGACTTAGCCAGATAGCGCCCTCGCGGAAAATTGACAACCGAAGCGCAGTAGTCGCCCAAAAACGAATTGACTTTCTTGCAACACAGGTGAAATTCTAGAAAAGTTCAAGCACAACGTAGCGAGTACCCTCGAAAAGTTGATAACTCCAATCCAGCTGCCAGGATTCTCCTCTCACAACCGTAAACTTTAAGCCACAGGTGACACTATCGTAACGATGGCAGTGCAACTAGCACGACGTTATCACGAGGGTAGGGGCCCAGAACTTGGCCGTGCTACCCAAGTGCGCAGTTAGCCGGGATGACCAAACCGCGGGTGGCAAATACTCCAGTAGAAAGCTTCAGCTGACACGGACGAAGAATCGGTGATATACGGACGTAATAATGGAGAATAGATGAAGTTATGAGATGACAGATGACATAGCCAGCAGCATGGCCTCGTTGAGTGCAGATGTAGTGCAGGTGTACTCCAAGCGATGTGCTACGTGCAAGAGTTCGTTTAACAAAGCGACGCTGTGAAGCAGCGACGTGTGATTTTATAGAGAAGGGTTTAAAGGAGTTGTGAAAGCCCAACAGTGGAAAACAGGATAGAGACACACCAAGAGGCACATAAAGGTTATATGCCAAAGAGGCCCCTGCGGCCATGAATGTTTAACTCAATCGCTCTTAGTTAAAACTAAGCCTTCAATGTTTAAGTTGGCCAGACTGCCAAATTAAATATCGATACCATTCACCCAGCACTGAATGTTGCATGCTTGGTGCATCAGTTTTATGTCACTGCTGTCTGCGTGCTGTCTGGGGCAAGCATCAAACCAACAGAACCCTCTAATGTCCAACAAATCACGTTTTTGTTCTTTGTAAACAAAGAGAATAAACAATGGCGTATCCCATAATACCTCTGAAGGAGCTATCGACCGTTTTCGCTAATCCCGAACACACTTGCCTCAAGGAGCCCTCACAAGGTCTTTCTTTGTTGACCAATTACACTCCTTTCAGGCTGAAATACCACAACCTGGCTATGAGGTCTGTTTTTCACATATTGTAGAATAGCTAAGAAAGGAAGAGAAAACTAAGGTTTTTGATTTTCTATTCAAACATTGGGGGAAACCAGTGTCTCACCTCCTTCCAAATTCCAATCCTGAACACTTAAAAATAACAAGCTGTCTACTTATAGTATAGTTGTTTTTTGCTTGAAAGTGTCTCAACATTATCCAGGTTGTCGAACTAGCAAAACTGTTTTTACGTTGTCAAAGTGAAATGTCAAACCTTCTGTCTTGCATGTCGGATCTAAACATTTTATCTTTCAGACAATTGATAAGAAGTACAATATCATTCAAGCTACCTGTGTAGCCTTGGAAAGTTTTCAGATGGAATGAACCTTTTCTATCAACGGTTTTGAGAAAAAAACATTTAATTATATTGATCTTCTTGCACAAGTATATTCCTTTTGGCTAAACTATCTTCTTCGTAGCTTTGTGTGTCATGGCATTATATAATTATCCTGTTATTATTACAATAGTACATGAAATGTACATGCCTACCTAAATAATATCTTTCTATATGTCTGTCTTTACAACTGAGGAAGCCTCCAAAGTAAAAACGCAATTTGAAGCAAAATTGCTCCTATGTCGTTTCACTTTGTATTTGTTTGCAAAAAATGAAAATGTTATTTTTTGGACATCATAGAGGGCTCTGCTGGTTTGGATCTAAGCCAGGAAAGTTATTGAGGCATTAAATTAACCACTTACGCGTCTGAGTGAAATGTATTACTTTCTACAGCATGTGGATGGATGTATCCCTAGCTTGGATAGGATCCTGCTGAATAGATTTATTTGCACTTTACCTGAAAAGCATATTTCCCTTTACTAAATTATCTGAATGGAAAGCGACAAAACTAACTTTATGCACTTACCTTATTCATCTAGATCTATCTTTCTATCTTACCATATCACCAGTTAGTTTGAAATATGGGAAATGAATTTTGAGCAAATGTTGCTTGAACATCCAGTCATATTGTAATGTAGAGATAATGCTAGAAACATGGGGATATGCTTTGCCACAGGAATGGAAAGAATAAATCGAAGCACTAGGAATGGAAGATAAGATTAGCAAATAAACACATGTGATTTTCTTTAAGAAGAATTTAAAGGACACCTGAAAACACTCTGGCAGTCAAGTGCAAATGTTTTGGATCAATTCGGAAGCCAATCACGTTGTAAGTCTGGTTTTAAGGCAGCTTAGGTTGACTTAAGGGTCATTTGATTCACTTAAGGAGACTAGGTGTACATGCAGGATTGCTTGTTTTAAGGCTACTTTGTACTTACAGGAATTCGCGTTGAAGTAGACTTGCTGATATCCGTTGATGTGATCTTCAGCAAAATTCGTATTTTCGATACTGGACTAAAACTATCAGGATAAATCTCATAATTTTAGGCCATGTAATAGGGCATACAACTTTAGAAACAATACCAACTAAGCACTTGGTTCAAGAATGGAAAATAAATGAGTAATTGCAAATTGAAATATTTCTTACATGACGTATGAAAATCTACATGACGTGTGGTAGCAACACTGTACATTCCAATGATAAATTTCAGCTGTTCTAAACTGATATAAAACAATCAAGCCGTCACCCAAACTGGCAAACCAAGTGTCAAAGACAAAGTAAGAGTCTGAAATGAAATCCTTTCTTATCTTGCTGTTGATCACAATTCGTCAATGGCATGCACATTTGGATTAGAAACTTGACTGGTCAACATATTCCATATTTGAACGTTCCAGACCGCATTTGAATGAGCTTTTGAGAAAATTGTAATAAAAATTAGATCCATGTGGACAGACAGAAAATAAATAGAAATAGACAATAATAGATAAATATATAGAAATAGATAGATAGATATAGAAATAGATAAGCAGACAATTAGAGAGATAGAGAGATAGGCCTATAGACATTATAGATAGATAGATAGATAGATAGATAGATAGATAGATAGATAGATATATATATAGATAGATAGATAGATAGATAGATAGATAGATAGATAGATAGATAGACTGACAGATTGATTGATGATTGGTTTATTGAGTGATTGAGTGATTGAGTGATTGAGTGATTGAGTGAGTGATAGATTGACAAATCGATTGATAGAGAGATAGAATGATATTGATTGATTAATTGATTGACTGTAGATAGATGGATAGATATAGATAGATAGGCCTATAGATAGATTGATTGACAGATTGATTGATTGGCTGATGAGTGACTGATTCATTGATTGATGGATTCTTTTTGATAGTCACAAAATGCGGTTTGTTATGAATAAACGGGGGCTTGGTCAGTCACTGCTCATGCAAGGTGATTAGCAGCCCACACTTGCACAAGATGTGCGATGTACACGATTTCACAATTTCCGATTATTTAAGGCTTCCTAAACTAAACAAATAACTGATAGAAACGATTTTATTTTCACAGCTTCTTTGTGTGCACAAAAATGACTGGATATTAGGCACACATGAGTAGCTTTCTACCATACGTCACGTAGAGACCAAATTGCTTGGTTCTTGGATTAAAAAGTCTACTGCTACGCGAATTCCTGTAAGAACAAGTGGATTTTTGTGTCTACGTTTTGAAAGGAAAAAAGAATGTAGTGGTACTTTAGATTAAGCACTTACAATAAAAGGCCTCCTTCAAACTCAAGAGAGCATCACAGTGACTCTGTTCAATAGTTTTTGTTTTTTTTCGTGTTAGGATTTAACTTATTTCTTTTGAAAGAGATTGGCAGTGCATCATGCTTTGGGGGGGGGGAACTCACTTAATTCATTAATCATTTTGGTGTAGGGGCATGTTTTCATTCAGTATAATTCCAAAAATTATCATGTGATGAGACAGTCATGATGCCTTCTTCATCCTTCTTTAGTCTATAAACATAGAGACAAGCTGCATTATGGGAATAAATCGCTATAGAACATCAACAGCATACATTTTAAGCAGCGTGTTATTTGATTTATACATTGTAGAACTTTTGCTATCAGAACAAAATATCTATCGTTTGCTGTCAAAACTAAATAGCTGTCTATCTGTCCTAGTTGGCAGACATTAGATACTGTTTCCACTAACACATAATGTCAATAACTGTAAATATAAATGCTGGATTTCTATATGATCAGTTTACCTCAGATTATTATGGTAACAATATAACTATCTAGACAACAGACATGCTGTTATATTTTGAAGGCTACAGCTACCACATGACACAAAAGTGATAAATCCCACTCAGATACTCAAGTGGTTTGTGTCACTACCACTTTCCTGCCTTAGATCTGAACCAAGAGAGCCTCTAGTGTCCTGCCAACAACCACACAGTATTTTTCACTTGTAAACAAAGATAAATACATAGTAAAACTTATGAATTTTGCCAACCGCTGAACTATGTCTCCAAACACCAGGATGAAAACATTAATTGTGTAAAAGTGTAGTTATTGTATAGGGAACCTGTTTGATATAAAATATATGCTAGTGCTCGTTGTCCTTATTTGGATAGATTCCAATTTGGAATTTGTAGCAAAGAATGCCACATTCAAATACGCTTTGTCACATCTTTACATTTAAGACTAAGCTAGTTCTGTAGCTTGCCACTTGGGAGCTATTGCAGCAGACTAATTGGCATTATCTTGCAGCCTACCAAGACAATCAGGAAAGACTAAAACTCCTGAGCAGTGGCAGTAATCAGAGCTGATGGGTTTTCTTCATGAATATTCATTGGGAAATCTCTTCTATGATCTGTCCTGGAATGTCTTCCTGACAACTCACTCACTTTTCTTGTCAGCTTGAATTAAGTAAGAGCCTCAAATCACTCTTTCGCTGAGTAACAGCACCAGTAAAGCTTATAGAAGTAACCAACAGTGCCATGTCAATTTGATTTTATGAACAGATCAACATTTTTTGTTGTCAACATCAGCTTTGCGAGAACATAAAAATCACATTGACATTGAGTTATAAAGCTACAAAGGCACCTGTGAAATCGGCATCAATAAGAGTAGATGTAATCAACAACACAGAAAATTGTGTCTGTTGGGTTATTTAATCATCAGTTAGGCATATGAAATGTAATGAAGAAACCCATCAAATTAGCTTTTCAGAGTAGTGCAAAGTCATCTTCAAAGAAACAGGTGCTTGCCTTGTCGTTGGTAATTTTTAAAAAGTGTGTAATGTTTGGCTTGAAGTTGAAAAACAAATTGATTTTTAACGTGTTCTATAAAATGAAAGAGTATTATTAAACGTATAATTTGCGAAATACCCCCCCCCCTCGCAAAAAAACCCTAATATGCCACTGGTCCATTTTGGCCACTAGGTTTTATCAATTGAAGTTATATCCTCACAGTGCAATGCGCCGACATGCTTATTTGCAAACTTAATACTGCAAGTAGAGCAAATTTAATAAGTGCAATGAATTCGGAGGAGTTTACTTGATATATGCAGGTTTTTAAATTTTGAAAATCGGACATGTATTAAGGTCTGTAGCCCAATTTGTACTTTGTGCCCCTCTGAAAAATGTCTAACTTCGCCACTGTACACTTTTTGATGATGTTTCACATGCTTAGGACTTCGCATTTGATTTTCCTAACCTTGATGAATGAATGTACTGTTAAGATAACTTAAATTATAAATTTTTTGTATGTTAAGACATCGATACAAAAAGAAGCTGCTGAACTTGAACAAGTTAGATTAACTTTCGGAAAGTTAGTAAGATGGAAAAAAATTCAAGATCAAGGATAGCAGATTAGGAACACATTAAAGGAACTAAATATTGATCTTCCTGGGAAAGACATGTCCGACAGAATCTAATTACTGTGGTATCTGTCCATCCTGGCATTTTTATCGACATATCACTGTATAATTTTAAGAGTGGGATGTTTTTATGGGTAGAAACTATTTTGGGGTAATTTAACTGGTAGAACCATAAAAACCACTTAACATTTATTTGAAAGTATTCAGTAGCTTATAGAATAATTCAATTTGTGTTTAAAATGATTCAATCCATAAACAGAATAGAATCAGGTCTGACTATTATGACAACAAATGAAACAAAACATCAATAGCAAAGTGCCAAGCATAAATTTGTCCCATACTTGAGGGGCACGGACTGGGAGTTTCTGATATTTGAAAGGGTCAAAGGGATTACGAGTGCAAAGCAAAGCCCTCAAGACGGATGTGTTTAGGATTTGTGCCCGAAATAAAACAGGAATGGCTGATTACTCCTCCAGAAGTATTATGGGTATACCATTGTTTATTCTCTTTGTTTACAAAGAACTAAAACATGATTTGCTGGACATTAGAGGATTCTATCTTTGCCTCAAAAGGCAGGAGGGACATTAAGGCCCGTTTTCACCAACATGGTATTACAGTAGACAAACTTCGAGTGCTTACATGCAATACTCTTATAGGCTGTTACTGACATCACAGCCCTATCCCTGCCATGTTAAGTGACCATAATTTTGATACCTCATAAATGTGTGACTGACTCATAGCCTATACATACCATGCTGTGTGATAGGTGTCATACCATTCACAAGTGACCTCACTCCTGTCTCTCTGAGTAATAAGCCTGCAATCAACAGAGCTTGACCACTGTCAATGCCACTGATCCCCAGCTGATCTGGGCGTTTGCTACTCCTGGCCATCCTGACCACAAGTGCTTTATTTTTGCGAAGTTATAACAAACAGATTAATCTTCCTCTGGTGTGACAAACAGAATTCACAGTTTGAGATATTGAAAGCAATTTTATCTATGTTTGAATGTTTAATTGTTGTCTGTTTGTTGTTCCAAATATTTCTTTGAGGAAAAACACAAACAATTATCTAAATTATAGATATTTCAGGCCAGAAAAATGCTGTAGAGGATTAGAATACTTCAGAATTTTATTGGATTTATTGGCAGGGCAGGTGCAAACGTGCTATGCAATGGAGGGATGCTCCTGGCTTTCGTGTGTAGCTCCCTTTTTCATCAAACAGGTTGCTACATTTTATATACACAAAAACCCTACTTAGACACAAGCATGCATATAATTCCGTCACACTTCTGCCATGATTTATAACTCACTATCACAATTCAGATGGATAAGCTTTCATGTTCACTGACTGTGTCAACATCACCTCTTTCATGAAGAGAGCAATGATTATTGTCAAATAGGTCAGATTTATGACTCAGTCACTGCACTTTATATGACAACTGTTCTACTACCCCTTCACTTAGCGTTGCTCTGATACACGTCACTGAGCCAGGTATTGGTCACTGCTGCATCTATACACATCATTAAAAGTCCTATGAGTCAGTGGAAGAACCAGCACATTCAATGGTAAAGATTGAAGCAACAGCTTTAGTGACCTCATTGATGCTCTGAAACCAGTCATTTGTAAGCACTCAAAGTTTGTCTACTGTAAGAGTTAAGCCTGGTGTTAACTCCTTTAAACCTGGTATAACTAAGTCCATTTCACCAAGAGTGTGCTAAGCATGTAAACCTGTCAAGGTTCAGTGAATCATACACATTGTCACCAAACTCAAGGATCAGCCATCTCAAACTGATTTGGTGTCAAAAAGTGATTAGGCCAATGAAAACAGAACATATGTTTCTTATGAGATGGCATGACAAATCAGTATTATAGGCCTTTGTCTATTACATTCGCATGTTTCTCTAATTTAACAGTCACCGAAGATTTTTTCAAGAAAGATATGTCACATCATGAGATATAAAGTTTGCAAACCAAGTAACTGTTGCAAATATACTAGCCATACAGCATTAAGCACACGATTTAAAAGTATTTCATGTATGAAACTATGTTTTTATAGCATTTGCCTATGATAGTCCTGACACCAAATAGAGGCAATTCTTCTGTGCTACAAAACCTCTGCACTTGTTGTTGGTCTTAGCACTGGGGTACTTTCGAAGGGCGGGAAATTCGGACGTGGGTGCAATCTATGCATCCTGTAACCCCACGGAAATCGGGCGATTTCGGAAAATTCCAATTTAGCCTCCCGTGTGACTGGTCCACTGGGCATACATACATATATGGGTTTTAATGAAGCGATCGCATGACTAACAAGCTTCACATTCCTTGAAACTGAGGCGACACTAATACCACTCAAGTCACCGATGACTTGTTGGTAACTGCCGGTAGCAAAAAAAATCGCAGGCACGTCAGCCATTCTGGGTACATCAGATTTTGAGGACCCTTATCATTAGATATTCAAAGGGATTCAACCATTATTGTAGTTTAATTGTGCAAAAATGCATGACCAGCTGATTTGTATTAATTTATTGTTTGAGGGGAGGGGGCTAAAGAAAAATGCATTTCTGTCACCAACACTAATCAGATAACTAATTAATTTTCTTTTTTATAAATTTCCAAGCCCCCCCCCTCTTTTTCTCTTACCTTGTCATGTGGCCATGTTTGGGAACTTCAGAGATTAATTGTGTTTGTAGCAGTTGAGTTGTTTAAATACTATGTGCAGACTTTCACTCTGTAAATGTTCCTTGATCCTGCTCCGCTTGAGTGATTGGCTTAGCCAGACCAGGTCTTAGCTAAGACCTGGCATAACTCTTAATACCATGTTGGTGAAAACGGGCCTTAGGCAATAGCTTGAACAGGCATGTGCTGAAACTGTTCTGTGCTTGCCTACTAAAATTTGTACTTAGAATGTATTACTTCTAAGGACTTCACTGCTCTGTAGTGTAGTTTTCTAAGCATTGTCATGCAGTTCAGTAAAACAAGATGCAATGTGAAAATGTAGGATTGGCTTCAAGTTCTTGTGTGAGTTATACTGCAATTCTCACTTTCAAACTTGGTTGGTGGACTATCTTATCACAAAGTTTAATGTTTTCAAGGTCCAAGCAAAATAGGTTGGCCCTACGTTATGAAATGTAACTCAGGTTTGGAGATGGGGCACTATTTAGCAAAGGCCTTTAGATTAGAACCTTTGAATTTGATCATTGACCATCTTTGGAACCTCCCATCTTCATCTCCAAGAATACATATAGACAAAAGCAGTTGTCTAAATTCTCCAAGACACTCTACAAGCAATCAATGCAAATAAAAACATTGGGGGTTACCCGTGTCACGTGAGGAATGTAAAGAAGGTCAAATGGTAGGGGACCTGAATACGTCACTTCCGGAACATGTAAATCGTCATTAGTGACGTTTAGGGCATGTCTTCAATGTGCACCACATCAGACAGACGGGGCACTTCTGAAATAGGCTGAAAAAGGGAATTCTGTCTGCAATGAAGATATTGCTGATTCAGCTGGCAGTGAAAAAGTCATTCAATTGTTTTTCAAAAATATAAACACCTGCATAATATTATGGACTATAATACATATCAAGATGTTAAAACAACAAGTTTGAAGTGGTGCTGGCCCTCAGAGAGAAACAACACACCCTTTCCTGAAGTAAATAACACCTTTGTATTTCTATGGCAACCAAATCAATTAGTACATCAAAGAAACAATCAGTTTTTAAAGAGAAGCAATTTATAAGAATGCCAAGCTGTCTCTGTTTTTTGTAATGATCTCGTATTTAGTATGATCTATACAATTTCAAAATAACACCTCAAGTAATACACAGGTTCCGTGATAACAATCACAGTTTTATTATGCAGAGTTAATACAGACACTACATACTTTGGCAGTTTTTGTTATGATTGTAGATTTCAGTGCAGACACCGATTAAGAAGAAAACATTCAAGAAAAATCTAGTCGCCGCAGGTGATACACGCTACCTTGTCACAACATATTGCTTTTATTCTCCTTTTGTCGGTTTGCCTATATGTGGTGAATGGTTGACTTATGTAAACTGTCAAACCTTGACAATTTACAGCAGTTTTACTTCGGTCTAAAGAAAAAACCTATTAGGTCATATGGTTTTTTGAGTCTTTACTGATTTTAGTGCGAGAATCGGAGACATAACCATTTCGTTGTCAGCCACCTGCAAACAGTAATTTCTTCGGACTTAACACAGCAAATTTCTAACGCACGTCGTTTGATTGGTTGTTGAATTTATTCTCGTAAAACTTGATAAACGTGATTAAAAGCTATTTGCTCTTCTGGCTGTCAAGTCCAAATTACATATATATCATCACTGAGAGTGAGGCTCAAGAGTGATAGCAAGAGCGACGACGTCACCATGGAGATGACGTCATCATGCTGATTCTGGCTCCATCTATGGCAGTGTAGTATAACAATAAATCATATAAATTACAAAATTCAAAAATAGTACATATTGATCTGTTACAGCGCCCCCTTGAAGTGGAACACTTCAATATTCAATTCTTTAACAATCTGAGTGCCCTTCTTCCAAAAGGGCAATTTTCGCTGCAGGCCTCTTGTAATCCCCATTAGCAGTCTTGACCTTCACAGATCGTACTCTGCCGTCATCACTTTTGTTAACTTCTGTTACCCTTCCGAGCATCCATTGGCTTCTTGGCATATTGTCATCGACCATCATAATCAAATCACCAACTTGAAGATTTCGCTGCTCCGATTGCCAATGGTTGCGAGGGGTTAGGGATGGTAGGTATTCTCGTAGCCATCTACGCCAAACGTGGTCTGCAAGAACTTGACTCTGGCGCCATCGCTTTCGACTACACATTTCTTGTGCTTCAAATATCCCAATTGGAGCAATTGTTGTGGCGCCCCCATGGAGAAAGTGATTGGGAGTTAAAGCTGTATAATCTCCAGGATCTGCACTATTATATGTTAAGGGTCTACTGTTCAGAACGGCTTCTACTTCAGTCAGAGTTGTCCGTAGAACGGATTCAGCAACGACTTGCTCCTTCAGGACTGCTTGAAGTGCCCTTTTAATGGATTTGACAAGACTTTCCCATGCACCGCCAAAATGAGGAGCATGAGGAGGAATAAAGTGCCATGTCATATCATACTGCAGACAGAAGTTGTGAATCTTATCATTATCCAGTTGCTCTAAATTCTCACGCAATTCTCTCTCTGCTCCTTTGAAGTTAGTGCCATTGTCAGAAAATATCTCAGTTGGATGTCCACGACGACTAATGAAACAACGGAGAGCCATAATAAAGTCATCCGTCAAAAGGGAATCAACAAGCTCCAGATGTACTGCTCTTGTCACCATACAAGTAAAAATGCATCCCCATTTCTTAACTCTGCTTCGGGCACGTTTCGCCAGCATTGGTCCAAAATAGTCAAGTCCTGTAAACTTGAAGGGTTTTGAAAATCCTGAGATACGTTGTCTTGGAAGAGCAGCCATCAAAGGTACCGCTGGTTGCACAGATTTTCGACGGCAATCCATGCACTCATGTATTATCTTCTTTACCATCTGACGACATTTGATTGGCCAGAAGCGTTTCCTTAATGCAGCTATCATGTGCTCAGGACCACCATGGCATAACTTGAAGTGTACATCTCTTGCAATGAGGCTTGTAATGTGATGTCCATAAGGCAGTAAAACTTGATTCTTGACTTCGAAACCATCTGGAGCATGACGTAGGCGACCTCCCACCCTTATCACGTCCAGTGATTCATCATAAAAAGGGGTCAAAGAGCGGATGGAACATCGACCACTTAGGACTCCTCCTTGTTTCAGTGATGAAAATTCATTAGGAAAGCCATCCTGCTGTGCAAAACGTACAAGATCCATTTCGGCATCATAGAGTTCAGCAGTTGAGAGGCAGGTATGTCTTACTGGAGGATTACCAGATGCAAATCCCAGGAAATTTCTTACAGCCCGGATGACCCAGGCTGTGTGCCGTAACAACTTATGCCATGAGGAGTGTTTCTGAGGATCAACAATAGCTTGTATGCTCATAAACTTCTTATTGTTGATCGTGCTCGAAGTCATCAACACTGTACCGACGGCACACCTTAAGTCATCATCTGAATCCTTGGGGGGAGTTATCTCGGGTTGTATGGGCCAGTTTTCTTCACTTTGGCGAAGAAAGGATGGGCCGTTAATCCATCTATGTGGGCTGGTAATGACATCAGCAGGTAAACCTCGGGTGGCGTCATCAGCAGGATTCAATTTCGAAGGGACATATTTCCATTGATGCGGCTCTGTCGACTCTCTTATTTCAGCAATCCTATTGGCAACAAATATCTTCCATCTTCTATGTTGATTGTTCACATACCTCAGCACCGTAATGGCATCAGTCCAGAACATTACCTTGGCGACCGTGAAGGCATCAGTTAATGACTTAGACAATCTTGCAGCCATCACAGCACCCTGAAGTTCTGATTTAGGAATCGTAAGTACTTGTTTTGTAGGAGCGACATGTGATTTTGAGGCCAAGAAGGAAAGTATCACAGCATCATCTGTGACTATTCTGAGATATGCGACTGCAGCAAAGCCTAGCTCTGAGGCATCACAAAATACATGGAGTTCTAAACTCATTCCAGGCAAACACCCATGAAATCGTGGGATGTGCAAGCTTGAGAGATGTTGGAGTTCATTATACCATGACTTCCATCGTTCTTGTAGAGCTTCAGGAATTATGTCATCCCAGCCAAGTCCAGCCCTCCAGACATCCTGAATTATACACTTCGCTCGAATCGTAAATGGAGTCAAAAATCCACAAGGGTCATAAACAGAGCTAACAGCACTGATAAGTGCACGCTTGGTGAGCTCAAATTTCTTTAGATTTGGACGAAATGTAAAGCAATCTTCCTGCATATTCCATATCAATCCCAATGCTCTCTGCATTGGTAGATCATCTAGGTCCAAATCAAAGTCAGGATTTGCTCTGGTAGCTTGTGGTATGCTAGCAAGAACTTCCCTGGAGGAGGACACCCATTTGGTTAACAGGAATCCATGACTTGCAAGGGTGATTGAAACATTTTCTGCTAGTGAAATTGCAGTTGGAATGTCATCAACTGCCTTTAGCATGTCATCAACGTAGAAATTTTGTAAAATTGTGTCGCTTACTTCCTTTTCCGCGTGATCAGCAGCCTTCCTTAACGCATAATTGACACAGCATGGTGAATCCTTAGCTCCAAAAATATGAACAAGCATCTTGTATACATCAGGGGGACCAGGACTCTGAAGATTTTCCTTCCAAAGGAACCTCAAGGCATTACTGTGAGACTCGGGAACTCGCACCTGATGAAACATTTCCTTAATATCAGCAACCAGGGCTATAGGCTTCATACGGAATCGCTGGATTACGGCAAAGAGACTATTGGTCATATCTGGTCCAGACATCAATTGATTGTTCAGCGACACACCACGGTAGACAGCAGCTGCATCAAATACAACTCTTACCTTTCCAGGTTTATTCGGATTCAGGACACAATGGTGTGGCAAGTACCATGTTTTTTTGTTTGCTTGTGTTTGTTCTTTAGTTGACAACTTTCTTGCAAATCCATTAGTGATATAACCATTCAGTACGTTTTCGTACTTCTCCTGTAGGTTGTGATCTTTTGAAAGCCGCTTCGCCAGTAATTGAAATCTTCTGGTAGCCATTTGCCTATTGTTTGGGAGGCTGCCATCAACATCTCGCCAGAGCATTGGAACTTCAAAATGTCCATTCATAATTGTGGTTTGTCCATTGAGGACTGACATAGAAGCAATGTCTTCAACTGAAGTTGGTTTCTGGAAGTTTGCAGACACTCCAAAAGACTCAGTCTGCCAAAATCTTTCTACTTGTTTAGAAAGGACATCGTCTTGCCTTTGGGTAAAGTTCACATTACCTTCGAAGTGGTCTACTTGTGCAGATAAGCCCATGACACACCATCCTAAAAGAGTTTTTATTGCGATTGGTCCTTCTGAATTTCCGTCCCGACTATCAATTTGGATATGTGCTCTAGGGACATTCGCGCCAATTAGCAGCTTGACTTGATTTTGAGGAACATCCATAATATTTACATCCCTGAAGTGAGCTACACCTTGAAGATCTGCTGCCTTTAAGGAAGGACATTTAAATATTCCAGACTTGGTCCAAGCTTCTGGAATTCTAAGCATCTGAGCATCTGGTTCATTTTGAGCACATATTGAGAAACTGACCCTTCTAGATGATATGGTGCTTGATGAGTTAACAGTGTTCAGCTTCAACGTTTCATGGTGTCCACCGAGTCCAATGTCATCAGCTAAGTCGGAGCTGATTATGGAGATATCACTTCCTGAATCTAGCAGAGCGAATGTGTTTATCTTTCTGCCATTGTGACCATGGGCTACAACTGGCACAACTTGAAAATAGACTTGATAGGACTTGGCGCAAAGGCGGTTCACTTGGCCCTCAAACGATTGCGTGGTATCCTTCTTGGGGCGATGTAGTGTCGTATGGTGCTTGCCACTGCAACCTGAAGCCTTGCAGTGGAATGTTGATTTGCAATCCGCCACTCTGTGATTGCCTCCAAGACAGTTGAAACATAATTTCATTGACTTTACAAATTCAAATCGTTCCTCCTGAGGCTTGCGGAGATATTCGGTGCATTTTGACAAGTGATGACTTCCAGAACACAAAGGGCAGTTAGCGGCAATGGAGGGCTTCACTGCACCATTGCTACTCAAATGTCGCACATAACCAGAAGTGTTTTGTTGGCGTGGTTGACGTGAACCGACTGCATATGGATTAAATTCTGATTCAATACAATCTTTTAACCACTTTTCGAGGTCTTTCAGATTTGGTTCTCTGGAGCGACAAATACTTCGGACGTAGTCATTCCACTTCCCTCTTTTATCTGATGGAATTCTTCTAGAAGTTCTAAGTAGGACGTCACTGCTGCCAATTTCTCCAGCATAGTTCATTTGGTTCAAGACAGTGATACAGTCTCTAACGGAGATATAAAATGTCCTCAAAGCAGATGGATCACTGGATGGCAAACTGTTTCCAGATGTAATGGCGTCGATATAAGCTCGGGATACAGCAAGACGATGCCCAAAAGCAAATTTCAATTCCTTCAATGACTGCGCATAATTTCTGGCACTGTATCCAAGCCCTTGGATTAGTTGTTTGGCTTCTCCCTTGACATGAGATTGGAGTAGATCCATCCGCCGGGCATCATTTAGACCTGCCCTAGAATGGACTTGAACGTAAAACTGTTCAACAAACCTTGGCCAAGCCAGCGGGGAGCCATCGAAGATAGGTAATTCAACCTTTGGAAGGTCACGCTCAACTTCCAAGCGAGCTATAGCTTGACTCAAGTCTTGATATACATCAGTACTGCTTGGTGGAGTCTCTTGTTCAAGAACTAAGTTGTCAATCCATTCATCTATTGAAGATCTTGCGGTCAAAGTAGTAGAATTTTCATGACTATTTCTTGGCTGGGTGTCATCTATGGCACTATTCAAAAGTGAGTCATGGTCTTCCTGTGGTAATTCTGGATTGATTTATGCTGGAGCTTGTCTGTCTTGCGTACTTATCTTCAATGATTCATCTAGTTCTATTAAAGCTGCTGTTGCTTTCTGACAATAATCGTTCATCAACTCGTCTGCTTCTTCAATCTCTATGTCATTTTTCAATGTTTGTAGATATTCATCATGAGCCTTTTGAAGCCTTGTCACCTGATTGACAATGCGGTCTTTGGCAATTTGGGCTGTTGATGCATTACCACCAGGGCATTTACTTTGAGTGATGACGCGGGTCAACCATCCCGCACACCTGGATCTTCTCAATTTTGCTTGATTTCTTTTATCTTCACTTGGATTCGCCTCACTCATCATATTCGGCCTTTCTTCAAATAGCTTAGCTTTTAACTTCTTCGGACTTAACACAGCAAATTTCTAACGCACGTCGTTTGATTGGTTGTTGAATTTATTCTCGTAAAACTTGATAAACGTGATTAAAAGCTATTTGCTCTTCTGGCTGTCAAGTCCAAATTACATATATATCATCACTGAGAGTGAGGCTCAAGAGTGATAGCAAGAGCGACGACGTCACCATGGAGATGACGTCATCATGCTGATTCTGGCTCCATCTATGGCAGTGTAGTATAACAATAAATCATATAAATTACAAAATTCAAAAATAGTACATATTGATCTGTTACAGTAATACTCTCCTTAAATGATACTACTATTGAATCTAGTGACCCCATCTCATCTGAACACCTTAAGCGGCAACTGAGAATTAGATAAATAGATAAATAGATAGACAAATAGCTATTGATGAATGAATGATATGGCTTTAAATCAGATATTTGTGCACTTGCCATGCTAATTGGGACAGACAGACTACAGGGCATTAAGATAAAGGATAATTGAAACAGCCATCCAACCAAAGTGCAGGTGACCGGCAAGAACTAGATTCGCACCAGGACCCAGCAATTGGCAGCCTATGGCTCGCTACCACTAAGCTAGATACACAATTTGATAGTTCGATAGATAATTTGATAGATAGATAGATAGATAATTTGGTAGACAGATAGACGCAGGTCCTTCTCCTCCACACAAGTCAATCTCACATACATCATTAATTTCTAACAATCTTTATATATCTAGAAAGTCTAAGCAGTTTCTAAGACTACAAAACGCTGAGTTTTATAGCCAACGCAGGAATAATTATGCTTTTAGATGCATATAGCCTTGTGATATCTGTGCAATACATCACAAATACAAATTTTAGTCAGGCAACCTGCAGATTCCAGCATACATAGCCAAGTCCACATATACGTAATGATAAAGTAAACTGGTCAAAGATAGTAGTCAGTTGGGCCATGAAAAAGCTGTTTTGAAGAGAAAGCGCCAAAACTAATATCACTGGAGGATAAATGTGTTTTTCTACTACTGCCCTTTTTTGTACATCCATATTGACAGGCATTTTTTTCCAGACCCAGTACCACTGTATCATTCAGAATTCCTTTCGTTCGCCAAGCCCCAATGACCCTTTCTTGCTTGATGGTTAACAGAAGATTTCAAAATGTAATATATATATAAACTTTCAATTCACAATTGGTGGTAACATCAACATTTGCTTAAAATTAATAGAAGTTAAGTTTCCTGCCATATGACAATTTCACCCATTTTCAAATTTAAAGTTTTCTGCTCGTAACTTCAATTTAAAACTGTTTTTCTCAGTTAAATCGGTTATCTTTGCCCTTCTGCAACAATTTCATTTGTGATAAAGTTTGTTATGATTAATTAATTTCATCTGTTTGTCGTGATTTATTTATTTCATCTGTCATTGAGAGATTACTCAGTAATCAAAACCCAAACTGACATCAAATTCATCATTGAATTTGTTTAACTTTGTGAACTCATGCAAAGTTTAGCAAAGGCTAATTCTGAAGGAAATTTCTGTAATGCATTTGTAATTCTGATCAACAATAATACCCATAACAATTAAGCAAGAAAATCAAACTACACATTCAAAAGGCATGGAATTTACTTGAAGGTGCATGGTATATTCAACCAGTCAAGGTCCCAGGTTCAAAGTTCAGCATTTACCAAGCCAAAAACAATATTTTGTACGGGCCTTGCTTTTGCCATAATGGCAAATGCTAAGAAGGCGTAGGGAAGTAATTAAAGTTATTCGCTGTTTCAACTGTGCCAATAACACAATGTCACTTTCTAATTTTGTATTTGTATTACCATGACAAAACCTAGTATTCTGAAGAGGAAGATTCTGTGATAATATGTGTTGCTGTAAAATATTCTATATGAAGGCTAACATTAATCTTATAGAATGAGTAATGCAGTATCTTCAAATCCTTCTGCAGATTTGTCTCTTTTGCATAGGATATTTTTATCAACTTATAGAACCTCTTTCATTAAGCTTATACAGCTTTGCTTTCTATAGAATTTTTTAATTTAGTATCCGCATGTTTAGCATTTTTGAATGCTCATTGTTCTAATTGTGTCAAGTGCATTTATGAATAGTATTTTTTGTCATTTAGCATATTCTATCACACTTTCCTTTTGTCTCTGCAATATTGCAACATGGTTTTTTTTCTTCCTCCTAAACTGGCAATTGATAGTAGACAAAGATCTTATTCTATCCGAACGCATGATGACAGCCTTCACTCATTCTAGCAATTCCAAAACTCATTCTCATATTAAAAAAAACAATAAACCTGCTAAGTTCTGAAATTTCAGACCTTTGTTCAATTTTGATTGTCATTTCATACGAAATTTGTATTACTGAATTTATGTATTGTAATTGGGCAAAATATGTCCACCCGACATCTGCCCCCAGATGTAACTGTTATTTTTATTGTTTGAATACATGTATCCTGTTTGCATCTGGAATAAAATTGAATTGAATTGAAAAAAATTTCATTCCTGAAATAATTTTGAGTGGAGATTTCATCAAAGAATTTATTTGGCTGACATTTGCTGTTTCAGGTTTCAGTATGAAATGTCACATTGTCACAGGGACAAAATGGAAAATCACCATCCAGGATTGAATACACTGTGAAAACTTTGAAAACCACCAAGCAGATGACCGTTGTCATGTTATGGTGAATTCTTTCAAATCAGTCAGATTGCCAAGTTGGTGTATATACATGCTACAACGGCTCTTCTGAACCATGTGAGTCTATATCTTAAAATAGATACTATTAGCATAGACCGCTTCATGACTCCAGAAGGGGCGGTTTTACAACGCATGGACCACTGTATTTTAGTAAGTAAGAAGTTTTCAAATTTAGTTTCCATTAAGGAGACTCAGCTGGTTTTACAGTGAAGTTGATAATTTCTCTTTCGTCAGAGCACGTTCTAAAACTGCAAATTAAACAAAAAATATTCCATGCTAAAATATCATACAATGTTATAGAGTGGGTCAGGCAAGAAGCCCGTGTTAGGTGAGAGGCCCTCCAGGGTTATATCTAAACTTACATTTTTGGTGCTTTTTCTTATTGATAGGATTGAAGCTCTAGGCTTTTTAGGTGACGTCACAAATTTTCAGGGCAAACAGCACCAAACCATAGAAGTAATTAAAGAAACAAAAAAAGGTGCATGGTTTTTGTAACTTTGATTAATTCTTTGAAAGTGGTTGTCAGAAATAACTTCGGAAATTTTTAAAAGAATAATGGATTGCTTCACTTTATGACCATTACATAAATATGATTTGGATCATATTTTTTGCATTTTAGCTCGAAATATAGAGGTCAAATAAAAATATGTGAGTTTGGTGCGAGAGGCCCCATATGGTATGGGGCATGAGGCCCCCTTCACTGAGGCCTCGAAGCTGCTTTGTGTTTGGCGTTTGAAAGAGGTGCATTTTTGCAATCATTTCTTTCCTATCTTTATCATTGCTCTTTGCAATATTGCTTGTTGCATAACTGCAAATTAAACAAAAACTACAACTGAATCGCTGGGATACGCATTCCCTTTATAAATCACACTCCCATTTTGTCTAATACATTTTTTCATCTCTATGCATTTGTGTATTAACAATCAGATTTTCTATTATCATAGGACTTCCTTTTGTAAACTTTCAATTTGCTATCTTTTAAAACAATTGTTTTTTCGCGAAGTTGTTCTATTCCAATATCTTTCATGAAGAATGTTTTCCAGAACAAAGTGACATAAATGCCTTTCAACAAGGTTGTGTTCTAAAGTTGGTTGTCATGGCAACAGAAACTTCATATCAGATCAAGAAGGGCAGATAATTATTAGAACTGATGATGTCAATGCTCATAAAAGCTCTTTTGGCACTCAGCTGGGTTACAAAGTTTGATACTCTTGATGACGAGAGTTGCAAGTTTATCAAATTCTAGGAACATAATGGGGGAGATGCTGGCCTGCATTGATGTCTGGCAACCATGGATTAGATTATATAGGGTTATACTGTCATGAGTCTTGAATATCTTTATTGTTTGATGACCCAAGTCTAATATTTTATACGGTACCTTTGGTGGAAAAAATGTATGTGTGAATTACTGTGAGTTATAAATGTTCTGCATACCCTCGCCCAACTCAGGTCCCAACGCCCCCAAACCATCCCCTAAATTATTGCACGGAACCTCCAATTTCATACCGTGGTCTTTCGGATGAAGAAGGACTAATGAACATTTTACTCATGGATTACAATCCATCTGCAAGACCAGTCATGAACTCTTCTAACACACGGTCTGTGTCTGTTTAGTTTTCTCGGATGCATCTCAAGGACTTGGTGAGGACATCAGTTTTTCATTAATTTGTTTTATAAACATTTTGTTCGATGTTGCCCGTTTTGGAATTTTGATAGTCATCTTGAATATCTCAAATTAATCCAAGAGTTACACAACTCCATCGCCAGCAGGTCAACTGTTGTAGATCGAAAAATGCTATCTTATTCAAAACAGCCAGAGGCTATCTTGAGATAGAAGACATTGCATTGAGCCTTTCCTGCATTAGCATGTTGCAACGGTTGTTTGTTTGCTCTGTGATGCAAGGAATCCTGGCCCCCTATTTGCTGTAGCAGACGAATTTTTGCCGTTGCAACACCTTGTACCACCTGCATATTCTACCATTTTCTCCTTGATCAAATTCAGGTTGCTCGATTCAAAAGTTTGCAACTCTATTACACTAGTTTCCCAGAACAGAATCAGCTCAGGTCAGTTCATATGGACTTTATTTGGATGTTTTTGGGCATTGGAGCCCAAAATTCCTTAAATACTGCCCCAGACATCCTGGCAGAGGTGCGACAGATTCTGTGTCGCACAGTGCTAGGAAGTCCAAGTGGTTTGTTGGCTGACCAACAACTTCATTGTTGTTGGTCAGCCTTTGTCAGACTACAACTGTTGTCTTAATTCACCTTTAATCTTCAGTTGAAAGGGCTTTCTGGAAAACTGTTAGATATGCATTACAGGACAGAGCACTGTATTACTACTTTCTTTAAAGGATGTAATTCTCTACGGTCAATTTCATAATTGTAGACACTGAGCCTGATTGTGAATTTTTTCTTGGACATGTTATTCTAAAGAAAAAGTGATGTCATTTGTTTCTTTTTGTCACTTTTCTCTATGCATGTCCAAGAAATTACATACATTTTCAGATTTAGCGTGTACACTTATGAAAACGGCTGTAGCTGAACTGTAGAGACATTATAACTATCTTGAATATCTGAAATCTAACAATTCTCAGATATACCTTTTTGTAATGGATTGAGCACAGACATATAAAAGAATATTTTCACCGAAAGTTGAAGATTCTGCTAAAAATATGAAAATTAAGTTATTCTCATCAGATTAGATTTCTTATGCCAAGCTGTGTTATAGGGGGATAAAAATATGAGCTGTAATAAAGTTAGACCCTTTGAACCAAACATGCAAAATGCAAGTTATTAAAGCATGCAACTATTTCATCTGTATCTACATTTTATCATCTTGTGTGAAGCATCCTTTTAGATATGGCACATTTCATGCCTTTATGACCATTTGTGCAACACGTAATTAGTTTTTCTTTCTAAGTTAGAAGACCAAACTTTTGATGTTACATTAATTCATCAGATAAGCATACTCCATGAATAATGTGCACCTGTGATATAATCATAAAAAGAGATGATGTAACAATGATTCATGACATAAATCCAAGGATTTAAATGGAATAACGAATACAAAGAGCTGTAGACTTGCAGAGCTATAGATAGTATGTGTCTATATTTAAGAACTTCCCTTGGGAAGTTCTTCTTGATATTGTACGGATTTGCACTTTTCCGCCGCGTTTTTGGTCATTTTTCAATGTTGAATAAAACTTGGCCAAGGCAAGATATCAGAAAGCTACTTCAGCACAATATAGACACTAGAAATGCCCTTTGGTGTTGGGAATTACGCATCGGAATTACGCTTGACGTGGGAATTACGGCCAATTTTCAATAAAATTTTCTCGCTCCGGTTCTGGGAAAAGTATTGACATACTTTTCCTCAAAATTTTTCCCCTGGATTCTCCAAAGAAATGCGCAGTGCGGAAAGGAATATCATCTCACGCCTCCTAGAAAATTTTCGAGAAAAACGAGTTCGAAGTTTCGGCACCCCGAAATTTCAAGGGGTCATGTCATGAAAAACCATGATGTAGTGGTCTGAATTTCATGTCCTGCCACAAATAATGAGTACTACCGGGGTACAGTTGAAATCCAAAAGTATGGCTCCCCAGCTCCAATACTTTAGGTGCCACAGGGCCTCAAAAATCGAACTTTTGAAGGGCGGTATCTCCCTTAATATTAATCCTAGAGAAAAAACAGGACCATTTTTGAAAACCTCAGAATGTCAGCTTTGCAATGATGTATAGCAATAATCCCTAGGACGTACGGTATAGAATCGCGGTGGACATTGAAAATTTCATGTCACTTTTTGGGCCTCCCAAAACCTATTTTGCCCAAAAAAACTATGAAGCTCCTCATGGATGTTCATGTATATTTTTTGTGTGGTACCCATTATGCACCTGCATAATGTCTCCAAAGCAAAATGTTCTACTTAAAATACTTTTTGCTTGAGAATTTTTTTAATTTCAAAATTGAAATGTAGATTGCTCAGCTTCTACTTGTTCAAATGTCACGAAATTAACACCAAAAAATGTGAAAAATTATGGCCTTTTACGTGCTCCAAGGGCATATACCTTATACTAATAGCCGCATCTACAAATAAAATTTTATTTATTCATTTATAACTCATGAAGTATTATTTCAAATTAAGTCCAACTAATATGGAACATTGCTTATTGTCTGCCCTATTTTTCCATGCAAGCACATCTCCCTACCATGAATTTTAGAATCCAATTAAAACTCTTCCAATAATGTTTCAAACCCCTTAAAATTGATATGATATGTTGCTTATTTGTTGCCCTATTGTTTGCAAATTAGCACATATTTTTTCTATTACATTTATGATTAAATTATAACTTGTGAAATACTGCTGCAAATCACTTAAAACTGATATGACATGTTGCTGACTGTTTGCCCTATGTATGTCTAAAAGCATGCCTTCCTACCTCTTATAGTTTGTCTGTGACAAGTCATTAGGGTTAGGGTTTCAACAAAGTTCATTGCTTTCAGGGTGCCATGATGAGGCCACAGTTAACCAGACTTCCAGTAACTGGATGCCACACATATCAATGCTCAAATTATTACCACAAAGCTTCACAATGCCATGTGTCCTTTCTTATGGAATGCCACAGTTCCAGGATTTGTACACAGCCCACCTTGCAAAGAACAATTCTTGTTTATTGCTATTGCTTAGATAATCTGCTCAGTAGCAAGCTAAATCAGCCTGCTATTCCAGTCAAGCTTGTCATTGTATTGATATAGGCCCACATGTTGTTATGTACTGCCAACATGCCACTTGAAACATCAGATTCTGATGTTTTAAATATGTTCAAAATAACCATCATGCTACCTATTCACAAGGCCATTGCTGCTAATTATATTTTGCCCTTAATATATTCAAAGAATCAAAGTGAAACATAAGCTTACATGCTGTTTACACAGGCCTGTTACATGGGCCTGCATACATCTGCATATAGGCATTTATTTGAAAAGTG